>OZ020565.1:11533680-12780658 GCA_963971465.1 Lepidochitona cinerea
GATTGTTAGATCGACATGTATTGGTGGGATCCCGTGAATGATAGAAACAGACTAATATGTTGACCTACTCAGCACCAAAAGGCCACCAAGCTCAGCACCAAATGGAGACCAAGCTCAGCACCAAATGGCGACCAAACCCAGCACCAAATGGCGATCAAGCCCAGTAACAAATGGCGACCAAAGCAAGCACCAAATGGCGACCAAACCCAGCATCAAATGGCGATCAAGCCCAGTAACAAATGGCGACCAAAGCAAGCACCAAATGGCGACCAAACCCAGCATCAAATGGCGACCAAGCCCAGCACCAAATGGCGACCAAGCCCAGCACCAAATGGCGACCAAGCCCAACGCTAAATGACGACCAAGCCCAAAATGGCAACCAATCACAGTAACAAATGGCGCAATAGTCCATTTTACGCAAGTTTTGTAAGGAATGGATAGGAACAGTGCAAAGGGTTTTACCTTGTTTTAGCAAAGTTACTCCAAATTATCATCATGTTTTTGCTGATTTCTCTGTCTTTGTCTGTCCACTTGGCGTAATCAGGTTGTTTATTTATGCAATCCCAAGGGCAAGGTATATCTTTGGCGAATGGTGCCCCGAATACATAGTACAGCTCCAAACCATGGTATACACCTGACGGAGAAAATGTATTAAAAACTAAGTACATACATAAAATGATAACTCAGCCTAAGGATATATGTTTATTGACAGCTACCGGTCTTGTCAAGAACCATTACATAGCATTTCTTCGGGTTTAAAGTGTTGGCTGCTCTCCACGTTTATGTAGGCTTACTATATCTTCGTCCAAGTGAACACATCATTGGTTTATCTTCATATGTATCACCCAATTAATAGTGGTCTCTTCAAGGTAACAATCCTCTTTTATTGGACAGCGTTGTCACTAGATCGTGTGACCCAGTGACGTATCACCGTCATCTCTCACAACCAGCAAGATGGCACACGTATTCAATCAGGTAATTTAAATTATTGCGCCAGCATCAGTAGGTGCATGTTGCCAGATACCAATCAATACCGTTACCATGGCTAACTGGAAACCTCATTGTCTCCGAATGTTAATTTTTACTTACCCATCCATTTAGGAGAAGTGTCTTTCTCTGATCTGTACTGAAACGAATACATCCATGTATTGGGCTGATTCGTACTGTATGTCCCTGCCAGACGTTGATGAGGGGCGATGTATCCATAATCCGACTTTAACTAATTATAAAACAGTAGATTAAACATGGTTCCAAATACAAAACCTGCTTTGAAACTCATTGCAGTTTTATTTCACCCGTTGTTGTTTTAGTCCTCTGAATGAAGGGTGTGCGTTGGTAATAGCGGAATGTTTTACAGTGCACTAATAATTATTGGAAGGGAAATCGACTCTCAGCCAATGAACTATATACGTGGAATGGACACGTCTCATTGGCTGGTTTGGATCTGACTTTGTAAAAAGCGCCCCATTGATGAGTGATAGGCGCGTTTATGCATCACCGATCTGGATCGAAATGACACCATCTCCCTGTAATGGCGGCGTTCGATGGAAATCAAATACTACGTGACCTCGGTTCCACATATATACATGTAGTTCATTGTTCTTAACCTCTCTACTAAAAGCTTACCTCTATGAAAAGCTCTCTGTTTCTGGCCAGACTTGTGTTAGAATCCGTATATTCACAGTTTACCGCCTGAAGTACTTCGCCACTGTTGTCGTCAAACCTTGTACTCCATTTAAGGAACAGGTCCCGTAGAAAGGTCCGGTTAAACCCCTCAGATATATTGGGAAGGTATGCTTTTGGAAAGAAAAAATATTTACATTTAACATAACACAGGTCTTGAAGATCAAATCAGAAGACTTTGGAAATGTTGGTAGCATATACAGAGCTAGCATTTAGCAGTAGAGCGATAGCCTCTCGCATCAAAACAGACCTTCCCTTCATGGGTCGTGAGTTCGAATCCCACTCAGCCAAAAGGAAACATTGGTCGGGGATATTCACGGGCCAAAGAGTCCAGTTTCCTCACCCACTTTAATTGACAACGCCGCCATATAAGTGAAATAATCTTGAGTATGGCGTCAAAAACCAACCAATCTCTCTTCAGATGTATGTAGTTTATTAACGCGGTAACATAAACGGTAGGCTGTTTGTCGTAAAATAATAAAACTTCAATAGAAAACTACTCTAGAACGTGGCATCATATTGAAAGAAAAAACTGTGGTCGAGTTTGGACGCTCAATGGACAGAGATTTCCACAAATAGGTCATGGATTCTTATTCCTCCTACCAATAGAGCTAGATGTATACATTCACGGAAATGAACTTATAAGAGCGATATTTACTATAAAAAACATTTCAAATGAGGTTGTGGTGATGGGATTGGAGGGTATAAAGCGACATTTTATATATACCAGCTTCGTCTGCCGACTCATCTCGGACAGTTCCGGTAAACATTGGAACACCATGGAAATCGTCATCCGCCAAGACATCTTCAGGTAATTTCTTTAGAAAATGACCATCCACGCGTGGTGCCCAAGCTGCAATCATTGGGGGGCCCTGAGAAAAGAACAGCATTGGAACATTACAGCGATTGATAAACTCATTATTGCTTGATCTGAGCTCTTGCTTGGGCTACGTATATGGGATTGATGCTCAGTAGCCGACTGCAGGATAGAATCACATAAACTTACTTTAATCGTATGAGTAATATAATCTCATGTGTGTAATAGACTACCAACGTATTAAATACCCGTGCATCTTACCCAAACGTGAAGTGAGGGGGTGGGTACTATTTGAATTATTGGTTAGTAAGCTGGTAAATGAATTAATAAAACATTAACGTTGCTGTTTATTGAGGTCGTAGAAAAGGATTGGATGTGAAATTGTATTCCGCTCGTGCTTTTAACAAAGTTCCGTAAAATCCCACAAGAATCCCATATGGAATTAATAAGACCCAATAACATACTTTGCAAATCAATTTTACTTAGTTTCAAAAAAAAAAAAAAAAAAAAAACCTTGTTGTTAATATATTTTGATGTGTACCTCAATATATACCTCGTATTGTATCTTGGGAATTACGATGCATTTCGCAAACTACTAAGAACACAAGATAGTAAAAGGAGACAAGATCTTACCGAAACCTTAGCCTCCACCAGATGTCGGCTCGGTACCTCTCTCAAACAATCCACAATGTCCGAGGAAGATTCACGACTACAATTAAACTGCTTGGCCAATTGTCTTGTGACGTCCAGAACTCTATGAGGCGGTCTGTATATAGCCCATGGACTCAACGCACATCCGCTTTGGGGAATAACGGCCTGGAATAAACCTTTGAGACAAACAGGACCATATTTCAAGAAGACGAGAGTAAGTAGAGATACAGTACGTGACTCCAGCGTCCATATAGTCTTTGAATCAATCCTTGTATTGGGTATTCATATTGGAGTAATTAAAAACCACGTCAAAAGTAATAACGAAATTGGACCATTGGATTGAGTTCAAATAAGGACACCAACTTAAAATCTGAAGGTTTTGAAAACAAAATGGCGGGCTCAAAATGAGAAGAAAAAAAAACATGGCGGAAAATGCTGAATTATTTTTAGAGCCATAAATCTTCAGGAAAAAAATTGTATACACATCTTTTGGACTGTTTTTAAATGGGTTTTACGTATATTTGAAAAACTCCTGTTTAAAGGTATCTGAAATATATTTAACATATTAGGCCTACTTAAATGAACGGTAAATCTTGTCAAAAAAGATTATCATTTTATACTTTTAGGGTATGTACCATACCTTTGCTGAGTTCTGAGAATGTATGTAGGGACACACTTCCTCCACCGGAACTTTCTCCAAATATGGTCACGCTCTCCGGATCTCCACGGAAAAATCCGATGTTGTTCCGGACCCAATGAAGTGCAAGAACCTGGTCAAGTAATCCAAAATTTCCCGGAGCAACATCGTCTTCTGTTGATAAGTACCCTGGAATGAAATTGTTTACTTTGATTTACTTATGTTTACAGTCAGCATAGACTGAAAATGACGATTCCGAACTAGGGTTGCCAGTATAAATCCTGATCTATTCATGTAACCCTGTTTTTTTGTGAAGAATTCGTGTTGACCAATGCTTGCCACGAGAATATCGTTTACCAGCTAGAGGGACGAATTAATGTCCGACTGAACTGAAAATATCTACCTGTACTTATTGCTGAAAGCAGTGTGACAATACAGATGTACATAAAACTGACTCTCAATGTTTACCTGAAAAGAGCCCTGATACTGGGCGTCAGATCTGATTGGACACAAGGGCATCACAAGCCCGGGATACAAAAACACGAAACTCCAGCGAAAGCTTAACAAGTTGAACCCTCAATGTTCAATCTATGGACCATGACACATAAAACAGCCATTTTGGTTTGAGAAAGTGTTAATACCTAAAACACCGATCCTGAAGTTGACTGTTACGACCACAACGCCTTCCAGTGCAAGAGGACGTCCATCGTATTCCTGTCCAGCGCCCCATCGATAAGCTCCCCCATGAAACCATACCATTACTGGTAGCGGATTCGTCTGGTTTGCATACTGCCATAAACAAAGCTATTGATTCAAGGATTGTTTAACAAAACTGTTTTGCTTAAAGTAAAACAAAACAACAACATTAATAAATATTTCAATTTCACATCTACCACTCTCAATTGCTTTGCAAATCCAGCTACAAATAAAACCTTGTTCTTCAAATCATTTTTTGTTATCTTTAAAATGACTGACTATAAAATAGCTAGACTATCATAGATGAGTCCAAAAATATATTTACCGAGTAAAATGACTTTTAAATGATCAATGTCATTTTCAAGAAAAACAAGCTTGATGGTTGGACGTGCATGATACCGTCAATGTATTCGCGAAACACGAAAAACATTTTTAGCCATAAATCTACGTTATATGTGTAAGGTCAAGTAAAAGAAAAAAAAAACACATTTAGAATTTGAACGCATCCATGATTGTAACAAAGCTGCTATGAAGGTAAACCTTGGCTTGTATCTCTTAGCAATTTAGGCGGCCTCATGGGTTCAGTAGGGTGATAGTACATGTAACTTAAGTCAGTCCGACACAGACCTTCCATCGAAGCGGCGCGGGTTCGAATCCCACTCAGATCGAACAAACCCAAACAATTCTGAGTGGATTTTTTTCACTCAATCGCAGTTGGTGGAATAGTTGTCAGGTATTTGTCGAAGGCCGGGGGTTTCCTCAGGACAAAGAGCCTGGTTTCGTGTCCCACTTACCCTGGCAACGCCGACATATATGTGAAATAATCTTTGGTCTGTCGTGAAACTTCAATCAACCTATAAAATAACAATAAACCTATACATCTGCGTTCGGCTAAGGGAGAACAAGTCACAGAGTAAGTCAAAAGAACGCTATTCAGTTTTTTTCTTCATATCAACAAATGTTCCAAAGAATGAATATCGTTTTGTTTGAGTTTAATGATATGCACAAAATCATAGACACGTCATTTCAAACCATTCAGATTTGAATCCAACACAAACGTAGTACTGAATGCAGAGTTGATGGGTCTATCTTTCAGTGAGATACAACAGTCAAGAAGACACGATTCATGTTTAGAGGAAACATTGGACATTCCGGTCGTTCCGGATGACAATGCCCTATGAAAAAAGTCCGACTTGACAACAATCACCAATGTTATGACATACTTTAGGGGAGTAAACATTGAGATAGAGGCAATCTTCATCCGTGTTGTTGAAAGTGTCGGGAAAAGAAAACCTGAAAATATAAATATTTGCTTGTTAACTTTGGTTTAAGTACATTAAAAAAAAATCAAGACCGAATAGATTGGTTATTCTCATTTATAATCGCCGTATGTGGAAGTGCGGATTCCGCCGGACAAAAAAGTCCCACTAAACCTGGTATCGCCGCAATATAAGTGAAATAATCTTGAGTGCGGCATAAAACATCAATCAATCAACCAATCATTTAGATCATTTCAAGTCATTTGTTGTATCGGTGAATCCAATATGTCGGGAGAAAGAAGGAAATGGAGGGAGGACGCAAAACTTGGAGCTCATCATCTATAGGATTGTTAATACAACGGTCTGATATTTGATTCGGCAGTCCGAGGCTATATAGAGAGAGGCTATATCAATTCACCGTATTACAAGTTTGTTTTGGTTCTGTAACTATAATTAATCATAGAACAAACTGAGCAAGTAAGATAATCCACACTTTTCGATGAAATAAAGAGGAAAATGCCATAAAACTGGGCCTACCGAATGTAATCCAGCCCTCAGCACGTGGACAATCTGGCGACATAGGACTAACATACAAGAACAAAAGAACCTGGGATAATCTCAGATTTCTGTTTTATTTTACGTTTTTTGAAGACTATCGAACTTGAATTTTTTTTCTTCACTTTTTTAAGGGCCACCTTAAAACACACGATTAGCCCCTTTAAGGTAGCGAATTGTTCTTTTGTAATAAAAGTTGACATTGATGTTCTTGACCATCATGAATCATCTACGATGCCACCTTAAGATATAATTTGAACGTATAGCAACACGAACAAAAAACTTGGCCATGAGTAAGATCTTCTACTCCACCGACACTTTCATAACTAAAGGGACATAGTGCCAAGTATGCAATCAATTCTTGTGATTCTTCATATTAAAGTGGCATGAGCTGCCAAAATGTTGATTTTTTGACGTTAAAACAGAATGTTGAAATCATCGGCTATTTTTGTCAAGACGTATAATTCAGAAGCGTTTTAGTGGTTCTAGTCTCGAAAATGTACGATTAAGTATTGTTTTGAACTAACTTTGACTTAGAATGAATGAATGGTCGCCCCGGTTATTTAAATTTTGTTTACTTTTCGAACACGTTTTGGGTTCGCACAGGCCACATACAGAATGGATTTTCCTCATTCCAACGCCAATCATTTAGTTTTTCGATGGCCTTCAAAGCCTCTTACTGTCGTGACGATCGGAAATTATCAAAAAAGTGTGAATTTTGGCAGCTCATGCCACTTTGATAGAAAAAAAGTGTCAAATGAAGGATCGCAAGCTCATTAATTTTGTCCATCGGATATCGTAAATATCTAACGTATATTCGGCATGGTTAAATTGATTAAATCATCAACTATGTCAAGTTCGGGGTGAATGATAATTTGTAGGCCTAATTTCAAAATAAGCTGTTTAACTTACCAGTGAATAGCGTCCAATACTTGGGGACACACAGAGGAGAATGATGTGGCGTTGAGCGCTCCGGCAATCCACGCCTCTTTACGTTTAGGTGCCGCAAATCGCAGGTCACCTAACGGGGGCTCAGCATATGGAATTCCCAGAAATACTTCAAGCCTCTGTACATTGACGTCATTTCCTGTCGGCAGACCAATGGACCAACCAATCAGGCCCCCGTCTGTGATGTTGACTTCAACCAATGACACGTCATCATTCAAAGGGGTTTCAAAGCCGAGACAAACAGCTAACAAAACAATAACTGGACACAAGCGCCATATTTTTGTTGCCTTTTCACAAAACATAATAATTTTGATTTAAGTAGAGTTAAAGAAAAGCGAATATTGATCACATTTGTTTCTAAATGAATAACTTGATTCCTATGCCGGCCTATACCGGTGCCCTGTGGGCCAGTCACATCATTTAAAAGTGTTGATGTTCAGTATTTTGAACTTTAACCAGGTTATATTTACGATTTGACCGATAATAAGGTCATGATTGTCACATGATATGATCGACAAAAGCTGCTTAAACACAGTTACTGTAATGTGACTTAACCTCGTATCACCAGGGGCACGAATAAGCTAGGTTAATGTATTTATAGGGCCCTAAAATTAGTGTTATTCTGCAAGGGGCATCCAACAAAAGTCGACCAAGTAAAGATCAACAATACGCTTTCACAATATTCATTCGTTCCACTGACTAGTTTTACATAATACACAAGTAGTGATAACCCGAAAAACGACAGTTTCATGTTGACTCAATATTTCGGCATTTATTATACCATCTTCAGGAGAGTAATGAATGAGCAACAACATACCATATATATAGCAAAAATACAGATATTAAAATAACAAAATACAATAGAATAATAAGAAAGACATGCGTGAACTTAGATACCAGTTGGGTTTTACAGCATGAATCAGCCAACGGTTAATCACGAGTTTTAGCTCAACAAAACAAGGTCTTTAGAAGCTTTTAAGCCATGATTGAGGATGTGTTTTTGCTATATATATGATATGTTGTTGCTCATTCATTACTCTCCTGAAGATGGTATAATAAATGCCGAAATATTGTGTCACCATGAAACTGTCGTTTTTTCGGGTTATCACTACTTGTGTATACGCTTTCACTGTCACTCTAATCAAAAAGGTTTGGTTTCCAGGGGTAATCATTTATAATTGAAGTATTGGAGGAATCGAGATATGTACCGAAACTGCGTCTGTCTTTGTTTGTGTTGCACAGCATGTGGCTTACTGGGCTAAATAACATATTATGTAAAACATTTAGCATTTGATCTATTCATAATTATTTTTGTTTTCTATTTTCGTTTGTAGTAAAACATTTCGACATCTGATTGTTGTCGCAATTTGTATTCACCCCCAAAAATACGGTGATTTATCGTATACAAACGCAGACTGTCCAGGTATGTCAAAGCCGACCGGTATAGCGAGCTATAATCCTAAAGCCCGTTTATCTTTTATCTTGCGTTTAGATGAGATTGTGCGAGAATACGATTGTCCTCGGACAGTGTGCACTTTCTGGTCTGATTACAAATGGTTGAAGGATGTATGTGTCATTTTTAAAAATAATGGTAAATTAATAAAATGGTAAAATCATAAATAAAGTTATTTGTTTATATATGTCATTTCGTCGGTAAACCACATTTTGTGTATTTCAAATGGAGACAGATTTCGGTTCTGGATTTCCCCCCAATGCTTTATTTATAACAGATTACTGAAATTTAACAAACTAAAAGTTGTGACTGGTACACATTCATTGGGCTACCATGAGGATATGGGAGGTGTTTGTTTCGTGCAGGCTACCGTTTTGGTCGCCACGATTAAAATACAACCTGCCCTAGGGTAAGTGAATGCCCGAAGTTAACTGACTGGTTAAAGATAGAAACTAGAGTCAGTCCTGTTCATCCGTGGTGGGTCTATTTCGTCTTTTGTTTTTATTTTTATTAAAAAAACAGAATCAGAAATTTTACAATAAATGCAAACATGGAGCCCATTAAATATACCGGACTAAACATTGTGTGAAAAAGTAGTTCTTGGAACTAAATTAGGCCTAGAAGGATAGAAAGAAAAAAAACTACATCATCATTCGACAAAAAAATGCCGTTTCAATCTGTGGACAAGCTACCCCAGATTGGGTAGTGTGAGTCACCACAAATTACAATAGGCCCTTGGTTACATGGATATAATAGAGAATTAAGTCACTAACCTTTAATTTCTTACAGGGGTTGATTTATGATGTAAAAATCAGTGGATCAAATAGGTGAGTCTATATTTGGCCATTTTTATATTGGTGATTATTGCCACAACGAAGGCACCGCATTGCGACACTCTGAAAATTGCTTGAATCGAAAACAGCGCACCACTGGAGGAATGCTGTACCTTAAATATTACAAATCGCTATATCACTTCATCAGGAATTGTTTAACAATCAAAATACAAAATAATACAGGTTGTAGGTGTTTTATATTTGCCCTTTTAATCACACCACTTTAAAACACTTGACTCTCTTAAGATCCTCTTATTTTGTTTTGTTTTATAATCCCCTCCCATCAGGTGGAGGAGGGGAACTCCTTAGATACCGATGTTTCGTACGTAGCAGATCACATAGCGTAGTTAAAGTTAAGACTTAAAATAAACTGTTCATGTAGTTATTTCCTAAACCAACGACTATTTGAACGATAAGACAGACTTTCTTCAGGTTAAGCCTGTTGTGGTTTTTGTAGATTACATTAGTAGCCTACTTCACAAAGGGGAGTAACTCATGCATAAATGTCACCAAAAGGTAAAATGCGCTAGCGAAAATTTTTGAATGTCATATTAAATCATAACAGATTCTCTATATGATTTGAAAAGTCTCCTCGCTGTTTCGTTCAAAAATAATAATGGCGTTCATGTTTATAAGGTAAAGATTGAGCAAAGGTGACGTCAAATGTGTCTATGAGGCATTCTTTAAAATTCTCTTAAAGTGGCATGAGCTGCCCAAATGTTGATATCTTGACGTTAAAACAGAACGTTGCAATTATTGACCATTTTTCTCAAGAGTAGACATATAATTAAGAAGCTTTTTAGTGCTTCTAGTTTCGAAAATGTATGATAAAGTATTGTTTTGAACTAACTTTATCTTAGAATGAATGAATGGTCGTCCCGGTTATTTAAATTTTATTTACTTTTCGAGCACGTTTTCGGTTCGTACAGGACACATACTCGTAACTGTGTGGATTTTCCTCATTCCAATGCCAATCATTTAGTTTTTCTATGGCCTACAAAGCCTCTTACTGTCGTGACATTCAGAAATTATGAAAAAAGTGGGAATTTTGACAGCTCATGCCACTTTAAAGTTAAGGTGACCTAAAGCTAAGGGGTTCTGTAAAATATCATCAAAGTTTTAGGTTATTCCTAAAGGGAAAATTGAGGTGCCCTTATCCTAAAGTGGTATGAGCTGGCAAAATTCACACTTTTGACATTATTTCTGATCGCCACGACAGTATAAGAGGCTTTGAAGGCCACCAAAACCGGGACGACCATTCATTCATTCCAAGCCAAAGTTAGTTCAAAGCAATACTTTATCGAACATTCTCGAGACTTGAAGCACTAAAAGCTTCTGAATTATACGTCTTGAGAAAAATAGCCGATAATTTCAACCCTGTGTTTTTACGTCAAAATGTCAACATTTTGGCAGCTCATGCCACTTTAAGGTTTGGTAAAAGTGGACCCTAACCTATAACTTTGACTTTTACAGTCGCCTTCAGGCCTATAACTTTGATTTTTCTAGTCACCCTCAGGCTTATAACACTCGCTTTTCTTGTCCCCTTCAAGGTTATTACGTTGACTTCTCGTCACCTCCAGGCTTATAACGTTGACTTCTCGTCACCTCCAGGTTTATAACGTTGACTTCTCGTCCCCTTCAGGCTTACTCCAGGCATATAACGTTGATTTCTCGTCACCTTCAGGCTTATAACGTTGATTTTTCGTCACCTTCAGGCTTATAACGTTGACTTTTCTCGTCACCTTAAGGCTTATAACGCTGACTTTTCTCGTCACTCTCAGGCATATGACGCTGAATAGATTTGCCAATTAAATTCAAATGACATTATTTAGCGACGTCACAATTACTGTCCCAAGTAGCAGATCGGACAACGGATCCGTCTGTTTTTAACTTCAAATTTTGGGTATATTACAACAGATATAAGAAATGAATATGTATTTGAACAGTTTATATCCGAATGAATCTAGAAATGTGAAAAATATCGTGGAAGAAAAGGGATTTTGACCGAATATGGTTAAAGTCAAGATGACCACTGGGCTGGTGTTAGATTGATGCCGCGTCGTCATTTCATTGTTGCGCGCCAAACTGGCAAATGGTGTATTCCCTCGCCCCCTTCAGGCTTATAACGTCACTTTCAAGCACATGACATTGGCTTTTCTCGTTGTAAGGCATACTTTTTATGACGCTGGTTTTTCTCGTCGCCAGCCTTATAACACTCGTTTTTCTTCTCGCCTTCAGGGGCCGGTTGTTCAAAAGGAAATTAGCTTAACGGCAGGTTAAATGACGCGGCGTAACAATGAAATTCCTTTGTGACGCGACGTCATCTAACCTGCCGTTCTTTTGAACAACCGGCCCGAGGCCTGTAACGTGGACTTTTCTCATCACCTTCAAACATATAACCCTGGTTACCTTCAAGACTATAACCCTGACTTCTCTCGTCACTTTGAGATATAGCTTGTCTCCTTATCGACTTCATGTCTATAACGTTGTTTTTTCTCTTCATATCGCCTTTGGGTTATAATAGACTATGATGAGCCATTCTTTATCATGTTAGATTCGTAACAGACGAAGGCCACGAGACCTTTAAAGTTTACGGTAGATATAGTGTGCGTTTGAAAAGATAAAAATTCACGTTATCACGACAGACGGGAATTCCCCCAAAGCTCCTCCATAATTATATTCAAATCAGCAATACTCATTCCGGATGTATCTATCAATATCTAATCGAAGATTGATATCGAAATAAAATTCTAGGAAAGTCGTTAATATTTTTTGTGAAGTCGAGAATTTCTTTAAAGTGGCATGAGCTGCCAAAATGTCGATATTTTGACGTTAAAACAGAATGTTGAAATTATTGACTACTTTTCTCAAGACGTATAATTCAGAAGCTTTTTAGTGCTTCTAGTCTCGAGAATGAACGATAAAGTATTGTTTTGAACTAACTTTGGCTTATAATGAATGAATGGTCGTCCCGGTTATTTAAATTTTGTTACTTTTCGAACACGTTTTCGGTTCGTATAGGCCACATACTGTATAGATTGTCCTCACTCCAACGCTAATCATTTAGTTTTTCGATGGCCTTCACAGCCTCTTACTGTGGTGACGATCAGAAATTATGAGTGTGAATTTTGGCAGCTCATGCCACTTTAAATGCAGGAAGAATAAATTTCTAATGCTGGGCTTAATTTCTTGAAGTTTTGGTTGACTTTTGTCATAGCCTTGTATTGGTGAGAATCTGAGATATGGGAAGTTTGTAGAAATGTAAGCAAACTGTTTATCACTGACTGTGATAGTTGTTGTTATCTGTTTATCGTGGTTCCTGGATACATTCAGAGTTCAAACTTTGGTTAAGGCGTATAGAACAGTAGGAAGGGTTTGCTGTGTTTATACGAGTCTGCCAAATGACCATGGTGGCCAACTCGAACACCGTCATCAGCTGGTAAGTAAAAACAGTCTACTGTCAACCATGTATCTTCAGACATGACCTAGCCGAGAAATCTGGGCTCTGCCGAATATTTTTTCTCTACATGTTCGTGTAAGGCGACAAACACATTAGCAGCCATATAATACCAGTCGCCGTAAAACCGATGATACGGGCTAAGACATGGCCCTGAAGGGGTAAAGGACGTACGAGGATGGTCCCTTCTTGGTTGCGCCCAGTCAAGGCCTGGAGACATTCTCTGACCTTGATCCCTGCCGAAGACATGCGTCGAGATTCTTACCACTTTCTCGGAAAATTAAAAGGCATTATGAATCCGCTCTGATTTATGCTTTATACATAATAGGTTGTAAAAGGAAAATTTGCAAAAGGGACTTAATATCTACATGTAAACCATTTTTTTGGTACCATCATAAAATATATTTATTTCCTAACTTATACATTTTATTTACAACAAGTCGATGCCATAAATACATCCTGCCCATTTAAATACACATAAATTCTTTCAGAAAAGTAACAAAAATAATCAAAAGCTTCTTTTCAAATTAGGAGGATATTGTCTAGAAAATTCACTATGATTGCGGCATGGAAAACAGAAATTAACAAACTATTACACATATCTCTGGATATATTTGTATTTCGTTGTTAGACTTCGGACGATATTTGTGGGACCGAAACGTTTGATTGGTTACGTCTTAAATATGCTACATTATGTCTTCTGTCCAGAGCATAAGGACGTTTTCTGTCGCCGTGAACACGATAGTTGGTTGCCCCAGTTGAATCAAAGTTAGCTGCACAAGAGCAACGGTAGTCGGTCGGTCCAAGATGTATAGTGACATATATACACAAGGCAAAACGTTAAGCACCCCATGCTGAAATTAATTATTACAAATTTGCATTATTGTCAACTGTAATACCAGTTATGATGATGATAAGAATGATGTTCTATTGAACGATTGTGGCAATTCATGTGTGACAGTAACGCAAAAACTGCATGTATGCGACATTTACGAAAATTCAGTATGCTTCCCCTTAAATGTTTTGTACTTAAGGCCGGTTTTGTGCAACGTGGACTCATTTTCTGTGAACATGGCACGGAGGAGGATATCAGAGGGGCAACATTGGCAAATTGTCGGTATGCACTCCGCAGAGATGTCGTACAAAGCTATCGAGCGTTAATTAGGCAACCATTACACAGTGATAAGCAGATAGGTGAGAAAACACGGTGAAACTGGTGCTGTGGAGGACCGACCACGCTCGGGTCGACCACCTGTAACACCACAGCGTAAAGATAGGGCACTGATGCGACTGGCACGACGTCATCCATTTGCATGGAGAGGGGTTAATAGAGGCCGTAGGCCTGTTCACCAATCCGATTTCATTTCAATGAAATAAAATATTATTTAAAATATCCATTTGCATCAAGTCATCCTTGAAGTGGCATTGGCTACGTCTGTGCACAAGAACCGTGAGAAACCGATTAAAAGCTACCGGCCTGAGGACAGAAAGAGTCATCAAACGTCCCCTATTATCAGATCGCCTTCAACTGATACGTTTGGCTTGGTGCTTAGCGCGACGATGTTGGAATTTGAGGACGTGGCGAAGAATGTATTGGTCGGATGAAAGTCGTTTCTTGCTCGACGCCACGAATCGGCGAACGAGCGTTTGGAGGAACACACCCAAGAACATCCATCCATATGTTCCCTATGGAAGGGGTTCTGTGATGGTTTGGGGGTGCATCTCTCTCGACTGCAAACTGGACTTGGTCACTATACGAGGAAACCTCACAGGTGACCGGTACATTCGGGATAGCCTACTTCCAAAACGAAGCTGTAACAACTCTGCCTTGGCCCGTCGTGAGTCCGGATTTGAATCCTTTAGAGCACATTTGGGATAGGATGGGCAGAAACATTCAAGCCCTAGAGCCTCCTGTACAAAATCTGCAGGAATTGGAAGCCGCTTAACATCGGTATCGGCGGCAGTTACCCCTTCAACAGATCCGACGTCTCACCGGAGGGACGAAACGCAGGTTGGAAGCTGTAATTCGGACTAATGGAGGCTCTACGCGCTATTGACCTTCTGCTTTAGGGATGTGTTCTACACACTCAAAGTGACATATTTACTTCAATATGTTCGCCCTGTTAAGCTAGATGGAGTCTGAAGTTTCATACTTACAAGCATCTTTTTATTTTGTTAAAATACACTTTTGATTTGGCTAACGATATCCTGAATAAATTGTATAGCTCAGGGTCTGAGAAACGGGATCCTATCACTATTCTGAACACAGTCACATGATTCCATGCTAACTGTTAATATGCTAATGTCATTTTGCTAATCGGATCACCCCATCAACGCTGCAGAAACGGGATTTTTGTATCCGCAAAATTTCCATGCAGGTAATTTATTTCCGACCAAATATGTTCTCACTGCTTTTTGTAGACAACGTGTTTTGCAGGATAAATTGACGGTGGCGACAAGATAAGTTTGCAGTAGCGGAAAACCACGGCTTGCGCTAGGTTTCTTCATAAACCTACATTTTCTTTGGATTAAACTGACAAACTAACTCGTAAAATTGAGGATGGCTCCTTTAAATCGATACAAATACCTGCACCGTTGGGTATGAGTAGGTACGTTTGAATAATACCGATAGGATAGTATTCTTCTGCGCTCACCCCAATGGATGCTGTATGTTAAAGTGAACACTTTAGGTAAAATACAATATGCTTCATCTTAAAAAAAATATCTACCTGGTCCCAAAACATGGTTTATTTATTTTTTATGACTTTCCTACAAGAAGCTATGGTTAATTATTCTCAGATGTCTGGTGACTGGATGTCACTGAAACATGTGCACACCTTACAACTGGCAATATGATTGGGTTATTTGACCTAAATACACTAATAGCAGGTTAGCATACCAGGTGTGCACATGTTTCAGTGACATCCAGTCACCAGACATCTGAGAATAATTAACCATAGCTTCTTGTAGGAAAGCCATAAAAAATAAATAAACCATGTTTTGGGACCAAGTAGATATTGTCTTTAAGATGAAGTATATTGTATTTTACCTAAAGTGTTCTCTTTAAATGAAATAGATTAACAAGTACTCTGTAATGTCGAGTCAGTCATGAGTCCTATATACAACAATTTAAGGACATTGCTATAAAGTAGGCTAAAATGTTGAATAATCTTATCTGTCAGAAATCTGGGCCTCATGTACGATAAAAAGTTGGTATTTAGCATATATTTTCATTTTTTTATTCCCGGGATAAAATTATTTTTGTCGCTGGTCTTCTTTTTTGGGAAAGTTATTTGATAGGATTTCGCTGAATATTAACGTTGCCATGCACACGTTTGATTTTTTGTTTCTTTTAACAACAGAAAAAAACCCAAAGAGCATTTAGAAAGTATGTATGTGCAAGTATAAAAATAGATATTGTTCAACTAAAAAACTTTACTTAACCGGTAAACTATTGGCGCACTATAGTAAAAGCAATAAATACCCGTCCCGAATTGCCCAAGTTTAATTATTTAATTTATTCAGTGGACCACAAACCCTCTACATGGGGGGCATGTTCTCTCCCCTTTTCAGACTGGTAAAGACATCCTACCACTCCCCCCCCCCCCCCCCTTCCCCACTTACACGCCTACACGCTAGGAAACTTTCCGAAGTTAAAATAGAAAGACTTTGCACACTACATGCTACAGTAGAAAGATTATATGGATACAAAAAATCATAAATCTTGTTAGAGTAATTGATTGATCACAAGGAACTATGTTGGTCAGTGTCTCTATTTAGACGTCAAATGTGGCGGACATTATAAATTGACCGAATGGATTGGGATATGCATTGTCTAGCCTTCAGAAAGAGTTTCTTAGCAGCTGTCCCTAGAGTAGGCCTACAAGTTGTATAGATACTAGAAAACTCTAATTACAGCCAATCTCAAGTGAACAGAAATTAGATCGCCGTATGTGGAAGTGTTGCGAGGAACTCGCCGAAGGTCGCGGGTTTTCTCCAGGCAAATAGCCCGGTTTCCTCCCCCACTAAACCTAGCAACGCCGACATACGGGTAAAATAATCTGGAGTGTGGCTTTCATAAAGATTCAGTGAAGAAATAAGGTCGTCCATTAATACTCAACCGTCTTGTTTGTTAACACAATTAATAGATCTACCCCCAAATAAATTGATCAGTGGGTCAACCATTCACGAGAAAGGTCAGATTATTGAAGAATTGAGGCCAGACTGCATGGAGCAAAATTTCTATTTTTTTTCTTTGTTTGACCACAAAGCCATGGTGATGCAGAAATTCTCTCCACTGATGAGCATGCGCAGTCAGTCAACTCACTCCAGGGTTCCCAAACTGCAGTGTCCTCTCGATTTTTTTGTCAATGAAAATTTATCTTTTATTTTTTGTCTGTTTGACAAATAAACTGATATCCATGCGCAGTTCAGAAATTATCAAACTGTTCCGATTAGAGCCGTCTCAGTAGCAACAAACTCCCCTAACGAGTACGAGACACAAACCACAGCTCAACAATTCACTATGACCAGCACCAGGTAATGTTAACTACATACCAGGATTTTAAATTATTATTTTTAAATATTTTATTTAAATCAAATTTTTACTTCAACTTGAGATTTTTTAAATATATAATTTCTTACTTTAGTCGGCTAAGTTTGAACACATTGAGCCACGAAACTTTTTGAAACTTTGATCAGATACAAAATTATTAATTAAATAGTAAGCGATTTAACGAGCGAAGTCAGCGAACTGTTTATCTTAGGAAGAAATAGTATATTTTTTAATGTTATCACTGAATCAGCTGTTTATGTTTTACGTATTTAGAATTATTTTTCTTCGACTTTGGAACATATATGATTAATTGCTAACAGCTCATTGTACTACATCAACACCATTTTATGTCATCTTTTAATCAAGAGACCCAAATCAACGGCCACTATCAATTACCGTGTAGATTTCGTCTTGGACAGGTGTGTAGTCAGTGCCATGTTCCTTAAAACACTGCAGACATACGACAACTCTTGGACCTGACTCTATTCTAACCTATTGACCTAACTGGGCTCAGTGCTTTTTTGCACTAAAAAGTTCACAAATGTGAATAATAAGGACGGTCATCATTTTAGAATCTTTATGGAATGATATCGACACTATTGTTTGATTAAATTTAACTTATCGGCGGATTAAATTATCTTCAAGGCGGTAAATAGACTTGGCCTTTTTCACAAGTGATTTAGTTGGTTTCACTCATGTTAAATATCTATTAGAATGGGATCTGTATACGTGGCGTTTCCTCCAATGGATCAATGGTTTGGGCTATAGAGAAGTATGGAATAAAATAACTCTATCCTTATTTATTCCCAACATCACCTTGTTTACTTGTTTACGCTTCAACTTCAGCGTTTAAAAAGTTGTATAAAACAACTTAATCTCTTAACCACGACATCTTAAACTCTCGACATGAAATAACATACAGGTAGATAATAACTATAATTGCGTCACCAAACAATGGCCCTTTTTTGTTCACATCCTAACCTTGTCAAAAAAGAACATAATTGACAGCGGATGCAATGCTCAATCCGTCATTCAGTCAAATCAAAGAACGCTATAGTCAATCAATCAATCAATCAATCAATCAACCATTTAGACGATCGGCAGGTCAAACAGTTAAACGGATCGATGAAAAATAATTGATAAAATACAAAAAAGCCTATATAATTATATTTGATTCACGACACGCGATACTACTGTTATAAAACAACACCATCTAAACCAAACCTTGTAAGGCGTTATCTCTCGTGGTGACGCGTTTGAGGTTGTTGCTAGCATTTACAGAATTTTATATAGATTTATCTTGTCCCTTCATAACATTCAACTCGTTGGCTTATCGATGGGAGATGGGATTACCTTTATCAAACACCTGTCGTTGCATTTCTGATTCTCGTGTTGATTTGTGCCTGGTTACATATATCTGATCGGGGTTAATACTTTCTATTTCTAAATGTATCATCATAAATGACATAGTACACAAGTAGTGTTATTCCGAAAAACGAAAACTCCATATTAACTCAATATTTCGACTTTTATTCAGTCATCATCAGGAGTGAGGTACATTAGCAACAACATTGGTATATATACAGGTAAAAACAAACAGATTAAGCAGTGATATAACAATATTAGGAATGGCCTTACAGATTTACAAACTTATTATCATTATTACATATGAACTGATGATGACTGAATAAAAGTCGAAATATTGAGTCAATATGAAGTTTTCGTTTTTCGGAATAACACTAGGCCTACTTGTGTACTGCGTTAAACTAATCAGTGGAACTATTGGATAAATGACATGGTTTGCAACCAGAATAGCAAACGTGTCTGTTTCTCGCCACCCTTTTGTATTTTGAACGTGCTGTGTAAAATTAAAAAAAAACACACACACAAACGTTTAAAATCAATCTATCATCAATTATCTAAACCTAATAGCGTGTGGTTTGGATCTGCATTTCTATTAATAAAATTTTATTACGAAACTTTCGCTAAACTGATCACATTTGACTGTTCTATTTCTTTGAAAGGAGATCAATTTGCCTTTATAGAAAAAAAAAATGTTTTTAATATACTGTACACGATCAAATTGTAAAGGTGCCTTAAATTCGCACTTAACTTTATTTCACTTATACGACGGTGTATCTTTAATACATAGGACCAGATAACATGATAATGAATGGAACGAGAGTCAGATATATTGATGTGTAACTAAGACGTTAGAACAAACAATCTATAAAAACGTTATCTTTCCCGAAAATATATGTGAAAGTTTTTTTTTATAGAACTTTGCGATCTAGATCCCAGCACAAAACTGTTTTCGCTAGTGTTAGCTTACTTGCATGGACTTTGTGTATTCATACCTGTAATTGACAAACTCTGTTTTATTAAACCATTTTCTGGCTGGGTTTAGAGAATATACTATTTTCACCAGCACCAGGAACGTGTCCAGTAAGGTTACTTGGGGCGTCTTAAAGGGGCATGAGCTGCCAAAATGTTGATATTTTGACGTTAAAACAGAATGCTGAAATTATTGGCTATTTTTCTCAAGAGGTAGAATTCAGAAGCTTTTTAATGCTTCAAGTCTCGAAAATGTACGATAAAGTACTGTTTTAAACTAACTTTGGCTTAGAATGAATGAATGGTCGTCCCGGTTATTTAAATTTTGTTTACTTTTGAACACGTTTTCGGTTCATATAGGCCACATACTGTGTGGATTTTTCTCATTTCAACGCCAATCATTTAGTTTTTCGATAGCCTTCAAAACCTCTTACTGTCGTGACGATCAGAAGTTATGAAAAAACTGTGAATTTTGGCAGCTCATGCCCCTTTAAAGTTTTTACGGAACTGTCGTAGCAATTACCCATACCGTAGAGATACTTTGCTATGACAGTTACGCAAAAACTTACGCTACGCCGCTTTAATGTGAAACAGGCTCCTGGGCTATAAATGTTAAATTGGATTGCAATGTACTAGATGCCATTTTCGCTTATCTCTGGCACAATCGTATTCTGTTTAATATGTCTTGCAGTTCATAACTTACGCATATTGTGAGGACAAGATATATGTTTAGTAAAGGATAATGTCCCAATCTTTTTTCAGTCCATATCATTTTATACCTTCCATTTAATCATTTTGTTCCTTTAAGACAAAGCAAGCTAAAAGACAGTTTAAAAAAAAAATTGGTACAATCATGATCCTCCGTGTAACCCTGGCGATGTCCAGCGTGACCTGGTCAATTTCTCATTTGACCGATAATCTATTGAAAACCTGTATGTCATCCCAGCGCAGGGGGCAACATATTTATACATTACTTTGTCTACAAGGCTACTTTTAAGATTCTTAGTCTATCAAACTGTGTTCAAATTCAACTAAACAGTGGAGATTTATCAAAAGAAACTAATTTATATTAAAGTGCCCTTTTGGATGGAAAACACAATAAAGAATCTGGTACGTACTATTTTTCTTTATACAAACACCTATAGACAATATTTATGCCCAAAACCATTGGGAAATTCCACGGGTTAACAATCATACTGCATGCGTGAAATCCCAACTCAATGCACATTTAAATTTACTGAACAAATGTATAGCTATCCAATTACAATTGCCCTGTCTGTTCACCCTGGTAAATATAAAACTTACACTACAAAGGCCTACATTTTACCAGCTACAACTTAAAAGCTTTCTGACGGGGGCATGTTAGTCAGACCTCACCATGTATTAAAAAAATATTAAAATGAATTTTGCCATGTTCTCCAAACATGTTGTCATGTTGTCACATGTTGTCAAAATTTGTCATGTTCTCCATATATAGGAAAAATATGACAATTTGCAAACGGCCAACCAACAGCGACAGACACAAAGCAATATAGTTTACCTATATCTTATACCAAATCTAACGATAATCGTCAAAAGTATACTAACGCGCATCACTTACCTGTGTACGTGATCTCTGAAAGCTTAAAGTGAATGTTGGAACTGGATTTCATTCCCAAACCATTGTTTGTAATGTAAATCCTGTGGGTCTTTTGACCATTCCGATTTGCATAAGGTATTCATGATATTTCCCGTATAGCTTCCGTTGAGCCGAACGCCTTCGTTTGTGCCTTCGACAATTCTGTCTGATACCAATTTGAGGAATCTAAAATTTAACCAGTTGCCATCAAAACAGTATAAATGTTAAGGAAATAAGCTGGGGTGTAGAGTGATAATAAAACATACGTCCTGGAAATGACAATTATTTCCGAATGCCAGAAAAAAATGCTATATTTAACACCATTTCAAACGGAATGTGTCAATACAGATTAGCATAACACTGTGTGATATGTGAGGCCGTATCTATGATGGCCGAGAAGGGACATCGCGTTTTACTTTTAAATCTTCCTTTAATCTTACTCACAAACACGATAAAAATGCGATGGTAAAGCGATGGTTAATATTTACCATCGCTTTACCATCGCGTTTCCATCGTGTTTGTGATTTTCTTTCAAAACCCAGTCCATAAAGTAAGTTGCAGTGATAATCCTTTCGATCCTAATTTCTATCGCAAAATACGTATAGAACCAAGCTTTATTCAACTGAGAAACACGATAAAAACGCGATGATAAATATTTACCATCGCTTTACCATCGCATTTCGATAGTGTTTCTGAGATCCAAATATAGCCGGTTTAATAAGTAAAACGCAATAATATGTATTTTTGATCGTGTTTTACTTAGCAAGTGAGCCATTTCATAAAGTATAACACGAAAATAAATCTTGCTGTATTTTTCATCGCGTTATAGATTTTGATTTAGCCTGGTTGAGTATGTATAACGCGATGTCCCTTCTAGGCCTGATAAGATTAAAATAATAAAAGCGTAACTCGGTGGAAATTGCAAAGTATTTCGTGGTACAAATTCCGAAGCATTACGCAACGGTAATAGTAAAGTAAGACGCTATGGAAATTCCAAAGTAAAACGCGATGGTAAAGCGATGGAAAATCCTTTCGCTCCTCCCCCACAAAAGAGCGCACAGCTAACGAACTTTCATTTTCTGACGTATAGGGAGCAGTCATTTTTCTCTCTGATATACCGATTGGCTTATTAATGCAGATAACAAGGTTTAATTCACTACACATATTAACAAGGGCGTATACTATATACAGTAGTATCTTTCCTTAATAGATTACCCGCCAGGGTGCGCTTTTTTTAAATAACTGCGTTGAATAACTGTCTGGTCTGTTATTCGCTTATTATTCAAGATAGAAAGTCCAAATTTGCTACACATACTAACGATGACGTATACTGTGCCGTAGTGGCTTTAGTTTATGGTGTACCCTACAGGGGGCGCTTTTTTAAATAACTGTCTGAATAATTACTGTCTGGTCTGTTTTTCGCTTATTATTCAAGATAGAAAGTCCTAATATGCTACACATAGGGCCTACTAGCGATGACGTATACTAGCTGTGCCGTAGTAGATTTAGTTTCTGGATTACCCACCAGGGGGCGCTTTTTTGAATAACTGTCTGGTCTGTTATTCGCTTATTATTCAAGATAGAAAGTCCGAATGCTTAGGCCGATAGTTTTTACCCAGTATTAACTTTTTGAAATTATGAAATAGGTGCAAAGCAAAGCTATGTTCGACTGTGATCGATGTGAAGGGCTGGGCACAAGACAAATAGCAGTTCGTTATTCGAGAGGGAGCAGTCATTTTTCTCTCTGATATACCGATTGGCTTATTAAAAGGTTTAATTCACTACACATACTTACAAGGGCGTATACTATATAAAGTAGTATCTTTACTTCATAGATTACCCACCAAATTTGCTACACATACTAGTGATGACGTATACTATATAGCAGTAGCCTTAGTTTATAGAGTACCCACCAGGGGGCGCTTTTTTAATAACTGTCTGAATAACTGTCTGGTCTGTTATTCGCTTATTATTCAAGATAGAAAGTCCAAATTTGCTACACATACTAGCGGTGACGTATACTATACCGTAGTAGATTTAGTTTATGGATTACCCACCAGGGGGCGCTTTTTTAAATAACTGTCTGAATAATTACTGTCTGGTCTGTTATTCGCTTATTATTCAAGATAGAAAGTCAAAATTTGCTACACATACTAACGATGACGTATACTATACCGCAGTAGCTTTAGTTTATGGATTATCCGTCAGGGGGAGGGGGGGGGGGGGGCTTGTTTGAATAACTGTCTGGTCTGTTATTCGCTTAGTATTTAAGATAGAAAGTCCAAATTTGCTACACGTACTAACGATGACGTGTACTATATAGTAGCAGCTTATTATTCAAGATAGAAAGTCCAAATTTGCTACACATACTAGCGATGACGTATACTACATAGTACTAGCTTTAGTTGTATTGACCACGTACTCCATTGAGGCTGTAATAAAACATTCTAGATCTGTGTTCCTTCATCAGATTTATATTTCTGCGATGTGTCCGTGTTTGTATACATTTGTTAGCTGATAATCTCACCAAATGCAAAACCTGGGCTGCTGATCGCATGTACTAAACGTACAACGTTTATTTTTTAATTACTATTTTAATTACGCGGGTGGTATTTGGTAAAAAAAATAATATCAAATACAGGCATGATACGCCATAACCTGTCCGGGTTTTGCCAAATGAAGAGATTTTCAGCCGAATGCATGCATAAACACAGGAATTACGAGAAGAAAGACAATGCATGTAGAAAAATATTATGCCAGACTTTGAAATATAATTACTAGTTACTGTCAGAAGTTTACTGAGGATTACCTGAATACTTTAAATGAATCCTTATAATTAATCGTTTTTAACAGGTAAGCTGTAGACTGTCGTTAGTTTACGTTTTGTGAAATTTTCCAAGGATAAATTATCACTGTCAGAATAAGTTTATGTGGAATTCCGAGATATTAATTGAAGGACAAGATTAGAGAAGCGAGAGTGCGTCAAAGTCTGGCTTTTTTTAGGACGTTTTCTCGATGTTCCTGTGTTTATGATTATAACTAGAGGAAAATCTCCATATTTGGAAAACATCGGCTGCTTGTGATGTGTACCAACATTCATTAAAGTAATTAATGCTTAGTTTTTTAGTTATTCGTTATGAAACAGGAGAGGGCGATTTGTTGTCCACACGATATGGTTTTATATCAGATCCCATGCAAATGGTTGATATTGTTGATTTATGGTTTTGTCGTTGATTTCAAAGTATTTAAAAGTTAATATATTGATCTGATGGTTGATATT
This sequence comes from Lepidochitona cinerea, assembly GCA_963971465.1. Taxonomy (NCBI): domain Eukaryota; kingdom Metazoa; phylum Mollusca; class Polyplacophora; order Chitonida; family Tonicellidae; genus Lepidochitona; species Lepidochitona cinerea. The sequence goes on from OZ020565.1 coordinate 11,558,457, forward strand.
TGAAGTGGTTTTGTAATTGATAACCGATATAACATTTTAACAGCGTTGCAAAATGATCACCATTGCAATGTTAGATTTGGGACTTGCAAAAGCAAAAGCGGGCTGATGACCACATGTACTAAACGTGAAGCGTTTGTTTATTAATTATTCTTTGTAATTACACAAGTGGTATATTGGGTAGAAAATTGAACAAAAAAAGAGATGGCACCTCTAAGGCTCTCAGAAATTTGATACGCCATAACCTGTCATTTTTTTGTTGGCCAAATGAGATTTTCAGTTTAATGCATTCATAATCACAGGAACTGGAAGGCCAAAAAAATGCAAGTAGAAAAATATGATGGCAAACTTTGAAATACAATTACTAGTTACTGTCAGAAGTTTACTGAGGATTTTTGAAGTGGTTTTGTAATGGCAACCAATATAACGTCTTAACAATGTTGCTAAATGGTCGCCATAGTAATGTTAGATTTAGGGTTTTTCGTTTGCCTTAACTCGGGGATTACGAAATGGTTACCATGGCAATGTAAACTTTTTTTTCAACGTTTTTGAGTGGTTAAAAATTGTTCATTAAATTTCACAGATTTACCAGAAAGTAAAAAGACTAGCTGTGCCCTTCTATCTGAATTAAAGTTATATTTAAAAAATGTATTTGTCTTGTGCCCAGCCCTTCACATCGAGCAAAGTCGAACATAGCTTTGATTTGTACCTATTTCATAATTTCAAAAAGTTAATACTGGGTAAAAACTATCGGCCTAAGCATTCGGACTTTCTATCTTGAATAATAAGCGAATAACAGACCAGACAGTTATTCAAAAAAGCGCCCCGGGTGGGTAATCCATAAACTAAAGCCACTACGGGGAGACCGGGGCTAGTTCGACCCTTTTTGCTTTAAATCGCTATTTGTCAAAAAGTATTCGAGCCTTTTAAAACGCAAATAATTCTTGTGAAAGGCAGCGAAATAAGCTATCTTTTGATACCTATTCAGAATGACTCCTCTTGATGATATTACTGAAATATGCACTTTTAAGAAAATAAAATTACCCCCCTGGGGTAACTTCAACCAGCAACTCAATTAAATCAACAGGTTCAGTTAAAGTGTTTTTTTTGACCAACAACAAAACTGAACGAATAAACTTCGGTTTAAACGAATGACTGTCGGTTTAAGCAATAAGAAACCACGAAAAAATGACCTAAACAGAAATTTGTAGGTCAAAACTCTAAGCACATTCGTAAGCAAGTATTCGAACCTCTCGGGGCGTTATGAGTCCAAAGTACATTGAAGATGCTTGTCTCAAATAGGTTACTAAAATTGATTCCTGATAATCCCAGATAATTTTCGTGGTTTTTGTTATCCTAACGAGAGTTGTATACTTATCTCTGACGGGGTAGGCGTTTGTAGTTATTGATGTACACGTAAAAGGTAGATGCTACTATTTCGAACAAATTCGCCGTTTTCTTTTATCCATCTGAACTACTAATAAATTATTCCAAGGCTAGTCATATTTGTTCTGGATAAGTTGTTTGAGAGAGGCTCCTCTTGCGTATCATCATTAAATCACGCAGAGCTCTATTCGATTCATGTGATTTTTACCAGTGCTGTAAAATGAAGTAATATAGCTGTAGGCCTAAACACTGCCACGAACAGTATTAACATGGAAAAAACTGCACTTTGATTGAATGATGTACTAGTCTGATTCCATGACCTACTCAATTCGGGGCATATTCGACCTAAGGCGGGGCAAGTCTGACCTAGGATTGCACATGCCCCAACCAAACAGGTCGAACTTGCCCCATGCGCACCACATTTAAAAATAACATTATTTCACGTGACCTATTCAATGCAGTCTAAAGATGCACTATGCTTAGTAAAGCTAATTGTCCACGCTTTCATCCTACAAACAGTCGTTAGTTTATACAAGGTACTTTTAACATAAATATTACTATAAATAGACGACTAAAAATTTACTAACGACTACGCAAAAGGCGTTTTACCCCCTGAAGTCGAGGATTTCTGTTACAGGTCCACCATTTACAACGTAGAACAGCTCTTGTCGATCAAGTGATCTAAAAGTTGAAGAGCGCGCGAAATATTCACTCAACAGCCGGACATCGACAATGGTTGTACTTGCCCCAGGGTCGAACTAGCCCCGGTCTCCCCTATAGTATACGCCATCGCTAGTATGTGTAGCATATTAGGACTTTCTATCTTGAATAATAAGCGAAAAACAGACCAGACAGTTATTCAGACAGTTATTCAAAAAAGCGCCCCCCTGGTGGGTAATCCATAAGCTAAAGCCACTACGGCATAGTATACGTCATCGTTTGTATGTGTAGCAAATTTGGACTTTCTATCTTGAATAATAAGCGAATAACAGACCAGACAGTTATTCAGACAGTTATTAAAAAAAGCGCCCCCTGGTGGGTAATCCATAAGCTAAAGCCACTACGGCATGGTATACGTCATCGTTTGTATGTGTAGCAAATTTGGACTTTCTATCTTGAATAATAAGCGAATAACAGACCAGACAGTTATTCAGACAGTTATTCAAAAAAGCGCCCCCTGGTGGGTAATCCATAAGCTAGAGCCACTCCGGCATAGTATACGTCATCGTTTGTATGTGTAGCAAATTTGGACTTTCTATCTTGAATAATAAGCGAATAACAGACCAGACAGTTATTCAGACAGTTATTCAAAAAAAGCGCCCCCTGGCGGGTAATCTATTATGTAAAGATACTACTGTATATAGTATACGCCCTTGTAAGTATATGTAGTGAATTAAACCTTTTCATCTGCATTAATAAGCCAATTGGTATATCAGTAAGAAAAATGACTACTCCCTCTCGAATAACGAACTGCTAACCACGAACTCCTGTCTAACTTATCATACGTCATTTGCTGCCGGCAAAGCCAAGAGCTCTTTTTTTTTGGAGGCGAGAAAGGATTTTCCATCGCTTTACCATCGCGTTTTACTTTGGAATTTGCTCTTCTTTTTTAAAGGCGAGAAAGGATTTTCCATCGCTTTACCATCGCGTTTTACTTTGGAATTTCCATTTGGAATCGAGTTACACTTTTATTATTTTAATCTTATCAGGCCGAGAAGGGACATCGCGTTATACATAATCAACCAGGCTAAATCAAAATCTAAGACGCGATGAAAAATACAGCAAGCTTTATTTTCGTGTTATACATTATGAAATGGCTCACTTGCTATGTATAACACGATGAAAAATACTTTTCGTTGCGTTTTACTTACTAAGCCGCCTATATTTTGATCTCAGAAACGCTATGGTAAAGCGATGGTTAATATTTACCATCGCTTTATCATCGCGTTTCCATCGTGTTTGTGGCTTATCCTAAAAAGAGAATTTGTAAAATAAAATGCAACGGTAATCCCATAAAAAGTCTTTTTTGTCGCATAGTGCAAGTGAAATTAGACTTTACTGGACTCAGAAATACTATGGAAATGCGATGGTAAAGCGATGGTAAGTATTTACCATCGCTTTACCATCGCATTTCCATAGTGTTTCTGAGATCAAAATGTAGGCGGTTTAGTAAGTAAAACGCGATGAAAAGTATTTTTCATCGTGTTTCCATCGTGTTTTACATAGGAAATGAGCCAATTTCATAAAGTATAACACGCAAATAAATCTTGCTATCTTTTTCATCGCGTCTTAGATTTCGATTTAGCCTGGTTGAGTATCTATAACGCGATGTCCCTTCTCGGCCATCATACGTATCAACACACCGAGTTGGCTGAGATCGGGCAAAAGTATCAGCCGAGCCCGAAGGGCGAGACTGATGCGAATGTCCGATCTCAGCCAACGAGATGTTGATACGGCCTCACATATCACACAGTGTTATGATAATCTATTTATCATATTTACCGCTGAAACATGTGTAGGCCTAGTTTTAGCTGCAAAAGCGACAAATTTACAAATGTCACTTTTCGACTGGCAGTTTTGCCGAATTGCGCATTTACTTTCAAAAGGCCCCGCGCGAGAAGTATACCTAAGATAAAAATACTAAGCACGCAGAAATTATTGACTTTATATCGTCACAAAAAATTATTGAGTCAGAATTAATGTATTATTCAACCGATTAAGTAGAAAGAAGCAACAAATAAAGTATAACAAAGCAGCAATTTATCTATAATTCCTCTGACACAGTAGCGTCTGTCAATGACACACATATACCGATCACTGCGCATGAATTTCCGTTTCAGTTATCACGAAACAGAATGTGTCAAATGAAATTATCGATTATCGATTGAAAACCTTGACGACATCCATAAGTTTGTGACCAACTGTCAAGGAATCAACTTTGAGTTTATACATGTCCTACATTTTCGAAACAATAAAGATCAGAAATAAGAAAACAGACGTGAGAACATGTAAACTGATAAGCACTTTCTGTCTTTAGCAGGGGCCTCGGTAGATTGATAGTCCCGGAGTCCGCCACAGGCCTCCCATCGATGCGACGTGGGTTCAAATCCTACTCAGATCGCATAAAAAATTCCGGGCGGATTTTTCACTCGATAACAGTACATGTGGTAGAGTTGCCAGGTACTCGCCGAAGGTCGGGGGTTTCCTCTGGGCAATTAGCCAGGTTTCCTCCCCACTAAGCTTGATAACGTCGCCACATAGGGGAAATAATCTTGAATGCGGCGCAAAAACACCAATCAATCAATCTACTTTGGGATAAGTTTTTGAACTGCGTTCTACTTACGGAGGAAAACCTGGGTTCCACATACGGCGGGCGAACTGAGTCCTAGATACGGTGGGCAAACTGGGTTCCACATACGGCGGGCGAACTGAGTCCTACAAACGGCGGGCAAACTGGATTCCACATACGGCGGGCGAACTGCGTTCCACATATGGAGGGTGAGCTGGGTTCCACATACGGAGGGAGACCTGGGTTCCACATACGGAGGGAGACCTGGGTTCCACATACGGAGGGAGACCTGGGTTCCACATACGGAGGGAGACCTGGGTTCCACATACGGAGGGAGACCTGGGTTCCACATACGGAGGGCGAGCTGGGTTCCACATACGCAGGGCGAGCTAGTTTCCACATACGGAGGGCGAGCTGGGTTCCACATACGGAGGGCGAACTGGGTTCCACATACGGAGGGCGAACTGGGTTCCACATACGGAGGGCGAACAAAAACAAAACGCCTTTTATTGGATATTGTTAACAGTAAGCGATATCCCATCAGATCAAAATGCGTCGATATAGAAACATTATGTTCCTAAAGATCTAAGCAAACTCTTGTATTGGGTGGGTTACAAGACTCACGACAAGGGGCAGAAACCGAAACCTTGCTCAATGAAAATGTTTAGTTTATTTACGTGAAAGCTGCTTGGGCTAAATTCGGTTAAGCCTATGTGACATATAAACATGTTTGTTTTGCTGTTTCAGTGACAATGATGCTAACGGTGCAGAGGAACATAAAAAGTTTATGCCATCAAATGTCTATGATTCGGGAGACACAGGCGGTGGCCGATGCTTTGCTTTTAGAAACTGTCTACGTAAACTGGCCAAGCCCTGTTGGATAGAATATCATAAACAGCCTTTAAACCCAACACGATGGGAACGCGTGAAGTATTCGCTGATGTGCCCACCTCATGGACCAGTATCACGGGTCATGACACTGATCTTGGCGGTGTTGTTAATCTGGGGGTCTTTATGGTCGATCACACTGGAACAAGCCTTACCAGGAGGGAACTTCTTTGGTATTCTTCTTCTTGTCGTGCTGTGTATGGTTGGCGGAGAGTTAGTAGGAAAAATCAAACTGCCTCCATTGTTAGGTAAGAAACACTGCAGGTAAAATGATATATCAAATCCTTGCAAATGATTGATTGATTGGTTGGTTGGTTGATGTATCACGCCGTACTCCAGATTATTTCACTTATATAGCGGCGTTGTCATGTGTATTGGGGGAAAACCCCACGACCATTCGGCGAGTACCTGACAACTCATCCACAAACGGTCCTCGCAAATGCCTTGTCTTTCAAAATTGTTGACCATTTAGACCATTTTGGATCCCCCTCCCCCCACCACCCACGGCCCCATCCCAGATAATTCTCACAATACCAACATATGTACACACGAAATCATTTTAATCTGCCGTAGACAAATCACATGTAAGAAATCATAAACGTTCTATTTTTAGGAATGTTGCTTATCGGATGTATGTTGCGCAATGTGCCTGTTGTGAACTTTGGTAAAGATATTGACAGATATTGGGCCTCGGGTTTAAGGTAAGAACTTCATCAAGTGTGGTGTTATTGACATATATTAGGCCTCGGGTTTAAGGTAAGAACTTCATCAAGTGTGGTGTTATTGACAGATATTGGGCCTCGGGTTTAAGGTAAGAACTTCATCAAGTGTGGTGTTATTGGCAGATATTGGGCCCCGGGTTTAAGGTAAGAACTTCATCAAGTGTGGTGTTATTGACAGATATTGGGCCTCGGGTTTAAGGTAAGAACTTCATCAAGTGTGGTGTTATTGACAGATATTGGGCCTCGGGTTTAAGGTAAGAACTTCATCAAGTGTGGTGTTATTGACAGCTATTGGGCCTCGGGTTTTAGGTAAGAACTTCATCAAGTGTGGTGTTATTGACAGATATTGGGCCTCGGGTTTAAGGTAAGAACTTCATCAAGTGTGGTGTTATTGGCAGATATTGGGCCCCGGGTTTAAGGTTAGAACTTCATCAAGTGTGGTGTTATTGACAGATATTGGGCCTCGGGTTTAAGGTAAGAACTTCATTAAGTGTGGTGTTATTGACAGATATTGGGCCTCGGGTTTTAGGTAAGAACTTCATCAAGTGTGGTGTTATTGACAGCTATTGGGCCTCGGGTTTTAGGTAAGAACTTCATCAAGTGTGGTGTTATTGACAGATATTGGGCCTCGGGTTTAAGGTAAGAACTTCATCAAGTGTGGTGTTGCGCTGGGAAAAACGGACGCTTTTACAGTTCTTTTCAAAGGATGTGGGCGCGGAACTGAAAGCGAAAGGATTTCCAGTGGGACACACAGCTTCACTCAGTCGATCAAACAGTGAATGCATTAATAGGTAAACGGAATCAATCTACCAACTGGCAGGTTGGTTCCGATCAGGACATCATGACGTTGGTACTTTCAATTCTTTGCTCTTCTTCAAGTTCTTCAATTAAAACATTGTAAAAAATTAAATGTTGGTAAATGTTAATCATTTTGTTCTTTTTCCAGAACGATTGCCCTGTGTGTTATTTTAATTCGTGCTGGATTGGGGCTAGATCCCAAAGCTTTAAAGAAAACATTTGGTATTGCATTCCGACTGGCAGCCATTCCAGGTTGGGTTGAATGTGGTATTGACGGAGTAGTCGCCCATTATCTGCTTGGCTTACCATGGCTGTGGGCATTCGTGTTGGGGTAAGCTAGATGGGAGTAATTATTTCCTGAACAGTTGATCAATAATCACCAAAACAAATAACCCTCAACTAAAAATCACCCGATGCAAGTCAGATTCTCTCTTTCAAGTAGAGCCAGATCATTCGAGATCAGTCTAAACCTTACCTTTCGAGGAATGAGGTAGTAGGCCTATACCTCAGATATGATTCGATCATACGCTTCGAAGAAGATTTCATCAAATCACTGTTTTTGAAAGGTTTCATTTTAAACTATCATTAGTTACTCATATAGTGATTCCATAAAATCTCTTGGTATCACACTCATAGCCTAATTTGAGAAAACCACCACGTGGTGATTGTCCCTGTTAAAACGGCTTGAAGTATGACCAGATCATATGACAAGTCAACGAGTTACTTATGGATAACAACTTCTTAATTTATTTCTGGTGACATTTCGATGTCACCAGAATAAAATTAAGAAGTTAGAAAAAAAAAAATGTTTGAAACTCTCTTTAAACGTGTGTTCCATACTAATGATAAAAAATTAAGACATCACCACATCAGCTCGTGTTGTTCAAAAACAACTGACGACGTGGTGATGTCTTAATTTTTTATCATTAATTAAGAATTTGTTATCCATAAGTAACTCGTTTACTTGTTATACCACCAACTTCTAAATACCACCCACAGAAGAGATCCTCTATGGGATGGTCCTTGAAAGGAATGATCTAGAATAATCTTTTACTTTTTGAAGGAGATGAACTGAGTTGTATCGGCTGAAAAAATGGTTCAAAGCTTACGATTAGGCTGTTTTACAGAATGTTCCGAGCGTGTTTCTGTTGACAGAAACACAAACCTATTCCCCCATTGCATATAAAGTATAGGGTGTTCTACATCTGACCACCCACCTTACTTAGCTGATTTTGGGGTGTCCGAATGGATTTTTTCCTGTACCCACTACAGTTCAATTTTAAACCGAACGGTCTACGGTTCTGCGTTAAAAAGAACGTTGGTGTGGGAAGAATACATATCGACCAAACATTATTTTCTAGGTTTGTCATGTCTGCGGTATCCCCTGCAGTGGTTGTCCCGAGTATGATCGCACTGCAAGAGAAAGGATTAGGTGTGGCTGAGGGAATCCCAACTCTTCTTATCGCTGGGGCCAGTCTTAATGATGTCGTGGCCATCAGTGGTTTCGGTATCACTTTAGGAATAGCTTTCTCTAAAGGTAGGATGATTCTATATTTTAAGGGAACCCATATCCCGATGAAACAAATTCACCTTTGTTTTAACTTGTTGATGTCGAGTATAAGTTGTGGATTTGGGCATTTCTAATATAACATAATGCAATAGCAAAGTAACTCCGAATAAATTCCGCAAACGCATATTGACGATCTCAATATTTCGACAAAGGTATATTTGTCATTTTCAGGAAAATGGGAAATGTCGAAATATTGAGATTGTCAATATGCGTTTGTTGAATTTATTCTGAGTTACTTTGCTATTGGATTATGCTAAGCTATTCAGTGGATCAACACATCTAATATAATATGAATTGCAACTTTGTCGAATTCCCGTACATGTACTAACCGTCTATCATAGTAATGATATTAATCCAACAGATGACTCTGTAAACTCAGGAATGTCTGAAATCTGCTAACGAAATACGTATGTCATTTAACAGTTAACCAATCAACCAGTAAAGGATACAATTCATATACAATCACCCAATCAATCAATCAAATTACCTCCTAAAAGGGTTATGCTAATGTTGGTATATTTCAGCTGACCTGGTGTACACTATTCTTCATGGGCCACTAGAAGCTATTATTGGTATCGCATGGGGTGTAATATTTGGTCTCATTCTCTGGTATATACCGCCAAAGAAGCACGTGAGTGTCAGAAGTTTTCATGCACCAAATATTGTTTCAAATACTTGCACTATTATACTTTATTATTATTTTACAATTGTTTATCTCTTACACGCTATGGCCCTCTTGAAATGCATAAAAATGTCCATCCTTATAAATATGCCTAGTTACATAAACTCAAATTAGTTATATAAATTCTAATCAGGTTACCAGATAGCAACGGGACCGATGTGGTATAACACAACCAATAATCAGTGCTGCTCTGACTGCTATTTGAATTCTGTTCCGTTTTTTCCTGAAATTCTCAAGAAAATATTTACCAAAATAAAAAGAAAAGACAATTTCAACAGACAGACTATTACAAAAGTGGTGACAATCATTTTCAATGAAATACGAAAGAAACAGGTTTATGTTGATGGTCTCTGTACAAATCTTGTTTGAAATGCATATGTCTAGTGATTTGGTTTATTTGTTGAATTTCTTACATTCCCCAGGACTCCAAAGTAATATTCAGGTTTATTCTAATCTGCGGTGGTGGAATCTTTGCCTTATTTGGAAGCCGCGCCGCCCACTTTCCCGGCGCAGGCGCTTTAGGGACTCTCATCATGGCGTTTGTTGCTGGCCTTGGCTGGAGAAAAGATGGCTGGGTTTCCGGAAGTGTATGTATCTCTGTTAACCAATCAGATAGTTCGGTGTATTTGCGAATGTTTTGTTGAGTATAAGAACTCACAACGCTTTAAATGTGCATTGACTGTATATTCAAATAGAGACAGGACCTGTAGAGAACAACCAGTTCAGAATGGGGATATATTCGGTTTGATTCTCCCCATGAATGATATAACAGTACTGTTTCCTCGGCAGGTCAGTTCCCACATAAAAATGCCATCGATCCAATGATTTAATTTGGTAGGCCAGGAGAATAACTCAAACTCATTATCTTTAGAACATTACGTAAATACGAGGAGGTATATTATTGTATTATGTATTATGACTATTATGTGTAAAACGTATTTCTTTTTTAATTCCATGTAATGATCATGCAAACAATGGAGGCCTGCAATAGAATCAGAAACAATCACAAAACATACCACAACATTTTCCTAGGAATTTCAGTTGGTCGATTCCTTGCAAATTATGATTTATTAAAAAAAAAGAATAATCAAAATGTTTAGAAGATATTATGGTCATTTTATTTGTTTTATCCACTACAGAATCCAGTGGGGGATATTTTAGTGAAGGTCTGGAGGGTTTTTCAGCCACTTTTATTTGGTCTGATAGGAAATGAGATTGATATTAGGAAATTGGACGGCAGTGTTGTGGGTAAGCAGTCATCATTCATGTCATCCTTCGTCATCGTCATCATTATCATTTTCTTGCCAACATTGCCGCCAGCATATTGCGTAACAGTCATCTTAAGTCTTAACGCCATGATCCTTCAAAACTTCAGGCGTCATCAGATTACTGATTATTTTTAAGTGTAAGCGTAGCGCTAGACCGACTTTAGTCTGAAATATACCTTTTGTACCGTCATTTGCCGTAATGATCTAACGCCTTTATCACAAATGCAGCAAGTCGTAAACGTCATACCCCCCCCCCCCCCCCCGATGCCCCGCACTTCCCCATCGACGTAAATGGTTGGTAAGATTCTCAAAATTTCCACATGGTCTAAATCATAATTAGGGAATGTTCTTGATTTCCGTCCGTTTTAGTCCATTCAGAAACATCAATATAAACTTTACTCCCTTGCCATCCGCTTACAATGCCAATTATTTCAGTATTATCAGCTATTTTCCCCATATGCTATTTGAAAATATGCGGATTTTAACAAATCATGCCAATTTGAGTTCGCAATGACTGTCAATACTTGTATTTGTTTTTGCTCTGGCTTTTAGCTTCTATCTCTACTTTCTTTTTTCAATTACAGGTCTTGGAATCGCCATGTTGTTTATAGGACTGTTTTTACGAACCGTCGTTGCATTTTTCTCAGCATTCGGTTATACATTTAATATGAAAGAAAAGGCATTTATAGCTTTAGCATGGTTACCCAAGGCTACTGTACAGGTAGGGAATTGTTAATAGGATTTAAATAGACTTGAAGACTTAGTGAAGAATTAATGTTCTGACTATCTACGAAAATATCCCACATAATTGTAAATACTTTTAATAGTTCGATTTGGTTATAACTATGGCATTTTCTACTCCATATAGTTGGACCTAAGGCAACGATCTCAAAATCATAAACCTAAATTTCACATTTCATATTATCAAAATTACGTTTATTGATTGCTTAATTCATGGCTTTACGCTGATTGGTTCCGGTGCGGCGACGAAAGGTCGGGTGGCTTCATAAGCAACTGTTCTTTTATCTAAAACAACACCATACACACAAACGGAAAATAATCCATTGAAAACACCAAACAACCAATCCATCTAAAGTCTAGAATAGGTCCATTTTTTTAAGCTATTGGTTTCTGTGTTCCCAGGCCGCCATTGGACCCGTCGCCTTGGATACGGCACGTGAAATTGGTGCTGACGAAGAAACCATACAAATAGCAATGAAGGTAAAATCTTATGTTTCTAGTTATTGTGCTAATAAAAATTAACATTTTCTGACACCTTCGGGTTCTGGTTGAGTCTTCTCTCCATCGCATCAACAATAGAAATGTTGAAGCAATTCACAGACAATCAAACTAAAAAAAAAAACGTACTAACCGAAATAGAAGAACTTAATTTGTCCCTCTTTCTAAAAAGAACGTATGTTATTTGTTACATTTTTAATCCATAAAATAATTGTTATAATTTAATGATATATGCTGCATATATAAAACATTGGCAGATAATTATTAAAGTCCTTTCCTATATAGGCTTATTTATTGCATTATAATGTATCGTTGTTTTTTGTAGATTTTAGCGATGGCTGTTTTATCAATCATCATAACTGCCCCTATCGGAGCCTTATGTATTGCTCTTAGTGCCCCCCGTTTGCTTAAAAAGGCCCCCGGAGACGAGGAGATGATCAGCATGAATGACTCTAATGAGGATGGCGATGAGAAGTCATAATACCATTGATACTTCACTACCAACATTTATTTTGTCATAATCATATGTCCGTTTTTGTCAATCATTTGTGGAGTGGAACTGATTGCTACGATGGATCTTCTGGTATATTCCATATGTTCACATGTATATATGTATCATACAGCGGTAGCCTGGACGTCATGTTATTTCTAGATAGAGACAGACATGTACGATTCGTAATTTACAGATTCGCTTTGTTTGGAAAAAGCTGAATGTAGTGAAAAGCCTATGCCTGCTTTCCATATGTACATTTATAATGGTGTGTTTCCACGGACCTGCGTTAACGCGTGCGTTGACGGATGCGATTGTTTAACGGATAGGATGAAGTGTTTCCACGGACTTGCGTTAACGCTAGTCCGAAATATCTGCGCTGATGATGTAAGACATTTTTTGACAGATAGGCCATCATCATCGTCAGAACGCATTTGATCAATTTTCTGGGAATTTCTTGCCACCCTTCGAGGTGGCAAGACCACCTCTCGTTTCTCATCAAAAATATCAAGATTCTCTTCATAACTTTTAAAAAATAAAATTGCTAACCCGTACATTAATGATTTCCCTTTCTCCTTGCACCAATCTGAAGTCTGTACGTCGACACCAGCCATAGATCTGCCCGATTAAATTTCAAACTGTACCAAACCTTTAATTTAGAAAAGTCGCCATTTGCATACTACGTCAATATACGCGCGAAAGGTCAACTTGTCACATGATTACCCATTAGCAGGCGATATAGTTCATTGGTCGTGTTGGTTCACGTGACTTCAGCAAAAAAGCAACACGACCAATGAACTATATCGCCTGCTAGTGGGGTAGTCATGTGACAGATTGACCTTTCGCGCATATAGTGACGTATCAATGAGATTATGCAGATGGCGACTTTTGTAAACTAAAGGTTTGGTACAGTTTGAAATTTAACCGGGCATATTTATGGCTTTTGTCAACGTACAGACTTAAGATTGGTGCGAGGAGAAAGGGAAATCATTAAAGTACGGGTTAGCAATTTTATTTTTTGAAAGTTATGAAGAGAATCTCGATATTTTTGATGAGAAACGAGAGGTGGTCTTGCCACCTCGAAGGGTGGCAAGAAATTCCCAGTAAATTGATCAAATGCGTTCTGACGATGATGATGGCCTATCTGTCAAAAAATGTCTTACATCATCAGCGCAGATATTTCGGACTACGTTAACGCATGCGATCGATAGTGCGATCTGTCATAAGGTTACGGTCAAAAGTCAAGGTCATATCCTTGACAGCAATTTTTTTTTCGGTTTGGGGAAAGAACGTGAAGAAGTGGACATCTACATAGCTTTTTCATACAAAATACATCTACAACATAAATAGTCAGTAAAATGAGTAAACAAACTTACTCGGTGTTTTCTGTGGATTTCGATCTGACAGCAAAAGGTCATAAGGGTCGGAAAACCCCTTCAATGACGTCATGATCAGCGAAATCCCTCGTCCGATGCGTTAAAAATGGGACAAGCTCCATTCTCTGTCCGTTAACGCGTGCGTTAAAAACTATCGGACTGACCGTGGAAACACTATAGCGTATTTCTGTAGTTCCCATTCTTTTGGGAAAATCGCATCCGTCAACGCACGCGTTAACGCATGTCCGTGGAAACACACCATAAAGCAATTGTGAAAACTCGCAAAATATAAAGTGGTGTTTTTAAGAAAAGGCGAATATATTCGGATTGTTTTATTGTGACGTGAAGGCGATTCCAGGGGAATAACTCTGGTCACTTTCAAGAGTCATTTGGAGTTACTGGCCTTCCTCTAACTCTCGGAAAGTTTTGTTAAACTCCGTATTAGTTCAGATAAGTAAGAAATTATCGAAAACAAAGCCTAAATTTCATTTTCATTTTGTTATATTTGCTGATAATTTTCTTTATTCGGTAATTGGCTGAATGACAGACACCCAATGTGCTTGTCTTAGTTTACTTAAAATGATTTATTCCTCAACTCGAGCGTTGTTTCCGAAATTGCGTTCGGATCTCTTAGTTTTGACTTTGGGATAAACCTTATTCCTATAGTGTCTTGTTTTCCAGACACCAACCAAACGTCAGGGGTTTCACTGGACTGGGTTCATTAAAATATAATATGAAACAACTTATAACTGAGGTAATGCCGAATTAGACCTAGAACAAAGAAGAAGAAAACACAAACAAGCAAAGAAAGCGGCACGGAGAAAAAGAATTCAATTAGCCTATGGCCAGCAGTCGTATATTTTAAGTGTGCATAATTTGGACTTTTGTTAGTATTATTATCGTAGTAGTAGCTAGTGTACCGTAAATACTCTATATTCCCAGTTAACATGTGTACTTCTTGAACATTTTTGTTAATTCTATGTGCTATATGTGTATAAACAAGTTACCGTAGCCTGGCAGTAGTAGTCTATGTTTATAGGTTGGGATTCCATATTATGTTGTATACAAGGTTTTGTGAAGTTGCCATAATTTGTTTCCATTTATCTTGCCAGTTTGCTTTTTTTTTTTCATCGTCTTCAATATTTTTTGTGTGAAATAAAAGGCGATGTTTTCCTGTTTGTTTGGATTTTGTTACCGTATATAAAATAAGATTTTGGTACGCTGTACCTGAATTAATAAACAAGTCCTTATGAGTAAGTCATAAAGATTGAAATATTCCATCTGTTCATTAGTGATTTTCACTTGTTTATGCGCGAAAAAAATCGGTAACCGTGGCAGTTAAAACTCTCTGTTAAAGTGGTATAAAATGGGAAATGAAACTGTCTACTATCTCTGTTTGATCAGCCCGGAGTCTTTTCAACTACGTCCTTTTGACTCGAACGACCTATGTGGGATGGTTGCCAGTTACCAGCGGAAGGTCGTGGGCTTCCTCTGGGCATATAGCCCGGTTTCCTCCCACTTTAAAACTGGCAACGCCGCCATATAAGTGAAATAATCTTGAGCGTGGCGTAAAACACCAAACAATCAATCAAATACGTCCACAAAATGGATTTACATCTATCGTATTGGGAGCGCAAGTTTCGTCATCGTCTGAACCCACGATTAAAACATACGCGCAGGCCCAGTTTTAGCTGGGGTCCGAGGATGAAGTCTCGTAATAATTCCACAAATTTCCTGTAAATTTTTACGTCAATTGCAACGTCATCGGTTTTCACGAAATATCGTAGGAATCCTTACGAGACTTGCGCTTCCTATTCTCACATGGTATCGTTAGACTTGGCTCAGGTTGATATTGTGCACCGAGTCATAACGTAAGAACTGACGCCCGGTTGTAGTGTATCATCTTAAAAACCTTTATGAAAAATAAATAATTCTGATATCCCGTGATATGCACATATTACTTGGTATTATTAGAAACGCTCAACAAGCAACGAAAACGGAAAGTTAATCTCCCAAGGCCAAGCAAAGACGTAACGTGGCAACGCTCCCTATATCAACTAGCGTACAGTTGTCCACTGCGATAAATTTAGCTGCCATTGTCTGAAATATCATTGTCTTTAATTATAAAAGTTATCATACACTTGTAAAAAAATATAAAAGGTATTTTCAACACATCTGACCAACGATTCGATGGGGGAGGGGGGGGGGGGGGGAGGATTACCCCCTGTGTACCCATCTCTGCCGTCTTGGTTTCGCATCGTCTTTTTTTGTCGATAAAATTACAACTCGTCGCCAAAAAATGCATACATGAAATTTGATTAAATATATATATGTTCCATCTTATTTATGTCTGATATGAACAACCAATGAAGTTAATAGGTCTGAAATGATATAGGTCAAAATGACCCCTCCCCTACCAACCCCCCCCCCCCCCCCCCCCCCACCCCACCACCAATAAGAAATCATCTTTGGTAGATCACAATTATATGACTCATTAAACAATTACATTAGGTCACGATTTCTATCACGTTAATATACCCCATTATTAACAGGTGCGCCCAATGACCATGCTCTAATTAACATTTCCAGATTATTTATAGCTTTCTGGCAATTCTGTGTGAAAGAGTTGTGTACCAAATGATTTCTTTCTCGGTGAATGTGGATCAATTTGATGAAAGCAATTCCACAATTAACATCAAATCCACAAAGCCATCAATGATTCCCAAAACATTTACGCCAGGTCGTCAACATTGTTTGAGGCTTCTGCATGTGACTTAGGAATTAGAGCAGCGGACGGTCGCACTGAAAAAATCAGTGGGCGGGTGGCGGGTTCGAGTCTCACCCGGTAAAATACTTGATCGGCCCATAATAGCTGGCAGTTTCCAATGGTGGTTTCCTCATAGCACTTAGCTTGCTTTCCTCGCCAACGAAGCCTGGTAAAGTCACCATATAGAAGCAAAATAACGTTAAAGTGGCATGAGCTGCCAAAATGTTGATATTTTGAGGTTGAAGCAGAATGTTGAAATTATTGGCTATTTATCTCAAGACGTATAATTCAGAGGCTTTTTAGTGCTTCTAGTCTCGAAAATGTACGATAAAGTATTGTTTTGAACTAACTTTGGATTAGAATGAATGAATTATCGTCCCGGTTATTTAAATTTCGTTACTTTTTGAACACGTTTTCGGTTCGTACAGGTCACGTACTGTATGGATTTTCCTCATTCCAACGCCAATCATTTAGTTTTCCGATAACCTTCAAAGCCTCTTATTGTCGTGACGATCAGAAATTATGAAAAAAAGCGTGAATTTTGGCAGCTCATGCCACTTTAAGTGTGTCGTATCAATCATTGATCAGAATATAATATTCAAGAAATAGAAAAATATAGGATAAATTGGGGATATTTAAACAGTCTTTATTTATAAACATCAATACAAATTAATCCTAAAATACAAACGCGTAAATTATATACAGTAAATCTACCGGTTTAAGCTTTTCGGCCATTAACCCTGGTGAAAAAGTCATGTCTATAAATCAATTTAAAGCGATAATTAGATAGTTATAAATACGTTCCACAATTTTTGTTGTCAAAATCCGTCACGTTATTCGGCAAAAGGAGCAGTGTATAAACACAGAATCTTACAAATATTCATTGTTATCGTTATAAAGGGGTATACTCGACTTTCTGTGTATTAAATGTGCCTTCCAATTCGACAATTTTATTCGACCGTTGAATTCGACCAATGTATTTCACTCTCGAGTTCGCGCTGTACAACATACATAGAGGCTGAAGTCAAATTTAAAGTTAGGTGTTAGCTCTACAAAAACATAAATCACATAAAATCAAGGACTTATGGTTAAGAAAAACTCATGGATTATACATGTATGCTAATTAATTAAAACTCTTCTTTATAACTTAAAGGTCATAAATACATGCTCTAGGTCTTAAGTAAAAAAATATATACAAATTCTGCGATGGTGGTGTTAAAAATGGAGCGAAAATCCTCAAAAGCATCGAGATGAGACATAGAAGTTTCTAAAAACTAATGTAATAAATTTAAAATATTTATTTTCCACCATCCTTGGGGAAAACCTTGTATGGAAAAACACACACACACACATATCAAGTGTTCAATGCTTTTCATAGTGCTGACTTTTAAGGTTACACACATCAAGTTTCATAAATCTCAGTGTCCCTATGATCACATTTTAACACTAAGGAAGCGATTTAAGAAATCTAGATTTGCTTTCATACATCGTCCTCGTCTACAAAGCCATTGTCCAAATTCAGTTTTTCTTTTTCGCCCTCTTCTTCGTCACAAACGATATCTTCTTCCAATTCAGTGCGGTGTAAGAGTTTGGGCCCCGTTATTGCTATAGCTAAGGCACCAATTGGGGCCGTGATCAAAATTACCAATACAGCCATCGCTAGAACCTAAATAAATCAAATAGAAATATATTTACCACCTTCAGTCGAATTTTAAAGTGTTGGAATTGGGAGTGAACAGTGTTTGTTAATTGAGGTATCAATCTTTTCTGTTTCCGTTTACACGAATCTTTTCCAAAATGTACAATAATTATAATATTGTCTTGAATGAGTTTTAAAATGATTTTGAGAATGAAACTAAAAAAAAACAGGTTTGAAACCCGAAATGGAGTCACAAATACATACGGTTACTCAGAATACGCAGATAAAAAGGGATTATTTGATTCCTTTCTACTCACCGTTTCACCATATCCTATCACAGTTTCGTCCGCCATTTTTTCTCGAGCCATGTCTAAAGCCATTGAACCAATAGCAGCCTATAATAGAAAAAAAACATGTGAGTAAAACGTAAAATTAATGTTGAGCTTCATTTTTGCTATAACTTTATTGCACTGTGTTCGAAGTCCTGACGTCTGCAATAATGGAATACTAGTAACTAACAAATACGTGGCGGAAACAGGACAAGGATTATCGGCTGAACTATTTAACCCGTAAGTGTGGCTTTTGTGAAATGGAGACGTAACGTGATACAAACCCACCAAACCCCCCTACCACTAGATGGCGCTAGAAAAATAACAGTGGTGGGATTAATCTGAACCTACATGACTGGATATGCTGACGTATTACACATGAACCCCAGAGATGAAAGTCGTAATGAGAGTGTTAACTTTGGTCTAAGCTTTGAATACATTTTCTAAAAACAATTGATTTGTGAAACCGAGATGCTCAGCTTAAAGAATAACTTTAACCGATGAACGAAGAAATTTGTATTGGTAGTTTTGGTCCACCGTACCTGTACAGTGGCTTTTGGTAACCAGGCGAAGGGAACGAAGAATCGTTCTTTCCAATTCATATCAGTCCTAAACATAACCAACGTAGATACAGCTATTCTTATAAACAGACCAATAAACAGCACTGCTGTACCCATACCTGAAACAAAACAAACATTGAAATAGAAATGATATTCCACAAGACCAGCACTATCACATCGCATCGATGGAAGGTATGTGTGGGACTGAGGGATGATCACTCAAACCCACTGGACCACCGAGGCCCCCAAATTATTAAGACATCACCACGGAATAAGTTTGATAAAAAAACCTGTCGACACCTGTATCAAGTGCAAATAGTACTGCATAAAGACATCTCCATAGATGCCAAAGGCTAGTGTTTATATCAATTCAGTATTAATAAGAAATGATGAAGGCATTGCCAGGGAGTAAGTTTATTTTTTGCAAACATCACGAGCTTTCTACACCTGTGTTGGTGACTTCGTGGTGATACCTTAATTTTTTCTCATTACTATGGAACCCACGTTTAAAGAGAGTTCCAAACATTTCGTATGTCTCAGTATTGTTAGAGAACGTTAACCTCTATGGACAACAAAGACATATAAAAACACTCGATCGTCTGTATAGATTAGGGCAATTCTACCAAAGATGTTACACGTTAAGAGTAAATCTCTGTTTTTAAAAGCGTTATTTTTAACGTTTCAATTTATTTTAAATTCTTGAATCGATCATTTCATATTACGGAATTAGCTCAGAAGTGATTTCCGTTGAGTAATTATCATCCTTGCTAAAGCGATAAGAAATTGTCAGTGTTTTTGTCTTAAGAGTATAGAATTCTATTATGGAAAAAAACTTTGAAGTTAGGCACTATGCTTTGAACACTATGTACCACGGGCAATAAAAATAAAGCCTTTTAAGCATGGGGTGAAGCTCAAATTACTGGCTCGCTTCATGGGTTTCAATTGACATGCAATGAATCTTTAAATGAACTTGCTCTTAGGGAATACGACCATAAGATTGATATTGCTTGGTGTTCAATAACGGACATTTCCGTTCGTCAGTGTATTATGGAGTTTTCGCCATGATATTGCTTGGTGTTCAATAACGGACATTTTCGTTCGTCAGTGTATTATGGAGTTTTCGCCATGATATTGCTTGGTGTTCAATAACGGACATTTTCGTTCGTCAGTGTATTATGGAGTTTTCCCCATGATATCAGCCGCCGAAAGCCGAGAGTTTTCTTCGAGTAAAGAGCTCGGTTTCCTCCGAAAGCCGAGGGTTTTCTTCATGTAAAGAGCTGGGTTTCCTTCTCACCAACCATGACAATGCAGTGAAATGTTCTTTTGAATAACATACATAGTACATACCAATACTTCTTGCACTAATTTTGGTGACTTGAATGGCAGCTCCAATTAACCCAAAGAGAAGGGGTTGAAATATTTCCCACATTCGTCCCATCACTACTGCCATTGGACTCTGGAAAACAAAATTTTTCAAAGGGATAAACTAACAAATTAAAAGGGGAAACCCATTAAAATATAATTCTCGATTGTACCATCTTTAAATTTGCCAATTTCGAAATATATTTTCTTTTTTAGGCTTTTTTCCGTACAGCTTGATTAGTTTTTAGTGTTATTTCACTCCGATGAAGTTGTAGTTCCACGTATTTAACTATAACTCAACTCCATTTTCTTAATTCCTTGAAAACTGTAAAACAATGGAGGCTTTATGGATTACAACTTCTGGTTTTATTGGGTTGCAACGTTGGCTTGAAAGCTGTAAGATTAACTCACCGTGCCTGTCCACCCCCTGGACCTCCAGCCGTATGCAGCAACAAAAGCCATGGTTAAGCAACCCAAAGCCCCAGCCCCCGGGAAATCAGCGGCTTTGCTACCAAACACAGCAAACAATCCTCCTCCAAACAGAAGGATGTAGCGGTAGAATATCAGATGTTGCTGGAAAGGACAATAGTTTTTATTAGTACAGGTTACATTTGGTTTAAATCAGTTTTTAAAATCCTATAAAGATATTAATAAACTCCCTTTCTGCATGTAAGGCTTTGTAGGAGAGAATACTGTCACGACAGTCAATCATGCCACGACAGTCAATCATGCCACGACAGTCAATGATGCCACGACAGTCAATCATGTCACGACAGTCAATCATGTCACGACAGACCATTGTGTCACAGCAGTCAATCATGTCACAACAGACAACCATGTCACAACAGACACTCATGTCACGACAGTCAATTATGTCACGACAGTCAATCATATCACCGCATACGATCAGGTCACGGTAGTCAATCATGTCACAGCAGACAATCGGGTCACGGCAGTCAATCATGTCACAGCAGACAATCGGGTCACGGCAGTCAATCAGGTCACAGCAGACAATCGGGTCACGGCAGTCAATCATGTCACGACAGTCAATCATGTCACGACAGTCAATCATATCACCGCATACGATCAGGTCACGGCAGTCAATCATGTCACAGCAGACAATCGGGTCACGGTAGTCAATCATGTCACGACAGTCAATCATGTCACGACAGTCAATGATGTCACAACAGACAATCATGTCACGACAGTCAATCATGTCACAGCAGTCAATCATATCACCGCATACGATCAGGTCACGGCAGTCAATCATGTCACAGCAGACAATCGGGTCACGGCAGTCAATCATGTCACGACAGTCAATCATGTCATTGTCACGACAGACAATCATGTCACAACAGACAATCATGTCACAACAGACAAACATATCACAACAGAGAATCATGTCACAATAGCCAACCATGTCACACCAGACAATCATGTCACAACAGTCAATCATGTCACGACAGTCAATCATTTCACAACAGACAGTCGATCGTGTCACAACAGACAGTCGATCGTGTCACGACAGTCAATCATGTCACGACACACAATCATGCCACAGCAGTCAATCATATCACGACAGTCAATCATGTCACGACAGTCAATCATGTCACGACAGTCAATCATGTCACGACAGACAATCATGTCACGACAGTCAATCATGTCACGACAGTCAATCATATCACGACAGACAATCATGTCATAACAGACAATCAATCATGTCACGATATACAATCATGTCACAACAGACAATCATGTCACAACAGACAATCATGTCACAACAGACAATCATGTCACAACAGACAATCATGTCACAACAGACAGTCGATCGTGTCACAACAGACAGTCGATCGTGTCACAACATACAATCATGCCACAACAGACAATCATGTCCTAATAGCCAATCATGCCACAACAGACAACCATGGCACCGCAGACAATGGTGCCACAACAGACAGACAATCATGTCATAATAGACAGTCAATCATGTCTCAACAGACAATCATGTCACAACAGGCAATCATGTCACGACAGACAATCATGTCACGACAGACATTCATGTCACAATAGTCAATCATGTCACAACATACAATTATGCCTCCGAATTTTGCCTATAACAAATATTGGCTTCAAAACGAAACGTAAAGCACCTTTTTCACTGGAGGTTTTCCCAGATAAAAACAAAATTTAACCAAACGTGCACACTCACTAAATAGAGCAACTTAATATCTTCCGATAGAAGTATGCAATTTATTTCTACAATGTTTTGCTGACTTTTGTTGATGGGAGAGATTTTGATGGCTGATGGCTTCTTTAGTTTAGTGCTAAAAGCATGGACAAGACTTTCATCAATTACTCAAAATGTTGCCTCAGTTACCTGATTATGTCAAAATTACCAGCATTGTAAAGTGAAAAGAAATTGTCGGTGTTGTTTACTTAAGAGTATAGCATTCTACTATACACCCCCACCCCCCTCCCCACCCCATGAACAGCCTTTGTCTTGCATAGATATATCCTGTGAGATCCTACCGGTAATAGATGGTTGGTTGGTTATGTTAGCTTATTGGCGCGCCCATTCTTATGCATGATATACGACATACCAGTGAGTAATTATTACTTTGAGTTGCTAAGAAAACTGTGGTGTTTGAACACAATATATTATAACAATATATTGAATGTCTCTGTACAGGAGTAGGCCTATACATGCATGCTAGTACGTTTGGGAACTACTTAACCTCATAAGATATTAAACCTGCAATACAATTGAGCTTACACCCATGTACAATTTACAGATATGCAAATGTACAGTGGCGAGAAATGGGACGGATCTCAATAGACAAAAGATGGATTGAAAACACGGACATTTGTATTGGATTGAACACTGAAATTCTAAGTCAGTAATAACTATTTGCAAATAAACGATGAATATGCAGAAATTCGGTAATAATTAGGAATAAGAAGTAATAACCAAGACAAAACTTATTTCTTTGTTGACAAAGAGTTGAGTTAACAATTACAGACGAACTAAAAAGCTTTTTGGTATCTTCGCGATCCATTGTTAATTGTATAGTAGATCTATATAGGAGGCCGAGCTGCCAGGACTGTGGTATACATGGGCGAGATAATGCACTTAACAAAGAAAGTTAATTAATCGTCAAGACAATGTGCCCTTGTTTAAAACAGGTTTTATATTCTCGACGGATAAATCCATATTCAAAAATACACCAGAAGCATATGTGATAATTGCATGAACACTCATAGAAAAAATAGGTTGTAGTGTAAAACGCCACGAACTTACAATATTTGTTTTAAGTCATGTGGGAAAGTGTTTCACATATACCGAAAACTGTAAAAAGAAATTGAATGGACGTTTTTACAGCTCCAAATGTTCAAATATCACGAGTGATACATGTCAGTTTAAGTAATGAGTTACATCCTCTCTTTGATCGGAATATCGGAAGTATTTTCTAAACTTTTTCACTATTGTTTGAGGAAAGTAAAAAGTGCTAAGTTCACGTGATGCCACTTTAACGTATTGGATGGCAACTGATCCTTTTTTCAAGCACATATCCCCCTAAATCATTCTAAAATAATACCACAATAGAGCTCGCAAGTATCCAATGATTCAAGTACTAACGTATACAGACTTTCTGTTCGGGCCTACGACAAATCCCGTTCCAGCAGGGGCGAGAATCTCGCATGAAGCTCAATGTGTCACATGATGTTTTTTTTAGTTTGGCTGTCATTTGCACCGCGATTCACCTCCCCAACTGCCTACATCGCATACCGGAAATATGCGGCGATGTTCACAGTTTATAAATATCGGATGTCACATTAAGACAGATTGTATAACCTGCCTTGATTACGAGACACATGAAAAGATTAATTGGAGATGAAATGATGATATTGTAGACGTCAATGTACACCCCCGTTTTGTTTTAGCTGTATTTCAAGACGATCAACTTTTTTGTCAAAACATATTTAATAGGTTTTTGTTTCTTTTTGTTCTACTTCTACATTAGATCAAACCACAGCCATTAATTAACTGTATAACTGTATCTCTTCTCGCTAAGAAAAGCTAACTGTGCGGAAAAGGAAATCATATTCCTCAATTTCAGCGCAATTTCTCTTAGACATGCAGCTGCAGCAACTTTATTTTACAATAGCTATACACGTCAAAATTGTTAGGAATTTAAACTGTTCGCCTTCGGTAACTTACTTTTAAATTAAACCTTTAAATGTGTTACAAAGAAACTTAAAATCAGTCTTGACATTTCCAGAACGTCATTCTTTTTCCTTGGTTTTAAATCAATCATTAAGTCAGAAAATCAACCAAACACTCAACCAACGAATCTGTACTTACGTGTTTAAGTGGAGGAAGGTACCAACACATTACCCCAGCAAGGACTCCAAATACTGTCCCACCCACTGCCTCCAAGGGTCCTCGAATGATATTCATTGCTAAGTGACCTGCGGAGAAAGACACATTCATCTAAGCACATTATACATTTACATAGTGTGGACTAAAACTGAAAGAACTTTTATCGAAAAGAAGATTTATTTATTTAATTTCACGGTTTTGGTAAAACGACTCTATATTGAGGTTGGCCTGTGGTGGTTTCCGATAACCGATGGGGGATGAGGGGCGGGGAAGGGGCTGTCCATTCGATCCATTTCCCTGAGGTCATCATAGTTACAAGTAATCCAGTATTTAGTACGCTTCTTCTCCATCAACCTCAATTTGGTTTTGTTTGAAATCCTAACGTGTTTTGTTTTCCAGACTATCTTTCTTTTTTTGCTTATTTTGTGCAACAATTAGATACAGTTATTTTACTTTTGTTAATATGGGGGGGGGGGGGTAAATGTGCCGTGAATAAGGTGGCTATAAAAATTATTTTACTGTGAATTTTGTCATTGGTAGGTTTATTGGAGGAAAGATGGAGGACACATTGCCCAAAGAAACCCCGGCATCCATATATAACTCTAGAAGGATGCTAATTTAGTTCGAGTTAGTCCCATTTAAAGTAACAGTACATGCGACGAGACTCTTTAGTTAAGTACGCTGTGTTATTCTTAACTTCATCGCCAGTTAGACTGGTCTTGTAGTGTGAATATGTATCTCTCAAGTGCTCTCTATCAAACTTACACGTTACATCTAAGGTATCCTATTTATTACCGACAAAATGCTTTATTGATAATTCTTCATTTCATCTTTTATATTATGTTCTTAAATTTTAATAGACCTTATCATTACAAATACCATCGTATAAGAAGTCGACATAAATAATAACGTAGTGGCCCACTTTTTTAAAGAAACTTGTGGTCTGTTTAATATGCTACTCATTGTTTCAAACAAAGGGGTATTATAATGCGGAAACAAAGGAATTTTAATCTTTGCTTTACAATAGGCATACATTTTAGTCCGCTTCGGTTGGTCAGTTATTTCGTATTTTCAGTGTGTCGTGCTTTTGTTTCTGCCACCCTTGTTTTACCGTATATCAAATAGTTTATTTTCGTAGAAGTCCGCACTAATTGACGCCAAGCTCCACTTTTTTCGTCCTATATCACCATACTTAATTAACTAAAGGAACTTTTTCGTGACTGTGTAATTTCGTCCGAAGTAAAGACATAGACATAACTAATATATAATATATTGCTTTACAACCAATGGGATTAACGGACGATTGTTTTTTCATTATTAATGAAAATGTTTTATGATAGTTATTCTTAACGATAGGCCTATTTGATGGAAATAATGTTTATATAGGTTGCCTCCCCTACGAAAGGTGACAAAGCCGCCATATATTTAAGTGAAGAAATCGTGCGGCGAAAAATATCAATCAATCAAGTAAGAATAAGTTTAGTTTCGATATAGGTGTTAGAGTCGATTTACTTAAAATATATTATCATGGAATTTTTCTATTTTTCTACTTTTCTTTTTTTTTCTACTTTTTTACCTTTGTGTAAACTAAGTCAACGTTTTTGGTATAAAAAAATGTCCACAAATATGTACCCCCTGGTGGCCGGGAAGTTATTTATGGCCGTCCGAGGACCGTATTATTATCTAAAGAAAAATGAACGAGAGCACAGCAGGAATTTAATAATGAAAAGTAAAAAAACAAAACAACAAAAAACAAAGACTTCTGATAATGATTCATTACAAGGTTATTAATTTAAACCTAGAGATAATTAGATAAGGATTAATTACGTAAGATTTAAATAACGAGAATAAATGTTTGTCGTTTGAACGCCCCTGGGTGTCTGCAGAGATAATTGCGTCTGTAGTATATGAGCTGATGGGTAGGTTGACGGGATATTTTATGATTTGGGGAATTCGGGGTCCGACGTTCAAAGTTTAAAACGAGTTTAAATAGAATTAGATCGTTAAACATTACATAGACCTGATGTGTGAAGTTGTAGTGTGTTGTCAACCAATGGTCCCCTGTGCAGAATGCAGTGGATCTATAGACACACCTTGTAGGAATTTGTTGTGACAATAGGTCTGGTGTTACGAAAGTACTTTGAGAAAAATTAAACAGTATTACAACTTTAATTATTTTGGAAAGCCACACATACAAATTTATAATAAGCTTTAACTTTTTTACACAAGTAGTGTTATTCCGAAAAAGGAAAACTTCATACTTCAAACTTCAATATGAAGTTTTCGTTTTTCGGAATAACACTACTTGTGTACTACGTTAAACTAATCAGTGGAACTAATGGATTTTAACTTTTTTGTCCACCGGGGACCGCTTTTCCAAAGCTCTGTCGCCAGAGTAAATGACGTAGCGTAACAATGCATTTCCTTTCTGGTGCGCTCTGTCACCAGAGTAAATGACGTAGCGTAACAATGCATTTCCTTTCTGGTGCGCTCTGTCACCAGAGTAAATGACGTAGCGTAACAATGCATTTCCTTTCTGGTGCGCTCTGTCACCAGAGTAAATGACGTAGCGTAACAATGCATTTCCTTTCTGGTGCGCTCTGTCACCAGAGTAAATGACGTAGCGTAACAATGCATTTCCTTTCTGGTGCGCTCTGTCGCCAGAGTAAATGACGTAGCGTCACAATGCATTTCCTTTCTGGTGCGACGAAATTCAGCCTGCCTTTTAGTTGTTAGAAATTGGAGCAATCGGTTCACATAATTGTGATGTCAGTATCTATTAACCAGCAATGGCAGAAACGGACATGAGCTGCCAAAATGTTGATATTTTGACGTTAAAACAGAATGTTGAAATTATTGGCTATTTTTCTCAAGACGTATAATTCAGAAGCTTTTTAGTGCTTCTAGTCTCGAAATGTATGATAAAGTATTGTTTTAACTGGCTTTTGCTTAGAATGAATGGATTGTCGTCCCGGTTATTTTAATTTTGTTTACATTTCGAACACGTTTTCCGTTAATACAGGCCACATACTGTATGGATTTTCCTCATTCCAACGCCAATCATTTAGTTTGTCGATGCCCTTCAAAGCCTCTTACTGTCGTGCCGATCAGAAATTATTTAAAAAAGTGTGAATTTTGACAGCTCATGCCACTTGAAAAGCAATGAGTTATATAAAATTATCTTCAACATCTGCGGCATAGCTGGATAATTGTAAGTGGTCGACATCTTCAGATTTGCACTCACCTTCGGAGAAAGCCATACCGAGGGCAATCCCAAAACCACTGATGGCAATGACGTCATCAAGAGATCCTGCGGCTATTATCATTGTAGGAATTCCCTTGTCTACTCCAAGGCCCTGTTCTTGGAGTCGTAACATACTGGGTACCACAACAGCTGGTGAAACAGCCGAATGAACGAAACTGTATGGAGGAAACACATACATAATGGAATTTCCTATTGCTGAGATACATAAAATGTGCAAAACATGGTAAGAGATATTGTAGATTAATCGCTTTCCATTTATTTATTGTTTATATGATTGTAGGATATAGATAAGATAAGATATTGCACGATAAGGTTTTCAGAAGACTGACTCCCCGACCATCAGTGCGTATCTGGTAACATTATTACATATGCATATAAGTTGCTTTCAACACGGACCAGAAACAAAATGGATCTGTACCTTTGTGCATTTACTGTAATTATCTTTATTTACAAGTTTGTTTCAGAGTCTATGTATATCAGAGACACTGGGTTAGACAAAGACAGAAGTTGAACAAAGACAATTTTCGTTAAAACAATATATTACTTTGCTCTTACGAAAGAGACAAACTTACCCAAGAATAAATCCCCAAACCCAAGGGAATCCTAGTAAGAGATTCGCTGCTATGGCAACGGTCAACGCCTCGAATAGACAGGGTAGAAACGCCAAACGCAGCACAACAAAGGACAGCTTTTTGAGAGCTTTGGGATCAAGGCCTAAGCCAGCTCTGATAAGAATCACAACTAAAGCGATGTTTCTGAAAAAGAAATTGGAATACAATCCGATACATGGGCACATCGATACATAATTACGTTCGTTTAAGTGGTACTATTTTTGTTAAAACCTAAAGCAAATTGTTTGCCCTTCAACTGGAAAAACGTAGTTTGGGTATTTTTTTGCTGAATTGGAGACTAGGTCATATGTCCCATGTACAGCTGACGATCGAATTATCAGCAAGTCAAATTGAAAACAAAATAGGACTGGATTCAACTCAAACCCAGAGTAGTCAAGGACTAGGTTGATTGTTTTTGATTGTTTGGTGTTTTAAGCCGCGCTCAAGATTATTTCACTTATATGGCGGCGTTGCCAGTTTTATTGTGGGAGGAAACCGGGTTCTGTGTCCGGAGGAAACCCACGACCTTCCGTTGGTAACTGGCAACCATCCCATATGGGTCGTTCGAGTGAAAACCTCAATGGCTAGGAGTCTGGGACTTCAGAACCGTTGGTCTGAATGAATTTAATTTTTATTTGAGCTTACCTTAAAGCTGCCGACCACCCTTTGTCGATATCTGCCGCCACATTTATCTTAGGTACATTGGCTAAAAGGCCACCCATTATCAACATTCCTGGTAAAAAAATGATTGAGTGATTTAATTAATTTGGCTTATTGATTCATCGATTGAGGGATTTAGGAACTGGATGGTAAAAATGAGTTATTCTGCAAAATTATTCCCATAAATGACAAAAGGGGGTATGTAATATTGAAAGTGCCAGTACAGCAAAACTCGGCGTCACTACATTTACTCATCAGATTCCACTTTCACTTTAACACCTGATATCAACCATCATACATAATATGGTCCTTTCTATTTATAAAGGAAACGTGGTTAAAACTCTGTTAACTAAGCAATGGGTATGCTCGTGGTAGTATTCAGACACAACTAGGTGGCCGATAACTTTAAAATATGACCAAGCCCTGGCTGTTGGCACATTTATTGAATAGATTTATGATTTTTTATTTACTTAAACATTGGGAGGTTTGACACGCTATGGAGGGTGATTTGTGACGTCGAATACTGAAGCGACCTCTATACATAGAGGTGAGAGATTTCGGTTATATACGGCCGATATTCACCTATGTGTACTATCTTGTTGTATGGGTTCAAACTTTTCAAGGAACATATTGATATAGTTTAAAATACAAGTTTGATGCCTTAATGAGACGAACTGTCATATTTCCTGACACATTTTCTGAGTAGTAAATCATTACAAATCTATAATGGTTCTTTTAAGAGGGTGATGTCACTGATGATTGGTAATGAAATGTAGGGTAAAATCAGCCAATACTACCAAGTCTTTGATCTCAATGTCGTATTTCTCTGCTACAAGACTGAATGACTGACTGTTTGGTGTTTTACGCCGCGCTCAAGATTATTTCACTTTTATGGCGGCGTTGCCAGTTTTATTGTGGGAGGAAACCGGGCTCTAAGCCCGGAGGAAACCCACGACCTTCCGCTGGTAACTGACAACCATCCCACATGGGTCGTTCGAGTGAAATCCCAGTCAGAAAATTTTCAAATTTTTTGGACCGAGTGGGATTCGAATCCGCGACCCATTGGTGCATGGAAGGCTGTTCGGATTGAGCGTCCAACGCTCTACCTACTGAGCCACGGAGGCCCCTCTGCTACAAGAAGCCAAGTAGCTGGGTTGAAGAGTGTGTAACAATCAGCTTAATTTTGATCCGCAGACAAGTCCATAAACTAAACTGACTATATTGTGCATTACCAAACAACAGGTGGCGCCATTTTGTATTACTAAACAACAAGAGGTGCCATTTTGTATTACCGAACAACAGGTGGCGCCATTTTGTATTACCGAACAACAGGTGGCGCCATTTTGTATTAACGAACAACAGGTGGCGCAATTTTGTATTACCGAACAACAGGTGGCGCCATTTTGTATTACCGAACAATTATGCACTCGTCGAAGGTCGTGATTTTTCTCCTCGGAAAGAGCCCGGTTTCCTCCCCTATCAAACCTGGAAACGCCGCCATATAAGTGAATTAATCATAAGTGCAGCGTAAAACATCAATCAATCAATCCATTAGCCAAAGAAACTGCAAGGGGATCCCGACATTGGACGTTTTTAGCTATTTTAGAATACATATTTGGGTTTATTGTCTGAAGCCATCTTCAGATGAGTGAGTGAGTGATTCGGGTTTTACGTCCTGCTCAACAGTATTTTAGTTATATGAAGACGTTGTCTCCTGGTTGCAGGGCGGATTTCCACCGCTTTTTAAGGTGCTGCCTAACGGAGACGACTTGCCGAAGACAACCAGCAAGCCCCCTCACCCAGTCACAGTATACTGACACCGGACCAACCAGTCGCTGCTCTAACTCCTATTGCTGAGCGCCAAGCCTCTTCAGATGAAGAAGGGAAAATAAACCGAGATATCGATTCAGTATGCATTCGGCTACAGCTCTTTGCATTGTTCACTGTGCTTTAATATGCTTAAGGTGTCGGTTACAATTCAAACATTTGACGACAACGACTTCTCTTCCATCATTAAACATCCTTTTGTCCCCTTTTATCGTTCAATATGTCACTGTATGCAGTCTGTGCAGTAAGTAAATTTATGGGAAAAAACTGGTTTAGAATTCCAAATTCTGTTCCAGGCCTTGAGAACAAAAGGGCGACTGCTTTAAGCAATGTCACGCTTTTTCTCGAAATAAACCGTAACAAAGATGTATTTTTAGATAACCACGAGGTTAAGTTTTAATCACATGAAATCCCACTTGCCTCTTTGTAGTCTGCAAAATTTGTTAGATACCGTTGAACTAAAAAGCTTGCGTCTCTCGAACATTTTCTGCAATCACCCTTGTATATTTGGGAGAACAGAGATATTTGAAATACGGGTCACCGAGATACACAAGATAAGAATAGCCAAACCCAGACATTACCTTTGTTCTGGGTTTCATTCATCAATTCAACTTTGTGCACTGAGTCTTGTCACAAACAGAAAAAACAGTCCTAACTTCCTCTTCACAATATGTTAGTGCTGTGGAACGTAATGCGATACGTTACCATGTAAGCCCAATGGCCAATGCACTCTTTTTCATTGTTAACATCTTGCGTGGTATATCATGTGACTTGTAACAGTTTATTTTTTGTTGTATATGATCTGGCCTTGACCTTGATGTAAAACGAACCGATGATCTCTGTTTTTTCTACGTTTACACTTAATTGGTTTTGTCTGGCTTTTGTGATGATGATGATGATGATGATGATGACGATGATTAGTTTACGGTTAATAAGTTAGTCATTTAGAAAGTGAGTTTAACAGTATTCTCGTTTATTTTGGATTACACTTTCTTGAATCTTGAAAACTGACAGAAACCCGGCTTTCGTTCCCGTTTTGGGCCTCACCCAAGTCTAACAATCGGTAAAAGAATTTCGGCCATTTTTCAAGAAAGTATAATCCCAAAAATAACGAGAATACTGATGATTAGTTTACTCGTGTGCGCGGGTTCCACAGCGACAAGCATTTTTTCTAGAATGCGTAGACTAAAAGAGAAAACTTGCTAAAAACAAGTGCAAAATTTAGCTGTGTCTCATTTACAGTTGTTGTTAGTTAATACTTCTTGGTCAATTATAAATTTCCGTGTTATAACGTTTGCAATGAGGTCACAGACACCCTTGGGTGCGATTTGGTTATCCAGGAAAGGAATTTAAATCTCTTCGCGGCTCTAGGTCCAGGGGTATTATATAACCCGCCATGTTTCAGGTACAGTCTACAGTCTACACAACCGACCAGCATGCATAAGATGGGTGAATTTAAAGGAAAATTCACAGACGTCGATTAAGCTCAAATGCTCAAAAGCTCAACAAAAAAAAAAACGAACAAACAAAAAAACTAAACATTATTGATGGAGGTAAAAGGGTCCAACTTAGAAATTAAGGATATTTTTTGTGAAAACGAAATACTGATATTGTTACTCTAATATATAAGGTTGAGAATTGCGGCGATACCAGCCTTAGAAATGTAAGTGCTGAAAAACAGCAACAACTTTCAAATCTTAAAAAGTTTGGTTATCACATATATGTCCTAATATAAATTGTCTTTTAGATGTCCTGAATAACTTTGTCTAAAGCAACTCAAGTGCACGTTTATATGGTCGGATTTTTTGTCAAAAACATAACTATGGAAACACAGTCGAAAAAAAGCTAATTGCTATGGAAATTTCGACCGTTAGTGCTATTTCATGGTATGGTTCACCTTGGTATTTGTTTTCGCGCATTACGAATATCCTGAGTCTCTGGGCATATTTGTTTAGTTCAAAAAGGTAGATACGTAAAGTAAACAGTCGTTCAACATATGATATAAATCAGTAAGTCTAGAATGCGTTGATAGTATCGTTTTGACATCTAGGTTGAGCGATAGGTAATTCAACAACCAGAGGGAACCGGTATGATATATCTAGGTATATAATTCCCAAGGGACCGGGGACGCAATTCTTGTCACTTCGACGGCGGCAAAGAATGACTTACATGTAGAACTTAATAGAGCGAGACAAGTTGACAACTCAGCAGATGTGGAATAGATGATCACTTGTCTCATTGTCTTGTAACAGGTTGTATAGGACATGTCGAATGATGAAGCTTGGCCTGTGGTATTATATCTTATGACATGCGCATTTGCACTTGGAGATTACAAAGCTTCCGGTCAACATGTAGTGTAACAAGCCTACTATCTAAATCGACATGAGCTGCCAAATATACGCAAAATTGGCGAATTGTTCGATATTCTTGTAAAGAAGTACGAAATAAGAGCCTTCCGTTGATACAAATTTTCGAAATGTACCTGCTACCTTAAGAGACGTTCTATAAGCAACAAAAACTAGAAAATGCACTCGCTCATCTCAGCTGTGTTAACTGTTAGCACACATCTTCGGTTCGTACGGGTTACTGGGTTAAGCAATTTTTGTTTAAATTTAAAAACCAGCCCTCGAGTTTTTCATGGCACTCTAAGCATTGTGCCTTTATTGGTGCTAGATGTGCCCGAGCTCTCATATGTTTGAAAAAGCCCCACCGGCACAGGGAAATACAAGTTAAGTTAGTCAGTGGGTTCATGGATTATGGTGAGAATGTATTTGGTACACGATACTTACCGAGAAGCGGAGGCATCCGTATCTTTTCTACCAGCATACCCCCTAATACACAGCATGGGAAGAGTACAATAATGCCGAAAAAGTTCCCTCCGGGTAGTGCTTGTTCTTTAGTAATAGACCATAAAATCGCCCACAAAATGACCAGACTGATGAAAAAGACCATAGCTTGGGCTATAATACCATGTGGTGGACACATAAATGTATATTTAAGTCTTTGTCCCAATGTTGGCTCATCAGGTAATGGATGCTGCTCCCATAAACATGGCTGACAGCATATATTCATCTTTCTACTAATGCTGCCGCAACATCGCGCACAGCAACCCTTCTTTGAGTAGTCCTTTTTGTTCTCGGGGTGATTTGTGTATTCGTGGAGTCCGCTTTCCACCGAACCTTTTGTTTTGCTGGTCCCATCTTTGCCATTTTTGTACAACCCTGGTTGGAGCTCCTGGCGATAAGCATTATCCCGAATCGGTCCATCATTATCGGGGGAAGCTGGAGGACTCTGTTGGTCAAACTGAGAGCTGTTTCCTCTAAGAAGGGCCCTCTCTGACCCCTTCCTGTTCACACCACTCATACTGCTTTGTCACCTTTAATGTAAACAAAGAAAGGGTTCAATTATCAGGTTCTGTTGACATCCTATATCCATGCCTCTAACTTGAGGTATATTTAAGTGAATATCAAGAATGTTGGACAATTGTGTTTTTAAAAAATTGCAAATTGGACTTTTTTAACTGAAAATGCCTCTCGGGAAATATAGAGTGTACGTCAGGATGCGTATATAAAAAACTCAAGATCAAAACTAAAATCTCTGTATGGACGCCTGAGAGATACATCTGGGGTGTGTATAACCTAATCGGAAAATTCTCATCGTTTTGTTTCAAGACTTTTATGAATACATGTATATTATAAAAAAATCCCATATTTTGTCAATGCCAATGTACATTAATGCATTTTCCCGTAGAACAAAAGAATATATGTATATAAGAGATTCGAGGCTCGATTTTATGCATTGCTATCTTACTTTTTACTTCCTTTCGATACAGCAATATGGTTATTAATGAGCCTTTTCAATACTTTTAACGACTTTTTAAAAATTTACATAAATGAATATTTCAGTGCAGCTGCACCTGTGATTACAGGGATGAATCTGTCGAACGGTAAAAGGATGATAACAAGAGAAATTTCCTGTCCACGTGACCACGGGTGTAAGCGTGTGGCAAATTTTGTGTTCGAGATTCTGAGAAATCGATTGATTGATGTTTTACGCCTCACTCAAGATTATTTATATGGCGCGTTGCCAGGTTTAGTAGGAGAGGAAACCGTAGGAAACTCCCGACCTTTGGAGAGTACCTAGCAGCCCTTCCACTTCGAGTGAAAATCAACTAAGACTGAGAAATGGAAGAAGAGAAAATATTTCAAGAGTGGATTCGCTGTAAGGATTACTGAGGACGGAAGCGAAGACTTACATTTCGGGAGTAGGGATACTTTCTGATGCGACCCCTTTCGATTAGAACGTACTTTTGATTGATTTGTGTTTATCTTAAGATTATTTCATCATTTTTGGTATGAGCCAATAAGCTAAAACAAACAACCAACAAAACTTCATCAATTTTGCAGTTTTGGTAGTTATTGGATAAGAAAGGTATCTTTAAACGCAGAGAAAACCCTGAACTTCCGTCGACCTCATGCAAACAACTACTACCGTAGGGCCATTGGAATAAGTTTATTATCGTTAAACCATATGTCATTAGCTCGAGAAAGGGAGCCGGACACATATGGCAGTTTTGGCCACAAATGGAGGACACATGTGGTCACTGCGAAACCTGTAACCGTAGAAATCCAGAATTTGATAAATTCAGTAACGAAACTCATGATGGACTGTGACTGAAGTATTTGAAGAGAAAAAAGAAACATAAATATTTAGTTTTACCACTGATTTCTTTGAAAAACATATTTCGCGTTTGAGAGTACGCCTTGTGACCCTCACAAAACTGAGATAAAACTGGGTCAACGGATACTGCTGGCAGAGTGAACATTTTAATCATAATCCCTGCATCAAATGAAATCTGCAGTCCTAAAATATGCTCTTCTTAAGACAGATCAGTTCTTTTAGCAACATTTTATTTTCTAAATGTCACCGAACATTTCATAGATGTTCTTCGAAAGCACCCTTGCTTCGATTCCCGCTCAGGCAATGGATTGTTCTTATTTGGATCTTATTCGCTTTTCATTATAAACTTGCCAGGTATGCCTACGTGCAAAGAGCCCGTTTTATGCCCTATTTTACCCCAAAACGTGATTGTCTTATCAGCCCAAAAATAATGCGTGCGGGCGGTAGGTGTGTTGCACGCTCAAATCGACCAGCCCTCCAACAGCGGGTCGCGGGGCCTAATCCCATTTAGCCCCGAAATAGTAACAGTTTTAATGTGGTATTCGAGTACCAACGTTAGGACTGCAGTTAACTCAAGGTATAGCACCCCCCCCCCCCCCCCCCCCACTAATAAACTTGGCAACATCGTCCTATAAGTTAAATAATCTTGCGTGAGGAATAAAGCACCAAATAAACAAGCAATCAGTATAGAGTATAGGTCACTGGACGCCCACGCACCGAGGAGCTTTCCACCTATGCGTCAATGGTTCGAATTTCCACTATCATCACATCCATCTTCAATACAACCCTGAAAGCCTTCTGGGCTGACTTGGCATATAGAAGAGAAGTCAAACGCCAACAAGCCTTTTCCCAATGCATATCGGATCCAAATCTAGCTACAGGCGATGGACTATTTACTTATAAGCATAAATTTTCCGAATTCACCCAAATCCATCATCTAAGTCTTTTCTAAACTACTAACGCAGAGTTTAATCAAACCATTGTCGTATAAATGTGGACCGAAAGTATTTAAACAGTTTTTGTCAAAAATCTAAAAAGTAATTATTTATCGTCAAATGTCGGAAAGTGTAGAAGAATATGGTTTCTGCCATACTCAACTACTATCTAATAGAGAATACGCCATGTATTGGACCGTATATGTTTCCTATGGATGATAAATGCAAAGAAACCAAGAATTTCAATCTACTCTCTACTCTGAAAGAAAAAAAGACCAATTATGACTTCAAAACTGAAAATTCACGAATTCTCAAAAATACCAAATCTGTGTCTTTTCAGAGCAACTAGCCTATAATTGCCCTCAAATGTCCTCAGATACCTTGAAATGTCCATCGAAAGCGAAAAAACCCGAAATTGAACCATTACCATATGTGTCCCAACGGCCTGTCTCCGTTAGGAGAAAGCCGTTTGTGGCCAGACCGGACACATATGGTGGACACTTTTGGCACTTTTATGAAATTTAAATTTTTGTCATTTCCAAATGAAAGACCAGCCTAAATCATGTTCAAAACCACTTTCACCTTTTCCATGAGGTTTTTAGAAATATCTAAAAATTTATTTTTAAATATTTCTTGTCAGTATCCGAAACCCCCTCCGAAAGACCCTCATTCGAAACTAAACAAATTTAAGGAATTTCGCTGCTTTTAAAGCTACAAATACTTGCACATGAGTAATGCAACATATACCGAAGATAATTGAAAAGTTTTAAAGCCGAAAAAGTAATTAAATATCGTCAAATGTCGGAAAGCTAACAGTTCATATCAGGATGTAGGTGTAGAATAATATGGGTTTCTGCCATACTCAACTACGAATTAATAGCTTATACGTCATGTATTAAACCGTATGTGTTTCCTGTGGATGAAAAATGCAAAGACACCAAGAATTTCAATCTACTCTCTACTCTGACAAAGAAAAAGATCAATATTGACTTCAAAACTGAAAATTCACGAATTCTCAAAAAATACCAAATCCGTGTCTTTTTAGAGCAACTAGCCTATAATTGCCCTCAAATGTCCTCAGATACCTTGAAATGTCCAATCGAAAGCGAAAAAACCCGAAATTGAACCATTACCATATGTGTCCCAACGGCCTGTCTCCGTTAGGAGAAAGCCGTTTGTGGCCAGACCGGACACATATGGTGGACACTTTTGGCACTTTTATGAAATTTAAATTTTTGTCATTTCCAAATGAAAGACCAGCTTAAATCATGTTAAAAACCACTTTCACTTTTTCCATGAGGTTTTTAGAAATATCAAAAAAATTATTTTTAAATATTTCTCGTCAGTATCCGAAACCCCCTCCGAAAGACCCTCATTCAAAACTTAACAAATTACAGGATTTTCGCTGCATTTAAAGCTACAAATACTGGCACATGAGTAGTAGAACACATGCCGAAGATATTTAAACAGTTTTAAAGTGGAAAAAGTAATTAAATATCGTCAAATGTCGGAAAGCTAACAGTTCATATCAGGATGTACGTGTAGAAGTATATGGTTTCTGCCATACTGCACTACTGTCTAATAGATTATGCGCCATGTACTGAACCGAAGGTGTTTCTTGTTGCTGAAAAATGCCCAAAAAAACAAAAATTTCAATCTTCTCTCTACTCTGAAAGAAAAAAATCGAATATTGACTTCAAAACTGAAAATTCACGAATTCTCAAAAAATACCAAATCCGTGTCTTTTTAGAGCAACTAGCCTATAATTGCCCTCAAATGTCCTCAGATACCTTGAAATGTCCATCGAAAGCGAAAAAACCCGAAATTGAACCATTACCATATGTGTCCCAACGGCCTGTCTCCGTTAGGAGAAAGCCGTTTGTGGCCAGACCGGACACATATGGTGGACACTTTTGGCACTTTTATGAAATTTAAATTTTTGTCATTTCCAAATGAAAGACCAGCTTAAATCATGTTAAAAACCACTTTCACTTTTTCCATGAGGTTTTTAGAAATATCAAAAAAATTATTTTTAAATATTTCTCGTCAGTATCCGAAACCCCCTCCGAAAGACCCTCATTCAAAACTTAACAAATTACAGGATTTTCGCTGCATTTAAAGCTACAAATACTGGCACATGAGTAGTAGAACACATGCCGAAGATATTTAAACAGTTTTAAAGTGGAAAAAGTAATTAAATATCGTCAAATGTCGGAAAGCTAACAGTTCATATCAGGATGTACGTGTAGAAGTATATGGTTTCTGCCATACTGCACTACTGTCTAATAGATTATGCGCCATGTACTGAACCGAAGGTGTTTCTTGTTGCTGAAAAATGCCAAAAAAAACAAAAATTTCAATCTTCTCTCTACTCTGAAAGAAAAAAATCGAATATTGACTTCAAAACTGAAAATTCACGAATTCTCAAAAAATACCAAATCCGTGTCTTTTTAGAGCAACTAGCCTATAATTGCCCTCAAATGTCCTCAGATACCTTGAAATGTCCATCGAAAGCGAAAAAACCCGAAATTGAACCATTACCATATGTGTCCCAACGGCCTGTCTCCGTTAGGAGAAAGCCGTTTGTGGCCAGACCGGACACATATGGTGGACACTTTTGGCACTTTTATGAAATTTAAATTTTTGTCATTTCCAAATGAAAGACCAGCTTAAATCATGTTAAAAACCACTTTCACTTTTTCCATGAGGTTTTTAGAAATATCAAAAAAATTATTTTTAAATATTTCTCGTCAGTATCCGAAACCCCCTCCGAAAGACCCTCATTCAAAACTTAACAAATTACAGGATTTTCGCTGCATTTAAAGCTACAAATACTGGCACATGAGTAGTAGAACACATGCCGAAGATATTTAAACAGTTTTAAAGTGGAAAAAGTAATTAAATATCGTCAAATGTCGGAAAGCTAACAGTTCATATCAGGATGTACGTGTAGAAGTATATGGTTTCTGCCATACTGCACTACTGTCTAATAGATTATGCGCCATGTACTGAACCGAAGGTGTTTCTTGTTGCTGAAAAATGCCCAAAAAAACAAAAATTTCAATCTTCTCTCTACTCTGAAAGAAAAAAATCGAATATTGACTTCAAAACTGAAAATTCACGAATTCTCAAAAAATACCAAATCCGTGTCTTTTTAGAGCAACTAGCCTATAATTGCCCTCAAATGTCCTCAGATACCTTGGAATGTCCATCGAAAGCGAAAAAACCCGAAATTGAACCATTACCATATGTGTCCCAACGGCCTGTCTCCGTTAGGAGAAAGCCGTTTGTGGCCAGACCGGACACATATGGTGGACACTTTTGGCACTTTTATGAAATTTAAATTTTTGTCATTTCCAAATGAAAGACCAGCTTAAATCATGTTAAAAACCACTTTCACTTTGCATGAGGTTTTTAGAAATATCTAAAAATTTATTTTTAAATATTTCTTGTCAGTATCCGAAACCCCCTCCGAAAGACCCTCATTCAAAACTAAACAAATTTAAAGAATTTCTCTGCTTTTAAAGCTACAAATACTGGCACATGAGTAGTACAACACATACCGAAGATAATTAAAAAGTTATAAAGACGAAGAAGTAATTAAATATCGTCAAATGTTGGAAAGCTAACAGTTCATATCAGGATGTAGTTGTAGAAAAAGATGGTGGACACTTTTGGCACTTTTATGAAATTAAAATTTTTGTCATTTCCAAATGAAAGACCAGCCTAAATCATGTAAAAAAACCACTTTCACCTTTTCCATGAGATTTTTAGAAATATTCGTGAATTAATTAATTCGTGAATTTTCAGTTTTGAAGTCAATATTGGTCTTTTTTTCTTTCAGAGTAGAGAGTAGATTAAAATTCTTGGTTTCTTTGCATTTTTATACGAAAAAGTCGGTCGTATTATGGTATCACCAGCGCCGTCCGTCCGTCCGTCCGTCCGGCCGTCCGTCCCGGATCCCTTTCCGCTCCATAACTTGAAGAGTTTTAATCTAATCTTTACAATTCTTTCACAACATATACCTTGTGGGTAGAAGGTGTGTCATGAACCATTTATGACATCGTCGATTGCATAATGTGGCTTCTACATTGGATTATGTAGTATTCTGTCTTAGTCTATATCTTCGTTCTCTTCCGCTCCATAACTTGAAGAGTTTTGATCCGATCTTTACAATTTTTTTTTACAACATATACTCTAGGGGTAGAAGGTGTGTCATGAACCATTAAGAACATTGTCCATTGCATAATATGGCTTCTACATTGGATTATGTAATATTCTGTCTTAGTCTATATCTTCGTTCCCTTCGCTCCATAACTTGAAGAGTTTTGATCCGATCTTGACAATTCTTTCAGAGTATATACTTTATGGGCAGATGGTGTGTCATGTACCATTTTTGACTTCACTCGTTGCATAATATGGCAGCCATATAGGATTATGTAATATTCCCATCCGCTCCATAACTTCTAAAGTTTTGATCCGATCTTGGCGATTCTTTCAGAGTATATACCTTATGGGCAGACGTTGTTTCACGTACCATTTCTGACATCACCTGTTGCATAAAATGGCAGCCCTATTGGATTATGTAATATTCCCTTGCGGCTCCAGAACTTCTTTCGTTTTGATATAATCTCTCCAAATATATACCTTATAGGTAGATGATATGTCGCATACCAAATTTGATTTGGGTACACATATTTTTTGTCTGTTTTCAGGGGTTTTTTTATCAGAAATGTGTACCTGATGTTTAATATATATATATATTAATATATATATAAATGCTTTTTGGAGTACACTTGGTCCAGAGTAATACTGGAAGCCAATTAATTCATACATTTTGAGACTGTTTTCTTGGAAAGTTAAATGTGCACTATAATAACAAAAAAGACCATTTTCCCCACTTTATTACCCATCTGGTATTTATCAGAGTGGCTGTTTAAATAGAGATAAGGGAACAATGCCATCCAAGGCTTGTATATTTACACACCAGCATATCAGTGGTCAGCCTGAAGATTGTTTGCTTTGTAATAAAACTACAGCCAAGTCCAATAGAACAGTGTCCCAGTGAAAACTGTTAAAATTCAAGAATTGTAAGCTATTGTATTGATTGATAAGAGCAATGTCAAAACAGCCACATTTCAGTTTTTGCAATTAAACTGTGATGGAAATTAACAGATAATATATGTGTACTATAACGTACTGGTATTTAGTTGCAACTTCATCAAATTCAAAAAAGAAAAACTTCTGATGTGAACAAGAAATTCTAATTGATGAAATTAAAACAAATGTTATATTAAATGTTAAGTTGTTAATCGTAGCGGTTCGACTTTGCCACGGCGGGCGTATGTTGAGTTTACTACAACTCTTGTTTATACATAGGAAACATATACTGTCCAATACATGGCGTAAAATCTATTAGATAGTAGTTCAGTATGGCAGAAACCATATTCTTCTACACGTACATCCTGATATGAACTGTTAGCTTTTCGACATTTGACGATATTTAATTACTTTTTCGGCTTCAAAACTTCTAAATTATCTTCGGTATGTGTTGTATTACTCATGTGCCAGTATTTGTAGCTGTTAAAGCAGCGAAAATCCTTAAATTTGTTTAGTTTTGAATGAGGGTCTTACGGAGGGGGTTTCGGATACTGACAAGAAATATTTAAAAATAAATTTTTAGATATTTCTAAAAACCTCATGGAAAAAGTGAAAGTGGTTTTTAACATCATTTAGGCTGGTCTTTCGTTTGGAAATGACAAAAATATAAATTTCATAAAAGTGCCAAAAGTGTCCACCATATGTGTCCGGTCTGGCCACAAACGGCTTTCTCCTAACGGAGACAGGCCGTTGGGACACATATGGTAATGGTTCAATTTCGGGGTTTTTCGCTTTCGATGGACATTTCAAGGTATCTGAGGACATTTGAGGGCAATTATAGGCTAGTTGCTCTAAAAAGACACGGATTTGGTATTTTTTGAGAATTCGTGAATTTTCAGTTTTGAAGTCAATATTCGATTTTTTTCTTTCAGAGTAGAGAGAAGATTGAAATTTTTGTTTTTTTGGGCATTTTTCAGCAACAAGAAACACCTTCGGTTCAGTACATGGCGCATAATCTATTAGACAGTAGTGCAGTATGGCAGAAACCATATACTTCTACACGTACATCCTGATATGAACTGTTAGCTTTCCGACATTTGACGATATTTAATTACTTTTTCGACTTTAAAACTGTTTAAATATCTTCGGCATGTGTTCTACTACTTATGTGCCAGTATTTGTAGCTTTAAATGCAGCGAAAATCCTGTAATTTGTTAAGTTTTGAATGAGGGTCTTTCGGAGGGGGTTTCGGATACTGACGAGAAATATTTAAAAATAATTTTTTTGATATTTCTAAAAACCTCATGGAAAAAGTGAAAGTGGTTTTGAACACGATTTAAGCTGGTCTTTCATTTGGAAATGACAAAAATTTAAATTTCATAAAAGTGCCAAAAGTGTCCACCATATGTGTCCGGTCTGGCCACAAACGGCTTTCTCCTAACGGAGACAGGCCGTTGGGACACATATGGTAATGGTTCAATTTCGGGGTTTTTCGCTTTCGATGGACATTTCAAGGTATCTGAGGACATTTGAGGGCAATTATAGGCTAGTTGCTCTAAAAAGACACGGATTTGGTATTTTTTGAGAATTCGTGAATTTTCAGTTTTGAAGTCAATATTCGATTTTTTTCTTTCAGAGTAGAGAGAAGATTGAAATTTTTGTTTTTTTTGGCATTTTTCAGCAACAAGAAACACCTTCGGTTCAGTACATGGCGCATAATCTATTAGACAGTAGTGCAGTATGGCAGAAACCATATACTTCTACACGTACATCCTGATATGAACTGTTAGCTTTCCGACATTTGACGATATTTAATTACTTTTTCGACTTTAAAACTGTTTAAATATCTTCGGCATGTGTTCTACTACTTATGTGCCAGTATTTGTAGCTTTAAATGCAGCGAAAATCCTGTAATTTGTTAAGTTTTGAATGAGGGTCTTTCGGAGGGGGTTTCGGATACTGACGAGAAATATTTAAAAATAATTTTTTTGATATTTCTAAAAACCTCATGGAAAAAGTGAAAGTGGTTTTGAACACGATTTAAGCTGGTCTTTCATTTGGAAATGACAAAAATTTAAATTTCATAAAAGTGCCAAAAGTGTCCACCATATGTGTCCGGTCTGGCCACAAACGGCTTTCTCCTAAGGGAGACAGGCCGTTGGGACACATATGGTAATGGTTCAATTTCGGGTTTTTTCGCTTTCGATGGACATTTCAAGGTATCTGAGGACATTTGAGGGCAATTATAGGCTAGTTGCTCTGAAAAGACACGGATTTGGTATTTTTTGAGAATTCGTGAATCTTCAGTCTTGAAGTCAATATTCGATTTTTTTCTTTCAGAGTAGAGAGAAGATTGAAATTTTTATTTTTTTTTGGCATTTTTCAGCAACAAGAAACACCTTCGGATCAGTACATGGCGCATAATCTATTAGACAGTAGTGCAGTATGGCAGAAACCATATACTTCTACACGTACATCCTGATATGAACTGTTAG
Source organism: Lepidochitona cinerea (assembly GCA_963971465.1). Taxonomy (NCBI): domain Eukaryota; kingdom Metazoa; phylum Mollusca; class Polyplacophora; order Chitonida; family Tonicellidae; genus Lepidochitona; species Lepidochitona cinerea. Next base: position 11,602,773 of record OZ020565.1, read on the forward strand.
CTTTCCGACATTTGACGATATTTAATTACTTTTTCCACTTTAAAACTGTTTAAATATCTTCGGCATGTGTTCTACTACTCATGTGCCAGTATTTGTAGCTTTAAATGCAGCGAAAATCCTGTAATTTGTTAAGTTTTGAATGAGGGTCTTTCGGAGGGGGTTTCGGATACTGACGAGAAATATTTAAAAATAATTTTTTTGATATTTCTAAAAACCTCATGGAAAAAGTGAAAGTGGTTTTTAACATGATTTAAGCTGGTCTTTCATTTGGAAATGACAAAAATTTAAATTTCATAAAAGTGCCAAAAGTGTCCACCATATGTGTCCGGTCTGGCCACAAACGGCTTTCTCCTAACGGAGACAGGCCGTTGGGACACATATGGTAATGGTCCAATTTCGGGTTTTTTCGCTTTCGATTGGACATTTCAAGGTATCTGAGGACATTTGAGGGCAATTATAGGCTAGTTGCTCTAAAAAGACACGGATTTGGTATTTTTTGAGAATTCGTGAATTTTCAGTTTTGAAGTCAATATTGATCTTTTTCTTTGTCAGAGTAGAGAGTAGATTGAAATTCTTGGTGTCTTTGCATTTTTCAGCAAAAAGAAACACCTTCGGTTCAGTACATGGCGCATAATCTATTAGACAGTAGTGCAGTATGGCAGAAACCATATACTTCTACACGTACATCCTGATATGAACTGTTAGCTTTCCGACATTTGACGATATTTAATTACTTTTTCGGCTTCAAAACTTCTAAATTATCTTCGGTATGTGTTGTATTACTCATGTGCCAGTATTTGTAGCTGTTAAAGCAGCGAAAATCCTTAAATTTGTTTAGTTTTGAATGAGGGTCTTACGGAGGGGGTTTCGGATACTGACAAGAAATATTTAAAAATATATTTTTTGATATTTCTAAAAACCTCATGGAAAAAGTGAAAGTGGTTTTTAACATGATTTAGGCTGGTCTTTTATTTGGAAATGACAAAAATTTTAATTTCATAAAAGTGCCAAAAGTGTCCACCATATGTGTCCGGTCTGGCCACAAACGGCTTTCTCCTAACGGAGACAGGCCGTTGGGACACATATGGTAATGGTTCAATTTCGGGTTTTTTCGCTTTCGATGGACATTTCAAGGTATATGAGGACATTTGAGGGCAATTATAGGCTAGTTGCTCTGAAAAGACACGGATTTGGTATTTTTTGAGAATTCGTGAATTTTCAGTTTTGAAGTCAATATTCGATTTTTTTCTTTCAGAGTAGAGAGAAGATTGAAATTTTTGTTTTTTTGGGCATTTTTCAGCAACAAGAAACACCTTCGGTTCAGTACATGGCGCATAATCTATTAGACAGTAGTGCAGTATGGCAGAAACCATATACTTCTACACGTACATCCTGATATGAACTGTTAGCTTTCCGACATTTGACGATATTTAATTACTTTTTCGACTTTAAAACTGTTTAAATATCTTCGGCATGTGTTCTACTACTTATGTGCCAGTATTTGTAGCTTTAAATGCAGCGAAAATCCTGTAATTTGTTAAGTTTTGAATGAGGGTCTTTCGGAGGGGGTTTCGGATACTGACGAGAAATATTTAAAAATAATTTTTTTGATATTTCTAAAAACCTCATGGAAAAAGTGAAAGTGGTTTTGAACACGATTTAAGCTGGTCTTTCATTTGGAAATGACAAAAATTTAAATTTCATAAAAGTGCCAAAAGTGTCCACCATATGTGTCCGGTCTGGCCACAAACGGCTTTCTCCTAACGGAGACAGGCCGTTGGGACACATATGGTAATGGTTCAATTTCGGGTTTTTTCGCTTTCGATGGACATTTCAAGGTATCTGAGGACATTTGAGGGCAATTATAGGCTAGTTGCTCTGAAAAGACACGGATTTGGTATTTTTTGAGAATTCGTGAATTTTCAGTTTTGAAGTCAATATTGGTCCGTTTTGCCTCAGATGGAAATTGTTGGTTTCTTTTCATTTCTTTTATAATCAGGGAACATATACAGTGTAGTACATTTCATACAGGACCAATTTATTAGATACCAGTTTCTTAGGGGACGGAATTTCTAAAGCGCTTCTTTTACAAGCGCATAATATCTTAGTACACCTGAGATAGTCTTTTACTTTTAGGGCTGCTCACTATTGGATATTTAACTGCAAAGATTTTTCTGCTTTTTATTTTTATTTCAAATATTTAGAAAATCTAGTTTTTTTAATATATACTCCTGCGTTATGTTTTTGCTTAACATAAAAGTCTTTAAAGTGGCATGAGCTTCCAAAATGTTGATATTTTGACGTTAAAACAGAATCTTGAAATTATTGGTTATTTTTCTCAAGACTTATAATTAAGAACCTTTTAAGTGCTTCTAATCTCGAAAATATACAATAAAGTATTGTTTTGAACTAAATTTGTGTTAGAATGAATGAATGGTCGTCCCGGTTATTTAAATTTTGTTTACTTTTCGAACACGTTTTCGGTAAGTACAGGCCACATACTGTATGGATTTTCCTTATTCCCACGCCAATCATTTAGTTTTTCAATGGCCGTCAAAGCCTCTTACTATTGTGCCCATCAGAAATTATGAAAAAAGTGTGAATTTTGGCAGCTCATGCCACTTTAAGTGACTGAAGTTTACCGTAGTTTTTGTTTATATCTGCTTTCATGCAGTTTTAGCATCCTACTTGAATTTTCTTAGCTTTCGGATAAATGTTAAGCTCTGGCAATACAAAATACCAAAATATATCGATAAAAGTTAAGTAAAGTTATTACTTTTTCATCTAATAACGACCAGATAGTTGTACTACGTTGTTGTTTAAGTATTGCTATATACTTTTATACGTATTGTTTTCAAGACTTTCAATTGTATCCAAAGAAGTATTGTTAATTATCAGTATGGCATCTTTCACTTGTGAGTGACGCAAATTTAATTCAATAGTGTAATGCTAATTTTCAACCGAATTAGGTTCCGCTATTTCATTAAATGGCACATTTAGACAATAATAATACAAGTATGTGTTGGTCTCACTTGAGGCTAAATATATAAGCTATCGGACCTTTAAATGTCTATAGCTTTACACATGAATAGTTTTACAAATTGTCTCCAATTAAAGACAGCATTTCGTGGGAAAAAGGAGTGGAAAATTGGCTTATCGTTTTGTATGAGTATGGAATAAAAACGGGAAGATGTAGTTTTTAATATGTAAGTCTGGCTTTATTTCTTTGTTTTATTATTTAAGATTTATGTACGTCAACTTTTGTATGTACCTCGAGTTTATAACCTTTAGTTTGAAGATGCATTTAATGGTTCTAGTGTGACTCAATCCCACGACATATTGACGGAGAACTGGTTTTAGTGGAAGCCGAACTCTAATCGTTCATGCTTTGGATGCCAAACGCAAATTTTACTGTGATCTTTTTATCTTTAATTTAGTTTTTGAATTTCAATCAGACCTAGTTATAAATTCAAAAGTGTTGCAGAGGTTCTGATTTTACATTTTCATTACTGACAGGAGTTTTATGTGACCCAGTTTTTCGAGGCTCACAAGTCCGACCCACAAAGGCGATCGTAGGTCTATCGTTTAAGTGTGATTTTCCTTGCAAAAGATGTGGTACAATTTATCTGGCTGATCGCAGTTTGGTCAAATTAAAATGCAAAATAATACTTTTCAGGTGTCTGAAGATAATTTGGATTTCTATGGTTACAGGTTTCGTAATAACCATATGTGTCCTCCATTTGTGGCCAAAACTGCCATATGTGTCCGGCTCCCTTTCTCGAGCTATTAGCATCTCCGTTAAACATTATGTCATTTTAGTGGCCGGTTGCATGCTTAATGAAATCTGCTCGATCCCTCACTCAGATACAGGCCTTCCATCGATGTGGTTCGGGATCAAATTCCACATAGACCAAATAAAATTTTAAAATTTCACTCGATCGCCGTATGTGGAAGATTTGCCAGGTACTCGCCGAAAGTCAGGGGTTTCGTCTGGGTAAATCGCCCCCCCCCCCTCCCACTATACCCTGCCAACGCGGCCATAAAAGTGAAATAATCTTGAGTGTTGATTGTTTGGTATTTAGTGCATGGTTGGATGGTTGATTGGTTGTTTTAGCTTATTGGCTAGTCCATTCGTATAAAAGTCGTTCGAATAAGTTATTTATGTCTTAATTGGTTTATTGATTATTGCTTGTCGGAATTTCAGAATAAATTATTTGACTAGGGAGCTTATTATACCGATCCACTTACTAATCATCCCCACACCATTCTACAGAAATCTTGTTTTTTTTTCTCCTTAGACCATTGCTGTGAGCATAACTTACATTCATAACATAGTCAATGACCCGTGCAAAAGCCAATGTGATTTGTCTACCCCTAGTTAGATGATTCCTCCTTTGTACAAAAGATGAGTGATTTTACCACATTTTTTCTTTTTTATCTTTCTTCCCTAAGATGTCGGTGAAGTGGCATACATATTGGATTACCAAAACAGATATGTTGACAAAAGATAAATTTAGGTGCGTAGTACCGGCGTTATAGGCCCAGGTTACGTTACCTGGTGTGTAAAATAACTTTAAAATGCCAGACAATAGCTGTGAATTATTGCTGAAGTCAACCTAACCAAGACTTCTCAAATTAGGTCACAGCTTTAAAATTGAGCTGCCAACTAAACTGAGTTTGGTTTTCTGGTTGAAAGACAAAACTGTATATGTTCTGTATGATCACTAAAACGCACGGGCACATGGAAATCTTCTTGTCTAAAATAACCATGGAGACAAGTTTCTAATTGTGTTAATGTATTGCAATGTTCGTCTAATAAAAATGCTCTAGATTTTGAAACTCAAACTGAGATATTGTTCGGTTTATCCGCGAGTAAACCCAGGGTATTTGAGGGGTCTTGCTCAAAGTGCCGCCTGTGTAGCGACACGTATGACCGCACACCTATATGTATGTACTTTGCAGTGGAGAATAATTTCCTTTGGCCATGTTGTTCTTTCAGTATACCGTGTGACGTCATCAAGCAAACTGTCTATTCAGTAAAAAACCATGGCCAGGATATCCAAAACTGATTAGTTTGATAGATTGGTTGTTGTTTAATACCGCTCCCAATATTGGATCAATTACACAGTGTAGACCTTAATTACCTAGTTTATGAGATAATCAGACTTACTCTAATATCAACGTTACATATACATGGTAAATCATCACTTCGATCCATTAAGAAACCTGTTATAAAGTTTTCATAAACTTTGTTATATAGATGGAATCGAGCCCACACCATACTGCTGGAAAGCAGGCTAGGCTGAGTTCCAACTCGCTACCGAGGGAGTGACAGAGGTTTAGAAGCTGGTTCCATGCACAATAATCTAAAGACAAAACCATTCGATTTCACGTCAGGGAAGACGTATACTCTGATTAAGTTCTTAGTGGACTTATATTCCCTTTTGAGTCATACCGTAGAAATCACAATGAAACAGTTTGTTTTATCAATGTCAGTACATTTAGTATATATCTATTCATTGCGACTCAAAAACTAACGCTGTATTCTTTGTTCCCTTTAATCATATTCCTTCATGAATAATTCAGTTGCATAAATCAGGTGAAAGAACACAGGTGACAAAGACCATTATAAATGCTTTAAAAACGATTACGTCTATATATGTGTTGAATTTACCAGTTAATTTTTAACAAGGTGTCCCAGGTTCGATCCTGGTGCTCAGCCATCAATACTGTTGCGGTGTCCCAGGTTCGATCCTGGTGCTCGGTCATCAATACTGTTGCGGTGTCCCAGGTTCGATCCTGGTGCTCGGTCATCAATACTGTTGCGGTGTCCCAGGTTCGATCCTGGTGCTCAGCCATCAATACTGTTGCGGTGTCCAAGGTTCGATCCTGGTGCTCAGCCATCAATACTGCTGCGGTGTCCCAGGTTCGATCCTGGTGCTCGGTCATCAATACTGTTGCGGTGTCCCAGGTTCGATCCTGGTGCTCGGTCATCAATACTGTTGCGGTGCCCCAGGTTCGATCCTGGTGCTCGGTCATCAATACTGTTGCGGTGTCCCAGGTTCGACCCTGGTGCTCGGCCATCAATACTGTTGCGGTGTCCCAGGTTCGATCCTGGTGCTCAGCCATCAATACTGTTGCGGTGTCCCAGGTTCGATCCTGGTGCTCAGTCATCAATACTGTTGCGGTGTCCCAGGTTCGATCCTGGTGCTCGGTCATCAATACTGTTGCGGGCTGATGATTCACTTCACAAATGAAACCCAAGGGCCATCAGAGAAAATGGTTTTGTCCTCCTCTGAATGAATTTGGTCTATCTACATACGCATGTTAAAAACTTACTGTACAACATGCATGATAAAAAAAACTTACTGAACAACATGAATCGGTTTGTTTAAACTTTGGAAGAAAAGTTTTAAAAAATTATAAACTATTCTTCACATGTGGCATCCTCTTTTGTTGTCAGAAAGGGGCGTTAAACGCTAATCAATGGGGCGTTAAACGCTAATCAATGGGGCGTTAAACGCTAAGAAATTACTAGCAACGACCTTAGATGAAAACAGACTTTCTACTAGTTATTTATGGAGAGTAAAATCCTTTTTGAGTAAAATCCTTTTTAATTCTACTGTATTTATTTCTAGTGGCGATTCATAACAATGAATACTGAAGATAGACTTCCTGTATCAGTAAATTTTAATTATATACCTCCTCTCCAAAAATCCCACAATCCCTATACATATAATTCTCCAGCCTCCCGTACCGACATAATCAACCCATAAGAAGTATTTCACGGCTTAATAGACATCCCCTAAAGACACGGTGATGGATAACATTTATTCGGTCAAGTTCAAAAAGGTCGTTCTAACTCATCACTGTAATTGTCTAAATGAGCCTCGATGTTCAAAACGATATTAAATGAATTTTGTAGACTAACAGGAACAAAGGCGTTGATTTTATTAGACAATAAAATTAAATAAAAAATTCCTTCATCTTCTACTATAGAGAATTATTCCACATGGCTGAGTTTGAGTAATATTTCCTTTAGGGAAAAGCCGCTTTACACAAGGCAGAACAGGTGATCGTCTAATATTGCTCCCTGTGGAACACCTTTGTTGAGGCACAAGGGTTGTTATTACAAAATAGGGTGTTATATCAAGGAGAGAAATAGGAAACCTTACCTGGGCTCGTCACAGCGCAATTGTGTCCACGTGTACCAGAAATCAAAAAGCGAATGAGATGAGTTAAAAAATAATCGCCAACGAAAAGACGATTAATTAGAACCCATACAAAGCCACGCCTCTCAGAGAAAACTAGAAAGAGTGGGACAGAATCAACCAGTCATCGTGCAGAGCGTAAAATTAGGTATGGATTTTGACTGCTATTCTATGCAAATGGATTCTGTACAAAAATAAACGGGCATCTCACGACTACTGCAAATTATTCGCCGGGACAATATCATACTTTAAACAAAGTTCAGAGGCGCATGCGTAAAAAATATTCCTTACTAATGCTCCTGTGAAATTGGTAGTCAAGACACTGGGCTGCATTCGAGTCTGACTGAAATTATTTCTCCACTGGTAAGTTCTTTTTAATAGCGCGGTATTTCATATATCCATTGGTGTGATTCATCAAGTGGCAGTAACCTGACTTAAGCGACAGTTTTATTTTACAAGTGGATGTCCAAGCCCGCTGGATCACTATATTAACAAATATATTGACGGGATTATTGTGTTGTAAATTATTTCATATGTGATACAGAACTGACAAACCGAACGCGGTGTTATAAATCTTCGTCAATTTTCGGATTTTCAGAATGTCACAATGTAGACTGAAGAGTTTGTTTATCGGTACTTAGTGCAAAAAGGCCACATAATGCAAAAAAGAGAGCCCAATTGGGATTAAAGTCATTCTTAGTGAAACGATTTTATCCATTTCCAAGTATTTCCAAACTAATACTTTACTTAGACGAGGTAGAAAACAGTATTGATCACAAGTTAATAAACATTTAGGTCGAATAAATGCTGCTTGAACTTTTATGGTAAAATATAGTGGAACGAAATTTACTCAGATTTACATTTGAGTTCCACAGTTTCCGTAAACTTCAACTACTACAGCAAACTCATCGAACTAAATTTATGTCGTTTCTTTACCTACGACGTCATTGAATTCCTTGGATTCTAAAGCTAGTGTATTGGGACACATCTTTTTTTTAATTACTCTAGGTTTTCAAACATACTTTTCTATATATTTTCATTATGAAAGAAGATCTCATATAATTGTTCACTTTGATCAATGGTCAAACCCTGGACATTACCGACCACTTCACAGATCAATGTACCATGGTTCATTCTGATTGCTAGTGAGTCAATTAGGGATTCAAAATGGATCCCATCGTCGTTGAAAGTTTGCGATTTCTTTTACATATAGCTAGTTTTCGTGAGCCCAGTTTAACACACAACTCCTTGTATGTAATGTTTTTTTTTCATTTTACGTAGTTTTCATGCCATTTTTTTCTTGGGGGGGGGGGGGGGGGCAATTTAACTCCAACATCAGAGGTTCAAGATTAAACACTTAAACCAGAGCGTCTGTTCAAGGTCAAGGGGTAAAGGTCATGTGTCAAATCTATTTAATATCATTTTTTTGTTGTTCTCTTCGCATTGGATTTTGAAATTGACATTAGCACTCCATATGTAGGTTTATCTATATCATGTTAAGACATCGCTAAACGCACACCTATTCGGTTTGTGTTCGAATTAATACAACCTATATACTTATCTTCAAGACAAAGCACGGACAGACTGAATTTATATTTGTCAAAATTAGTTATTAAACTATTGTTATGCTCTGAAACGGGCTTCGACCAGAGATAAAGCACAGATATACGGTCATCTCTGAGTGTTGACTCAAAAATCGTCCAGTCATCAATCAGCAAGGCCTAGAGGCATTCGGTCATGATGGACTTGCGTTTGCAATGCAATAAGTCACACACCTATCTTGTCACACAAAAATATTGATGAATTATTCAAATGCTAGCCAGCATGTCATATTTTAGACAGCGAATCCTTTATTCATGGTCATTTAAAGCAATAGTGGTGCAATTTCTAAATGGACCTTATCATAAATTTGACTACATGAATATAAGTAAACATAGTGTTAACTATAACGACAATTGTCACCATAATAAACCGTCTAATGAGTTTAAAGTATATAATATCGATAGCTATATTCAATGAAACCCCCTAGCAACCATACCACATTGTATAAAACACCATGCTTTTCCATGTTCCGTGGACAGAGTAAGAGTGCACGAACTGCTATTGATTCAACTAACGGAGTCTTCTGAAATACTTTTAAAGTGGCACGAGCTGCCAAAATGTTGATATTTTGACGTTAAAACAGAATGTCGAAATTATTGGCTATTTTTCTCAAGACGTATAATTCAGAAGTATTTAGTGCTTCTAGTCTCGAAAATGTATGATAACGTATTGTTTTGAACTAACTTTGCCTTAGAATGAATGAATGGTCGTCCCGGTTATTTAAATTTTGTTTACTTTTCGAACACTTTTTCGGTTCCTACAGGCCACATACTGTATGGATTTTGCTCATTCTAACGTCAATCATTTAGTTTTTCGATGACCTTCAAAGCCTCTTACTGTCGTGACGATCAGAAATTATGACAAAAGTGTGAATTTTGGCAGCTCATGCCACTTTAAGATATATTGGCAAATATACATTGAGATGGCTCAGGTCTAGATATTTTTGTTACACAATAGTATGTATGGTTTTATGCATTCAACCTTTTGGCAGATCGATATACAAAAAAAAACATTCTCTTTTAATAAAGGAGTTGTTGAAACCGACATCTATTAATTATTGTCAATCACTCGCCTGATTGCGTATTTTAAAAGACATTAGAATTTAAATGCTGGGGGGGATAACTCATCAGTCCCTCTCATGATCCGTTACGCATGAATGCACACAGATCACAGTTTTTCACTAAAATTCCAGTCGTCGTTTTTAAAGTGCATGCTATAATATATCGGTACAATGGGCAGATTCTTCACAATTGCGTTGTTGTTTGTTTTTTGTTAAAGGGCTAAAAAACGCATTCTACAATCCGATACGTTTACGGTCTCGCCCGAAACGTGGCTCGCGTTACAGCAGACGCTATTTATATTGACAAATACGGATTTAGATATTCAAGATAAGTAAAAAAGGAGGTCAACTCGACACCTGTTAACTCTGGTCTCATTGCTTTAATAACTCTTTGTCGACTGTGTACTTTACTAAGAGTTAAAGAAAAGATCGGGGTTGGGGAAAACTTTTTTTGTTTACAGTGGACTTCAATAGTTTAGGCGCCAGAAAAATCATGGAAATGTCATAAGTTTGTTTCTGTTAAATCAGCACTCCGTGAGATTTTAAGGGCAGTTTTGTACTGGTTTGCCCTATGAAGTAAACCAGATCAGTGAAAACGCTTAACAATATATCAAATAAGAACTTCCGACGATGATGGATGAAGCGAATTACCGCGATTGTTCGTATGAGTTATGAAAACTGTGACAGTTCCTCCCAAACGCCTGTGGCGAGACGTACCAACACTGAAGAATTTTGTATAAAACAAAAGAAAAAATTGATATATGTAGGCTGTTTATATTTTCTAGATATAGGATTATTTCACTATATAACAATTCACCTCAGTCACAACAGTCGGGAGCTAATAATATATTTGTTTTTGTTATATTGTAATCTTGAATTGTATATATTTAAAAAGTCTTTTACATCGGGGATCTGTCTGTTTTTCCTTTCCTTTATTTTTACATTAAAAGAACATACTGCTGTGTGGCTTTTTGTTGACCTTTAGATAAGTAAAAAATAAAAAGTAATTATTCGGAAAATTTAAATTTAAAGAGTTATTTGGAAATCACTGTTAATATTGCTCCTGTCTGACCGAGACGTGCATGAAGCTACACAGCCAAACTAGGCCAATCGTCATAACAATGACGTCACAAATAAAATTCAATATCCAGTGGTCTACTGCAGCTAAAGCCTAGCGCACACGAGAGGCGCCGGCTGAGCTGCCGGCTACGCGTGGCTGAGAGCTAAGCTGTTTCCCCCGTGTGCGCGTAAATTTTGGTGAGATTTTCGCCTCTCGAGGCGGTGAGGAAAGTATTTAGCATGTTTGATATTTTCTGCCTCTCGTGGCAAGAATCTCACCGTGTGCGCATAACGTAAGCTGCCGGCTGAGCTGAGAGGAGGGATAGTCCAATCGCGTGTGCCTATTAAATCATGTGACCACTTAGAATATTACGTAACACGGGTAGTGACACTTGTGTAGATCAGTGAACTTGGGTGACAAGGAACTGGCCTCAGCCGAGAGCTCATCGTCTGCGCTGAAATCTGTAGCTGCTCCCTTGGCCACGCGTGCCTTGTAGCTCAGCCGGCGCCTCTCGTCTGCGCTAGGCTTTAGACTTGAAATCCTAAGATCGTTTTCAGGTTGTTTATTACACACTGCTCGTCTTATTAAAATAAATCTAGATAACACATTGATCAACCGCAAAGAAACACGATCAGGGTAATAAATAAAAAACAATCTTTCCTTGGTGAAAATCCAACAAATCTTCACAATTCATTTGTGTACAGAAAATTGCAACTCCAAAATAGTGCTTGGCTAAGATCCTTGCAAAGAGATGTAAACATTGCCAGCTAAAACTGGCAGAAATGTCTAACCAATATGTAGGTCTAAATGCATTAATCAACTTTCAGTTTATATTATAAAAGTGACTGAGTGACCACTGTATTTTTACCCGATAGCCGATATTGCGGTTGTATTCTATTTTTGGGGATAGTTTCCCAATAACGGACATAATCCACAATAGAAAACCTACCCTGAAAGATCACCTTTTCCTATTTCATTAACAGACCCCAAACAGACATATGGTTTCAACTAAAACAATAGCAGCTATTGATGGACTGTTCATTTTAATAAAATATAGCAATGATGTATAAATACACCTTTTGGTGAACCCGCTTTGTATATTTTAGCAGATAATTAAATTAAGGAACAATGCTGCCGTATATTGATATTTTTTTTCTTCTAAAAGGAAATTGCTACATAGAGTTACTTTATGAGTTATTTGACATAGTAAAATTGAGTATAAAAATAAACACCAATGCATGGCATATTAAGAACAACATGACCTTTGATTTAGTCGCTAAACATTATGATAATTCTAAAACAATTATCCCGATACCTGTCTTATCAATCAGCTGTGGAATCCGTTTAACATCCAGAGATTAAGAAAGAACAGTTTAACGAAGTTATCTTCCCGTTTGTAAGGTATGTCTTAATACGAGGGAAATTATTCTTAACTGTATATGAACAGGTGGAGTGAGGGATGGGGCGTGGGGGAGGGGGGTGGATTGTCACAGGAACTCCAAAACAAAATAGTATCCAAACCTGACTGTTATCAACGCACTCTCAGCAAAAATGACAATTCTGGTAGCTTTCCCTCCGGAATCCAGGCAACAAGGCATATGTTCTCTAAAATGCAATTTTGGAACCTACAGAAGCATCCAAAGAGAACCTTTCCCCGGTTTGCTCCGAGCTAATTTTACCTATAAGGTGCTTGAGTTCGGATATTGCTTGAGTGTACCTATTGGTGACACAAGACCGCAAGTTAGCCAATGACTGGTGCAATATCAAGGATGAGGCTCTACCTTCCTCCTGCTGCTCGCCTGAATCGTTAACCCGTTTGTAGAATAAGCACACGTCTATCTTCGCCCAACACCAAGCTTCGCACTTACTCTTTGTCAGTTCCATAACAAAGAAAAAGTACAACGCGTGTATTTTACCTAAGCTAAACTAATTACTGTAGCTATTCGTGGGTACGGTAAGAATTCCGCTAATTCAAGTACTCAAAACATTACAAAAAGCACTCTAAAAGTTTGAGACTTTTCGTTGGGTGTCTTACCTCTTGCATGGAGCGACAGATAATCCTATCGAGCAATCGCTATTGTTATTGTTTTAGACCAAACAGGCAGAAAGCAGTCTAATAATTTGTTATCTTCACATTGTTCGTCATTGATTTAGCGGAATTCTGACCGTACTTTTATTTTAGGTTGTCAAATAGCCAAAGTGAAGCAATCTTTATGAGTGTGGCGTAAACATCCCTCAATCAATTCTTTTATAGCCAAAGATGAAATTTGTGAAGAAACAGTTTGAGTTGCCCAAAGACTGTCGTTCGATAACTTACTTGTGAATTGGACAATAGATCAGTAATAATTGTCTTTAGTTCCATGATCTATCACATTTTCCCACAATGTAATCTGTGTCAAAAAAGCTATGCATCATTGGTTTTGTCAATTGTCTATTAATATATCCCATCTGAAAAAGTCCGGATTCAAGCCAAGTCGAGTATAAACTGTAGGCCTGGATATACCAGTATGACTTACTATTTAATAATCATTATACAAATACAAAGATCAGATTCATGCATATATATATATTTAACGACGTTTTCGATCATTATGAAATGAACACGAATAATCTAAAAGTAATTAAGTAAAGTATTATTACCTGCGTTAATGTCGGTGTTAATTAACAGAAATATATTCGGTCAGGTTTGAGATCCATCTCATTCCGTAGCGCATTAACTCTTTGCTTAAATAATATGCTATACACGTGTAATTTTTATATATGACAAGTCTTTCTGATATGTCATGTATAATTGTGACTATTTAAGTTATTGTTTAACATTCTTGCCCCATCCCAAACATGTTTAATTCAAAATGGACATATACGAGCCCCTGCTGTGTTTTGTCTAATGATATTACTGTCATAATTTGAGGACATAGTTAACAAGCATTGTAGATGAAGACAGCGTGCGCACAAAACATATACAGTTTACAATCAGATTATGATATTCTTCGTTTCCTCATTGTTCCCATTCCGCTACTGAAATCACCATAATTGTTATATTAATGCATAAACGTTTTGCTTTAGTTGTAGCAAAAGTGATTATAAGCTTAGATGTGACCATTTGTTTTTCTCGGAAATTACTGGTATTATTATCATATATTTATGGACACTAAAACACACGGGCACAGGGAAAATCTTCTTGTCTAAAATAACCTCGGAGACAAGTTTCTAATTGTGTTAAAAAGAGGTATATCATTTAGACCTTTATACCCCATCATAAATTGTTGTAATAAAGTAAACCTATGATATTTTATTAGGTTGACGACTGACAGGAGCTTGGCCTTAGTCAGTAGAATTTTCTGGAACACTTTGTATTACATTGACAATGCTTACGCATCTTAAGCTATAGTAAGAATATCGTCAGATTATATATTATGCCCCCCCCCCCCCATACCCTTTCCCAGAAAACCTAGGTAGAAGGCAGACAGGGGAGTTTAGCCCTGACCAGTATGTCTTTCAAACTCTTGTTCTTTTTATAAGCAATGACTGGCCTTTGGGTCAGAGGTCGAGCAAGTTTACTTTGAAGTAGTTTGTATTCTTCTACTATAATCTTGGCCATAGCGATGCTAGTTTTGTTATACTGAAACACAAATGGTATTATAGTTTTTTCACGACATCTTCCGGGGTCCAAGTTCAAACCCAAAGGATAAATAGTTTGTAATGTTTGAATCCGAAAACTTTCCCTTTCCAAACGTTTGTGCTTCGTATCTGCAGCGGAAGTGAGAAATGGGATTTTCTCAATAGGCATGAATTCAAAATGGTCCTTGACCAAATGACCTTGAGTATTGAAATGTTGTGCCACGGGTACATCATGTTTAAGTCTTATACTAGATAAATGGTTGGCTGCTCTTTGTCGTAGAGAATTCTGAGTTTCTCCGACGTACTGTTTGCATATGATATCGCTATTTAAAGTTCGGTTATCTCCCCTGCTCCTACAAAACTTGGCAACGCAACCATAATAATAATCTTATATGCGGCAGAAAATGTCAATCAATCAATCTTCTATATGCTGGCTGGTTTGAAGGTGCATACCAATTGGTTAGGAGACAATGCACCGGAATCTCGCACCCCTTCCTTTACCACCCCCCCCCCCCCCCAAATAGAGTGCAGTTTGACCTAAATTAAATTGCCCAACCAATCTTTACAATATAGGCCTATATTAATATTAACGTGAAATAAATTTATCTTTAGACCTGTACAAACCACAAACACACAATGGTAGATCTGTGCAGTAAACTTCGAACTTCTGAAAAATTAAACGTTGACAATTTAATTTAGAGAAACATTTCATGAATATTTATGCACCCGGATATAAAAGCTTTTGTTACACAAAATATATCCTACTGTTCCATGAAAAGTATTTAAGTCTTTGGTTTTTTTTTTAGGTTTTTGAACACGTTTGACAGGTATTCTAATAAGCGGGAAGATTTTAGTGTTAAAATAACATATAAATACACGAATGATGGAACAAACGGTATTGTTAATTCAATATGGTTGGACAAAATGTTGATGTTGAATTTCGAAGACTGATACTGAAGTTCTTTGACAAATCAAATCGATCCACTAAAATATACAGCACATGGAAAAGGCACCACAATTTAGAAGTTAGCATAGGGCTATAGCAAATTGAATATACAATGTATTAAAATTTGAAGAGGCGCAGAGATTACTGGGAGAGTGACATGGTTCATCTTGGCCGACATCCATGGTACCTCTTCTTTTCACATTCAATTATCAGAAGGAACTTTAATTCATCATGCCACAAACATGGATACGGAATCTAAAAGCACAGACACATAACTCGCTACACAACCGCTGTATCTTATCGTCACTGACCTTTTTGTACTGACCTTTTAGAACTGAGCATTTTAGTACTTAACTTTGGAGGAATTTTTCCGGCTCACTGACTTTGACAGAAGACCTACCCCAGGGGGTATTTGAAACTAAATACCACGTAAATAAACAATAAGCTGGCATGAGTCGGCAAAAATAGATAATATTTCCTTGAATGAAGTACAAAAGAACAAAAATAAATTTCCACTGATACCAATCTTGGAAATGTCCGTAAAGGTAGTTTAATAAGCAATAAACAATTTAAAAATATACTCATACATTGCGGCTATGTTCATTTTTACGTTGTTAGCACACATCTTACGTTCGTATAGCGGTTAATGTCTTTACCGATATTTCTTTTTATTTCAAGACAACCCGTATAAGCGTTTAAGGTACAACGCTTAACTTCTATCGCAATTATATGAAAAAAGTCAAATTTTTGGCAGCCTAATCAAATGCTATAAAGTGACATGAGTTGACAATATTCAGAAAGTTGAAACTATGCAACATTAATCTTCCAATGGCATTGAGAAGTTGAAAAGTTACAATAAGGCCAAGAATTACTGATGGAACCCAATAAACCAAGAAGTTGTTATCCCTATCTTCACCTTATGAAACGCTCATGATTTCGAAGTCAAGTGAAAAAAGAACACAATTACTGCCAAGCCTGATGGCGTCCCCTAGATTTACGCAAAGCTAAAAGGTAAACTATGTACCTCAGTTCGGCATTTTGTTTACCCTGTACTTAGCAAGACTTCACTTTTTTGGAAAACATTGGTCACATAACGTGTTTTTATCTATACTTTTTCCGGTCACTTTGTGCCTTTCACATCTTCCTCTCGATACAGTTCTATTCCTTCCGCCATTTTGCAATATTATGTGAACATGCCTAAATCCCCCGAAATGCTTTGCGTGTAATTTCAAGCAATCAGTCAATACCCGACCAAAAAGAAAGAAGCTATTAAATGTACAGAGAATGAATCAAGTCAATTAACGAATTCAGGATCAATGTTTTTTTTTTCACGTCATACAATTAACTTATTGATCAGTCCAGTAGTTAACCTATCAATGAATGAACTAGCCAACCGAAAAACCCAGCTTTCAACAAATGAATCAATTCATCAATCAACCAGTCGATAGGTCAATCAATCAGTCAATGTCGTACAATTTCAAAATCGATTCAATATACTAGTTGAGAAGAAGCTTTTTAAATCTTTGGAAATCTCATAAAAATTATCATATTCGTTTCTTTTTTTTAAAAGTGACAAGAGAAAATTCAAATATGGCCACTTAAGTCGGCGATATATTTACGTTATATTCGAAGAGTAAATCCGGTATAAATTGTAGAATGCATTTTAAAAAGGCATCGGTAATCTTTCGCACGACAATAGCCTAAATGAGCGTGATTTTGCACAACAAATATCCTCGTAAAATATAACATTTGGGTTAATGATTTGTTTATACTCGACTAGATTTGATAACGGATATAGGAATGGATAACTGTCATAACACGCACGCTGGTGTGCATTCGAAATTTGAAAAATGCGGATGTACCTGGAGAACGAAATTACTTTCTCCACCTCTTGGAATAATTAAGTCCCTTCATAGTTCAAAGTGACAAGCTATTATTACTCGACGTGATATTATGAAAATGTTCATGTGACATTTGTGCATAGATTTTGACAGCAAAGTTCAATGCGATGTTATCAAAAATATTCGAAAAACAAAAGGATTTAAGTTGAAATGAGGAAAATTCACACAGTCTGAAACTGGATGAACGTTCGTTCATTCTAAGCATAACTTTTAAACATTAATTTAATGTGTTTCAGTCAGACACCTAATATATCAATCAAAGCGGAGCGGGTTCGAATCCCTCTCAGACCACAATAAAATTACAAAATTTCTGAGTGGATTTTTCACCCAATCACCATATGTGGAAAAGTTGCCAGGTACTCGCCAAAGGTCGAGTAACTGTTTGTCGATCAAAGTGGTAATGGTCCAGTGGAAATGGTCCAGCGACAGAGTTCGAAATCATTCCGGTTAACCAACATAACATCCAAGCCTTAGTTTCCGTTCTACGTTCAAAGTATAATTCGAAAAATAACGATGAAGGATGGAACCATCGGTTATGCCATTAAAGAACCGATTTATATTTGCCCAAGGGGTCTCGGTGTTCCAGTGGGTTACAGTGATCGTCCCTCAGTCCCACACAGACCTTCCATCGATGAGCGGCGGGTTCGAATCCCACTTCGACCAATTAAAAATTCTGAGTGGATTTTTCACTCGGTCGCCGTATGTGGAAGAGTTGCCAGGTACTCGCCGAGGGACGGGGTTTCCTCCGGACAATGAACCCGGTTTCCTCAGAACTAAACCTGGCAACGTCGCCATATAAGTGAAATAATCTTAAAAATCACTCAATCAATCTATTTATCCATGGTACTTGTATGTATAGCACTTCATCAATAAGGAATCAGCCCAGAATAACCATGTCTAATTTTGTGTACACTGTTTTGTATCATTGCAGAAGATGAACGGTGACAAGCCTTCCAACTCGTCGGAGAACGTGAGTGAGAGTGTGAACGGTTCTGCCCCGGACTCAACATGGTCCTCACCGGCGGGATCTCAACAAAACATTATTTCTAAACAAGCCCCAACATCATGCTGGGGCAAGTGCAATATGTGTTGTATAAGGAACTGTACTCCTTGTCTCACAGAGTTTAATGAACTGGGCTCAAATCCTTCATGTTGGGAGAGGTTCAAATACGCCTTTATGTGCCCCCCACACGGAAAGCTAGCTAGCTGGACCGCAAAGGTTTTCGGAGCTATCTTCATCTGGGGTACATTTTGGGGAATCACAGGCGATGCAGCCCTTCCTGGAGGCACATTCTTCGGTATTCTTGTCCTGGGTTATCTCAGTGAGATTGGAGGATGTCTCGTCAAACTGACTCCTCTGCCGCCATTGTTAGGTAAGTACCATCATCAGGCAATTATTGAATTAGTAAATAACCGACACTGATGATCCGGCAAAAATTAAGGACCAGGTTTTGAAACAAACTCACGACTTAGGGTTAGCGTCCCACCGCTCTATCATCAGAGCTACCCGGCCCCTCTGGGGACGGCTCGATTGTTAGACTCTCTTATACACACAGAGCTTAAATCAAGCCCATTAGAATATGTATATTTAAATTTCCATATGTGATGCAGTCCGTGTTTTGAAAGCGAGCTGCTTACCCTGGTCCGCAATTTTTTTCCCGAATCATCAGTGTCGGTTATTTACTAATCCAGTATAACCTATAGCTGTGACAGAACTTATGATAATGAATAGCATGTCTACAAAGTACACCTCTCTTCAATCATAATTTAACGTGCTATTTTGTTGTTCACTTGTGTTAAAATAACTAGTAACTGACATTTAATGATAGTTTAGAAGGAAACCTTATCTAGATAGTGATTAGAATAAATTTTCTTGGAATTACAAAAAGAAAAGTCCGATATATTAAAAATCATTAACCGTTGAGATAGAACCAAAGAGAGTTGATTGACAAGAGTGGTCACTTCGTCCGCGCCATGTTGAATTTGAACTTACACGACTCGATTATTAGGAACCTCCTTTCTGTAGGGGCGCCCTACAGTCGAATCGTGTACAGTCGGCCAGAACGCTAGGGGGCCAGAAGAACATGCTGGCAATGCTGATTGAACGAAGTGACCACTCTTGTCAATCTACTCTCTTTGATAGAACTGCGCTTTTCGCTAGAAGTTTATGATTCGATATTATATGAGTATGTGTTATACCAGATCATCCGTTGAAAGTTATAATCTGTAATGTTTGGCTCTTCTTAAAGTTGTATCGGGTTTAAGAAAAGGTTTCTTAGGTTAGTTCGAGTTTTACGTCGTGCACAAGATTACTTATAAACTTCAGAATTCTCAGGTTATTGAATATGAAAGCCAAGCTCTGGTCCCCGGCTTTTACTAGGTACCTGGCTAGTTTGTCACATTTCCCCTTTCACAGTTATCTTGGACTGAAAAGAATTTGAGACCATTCTTCGATAGACGAAATCTTGTATTTACTTTAGACGTCCAAAGCCCTTTGTGGAAGATGCTATAGTACAGCTAAATTCATCAGTGTATCATGCTGTATTAAGATAAGAAAGTATAACAAACTGAGCCATTGATATCTCTCTATTCCCAGGTATGTTAATGGTTGGCTTTGCGTTACGAAATATCCCCGTGATACAAGATTGGTGTGCAATAGACTCAACATGGGCTGGAAGTCTTAGGTAAGCTGCAGTATGCGCCACTCTGCTACGTCCCGAGGATGTTTGGAGCAAACTTCTATCAGTAATTCAGCAAGTTGATTGATATTGAGTGTAGAATAAAAAAACATCAATTTAGTTTGCTGGACATGAAAAAAAGCGCGTTGGATGTCGACAGTCATTCTCGTACATTTAAACTGAATTTCTTCTACAATACTCCTCGTATCTTTGAAATGTAACTTTAATTTTTGTCTTTAAGAAAGTGAATATAACTTCATTTTCTGGATTTTTAACATTCTTGAAAAAAGAATAACAATTAGTTTCGAACTTGAACCTGGAATCCAACAAGAGCTGCATGGCAAGAAACTTATTTGAAAACAGAATCCTGGTTGACTTATCAACTCGGACATTGAGCTGTATTGTTTGGTTGGGATTGTCCCATAAGAGACATTTCTGCATTTTTTAAAAGAAACTGGGGGAACTCAGTGGCTCAGTAGTTAGAGCGTTGGACGCTCAATACGAACAGCCTTCCGCCAATGGGTCGCGGGTTCGAATCCCACTCAGTCCAAAAAAAAATTCTGACTGGGTTTTCACTGGAACGACCTACATGTATGTGGGATTTTTGCCAGTTACCACCGGAAGGTCGTGGGTTTCCTCCGGGCATAGATACCGGTTTCCTCTCACAATAAAACTGGCAAGACCGCCATAGAAGTGAAATAATCTTGAGCGCGGCGTAAAACACCAAACAATCAATCAATCAATTAAAGAAAGTTCTATTCAACATAACAAAATAATATCAGAATTTTACAACAATCTATCCTACACATTTGTATGTTTATTTTATTCACCAATCACCATTCCAGGTCCGTAGCACTTGTAATCATTCTGTTGAGAGCCGGAACTGGTTTGGATCCAGTTGCCCTTCGGAAGACGAAATGGGTAGCTCTCCGATTGGCCCTGTTTCCGTGTATTGTTGAGGCGGGTGTCACTGCCATCGCCGCACATTTCTTCCTCGGATGGGACTGGGACTGGTCCTTTGTCATGGGGTAAGAATCACCTAAATGCTTTAAAGAGATTTAAAAACTGAGTAGATTACAACTTCAGATTTTATTGGAGCGTTTCATTGTAAATCCTACATTTAGTATCGGTTTCAACATCTTCTCCAGCCAAAATCTCTATAAAACACATATTGGCTATGGAGACCATACAGTGGCTATGGACACCATACAGTTGCTATGGAGACCATACAGTTGCTATGGAGACCATACAGTTGCTATGGAGACCACACAGTGGCTATGGAGATCATACAGTTGCGTTTTAAAGGAAACTGAATCAAACACCAAGAAAACCACATTTTTGTTCAATAATAAGAAAACACAGTAGGAAACTTGCCAGGGTGTATATCCCGAGGTAATCCCAGATCTGTACAGCTACTATATCTTAACATATAATCTTTCATTATATTTTTGTTTCAGTTTTGTATTCGCCGCTGTATCCCCTGCCGTCGTAGTTCAAGGAATGGTTGCACTGCAAGACAAGGGATGGGGAAGACGGGAAGGCATCCCAACCCTCCTGGTGGCTGCTTGTGGTATTAACGATGTCCTGGCCATCAGTGGATTCAGTATTGTTCTAGGAATTTCATTTTCTGATGGTAAAAAATTTAAACGAATCTTTTTATTTTCTTGGTGTCGTATGGATTCTTTTAAAAGTGCGAATGACGTGAAAATAAAATTCTAGTTTATCCTGTGAGTTTATTCACTCTTCTTGCTGCATCCTTCAAATTTTTCAACTTGATTAAGCTTTTATCGTTCATTACTGAGTGGACATTCCTTTCTTTTGGTCAAACCAGAATAATGATTGGCGTTTTAACCTTTAGGTAACACGGTTATGAATGCTCTTCATGGTCCAATCGAATTTGCCCTGGGTATTGTCATCGGTATTGTCATTGGCTGCCTCTTCTGGTATATTCCTAGTAAAAAATCTGTAAGTATATATCTGCTGTCATATAGGCCTACGCCTTTTTTTCTGATAGTTGGTAATGACTGACTGATTAATCCATTCATTAATCGAGCCAAGTTTAATATGCATTTTATGTCTCTCTTTTTGTTGGATATCTTTTAAATATATTGCAATGCTGGATCCCTGTAGCGATTTCATCTTGGCTTAAATTGAAAAGTCCTTTAGGTTCAAGCTCAGAATATATCTAAAGACACGATAAATGTAGAGAAGACAAATGCACTTTACTAATTAGAATTGATTGATTGATGCTTTACGTCGCACTCAAGGATATTTCACTTATAAGGCGGCGTTGCCAGGTTTAGCTGGATGGGGGGGGGGGGGGGCTTATTGTCAGGAAGAAACCTCTGACCTTCGGCAATTACCTGGCAACTCTTCCACATACGGAGACCTACTACTAACCGGAAGTCCTCTGCATCGGTTTTAATTCGTTTTTCCAATAAACATATTTTCTAATATTTTACATCCACAGAAACAGTTATTGCTGTACCGATTTGTCTTGCTATTTTCCGCGGGTTTGTTTGCTACATTCGGCTTAAGGAAAATCAAGTACGCAGGCGCAGGTACATTAGGGACACTTGTAATGGCCTTCGTGGCTGGAATTGGCTGGAGAAAAAGGGTCTGGACACCAAAAGACGTAAGCACAGCATATTGTTGTCCTCATTTGGTCATAGAGTCAAATTGGTCATAGAATGCTTAAGAAAGGTGACCGTGTGTCATTATACCAAACCTCCATTACCACATATCAATCCCTCACATTAAATTCATTTACATCAAGGAACATGTGTTTTATTTGCACGTGAATAGGACAGATCGGCTTTCATTCCTATGATTTTTCATCATAAATTCTATTTTTTTTTTGAGAAAATAATTATTTTTATCTTTCAGTATCCAATCAAAGGGGTATTGATGAAATTCTGGAAAGTCTTTCAACCTATTCTCTTCGGTCTGATTGGCTACGCTGTTTCTATTGAAAACTTGCAGAAAGGACGAGTTGGTAAGAACGTATACTTTCTCTGTAGTTAACTGCCATATCCAGTGGAAAACCACGTAACTGCCAATTTGGTAAACAAGTGATGTTATGAGGTGTATGCCTGACAATGTCTGGATTTGAAGGACAGATATTTTGACGCTGTCCACAGACAAATGTTCCGGATATTTTGCCTCTGACCCAAGACATCTCCCAAAGTGTCTCATCCAATCCCGTTTACTCCTAACTTTCATCAACTATCATTGACTAATCTGGGATCGAATGCTGTGTCTCAGGACTAACACAATGGTATCATATTACAATGTATACCAATGCAAATCGCCCCTATTCCCTGATTATTGCCAATATGATGTATTTCATTTGTTTCCAGCTGTGATTTACACTCTTGGAAAACAAAAGTAATGTACCTTTATGCCTGAGACTCTCACGGAACCCTATATAATGGCGCTGATATTGCTTCTCATTTGGGAGTAAGGGAGTCATCATAAAACTGTCGTTTTTCGGGTTATCACTACTTGTGTATTACGTAAAACTAGTCAGTGGTACAAATGGATTTTGGACTCCGAAACACTGATCCTATGGCCCCTGGAAAGGCATTCTAGGCGCCATATTTTTTGTTCTTTCGGTTTATATTACAAAGATAACTTAAGCATAAAGCGCCCCCGATTTGCACTGGTAAACTTCCATCATTGGGTTGGCACATTTATAACAACATGTGCTTAGTAATACCCGCTAATATGAATTGATACGTGTATCTTTATCCCATTTCGTTTCAGTGCAGTTTTTAATCTCGAAAAAAATGACCAATTAATAAATGATATGTAAGTGGATTTTTTAAAGAAAGGAAAGATGAAAAAACGGGATAATTCGGATTTCAACGTTTCTCATTCCCGAAAACCGTCGATGTTTACTGCGTATTCATCATGCTTAATGTTTCATTTTTGTTTATTTCAGGCCTTGGTGTTGCCATGCTGTTTTTGGGATTGGCTGCTAGACTTGTTGTTACATTCTTTTCAGCCTACGGTCAGAATTTTAACTTAAAAGAAAAGATATTTATGGTGATTGCTTGGATACCGAAGGCTACAGTACAGGTACAGATGCTAATGAGCAAAGCTAACCTCTGCCACCATAAATGTGAAACTATTTACACACAATACAATAACCTTTACTCTTTTTTTTACTTTTAATAAGATAATATAAAATAGGAGAAAAATTAACTCATTTGTAAGACAAAATCACTTACGGTCACACTTATTTGTTTTTATTTCGTTATATTTGGAATGACACGCCACGAACTAATTCCGCTAATAAAACCTAGATCTGTAGATTTTCTTCCATCTTAACTCGTTCATAATTTACTTCCATGTCCTACTTGAACGTAAATCGTCCAGTCCAGTTAAAAGCTTATGATTTGTGCACTATATTGGTGAATTTCCGAATTTTGTTGTACTAAAAAAAAATGAAAGAGAAAAATATTTTTTTTACTATATATACCAGCAACGAACAAGTATGAAAGCTTGTCTATATAGAGTTTCTAGTAAAAACGATCAGCATTGTTAATGCCACTTTGCCAGTGTGACTTTTTTAACAAATATATATTTATTTTACCTGTAGGCTGCTATTGGATCAGTAGCTCTTGATATGGCTATTAAGAACGGCTCGGACGCTGCAACAATAGCCATTACTGAAGAGGTAGGTCTATGTAGAAATATACAATAGCCATATGTTTAAGAATGATTTAAATGACTTACAAACTGTTCGAAACTCTCTTTGAAGTGGATTCCATTCTGATAAGAACAAATTAAGGCACCACCACGAAGTAAGCTTTGTGAATAACATCTGCTTCTGAAACCTATACGGATGTCTTTAATTATCAACTGAAGGGAAAAGTTTGGAATAACAAAGAGGGCGACTTCTGTTGTTCAATAGAATATAGAATACATATGCTGATAAATACATTTTAAAAAATCTTATTTTATGCAATCATTTTCAGTCACTCTATATTTTTGAAACCCTTTATCCTTTCAAACCCGTTTTGATTTCAGATTTTAACAAATGCGGCGGTGTGTATTATCATCACGGCCCCGATCGGGGCCGCTGGCATTGCTCTGTCGGCGCCATTCTTGTTGAAGCCTTCTGACCCAGAAACGGTTGACGTGGAGGCCCCAACCAAGAAAAGAGAAGGTGTTGACAACAAGGCATATGAGGCCCCAGTCCCCAGCAGTAAAGTTCCAGTAGTTGGAATAGAATACAACACTAAACTATAAAGACAAGATAAACTGTATTTGTCCAAGACTATAAGTGAAGGCAATTGCAGTGTTTGTTGGCAAATAATACAGCAAACATATATTTCATCAAGATCTGGCCTGTGTTTTACAAAGAGTGACTGCCACCAAAATGACGATTATTTTCATTTGAATTTTGTTCCTACAGCCCTGTCCGATCCTTTTAATAGAAAAGATGGGATTTAAAAAATGTTGATATTACAATTTGTTAAAGCACTGTTCTACTAGTTTAAAAACGACCAAGGTAGGGCTAATCGACATCACGGGCTGAATGGTGAGGCTAACTACCTTTATAGTTGTCAGTTGTCAGTTCAAACAACCTATCCGACTGAAAATATTTGAAAAAAAGGTGGGTAAAAAAAAAACAAATATGGGAGGTTGGGGGAGGTAGTAAAGGCTGATTTAGTTTAGTTATATATTACCTTCTACCATAATATTGCATTTAATTTATCTTGCCTTTGGTTCAATTTTTTAAATATTGTTGAAATCAGTTTATAAGTTGACCCATTTTGTATGAATTTGACTATATGTTACTCAGCCATCATTGTATAGAGACAATCCTACCAATTTACATACTATAAACCCATATAATTGTATTATATATTAAAATTTCCTGAAATATTGCTAAAGAATATACCGTACCGATATTCTTTAAAAGCAACCAAATATAAAAGACATAAATAAATTGCATTATTTTACAGTTTACTGTAAGAATTCACACCAAGTTGTTACACTTCTATTTTAACGCGTGTACACACCTTTGGTGCCTCTTTCTTCGTTGATTTGTTTTGCTGTTGTATTATATTTTTGTATCTATGTAAACCATACTGTGAATCTCTATCATAGCTAATATTTTAATAAAAGTTATCGTTTGATAAAAACAACTTGGGAGTTCGGTTTCAGTTTTCAGTTCCATGCTATTACTTAAAGTGGTATGAGCGGCAAAATATAACGAACATTTGTTGTAACAGAAGTAGCTCGTCATTATTATCAAGATTGACCAAACGTACGATAAAGCAAGACAACCCCTGCAATATATACTTATGTTCACTAAAACACAAGGGCACAGGGAAAATCTGCTTGTCTAAAATAGCCATGGAGACAAGTTTCTAATTGTGTTAAAAAGAGGTAGATTATTTAGACCTTTACACCCCATAAAGTGTTGTAACAAACCAAACCTATAGGCCTAATATTTGATTAGGTTGACGACTGACATGAGCTTAGCCTTGGTCAGTAGAATTTTCTGGAATCCTTTTGTAACACATTGACAATGGTTACGCATCTTAACTATGGCAAGAACATCGGTAGACTGAGATTGAACCCCATAAATTCCTACCCCCCCCCCCCCTCCCAACGACACAGACAAAACTATGTAACAAACAACAGACAAAACGGCCATGAACTCCATCTCACAACCTATACAACCAACATGTACACCGTTACTGGCTGGCTATCTGAATTTCAGTAACTCGTCCAATATCGTCATACGTATGCTGTCTCACAAAAGAGAGTAGACGAAATCTTTTAAAGTGACATGAGTTGTCAAAACGCTGCTATCTTTGCGTCAAAACAGAATGCAGAAATTATGGGGTATTTTTCTCCATGCGTGTAATTCAGAAGCTTATTAATGAAATAGATTATGCTTATAATGAATGATCGCTCGTCTCGGTTATTTATATTTTGTTTACTTTTCGGGCACTACTTCGACTCGGAATAACTGTTTACTTTTCGGGCACTACTTCGACTCGGAATAACTGTTTACTTTTCGGGCACTACTTCGACTCGACATAACTGTTTATTTTCTCATTATAAAACACTAAATGATACTCCACACGATCTATGGTGAATCAATTATTCTCATCTTATAGGACAGTGTGGATTAAGCACTGATATAGGATGAGAATAATCCGTGCTGAATCAATTAACATGTGGATTATGCACTTATATAGGATGAGAATAATCCGTGCTGAATCAATTAACATGTGGATTAAGCACTGATATAGGATGAGAATAATCCGTGCTGAATCAATTAACATGTGGATTATGCACTTATATAGGATGAGAATAATCCCGTGCTGAATCAATTAACATGTGGATTATGCACTTATATAGGATGAGAATAATCCGTGCTGAATCAATTAACATGTGGATTATGCACTTATATAGGATGAGAATAATCCGTGCTGAATCAATTAACATGTGGATTATCCACTGATATAGGATGAGAATAATCCGTGCTGAATCAATTAACATGTGGATTATGCACTTATATAGGATGAGAATAATCCGTGCTGAATCAATTAACATGTGGATTATCCACTGATATAGGATGAGAATAATCCCGTGCTGAATCAATTAACATGTGGATTATGCACTTATATAGGATGAGAATAATCCGTATTGAATCAATTAGCATGTGGATTATGCACTTATATAGGATGAGAATAATCCCGTGCTGAATCAATTAACATGTGGATTATGCACTTATATAGGATGAGAATAATCCCGTGCTGAATCAATTAACATGTGGATTAAGCACTGATATAGGATGAGAATAATCCGTGCTGAATCAATTAACATGTGGATTATGCACTTATATAGGATGAGAATAATCCGTGCTGAATCAATTAACATGTGGATTATGCACTTATATAGGATGAGAATAATCCCGTGCTGAATCAATTAACATGTGGATTATGCACTTATATAGGATGAGAATAATCCGTATTGAATCAATTAACATGTGGATTATGCACTTATATAGGATGAGAATAGTCCGTGCTGAATCAATTAACATGTGGATTATGCACTTATATAGGATGATAATAATCCGTGCTGAATCAATTAACATGTGTATTATGCACTTATATAGGATGAGAATAATCCGTGCTGAATCAATTAACATGTGGATTATGCACTTATATAGGATGAGAATAATCCGTGCTGAATCAATTAACATGTGGATTATTCACTGATATAGGATGAGAATAATCCGTGCTGAATCAATTAACATGTGGATTATGCACTTATATAGGATGAGAATAATCCGTGCTGAATCAATTAACATGTGGATTATGCACTTATATAGGATGAGAATAATCCGTGCTGAATCAATTAACATGTGAATTAAGCACTAATATAGGATGAGAATAATCCGTGCTGAATCAATTAACATGTGGATTATGCACTGATATAGGATGAGAATAATCCGTGCTGAATCAATTAGCATGTGGATTATGCACTTATATAGGATGAGAATAATCCGTGCTGAATCAATTAACATGTGGATTATGCACTTATATAGGATGAGAATAATCCCGTGCTGAATCAATTAACATGTGGATTATGCACTTATATAGGATGAGAATAATCCGTGCTGAATCAATTAACAACAATGTGACGTTCAATGAATCACCATAGATTGGTATAAATTATCATCTAATGATTTACAATGATAAAATAAACAATTATTACGTAATAGTGACTGCGATCATGGCACTAACCTACATTTTAACTATAATTTTTCAGCCCTTTGAATACTCCACATTTGTTAAGCACTTGCAACTTTTTCTTTAAAACTCTACTAGTTAGTAAAGAGGTGGATATTGAATTACTTACGTGTGTATATCGCTTTCTGTCTAACTCATATTTAACATAGGCTGGAGTAGGCCCTATGTAGTTTATCAGCTTTTTCTCAATTAACGATATTTCCTTTAACAAAATGATGGCTACAGCTTCTTCCTCGCCCAGTCAAGAGAAAGAAAGAAATTTATGCAGAAGGTCAGAGCTTGCAGAAGGTCAGATGTTTCCTTCCCTGGCCCCAGTCACTCAAGATTATCACGCTCCAATATACGTGAAATGATTTTTGAGTGTGGCGTATAAAATACCACCATATTCAGATAGTCAGTCTTTATAATTTATATATAATAAACAAACAGTATAAAGAAGATTATACATTTAGTACATCGTGTAATGATTGATTGGTTGATTGATTGATTGATGTTTTACGCCGCACAAGATTATTTCACTTATATGGCGCCGTTGCCAGGTTAAATAGGGAGGAAACCGGGCTCATTACCCGGAGGAAACCTCCGACCTTCGGCGAGTACCTGGCAACTCTTCCACATATGGCGACCGAGTGAAATTCAGAAATTTTTCACACTTTTTTCATAATTTCTGATCGTCACGACAGTAAGAGGCTTTGAAGGCCATCGAAAAACTAAATGATTGGCGTTGGAATTCAACGTTCTGTTTTAACGTCAAAATATCAACATCTTGGCAGCTCATGCCACTTTAAAAAGCTGGTACAAGTTCATCGTCGGAACCCAAGATTAAAACTTACGCTCACACTCGCTTTAAAAGGTGAGCTTGTTGAGAATTTATCCATGTACATCCGCGGATGGTGCAAGTATACGTTGGACGTAAATCTGCATTTATACAATATAAGACCTTAGTCCCGAATGTCCCTTGCCCCGAATGGTACATATCGTTGGTCTATATGCGTCTTTAGGCCATGTAAGATGGTCCAGTGTTTTTTCTATGACTAGTAAATCTGTAATAGAGACGACTTTTGTGTACTAAGGATAACATATTCTAAAGTTGATTTGTTTTTAATTATATCAGAATTCATCAGAATGTGAGATGACTAATGAGTTTACCCCCCGGGGTTCATTACCATGGAGAAATACTAATGAAGTACACTCGGGTTGGTCGACCCAGAAAAAATCGGTCAAGGAATTCCAGTTTCTCCCCGACTGAAATTTTATATAGGCCTATATTTATGAACAATAAAACACACGGGCCCAGGGGAAATCTTCTTGACTGAAATAACCATAAAAACAATCATTTTTATTCTATAATCTATTCTTGTTAAGTATCAATTTCATTCGGTTTTAAATATAGGGTTGTTAAGGACTGCTTTTCTTACAGTGTGTTATAAATATATTCAATGACGTCATACGGCCATTGTAAGTGAATCGCAATTGCTTCTCTCGATAAGCGATTTATAAGTTAAGATATACAAGTTGGCCTATCGCTTAACAGGGTAGATCAATTTCAAAGTTTAATTTTGGTCAAATTATCTAAAAATGGCATTGCACTTAACTGTGTAGAACTAAACGTCCCTCTACGTCTGATCTAATTTCATTAAAAATGTCAATGGATTTAATAGACCACTTCACGAGAAACGTGATGGACAGGGTATTGAAAGAGTGCATCTTTAACAAGCCTTTAATCGTCATCTTCACTTAGTTTTAGAATGAACAAAATATATTAAATTGGTTTGCTACGAAAAGTGATAAAAACAAATATGTGTAGACGCATATTAAAGCAAGCTCGTCTTGTTACAACTCCATTTAAAAATCGGTGGTAAGAAATTCGAGGCAAAATTATGGATAATAACAATCTGATTAAAGTCGAGACAGATGAGAACATCTCAAGTTGAGGTATATGGGTCTAATTCCATTCACGACATTTCAATAAGGGTGTACTTGAGAACGGTACTAACAAATGTATTTAAATGTATTTAAGTGTATAAAGGTCTAAATGATATAGCCTACGTCTTTTTAACACAATAAGAAACTTGTCTGCATGGTTATTTTAGACAAGAAGATTTTGCCTGTGCCCGTGTTTTAATGTTCAAAAATATTTAAGTGTAAAAGAGTTGTATCTAATCTAGTTGTGCTTATAACAATGCTCAGCATTTGTACAATGAGACAAAAGTGAAATAAACGTACACAATCATGGAGGAATGAAGCTGTCCCCTTTCTGCACTAAACTTGATACAGGAAACGTCCGGCTTATTATGCATGGGTTATGACCCCAGGGATGCTCTCAGTATAGTAATCTACCTCCGGGTTGAACGACCCAGAAAATAACCTGTTTGTTTGGGAGCACCTAAATAAATGTAAATTCTATATCTACTATGGATATTTGACTGTTATGTACACTTTGTTCAACGGTCTTCCATGGCCTGTCGATTACAGGTATGTTTTACACAAAGCGATGACGTAAATAGGAATCTAATATTATACTTAATTCGAGTAGGATATCTAAATTTAGCCAATTATGTATCTTTTTCTGTACAATGTCACCTGGATGTAGGCCTATATCACTTTTACGTGTACAAGCTATACATGGCATTTTTGAGACCTGACTATCTCGGTCCTTTTTATATTTTTAACACTATTACACACGGGCACAGGGAAAATCTTCTTGTCTAAAATAATCACGGAGACAAATTTCAATTGTGTTAAAAAGGGGCATATCATTTAGACGTTTATACCCAATCATAAGTTGTTATAATAAACCACATAGGGATTCCTGTTGAAAATAAAACTGGCTTTTTAGGTGTAAAATCCTCAATCGTTTGAGATGCCAAGTCATTAAGAGTACAGCGATGCCATGTATAGATGGCGTAGTCATAGGTTCTTTTCGGTCACTGATTGGCCGGATGGAGTAGTCGTTTGGAGGGGCTTTTTTCGTTGCTTTTTGCGGATTTTGAAGAAAAATTTTAATAACCATCAGCAAAATACATGTAACCAGATAGACTTCTGATGTAACATAAAGCTGTTTGCAGAAAAAAAGACGGAAAATTGGAGTATGGTCAAGTTAGAATGCGTACATGTAATATATTGCGTGTATCGCGTTTTGCGCCCATACACCTCCAGTGTATACTCCCCCCTTTAAAGAAATACCTAGGTAGAAAACATACAAGGTAGCTTAGTCCTTAGTTCTTTTTATAAGCAATGACTGTCCTCTGGGTCAGAGGTCGAGACATTTTGCTTTGAAGTGCTTCGTGTTCTTACGCTATGGTCAAGATCATAGTGTAAGAACACGAAGCACTTCAAAGTAAAATGTCTCGACCTCTGACTCATACATTTCTAATAAACAGGATGCTGGCCTCGCTATACTGAAACACAAATGGCATTATAGTTATTTAACGACACCTTCCCGGGCCCAAGTTGAAAGGATGAACAGTTTATAACGTCTGAATCCAAAAAACTTTGCCTTCCAAACGGTTTTGCTAGGTATCTTCAGCGGAAGTGAGAAAATGGATTTTTTCAATCGGCATGATACCTGGGGGATCGAAATGTTATGCCGCGGTCACAGCTTGTTCAAGTGTAATGCCAGATAAATCCAAGATTGGCGGCTCTTTGTTGTAGAGGATTTTAAGTTTATCCTACGTATTGTTTGCGACATCGAAGTGACATCAAATGGTCATTTTCATCTGACGTATTAGCGAAACCAACTTTGTGGTCTACCACCAAATCGGAGTTATTTACCAATGCGTTTATCAATGAGCATGGGCTGTTTCAAGCTAATGCCGAGGCTACATGTAATAACCGTGTGTTGGCCCTGGTGTCCTGTAGTACCTCAGGGGCTCGTTCTACTAAGTTGGCGCAAAGTTACGCATAGGTTTACAGCATATAGTTGTGCCTCCAGACTTGCGACCACGCGCAAGTTCCCATAATTTAACAAGCATTTGCGACTGGCACAACTTACGCCAGCTTAGTTGAACAAGCCCCAGACGTCAAAACACTGATAACTGATCCCGTAGTCAATTCTATTCATACAGCAATACTATGTGACGTCACCATAAACAATAGTGTTCCTGAGGTAGCGGTACCCCGTCGCACCGTTTACAATTATCGAAAAGCTGATAATGTGCACATGAAACGTTTGCTTTCATCGATGCCATGGTCTGTAATGCTTAGTGACTGCTCAACAGTTGACGAATCAGTGGATCTTTTCTACGACCTTTTGTTTTCAGTTATAAAGGAAAGTGTCCCAAAAGTCAACACCTGTAAGAGAAAGTTCCCACCCTGGTTTCATAGCGATCTCATCTGCTTATTGAGAGAAAAAGAATCACTTCATCGCAAATATAAAAAAGGCCAGGCCGTGCGATCGGATTTTTCTGCAGCTAGAGCAAAATGCAAAACAGCAAACGTATGATAAATACATCCATGGACTAGAATGTAATATGAAGGAGAATCCCAAAAGGTTTTGGAGATATATCAAGACGAAAACTAATACCAAATATCAAATTAATATCAACAGTAACGTTGGGAACAATCAGGACACAGAAAAAGTTGTGACTTTATTCAATGACTATTTTTGTTCTGTGTTCATCAATGATAATGATTTACATACTTACCCTGAGACTGAGAACTTCATCAACTCGTCATTATCGAACATATATGTGAATGTTCGAGACGTATATGAACTTTTGGTAGATATCAACGTTCATAAAGCTATAGGACCTGACAATATATCCGGACATGTCCTTAAGGAATATGCTAGTGAATTATACATACCTGTTGCGCCATTTTTTAACAAATCTTTGTCTTCAGGTTTGTTTCCATTAAAATGTAAAGAAGCAAATGTCGTCCCTGTCTATTTGAAAAGGCCGTACAAAAATTGTTATATTCACATGCCCAACAATATAACCATATCTCAGCACGGCTTTCTCGCCAAAAATTCAACTAAAACGAATTTAGCTCACTTTACTAATTTGATTACTGAATCAATGAACAACAATGGTCAGGTGGACGCAGTCTACACGGATTTTAGTAAAGCCTTTGATAAAGTGAGTCATAAACTTCTCATTTACAAACTAGAAAAATATGGATTTAATGCACTTGTACTTAACTGGTTAAAATCTTACCTGACTAACAGGCAACAGAGAGCTGTCATAGACGGCTGCTGTTCATCATGGCAAAATGTTACCTCAGGTGTCCCACAAGGCTCTATATTAGGACCTAACATTTATGTCAATGATATGCCCAATTTGTGTAGGTCTTCTAACATTTCTATGTATGCAGATGATGCTAAAATATTTAGAGTCATCAAGGCAAACGACGATTGTCCTAATCTACAGAACGACATCCCTCTGCTTTGTATGTGGTGTCGGATGTGGAAACTGGTACTTAATACCCAAAAATGTTTTGTTATATCTTTTAGAAACAAGAAAAGGCCGTTGTATTTTAATTATGTTGTAAATAACTGTGTTCTGGAAAGAGTTTTCAAAATCAAAGACCTGGGTATTTTACTCTCTCACAATCTTAATTATAAAGAGCATATATCCAACATAGTTAATCGAGCATTTCGTATGCTTGGATTCATTAAAGTGGCATGAGCTGCCAAAATTCACACTTTTTTTCATAATTTCTGATCGTCACGACAGTAAGAGGCTTTGATGGCCATCGAAGAACTAATTGACTGGCGTTGGAATGAGGAAAATCCATACGGTGTATGGCCTGTACGAACCGAAAACATGTTAGAAAAGTAAACCAACTTTAAATAACAGGGACGACCATTCATTCATTCTAAGCCAAAGATCGTTCAAAACAATACTTTATCGTGCATTTTCGAGACTGGAAGCACTAAAAGCTTCTGAATTATACGTCTTGAGAAAAATAGCCAATAATTTCAACATTCTGTTTTAACGTCAAAATATCAACATTTTGGCAGCTCATGCCACTTTAAGCGTAGTTGTAATAATTGTTCCACTGTTGAGTCCCTAAAATCTTTGTATATAGCTCACCTAAGAAGTATCCTGGAATATGCCTCAGTTATTTTGGTGCCCATGGCAGGTAAAATTCGTAAGTTGTTAATATTTTAAGACAAAACCGCCATATGAAAAAGTAAATACTCAGATTTATGTAAGTATTTTAATCTAAAAATAAAAGGACTTGAAACAAAATAATATTTGCAACGTTTTGGAGTAAGCCATCAATACTTTCATTTTTTCAATAGCTTCAGAAACAAGTCTATAGGTATGTTGAATTTCATACATTTCTATATAAAATGTTTACAATAAACAAGAATCAAAAACACTAGAGTTAATAAGGGAAGATTAAAGCATTTGACTATATCATGGAGGCCTGAGGAAGGGCCAACTGCGTCAGTCTAAAGTTGAACGTTTGGGTTAGTCCAGATATAAAAGGACACATGGTTAGAGAGAGCTAGGGTATTACTATCCTGTGGTTTTGGTATAGAGGAGCAAGTTGTATCTATGATGAATTATTGGATGTTCCAGGGGGAGCTATTCTGTCCTGATGGTTATATACAGTTATCTCCCTTAGATACAGTAGAGTAATGTCTCCATTCGCAACAAACTTCGGCTAAAATCATATATAAAATTTGTTTTCTTTATATATATGTTATTTAGCCCAACAAACCAAATCTTGGGTAACACAAACGGAGACAGACGCAGTTTCGGCTACATATCTGAATTGCTCCAATGTTTTAGTTATAAGTGATTACGGCCGAAAGTTAACAAATTGAGTGTTTCGGTTCCGAATGTTATCACTGTGACCCTTCTGATGGTTCCAAAGTGGATATAGAAAGTGTTCGCTCTGCGGCTATCTTTTTGGCCGCCACATTCAAACTGACCATTTTCAGAGGGTATTTCACATATGTAAGTCCCTGGGCCTTGTCTTACGAAGCTGGCGTAAAGTTGCGCATATGCCTACAACATGGACCAGTTGCGACTACGGCGTAAGTTCCTTTAGCTTTAGCACTGATTTACGTCCGACGTAACTTACGCCAGCTTTGTAAGATAGGACCCAGGAGTGCAAGGTCTCTTGGTGTAAAAAGTAAAACCAGAACCTGGTCATTAAAGTGGCATGAGCTGCCAAAATGTTAATATTTTGACGTTAAAACAGAATGTTGAAATTATTGGCTATTTTTCTCAATTTAGTGCTCTGGGTCCTGTTTCACAAAGCGGCGTATAGGGCCTATGTATTTTTTGCGTAACTTTCATACTAATGTATCTCTACAGTATGGGTTGCTATGGCAGTTACGTGAAAACGTGCGCTACGCCCCTTTGTGAAACAGGCTCCAGTTATACTAGACTCCGTTATATGCGTTTCTGACCTAATGGAACTACAGCAGTATTTTGGCAGCTCATGCGACCTAACTGTCGACTGCACAAAAAAAAAACTCGCAAGAGTATGTGTGATACCGTTGTGAATGAAAGATTAGCAAGCTTCTTCATATGTTAAAAACGTCTTTTCTTTCGTAATTTCTAGCCTTAACACATAACCCTCTTAAAGTGGTATGAGCTACAGAAATTCACACTTTTGTGATAATTTCCAATCGTCTGGCTAGGTTAACGCTAGCTAGTTTCACCGTATCTAGACGGTTTTTCAAAGCATTTGTTGTAAATGTATATATATAAAAAACAGTGGATAAAGTTCAACTTTCATGATAACATTCAATCATTGCAGTTTATCATTCAATGATGAACAGCTAGCTGTAAATCGATCCACTCGTCAACATGTGTTACAGAAGTGCACCGGCCTGGGGCAATGCATTACCTCGTTCTGTACCGTACGTCAACTATATAGCAGCAGCTAGACAAATGAATGTGAATGCTGTGGATAATCCATTTTGTTGGATCAGTTAATAGTTTGTAAGAAACCCTGAGATTTTATTACGGTTGTTTGTTGTCCGTGGAATGTCCTCAAGTATAGTAGATTCAACTACATGCTTTCTTTCTTTACGTTTTTAGAGGGGTATGAGCTGCCAAAATTCGGAAATTTCTCATAAATTCTGATTATCAAGAGAAGTTTGAAGGTTTGGAGTACCTTGAGAATCGAATGGACGTTAGAATAAAATATATTGGCAAAGTTAGTAGCCTGTACGAACCGAAGACGTAAGCCAATAGCGGACTAAATTCAAATATCCATGATGTATGAGTTCATTTTTTTTAGTTTTGTTGCTGACAAAACTACCTTCAAGACTGAAATCAACGCGGAGTTCTTCTTAAATTTGCACTTTTTGATGAAAATGATCAACAATTATTCTGTTTCAACGAAAGCTCGTGCCAACTCAAATATTTTTATGAAATGGGCTGCCTGAAGGTGAACAATCAAGTTTGTATAGGATCAACGGCTTGTAAAAGAGCGACCACATCCCCTCACATATCCCATAAGATTTCTAGTGATGTCATAAGGATTTAGGCTTAAACAATTAATACACATACTAATTTAGCCGTCTTCTGTGGTCTGACCGACCGTGTGTGTTATTGGTTTTCTCCTGTAAGTATAAAAGCACATGTGTTTCATAAAAGCAGCAGAGTATTTTTTCCTTCAAAGAATTTTTTTTAATTTTCTCTTCACGCACCATGAAAATCAACTTGATTGATTGATGTTTTACGCCGCACTCAAGATTGTTTCACTTTATGGCGGCGTTGCCAGTTTTAGTGAGGAGGAAAGCGGGCTCATTGCCCGGAGGAAACCCCCGGCCTTCGGCGTGTACCTGGCAACTCTTCCACACACGCCGACCGAGTGAAAAATCCACTCAGAAACTTTTCAATTTGTATTTGGCCTGAGTGTGATTTGAACCTGCGCCGCATCGATGGGAGGTCTGTGCGGGACTGATTGGGAGCGATTACACAAACCCACTGGAGGCCCCATGAAAATCAGAATTTATGAAGTCATTTAAATTTGTTGCAAATTTAAATGCATCTGGACTCTGGGTGTTAATTTAATCAACGCGGTGACGGTTACATACTATATATATAGAGACCTAGATAAAATTTAAATTCTCTTGAAGGGCGGAGTAATTACCCCTTCGACACTTTGCCCATGGTGGGTGATGTAGGCCTACTACCCGTCTTTTACTCGGATAAATATAAATGCTATTCAAGTTCAACTATTCAATATCCTCTATGTATTTGTTTTTGTATTGAACTAGCCTAATCTTTCTCTTTAAATGGTTTAAACTAAGCTGTACAAATTGTATTCAACATGCAACAAAATATGTAGGTTGATCCGACAGCGAAAGCCTACGTACGGCAGAGGACTAAATTTCTTTGGCATGGTTGTGGAGATCGCGTGTCCCAGTTGTGTGTACAACGGTAAGCAGTTTCACTTTGGTAGGTCTTAAACTGTCAGAATATGCAGCTAAATTGGAAGTCTAAATGTCTTAAGTGTCTATGACTTGTGATCGTGGTTCACGTTGTACGTATATTTCCAGCTTATTTATACGCGGTGTTTGCCGTCCACGTCACACTGAGAGTGGATGAGTGGCCAGTGCCAAAAGCAGAGCTTGACACAGGGGGCGTGGCTGATTGCTGAGAGCAACCTCTGCCAAACAACTGACCAAAGCGAACCTAAGTCGCCGAGTTTATGGTATTAATCCTTGTATAGTCCAGCTTAAAATGGCATGGGCCTTCAAAATGTTTACTTTGTTTTAAATTCTGGCTGTCAGGAGATGCTTAAAAATTAAAGATTAACGTTGAAAATAAATATCGGTAAAGCTACTGCATAACCCGGCAGTACAAACCTAAAATCTCTAATTGCGTAAAGCCAGGACTTTGCTGACCGGAAAGGGTCAGAGTGGGTAGCTGCATTATGGGAATCGTATCATGGTATGACACTGCCCAATATGCCTACGCAATGGGCCAAGGGCCGCGCCGGCGACGTTCAAGATGGCTGTAGCATAGTTATAAACCTGAAAAGAATGAACATCCCGACTTAAGTCAGATTCCATAGTTATGTTCTATGGCGCCTCCTTTGGAAGACGATAAAAGCTATCTCTAAATCTCGCCATTTCATTAGAGATATCGATCGTAAAGCCCGTTTAAGTTAGAGCCTACTCAACGTCTCTCAAAATTTTTTGGACAACACGATTCAACATTTAAGTTGATTTATGCTGATGGACTGGCTACACTATAAAGAACGAAAAAAAAGACAAACTATCCATGTTGGACAAAGTTGAGTCTATAGTCTTTGGTAAAATGAGATTGTATTTTGAGCCTGATACAAACGTATTTCACACACGGTTCGCCTCATAGGAAAGCGTGTATAGACATCCGCTTGTCGCTGTGACATCCCTTTATCCCAGAGAGAGGCAGTGGAGATCCCTGTGACACCCCTTTATCCCAGAGAGAGGCAGTGGAGGTCGTTGTGACATCCCTTTATCCTAGAGAGAGGCAGCGGAGGTCGTTGTGACATCCCTTTATCCCAGAGAGAGGCAGCGGAGGTCGTTGTGACATCCCTTTATCGCAGAGAGAGGCAGTGGAGGTCGTTGTGACATCCCTTTATCCTAGAGAGAGACAGCGGAGGTCGTTGTGACATCCCTTTATCCCAGAGAGAGACAGTGGAGGTCGTTGTGACATCCCTTTATCCCAGAGAGAGGCAGCGGAGGTCGTTGTGACATCCCTTTATCCTAGAGAGAGACAGTGGAGGTCGTTGTGACATCCCTTTATCACAGAGAGAGGCAGTGGAGGTCGTTGTGACATCCCTTTATCGCAAGAGAGAGGCAGCGGAGGTCGTTGTGACATCCCTTTATCCCAGAGAGACGCAGCGGAGGTCGTTGTGACATCCCTTTATCCCAGAGAGAGGCAGCGGAGGTCGCTGTGACATCCCTTTATCCCAGAGAGAGACAGCGGAGGTCGTTGTGACATCCCTTTATCGCAGAGAGAGGCAGCGGAGGTCGTTGTGACATCCCTTTATCCCAGAGAGAGGCAGCGGAGGTCGTTGTGACATCCCTTTATCCCACGAGAGACAGTGGAGGTCGTTGTGACATCCCTTTATCCCAGAGAGAGGCAGCGGAGGTCGCTGTGACATCCCTTTATCCCAGAGAGAGACAGTGGAGGTCGTTGTGACATCCCTTTATCCTAGAGAGAGACAGTGGAGGTCGTTGTGAAATCCCTTTATCCTAGAGAGAGACAGCGGAGGTCGTTGTGACATCCCTTTATCCTAGAGAGAGAGACAGTGCAGGTCGTTGTGACATCCCTTTATCCTAGAGAGAGACAGTGGACGTCGTTGTGACATCCCTTTATCCTAGAGAGAGACAGCGGAGGTCGTTGTGACATCCCTTTATCCTAGAGAGAGACAGTGGAGGTCGTTGTGACATCCCTTTATCCCAGAGAGAGGCAGCGGAGGTCGCTGTGACATCCCTTTATCCCAGAGAAAGGCAGTGGAGGTCGTTGTGACATCCCTTTATCCTAGAGAGAGACAGTGGAGGTCGTTGTGACATCCCTTTATCCCAGAGAGAGGCAGTGGAGGTCGTTGTGACATCCCTTTATCGCAGAGAGAGGCAGCGGAGGTCGTTGTGACATCCCTTTATCGCAGAGAGAGACAGCGGAGGTTGTTGTGACATCCCTTTATCCCAGAGAGAGACAGTGGAGGTCGTTGTGACATCCCTTTATCCCAGAGAGAGGCAGCGGAGGTCGTTGTGACATCCCTTTATCCTAGAGAGAGACAGCAGAGGTCGCTGTGACATCCCTTTATCGCAGAGAGAGGCAGCAGAGGTCGTTGTGACATCCCTTTATCCCAGAGAGAGGCAGTGGAGGTCGTTGTGACATCCCTTCATCGCAGAGAGAGGCAGCGGAGGTCGTTGTGACACTTTCCTTTATCCCAG
Organism: Lepidochitona cinerea; assembly: GCA_963971465.1. NCBI lineage: Eukaryota > Metazoa > Mollusca > Polyplacophora > Chitonida > Tonicellidae > Lepidochitona > Lepidochitona cinerea. Next base: position 11,643,501 of record OZ020565.1, read on the forward strand.
AGAGAGGCAGCGGAGGTCGTTGTGACATCCCTTTATCCCAGAGAGAGGCAGCGGAGGTCGTTGTGACATCCCTTTATCGCAGAGAGGGGCAGCGGGGGTCGCTGTGACATCCCTTTATCCTAGAGAGAGACAGTGGAGGTCGTTGTGACATCCCTTTATCCTAGAGAGAGACAGCGGAGGTCGTTGTGACATCCCTTTATCGCAGAGAGAGGCAGCGGAGGTCGTTGTGACATCCCTTTATCCCAGAGAGAGGCAGCGGAGGTCGTTGTGACATCCCTTTATCCCAGAGAGAGGCAGTTGAGGTCGTTGTGACATCCCTTTATCGCAGAGAGAGGCAGCGGAGGTCGTTGTGACATCCCTTTATCCCAGAGAGAGGCAGCGGAGGTCGTTGTGACATCCCTTTATCCCAGAGAGAGGCAGCGGAGGTCGTTGTGACATCCCTTTATCGCAGAGAGAGGCAGCGGAGGTCGCTGTGACATCCCTTTATCGCAGAGAGAGGCAGCGGGGGTCGCTGTGACATCCCTTTATCCCAGAGAGAGACAGCGGAGGTCGTTGTGACATCCCTTTATCGCAGAGAGAGGCAGCGGAGGTCGTTGTGACATCCCTTTATCCCAGAGAGAGGCAGTGGAGGTCGTTGTGACATCCCTTTATCCTAGAGAGAGACAGCGGAGGTCGTTGTGACATCCCGTTATCCCTGAGAGAGACAGTGGAGGTCGTTGTGACATCCCTTTATCCCAGAGAGAGGCAGCGGAGGTCGTTGTGACATCCCTTTATCCTAGAGAGAGACAGTGGAGGTCGTTGTGACATCCCTTTATCCGAGAGAGAGGCAGTGGAGGTCGTTGTGACATCCCTTTATCGCAGAGAGAGGCAGCGGAGGTCGTTGTGACATCCCTTTATCCCAGAGAGAGGCAGCGGAGGTCGTTGTGACATCCCTTTATCCCAGAGAGAGGCAGCGGAGGTCGCTGTGACATCCCTTTATCCCAGAGAGAGACAGCGGAGGTCGTTGTGACATCCCTTTATCGCAGAGAGAGGCAGCGGAGGTCGTTGTGACACCCCTTTATCCCAGAGAGAGGCAGCGGAGGTCGTTGTGACATCCCTTTATCCCAGAGAGAGTCAGTGGAGGTCGTTGTGACATCCCTTTATCCCAGAGAGAGGCAGCGGAGGTCGCTGTGACATCCCTTTATCCCAGAGAGAGACAGCGGAGGTCGTTGTGACATCCCTTTATCCTAGAGAGAGACAGTGGAGGTCGTTGTGACATCCCTTTATCCTAGAGAGAGACAGCGGAGGTCGTTGTGACATCCCTTTATCCTAGAGAGAGACAGCGGAGGTCGTTGTGACATCCCTTTATCGCAGAGAGAGGCAGCGGAGGTCGTTGTGACATCCCTTTATCGCAGAGAGAGACAGCGGAGGTTGTTGTGACATCCCTTTATCCCAGAGAGAGACAGTGGAGGTCGTTGTGACATCCCTTTATCCCAGAGAGAGGCAGCGGAGGTCGTTGTGACATCCCTTTATCCTAGAGAGAGACAGCAGAGGTCGCTGTGACATCCCTTTATCGCAGAGAGAGGCAGCAGAGGTCGTTGTGACATCCCTTTATCCCAGAGAGAGGCAGTGGAGGTCGTTGTGACATCCCTTCATCGCAGAGAGAGGCAGCGGAGGTCGTTGTGACACTTTCCTTTATCCCAGAGAGAGGCAGCGGAGGTCGTTGTGACATCCCTTTATCCCAGAGAGAGGCAGCGGAGGTCGTTGTGACATCCCTTTATCGCAGAGAGGGGCAGCGGGGGTCGCTGTGACATCCCTTTATCCTAGAGAGAGACAGTGGAGGTCGTTGTGACATCCCTTTATCCTAGAGAGAGACAGCGGAGGTCGTTGTGACATCCCTTTATCGCAGAGAGAGGCAGCGGAGGTCGTTGTGACATCCCTTTATCCCAGAGAGAGGCAGCGGAGGTCGTTGTGACATCCCTTTATCCCAGAGAGAGGCAGTTGAGGTCGTTGTGACATCCCTTTATCGCAGAGAGAGGCAGCGGAGGTCGTTGTGACATCCCTTTATCCCAGAGAGAGGCAGCGGAGGTCGTTGTGACATCCCTTTATCCCAGAGAGAGGCAGCGGAGGTCGTTGTGACATCCCTTTATCGCAGAGAGAGGCAGCGGAGGTCGCTGTGACATCCCTTTATCGCAGAGAGAGGCAGCGGGGGTCGCTGTGACATCCCTTTATCCCAGAGAGAGACAGCGGAGGTCGTTGTGACATCCCTTTATCGCAGAGAGAGGCAGCGGAGGTCGTTGTGACATCCCTTTATCCCAGAGAGAGGCAGTGGAGGTCGTTGTGACATCCCTTTATCCTAGAGAGAGACAGCGGAGGTCGTTGTGACATCCCGTTATCCCTGAGAGAGACAGTGGAGGTCGTTGTGACATCCCTTTATCCCAGAGAGAGGCAGCGGAGGTCGTTGTGACATCCCTTTATCCTAGAGAGAGACAGTGGAGGTCGTTGTGACATCCCTTTATCCGAGAGAGAGGCAGTGGAGGTCGTTGTGACATCCCTTTATCGCAGAGAGAGGCAGCGGAGGTCGTTGTGACATCCCTTTATCCCAGAGAGAGGCAGCGGAGGTCGTTGTGACATCCCTTTATCCCAGAGAGAGGCAGCGGAGGTCGCTGTGACATCCCTTTATCCCAGAGAGAGACAGCGGAGGTCGTTGTGACATCCCTTTATCGCAGAGAGAGGCAGCGGAGGTCGTTGTGACACCCCTTTATCCCAGAGAGAGGCAGCGGAGGTCGTTGTGACATCCCTTTATCCCAGAGAGAGTCAGTGGAGGTCGTTGTGACATCCCTTTATCCCAGAGAGAGGCAGCGGAGGTCGCTGTGACATCCCTTTATCCCAGAGAGAGACAGCGGAGGTCGTTGTGACATCCCTTTATCCTAGAGAGAGACAGTGGAGGTCGTTGTGACATCCCTTTATCCTAGAGAGAGACAGCGGAGGTCGTTGTGACATCCCTTTATCCTAGAGAGAGACAGCGGAGGTCGTTGTGACATCCCTTTATCCTAGAGAGAGACAGCGGAGGTCGTTGTGACATCCCTTTATCCTAGAGAGAGACAGTGGAGGTCGTTGTGACATCCCTTTATCCTAGAGAGAGACAGCGGAGGTCGTTGTGACATCCCTTTATCCTAGAGAGAGACAGTGGAGGTCGTTGTGACATCCCTTTATCCCAGAGAGAGGCAGCGGAGGTTGCTGTGACATCCCTTTATCCCAGAGAAAGGCAGTGGAGGTCGTTGTGACATCCCTTTATCCTAGAGAGAGACAGTGGAGGTCGTTGTGACATCCCTTTATCCCAGAGAGAGGCAGTGGAGGTCGTTGTGACATCCCTTTATCGCAGAGAGAGGCAGCGGAGGTCGCTGTGACATCCCTTTATCCCAGAGAAAAGCAGCGGAGGCGCTTTGGTTTATTTTAAATCTTTTGTGTTGCTCTGCTGTCATTGATTTTATTCGTCGAGAAAATTCTTGCGATCCTATAGCCGCAAATAAATCGTTAAAACCAGGTTTTCAGAAATTTATATATCTATCTTAACAGGATATAGAATTATACATGTTGTGCAAAAATATAAAGACCCCCTATAATTCTACACCATTTACAAGGAAATAATCCACTGTTGGCAAATTATTTTAGGTGTCCTTTATGAATTTAGATGTATCTGCTTCAGTTTATTTCTGGCTGTGTTGAATAAAGGTCTTCGTTTTATGTAATCGGAACTGCGGCGTTAGAAATCGTATGGGTCCATTTTGTCTTATCTGAAGGTACGAAACTGTGACTGAATACGTCAGTCATGTCCGAGTGGAGGTGACGTGAGAGATGGCCATGGGACAATTATCTAATCACAAGTTTGCGAGCGCCCGGAGCGTTTTTCAAGCACTTGCTCGGAAATCTTTGCTGAGGAGGAGTTCATTCATTTCATTTACTTTATTCACCTTTTGGTATTTTAAATCATATGTTAACAGCAAATTTAAGAAAGGCGGGAATAAAGTCGTAAAGACTTGAGAACCGTTTCTCATCGACATGTATAGAGCAATGGATATAAGATAAACGTCAAGAGATAGCTTATACAATTTTGTTGTTCATAAATGACCCTTAGGTTGAGGGTGTGGGTGGAGGGGGTACTGATACATGCCCGACACACGCACGCATTCCGGGTAGATCTACATATTTTCGTTATCTACATATATTCCAAAAATTTCTATCCCACATTTTCGTAAGAGGTAAATTCTGACCAAACCGATCGGTGATAGTAAGACTCGGGCTGAATGAATAAGTTTTGCTGAATAGGTTTCAGCATGGCCGAAGGAGCAGTTACTTTACCATCTCATCACTTTTGGTTCAGGGATATCCTGCATTCTTTTTTCTTCTGCTTCTTTCAGTTATATGTTGTTGTTTTTGTGATGGAGGCACGCCCCCACCGCGCTAGTCCGAGTTTCTGACTCTAAAATTGCTATTTTTTTATGCTGACGGCCGTATTTTGGAAAGAAAATACGACGGTCAGTACAAAATAAAAAGTAATTTTGGAGTCAGAAACCCGGACTACCACCGCGTCTGCTTCTACGGCTTGACGTTATGGATTTCAGCAACCAATGGCAGTCTCTAAAAATGGGAAGTTGTAATTAAAAATGTAACCTTGATATTGCAATTACTGTATTTTTCTTAATGGTATTTGTTGTCAATTATCTTATCTCAAGGTATCGGACGTAAGGAAAAAGATAATGGCTGATGGTGGAAGGATAATGTTCGTTGGGATGAACTGTTTGGATATCAGTACCACCTGTTCAGAATATCCCGCCGAGGACTGTGAATATGAGTAAGTAACGGTCTACCAGCAATGCCAAATCATTGTAAACTCCTAGAGAAATTATCGACGACGCGCGGATTGGTTTTTATTCGCCCGTGTAATGATAAAACGGACGTCCGTGTGTTCGTCCCGAATCCCTTCTACATTTTTGATCCTATCTCAACCATTGCTTGCGAGTATACATGTATAAAACAGTACTATATGGGTAGATGGTGTGCTGCGAACTATTTTTGTCGTCTTGTGTTAAATAATATTGCAGCCATCTTGAATTATGTAATATGATGCTCTAATTTTGTCATTGTATGTACCCTATTACTGGGTGATTTGTCGTGAACCATTTTCCTTATCGCCGGTTGATACAGATCTCTGGAGTTCTGTCCGAGCATGAATTACAATTGAACTGAGGAAAGTACCTCGCTACACTCACTCTGTATGGGCGTCGTAGGTAAACTTCATAGGTGCGGGCAAACTTTCAAAAATCCTGAAGTCAATATCTGTTAGTAATCAGTAGCTAGAAGGCAGCAAAAGTTTAGCTTCTACGAGAGGCATGCGCTCTACCAAATCCGTACCGAGGCCGTACTCATGATGCGCCTGTTGCACAATTTTCGCCTCGTTTTTGCATGTTGAGTGGCCGGGCTTGACCGCCACTTGAGAAAAAACAATATCACCTTTCCAAATCTTAAAGCCACACTTGCCGCGAAAATACAAAATACTGTTTAAAAACAGTGGGTGATTTTCTGTATTTTTCCCAGACAGAAGAAGTTAGGAACTTTTATATTTTTACCAGAAATTGAAAGTTTTGGCATCATTTAGTATTCTTAATTGAAAAACAGATTTTTCAAGTACCCGCAATGTAAACACACTTCGAATCTGAGCATGCGCACAAGTGCTCTAATGTTTTGAGTTGTGTGGGCGATCTAACAACACAGTATTATTTTACGAACTTTATCAAAGAAATACATACTAACGATCGAGTAAGAGGGACATTAAAAGGCTGCCGAGTGCAGACCACAGATAATAACTCCTGAATGAGGATAATAAAACACTGAAGTTAACCAACACTAATCGGTGTTGTTGTTGTAATCGAGCTTCGATTTTCCGTTTGTTTCACCCTCCTTTATACATTCTTAACCTAATTGGACATGCTTTATGTGTCCTATGTTTAATTTTAGTGGTTTTAACTGTAGTGAGCTCTGGCAAATTGGTTTTCTTAACAAATGTCAAGTGGGCCTTTAATAATTCTACATGACGTTAAATCCCCTATTTGCCATTAAATCCCCCCCCCCCCCCCCCCATCCACTCCAAAAAAGAAACGCACTCACACTTGTACACAGATATTGCAACGGCTGTACCTTCGGCTCAATTCTGGTGTGGCTTAAAAAAGGAGATAGGTATCTATAGTGTTTATTTTCCCAATATGCTTTCGATTTTTTTCAATTATTCAATAGTTTTTGGTTAAAGTGGCATGAGCTGCCAAAATGTCGATATTTCGACATTAAAACAGAATGTTAAAATTATTGACTATTTTTCTCAAGACGTTTAATTCAGAAGCTTTTTAGTGCTTCTAGTCTCGAAAATGTACGATAAAGTATTGTTTTGAACTAAATTTGGCTTAGAATGAATGAATGGTCGTCCCGGTTATTTAAATTTTGTGTACTTTTCGAACACGTAAGGATTTTCCTCATTCCAATGCCAATCATTCAGTTTTTCGCTGGCCTCCAAAGCCTCTTACAGTTGTGACAACCAGAACTTATGAAAGAAGTGTGAATTTTGGCAGCTCATGCCACTTTAAAGATTTTCGAAGCTGCTCTTTTTGGAGGTCACAAATTTTAGCTGGGAGTCTGTAATTTGTCTTTTTTAACAGAGAACTTTTCTTTTGTCATTCAGTTTAGTCGCTACTGTATACCTGCATTCAATGTGTGTATGTTGTTATCTAGGTGTATCGACATGGGATGGGTTCGAGGCGGCAATGCATCCAACAGTTCCACTGTCTGTGCCAAGCTGGGTGGAAATACCGAATATATGGGCAATTTAACACTAACCAATGAACTTCAGTAAGTCAAATGTTTCAAGTTATTTTTTTATGGAAATATGACTTAGTACAAACATATAGGTATAGGCCTGTGTGACATCTTTCATTCTAAAAAGACAGCATATCAACATAGACCTTTGTTTGTCGAGAAGCTGGTTGCCCCTGATTCGAGGTCTAACGCGGTGACACATCCCCGGTGAGTATGCCTGACAACTCTTCCACACAAGGTGACCCAATGAAAAACTCACCTAGAAATTTGTCTATTTTTATTTGGTCTTAGTGGGATTTAAACCCATGAGCCAGCGATGGAAGGCCCTGTGAGAGCCTGAGAGGCTATCACCCTGCTGACTGACCCATCAGCTGACCCACCAGCACATATTACGTTGGTTGGTTGGTTGTTTTAGCTTATTGGCGCGTCCATTCGTATGAATGATGTACGCCATACATGTGAGTATTTATTACCTAGAGCGATTATGAAAACTGTAATGTTTGAACACAATATATTGAATCTCTCTTTGCAAGAGTATATGTTAGTACGTTTGAGATCTACTTAACCTCTTAAGATGTAAAAACATGCAAAACAATTGAGCTTATACCCGTATACGATTTACAGATAAACAAATATACAGTGGTGAGAAATGGAAAGATAGACAGAAAGGTCTATATTTGTTAGTCAGGTGTCACTTGAGCATAATACTGTCGTAAATACAAAAAAAGGATATAGTTGACTGGTAGATACTACAGCGGACATTTAGTACCACTCTGGTAACGTAATGGACACAGTTCCCATTGCTGAATTCATGAGTGTGATTAGTTAGCTCATATTACGTGTTTTAACACAACTGTAATGTCGTTGTCACTGTTAGACATATCAAAAGGAACATCATTTAAATGTTGTTGTTTTTTTTTGTGCATTTTTGAAGACCAAAAAAAATAGTCATATTTTATTTGTAGATTTTTTCAGGAGAGTTTTGACGAGTTGGGTATAAAGTATGACGCATGTCCCATAGTGAAATGTCAATGCCCGAAGACATTGGTTCTTATCAACGCTCAAACTGGTTCCCGGACGCTGATTTATCATGGCGGCGGCTATCCCGAGCTCAAAGCGGCAGATTTTAAATCCAATGTCAAGTTGATCCCAGGCAAATATAAATGGATCCACTTTGAGGTAGCTTTTCTTTCTTAATGTGTTCTCGTGTCTGGTTTGTCCCAATGTCGGTAATGTGTTTTAAAATAGAATAATTTTATGCCTATTTCATCAAGAGAAGGACGAACAATTAGCAAATTCTTTTTCAACAAGATGTTTCTATATTTGGCAGTTCATGCCACTTTAATATATCAATTCGTTGGTTTCAAAGACTATATTTCGAACCCTTTGTTTTTTCTCGTCAGTAAGTAAGCATGGTGTATGACCATTTATTTTCAAACTACAGTGCATGCCACACACAACTCATTGATATTAAAACTGTACACAACCAAACTACTACGGGTTTTTTTTCAGGGAAGATCGACAGTGAATGAAATCGAAGAGATGATGAACTTTGTAGGAGATTTTAACCAATCGGTATCGTCGGAAGATTCCATCACAATCTCATTAGAAATAGAGAAAGTCAGGAAATTAGAGTCAGGTAATCTGATTGGTTGCACTTATAAATATCTAACCCAATGAAATGTCGTATTACTCCCATGTCACTTGTTGCCAACCTTCACATGGTGTTGTATTGGTCGCTTCTGGTAGTGTTTGTTTGTTCTCATAGTGTATGCTTGTAATTGTACACGCACATAATCGGGCGTACTTTCGTTCTCTTCTGCATCACAAAACAAAGAAAACGATGTAATAAAACATAAAAGTTAACACTGGTAAATATATATGAATGAATTGATAAGTGATTGCCCCTCAACACAACGGTCAATGTTGACGGAATAAAGCGAAGAATTACTAATGAATAACAACAGCACTACATTGACAACGATGCAAGAACTATATCGTAAACGTCGTCAGCCAATAAACCAAGACGTTGTTAACGTAAGTAATGCTTCACCTTATTGTAACCGTTCAACTTCTGAATACCATTGAAAGATTTGAAATGTTGATTCAAGACAAAATAAACTCTTGATGAAATAGTGTGTATATAAAAAGATGATTATACAGAGTATACACGAGCTATCCTGTACGAGTTTAGGGACAGGGTATCAGACTATATACAGAGTAGCATCAAAGAGAGTAGATTGACAAGAGTGGTCTCTTCGTCCAATCAGCATTGCCTGCATGTTCTTCTGGCCCCTTAGCGGAAGGGTGTTCAGACTGTACACGATTCGACTATGGGGCGCCCCCTACAGAAAGGAGGTTCCTAATAATCGAATCGTGTCAGTTCAAATTCAACATGGCGCGGATGCAGTGACCACTCTTGTCAATCTACTCCAATACTGAATTTAATTTTCTCGCCCTGGTTAGAAAAATACCAGGCCCGGTTTAGAATCCAACTCGCGTCCGTCTCGTCTAATACAGACATGGGACCCAACTAGGACATGGATTTTACTCAGTATTATAACCTCACAAATATATACATTCACGTTAAACAACCTCAATGGTGACTTACCATGCAATGCGGGACAACTATAGAAACTTGTATATACACGAGGTTAATTAGTTAGTGTCATTTAGAAAGTGAGTTTAACAGTATTCTCGTTATTTTTGGGATTACACTTTCTGGAAAAATGGCAATATAACTTTTCTAGTAAAAAGATCAGTATTTTTAATTGGCCCTGTGCCGGTGGAACTTTATTTTCAGAAATACATATATCAACTGCCTGACAGGTAGAAATTCTCAACCTTTAATTGGTATCTCGTAACCATCTATCGAATGAAATTCCTTAGGAAAACGTTTTATACCTATTGGCTTGTTAGTGGAGGAAACGAGGGTTGTTTACCCAAAAGAAACCCCCAAACAAATTTCTAAGCGGGTTTTTCATTTGGGGACATTGTGTGGAAGAGTTGCCTGGCATACTCACCGGGGATGTGTCTCCTCGTTCATATACCTTGAACCAGGGGCAACCAGCTTCTCAAACTTCAATAACGGGTAACTTGCGCTGGTGGAAGGCAGTGTATGCATACTCTATCCCGTTAACCACAGATCCCTTTGCAATGACTCGATATGTATCATTTGACGACTGATTGAACGAAAAAGGGATAAATAAATCTGTTTTTCTTTTAGTACAGTTGATTAAGCTTGCTGATTGGACGTTTATTAGTAAAGATTTTGCCCGAGCCAAAGGTTACTCGGACATGGAATCGGCTGTTGAGGGTTTCCAGCAATACAGCAAACCAGGGTAAGGCTGCGACTGTGCAAGGGCGGACAAATCGGTTATTGCCAATTAGGCTATACCTTTATCTTGCTCGCATTCACACAAAAAATTTGACAGGTCATGACACTTTAACTGTACATTGGCCATCTAGGAAATACCGTTTACTGGATTTTTCCAAATTTTTGCCAAAATTCATAAGTTTTGAGATAATTCTGTATTTTTAATTTCAAAACCAGAGTCCGGGAAAGCACATTTAGCAATAACTTGACCATAGTAATATATTTTAAACCACCTAGCAGTTGACCAAATGTATGGACCTAACCCCAGTGATACAGAAGACACTTTTGGTTTGAGGGAAACATAAAGGTCTTTCGATAAATTGGAGACTGGAATTCTCGTTGATTAGTTGGTGTTTGGGCTCCCATTTTTTGAATACCCTTACAGGCCCATTGGTACATTTCAAACATAATTAGACTTATCTTATGTTTTCCGTCTTTAATTTTGGTTATTTCTTTTTAGTCGCTTTCTTTATAAATATCAGATAGGCTATGGCGAGCATCCGGTCTTTAAGCGGACACCATCTATTGAACAAATAACCAACCTCCTATTACCATAAGTCTGCTATGTGATGAGTTGATTGAAGTTATTCTGATGCGTCCATAATATAGACTTCTGCAATAGCACACCACCAAAAGATACACAATCAAAATCAAAGGGTTTCAACTTTGGGTACTTTGAAACAAATCGACAGATGGCGGTCACCAAAAAATTCGTGTTTTTTATGCCAAGGGAATTTAAACTAGTCAATGTCGGGCAGAATGCAAGGCCATAAGGAGGATGCAGTTATTTAAAGGGACCATCAAAACATGTTTGTGACTGAGTTATCGGTACGCACGGGCCAAAACGTTCAAGTTATTAATTGAATGATGTTTTTACGCCCCACTCAAGATTATTTCACTTATATGGCGGCGTTGCCAGGTTTGCTGTGGGTGGGGGGGGGATCCGTGCTCATTTCCCCCAGGGAGTTTAAAGATACTTAGATGTAGGCCCTACCTTTTGGTAACAAGGCCCATATTATTGGTGCATTAGATTATATATTGTAATCGGCTCAACGCTTGTGTTCTGTACCAACTAACCTATGTGTCATTAGCCGATGATTTTTGTTATAGAAGTACCATTATATGTGCCTGGGGTGAAAAGGGAGCTGCAGCTAAAGTCTACGATGGACCAGTTGTGACATCCACCTCATATCCGCCTGAGAAACTGGTCAACACCACTGCTGCTGGTGATACGTTCAACGCCTCCATGATATTGGCAGCAATCAAAGGGAGATCACTCCAACAGTCAATCACATATGCATGTCAAGTTGCAGGCGCGAAATGTGGGATGAAAGGATTCGAAAAGATTGAAGAATTCCGAATAAATTAAATAATATTTAACCATAAAGATTTTATAAATTTATTGTTGAAAAAAAGAATGTTTTGTTTGTTTAATTGCGGAGACATATATCGACTTAAAATTTGCACAAAAGCTTGCAAATAAACTACAGGGTGCTCTATTAGAGATTAAAATGTCGTTCCCTTTGTAATACAGATTGATTGGTTACGTAATGCTTTACACAGAGTTCCTTCACTATTCTGAACTTCCTATTTGGAATAGCATCTACATTAAAAAAACTTTTAGCAAAATACATGGCTTATCGAGTTGCAGAAAATAGTTGATTGTTTAAAGTTTTCGCTACACGTAAAGGGAAGGACCTAATTTTTATAATTTCCCACAAACTAGATATTGTATAGGCTACAGTGGCTAAAATATGTACACTCGGTTACGGAAAGCCGGTAAATGGTAAATGTGTCACAAGGACTAAAATCGCAGCTTGCATGCATATGGATATTGCATTCTCGTTATTTTTTGGCATTAAACTTTCTTGAAAAATGGCAGAAATTATTCTACCGATTATGGGTTACGCACGAAACGGGAATCGAACCCTCGCCCTTGAGTACGGCACCTATTGCCAGCATCCGGTCTTATCCATTCAGCCAATCGGCCTGCTCTAAAAAAGGAGAGGGTTAACTGGTAGATACTACAGCAGAGATTTAGTACCCCTCTGGTAACTTAAAGGCACACTTGCCGCCGTAATTGTAGAAAACAATGGTCTAACCGGCTGGGAGCGGTCACCATTGTAGAAGGGACGCCATTTTGTCGTAGTTACAGGCCGGGTGATACTGGAGCTCCGGCCCCTATTTTGAATTTTCCTACGAAAAAAATGTTTACCGATGCAATAAATGCCTTAAAATGAATGACCAACCTTTTCTGGCTTAGTATCCATTCCCCTTTTGTCGAACTATAGGCTTGGGTTGTTGCATTCCATCGATATCGAAAGTGGGTTGGAACATTTTCCCGCGAACAAGGCGGCCATATTGCCTGTGGAATCATGGTTAATTTTCGCAAATAACGCTACATACCGGAGCTATTGCCGCCGTAGCCTGTTTAAATTTGCTAAGAAAACCAATTTACATGAGCTTACTACGACTAATACCACTAAACTTAAACATAGGACACATAAAACATGTCTAGTTAGCTTTAGACTGTAAAAATGGGATAAAAAACAAACGAAGAATCGAAGCCTGATTACAACAACAACGATCAGTGTCGGTCAACTTTCGTGTTGGATTACCCTCCTTTCAGGCCTTTGTATCTGTGGTTTACACTCAAACAATTACCAGCAGGCTTTTCCAGTCGCTGTTAACCGATCGTCAGTCTGTATTTCTCAGATAAATAGGCCTACGTCAAATTACACTTTGCCGTTAGTTCACTCACTCGACTGAAACATAAAATCGCCAATAGGGGGCAGATCGGTTTGTTTACGTTCCGGGTACGTAACAATTCAAATTTTCAAATTCAAATTAAAAATACAAAGTGACGTCCAAACTTTTAAATTTTGGTAAAAATAGAAAGTTCCTAACTTATATTGTCTGGGAAAAATACAGAATACGGTCTTTCTTTTTTAATGTAAACAATATTCCTGATTTTCGCGGCAAGTGTGCCTTTAAGAAACCCGATGTCTGCATGTGTAGCTTTAGTTAAAGTGGCATGAGCTGCCAAAATGTTGATATTTTGACGTTGAAACAGAATGTTAAACATATCGGCTATTGTTCTCAAGACGTATAATTCAGAAGCTTTTTAGTGCTTCTAGTCTCGAGAATGTACGATAAAGTATTGTTTTGAACTAACTTTGGCTTAGAATGAATGAATGGTCGTCCCGGTTATTTAAATTTTGTTTACCTTTCGAACATTATTCCTGTTCGTACAGGCCACATAAAACGAGAGCTATTGAGTATGGTCAAAGTTTTGGCTACCCATGTACCTAGACAACCTATCTATAACGTCTAACAAATACTTTTCTCCATGCTTGTCACACCAACATAGTGAATGTAATAATTGCACAATTGAGTGAGTGAGTGAGTGATTGGGGTTTTACGTCCTGCTTTGCACAATTGAATAGACGTGGGTGTAAGGGGTGGGGACTTATCACATGACTCATAATGTCAAGCCAATATTGCCTTGCATTTTTGTTGTTTTTGTGAAAGCTAAAATGACGGTATGTATATAAAGGAGGACAATGTCTATGACAGCCTTGTATACAAGATACGCGAGACCATGACTGTATTAGAATTGTCAATCAGGTCCAGTCCCACCAAGGTAGAATACAAAAGCAAGTGGCACGAGCTGCCAAAATTCACACTTCTTTCATAATTTCACATCGTCACGACAGTAAGAGGCTTTGAAGGCCATCAAAAAACTAAATGATTGGCGTTGGAATGAGGAAAAGTATGTGGCCTGTACGAACCGAGAACGTGTTCGAAAAGTAAACAAAATTTAAATAACCGGGACGACCATTCATTCATTCTAAGCCAAAGTTAGTTCAAAACAATACTTTGTCGTACATTTTCGAGACAAGAAGCTTCTAAATTAAACGTCTTGAGAAAAATAGCCAATAATTTCAACATTCTGTTTTGACGTCAAAATATCAACATTTTGGCAGCTCATGCCACTTAAATCCTTAATAGAGAAACAAACCCAACCAGATTAGAAAGATAAAAATATTCATATATTTGTATAGACTACAAACAATAACCGTAACAAGAGTTATCTATAACAATAATAGAAGTAGTTTTTGATGATTCCCTCAGCATGTAAATCAGCTGTAGGATTCAATAATCAACATATTCAACAGGTGGGTTTATACAGCACTATTAGAGAAATTGACAGGAAATAGATTGTCCAGTATTTGCTTAGAGTTCAACGTTAGAGTAATTACAGGAGATTTATTACAGCTTAGGAGTACATATAATAATTATATTGTATGGTAGAAATCAATGGTTTGATTGATGTTTTATGCCGCACTCAAGACTGTTTCACTTATATGGTGGCATTGCCAGGTTTAGTGGGGACCCCCAACCTTCGGCAAGTACCTGGCAACTCTTCCACATATGGGGATAGAGTGAAAAAAAATGTCCATTTAGATTTGGTCTGAGTGGGACTCTAACGTAAATCACGTAGAATTTAGACGATTTTGTTTCCAACTAAGGTCATGCGATAAGGGCGGCTGATGTTATTTCCCAGGGATTGGTGAACAAAGAATCGATTAGTGACACTAACGAGCTCACTGCAGGGTATTCATGCCTGTCGCTGGGTTGTGTTGATAGTCGCTTACCGGCCGGCTGAATGCACTCTTTTGTGTATTGTGAGTTATTAATTACAGATAAACATAAATTCAATAAAATCAAAATCCGAACCTTACTACATATGGTTGGTTTTCTAAAATTGAATCCCGTTATAAAACTTAAAGAAAAAGAAAGAAAGTGGCTAAAAACTGACGCGTCAAACTCAACTGTGTGTATTATTGCCATATTGGTATCGGTCAAACCGTCATTTTCTCAGTGTTTTTATTCAGTTGGCCTCAGAAATGGTTACACAGTTGTTGATATCATTTTTACCTTGTATCTATACGTTCTTGTAAAACATCGGTAAATCCATGTTATTATAAGTCTGTTTTATAAGTTTGCCCTGGAAATGTACACGCGTTTCTGGCGAGTTGAAGAAAGCCAGTTGGAATATTCTATTGTCCTTCAAAAGGGGGGGAGAAAGTCCAAAGTTCAGGAGATCGGTATATTTTTTCTTCACCAGGCTTTGTTTGAATGTCACTTGGTATGAATTTCGCTATTCGCCGCAGCGAAATTAAAGTGACTTTGACAATACGGTATCTTATGATTTAAATCTTAAAACAAAAAAATGAATATTTAATTATGGAGCTGTATCTTCTCTGATTTCGAAACTGTCAGTCGCATGGTTTCATCATACAACTATAGTCTATAACACATTACGGCCGTAGTGCTATGGTTTCATCGGATGCAGACTTAGTTTTAGCCTACAGACTACAGTATTTTTTCAGAGCAACGACTTGATCGAAATATGGCTTGTAATCTCCGTACAGACGACGGGGAAGTGAAACAAGAAACATTAACAGGAACCAAAAACATGATCAAGAATAAGAACTATTTGAGAATTTTACAGATCAAATTCTTCGATACCGTTTTCGTTATTATTTGTAAGATCCAATAATGCAATATGTGATCTATTTAGAGACTTAACGTATGAACAAATGTATCGAGTCTCCGCCTTCGAACGGTAGGCTACATGGGGCCAGTCAGTTTAATATGTGGATTTTGATTACAGCAAAACACTATAGATTGGTTGAAGGTCAGCTATTTGCTGAATCTTATTGGCTGTTTCGCTTAATGAAAATTCTCTGACAGTGAGTGACATTTACACCCCGCCCATACTGGCAATAACCCTTTGTTGTATTAAACTGTTCCAATGATACGCTACGGGTATCCGATCAGTTATCGTACAGAACCAATTAAGCGATTAAGCTTTCCCGCCGATGACAACATGCTTACGTATCGAGGCATCTTCTTGCAAAATTTAAACCTTCAAATATAATTACAACTTTTTGTGGAGTTACATTTGTCCGCCGACCCAAGAATAGTCGACTTCGGCCGTGTCGGGGACTTTTCGAACACGAGAAATGACGTCACAACAGCTTCAACGTTGGATGTACGATAACTGGTTCCCGTCACTCTACAAAAACATGCAGACGAGTGGGTGAATGTTCGGTCCCTAAAACTTTATTTCAGAATCCTGGGAGAAATTAAACTATTTCAACAAAAGTCGACTGAGCCCAGCTTCACTTCCGTGGAATTTCTTGTCAATGCAAACACTGATGTAAATTTTAGCATTGAAAAACCGGCAAAAGTGTACGATAACTGATCGGATACCCGTAGTGTCGGCAAGCGCTTTCTAAAAAAAATAAAAAATCTGCCATTAATTCCCATTATTCATGCAGCGTAATTCATGGACCAGTTATAACTAAATAAGGACCAGTTGTAACTAAATAAATACAAAAATAACGATGGTTTAAACACTTCACGGGAAACTGATAGATGGACGTGCCTACAGTAAATGTAAAGAATTGAACGGGGAATGGTGCTGACGAAACTGCTGTACAAAATATAGACCGGCGGAGATAAACACATTTTTTATATGTGCACCTTGCTTTAATGATATAAATCAAAAAAATTTTAATTCAACATTTGGTGAGAAGGGGACAGTTAGTTTTGGGATGACATAAAAATACGACATGAACCAGCGAAATGTAAAAGAATAAGACCGCATAGAAGAAAACCATAGCATAAGTTTACCGTTGACAAGAACAACACATTCACTTCCGTAATGATTAATTTCCTTATTCCAAAAGCGAATTTCGGGAATCTTCGAATAGTTATTAGAGAAAATCTGGTGTTCAGTCCGCAGACAGCGCTTTGTTAGTACATCTATGGCGCACGCTGAGCCAAACAACATGCCTACTTCCGCAAGTGATTAAGCTCTCAGCTGGCGCCCTCCTTTGAAGTAAGCCAGCCTTCTCGAAGTGTCGGATTTTAAGTTAAGAATTAGGTGTCGATGTTTTAAGTGATTTACGGTACCCCAATCAACAGCCAATTGGGTACAAAGCAAGTCAGAACAAATTATAATCAGATTCAACCATTCACAAACACTGAATGTATCGGTCAATAGTCGGTGTTGACTCATGACCTAGGTAATATCTGATCCCGTTTGATTTGTTATTGATACATTATGCCAAAACTATTGTTAGTACAGAAATTGGAAAAAGATAAATAACATATTATGTTTTTGAGTGTTACAATAAAGGGGAAAGGATAGCAAGTTAAATTATTCTATACCGTAGTTTATTAATTTCATGATAATGATAAATTCATTTCCAACGATGACTATGGACACAGGGACAAAGATTACAAGAAAGTTTATGGTATGTTAGCTTAGTTGATTGAATGATCGATGCTTTACACCACACTCAACATTTACGTTGTCAGGATTAATGCTGGGGGAGCAAACTGGGTTGTTTGGTGAGACGAGACACTCCCGACCTTCAGCAAGTACCTGACAACTGTGCCACATGTCTGATCAAATGAAAAACCCAAATCACAAAATATTTTATTTTTGGGGAAGGAGAGGGATTCGAACCTGCGACCCATCAATGGATTGATTGATTGATTGTTTGGTGTTTTACTCAAGATTATTTCACTTATATGGCGGCAAAGGCCAGTTTTATTGTGGGAGGAAACCGGGCTTCCTACCCGGAGGAAACCCACAACCTTCCTGTGATAACTGGCAACCATCCCACATGGCCCATCAATGGAAGGTTTTGATCCCCTATGTCATCTGAGCCTATAAGCACAGAAGAGAAGTGTTTGGAATCTCTGCTTGGATACCCACTATGTGGATAAAGTTAGTGACCTCTAGCCTTTCAGAGGTTAGTTACATTGTTAGGGAAGATCTACCACCTGAAAGTTACAATAACATGATTTTCCCATGACATCTAACCTTTCAGAGGTTAGTTACATTGTTAGGGAAGATCTACCACCTCAAGTTTACAATAACATGATTTTCCCATGACCTCTAACCTTTCAGAGGTTAGTTCCATTGTTAGGGAAGATCTACCACCTTAAGTTTACAATAACATGATTTTACCATGACCTCTAACCTTTCAGAGGTTAGTTACATTGTTAGGGAAGATCTACCACCTCGAGTTTACTTATAACATGATTTTACCATGACCTCTAACCTTTCAGAGGTTAGTTACATTGTTAGGGAAGATCTACCACCTCAAGTTTACTATAACATGATTTTACCATGACCTCTAACCTTTCAGAGGTTAGTTACATTGTTAGGGAAGATCTACCACCTCAAGTTTACTATAACATGATTTTACCATGACCTCTAACCTTTCAGAGGTTAGTTACATTGTTAGGGAAGATCTACCACCTCAAGTTTACGATAACATGATTTTACCATGACCTCTAACCTTCCAGAGGTTAGTTACATTGTTAGGGAAGATCTACCACCTCAAGTTTACTATAACATGATTTTGTCATGACCTCTAACCTTTCAGAAGTTACGGTAAGAATTCTGCTAATTCAAGTACTCAAAACATTATGAAAAGCACTCTAAAAGTTTGAGATTTTTCGTTGGGTGTCTTACCTCCTTCATGGAGCGATCGATAATCCTATCGAGCAATTGCTATTGTTGTTGTTTTAGACCAAACATGGCAGAAAGCAGTCTAATAATTTGTTATCTTCACATTGCTCGTCCTTGAATTAGCAGAATTCTTATCGTAGTTACATTGTTAAGGAAGATCTACCACCTCAAATTTACTATAACATGATTTTCTCATGACCTCTAACCTTTCAGAGGTTAGTTAATAGTTACATTGTTAGGGAAGATCTACCACCTCAAATTTACTATAACATGATTTTCTCATGACCTCTAACCTTTCAGAGGTTAGTTACATTGTTAGGGAAGATCTACCACCTCAAGTTTACTATAACATGATTTTCTCATGACCTCTAACCTTTCAGAGGTTAGTTACATTGTTAAGGAAGATCTACCACCTCAAGTTTACTATAAAATGATATTCTCATGACCTCTAACCTTTCAGAGGTTAGTTACATTGTTATGGAAGATCTACCACCTCAAGTTTACTATAACATGATTTTCCCATGACCTCTAACCTTTCAGAGGTTAGTTACATTGTTAGGGAAGATCTACCACCTCAAGTTTACTATAACATGATTTTCCCATGACCTCTAACCTTTCAGAGGTTAGTTACATTGTTAGGGAAGATCTACCACCTCAAGTTTACAATAACATGATTTAACCATGACCTCTAACCTTCCAGAGGTTAGTTACATTGTTAGGGAAGATCTACCACCTCAAGTTTACAATAACATGATTTTCCCATGACCTCTAACCTTTCAGAGGTTAGTTACATTGTTAGGGAAGATCTACCACCTCAAGTTTACTATAACATGATTTTCCCATGACCTCTAACCTTTCAGAGGTTAGTTACATTGTTAGGGAAGATCTACCACCTCAAGTTTACAATAACATGATTTAACCATGACCTCTAACCTTCCAGAGGTTAGTTACATTGTTAGGGAAGATCTACCACCTCAAGTTTACAATAACATGATTTAACCATGACCTCTAACCTTTCAGAGGTTAGTTACATTGTTAAGGAAGATCTACCACCTCAAGTTTACTATAACATGATTTTCTCGTGACCTCTAACCTTTCAGAGGTTAGTTACATTGTTAGGGAAGATCTACCACCTCAAGTTTACTATAACATGATTTTCTCGTGACCTCTAACCTTTCAGAGGTTAGTTACATTGTTAAGGAAGATCTACCACCTCAAGTTTACTATAACATGATTTTCTCATGACCTCTAACCTTTCAGAGGTTACGGTAAGAATTCTGCTAATTCAAGTACTCAAAACATTACGAAAAGCACTCTAAAAGTTTGAGATTTTTCGTTGGGTGTCTTACCTCCTTCATGGAGCGATCGATAATCCTATCGAGCAATTGCTATTGTTGTTGTTTTAGACCAAACATGGCAGAAAGCAGTCTAATAATTTGTTATCTTCACATTGCTCGTCCTTGAATTAGCAGAATTCTTACCGTAGTTACATTGTTAAGGAAGATCTACCACCTCAAATTTACTATAACATGATTTTCTCATGACCTCTAACCTTTCAGAGGTTAGTTACATTGTTAGGGAAGATCTACCACCTCAAATTTACTATAACATGATTTTCTCATGACCTCTAACCTTTCAGAGGTTAGTTACATTGTTAAGGAAGATCTACCACCTCAAATTTACAATAACATGATTTTGCCATGAGTTAACTACTGGTTATATACGCTGCCTTTAATGCCTCTTCCAAGTAATGCATGAATCGATACACATCGTTAAATGAGGTATACATAGCAACAGGGGCTACACGTATCACGCTGGGTTCTCGCTTGTCACACTGAAATGGAAAAGTAAACATTTTTATAAATCCTTTTATATGGAAATAAATGAAGACCACAATAGTAAATCACTATTAATACGTGTAAATTTTCCCCTAGCTATTGTTAACCTTACCATAGCCGAATTTCTATAAAAAAAACAAATACTCTGAGTATATTGCATAGCAAAACATAGTCTATGGGCAGAAATTAATGTAAAAATAGCAGACTAAAATGATCTGTAACTCAACATGGTAGACTAAAATATAAAATTTCAGAAGAACATCTGAAAGCTTTGATTGTGTGAAAATCTCAAGGTTGAAGGCCCTGCATCATAAGTGGGATGAACTGAAACATTAACTTGATCTGTAACTCATCACGGTTGATTCAAATATAACATTTCAGCACAAAACCGGACAGTATTTAGAAAAAGTCAGCAAAACTGAAATTTCTATAAAAAGTTCAAGGGCCACCATTTCCGTAGAAAAAAAATCGAAGCAGAACAAAATGTAAGCTTGATCTGTAAATTATCATGGCAGAAAAGTTTCAGCATATTATTTGAAAGCGTTTAGAAAAACCGATTTGACTGACGGACGGAAGGAGCACAAACCTCAAGTTCGGCTGTGCTGTTCAAGGACTAAATAATTTGAGAATAAGTTGAATTGTTTTTCTTACCACTACTCCTCTTTTCTCAAGTTCATCAAACACTTTGGCAATGGGGATTGAGAAGATAAGTGAGAGTTGTGTCCCCCTGTCATCAGGATTTGATGGTGTCATTATATCCACATGGGGGCGCTGTCCAACCTCATTCCCATGGTACTTCTGAAGGATTAGTAATTCTAAATATCCAGTTAAAAGTTTGGATTTTCTTCGTAGTTCTGACATTGAGGTTTTCTTAAAAACCTAAAACAGAAATAAAAACAGATTAAAATTGATGAAGGAAAGCTGAACAACTAATTATAACGTTTGATTAATATTTTTCAGCCACTATCATAGAACATATGGCATTGGACCTTTAAAATACTGTCAATAAACGCAAGAAATTTAGCTTTGCTAAAAAAGTAGGCCTACTGTACATATTAAAAAGTTAAAAGGAATGACAAATACATAGTATTTTCACAAAGAGTACGAGAGAAAATTATATTTGGAAAGATTTTAGCAAATTGTGAAACCTGTCTCAAAAGTATGCATAACTATACTCTTGTCTCCATGGTTATTTTCGACAAGAAGATTTTCCCTGTGCCCGTGTGTTTTAGTGTTTCAAAATATCCTCTTGACTTTAGCCATTTTGCATTGACAAAGTCATGTTCTCGTGTGCCAAACATTTTACTTGGAGAGTATCAGTCACAGGTACACAAAGTACAAATGCCTCCCCATAAATCCTCCTCCCTTAGGCAGATTAAGTATTCAAACCCCATTTTTACTCAATCCAATTTCTTCCCTTTGTCCCTTATAAAAAATGATGAATTGGTTGATATTTTATGCAATATTTCATTAGATTATTTCACTAATATGGCCAGGTCCAGAGTAGGAAACTTTGTCATTTGGTAGGATGAAACACCAGACCTTCAAAACCCTTAAACATATGAAGGTCGAGTGAGACATTTTTAAATATTTTTCTTTGGACAGAGTATTATTCAAACCAATGACCCATCGATGAAAGAGTGAGAGACAGTTGATCGACCGTGTCCTGACTGAGACACGGAGGCCCAAAGTTCAATTTTACCGAACTTATGGATACATTACATATACCAGCAATATACATGCCATAAATTCGGTAAAGTTTAACCACGGGGCTCCAAACTAAATAATGAAAACAGCAAGTTACACACTCCCAAATAACCCCCCTCATTCGTGACTCCTGGATCTTCATTAACTGGTGTACAGATGTCCACAGGCCTACAACATGCACCAGTTGCGACTGAGGCATAAGTTCCTAAAGCTTTAAGACTGATTTACGTCTGACGTGCCATTATGCCAGCTTTGTAAGACAGAGCCCAATTATCACCTTTGTATTATCTTGCTGAGCTACATGTATATTTATTTAATTATTTTGAACCCCTGGCACAGGCAAATATATATTTATGATCACTAAACACACAGGCACAGGTAAAATCTTCTAGTCTAAAATAACCATGTAGACAAGTTTCCAATTGTACATGTATATTGATTGATTTTAATCCTTTACAATAAATAGCTTCTGCAGTAACCTGCGTGCCCTACCTCTAGACTGGCTTGTATAGGGGGACACAGGAGACCTGGTGGATTACTAACTCTGTAACCATAGGGTCCAGGCGACAGCTCCATTTCTACAGAAACACAACAACAATTCAAATGAAACACAGGAAGTCATATGTGATAAAATCATACAGGCAGCATAAAAGAACTCTTCCAAAGATAAAGATAATGGAACAAATAAGTAATGAGTTTTTTCTCTCTCAAAAACTAAGAGGATAAAATTAATGTTACTCTAGCCCTTTGTCAGGAGAGCAGCCTTGACCTTCAGAGTGTCTGGCAATCCATCCATAAAGGGTGATTAACAAATTGGTTGGTTGATTGATTGTTTGGTGTTTTACGCCCCGCTCAAGATTATTTCACCTACATTGTATATGGCGGCGTTGCCAGTTTATAGTGGGAGGAAACCGGGCTCTATGCTCTGAGCAAACCCACGACCATCTCACATAAGTCATTCGAGTGAAACCCAGACAGAAAATTTTCAATTTTTGGGGGGAATGAGTGGCATTTGAACTCGCGACCGTGATAAATGGAAAAGCACATTCAGAATTGTTAAATGCTTTGTTCGGGTTAGAACCAGCGACCTATAAATAGAAGCCTTCTCTAGGCTTGATAGAAAATGGTCCATGTATTCTAAATGAGCAGCCACGCTCCCCTTCCTCCCCTCTAACAGTACTGACTGCTGCTGATGACAGTCCATAACTAACAGTTTTAGACGCAATGTCTGTGACGTACTATTGTCCATGGTGAACCGTGTATCTAACTTATGACCCCACCATCCAAGGAGCTTTGGGAAATCATTGGTGGCAAACTTCTCGTGGATGAAACACCCAGCCAGACAACCAGCACTGCTGTTCAAATACTGTAAAGTCAAACAATTATGAGATCAGTTGATTGATTAATTGGTTGGAGTTTTTGGTTGCGTTCAACCTTACTTTTAATTTGTCTGAATTGTGTGTCAAATCTTGCCAGAGTGCAATAATTTGTTGACAGAGAAAAATTATTTAGCTCAAATTTGCCTAAACTAAACCCTGACCTTCGACGAGTACCTGGCAACTCTGAAAAATTCACTCAGAAATTTTAAAATTTTTATTTGTCGGAGTGTGATTTGACCCCGCGCTGCATTGATGGGAGGTCTTGAGGAACTGATAGACGATGGAAACCAAAAAATTACCCTTGTCTAGTTGGATTTTGATTGGTTGTATCACAGCTGTCAAAATGCTAAATGACAAAGGCAAGTGACGTGAAAAATACAAAATCCAAAGTTTCCGACACACTTGAAGATCATAACCGTCGAGCATCCATAAATATTACATACAAAGCTAGATGGACAATTGTGTAAAAGTTATACCTTGTATGTACACCAGCATGCGAAGTCCACTTCCCAGTCATGAAGATTAATCTCTACGTTACCAACAGCATGGGCTAGATCAAAACCAACATGGCAGCCCTGTAACCATGGAAACATCATTAAACAGAATAACATACTTCAGATCAAAATATTGTTTTATTAATTCAGGGTTAGTTGGACAAACAAGCTGAATTTATCACATTTTGTATTCATAAACTGTAGCTTTAGTTTTTAAATATTCACATTAAAGAAATATATCTTGTGGCATGAGCTGCAGAGATGTTGATATTTTCACGTTTAAACAGAATGTCGAAATGGTATCAGGTCACTTCGTACCTAAGTCACTTCGTACCAAGTCATCTCGTACCCTATACAGCAGTATTGCCGAACTTTGGGGTCGTCTCCCTACTATATTTTTTATGAATCTGAAGGTTGTAATTTTTAATAAAAGATAATATCAGTCTATTGCAGTTATATCTTTGTTAATTCATCTCTAATACTGGAAGCCGTATTTACTTTTCTAGTCGTATGGTATCGACAAATTGATTTGTATATAAGAAAATAAAACAATAGGACATACAGAAGAGATACAGAAGAAAAAAACTGGAAAATAGTTTATACTTTATACTTGTACTTGAAAGATTTTTACCAGTTTATATTTTGTAGAAATATAAAGAAACTGGTTATTCTAAATGGGTTTTTTTCCTTCGCTTCTTATTTGATATTTTTTTCAATTTCCAGGTTTATTTACGATTTTTCTATATAAATAAAAAACATATTCAAGTGTTGTATTTTTTAAATAAGGAGTTCTTTATTTGTATTTCTCACACGGATCTGTTGTAGCCAGAGATCATGTCTTTCAATGGGGTACGAAATATCTTGGGTACGAGATGATTTATTAGGGTACGAGATGACTTGGTACGAAGTGACTTGGGTACAAAGTGACATGAAACCGTCGAAATCATCCGCATGTAGGCTACATGTATGTTAGTGCTTTGAACTAACTTAAGCTTAGACTAAATGAAAGTTTATCAAGGTTGTTTAAATGTTGTTTACTGATTCGACACTATGTCGACTCAAATCACATATATATAAGTGCACGAATTTTCTGCATTCCCATGCCTATCATTTAGTTTTTCGATGACTTTCAAAGCCTCTTCCATGTACTGTCGTGACAATCAGAATTTATGAAAAAAGCTCTAAATCTGGCAGCTCCTGTCCCTTTTAACCTCACCTTTCTGTGTCCTATTTGGGTGATTGATTTCATATCAAACAGTTGTCCTGTGTAATACTGGACTCCACTAAATAACACAACTGCTATACTCTCACCTTCTTCTTCTATTTTAGATAATATATCTTCGTTCCGTAATGTATGCTCCCCCTAAAGGAGAAACCAGTAAAAACGCTGATAACTTAATTCCTCAAATAGAAACATCAAAAGGAAACATTTTTTCCTTTCTCATAGTTTATTGCTTGTGTTTTATAAGATATTAATATTTGGCAGGCTAATTTTGAAGAATTTCTTGAAAAATGTAAGAATTAAATTCCTAAAGAAATTTTGGCTTGATAGGGAGAGGGAGTATCGTGAAATTCCACAAATTTCTTGTCACTGGCGCTGTCATAGTTCATGTGGGGAGCCTTTATTAGTCGAATGTGACACTCAGATCTGACGTGGTAGAAAAAACAAGGTCAATCGAACTGTCATAAAAAACGTCATCTGTCACCGGATATAGCGAAATCCTCGGGAGACTCCCAGGTCCTATTGACACGTTGAATGAAACCAACCCTCACTATGGAAAGGAACGAAGGAGGGAGTGCTCTATATGCAGTAAGAAGACTGCAAAGTAGTGACTGAAGGTCAGAGATAATGTTGGTTACCAGATACTCATGGAAGTTCAAAGGTCGAGATGATAATGTTGAAAAGATACATATAGAGCTCATATTGGGAGGGATCAACTTCCAACACGATCTTGTAAAAGTACTACATGTATATCCATGGAAATCTAATAATATCGTGTCCCAAAAACACAAAAGAATCAATCTCTTTGAAGACTTACCTCCCTTGGCATGAGGCAGATCATACTTGTTTCAGGATCGTAACCATGGAGACGGATTTGAGATTCAACAGCATACTGAAATTTATTTTAGAGACCAAATTTGTTAAATTATTATGAGGTAAACAATGTTTCTAACTTAGCATTCCAAGCATTATGTACATCCAGTTATGTTTAATATGTAAAAGCATACCGGAGTTGAAACATGGATACAACAATAATTACCTACAGAGTTAGTGTGGGATTACACTCATTTCATATCCTTTCGTCTGTAAATGAAATTTACATTCTCAATTTTATCTGCTGACTTTTTTGTGTCCCTCAAACCAGATCATTATTTCTCAGATAAATTGTAGGCCCTACTGTTAGCTCGCTCACACAGTTCAAATCATTAGGTCGGTTTACCACATGCCCAGGCTCAAATCAAATAAAATTTTTGATTTCATATTAAAAATACCAAATAATGTCAAAACTTGGAAAAAGATAGAAAGCTTCCAGCTTCTTGTGTGGTTAAAAAAATACAGGAACATTTCCAGCTAATCTGATGTCTTACTCAAGATAA
This sequence comes from Lepidochitona cinerea, assembly GCA_963971465.1. Taxonomy (NCBI): domain Eukaryota; kingdom Metazoa; phylum Mollusca; class Polyplacophora; order Chitonida; family Tonicellidae; genus Lepidochitona; species Lepidochitona cinerea. The sequence continues at coordinate 11,670,299 of OZ020565.1, forward strand.
TTTGCGTTGCGTTACACGATATACATCTGTAGTTTGGGAGAGGAAACAAGACATGTGCCCAGGGGAAACTGCAGACGTTCAGCGGGTACCAGGCAACACTTCCAAATAGGCAATCAAATGAAACCTGAAATGAGTGTTCACCGCTTGTGCTTGATTGTATTAAAACTTACGTGATCAGATGGAAATGCCTTTCCTTCTATAAGAACTTTGTGTCGTTGTGGGGTCGGGCGATAAAATGAAATCTGAAAGAGTTAATAAGAAAAGTATCTATAGTAAATAGATTTTTTTACAAAGTCAAATGCTTGGATAGTTCAAAATAAAAGTATTTAAGGGACAAAGACACACTGATGGATATTAAAACATAGTATTGGAATCCAAAAAGGGATGGGAAAGTACTTAATAAAATAGTAAATAGATTTTTTACAAATTCAAATGCTTGGACTTCAAAAGGGATATGATTGTGCCCAAAAGATATCTGCAAGTTTATCTGTTGTCAAACTTGATTAGTGTTGACCACAGCTGTATTGCTTACGACAAAATAAAGTTTTTATTGTGATGTTGTCCACATGGCGGTAGATCTTAACACGATAGATCTTACAATTTACTTAAAGTGCAAGTACAGCATTAAATCAACTTTTATCTAGAATATCCCTTTTTATTTGTTTTATCGACCTAACAAGTTGAAATGTTGAAGTAATTGTTTTCAACAGATATTTGTATATACACTATAACTCTGTGGCTCTGGCAAAATTTGATAGATGCTGTTTGGATTTGGTCAGTCGCACGTGAAGTCACGTCCAGAAACGTCATTTATCGTAATAGTTTGCTTTGATCTGACGGTGTAATCACAAATGAAGTTAGTCTGGATTTGACATCATAAATGCATCCTCCATCAACTACTGAGAAAAACAGCCTTTTGGTGATGTTCACTATTTGAACAAGCTGCACCAAAATATATGTGTTGATTTAAGTTGTGTTTGGCTATAATTGCACTTTAAACATTCGTCATTAATTGCGCTGCACACTCAAAATCAAATGCTTATGGGTATAATTTTGTAATGTTTGGATGCGAATGAACACATTTCTCAATGACAGCACCTTTATGCTCTTCCTGAAGTTGCAATATGCCAAGGAGAAGATTGTAGGCCTAAATAATATACATGTAGTAGGATGCAGACTCTTAAGAACATGTTAGTAATAGGCGGGGGAACGAAAACTTTCACTTTCTTTTCCCATGATCCTATGGAATTCAATCTCAGTCTACCAATATTTTTGTCATAGTCGAAGATCCGAAAGCATTGTCAATGTATTACAAGTGTTCCAGAAAATTATACTGACTAAGGCCAAGCTCCTGTCAGTCGTCAACCTAATGAAATATCATGGGTTTTAGTTTATTACAACGTCTTATGATTGGGTATAAAGGTCTAAATGATATACCTCTTTTTAACACAATTAGAAACTTGTCTCCATGGTTATTTTAGACAAGATTTTCCCTGTGCCCGTGTGTTTTAGTGTTCATAAATAATAGTTAAATATATAAACTCACTAGAAGTAGATGTAAATTAACCGTCAAACCGTTCATTATGGCAACTTCCCCTTTATGGGCACCTGGGAAAAAATACATATAACAGGTGATAAATTCTTAGTCTAGCTATTGTGATCTTGTAGATCTTAAATATGATTGATTGATTGATTGTTTGGTGTTTAACGCTGCACTCAAGATTATTTCACTTATATGGCGATGTTGCCAGTTTTATTGTGGGAGGAAACCGGGCTCTGTGCCCCGAGGAAACCCACGACCTTCCGCTAGTAACTGGCAACCATCCCACATTGGTCGTTTGAGTGAAAACCCAGTCAGAAAATTTTCCAAGATGCTGATGGTGTTTTAGTGTCTATAGTGTAAATACATGTATATCAGTGAAATAAATGAAATGAATCAGTAAAACAGCAATCCATCAATATTTTGGTAAATGGCGCCAACCCTACAAGCTGTGAGACTCGACACAGCTGGCGAATAAATTAGCATATACACAGAGAACGAATTCATTGTGAGGTCAAACGCCAAGACACTGAACAACACCATCATTTTCAAATTTGTGTGACGAAAAAAAAGTAAAACTTTCATTGGCTTCAAACACCCAGTATACAATTCTTGTAAAATGACTAAGATTGTGTTAAAGCATAGCTTATCAAAGTTTATATTTGTACGAAAAGCTTGGATTTGATCTGGTAAATTAGTCTCAAATCAAAAATGAGGTCATAATGTATGTATGAAACTACCCATTTTGGATATTTTTTTAGGAATCTTCCTCAAGAGAAAACTAAGAGTTTGACAATGATATGCCTCTAAGCAACATGATTACTGAGTGACGATTGAATAAACTGGGTCCAGGGACCGAGATTATGATTGATCCTTTATGCCTCGCTCAAGATTATCTCACTTATATGACTGCTTTGCTAGGATTGTTAGGGGGTGGGGTAACTGGGCTCTTTGGCGAGTACCTGGCAACTTATTCACATACGGCAATCGAGCGGAAAATCCACTCCAATTTTTTTAATTTTTGGGGGTATTTGATCTGAGTGGGATTCCATTCCATGCAGCATCAATGGAAGGCCTGCGTTGGACTGAGGGACTATCACTCTAACTGACTGAGCCACAAAGGCCTGCGTTGGACTGAGGGACTATCACTCTAACTGACTGAGCCACAAAGGCCTGCGTTGGACTGAGGGACTATCACTCTAACTGACTGAGCCACAAAGGCCTGCGTTGGACTGAGGGACTATCACTCTAACTGACTGAGCCACAAAGGCCTGCGTTGGACTGAGGGACTATCACTCTAACTGACTGAGCCACAGAGTCCTCACTGGGATTATACAAAAGTGGCATGCTCAACTCAGACTCCAGAAATGAACTCTAAAGTTTTATAATCTCAACTTTGTAGATGAGCAAAGAAACGTCTCTTGAGACAGAGTTGTGCTCAAGCAAGTTTTATAATCTCGGTCCTAGATGGTAAAAATCTAAATCCTCATTACATGTAGCTTACCAACAAGTTGTCCCATGTAGTCATCCAGTAATTCGTCACACCAAGCCCATGGTGAGTCGCCTGTTGTATGACCAAGAACTCCCCTAAAAACAGTCAGGAGGAAAACAAAAAATGAAGAATTTTTCAATGAGAACAAGAACAAATTTGCATACTTGAATAAGCTTGACTCGATTTTAGTGCTGGTTTTGTGTTACATGTAAATGTCTTAAATGTTTAGATAGAACTCAGTGGTTTTATTCCAGTTTTTTGTTTTACTTCTTGTGATTAAAATTAATGTTTAGTAAAATAGTTTTTTCAATTCAATTGAAATTGAGTCATTGAGGGAGCTGTGAGCTGTGAGTGGTTTCCGAGGGTGTATATGAAGTTATCTAAACTAATAAAAGCAAGCATATGGTTGAACGTCTGAGGCATACATGCAGAGATTTAGTCAGTGTAAGGCTTAAATATATAACCTTAACCTTTAAACAAAGCACAGTAAGCCATCCAAAGAATGACATATACACAGTCACAAAGAGTGACTCCTGAAGATGGTTTGATTGATTGATCGATTGATTGATTGATGTTTTACTCTTCACTCCAGATTATTTCATTTATATGGCGGCGTTGATAGGCTTAGTGGGGGAGGAATCCAGGCTCATTGTCCGTAGGAAACCCCGACTTTTAGCGAGTACCTGGCAACTCTTCCACATACGACGACCGAGTGAAAAATCCACTCAGAAATTTTTCAATTTTTATTTGGTCTGAGCGCGATTCGAACTCACGCCGCATCAATGGAAGGTCTGTGTGGGACTGAGGGACTCTTACCCACTGGACCACTTAGGACCCCAAGATGGTTTGAACAATAAAGCAAAATATCGCATTAATATTCTTCGGATTGCTTACTTAACTTCATAAATGTCTTGGCAACAAACTTTTAGCAATAAGTTACGACCAGTTGCAAATTTTAGTCACGTTTCAAGCCTGTCATTAAGAATAGACTGGGAGAGTTACAACATGTTCTCCCAAAACTGTCGGGGTGACCTGTTTCACTCTCCGCAAAAATGATTCTTCCCCTCCCATGTTTTTCAGAGAGAGAATACGATCATGATGAAATAAAAGGGTCTGAAGTTACAGAAAGGAATTATTTTGGTATACTTATATATGTCAGAATTGTTGTGCAAATTCTGGAGAAAAAAATTCAGTTAATTCTATTTTAATGGGCATAAAAGGGTTGGAGAATAGTTTCATCTTGGGAGAGTAAAAAACATTAACAAGGGGCCTGCAACTGGTAGGGAGAGTTAGGGGGAGTGATAAACAGGTCTCCTCAGACCCCTCTGGGGGGGTGTGGAGAGAGTAATCACTCTCCCTATAATGAAAGCCCTGCGTTTTACCCATTGTCTTCACCTATTTGCCTGATTAGGCAAGCATTCCAACTTGTCTGGCTGGTAGTATACAAACCGTTTATATTGTCCACCAATAATCAATATTGACAATTCAGAATTGTCGCTTTTGCCAGGGCCCAAAAGTTGTTCTAGACAATCAGGTTTAAGGTTTCTTTGCAGCATTTTTAATAATGAACATATCCAAAGAACATATAACCCTGGATGCAATGGATTTTAGTACACAAATCGCTGAAGCATTGCCTTTCAATGGAAAAAATATGGGCTGGAAGACGTAACTTGTTTGTTTGATTGATTGATTGGTGTTTTACGCCGCGCTCAAGATTATTTCACTTATATGGCGGCGTTGCCAGTTTTAGTGTGGGAGGAAACAGGGCTCTGTGCCCGGAGAAAACCCACGACCTTCCGTTGGTAACTGGCAAACATCCCACATACATGTAGGTTGTTCAAGTGAAAACCCAGTCCAATTTTTCCAATTTTTTTTGGACTGAGTGGGATTCGAACCCGCGACCCATTGGTGGATAGCTGTTAGGATTTTGCGTCCAACGCTCCACCTACTGAGCCACGGAGGCCTGTTTGAAGTGACCGTTTTGTTGCGACATGCATGAGGGCACACCCATAATTTCCAGCACAGATTTGCCATGCACCCCTTTATACCTCTTTTCACATCATTAAATAATCAGTCAATTGCCATGGTGAATTGTGAGGCAATTCAATTGAAAAGTAAAAATAAAATGTCTTACATTTGCGCCCATTTATCAAGCTCCCGATCCATGTATTTTTTGGTGGCCTTAGGACAAAGTCCAAGAGAGTTCCCACAGAAATAAACACAGTCTTCTTCAGGGTTTACAAGAGTCTGGTCAACTGTAAAAAGAAAGAAACCAAGATTTCTAACACAATTTATGAGGTACAATGAGATTTAATGAGGTACAATGGGATTCAATGAGGTACAATGAGGTACAATGAGATTCAATGAGGTACAATGAGATTCAATGAGGTACAATGAGGTACAATGGGATTCAATGAGGTACAATGAGATTCAATGAGGCACAATGAGATTCAATGAGGTACAATGAGGTACAATGAGATTCAATGAGGTACAATGATATGCAATGAGGTACAATGAGATTCAATGAGGTACAATGAGATTCAATGAGGTACAATGAGATTCAATGAGGTACAATGATATTCAATGGGGCACAATGAGATTCAATGAGGCACAATGAGATTCAATGAGGTACAATGAGATTCAATGAGGTACAATGATATTCAATGGGGCACAATGATATTCAATGGGGCACAATGAGATTCAGTGAGGTACAATGAGGTACAATGAGATTCAATGAGGTACAATGAGATTCAATGAGGTACAATGAGATTCAATGAGGTACAATGATATGCAATGAGGTACAATGAGATTCAATGAGGTACAATGAGATTCAATGAGGTACAATGAGATTTAATGAGGTACAATGAGATTTAATGAGGTACAATGAGATTCAATGAGGTACAATGAGATTCAATGAGGTACAATGAGGTACAATGAGATTCAATGAGGTACAAGGAGATTCAATGAGGTACAAAGAAAGACATAGCCAACTTGATACAAAGTTTTAGGTTCAAACAAAAAATCAATTCCTGTACTTAAAAGACTGTTTTGGTTGGCCTTTAAAGCCATCAAAACAAACAGGCCCTGATTCTTCAAGAAACTTATTCACTTTGAGGGTTAGAAGTCTGTTTCTTTCACTATGTGATGTTAATTTATTGAGAAAAAAAAATAGAAGTTTTTTTCCAAGAGAGTTTTTGCTCGAGATCCTTTGAAATGAGGATATTGGATTTTAGAATATCTAGATATTGATTGATGTGTTTTGCATTTCACTTGCATGGCGATCTTTAATACCAAGTTTAGTGGAGAGGAATTGAGCTCTTTGCTTGAAATGGGCAGATAAATGCAACCTACATGTAGAACGAGCTCACATTTTCCAGGCCTTGAATTTTTGGGCACCCCAATTGGATGACAGCTTGGCTTTGATGATGGCACTAAACAAATTAGGGATCCCCTCCCCCCCCCCCCCCCCCCCACTGGTAACTTAGGTCTGATTTTCTCATTTAAAACAATGCAATATACATTTATAAAGTTATAAATGTTATTATCATACTTACCAACCGGCAGCTCCTTCATTTTGGGGTAAAAGAAATCCTCTCGTAAATGTCCAATGGAATCAATGGAGTCCATATGATCAGCAAATCTCTTATCTGCAACATTGCAACTTATTTCTGCCGCAATCATCTTCAACTGCTGCCATGGGTGGTCCTGGGGCAAGTTCTTCAGTTTGGATAGAAAGGCACTGTCCGTGTCGGCATCCCCCATTTTTCCTTTAGTGCCCTGGATAAAGATATAGATATGAAGTTGATGATGCTGAATGGGTGTAAAAACAACTTATGTATGGTTGATATGATTGAAAAGCAATGTGCAGATTGATTGATGGTTTAAGTTTTACTTATTTCAATTACGTTGTGGCCGTAATTAGAGGGGAGGCCACCGGTCTCTTTGCTCTGAGGAAAACTCAGCAGGTGATCATACCAAAAGCAAATAAGTGAAAACTTTGCCCATTTAGAATTTATCAATTTTTCTTTTGACTGAGTGAGATTCGAGCCTACCATCATGATCAATGGATGATGGGCCCGTGTTGAACTGAGAGGGTATCACTTTGCTGACTAAGCCACTGGGTCGTAACTCTTTTCGCAAAGCATAAAACATAGTCTACTTAAGTAGACAAACTAAAGAACTGAAAAACACCCTTCGATGATAATGTCTACTATAGAAAAGTAGTGGATGGGACTGTGATGCCTCCAAAACAAAAAAAACTACTGAATTTCAACCAAGTGGATTCAAACTGCATGGTAAGGGATAGGCTGACAAGATGTGAACTACGTTTGAAATCACATCTACTTGTTCTGTCAGCCAGTGTCCTAACTCTTTTTGCAAAGCGTAAAACATAGCCCATGTCCTCTGGTCTGAATGCTCTCCTTCTATTCATTAGAACCAGTACCTACTTGAAAGGTCAGTTTAATGATAAATGAAGCATATAAATCAATGATGCATGAAGATGGAACAGTAAAAGAATCCATACCTACAAAAAGGTGAACAACTTTTGACAGGATAAAATACAACTAACTTACTCTAGAGCCTATTATGCAGAGGAAAGGCACAACATGCTCTTTAAAAGGAGTTTAAAAGGAGTCACGGTGGCTGCATACAATCTATAGAATTATTCATGAAAAATAAAGAGAAGGTAATGATGATAAATAGTTGACACATCAATGTATTCTATATAGGTAGCCACAATTTGTTTATACATTCTGGCACCACAGAAAAGGCGTTCGATCATCAATTACAGGTACCCACACGTGTAACATGTGTTAAAATACATCAACAAACTCAAACCAAGCTGGCATATTCTCTCAACAAGGCCACAGACAGTGAGACGGTTCAATTTCTGGAGACTACATAGAATCCTAGATGCTCGGAAGCTAATTTTTTAAATTTTTAATTCAACTTTCAAAAATGAACATTTTTAGGTCTGTGAGTTTCAGTGAGTTTTAAGACTGAAGTAGGTCAAGGTCCTATATTTTGAGGATATAAATCCTATTTTACATATGCATAGAAAAGGTCTCTAGATAACTTTGACACAATTAAAGCCATCTCAGTCTCCAGATGGGAGTGACTAACTAAGCATAACATTTAGTAAGAGGACAGGAGAGAGGGCTTATTTATTTGGAATAGTTTATTGCAGGGACTGGTATCGGTAATTGTAAATATCCAAACTCTGTGGCCAAAGTATATTGATGTTGTATAGTGCAGGCCAGTAGATTGATTGATTGATTGGAGCTTAACGTCGCACTCAACAGCTAAGGTTATACGGCGACAACAGTACCAACCGACCAAAAGATCACCCCCCTCCCCTCCCCTCTCACCCACCCAGGTATCGGCAGAGAGAAGAGCGACTACGTCCGTTCGATGATGTGTAACGTTCCAATCTGAAGTCACCGCGGAGTCGTCTGCTTGGCTCCTGTCGTTTTCTCAGAACCCTCATATCTCTGCAAGATGTTAGATGACTATTTCAGGATGTAGTTTCAACATAACTGTAAATTTTAATGGAAAGTAAACTACTATGCTGTATGTACAGTAATTTGAAATTTTATAAAATTTGGCTCTTGCAGGGAATTCTTTTCAATAATTGTGAATATAGAAATAAATCATTGTGCTTGTTTAAAGTTAAACTTTAAATAATTGTTGTTGGCGTTTGATTGCATATGTATAATAAAAAGATTATTGTATGACTTCGCATCCAATATAGATATTGATTGTACTCGTCACCGTTGGGTTGAAACTAATTAATATAGACTTTCAATGCAACGGCGACTCGTACAATAAATATCCATATTGGATGCGAAGTCAAATAATAACCTAATACTGTAGTCTGTAATATTTTCATGATATCAATAAAACATTTTTACATATCATAAATTTTGGGGAACATAACTAAAATGATTTCATGAATAAAAACGAATTCTTGAATAAAAGTACAATGTAAAACGGCTTTCCATACTGCCTTACAAGTACCACTACCAGTATCAGTAGGCAGTACCACTACCAGTAGGCCTACCACTACTGGCACTAGTACTACCACTAGTCACTACCAGTACTACTACTAGGCACTAGTACTAGTACTACTAGTAGTACTACTACTAGGCCTAGCTACCAGTGTGTACTGGCGCGTTGGAACTGGAAGTGCGTGGTCGTCCGTCACACTCACAGAGTGGGGACAGAAACTGGTTATCAAATTACAATCGTAAATTTACCTTTATAAAATGCCAATGCTTTACAAAATATATATCAGGTTGACATAGATCCGGGCCGTAGCTAGCAGAGGAACAACAGCAACGTCAAATGGTCAAGGTACTACATGCGGAAAGTTGACCCAGTTGTCATTGTTTTACATGGGGCTAAGAAGGGGTAGGCTTTGTAATTAAGTTGATCATGTGCTCAACTTTAGCGCTTAAAATCTTGTAATATATGGCTATACAAATGAAACTTGAAAGATTTTTATATCTTTGAATTCCTACATATTATTTTACTGGCAGCAATAGTGTTGGAAAGGAATATGCATTTTTTATGAATCTCTAGTCCACTTGAGCCTCGTATATTCTCCAGGATTCGGTAATTAAAAAGAAGAATGTCAGGTCAGAGGTCATCATTTCAGCCATGGCGGATGGTGAGGTTGTGGATTTGTCGACAGATCAGGAAGAAAAACTATTACAGTTTCAGGTATTGTATTTGTTTTACCCACAACAGTAATAAAAAGTAGTTATTTGCGTGTCCTTATAGTTAAATGGATCCTTGCTGGACGGTGTAATTGATGTGTAATTCCAACAGCGTCCGCGTTTGCAACGAGTCATTATGTTGTTGTTGTCATTATGCTGTCGTCAAAAATGACAGCTTGTGCAACGCATTACGGAAACACACCTGCCACCGCCTTACATAACGGAAGATTCGGCAAATGAGGCGATTTCAGAGCGAATATGGTTGCAAATATAGAATTGGTCCGTCGTTTTTAACTTCTCTTCAAATTCGTCTTTTGGATGTTATTTCTTTTAACTTTTAGTAGCCCGAGGCCGTGAGGGGACCAGTTATCGAGGGTAAATGTGACATTCATCGATCATCAAATAAAATGGCTTAGGTCATAGTAATATAACTTTGGGAGCGCCAAGATGTACCTGTTTCTTACTTATTTAAAATAATTTAACATCGCTGGGTGACTGTGTATTCTTTATCGGAGGGAAAAAGTCAGCCCGGTATCCGACTGGAAATTCAACAGTGAGGGAACCAGTTATCGAGGGTTGAGGGAAAAGTCAGTTTTTGATAATTTTTTCAAAAATTTCCACACATAAGCACGCTTATCGAATATATTGGACACACTACCGTAAACTAGACAAGTTCTTACTTTCTTTTGTTTGAAAAAAGCTCACTTTCAAATGCCAAAACCTCACAACGGTAAATGAAAACCATGAACTGAACGAAAACGTTTAGGGAGCGGTCATTTATGTTTTTGCCTATGTTAACCCATACTATGAAGGTACTTGGATATCCAAATCAATGAATGGCCCCCACTCAATCAACTGACCTAGATTCTAAAGTCGCACAACAAACTCACTTTCCGCAAAATTTTAATAATTATTTTCCATGCAGAATAATGTTCTGTGATTTATGTGATTTTAAGAGCTAATATTTGTTCAACTTTTTCATACTTTATGGATTTTTAAGACTTGTGTTGCACAGTCTATTTTTTGCCGATTGATCGATGGCAACATCGTCTGCTCAAACAATTTAAATCGTGGACCTAATTACAAAATCTGAACTTTGAAAATGAAGGGAACTACAAATTGTCAGTACAAGTGAAATTTTGTTTTATTTCTTAGAGGACTTTTCTGTCTACAATCAACAATGTACTTAACCCTCAATAACTGGTACCCCTAGGCTATGGATAGTTTAGTTTTAAGCTTGTAATAGTTAGTCAAAAGTTCTAAAAGAAGTGAATAAAACGGGGGGTTTCTGATTATAGCGGTTTAAGACTGACTGACCAATTCTATAGTCTGTCCCGAATAGGGAATTGATCGCAAATAGTAAAGAATACATGGTGCTCCAATGTGGGTGGAGCAGCCATGGGAAAGTTTTTAATTGGCTTGCATTGAATGATTGTTTCTTGACTAAACGGTCTATAAAAAGTATAATGACAGAAGCTTGGATATTTCAGGAGTATACAAAAGTTGTATACGGGAACGTTTGGAAGCGTCAATTGTTTCTTTCATCCTATCTTCTTGCTGTATACAGCAGCGCCACCTAACGCCTTACGGTAGACTAGTTGGAGATCTCCAAACTCTGTGGTCAAAGTATATGATGATGGGTGACCAACAGATTTGGAGGATCAGCCATCTTGGAAAATGTCAATTTACCGAAACAACACTATTTCGCTAAATTTCTCCTCATTTTAAACAACGCAACCGGCCCAAATTTTACACACATTCAATTAGATCTTTTAGTTCGCCGTTTCACTGAAAGAAAAAAAACGTTCAAACACTCACATTTGTGTTGTATCATCGTCGTTTTTCCAAGGACAGCCCGAATCTCCCGCTCGCCTCCTCGTTTACTTCAAATTAACTCTGGCAATGTACGAACACAAGTTGACCTATAAGAGCCGCGCTTTCGTATTTTCTTGATAAATATACAACTCAAACTCTTATGACAGACAGATTCGTTATATGACGCCCTTGCTCGGGTATACGGGTAGCTATTTGGTGTCTGACATCCATATTTATATCTGTCAGACACCAAATATCTACCCGTATACCCACACAAGGGCGTCATATAACAAATATATCACCATCCAGAGCAGCTTGTTTACTTAAAACTGAGTACAATCAGCGGCTCTTTAAAATGTTCACAAAAATGTCTCGGGTTGAGTGTATTGATCAAGGTCTAAATGACGTCGCAAAACAATAAATTCTATTGTGACGTGTCAAAGTTATATCGGTTTTCACGATCTTTGAGACCAGCATAGCGTTCAATGCTGACGAAACAACATTCTAAACTGACGTCACAGGAAGGGCAAGTTTTACCATAAATAACAAATCTTTCATTTACTCATGATGTACACACTCTGGATTTGATTGGACACAATGTACATGTAGCTACATGTAGATTGTTACTTGAAGAAATACCAAGGAAATCTTTTGGTTCCAAATCATCCACAACAAAATATGAACAAGTTAAAGTGGCATGAGCTGCCAAAATTCACACTTTTGTCATAATTTCTGATCGTCACGACAGTAAGAGGCTTTAAAGGCCATCAATAAACCAAATGATTGGCGTTGGAATGAGGAAAATCCATACAGTATGTGGCCTGTACAAACCGAAAACGTGTTCGAAAAGTTAACAAAATTTAAATTACCGGGACGACCATTCATTCATTCTAAGCCAAAGTTAGTTCAAAACAATACTTCATCGTACATTTTCGAGACTAGAAGCACTATAAAGCTTCTGAATTATATGTTTTGAGAAAAATAGCCAATAATTTCAACCTTCTGTTTTAACGTCAAAATATCAATATTTTGGCAGCTCATGCCACTTTAATGGAAAAATGTTGTTCCAGCCCACATAGACATGTCTGCCAATCCATGAACTGGTAAATCATTTTTGCTGTTAATTTTTTTTCTTTTCCCTCATAGGATCTAACAGGTATTGATAACTTTGAAAGGTGCCGAGAAAAATTAGAACGTCACAATTGGGATATTGAGGTAAGTATTATAATATCTTCTATCTATCATTTGGATGCTTTATAAAATTGGGAATATTAGGAAATAATATACAATGTACATGTCTGTAAGAAGAAACTTAATATTTTTTTTTTAAATTTAAAATAATATTGTTGATATGCTTTCAACGCTCTTAATCCTAGCAAAAACATGTTTGAATATATTTAAAAATAACTACTGTAGCTTTATCTAACTTTATATGAGATCATAATTTGACCATTTTGTTTTCCTGTTGTCCTGTATAATTGCTGGTTTCTAATTCAGGTAGCAGTTCAGGACACTTTCAATGAGAGAGAAGGGGCACCATCTGTATTTACTCCCCCTTCAAGACCTGATGATAGGCCCCCTCAGATGAATCTTCAACCTTTAGACCAGAGGTAGGCCTCCTGGACCAAAGCTTTCACTGACTCATACTGTTTATACTATTGTAGAGGTTCCCTTATAACAATATATCTTGCAGACATAAAACTTAGGAAAAACATCATTTATCTCCCTATGTATTTTTTTTTTTAATTCAGAATGGAGGATAGACAGGTCATGCCAACAAAAGCATAAAAATGACAAACGTCGATAATTATCTCCCTTTGTTTAGACTTTTTTCTTACAAATGTGTAAAGCTTAGGAAAAACATAACTTCTCCCTACATGTTTGAACAGTACCTGGCAGCCCCCCCCCTGTTTAAACCCCACAATGCTGCCCTATAAATGAAGGTTTTGAGTACATGTGCAACATCAGTTTACCGATCTACCATTTTTACATTTCAGAGTTTTAACCATACAGACACGGAGACCAGAAGGATTCTTTCACTGGACATACTTCCTCATTACCCTACCATTCAATTTCATTTATAATACATTAGTAGATATATTTCAATTTGCATGTAAGTACATTGTCAATTCCTAAAATCAAAAGTCTATCATCATCAGGGAATTACTGAAATAGTAAATAACCGACACTGATATTAAGTCGTGAGTTCGAAAAATTTTCCGGGTCAATCAGTGTCTGTTTTTTACTAAAAGTCTAAAAGTGCCTTTTTCTCGCACTCAAATCCTGGTCCGGCCATCACCCAAAAATACTGTCTTTTAAAAAAAAGTATAATCCTAAAAATAACTACGGTACTAAAGAATTATATAGCTTCAAACATCAATCAATTAATCAAGGCCATTCTGTTGATTGTGACTTATTTTTCTTTTTTCCAGATCGTTTAATTAGACCAGATCCTAGGAGAAGTGAGTATTTACTCAATTTTCCTAAATTGAAAAATCTGCTAAATATTTTTGGGGGCTCTCGAGGAGATTGAGTGCCATTTGGTGAAAAAGCCCTTATGGGCTCTGGGCTGTATACATTTAGTTCCATCTCTGTCCAAACTATTGGCTCTTCTCTCTCTCAATCTGTTGGGTTGTCCTACGGTAACAACACTAACTTTTATAACTGAGCAAATTGACCCAAAGGACATTGTTTTGAAATAGTTTTGGATGGAAATTTGGTTGGTTCGTCTATAGCTTTAGCCTTTGTGGTGAAAAAATAGCCAATGAGAGTTTGTGTTTAGCTGGGATACATAGAGTGACGTGATAAAGATGACATGCGATTTAATTTATGTTCAGTTAATTCAAGAGGAAATAATTTGTCAGAAGCTAACAAAAGTTCTCTTTGCTTTATTCATGCACTTATATCATACTGTGTATGTTTGTCCTTTGTTTCCAGTGATAGTCAAACTTTTGTAGGAATCTCATCAACTTTGTGTAAAGTTCATGATGGAAATTTCCCACGTTTTACGTTGTCCCCATATTTATTGTCTGGCCTAATTGAACAGGACCCTGTTTCACAAAGCAGCGTAGATGTATTTTTTGCGTAACTTTCATACTAACGTATCTCTACAGTATGGGCTGCTATGGCAGTTCCGTGAAAACTTATGCTACGCCGCTTTGTGAAACGGGGTCCCGGAATCTATAAAATGGATTCTGTCATGTTCTCATTATGAAAATCGACAAAATCCTTAAATTATGCTGCACAATCCATGATTTTCCACGTGTTTCTGTTGTAGTTGTAACAGATCCAGTAGGAGATGTTGTATCGTTTATATCTAGATATGAAGAACAGTATGGCACTACTCATCCTGTGTTTTATCAAGGCACATATAGTCAGGTCAGTTAGTCTTATGTCAATGTCATATTTGTAATTCTATTTATCTGAAAACCATTGATATTATTATTTATTATATATCTGGCAATGAAATATAGAGAACTATCAACATGATATAAATCATATCAGAGGGAAAATAGCAACTGATATCGTCACTGTGACGATAACAATTTTTGTGATATCATCACAGTGATGATATAACTTTTGATTGCCGGAGCTACTTTGACCACGGCAAGCCAGGCCTACCAAGCCGTCCTTCCCGTTGATGTCTCTGCCTGACTTGACGCTCTACTGCCCCAGGCAGCGCAACCTTCCTCGACCGTGCTCCACTATTAAGCATTTTTTTCCTACACTTTCTTTTTGTACTGAAGCACTTTCCGTCATCTAATACTCTTTATACATTTGAAAGTGCGGTGCGAACTATTTCAGTTGAACTGTGATTATTTTGCATTTTCATATTTTTCCTCGCTTCAATCAAATTTGACACAGTCACTCCACGTGATTGGCTATGTGTAAATGCGCGCGTCTTGAATAATGACTTTGCGAAAAAGCGACGAA
The DNA here is from genome assembly GCA_963971465.1 of Lepidochitona cinerea. Lineage (NCBI taxonomy): Eukaryota > Metazoa > Mollusca > Polyplacophora > Chitonida > Tonicellidae > Lepidochitona > Lepidochitona cinerea. The sequence goes on from OZ020565.1 coordinate 11,685,798, forward strand.
AGAGTGCATATCTTTTTTTTGTTGTTTATCTTAATAAACAGTATAAGTAATTTGATTCGGGTGTTAAGAATAGTTTTCTTTAATAAGTTAACTGAATGAATTTCTTTGTCAAACTACTTTGTCATGCGCACCGTGGTAGTTCGGACCATTGACCTATATAGCTCGGTATAATAGGTCAGTGGCTGAGACATAAACCATTGGCATAGTTTTGTTTTCTTAACGTAGTTGTTTTCGAATCAAAATTTAAAGTATGTATCTTGTTAGATATATAATAAAAAGAAAATTAACTGGTCTCGATGTGTATACCATAAATATTTCCAGTCCTTTTTACCTCTACTAGATGTTGACCTTCATCTTCCCTTCATCGAACAGTTTAAATCTTAAAGGGGCATGAGCTGATTGAAACAGAATTATCTCACTGCTGGTTATTTTTTATCAAAAACGTACAAAATAAAAGGTTTCTGCTGATACCAATCTTGAATATGTACGTTGAGGTAGCTGTATGAGCAGAGGACCTCCTCCCCTCAATGTGAACTCATACATCCCGGCTATTTGGATTTTGTCCGTTATTATCAAACATCTTTGCTTTGGGCTAATAACTGTACCAATATTAGTTTTTCAAGGTACTTGACAACAAAATTTATGAAAAAAATCAAATACTTAACCTTTGAATTTATAAAAAATACATGTCATATTTGAAGGTCACGATTACATTGTCCTTTCTACATGTATATGCTTTATTAAAGTTTGTTGTCATATGTTTTACAGGTGTTAAATGATGCGAAGAGAGAGTTACGTTTTCTGTGTGTATATCTTCATGGCGATGACCACCAAGATACTCCCGGCTTTTGCAGGTCAGTTCAGGCTTATTATCAGTCATACCAGCCCTTTCACAATATATCGCAGGTTGGAATCCCACTCAGTTATTTATAAAAAAAAATGGAAATTTTCAAACAGAAACAAATTGTCAAAGGACAATAAGGAGGAATGTCTGCAACGGCTCTTCCTGGGAGTCGATATATATATGATTGATGTTCCTGTGATACTAACAGATTTAATATATATTGGCATTTCATATCAATTAATCAACCAGTCAATGCCTATGGGCGGCCGTTTGTGTCAAAATTTAACATTTAACACTCAACACAAAGTTATTACTTTACAAGAAACTCAACACAATAGTTTTTTATTTTACGTAAACATTCTGAATATTTCATTTTTTAATTATATTTAATACTCTCTCTATAATTCAAAACACATAAGTATTAGTGCAATCTCTAACATTCTGCACTCTGTAAATCTTTTCGAATCGCGCGCCAAACATTTTGCACTGTGTAAATCTTTTCGAATCGCGCGCCAAACATTTTGCAATCTGTAAACTTTACACGAACTGGATACTTCAAACACCGCCAGGGGGCGCGCCGTTCCAACAGAAGTCGATCAGAGGTTCTGAGCCGCTCGGATCGACTAAAATAAGTACATGCTCCCAGTCTGAACAGATAGATAGATAAATGTTTATTTATAGTGGTAGGAACCATGATACAAGATTTAGCATTCATATAAATAAATATTTGAACCGAGCCCTGTCAGAGCTTATCAACCACTCTAAACTGAAAATTATACATGGTTAAGAGTTAACACTAACAGCAGAGAAAAGGTGATTTTGTCGTATACCATAGGCTAATCTAACATATTGACATATCTTTCTAGTATAAAACTCAAAAAGGTTTTGCAATTTTCCTCCATATGTTGGCATTTGAAGGAATGGAATATCATTTAATAGATTCAGTCTTAGATCGGCATATGCCGGACAATCAAAGATGAAGTGGACTTCGTCCTCTATGCTATGGCTATCACACAGCTGACATATTCTGTCAACAGGGGCCCCTCCCCTATATCGACCGAACAAGCTTGTCTTCTCTCGCTACCATTTGGATTACCTCGGACAGTCTGGGCTTTGTATAGGCCTACAATAAATCACCATATTTTTTTTAGCAATATTCAAATGGGGAAAGGAAGTCAAAATACAAAATATTTTACTACACACGAAAAATAATTACAAATTGATTACATGCTGATATCATCTAGAAGTAGAAGCCATTGTACTAGTTACTATAAGCCATTGGATTAAAGTGTAAGCCTACGCAGAATGAATAAATAAGTTACATGTAGATCACACAGAATAATGTTATTCTCTAAAATTGTTAATGATTTGTCACCCCCATATTTAAAGGCTTTGACAACTTCCAGTTATAACACAGCAGGGGGTACTTACAGTTTGCGAAATAGAAATAACATACGTTTATTTAAAGTGGCATGAGCTGCCAAAATATTGATATTTTGACGTAAGAACAGAATGTTGAAATTATCGGCTATTTTTCTGAAGACGTATAATTCAGAAGTTTTTTAGTGCTCCTAGACTCGAGAATGTACGATAAAGTATTGTTTTGAACTGACTTTGGCTTAGAATGAATGAATGGTCGTCCCGGTTATTTAATTTTTTTTTACTTTTCGAACACTATTCTGGTTCGTATAGGCCATACTGTACATCGTCGAAACCCACGATTAAAACTTACGCTCACGCTCACTTTACAGGCGAGCTTGTTGAGAATTTAACCCTGGGTATCCGAGGATGCATACTGTATGGATTTTCCTCATTCTAACGCTAATCATTTAGTTTTTCGATGACCGTCAAAGCCTCTTACTGTCGTGACGATCAGAAATTATGAAAAAAGCGTGAATTTTGGCAGCTCATGCCACTTTAAATGCCGTATCACTCTGTTCTCTTCTTCAGTTTCCCCCAAAACAACTAAACTAAAGACTGGAATCTTTTGAGACCCCAAAATATAAATTTTTCAGTTGCAGGGATGGAGTCATTTCTTTTTCCTAAACAAAATATGGACGTCCTGTCAACGGCTGAATACTTTATTTAAAAAATTGAACAAATTGTAAAGTATTCAGCCGTTGACAGAACGTCCTCAAGGCACCCGTACTTGTTTGGCTCAATCAGCGCTGCTCTGAATTTTAGGTAGACTTCCATCTGGTGGAACAGCGCGCCCCCTGGCGGTGTGTGAAGTATCCAGTTCGTGTAAAGTTTATAGATTGCAAAATGTTTGGCGCGCGATTCGAAAAGATTTACAGAGTGCAAAATGTTTGGCGCGCGATTCGAAAAGATTTACAGAGTGCAAAATGTTAGAGATTGCACGAATACTTATGTGTTTTGAATTAAAGAGAGAGTTAAAAAAATATAAAAAAACATGAAATATTCAGAATGTTTACGTGAAATAAAAACTATTGTGTTGAGTTTCTTGTAAAGTATTAACTTTGTGTTGAGTGTTAAATAATTAATTTTGACACAAACGGCCGCCCATAAATGCCGCCTTGTAAATAATAAAGATTTACTAACACTTCAATATAACCCAGGTTAAAATCTTTCCAGCATTATGTCAAGCTCTCATCTTTGAATTTAAACAATCCCTGAAATTTGAAAATTCTAACCCTTGAACAGATATGAACATATTGTTGTTATGATCTCAGATTTATTATAATATGATCAAGTGATTTCTCACTCGGTCACCATAAGTGGAAGAGTTGCCAGGTACTCGACAAAGGTCGGGGGTTTCCTCCGGACAATGAGCCTGGTTTCTTCCCACACTATACCTGGCAACGCCGCCATATAAGTGAAATAATCTTGAGCGCGGCATAAAATGCCAATCAATAAATCAAGTGATATTCCTCTTGCCTCGCATGGAAATGTTCAGAGAAATAGAATCTAATGGATATTCAGGTGACATTTCCACATCTCTACTCCTTTATGGGTCACATGAACTTAATAAAGAAACAAACAAACTAATATGTACAGCAACATGTAACTATAGAAAATACAAAACGCTTTTAGCTAACCGTACCAGTTGGACCTCTCGTGTGTTGTGGTTCGGACGGCCAGCATGAGTCCATGAAGATTCTACTTCCTCTCTGTCTCAATTAATGAGAATCTTAAATTTTCTTAAACCACAGTCACATCAAAAGTCATAGTTAAAAAAGTGATTTTTTTCTTCTCTTTTTCATCATTGTTACACTTAACTCTTGTTTATCTTCTTAAATATATGGTTGCCAAAAATTCTGTACAAATTGTTGCACGCAATGAGCTTTTAGTTACTGTGCACTAATAAAGACACGTTTAAAACAAGTGATAACCCACCCCTATTCTAACCCTCCTGTTTGGCATACTATAAGTATTTCCCTTTCGAAATTACTCGTTGACAAAGAGATATTATTTTTGCAGGACAACTTTGGCAAATACAGAAGTTATAGAATTTATTAACACCAGAATGTTTTTCTGGGCGTGTAACGTAAACAGCCCCGAGGGCTATCGAGGTAGGTTTACTAATAAGGAATAAATGACGTCTTTCAGAGTTGTGTTTTGTGGATGAAGAGCCTTGCCATATTTCTATTCAAATGTATATCTTACATGTATCAAAGATGTTATCATCGGAATTCAGCCCTTGTAATAGATATTTGTTACATGTACGTATGTCGACACAGGACATCCATCGTCCACTTAGTTAAAAAAATGTGTGCATTTTCAATCAATCACTCTACATGTATGTGCAGGAATTGTCAAGTACCTGTGAAAGACTTGGGGGTTTCCTCTCTGTTGGTTGATTGAAGTTTTACGCCACACTCAAGGTTATTTCAATTATACGGCGACTTTGCCAGGTTTAGTGGGGGAGGAAACCAGGTTCATTGCCCGGAGGAAACCCCCAACCTTCTGCGAGTATCGATTTCCTCTGGCATGGTTTCCTCCCCCTACTAAACCAGGCCGAGATATGATTTAAATTATCTTAAGTGATGGCATACAACATAATTCAATCAATCTTACTTCATGGTTTTGTATATCTTTTTTTGTTTTGCTTTCAGTTTCACAAGCTCTCAGAGAGTTTACTTACCCTTTTATAGCTCTCATAGTTTTAAGAGATACCAAGATGACTGTTGTATTAAGGATAGAAGGACCAGTTAGTAAGTGTCATCACAATTTACAATCGTTATTTTCCTGTACTTCAGGTTATGCTAAACTCCATTAATCTAATTGGAAATAAATTCTATATAGAAAGTGTAAGTAAGTTTTCTCAAAATGGGATTTGTTTATTTGTCCACTGGTTTAATTGACTTCTCCTCCCGTGGCATGTATTTTGTTTAGACAAACCCATATACATGTAGTTGATATTCTGATGTTAAAAACGTCCTGACGTCACAGAGTTATTTCATTTAGTGTGATTAATCATATGGTCCCTTGGACAGGACATGTGGCAGAGGCCAATTCTATACATAATACTTTAAAGGAGATATGAACAAGATTTAAAGCTGATTTGTGCTTGTTTATTGACTAAATATATATTTGAAAATTATCAGTTGAAACGAAACAACCTTCGCGTTAGTTCCCTGGTAGTCAAAAAACGAACGGGGAGGAAATATGCATATTTTCCGTATTTTTCGTAACTGCTCGGAAAAATGATGTCATACACGACCTTCGATGTGTACAAACTGCCACGAAGACGTACTGAGACAACAGAAATCGTCTATTACGTCATCGCTGTGAGGGTACGTACACAACGGAGGTCGTGTTTGACGTCATAAGTCTCTTGAGATAATTAACTTTCGTAAGCATTGTAGATCGGTAAAGGTAGCTTGAATTTTGTATGTGCTGCGTCCGAAATTTAATTTTCTTTTTGGTCAGACTTTTAAAGTACATGTTCTACAACATACCTAACGCAAATTAGAAAATATTTCCAAAAGCTGTTCATAAATCCTTTAAGTGCTGTACAATGTTGTAAGACAAGGGAGGTAATTCCATGCATATTTCCTTCTCCCTATCAACAGTTTTGTAAAAATGCAAATATATTTTTGCTTTCTAGAAATGAATTATTTGCCTGGATTGCAATGACTGACTTTATTAAAATGCTTTCCTTTCAGGTGGGCCAGAATTAATAAACCGTTTAAGGAGGGTAATGGATGATAACGAGCCCTCGTTAGTTGCAGCCAGAGCAGACAGGTAAGTTCCCTAAACATATCTACATGAAGCTAGTATGATAATCAGTATTGTGCCTTGAATCATGCAGGCTTAATATGAGGGGATCCCTCTGGGCAAATATTCCGGTTTCCTTCCCCACTAATCCTGGCTACAGCATACAGTTTTATATATGAACAGGCCTCGAAATTTGACGCGAACGAAACGATCGTTCGCGTGTCGGTTACGCAAAATCAAAATAGGCAGAACGAAAAATCGGTTACGTAACGAGGAAGTATATAACACGCAGTTTTTTTTTCTGTGTCTGAAGGCTGAGTTCAACTAACCAAGTGAAAGATGCACTCTAGTATTTTCCAACTGTTTTATAATCGAAACAAATTTGCAACTTCGGCAAGCAAGATTCTTGTCAGTCAGCCTGTGTACATACATCAGCCTTTGTGATGTCACAATTCCCAGACAATTGAAACAAAGTTTCAATTCTCCAATTAGTACTCTGACCTAGATTCTCTACAACTGACTGTGCAGGTGGCTGCTCCAGGATGTCTCAGCTGACAGCTATGTCTCCTTGAGTAAACCCTATGAAATGTTGATAGGGGGGATAGTTTCATGCATAGCCGAGAAATCTTGGCTCTGCCGAAAAAAAAAAATTCGGCAGAGCCAAGATTTCTCGGCTACTTCATGCACATCTATTGTAGAAATAGTCGAGTATTTTAATTTTTAGTTATTTATAGAGAGAAAACAATGCATTGACGATTTAAAGAGATTCTAACTCATTAATAAAATTAATATATTTCCGGTTGATCATACTTGTAAATAAAAACCTTTAAAACTCATCCCCCCACAGAATAGTTAGAGATGGACTCAACCAGGCTTGTTTTGGTCAACTGTACAGGGGCCTGTATGAAGGGGTTTTTAACTACCGGTATCATGCAGTAATGCACAAACGGGGGCTTATAACCTGTAGGCAAAACATGTATGTTTTATAGATTGATTTGAAGAAAAAAAAATGCTTTACTGAGAGAAGTGACTAATCACCAGGAATATATAATTATTTAACAGCCAGTTATTTCCAAAATGCAAGACATTTTAGAGGTCAGTTTTTACTCTTTACCGGTTTTGATACCGTTGAAAGAAAAGTGAGAATTGTTTGAATAAAACTGTTTTGGTGAAATACTTTGCTGTGTGTCTTCCGACGGAAACTTTTGAATGGTTACCAGTCTATGTATTGATATATCATCAAATAGCCGTATGCATGCAGCGGTAGGAAAGCAAAAATCGGTGCCGAAGTTCAGTGTGTTTTAATAACTGTTATCCGTTCTTTGGAAAGCACGCGTAAGCCTTGTATTCGGTAAGATTTATATTCCACTCTTATATTTCTTCTCAAACTGGTCATGACATTAAAGGCACAGGTCGTATTAGACTTTTTATCCTGCTGCTTCACTGTAGCCTAAAATGCGTATATTCCCGTTCGCCTTAGAAATATAGTCTTATCCGAACAATCGGTTACGCCAAGGTAAATTACCCGTAACCGATTTTTCGTTCTCGCCAAGAAACGAAATTTCGAGGCCTGTATGAATCCCACTCAGTTGATGGAAACATTTTCACTCCGGTTGCAAGGTACTCGTTCAAAAATGTGTGATTAACCCCCTGTCCCTACCCCCCCCCCCCCCCCCAACCCCCTCAACCTGGCATAATACTCATATGAGCAGTGTAAAAGCTGTTTCCTCCCCAAATAAGCCTTGCATTGCTACCTTATTATGCATAATAATCTTGAGTGCAATCAATCAATGAAACTCCTGATAAATCACTCAAATTGACCAATCTTGTTTTTGAAGAGATGAGCGATCATTTAACCAGACGTTACGACAACAACAAGATGAAGCTTATCTTGAAAGTCTCCGTGCTGATCAAGAAAAGGTAACATTTATTCTTCTTAAAAAAAATCACATGCAAAATGGGATTTCTTATTAACCATTGTGATAGGTTTTAAAAAGTATAAAATGGTTTTAATGTTAAAATTTTAACTATACAAATGATTTTATTCCTTAAAATTAAATTCGATAAAAAATGTAAAATTTATGGATTTTGGTGAATTTATTCCACATGTAGACCGGGGGCCTGTTTCACAAAGCGGCTTAGATGTATTTTTTGCGTAACTTTCATACTAACGTATCTCTACAGTATGGGTTGCTAAGGCATTTACGTAAAAACTTACGCTACGCCACTTTGTGAAACAGGGTCCAGTACCCTTCATCGATTGCGTTTTTCGCCTGTGTACCTACATGTATATGTATATTTCAGTTTCTAGGTTATTTAGTATAAGAAAAACCAATATGAGACAAAGACGAATCCATGGTTTAATATTTTGTTGTATTTCAGGAAAGGAAAAAGCGAGAGGTAGTTGAAGAGAGAGAGAGGGCAGAGCAATTAGCTCGAGACGAAGAGGAGGAAAATATTATGATGCTTCAGGTACCAGCTTGAAGGCTTTCTGTTTTATTGTCAATTTTATATCACTTTCCCTAAAGCACAGGCAATTATTTCCTTTTCAAGGCAAACTTCAATAGATTTTCACCCGCCCTGTTTGTTATACCCTTGCGCATAGTCGTGAGGGCCCGGATGTACGTATCCCAAACGGTGTCATCGCTCTACAGACCACAATTCTTATCAGATTGTCACGAAACTTCATACATATGTTCACAACCATCACCCCTTGTACAAGGTCGCGTTTCAACTTCCTGCGGTCAAAAACTAGGTGATTGTTACTATAAATAGAACTTAGCCAGAATCTTGACGTCATCGCTCTACAGGCTGCAATTCTTATCCAATTGTCATGAAACTTCATACATATGTTCACAACCATCACCCCTTGTACAAGTTTGCGTTTCAACTTCCTGCAGTCAAAAACTAGGTCACTGTTACTATAAATAGAACTTAGCCAGAATCTTGACGTCATCGCTCTACAGGTTGCAATTCTTATCCGATTATCACAAAACTTTATACATATATTCATAACCATCACCCCTTGCACAAGTTTGCGTTTCAACTTCCTGCGGTAAAAAACTAAGTCACTGTTACTATTAATAGAAATTGGTCAGAATCTTGACGCCATTGCTCTACAGGCTGCAATTCTTATCCGATTGTCACGAAACTATATAGATATATTCATAACCATCACCCCTTGAACAAGTTCACATTCCAACTTCCTGCGGTCAAAAACTAGGTCACTGTTACTATTAATAGAAATTGGTCAGTTGTATGAAGTTTTGTGATAATCGAATTAGCATTGCAGTCTTTTGAGCAGTCTTTTACTTACATGCATACATACGTACATATGTAGGGGGGATCCTTATATACCCTTGCAACATTACTTATACGACATGGGGATGCGAGGGTATTCGTATCGTCTGCGATGCCTTGTTTCTTTAGATTTTCTCTTTGTGTTGGTTATTATTTCATGTTTATCATCTCCAAGGTTAAGTGTTTTTTTTACCTTAACTGAAGAGTAGATGATAATTTAGACTACATCAAGTCTACCTACTCAGACCTTGCCATTTTCTGATTTTAAAAGGGCCTAGGAGTGTCCCGAGAGATTTCACGATATCCGGGGACAGGTGACGTCTTTTGATGACGCTGTCAGTTCGATTGACGTTTTTTTGTTCTACAGCATTAGAAATGCTTCACATTTAAACAGAAAAGCCATCCTACATATGAAACGGCAGCGCCGGTAACAGGACAATTGTGGAATTCTCACGATACTCCCGCTCCCAATTATGACAAAATATTATGATTTTTGTTTTACTTTTTTAGGAACGTGAAAGGCGGAAAGAGGATTTAAAAATGTCCATACCTGCTGAACCTTCTGCGGAAGATCCAGAATCAGTGAGGCTCCTTCTCAAACTTCCATCTGGTACAAGGTTGGAAAGGAGGTTTAGAAAAACCGAGTCTTTAAAAGTAAGTTCTTGAAAAATCTAATTCAGACTTGGTTTTATCAAAATGGAATTGAGGTCTTCTGAATTGATACTAAGTATGTTTGGCATTTTTCTTTCCTAGCTCATGTTGTGAAAGATAAAACTTGAATGGCAATGTGATCAAATCTATTTAGGAAACCTCACCAAGACCTACATGTAGATGTTTACAAAACATTTTGTGGAATGAAAAATTCCTTTTATATAAATGTGACTAGAAAATCCACCATATTCCAAATTCACTTTGTGTTTGCAGTCTATGCGACGTCACAATCGAATTCCTTTGTGACGCGACATATTTAAGCCTGAGCCTTAAGTTTAATACACCTTTGTGCAGCCAACCCCTGATCTGAATGGGGGGTCTTGGTGGCTCTGATCTGAATGGGGGGTCTTGGTGGCTCTGATCTGAATGGGGGGTCTTGGTGGCTCAGTTCTGAATGGGGGGTCTTGGTGGCTCTGATCTGAATGGGGGGTCTTGGTGGCTCTGATCTGAATGGGGGGTCTTGGTGGCTCAGTTCTGATCTGAATGGGGGGTCTTGGTGGCTTAGTTCTGATCTGAATGGGGGGTCTTGGTGGCTTAGTTCTGATCTGAATGGGGGGTCTTGGTGGCTCAGTTCTGATCTGAATGGGGGGTCTTGGTGGCTCGGTTCTGATCTGAATGGGGGGTATTGGTGGCTCAGTCAACAGAGCGATATCCTCACACAGACCCAGACCTCCCCAAGTCCCAGTTCAAGAAAAATTTTTAAATATTACTGAAATACATGTAATCTAAAGACTGGCGAACAGCATAAATCAATCCATCGTAGGGCAATGTCTGGTTTTAAAATGGAGTCTATTCTAAATAGACTTACCACACCTGAACAATGGAATATTGTTTAGATTCAATACTGGTTTTATAAACGGATTTCAATCTATAACGCTATGTAAAATTGTTACTTGGTAGAGTTGTGGGACGGTAACCCTAAGTCGTGAGTTCAATTCCCACCCTGGCCCGGAATTTTTTCTGGGTCAATCAGTGTTGGTTAATTTACTAATTCAGTAATATCTGCTCAAGTTTGGGAGTTTACACAAAGAGTTCAGTTTCATCCCCAGCAAAAGTCTGTACTTGAAATAATCTTTACTGCTGAATAAAACTTAAATGAATCAATTATTATTATTTGGTTTTTGTTTTCAGCATCTCTATTCCTATGTGTTCTGTCATGAAGAGTGCCCAGATGATTTTAATATTGTTACAAATTTCCCACGGAAACAGTTACCATGCCAACCAGAAGCTGATAATCCCGACCCTCCAACGTTTGAAGAAGTTGGATTGGGGAAATCAGAAATGCTTTTTGTTCAAGATAATGAAGCTTGAAAGATAAAGGATAGAAAACTCCCTGAGAAAATCTGCCTGCAAGAACGAAAGTGAAACTAAGTCTTCAAAAACGAAAGTGAAACTGAGTCTTCAAAAACGAAAGTGAAACTAAGTCTTCTTAAGTTGGACTTAATGTGAAAAAAAAGAGATGGATTTGGGAAAATCGGCAATTTTATTTGTTTTGTATAATGAATATTCACTTTTTGAAAAGTGATTATGAAAGGAAACCTCAAAATGAAAGTAAAACTTATTTATTCACATTGACTATACTTATCATTGCATAAACAGTTGTGTGGAAGGCCTAACATGATCATTGATCAGACTATGGTGTATATAACCAACAAACAATAACAGTTTAAATGGAACAGATTACATATACCTCTTTAAATTTGGAAATAGAACTTGGGTAGACCCAAGCACTAATTGATTTCCCTACACATCGTGAGATAGGACACCCAGAGAACATTTTCAATGTGACTTCTCACACCCTGGCACTGAACAACATTTTCAATTTTTTTTCACAAGATAGAACTGAAAAAGTCTGAAAGGTGGATGTCGCCAAAGTGTGGATGTCAAGCTGTTGTGAGTGCCCTGCAACAAAAAACTTTTAGCCATAGAATGAAGTCAAAACACAATTGTTAAAATATGGCCGCAAAATTGTTAATTCCATCAGCTAATACTATTAATACATATTAAAGTTATTCGGTCTACTCATATATATACAACAGTCATTTAAATCTAACACTTACATGTACATTGGTTTGCAGATCAGGGGACCGTTTTACGAAGCCGTCGCACAGTGCGATCAATCGCAGTTGCCATGATGTCATATCTCTTCAACATGGTACCCATTGACAACTACGCCTCGTTTGCGATGTGACTGCTTTGTGAAACGAGCCCCAGGAAAAATTATTCAGTCGCAAAGTCTTGAAAAAATCCACCCAAATTCAGCTTTTTACAAACTCTATGACGAATATGTTAGAATATGAGTAATGGATTGATTCTCTGGGATAACTGCAAGAAAAAAGGAAGTGTCCATTGTTTTTAACTCTGGCCCTCGTCCAAAAACAATAGACACCTTCTTTTTCCTTGTAGTTAAATGAAGCATTTATATGGCCAGACACCCATTTTATATTTTCTTCTTACAAAGAAAAAATATGTTGGAATTACAGGAAACACCCAGCTTGTTAAAGTGGCATGAGCTGCCAAAATTCACGCTTATTTCATAATTTCTGATCGTCACGACAGTAAGAGGCTTTGAAGGCCACCGAAAAACTAAATTATTGGCGTTGGAATGAGGAAAATCCATACAGTATGTGACCTGTACGAACCGAAAACGTGTTCGAAAAGTAACAAAATTTAAATAAACCGGACGACCATTCATTCATTCTAAGTCAAAGTTTGTTCAAAACAATACTTTATCGTCTGTTTTCGAGACTAGAAGCACTTCTGAATCATACGTCTTGAGAAAAAAACCCGATAATTTCAACATTCTTTATAAACGTCAAAATATCAACATTTTAGCAGCTCATGTCACTTTAAAGAATTGATATTTTATTGTTAGAAGTCACCTTTTTTTACCTATGCATTTGTTGATGAATCGAATTCCCAGCTTCTTGCATTTTTTTTTGTTGCATTTTTTTTTGTTGCATTTTATTTTTTGAGAAGAGTCAAAAATATGTTCTAAAATTAAAATATTTGAAATTGTATCGAAAGAGGTGAGGTATTAATTGAAGCCTCAATAGGGCATGCCCTACCCAGTTAGTTTAAATTCGACTCAAAACAGGACTTCAGTTCATTGAAAGGCACTGGGTGTTTGACAGTACAGATAGAAAATCTGGCATCTCTCCAAACCTTGACCGAAGCCACGGTGATCTGTCAATAATTGGCTTAATAAGAATACTTCTGGTAAAACTGTAAGGTTTGTATGTAATAAATACTTTTGTTTCTGAACAATATAAAGTATGGGGGGAACTCCTCATTGGGATACCTTACGCAATGAAGTTCACCGTTTGTGAGGGTTGGGTTCATTTTAGGCAAGATCAGGCATGTTCCGCGTGTATAAAACAAACTGTGAAACATTTAGACATCATGCTGAGTGTGGTACAAACATTTACCAGTCTGCCAGATTGCACAAATCAAGCCACAATACCTAGGTAATGAATGGTGCAGTTATAATTCAATATCAATGCGTTTTTCTTTGTTTATTTTTACCCTGTGGCATAGGTTGCCTCTCCTGTTGAATATTTGCCACTCTATGTCACACAACTTTGTGATTTTATATTAAAGAAAACTGCTTAAAGGAAAAAAAAATGACATTGTTGTGATTTTCAACTACTTCACTGGCACTGAGGAGGAGGAATTGACATTGTGATTTTTTATTGCTTTCGATTAATTGATGTTTTACACTGCACTCAAGATTATCTCACTTATATGGTGTAGTTGCCAGGTTAAGAGGGCAGGGGGGGGGGGGATGATCCCTCCAACCTTCGGCAAGTAGCAGCAACTCCGGATTTTTCTATTCTGAACTAACATTTTGCACCAAATCGCCGCATTTCATTTTGGCCAATGTTGTCAACTTTTCTGATTGGCCGGCGTTTAGAAACGTGCTACATGTAGTTAATTGATAACGTCAATCACTCGTACCATGATACAAGCACGTTATTGAATGCCTCCCTCGGGTATGGAAGAAATTTTGAGAGGTGTGGCTCTCAAAATATCTTCCATACTCTCGGGAAGCCATTCAATAACTCTAACAGATCCTGACATCACGCTGTACGTGAATATATATTTTGAATTTAAGAAAACGTTAAACTAGTAACAAAAACGTAAATTTCACGAAATAGTCCCATTTTGACGAAAACTGTCAAAATGGCGACGTTCCCTGTCGATCCGATTCACTTTGAACTGGCCACTGTGATAGTTTCCACAGGGCGTTTCCAATAGCTGCTAGTGTTTAAATGTGCGATGGAACTAACAATAGCTCTAGCTAAATGCGAGCAAATGCCAGGTAAAATTCCATGGTGTTGTTGTTTTGTTGAAAACTTAAAAGTCACATGATCAATTGACCTCCTATGTGAACTCTGGTGGTGAAGCTTGTAATGTTATCCGATACGACGTCTTGTTCGTTTGCTGTTTAATATGCTGCTTAGTCCGAGAGATGATATACTTGTAATTCGTTTCATATGAGATCTTGACACAAGAAAAGTAAATGTCACTGAAAATTGTTCCTAAACTCAAAACCTTTTTCCGACAGTGTTAGGTAATGTTCCATTTACATTTGTCCGATGTCCGGTCAGGTTTGATTGTCGTTCCAAGCCAAATACGATACCCATTGTTTATTCGGAATGGCAAAGATAGTTACTTGAATTTAACCAATAACGCAAAAAAACAAAAACATGCATAATTAATTTCATGGAAACGGAAATATTATAGGCCCGAAGTCGTTTACCTGGATGGAAACTGGAGTTTGTTAGTGGGTTGTTGTTGTAAATAACTGTAAATTGCCGCGAACGTTACAATTTTCCTTGAACCAATGAGGATAAGATCGACAAAATTCTGTTTAACCTACGGAACCGTAGAGGGGACATGCAAAAAAAAAAAAAAAAAAAAGCTCTAAAAAGATTTCGTTCCACGAATTACTAACTCGTTCCACGAATTACTAACTCGTTCCACGAATTACTATTTCGTTCCACGAATTACTATTTCGTTCCACGAATTACTATTTCGTTCCACGATTTACTATTTCGTTCCACGAATTACTATTTCGTTCCACGAATTGTGATAACCAATGGCTGATGGCTTTATAACTTGCCAGCTAACCAATTAGGATGAACATTGCATATTTCTTGGCTGGCTCTCGTCGATGTAAAAATTGGTGCAAAAGGTGAAAAGACAGTCTAATTCCAGGATTCATAGCTAATATACTCTAGATGTTCTTGTACAACAACCCTAATTTAAAATACATAGCAATAAGTTAATCCCTTTCAATCATAGCCTCTCTTTGATAACCTATTTCTAGGACAACAAAACCATAATTCGTGGAACGAGTTAGTAATTCGTGGAACGAAATAGTAATTCGTGGAACGAAATAGTAATTCGTGGAACGAAATCTTTTTTTTTTTTTTTTTGCATGTCCCCTCTACGGTTCCGTATTAACCAATCAGAATTAAAATATTTTTTTAGGCTGCCATTGCTCATAGTCAATGTTGCATTCTTTTCATAGATAGCAGAAATAATTATTGCTTTTTGTACTCGGTACCAGTGACAGTCAATTCAAGAACTGGCACAGTGTTTAAGGGCATCCCATTTAAACAAGTTTAAACACAACTGGAAGCTTAGTTCTGGGAATGAGCCAGGGGAATACATGCATCTTACTGAATATAAACTGCAATATAATGTTGTCTTTATTGATTGTGACTATATATGGGGATTTATAATAAAAATACTAAAAATAACTGTACAACATATGCTGAAAGCTATATCGATTAAATGTAATTTGACTGAGATGCTGGTAGCAGAACAAAAAAGACTGTTACATGTTATTAACTAAAAGGATTTACTGGTTCACTGGTTAAAGCGCAGTTACCTTGAGAAACCCGGCGAGTAGAGACTTGTATTTTGACAAGTATAGTTTCATGTTTTACACGACCAGTCCATTTTGATGAAGCGCATGGCGTAAAGAAAAAATGGATATCCGTAAGTACACGACTGACAAATAAGGTGGTTTAATCAATAATGTTTTGCCCTTTTTTCATTGTTAAGTTCAATTTATTTTTATTTTGGAACGGGCCGATACTCGTCCAATTCCTTTTATAACATAAATCATAATTAATCTACATTAATAATAATATTATATTTTATAACATATAAAATAAGAAGTTGTTCACCATACGAAAGATGATTTGTGTTATATCTCTCAACTTCCAAATGCCTATTAAGCAAGCGATTCCTTGTATGTTCGTGCCTGGAGTAACGAGCAAGGATTATTATGACCGTAGGTCCACAGTCAAATCTGACATCTATACTATGAAATATGATCAAATACTAGGGTACAAAGACAAGTTCGGAAGCCAGCTACCGTTCAATCCTTGACAGGCAAATCTGTGAGAGAAATTACTTATTGCGCCCCCCAAACTTAAAGTGGCATGAGCTGCCAAAATTCACACTTTTCATGATTTCTGATCGTCACGACAGGCCATCGAAAAACTAAATGATTGGCGTCGGAAAGAGGAAAATACATAGGCCCTACAGTGTGTGGCCTGTACGAACTGAAAACGTGTTCGAAATGTAAACAAAATTTAAATAACCGGGACGACCATTCATTCATTCTAAGCCAAAGTTAGTTTAAAACAATACTTCATCGTATATTCTCGAGACTAGAAGTACTCAAAAGCTTCTGAATTATACGTCTTGAGAAAAATAGCCGATAATTCAACATTCTGTTTCAACGTCAAAATATCATCAATTTGGCAGCTCATGCCACGTTAATCTCTTCCTGCATTCTAATGTTCAATTATTAATTAAATTTGGACAACCGGTGCGTTACACCAGAAGCGAATTTCAACCTTCGTCCGAAACACCACCATTGTGAAATTGTGGCATACTGGAAGCTGCACCAGTTTTTATTGACAGTTACTCTTAGGTAAAAGAAGACAAATAATGGTGACGCAAGACCTCTTTAATTTTTATTCAAGATAGTTTACATATGGAGATAACCCTATAAATACTGTTCCGGACATCCCTTGAAGGTTGTATTGTTTTTACCAAACCTAAAGCATACTTTAGCATTATTTGTTTGAAACAAATTAGTCCAAGCAAGCTGCAATCATCATCAGGGAAATTACTGAATTAGTAAGTTAACCGACACTGATTGAACCCGGACAAAATTTCGGGTCAGGGTGAGAATCCAACTCACGACTTAGGGTTACCGTTCCACCGCAGAGCCAGGTAGCTCAGTTGGTAGAGCGGTGGGACGGTAACCCTAAGTCGTGAGTTCGACTCTCACCCTGGCCCGGAATTTTGTCCGGGTCAATCAGTGTCGGTTAATTTACTAATTCAGCAATTAGTCCAATGTCTAGAAGAATATGTGTAGATTGTGCACACCTGTCGTTTTGTGTTTTATAATCCGTCTTTGATTGAAACTTGGGCGATAGTTGGTTTCCTAACTTGTTTTTTCTTCATAACGTTCTGGTTAAAGTAGACGTCAGAATATGCCTATTAAATGGGGTAGTTTTTAAAAGGGTTTTCCAAATAGGATCAATTTGTTTTATTAGGAACTTCGCATTTTGAGCAATCCAGATAGAGTTTCTTGATAACTGGCAACTATCCCACAAAAATCGTTCGAGTGAAAACACGGTCAGAAAATTTCTTCAATTTTGTTTGGACTGAGTTGGATTCGAACCCGCGGCAAATCGGCGAAAGGCTGTTCGGATTGAGCGCCCAATGCTCTACCTACTGAGCCACGGAGGCGCCCTACATTATATAGAACTGTAACGATGTAATATTTGTAGAATGTATATATATGTGCAGGATATAGGTACGTTTAGTATATCAGTTATTAAAACAAGTATATAAGCTAGGTTTTGTTAAAGTGGCAGAACCAGTTTTAGGATGGGCGTGACATCCTTCAACTGAGACATGCATGCGTGGCACCTACCAGGGGGTTTTCGGTTGGGACTTGTCAATCATCGCTTGGGTTGGTCTGCGTGGACGAAAACTTTATTATCACGGTATATATAGGGGGGAAATTCGAATTATAAGGAAGAGGACTTAAAGAAAAACAGGGGAGAAAGAAGGAATATTCATAAGACTGAGGAAAGTACTGCTAGTTATAATAGTAAGGGAACTTAGAGATATTTATAAGTCAATTTTAAAGTCAGTAATTGGTCAACGGGGGATTCTATTGCGTTTTCGGGTTTCGTTGAGATAGACATAGTATAGAGTTAAGATAAGTGAAAACCACCTTGGAGAGCCACTCGTGTATGTCTGAATGTAAGTAGACATATATTTTATATTCGTATTAATTAAATATATACATGTTTATATATAAAACTTATCATACGTTCGTCTACGTGGGTTGGTGTATAATTTATGAGGGTTGGGCCCAGCTCGTGAATTGTATTGCGTAACTCTGGTTATTGGACGAGATATAGTTATCCTCTGGGTTGTAAGATAATCGATGGTATTATAATATATATATTAAGTTTAGAAGAGTAAAAGGGAAACGCAAAACCTTTTTCGTATCAATTGGTCGCGAGAGCGTGGTTTTTTAAAAGGCCAAATAGTAAGCACAAGTCCTTGTTCAGTTATTTATTAGTGTATATTTAGAGAAACATTAACAAAAAAAAATGGCATTCCGTGGTGTAACCTCTCCATCTGATAATGGCAAACAGCTGCGGTCGGGTAATGTTGTGCCCGCACCAGAAAAAACAGAGAGCAAACCTTTACCAACTCTGGTTATACCAGAAACAAATTGTTTATTATGTATTTTATTGCTTAAATGTTGATCATCTCATGTGGGCATAAGAATACAAAGGGGGGGGGGGGGGGGGAGGGGGAAGTATTGTAACGATGTAATATTTGTAGAATGTATAGATATGTGCAGGAAATAGGTACGTTTAGTATATCAGTTCTTAAAACAAGTATATAAGCTAGGTTTTGTTAAAGTGGCAGAACCAGTTTTAGGATGGGCGTGACATCCTTCAACTGAGACATGCCTGCGTGGCACCTACAAGGGGGTTTTCGGTTGGGACTTGTCAATCATCGCGTGGGTTGGTCTGCGTGGACGAAAACTTTATTATCACGGTATATATAGGGGGGGAATTCGAATTATAAGGAACGATCATTGGAAAGGAAACAAGGAAGAGGACTGAAAGAAAAACAGGGGAGAAAGAAGGAATATTCATAAGAATGAGGAAAGTACTGATAGTTATAATAGTAAGGGAACTTAGAGATATTTAAAAGCCAATTTTAAAGTCAGTAATTGATCAACGGGGGATTCTATTGCGTTTTCGGGTTTCGTTGAGATAGACATAGTATAGAGTTAAGATAGTGAAAACCACCTTGGAGAGCCACTCGTGTATGTCTGAATGTAAGTAGACATATATTTTATATTCGTATTAATTAAATATATATATTTATGAACACTAAAACACACGGGGACAGGGAAAATCTTCTTGTCTAAAATAACCACGGAGACAAGTTTCTAATTGTGTTAAAAAGAGGTATATCATTTAGACCTTTATACCCCATCATAAATTGTTGTAATAAAGTAAACCTATGATATTTCATTAGGTTGACGACTGACAGGAGCTTGGCCTTAGTCAGTAGAATTTTCTGGAACACTTTGTATTACATTGACAATGCTTACGCATCTTAGGCTATAGTAAGAATATTGTCAGACTATATATTATGGGGTCATGGGAAAAGATAGTGAAAATTTGCCCCCCCCCTCCCCATACCCCTTTCACAGAAAACCTAGGTAGAAGGCAGACAGGGGAGTTTAGCCCTGACCAGTATGTCTTTCAAACTCTTGTTCTTTTTATAAGCAATGACTGGCCTTTGGGTCAGAGGTCGAGCAAGTTTACTTTGAAGTAGTTTGTATTCTTCTACTATAATCTTGGCCATAGCGATGCTAGCTTTGTTATACTGAAACACAAATAGTATTATAGTTTTTTCACGACATCTTCC
This sequence comes from Lepidochitona cinerea, assembly GCA_963971465.1. Classification (NCBI taxonomy): domain Eukaryota; kingdom Metazoa; phylum Mollusca; class Polyplacophora; order Chitonida; family Tonicellidae; genus Lepidochitona; species Lepidochitona cinerea. The sequence goes on from OZ020565.1 coordinate 11,705,836, forward strand.
GGGGTCCAAGTTCAAACCCAAAGGACAAATAGTTTGTAATGTTTGAATCCAAAAACTTTCCCTTTCCAAACGTTTGTGCTTGGTATCTGCAGCGGAAGTGAGAAATGGGATTTTCTCAATAGGCATGATTTCAAAATGGTCCTTGACCGAATGACCTTGAGTATATTTAAAACTTATCATACACATTTAACAAGGAGTTGTGTTGTTTGGACTTATTACGATTCACTGTATTAGTAGTTTATTTAGTTATATTTATGATACGTTCGTCTACGCGGGTTGGTGTATAATTTATGAGGGTTGGGTCCAGCTCGTGAATTGTATATTAATAATTTGCGTAACTCTGGTTATTGGACGAGATATAGTTATCCTCTGGGTTGTAAGATAATCGATGGTATTATAATATATATTAAGTTTAGAAGAGCAAAAGGGAAACGCAAAACCTTTTTCGTATCAGGACTTGAGCCTAAATTTTATGGGGAAACCATGAGGTCCAGTTTTGTCTAATTTTGTGCATGTATACTAACATGTGCTGGGGTGTTGCCTAGGCAATGCGAAGTTACCCGCCATGTTTACTTTTATGGCGACGGAAACGGTTCCGGCATCTTTTTTCATTTAATTTTGTGATTTTTTTATATTTATAAACATTAAATCACACCGGTTCTTTTTCTATATACACCATATTTTGAAAGTTGGGGTAGGCCTATTTCATGGAGAGAGAATCGCGTCGGCTTTTTTGGACGTAATCTAAAAATAAAAATCCATCTATTTAAATCGTCAAGTGACCCCAACATAAGGTTGATCTCGTAGGCCCAAAACACTGATCGCGTAGGATACCATTTGTGTTTCAGTATAATAAGACCAGCATAAATATGGCCCAGATTATAATGGAAGAATACAAACCGCTAAGAGTAAAATGGCCCGACCTTTACCTAAAAAAGAATAACTCTACCAAGAGTATATTTGACTCTGATCATTTTGTCTGATCACGGAGCAATTTTCTTAGGTAGTAGTTAGAGTACCATATCAGGCAGGATGCCGCGTTGGTTAAAGGGAAAGAAAATCTAAGCTTTAGACTAGTTTAGATGGAAAGAGTAGAGTTCATTTAGTCTAAAAACAACTGTCCAATGTATGTTTTATCCCCTCGTAAGTGAATAATTGAAATTTGAAGGTGGCGTTACAATAGAGAATAAGCTCCATTGGCCATTCACAAGGCCGCCACCATTTTTTCATTAGTTTTATCCAATTATTGTTGAATAAAAATTTAAGTGCGTTATAGAGTAGTCATGTGATGCAATTTAGCCTATGGCTCGGGGCCGCTTGGTAAAGAAATGGCGTGCGGTTGCATACTGACCTATATATTCGGAGACAATCTTCCCACTTCAAGTTTGTCGGCATGTTTTTTTTACCTAAACCTACCATTATACATTAGAGAGCGGTAAAAATACGTCATTATTGATCTAAAAATAGCTATACCAACATCACGTCATCCTAAAACGGAAAAATGGCTACACAGATAAGCCACTGAAAGGACATACTTCTGTCTGTTTTTATTAGCTTGAGGGTCACTGGAAGTACAGTAATTGACGTGAGATGTTATAAGTACTTTGAAGGTTGTTATAGACGATAATCCGTATGTATTTCTAGAGATTTCCCCTCCTTTAATGGACATAAATGGTAGGCCTACACGTTATTATGCCGTGGCTAAGTTACAAAAATCAAGATATTTTCATGATATTGTCAAGGGAAAGAGGGAGTTTGCAGCTCACTGAAAAACTAAACGATTGATACAGAATCGAAACGTATTCAATGAGTCAACACTTAACCGGAAGAAATGACTGGACTTTACCAGTTTAAGGTGACGTTGTTGTTTCCCCGAAGCCTTATATTTTAGCGTTGACTTTGGCAGCTCTTTCCACTTTAATACCACTGCAGGCTACCTTAACTAGAGTATCGTATATGGGTCACAACACCCGGTTTCTGTTTTTTCAGCCAATGGAAATTGATCTCGGTAATACTAGAGCTAGGAAGTGTTTTACCTAGCGATAGTTTTGTATCTGGGTTATTTGAATATTGGATTGAAACTAATGCAGGTCTACTGTATATACATGTACTTAAAGTTATCAGTGCCTGATTGATGATTTTGTGTGTGTGTTTTTTTTAAATATTTTCAACCCATTTTGATAATACCACAGTTTGGCTAAGAACATGTAAGCCTGAAACTGTCAAAATGGCGGTACCCATGTTGAATTGTCTGTAGCTTGTAGCGTGAAACCGGCATGCACTATGTGAACTTTATTTGGTTGTAAAGGATGACTCATGTGCTGATCTATTTAAAAATGGAAAGGAAAAGCCTTAACGAGATTTAGGTAATTAGCCACAAATCAAAATTACGGCAAAGGGGAAATGAAACTGTATCCTGTAACCTTTACGATACAACACCGCTCGACGGTAGTAAACTAGTTCTACAATTTATACTATTTTTTCTAACCAGGTATGTAAAATAACCGATCCCCGTGCTCAACCGAGTTCAACCCTGGATCGACTGAACGTTAATACCAAGTAATGAATTGGGTCAACTCGGCGTCATTTGAGTTGCTTCACGTGAAAAATATTGCAATTGACCGATTGCTTGATGACGTCACTTGGAAATCACGGGCAAAGCATTTCGGGGGATTGAGGGATGTTAAAATAATTTTAAAATATGGTGGAAGAAAAAATACTGTATCGAACAGAACACGTAAAAGGCGTAAAGTTACCAGAAAAATGTGTTGATAAAAACAGGTTATGTCATGAATGTTTTCCAAAAAAGAAACACCTTGCTATAAGTACCAATAAACAAAATGGTGAACTGAGGTTCATTTTACCCAGAAAGCTCTGACGTCATCAGGCTCGGCGGTAATTCGGTTGAGACTCGATCCAACAGAGTCGGACAGTCGAACTCAGCCAGTGTTCATAAATATAACCCGGTAATATTCGTGTCATGATACACCAAGCTTGGGATTCTGTGGCATTCCGGCACAGACGGCCATGAAAATGAACAGACTGAAATTCATAGAGAAATGATAGTGCTATCTGGGGTGGTGAGAGCATGCGGAAAACCGGTATATTTGACTTCAACTGACTTCTAAGTGATCCTCTCTGTTGTGGTTTCACAGGTGAATTTATTTCTGAAAATAAAATGCCTTAAAAAAATGCCATAGTTTTTTTATTGCATGATATGCATAGTGTACACATATTGAGGTAAGGTTAGTGTCTACATGCCTAACTATCTATCCCACATATACCCGCGAACATGCTTTTCTGTCTGGTCACCTGGAGCCTGTTTCACTAAACAGCGTAAATGTATTTTTTGCGTAACTTTCATACTAACGTATCTCTACAGTATGGGTTGCTACGAGAGAGAGAAAACTTACGATACGCCCCTTTGTGAAACAGGCTACTGATCTCTAATTTTCCATTCTATTTCAACGAGTAAAATATTCATTCAATCAATCCACACGACCCCAAAAATATATTTATCTATCGTTTCAGTTGGAACTGACATGTCTGGAGAAAAGCGAATATTCTGCGCCGGGTTGTTGTGCCTTGATGTTATTAGTTTGTGTAAAGAATTTCCATCAGAAGATAGCGACCAAAGGTAAGGTGGACACATTTAGTGAAACTACCATTAAAATATTTCCACTGTTATTTTACAGTCTTGAAAGTTCTTTTCGGTTTTGACTGGTCCAAAAATCTGTCCATTTATCTGATCGAACCCTGAATGGAAATATCTCTTCTGTATATGTATCTGTCTATGGCCGACACAATCTACTTTGACCATTGCCTTTGGGAATTACTTATTAATTAATCGAACCCATTACCAATAAGTTGTTTTCAAGAATAAATGGCATACTTGAGTGTATAATTAATATCCCTGTTCATTTCTCAAATAAAACCAAGGGGCCCGGTGACTCAGTCCTTATAGAGCGATGTTCTCACACGGAAATAAGCCGTCCACCAATAAGTCGCGGGTTTGAATCCTGCTTTGCCCAAATAAAAATGTGTAGGTTTTCACTTGATCGTTTTAGATGTACAGGTTGAAGAGATCAACGGACTATCCGTGAATCAACGGACTATCCGTGAATCAACGGACTATCCGTGAATCAACGGACTATCCGTGAATCAACGGACTATCCGTGAATCAACGGACTATCCGTGAATCAACGGACTATCCGCCAATCAACGGACTATCCGCCAATGAACGGACTATCCGCCAATGAACGGACTATCCGCCAATGAACGGACTATCCGCCAATGAACGGACTATCCGCCAATCAACGGACTATCCGCCAATCAACGGACTATCCGCCAATCAACGGACTATCCGCCAATGGACGGACTATCCGCCAATGGACGGACTATCCGCCAATGGACGGACTATCCGCCAATGGACGGACTATCCGCCAATGGACGGACAATCCGCCAATGAACGGACTCTCCGCCAATGAACGGACTCTCCGCGAATATACAGTTTTGTTGCAAAACGAAGGATAGGCGCCTGTCAAAAACGGTAATAGTTTTCAGTCTTGCAACTAATACGAGTCAAATTTTGCAGATCAACAACTTCGCTGCAGTTCTCATGCTTTCCATTCACACTATTATTTCGTCTCAACCTTATATATTTTTGTGCGCTAAAGACATCAGTCGACGACACAAACTGCCAAAAAGCATTTTGCCATTTTGGGTAAATAATTTCGGAAACAAATAAACATGTACTTACATTTGAAACCGTGCAAATCAAAGTGTGCTGCTTCCTCTTTTCAATACTGACCACGTGGTCGAAATAAGTCTCATGTGTGATCTTGCCGACGTTCCCCAGTGCTTACGAACTCTACCCACGAACTATAAAGGGTGCATTCGGGAGTTCAAAATGGCGCCCATGTTATTCTTGGAACTCGATCGAAGTGAAGACGGACCCGCAATTTTCAATCCAAGTATTGATGCTTGTAACTTTAATTATATTTTGTTATAACATTGAAGCTTACTACAAAAGTTTCTGGTAGAGCTAACTATGTGGCGCGGGGTTTATATTGTCAGATTGTCTTTTAATTAAAACCAGGCATTTAGTGTAATAGCGTGTACGGCATATAATCACAATGGGACAGAATCCTTCAATTACCATCGAGCCTGAAGACGTCACACAGATTTACGCAAAGCTTTTTGGGTAAACTATGTACCTCAGTTCGCCATTTTGTTTACTGATACTTAGCTAGACGTCACTTATTTGGAAAACATTGGTGACATATCATGTTTTTATCCACACATTTTTCTGGTATCTTTTAGCATTTTACGTCTTCTTTCCGACACAGTGCTTATTCCTTCCGCCATTTTGTAAAATTATGTAAACATCCCTCATCCCCCGAAATGTTTTGCGCATAAATTCCAAGTGACATCATCAATCAATCGGTCAATTGGATTTATGAGACTGTCACTAATGTTGAATGGCTATGTATGTTACCTTTCAGGTGTATGGACAGATTTTGGCGTCGAGGAGGAAACGCTTCCAACAATACTACGGTCTTATCATTATTGGGGGCACCGTGTGAATATTTCGGAACTGTTGCGAAAAGCCATGAGTTAGCGTAGGTATTTTTGTCACTTAAAACTTCACAAAATTTTTTTTTTATCTTTTCATCGTAACGTCTTTGATGGGCTTGTTGTCCGATACCTTTCCATCTGCTCGAGCCAAGTTAAAATCTTCGTGGTCCCAGTCCGTGTTTTACCTTGGCGGACCTCTTCACTCCAATCCGTAAATCGAACAGCACCCGCTGTTGTTGGGACTGTAAGAGTTGTCTTTCCTTTCCTTACATAGTCTTGGCCAATCAGCACTCGTTAAACAAAGGTGTATACAGCCGCCATTACAATCGAGATCTCTTGCCATTCTACGAGATCTTTAACACGAGACCTCAACATTGCCGCCATTACTGTATTTCTCAGCTGGTGGAAGAGTGTATTTAAGTGCCGGATGTTTTGATTAGCTGCGAGAAGTTTTGCTCGCATCCAATCAAAAGCGCTGTTCGATTTACGGGCTAGAGTGGAGCAGTCCGCCAAGGTAAAACACAGAATGGGGATATGGAGATGTTTTAGCTTGGCTTGAGAAGATGATACTTTTCTGAATGCCAAAACCCAATTAAGTAAAACATATTTCATCCTTTGTGTTTGCAGTTTTTTTTCGGCCGATTTTGAAAAACATGGTATCCACACTGAACACTGTGTACAATATGTAAACCACACCTGCTCGACGTCCTTTGTGATAATAAATCTTCAGAATGGATCCAGGACAATAATTAACTCCAACAAAACTCTTCCTGATCTTACATTTGATGATTTCCAAAATAACGTGAATTTCCATTCTGGCCTGTATAAATGGATGCATTTTGAAGTAAGTTTTTAAGAATCATATTTGTTACATGTATTTAATCAACGTGTTCTCTTTGGACTAAAGTGCATTTGTGTTCCTAGTCCGGGCTTCTGACTCCAAAATCATTATTTTTTTATACTGACAGCCGTATTCCAAAATACGGCCGTCAGTATTAAAAATGAATGATGAAAATGAAATTCTCTTGAGCAGTTTAACACCAATCAACAAATCATTTTATGCTAAATAGTCAATACAGTAATGGGATGACCTCAGTCGCTGTTTGAGAATATTTGTTGTGATTGATGCAGTTTTTAATATTTTTAACACTACAACACACAGCTACAGGGTAAATCTTGTCTAAAATAACCACGGAGACAAGTTTCTTGTGTTAAAAAGGGGCATATAAGTGTAATAGCATTGTTTTAAGGCATTTTGCGTGTCCGAATAACGCACAGTCACGCCCTTTGTCGGAATCACACGCCCTTTGTCGGAATCACACGCCCTTTGTCGGAATCACACGCCCTTTGTCGGAATCACACACCCTTTGTCGGAATCACACGCCCTTTGTCGGAATCACATGCCCTTTGTCGGAATCACATGCCCTTTGTCGGAATCACATGCCCTTTGTCGGAATCGTACTCATGGCTGAATTTTGCCCTTGTCAGAATCCCCTCTTCTGAATCACTCGGCCTTGTCGGAACCACGACCTTGCCAGAAACACATCTTTGTCGGAATCGCACATCTTTATCGGAATCTCACATCTTTGTCGGAATCACACGCCCTTTGTCGGGACCACACGTTCTTTGTCGGGACCACACGTCCTTTGTCGGGACCACACGTTCTTTGTCGGAACCACACGTCCTTTGTCGGGACCACACGTCCTTTGTCGGGACCACACGTCCTTTGTCGGGACCACACGTCCTTTGTCGGAATCTCTCGTCCTTTGTCGGAATCTCTCGTCCTTTGTCGGAATCTCTCGTCCTTTGTCGGAATCTCTCGTCCTTTGTCGGAATCTCTCGTCCTTTGTCGGAATCTCTCGTCCTTTGTCGGAATCTCTCGTCCTTTGTCGGAATCTCTCGTCCTTTGTCGGAATCTCTCGTCCTTTGTCGGAATCTCTCGTCCTTTGTCGGAATCTCTCGTCTTTTGTCGGGACCACACGCCCTTTGTCGGGACCACACGCCCTTTGTCGGGACCACACGCCCTTTGTCGGAATCTCACCCTTGTCAGAATCTGAATATTGAGAACAGAATATATTCTTTGGGACTAGGTATTGCGACTATTTGATAGTGCGACTGGTTCATTAACGTTTGTTTAACACTACGGTAATTGTAATTCTCCCACCATTAAACTTTCCAGGGTCGACCTGGAGCATTAGAAATCCGGAAAATGTTAGCCAGTATAGATGAATTTAACCAGTCTGTGGACTTCACCCAACGAATCACAACATCAGTGGAGCTGGAGAAACCACGCCCTCAATTAGGTAATTTACAACTTTAGGCATTCTAAAATAGAATGCAAGACTACATCTTTATTTGAATATCACTCAATCTAAATACAGCAATTCAACTGGATCTCCCAATGTGTGTAAGGGTTGCCAGTTACCCGCCGTAGGTCGGGGGTTTCCTGCAACTAAACCGCTGCTTTGTAAGGAAACAATCTTCAGTGCCCAATAAACAACCAATTAATTAGTCGACCCATGGGCCTATCGCAAATGTCAATCCAAAATTACGACTAAGAAGAAAGTGTCACTCTGAAACAAGAGTAAAAAAAAAAATAATAAAAAAAATACTGTCTCACTGGATCGCCTTGTAGAATTATTTGCCAGACTATTAAAAATCCAAAGGTCGAGGCTTTCATTTGGAGAGTTTAGCTTTCTCCCCAACTTTAGCCGAGAAATCTGGGCTCTGCCGAATTCGTATGACGAATACGGAAAAAAAACCTATGGCAGAGCCCAGATTTCTCGGCTACCCCAACTTCAGTTTAATACCAAATGCAACTCTCCATGCGTGACGTAAAAGATTGACCGATCGATATTTAATACTTCCTTTTTTATCTTATTCCAGTGGATATTCTGTACACGCAGTTCCAAAACCGCTGAGTTATTAAAGAATAAAATATTCAAAACGAAGAGTCTTTTTAGAATTTGCTTTTCGGTTTGTTTAATTTATAATTCTTTCTTTACTTACAGGAGTTCTATTTAGCTGTGCAGATTATGTTTTCGTCAGTAAGGACTTCGCTAAGCACCATGGTTACCGGACAAAAGAGGACGCCATTAGAGCATTTTCCACCAGAATTCGACCAGGGTAATCACAATTGTTACATTAATATTTCCGTAACCTATGAACTCGACATTTGATAAAACTACCAGGATACCAGATAAAGTTTACATGGGCTGCCAAATTGCGACTTCCTTTGTATACATTCTGAAGTAGAAGCATTTGGCGACATTATTTATTTTAACGCCAAGCCTTTAGTTTTTAGTACATAGAAAAGTTAAAGTGACATGAGCTGCCAAAATTCACACTTTTTTTGATAATTTCTGATCGTCACGACAGTAAGAGGCTTTGAAGGAAATCGGAAAACTAAATGATTGACGTTGAAATGAAGACAATCCGTATAGTATGTGGCATGTACGAACCGAAAACGTGTTTGAAAAGTAAACACAATTTAAATAACCGGGACGACCTTTCATTCATTCTAAGCCAAAGTTAGTTCAAAACAATGCTTTACCGTACATTTTCGAGACTAGAAGCACTAAAAAGCTTCTGAATTTTAAGTCTTGAGAAAAACAGCCATTAATTTCAACATTCTGTTTCAACCTCAAAATATTAACATTTTGGCACCTCCTGCCACTTTAACGTCTAACTGTTGACTACCCTACTATTTTCAAACCATATTTATTTATTTCAGGGCTACCATTATCATAGCATGGGGCGAAGACGGAGCTGTGGCGAAACAAGGGAAGTCACCAATGGTGTACTGCAATGCGTTTCCACCTGAGAAAGTTATCGACACTCTGGGAGCCGGCGATACGTTTTTGGCCTCTACCATTTACCAGTTAAGCAATGGAAAGAGCCTTCAAGAGGCCATTTCATTTGGCTGTAAGTTGGCAGGTGCTAAAGTTGGCATGTACGGATTTAGTGGCTTGGAACATAAACTAAAGGCTATGAAAGCGAATGCTCTTAACGCTCGCTTGGTCAGCCCGTTTTACAAAGTAAATGTGAGTAAACCACTTGACGTTGCGGCACCGATAGCCGGATTATCCTAACGTCATGGGTTTGACGTGTTGCACAAACAATTCCTAAAAGTATTCTTATAATGTGGCTATTTTACCGGATGACTTTAACGTTATGCTAGGATGAATATTTTAAACTTTAGGATCCCATTTAAAGGATGCATTGATTTAACAATAACGTTTCGTATATAGCGTAGCAATAATTAAAATCATTAGTTTTAAAAATAAAGTTTTAGGTCATTACAAATTGGAAAATAATTATCATAGCATTGACTTTGACAATTTTATAAAATATTTTTAGAATATCATGAATATCTGTATTAGTTTTTTTTTGTTTATTACGAGTTTTGTTATTCATTATTATCGAATTTAGACTTAATTAAGTTTCAAAATATTTTTTGTAAAGCATGTTTTCATACGTCTACTTTCTGTTTAAATGTTACTGAAACCTCTGTGCCTGGGGATAATAATCTGCATTGCTTGTAAAACTCCCTAGGCTTTGTTTGAATATTGTCCACGCAATTATTACGATTATTATGATACTGTGTTTTTTTTTTTTTGGGTTTTCATTTTTGTTATTTTTGTTTAGATTTTCCTCCATTTATGTTTCAGATGTGGTTTTGCCTATAAATCAAAGTTTTTTTAAATGGTATTTTTTTAAAAATTAAAAATTTAATCTATATTAAAAAATGTTTTCTTTTAAAGTCTTTTGATTTCCTCACATGTTTGATGTTTCGCGCCGAAATCAAGATTATTTCACATACACTGTATGACATCGTTGCCAGGTTTAGATAAGGAGGAAACCGCTAGCCTAGTTTCGGCGGATACCTGGTCACTGTTCAACATACGGAGATAGCGAATATTCGTCGGATACCGAACCCACAGGCCTACTTCTCAATCGTATTTCAGGCCTGGGAGATCTGGGTTCAAGGCTGGGTGGAGTCGGACCAAAGACTTTAACAGTGGTAGCTGTTGCTATTCGAAAAAATATATCAACCCTGCCATTACGCTATACTATTAGTTATATGACGCCCTTGCGTGGGTATACGGGTAGATATTTGGTGTCTGACATTAATATTTTTCCGAGGCGCAGCGGAGGAAAAATATGTCAGACACCAAATATCTACCCGTATACCCACGCAAGGACGTCATATAACGAATTTATCACCATCCAGAGCAGCTTGTTTACTTAAAACTGAGTATATTCAGCTGTTCTTTATTCGATTAGTTCACAAAAATATCATGGGTTGAGTGTATTGAGCAAGGTCTAAATGACGTCGCGAAAGAAATAAATTCTATTGTGACGTTGCAAAGTTATATCGGTTTTCACGATCTTTGAGACAAGCATAGCGTTCAATGCTGACGAAACAACATTCTAAACTGACGTCACAATAGGATTTCGTCTTGACTGAAGATTGCTGTGACGCACCAAGACCTTCACTCCGTGGTAATAACAGCGCGTGAGATCTTAACTCCGGGGTTATACAGAATTCTACCCCTCCTGCATGTGCGTGCCGTGTGCAAATATACATGTTAAATGAGGGGAAATCTCTAGAAATACATAGGGATTATCGTCGATAACAACCTTCAAAGTACTTAAACATTTCACGTCAATTACCTCCAGTGAACCTCAAGCTAATAAAAACAGACAGAAGTATGCCCTTTCAGTGGCATATCTGTGTAGCCATTTTTCCGTTTTAGGATGACGTGATGTTGGTATAGCTATTTTTAGATCAATAATGACGTATTTTTACCGCTCTCTAATGTATAAAGGTAGATTTAGGTCCAAAAAACATGGCGACAAACTTGAAGTGGGAAGATTGTCTCCGAATAAATAGGTCAGTATGCAACCGCGCGCCATTACTTAGCCAGCCATTGGCTAAATTGCATCACATGACTACTCTATAACGCACTTAAATTTTTATTCAACAATAATTGGATAAAACTAATGAAAAAATGGTGGCGGCCTTGCGAATGGCCAAGGGAGCTCATTCTCTATTGTAACGCCACCTTCAAATTTCAATTATTCACTTACGAGGGGATAAAACATACATTGGACAGTTGTTTTGGACTAAATGAACTCTACTCTTTCCATCTAAACTAGTCTAAAGCTTAGATTTTCTTTCCCTTTAAGTAGAGATGACTTTTCAAACGACATCGAGTCTGTAGTGCATCACCGTTGCACGTGACCAAAGCTTATCGTTGATTGGTTAAAAGTTCCCAATCTGTCCGTCACTTTTTCCTCATTTTTCTCAATTATCGGGGTAGAATCGACTTTAATACCTTCGTCTTGGTGTTTATTGCGTAACCCGATACCGCTGGACGTTGGTTCGCACCTCGTCAAACCCCTCGAATGCTGCGCATTCTCGTGGTTTGACTCGGTACGAACCAACGTTCAGCGGTATCGGGTTACGCAACAAACACCGCTACGGCGGTATTAAACCCTTAATCAAATATATACACGGAAAGCACTGGGATGCGGACTCACATTCTGGGCGTTTCGACCAATCAAATGCCAAGAAATTTCTCTCAATGGTGATAAGCGAATATATAATTTGAATCAAAGACACTTTAAACAAGTAACCAGAGCCAGAGAGTCGATTTCAGGATTTAGTCCGATGTTAACGAAGTCCTCAAAGATGGCAACGCTCCCTGCTCTCGTGGCTTGGTTCATAAATAGAATTCGTGATATCAAAAATAGAATTATTGAAAAAATTAAAGATGACGCCGCCCTTCAGATTTGACTTTGTTGATAAACCTAAAATTTAATTCGGAACGATGCAATTTAAAAAAAAATAATGTGCATAGAATACTGTATGTAAAATTTGAAATCTGAATAGATAATAGATTTATCCCGCTAACGTCGATGGACAGACCGACAGAGGACTTAAAGACTGGCTAGTTGCAGCTAAAAAATATATCGATATTTTAGCACTTATGTTGCCAAATAACTATATAATTGTTTTTCACATACGATGCCCAGAATAAATCGATCTCCCAATGACAAACACGCACGCGCAATAAGACATAAGTAAAAAGCCAAGTTCGATGCAATACTGTTTCAGTGTAAATTTATTTCTTCATGATAATCTGTTATCAAAATAATTACAAAATAATTTTAATGAGGCAGGTCCTGCATAATAATTCATAAGTGATCATTTTGTCGATTTATATCTTAATCTAACAGTTTGACACCGTTACAGTGTTCTATCATTTACATTCAAGACGTTGATAATCTAAGCAAGATATGAGAACATTTAAATACGATTGTCTCGGGAAATAAAAAATATATCATTGTGTACACATATTACCCTTTTTTAAGACTATTACAGTTATTACGAAATATTTGACCTTATCATAGCCATTGTGGGATATTTTATCAACGCTTTCCCCAAAACACAAACATCCATTCATTACAATGTCAGTAGTATAAGCTCTACGCTTGTCTCAATTTTCTTCAATAGAAATAACTTCAAAACGAAACATCTTTCAAGAATTTCTTTCAAAGAACACTCTCCTCCGTGTATAAAATAGCTAATGTTTTTTGCAGGAATCTGACTCCTTAAAGAGAAGTTCTACCTTCTTTACTTTTGGCGGTGGGTTTTGTTAAGAAATTATACAAATGAACAACGGATGATATTGGAGTTTAGTTCTGTAGACCGAGGCTCCGGAGTAAGGTAATTCTTTAACATGTCCTATAGTTTCGGTTCTTTATCGTTGGTTCTTAAAATTATCCTGATCATCAACTAAACAAACAAACTAGATCATTAACAACAGGAACAAACCTACAAGCTTGTGCCATGATCAGAAACCAGAAACAAATTGACGAAGGACGGCATTTCACACGTCATCAGTGAAACAAATGGAGAGAAACACTGTAAGGATTTATAAACAGGGTTTAAAGCTGGTTTTTGTTTGCATTTGGACTAAATGTATATTAAAAAAAACATAGCTTTAAACGAAACAACCGTCGAGTTAGTTCATTGGTAGTAAACAAATTGAGTTAGGAGTAAATGTATCATTGAATTTTTTGAAGCAAATTGCTTCAGGTTATCCATAAAATCTTTAACTTATCGAATGTCATGTATCCCCTTCCATATTGTCGACTGACCGACATGAGAAAGTATTCATGATTTTCACAAAGAATTCTGAAATTTTCTAGAAAAGCTTTCGTCCTAAATCAAACTGGCCTCTTTTCTACTTTAAGAAGAGCCACACAAAATGACAGCAATGTTTTGCAGGATCTCCCTGTAAACCAAATGGTAAGGGTATTGCCAAACTCCTATTAAGAATGGTTTAATATCTAAAACAAGCTTTGTTTATGGTTTCCTATAAAGTTGATTTTTAAATGTAAATGTATGGAAAGATGAAGTCGCCCTTATTTTTTTCATATCTGTCTCAGCTAACGCAGTTCATTTTATATCATCTGCCTTTGAGAAGACATTTTTACTACATTTTAATTATTCGTCTGCCCTTCTAAATCAACAATGGCAGCGGGCCGACCTACTACATGTATGTAGGATAATACTTTTCGTGTTTTATTAAACCGCACTTGAAATTGATATGTGACTAAATTTTACGCTTAGACTGCACATTCTTTTTAATAATTTAATATTCCTATGAATAGTTTACTGTGCAGAGATAAAGACGTGCAGAAAAAAAACAAGAATAAAATCTTTAAAGTGGCCGAGCTGCCAAACTATTAATAGGTTTTGATCAAAACAAAACAAAGAAATTGTTTGTTTTTTTCTCAAAGACAATTAGAAGGATATTATTGACAGTCTCGTCTGAATATACTGCATGGTAGTATTTTAAACTACCGTTAGCTTCTCGTTGGTTTAAATTTTGCTTACTTTTCGTTAACAATTTCAGGTCGTTACGTCACAGGTCGTGTGGATATCTTTTAGTTCAACGTCAATCATTTAGCCCTTTGATGAACTTTAACCCATCAGAAATTCCTCGGGATTTTTGGCTGCTCACGCCACTTTAAAATTGATTCTTTTACATAAAATATAAAAATATCTAGAGCTTTTTGTCTCCATTATAGCGGGTACCAATACTGTGCTCAGAAGTGGAAACCACCATCAATGTAAACCGAGTCAATCACGGTCAGAGTTTAACTTTAGTCGGAAAGGCGAACGTGCTTTACTCCTTTCAAAATAAAGTCATCTGTATTTCACTGAGAGAATATTGAGAAGGCATTGAGCGATCGTCATGGCAAGAAAGTGGACGTTAATCCCACAATCCAGTTAGCTGTGAGGTATGTCTGCTGATTTCAGTTGAGTGAAGTCCCTTGGTTGCACAGACGGAGACACTTCGTCATTGACGTCACCTCCTGTATGAGAATCTCCTGTGTGGTGTACAGGGATTGCTTTGGGTGGTGAAGGGGCGCTAGGGTATATTTCGGGCACCCCGTGCTTCATCAACATGCCTTGTTCCAGCAGATGTGTTCGGTTAATAAGGGATTCTACACACCTTGAGGTTGATTGGCTCGAACCTGATGTAGGCAGAGGACCGGCTGGGCTGCTGTTGAGCGCCGCAAGGACAGCCGAGTTATGCATCTGATACATTGAGTATGATGACGTCACGGGTTTTATGTCTAAAAAACACAAATAAAAAAAAATAAAAATTATACTATTATACTAAATTCTGATCAATCAATTGGCGTTCAGGATTTCTTTTAACCAATTTTTTTTCCCAACACCATTTTATACAAAACCGGACATTTTGTGGTTTTACCAGAAGTATGTGAATGGGGAAGTGTGAAACGTCCCATTATCCCATAGTCAGCTCACTGGAGCCTTTTGATCCAGAGGTCCCATTAAACAGTGCCCTCTCTCGGATAGTCAGAAAACGTGGCTTTTCTTCTCTTCCTTATATGAACTATTATGGGATGCATAAGTAAAGAAAGATGGCGAACGTTTTAGATGCGTCAACAGTATGCGATAGAGCAAAAGTTAAAGTTCCCGAATAACTTCACATAGTTAAGAATGAGACAAGGAGCCTTGTTTGGGACGATTTGAGTCGAAATGGAGAAGGCAGAGTCGCGTGCCTCCCAGGTACAGCTTTTATAGGAACCAATGTGTTCTCCGAACTTCTGTTACTTGGAATGTCAATTATAGTCCACTAAGCGGAGAATGAATTTATTTTCTGATTTGAATTTGCTTAACCGTTGACAATTTCAAAATCTACCGCGTATAAATGTCACATAATGTAGTATGAGCAGGCTAAGGATTGCCAGTTCCATGAATATGATGTAATGGGAAGTTTCATATTTCTCTATTCATAGACTTCTGGTTTTACTAATGCTGGGCTTGTGTATGATAGACAATAACACACGTCAACATTGAGAATAGATAATAGAACCCTCAACACCATGTGGTCCACATCTGTAGTTCACGACAATGCTACAAACTCTGACTTCAGCAAAGTGAGATTAAGCTAATACAGGATGACGGTAACATGTAAAATGTCATCAAGACCTCAATCGCAAATCCAATTGAAAAAACAACATATGCTTACCATGCATTGAATGATCTGTGCTAATTTCCTTTATTGGGGACTTGGGTTTGGAGGGAGTTTTCGGTTTTCTTTTTCTAGTCTGAATTCCGTCCTTCTTCATAGACATTGGTCTGTTGACCTGTGGAAAGAGAAAAAAAAATATGCATGCCAAATCCACAATTACAAAATTTCTCAATCGATGTATTATGCGTTATATACGAAACTATTGGTCTGTTGACCTGTGGAAAGAGAAAAAAAATATGCATGCCAAATCCACAATTACAAAATTTCTCAATCGATGTATTATGCGTTATATACGAAACTATCTTTCATATGTAAGATCAGGTAATAAGTTGACAAAAAGTTAACAAAACAAATTGTTATAACAAAACGTCAAAAAAAGCTACCCAGAAAGTGAAAAAGAGTTTTGTTTGACGCTTGGCGTACCAGACAAAAACGCGATATATTACAATAAATGACCACCAAGAAATATTATGGAACTGCCATGGGGTTTTTATTTTTTGCTAGTTGGGAAATATTTTATTTGACACTCCTGGATGAGAGTGGGAAGATGCACGGATAATTTTCATAAATATATATTTGTTTGTTTCTTTAGTTAGTTTGGCATGCCAATGAGTTGAAAATTGCAGATTGCACAAAAAAATCTTTCCCTTTTATATACATGAATTGCCAAGTTCTAAACAAACAATTTTGCAAAAAGTGAAGTTCTATTATTTCGAATGAGAAGAGAATACATTAATTCCACACCTGATGTAACTTAAAATATAATCCGCATGCGTTGCAAACCGGTTCACCTTCTGTATTCCTCCGCCAAAGTGTTGTCGTTGTTGTACAACAGTTTGCACAAGCCAATCCCATTCGTCTGTTACCTGCCTAAAATAAAACGACCAATCAGGATTGCATGATACTTGGTTCGTTGCATGATCTTATTTTAATATGTTTAGGTCTAAAGTTATAAGAATATCCAGTTAAAGTGGCATGAGCTGAAAAATGTTGATATTTTGACGTTAAAACAGAATGTTGAAATTATTGGCTACATTCCTCAAGACGTATAATTCAGAAGCTTTTTAGTGCTTTTAGTCTCGAAAATGTACCATAATGTATTGTTTTAAATTACCTTTGGCTTAGAATGAATGAATGGTCGTCCTGGTTATTTAAATTTTGTTTACTTTTCGAACACGTTTTCTGTTCGTACGGGCCATATACTGTATGGATTTACCTCATTCCAACGCCAATCATTTAATGGCCTTTAAAGCCTCTTACTGTCGTGACGATCAGAAATTATGAAAATAGTTTGAATTTTGGCAGCTCATGCCACTTTAATGTAAATAGGCCCTTATTTGATTGGGGTGCTGGTAAGTAACATAGCAGTTATGAACGATGAATCTGCCTGGAAGTTTCCCGCATAACTCCTCGTTGGTAGACATTTTTTTAGCCTAAAACGATGTAATCATATTCTTAAAACATATCTAATGGTTGCAAGTTGGGAACGGGTTTATATCCTGTCCTATCATCATAGTTCCCTTAATTTATGGATTTAAAGGATTAAGTGATGTTTTACACCGCACTCAACATTTTTTTCACTTAAATGGCGGCGTTAACAGGTTTAGTGGGAAACCTGTTCTTTACCAAAAGGAAACCCCTGACCTTCGGCAATTACATGGCAAATCTTTCACATACGGTGATCGAGTGAAATATACAATCAGAATTTTTGAAATTTTTTATTTTGGTCTGAGTGAGATTCGATTCCACGCCACATCGATGGATGGCCTGTGTTGAACTGAGAGACTATCATCATACCCAACTGAGCCACCCAGGCTCCTATAGTTTGAAAAGGAGCCGTATTAATGAAGCCAGATTATACCAACAAAAGGGAGATAAGCAAGAAGATAGATGGGTCAAGATTGTATCTACCAATTTATTTAGAGTAAAGATAAAATTGAGTTGACAAGACGCTGAAATGAAATGTTAAGGACTTATGATTAAACGGAAGTTTGGATTTGGGCCAGAGTAGGTGATATTATACATCAGCATTTTTATTCGTGGTGATGCCTGAGTTATGTCTCATTAAAACACGGTTGATTGGTTGTTTTAGCTTATTGTCGCGTCCATTCCTATGACTGTACGCCATATCTCATTAAAATATTTGTTTTAATAAAATTGAGAACAAATTGTCTGTTGGGTTCTGACGGGTTAACTTGGTAGATATATCCCACACATAGGAAAGTAAAAAGGACAAACAAATATCAATACAATGTGATGGGATATTTGTTGTCACATTAGAGCGATATTTCTGAAATATCTTCATTCACAGGAAAAGCTGGTGAAAGTCTGCGAATATAGCACAAGTCAATATAAAGACTTGAACTAACTAAATGATTTATGTAATTGGAAATGTGTGACTTAACATTGTGTAATTTAAATTACAAAGCTACAGGAAATATCTTCTGGGTTTAAAAGGCTATGAAGACTTGCTCTAAACATATTTACACATCCCCCAAAAATTCCCAACTATATTGAAACGAGTTCTAAATGCGTTTTTGGTTTTCTTCTTATTTACACGAGATGCATTTGGCTCACAGAAGACTGCCTCTTGCAACTGACTTGCCAAATTGTTCATGTTGTAATTTAAGAAAAACGCTTTGTTGGATTTCTAACCCCAAAAGCAGTTCACCGGCAGTTTTCACAAGCCCGTCCTTTGTTTCTGGCTTACTTCTTCCATGAATATCACAAAATTAAAAATCGCATCAAACCATTTTTGATTGGTCCGTTTTATATATTACCATATTATTAACTCAAATGGGATTTTTTAAAATCGCAACAAAGCGTAAAAACAACGTAAAAGACAGGGAAGAATATAAACATAATATACCTTTTCATATTTTACTTCAGGGTATTTTTTTCTTTCTTCTACTTCTTCCTACAAAGGCAAAAATAAATTTCATTAAAATAAATTTCATTTCAGTAAAAATAATATAATAAATTTTCCGGAAAAGCCAAGATCACAATAAAGAGTTTGTCTTCGACATTTTTCTACAATTCAATTGATACAGGCTAGCTGAGGACAGATATCATACTTCGGTTAAAGGGGGTGGGGGGGGGGGGCACGGTGGTCCTGTGGGTTAGAGTGATCGTCCGTCAGTCCCACACAGAACTTCCATCGATGCGGCGTGGATTCGAATCACACTCAGACCAATACCAATTAACAAACCAACGAGTTACTTATCCATAAGTAACTCGGTGATTTGCTATACCACCAACTTCTAAATGCCACTCAAAGAAGTCAATACCAATTAAATAAAGACAAGACAATAAAGCCGAAGGTTTCCTCTGGGCCATGAGCCCGGTTTCCTCCACCACTAAACCTGGCAACCCATCCATGTAAGTCAAACATTCTTGAGTGCGACAAAACATCAAAGACTCAATTATTTAAGATTTGAGTTTTACATAGTTTCAAAAGTAGTGTTTTTTTCTTCAGCTTAAAAACTTCGAAAGAACTTGGCTAAAATCGTTTTGCATGGACTGCAGTACTCACCAGGCGGCGCTGTGGCTTGATTGGTGGTCGATTGATCCCGTTCATTTTGTGATATAGTCCGCATGCGTTGCAGAGATAATGTCCGGTTCCGTCTCGCCGCCATAATGGAGTGGATATTGCGCCACAGTTTACACATTCTCTACCTTCTCCGTAATAATCTCCGGGCTCTAAAATAAACAAGAATTTATGAAATCTTTAATACGCCTGCCAGTGAAACTTCATAGTTGTTCATGATTTAGGTAAAGCCTATACTGATGAGCATATCAATAGTATTCAGGCATGACTGTTTGGGTCACTAAATCGAGCTTCCAAAATGCGCAATTATCTCATATATTTTGATCGTCAATACAATGGCAGTGTGTGAAGATCCTCGGAAAATAATTGGTTAAGGTTGGAATAAAATCCATATTGCATGTGACCTGCACAACGGAAATAGTGTTCGAAAAGAAAACAAAATTTAAATAAGTGGTAGAGATATTTATTAAATTTAAGCCCAAGTATTTCTAAGCACTGCTGTAACGTCTATTCTGGAGACTAAAAGCCCTAAATGGTTTCATATTTGTATTTCCCGATACAAAATACCCATAATTTCAACATATTGTTTCAACTAAAAACGTCACCATTTTGGTAACTCGTGTCACTTTGAGCTCGCTTTTGTAGATAACTTTAAAGAAAACCTCGGAATTAACTTGTTTAACATTGATTCTCGGCGATATATACTACAAAATTCTTCAAAGCTATTTTTGAAACCTTAAACCAATCAAATTTCTTCATGTTTACAGACATACCAAAAGATGTGGGTTTTGTTGCCAAAACATATAAAACCAAATTTAGTTTTGTTAGTAACACATAAAACCACTATTTCATCAAAAGGATACGTAAAAACAGAAAATCCACGCTCTAGATTTCTTTTCGAACCACTATTTTGGCTCGCATACGCCACAGGTTGTGCGACACTCTTTTTGCTTTGGTTCAGACTTTATGGAAAGATTGAGAATTTTAGCAGCTCATGCCGCTTTAAACTAACAACATGAGAGAACATTAAAATGAAGTAGAAAGTGGTGTGGCGTTGTGAGGAGCATTTGTCTAATTTTTGAATAGGCCTACATAAAGGTTATTTCTTTGTCCGTCTGAAAACGTATCTGATTTTTATCTACTCAAACGTTAACCATGCACAGAGATGCAAAAAGCTAAGTGTGGTCTTAACTACCATGGCAACCAATGCTAAAGTTATACGTTGCCATTGATAATTAAGATCACCTTAAGCTAAGATCGCTTTGTGAAACTGGGCCCTGAACACTATACTTTAAAGGATTTATGAACATTTCTCTCTGAACACGTAAAGGTTACTCGTAACACTTAATTGAATAAAAATAGATTTAAAAAGTAAAATGCTGCAGCCAAAAAGCTTTTGTTAGTTCTTCAAGAGGAAAAGAAAACCCTATTGAAATTATGCATATTTTTCTGTCAGCCCTCCTCGTACATGACGTTACAGCTGCTTTCTGAACGCTGGCGTATCTTCAACAACCATGGCCCATAGAAGGTTCAGTCAAAAGTTTACAATTTGTACGTTTGGAACAATAGCCGACGATTTCCCAAATTCTGGCATTATTTGTGACCTTTTTATGTAAAATACTAATATTAAAAATGTCAGCTTATTGTTACAAAATCTACCAGTAGGGACGAAATGTAATCATATCTCAAGTCAAGGGGAAATAGTTATAATTAAGCAGACTTCTCAGCAAAGTTTTACATCCAAATTTACACAAAATAATCCATTAAATAAAAAAGAATGGATTGAATTATAACAATTCGAATTAGATAAAATCTGACCTATTTTCATTTTTCATAACAATGATGTTTTTATTAACCTTGCTTTGTTGGTGTTAATCGATTTTGAGGTAAATGTATTATGAACACTAAGCCACACTGATACAGGGAGAATCATCTTGATTCAAACAGTAAATACAGGTCGATTGATTGGTCGGCGTTTTTACTGTATAGAAGAAACAATTTAATGAGCCCCGTTTATCCATTACCTAAGTCCAAGTAATGTAATTATAGTGTTCATCAATATAAAAACACATTTTCGTTTTGAGTAATCTTTATAATGATAACTCATTTCGCCTTATTTAAAGTTTGAATTGGTATGTCGCAAGGCGAGACTTTATGCCCTATGTATTTTTTTATGTTATGGTCGACGGTTAGACAAAGCCTTTGCTATTTCTACGATTTTAGCATGTATTCCATTGAAATGATGTGTTCGAATAAGTTATAAGGGTTTGTTTTATGACGTTTTCCACGTGAAAGAGACATTTTTTTCAACCATGCTCTACGCTTGCAGGTGCATAATTGAAGGTTCGATCCAGCGTTGAGCTACTTAATTTTATTGCAATTTTACGGTTAAATCAAAATCTGTTCATCTGTTCATTTTAAGAAAATGACAGTCATGTACAACAATTTATCCCGATGGTTCATGAATTATAGACGCAGCTGTAGTGCCTCTGGAATGTTTGTTATTAATTCCGTACCTTCCTTTGGCGAATTGATCAGAAAATCAACATTTTCGTTGCTAAACTGTATACAGTCAAGCTCAAATACTGTATTAAATACAATTATGTCATCTGATGTGCCTATGTTATCTCCCTTACATGTGAGATGGAGGGTTGTACTATACGGACTTCTTACTCAATAATAATCTGTTGTACCTATGTATATGGACATTTAGTCTGCAATAAAACTATTATTATTATTTACATAACCTGTGATTAATCTCAGTTTTAGTAATCCCAGACGCAACATTTGACAAATAAAATTCTTTGACCTTTGGGTGTTACTGGTAGCCTCACTAACCTTGACAAAAGCAGGGGTGTGAGAGCCGGCCCGAAAAAAAAGAGGAAAATTTTGTTTGTCAAGAATACCCCCAAAGGGTTTGGTTAAGAGTTAAATCAAATCACGATCAATTTGAACTACTTCTACATTGAGTTTGAGAGAAAAAAAAAAAAATTAAAAATCAGCAAAAATCAAAAATTCTAAAAAAAATTAAATTAGGCCTACTGGACTTAAAGTAAATTGTACGTGAAAATGGTGCCTTTTAACTTGTCCCTAATAGATGGTGCGCGGATTTTTCGAGCTTTTAAACTTTCCATTTGTTTCATTTAGGCTACCGTCTGTTTCGCAACGGCCGAAACGTGCGTCAGCAGCGAGGACGTATTATTACTATTAGGGTTGTATCGGCGAGGGTCCAATTATCGTGACTTGTCATCACTGCGGAAAAATAGCAGAGGCCGTGCATTCCAGACTAAATTCAATATTATGGCAGAATGTTTAAAAAACAACGCTTAATTGTGGTCTTTGGATTGCTTTTGATATCCAGTAGACAAAATGACACGTTCATTTCAAACACGCATTAAATTTAAAGCACGAGTTGGTCTTGGAATTTTATTTTTATGTTTGGATGCGCTCATGGTCTTTCACATCGTAGTCAGCGTTTATAGAATTAGGCAAATCACTGGAAAAACAACATACGCGGACCAATGTAGTAATACTAATAGGCCTATTAAAAGTATTATAAATAAACTACCACACAGCGGCGTTACGGCTAAGCCTTCTAACAAACATTCACCAGTCCTTCAGGCGGAACTCTACGGGAGATTATAATATTAGTTATTACGTAGGCCTACACCTCCAATAACTATGCTATCAGTTAAATACTACATGTACATAAATAAAATTGACACTCCACCCTTGAACAAAAACGCGGAATTCAGAAAAATGACGCGGACAGCCATTTAAAAAAACGCGATTTTCCGCGTTTCCGCGGAAGTCTCACACCCCTGCAAAAGACAAAGCAGAAGATTAACCTGGGATGAATCCCAGTTTTTAATCCCGAACCTAAGCTAAAAGCTAAAATACCTTATTTCCATGCCTGTCATAAGTGGTTGATTTCTGACAACTCCCCTGTGAACGTCACAGACTTCTATGCCCGGACGAGTGTCAAGTCTTATCATTATAGTATGACACGATACTAAAACTGATAACGAATGAACCGTTTATTTAACGGATAATCTTTAACAAATTTGACTTAAACACTTAAGAACAACAACATTGGCATAAATCCTTCCTATCAGTTTTCAGGGAGGGGCGGATAAAGGGGTGAAGACGCCATGTAATGAATCCCCCACTATTTCTGGGCAACTCGCCTCCTTGGTTATTCTTGTCAAGATGGGGTTTCGTGCGCTAGTTTCAATTGAAAAACGTTATTCAATAGAGAACATTACCTTGCCTCCAACAGATTTTCATTATTTCTTCTTTACTTTCAGGAGTCGATCTTAAATAATCAAGGTCAGAGGTCCAGTAAACAATGTTACAGAAATTGTGCTTAGCTAGAAAACTACATTACTAAAATGTTATTAGATTCTTCTATGGAGCGGTTTTACTAAAACCCAAACACATTGGACAACTTGTACTACTTTGTACATGGTGATGTTTTAATATGAGCTTTCGAGAGTACAAAGTAGTACAAGTTGTCCTAAAATGTTATTGCGCTTGATACAGACACAGTCGTAAGCTCGTGTTGTTCAAACAACTTTCTTCGTGATGATGTAATAAGGCCCAAAACATTATTTGAAGATATTTGCGTCAATATTATACCCGTTGGATTTTTTTTACAAAAATATCCCATAAATATTTGTTTCCGTGACTAATGCAATAACAAATAAACATAGAAATGCATTTAAAACTAAGTTTGATTGATTGATTGATCGTTTGGTGTTTTACGCCGCGCTCAAGATTATTTCACTAATGTGGCGGCGTTGCCAGTTTTAATGTGGGAGGAAACCGGGCTCTGTGCCTGGAGGAAACCCACGACCTTGGTAACTGGCAACCATCCCACATAGGTCGTTCGAGTGAAAACCCAGTCAGAAAATTTTCCAATTTTTTGGGACTGTGTGGGATTCGAACCCGCGACCCATTAGTGGTTAAAACTAAGAATATTCTAACTCAGCTATTAATGTCGATACACAATCGCAAATGGCAATCCCACTCCTAAAATAGACTCGGATCCCAGTGTGAATGTACGAAGCAACAAAAGTTGCCATTAGCAAAACATAGCTGATAAGTAAAACAATAAAGCACTGAGGCATTAAATATACGTGTTCAAGTTATTTTTGCAAAAGTTTAGCAAATTTTAAGAATGTTTTGCTCTGCACTGATACAGATGATCTCGTTTGAAGTAGACACAAGCCTTGAGTCATTAATCAGTTTTGGGATGAATGGATTTATTGAGTAAACAGGCGTTTTCCGGCCTTTCACATAGAACCAGAGATCTATAAATAAAGCCAAAGTTGATAGTTTTCTCGAATTGCTGCGTTGTCCCGATATTGTGGTGCTTACGGACATTGTTTTCTAGGGACTTGGTTGGACGTACATTGTCGCTGGTCATGTGACAGGTCACGTCACAGGTGGGATTATCAAGGTAGCTAAAGAAATATATGAATAACACAATGTTTAAATTACTAGAATACCTAGGGTTATTGGATGGGCCATTGAGGTATATACGTGTCTTAACGGATTCACTTTTTCCCACACCCAATCATTAGTCAATCAATCATTTATTTATTTATTTATCAAGGTGGTAAAATGTATCATAATGCAAACTTTGTCAGTAATTGTCAGAATAGTTTGAGCACTTGGAGGTAATGGTTCACGCTGGGAGCATCAATCACTCACTGAGCCCGTGTTATATACACAGCGAATGTTTTTTTGCGAAATGTAAATTAGATTAAAATTATCGGGATGTTCTTCATTTTTTACTCAGACGTGCTCTAATTCGTTTTTTGGTATATTTCAAGTCCCAAAGCTTGCGGATACTTATTTTAATGCCGTTTGGAAAAGCATACTGTTTAGTACATTTTGCCAGTTATTTTATATCGGCGGATTTTGTAAATTCTATTTACAACTTTAAGGTCGTACAGCAATACATTTTATTATTCTTTTATAGACAATAAAAGTCCACTTTTGTGACCAGAAGCGGACACGAGCGTAGCTATAGTGTTCACTTAAATGAATTATGGTTTGTACATGATTTTATATCGCATATAGACAATCAAGAGTTGAGTGTATACGAAAGTGGATAATAATGCGTTTAGACAGTTTAACGGTTTAGGACTGATATTAGTTTCGGATGCCCAGAAGAGTTTTATGGTTTCCCACTGAATTAGAAGGTGTTTTGATAAAGGTCGTTAGGCACAATTAAGGACAACCGGGTTTAATTTTCCGCAATGATCAATAATTTCTAAATAAAAAAATTCGGAATTTGTCCGAGAATCATGTCCTTACTTGTCTTTTAACCAATATCGGGGTTTGTGCTTGTCCAATATAAAACGAAACGATATAAGTAAAGCATCGGTTTCCAATATTTTGGTGTTTACCGGTTGAAAAAAAATTGCTTGAGTTAACTGTTTTTATTTAAATATGTTCAAATGGAAAAATCTCCATAAAAACAGTGACAGGAATGTATGTAAAGGGAACTGTTTAAAACACCAACAAACAGCACAAACATTAAATAAAATTCTGACCCTGAGTTGTGGATTGGTTGATTGTTTGGTGTTTTACGCCGCGCTCAAGATTATTTCACTTATATAGCGGCGTTGCCAGGAGGAAACCCACGACCTTCCCTTGGTAACTGGCAACCATTGGAGTGAAAACCCATTCAGAAAATTTTCCAATTTTTGGACTGAGTGGGATTCGAACCCGCGACCCCTGAGTTGTGGAATATTGTCCACTAATGCAACAGAATATTTTGTTCGCAATAGTCTCGCTACTCGGTAAACATTTCTCATGTTTTACACATAAATGTGAATATAGCCATAGGCACTAGCTCACACCAGTATAGATCGTAAAATAGTCGTAAAACTCTGACCTTTACATAATATTGTTTTAAGTGGGTTATAAATAATAATATTAAGAGGAATTACCCTCAAAGAGAGGATCCATATCATTTATTTTGACACCATGTAGGCCTAACGCATGGCTTACGTGTTTACAGCCGAATTAAATCTTATAGCTTATAAACAGTTTTAACATAGTAATTTTTAGCATCGCCTTTTATTGGACTATAAGAAAAAAATTCTATATAGTTCCTTTCGTGTATTTCATTTTACATTTAAATCATCACTCGGTTTGATTTTGTCGTATTTGTGTCTATTATAATGGACGTATCGCAAATATATGAGAACGAGTAAACATTTTCTGCGCTCAGTGACATATCTAAAGTACACGTACAGCGTTCTCTAGCATATGCTCAAATAACAGTGTTTGATTTCAAACTATAACTGACAATAATCTAATATAGCATAGGCTGTAGATCATTTCTTACAAAACCCGGTAGAAGAATTCACGTGTTGTAAAACCCACGAAAACATATAGCAGAGCATAATTAAAAAAAAAGCCAACATGATCTACTGAAAAGATTTTCAAGGGTTCGAATCCAACGCTTTCGACAAAAAGATAATATATCTAAAAATGCAATATATCTGAAGATATGAAATGGCATCACTGAAAGGTTTGTATGTTTCCTCTCCAATGGTAAATTTGTCTTACATATATTCGCACGGTAAAACACGAAGCGGCTATTTTTTTCGGTAGGAGTGAGGCCTCGGCGATTTCATATTTCTCAAGGCAAAGATCGCAGTGGATCGCTGTTTGAATAAAGCCATATGAGAACAGTTAAATAATTCGAAAGGAGAACGAATTTCGACATCGTCCCGAAGCCATTTTACCTTTACAAAAAGCAACGCCATCTGGCGGTCATTTGAGCTTCTCTTTACATATGCAATCAGTACTCGGTTATTCAGTTCCGATTTTTGAAGTGCGTGAGATTTTTTGTGCATTTTTTATTTCCTCGGCATTTTCTACCTTTTTAAAAAAAGTAAATGGTTGAATTAAAGACTGGAAACAATTCTGGATGTATAATGGTACCTGGTTACGTGGATGGGAATCTGAAAGTTGGGTGTGCTTTATGTACTAAATAGGAATACAAGTATAACGACCACTGTCATTGGTTGGCGTTAACTCAACATTTGTTCTTGTTGCTATGCAAAAATTCTGACCAAAACATCCCAAAAGAGATGCTACAGAACACGCATAAAATTAGCCCGGGTTTCTGACTCCAAAAGGACATTTTTTTATACGGAAAGTAATTTCGTAAAAGGAAAGTAATTTCGGAGTCAGAAACCCGGACTGGCATCAAATCATTCAGCTCCAAATTTAGAGAAGGTGATAAATGGAATTGTCTACTATCTCATGAACAGGGTGAAAGTCATTTTTTATGAAATAGGACGCCTTACAACAACAGCATTGTAAACTTGTTTCAACAGTTTCTTAGGCAGCGAGTACTGCTTTTCAGCTGCTAAAAATGCACATTTTAGTGAACTTTTAAGTAATTTATCTTTCTATTTATTCTAATGTCTCTTGGACTGTAATTTTTCTAACAAGTTTTAACGTGGTATATTATAATAAAGTTGTGCTACTTTATATAATCAATAAAACTGCCAGAGGTAAACATTGTCGCTTGAGGAAAAAACACGAAGAGAACAAAAGGTGTGGTTTTATATAGCAAAGAAAGTCCTAAGTTAAGTTCCTCAAAAGTGGAATGCATTAAGGTTTAAATTGGGCACTAAATCACTCCAATAGAGAATTCCTATGTAACTAACTAAACGTTCTACAGTTCAATTTTAGACCTACCGTGATATTGTAAAACTAAGCTCGCGGCATACTCTGCATAAAAACCATAGGCGACATTTTAAAATCAGATTTCATGAAAAAAAAGAAAAGAATTTTAACAAGGGTCCTTGTAACATATGATCAAATCCAATACAACAATATACCTTATCCTGAACGGGTCAAAGGGGACATTTAGGATTAAGTAAATCGGTAACTTCCACAATATGCCCCATAATATTTTTATAAGATTGACAAAGTTATTATTTACCGTCAGACAAAATTGTGACATCCGTGAATCTTAAACCCCAAAATAATTTCATTTGCCCACGCCAAGATCAAAGAGATCCATTACAAATTAGTTTCCTCTAAGTTTCCTCAATCAATGCCTCACAGTGAACTCCAGAAAAAAATAAACAATACAATGTACTCTTTTTGTACCGTACTAAACGTTACGTACGACACTAAAATATCAACTTTTTTAGCTAAAGTTTTTTACTATAATGAAAACTAATTAAGTTATCAAACACGAGTAATACGAACAGGATTTCATTTGAACAGATCTTTTAAATAAATTAAGGCAAGTCAAAATGAACTTTAAATATATGGCTTTCACTCGAACATTTAGATTTAAATGATTGACACGAGCGCGATTCTCATTTTCAAGCATAAATCCATATGCATTCTTCGGGCAGCTATTTAAACTGCAAAGGTAAATCTAAGCAAATTAAAGATTATTCAAAATGAATTATAAAAGTACAATTTTCGCTTCAAAATTTAAAAGTAAAGGATTTATGCTAGCAATATTTTCAGTTAAGCATTTTCTAAAGGAATTCGTCAAGCGGAGTCTTTAACTCAAAACATAAATCTAAATGGCTGGTGTGAGCATAAATCTACAGGAATTTTTCACGTAAACTTTATGCCCAAAAACATAAATTTGAATATAAAATTAATTTAGAGCAGGGCTTTCACTTGAAAAAATAAATCTAAATGAATTCAAAAAGTAGTTATTTTCATGGGAGAAGATACCATAAAGAGTTGTTTATCACAAAAATCTAAACAAATTTTAAAACCAAAAATAGCGATCATAATGATACAAATCGATTTTTCAAAATAGGCAGAATTAAATTCAAAAGATTACACTGGATTATTTATTTATATGCAGAAATTTTCAACAAAACCTAAAAGAATAAATGCATGGGCCTTAAAACGATGTGGGGCCATGGAATTATTAAAAACATATGATATAATATACACTATATACACAACCGAACTCTTCGCGATTTTATTTTTGAGAAAACAATACTTTATATAACATGAAACATGTCCGATAAGTTGTACTTAAATTTTATTCCCAAACATGGAAAACCCTCAATAAAAATTCAGGTGAGTATATAATGTTTCTCGTCGATCTTGTTTTCATAAAAAGTGGAAATCCTAAATATAAAATGACATTTATTATTTTACAACCCGCAATTTATTCCTTTTTTAAGATCGTTTAACCTGACTCAAAAAGTTATAAATGTAAATTTTTTTCATATTATATGTTTACAGATTAAATAGAAGTAAAAAAATTTAGCACCCGTTATTTAGTTATTAATAAATGGCATATGAATGTATGAAGCCCTCCCCCCCCACCCCCCAACACACACAGAAAAAATAGAATTAACAACTCCATGAAAATGTTGCATTTTAACCTTCTGGTAACCCTTGGGACAGCACCAAATACTCGCAGGTCCCTTGAAACGAAAATACCAATTACAAATAATATATTCAAAATATTTAAGTACTTAAAGTGGCATGAGCTGCCAAAATGTTGATATTTTGACGTTAAAACAGAATGTTGAAATTATTGGCTATTTTTCCCAAGACGTATTATTCAGAAGCTTTTTAGTAATTAAGGAAAATGTACGATAAAGTATTGTTTTGAACTAACTTTGGCTTAGAATGAGCCTGTACAAACCAAAGGCGTGTGTTTATAACGGACAGAATTCAAATAGCCGGGAAGTATGAGTTAATTTGTGGGAGTTTTGCTGCTAATAAAACTACCATCGTCAAGACTAGTATCAACGAAAAGCTCTTATTTTGTATTTGCAGATAAAAATAATAAGAAAAATTCTGTTTCAACGAAATTTTCTTAATATTTCGTGGCTCTTGCCACTGTAAACAATTTTAATTGAAAAGTTATTTATTCCATCCTATTTTGAAATCCAATTACATGTACATATGGAGCCCATGTCACTTTTGAAATGAAATTATAAAGACACTAAGGCTGTTAACACATTCAATAAGAATTGTAAATGGACTTTTCGCAATTTTAAAGTTAAGATAATTAGAAAAGTACAGAGTGACCAATCTCGAATAGAAGGCTGCAAGTTGACTTTCCAACAAAAATGTAACAAATTATTTAGAGAATCTCGTGTTGCTAAAATTATAAACGGACTTTTCGCAATTTTAAAGTTGAAGAGCAATGAAAAAAATGATTTTTGTTAAATTGCAAGCAATATTTCGTATTAAGTGGTTTTGTTAAAATGATCGGGGAAATAAAATTGACTTCATGCTACAATCCCAGGTTACACCTAAACGAAAATTTACAACGCAATGTGACCTTATGTGACGTCAGACCACAATCTGGCGGTTTGACTTACAGGTTTGCTTTAAAACCAATAATAAATCATTAGAATTTTGTTTAATTTAAATCGCTGGCTATGTACATACATATCATGCTATCACTAACCATAAAACGGGTATTTGTGATCACATGAAACCGGACCCAGACAGTATACACGGTATCCAGTAAACATTAACGAATACATTTGAAAAAATCACAATGGTAAAATAAAATTTACAACATATGATTTAAGTAATGGAGTAGATTTTAACTCAAACTTAACAAGGTTGCATAATCTACAAAAATGCATTGTAGCTGAACTAAATGTTTATTATTGATAATTGATAAATGTTTTATTTTTAGTTTTCAACTATACAGAAACAAAGCTATTTTTGAACATAACTGAACTATAAAGAGTAAAAAAAGTCTCTGACATATGAGGATAATGTTAAAGGAAAACCATAGCCTACATGGCTATAAACAGTCCACAGATTCACATCAAATATGGATTTTTTAAATTAAAAAAAATATTTCTAAAATCTGTTAACGCTCAATCATTCGTCTTTGGAATGATTTTCCAAAATTTAATTTTTTTTATGAAAAGGGAAATATTTGCTTTTAACCATTCGACTGATCGGTTCGTTTCTTAGCAAAATTAAGACATAATAAAAAAAATTAAAGTAGTTTTTCAAACCGGTACTATTGCTGAAGTAGATTTTATAGAGGCTTTGGTTAAAAATGACCACAGACAGGTTAACAAAAATAAAAACGGTTTAAATGTTCTATATTTATATAAATTGCATATTCTTTTGTCAGTTGAACACAACAATCTACAAAAGTGTGCATAGCATATGAAGTCGGCGAAAATATATAAAAAATATATTTTGATGAAATATGAATATGTAAAGTATACAACACTATATTCAGCTATTGGACTTGAAACAGCGGCACGGATTAGTTTGAAGCCTTGACGAAATAGAGGTGAATAAAGGTTTTACCAGTTTGTATTCCACGCAGAATAAAATAAAATAAATGTCCTTGATACAGAGTCACAGAAAACGGTTTACATTCTAAAAATAATACGTTTGTAATACCTGCATAATAATGTATCTGCAAAATTGAATACCATTTGCGATACATTTGGCAACAAAATGTATCTGTAAAATTGTATATTAATTTCAATATATTCGGTACGAAAATGTATAGGTATGTGTAAAAGTGTATATTAATTTCAATATATTCGGTACGAAAATGTATAGATATGTGTATACTAATTTCAATACATTCAGTACCCAAACGTATATGTATCTGTAAAATTGTATTCGATTTGCAATACATTTGGTACCAAAATGGATATGTATCTGTATATTGTATACTAATTTCGATACATTTGGTACCGAAATGTATATGTATGTGTAAAATCGTATGCCGTTTGCAATACATTTGGTACCAAAATGTATAAGTAAAATTGCATTCAATTTGCAATACATTTGGTGCCAAAATGCATATGTATCCGTAAAATTGTGTACCACTTTCAGTACATTTGGTACCAAAATGGATATGTATCTGTATATTGTATACCACTTTCAATACATTTGGTACCAAAATGCAAATGTATCTGTAAAATGGTATACCAAAGTGTATCAAACTAAATCATTTCTGAATATCAAGCCAATACTTTCCCAACTATTCCCTTATTCGTGGGTGCCGTTTCCCCTCAGCTATCGCCTCGAAAACACATACGGTTTACGGGCCCCTATATGTATCAGCTTAACGACTTTATATAACTAATGTAGTAATGCTGTAAGTATATAACAAACGTACGCCAATAAACCTATTTTTATTAGTAATCTAGGGCTTCCATAAATATGTTTTTATTCATGAACCAACCCTCAACCTAGTGTCGTCCGAAACAATTCTTATATATCGTCTTATTTCTGTTCACTAAGATTGGAAATTACAAACGACTTACCCCTTTCGCCAATGATCGCTGATCGCTGCTCCTGTGTGAGGCCAGTTGGATAAGATCCCCAAGACGAGGGAAGCTCGGACCCCATGTAACTGGTGTATGGAACCCCAGGATGTCGGGGTCCATACTGCATCTGGTACGATTGCTCAGTTCTTGAGGATAGGGATAGATTAGGACTAAGGGAGGAACTTGTTGCGGATGGGGAGTAATAACGGGAGGGAGAATTTGTGCTTGTTGCGTAAAGGTCCTGTTGTAGGGACCACATGGAAGGTGACGCTCCCGGGGAGGAGGAATGGGGTAAGGGAGAAACGTGTGGGTTCGTCGAATGGTAATGCATGGTTCCGCCGGTTACTCTTGACGCTGAGGGAGCATACAGTTGTGTCATGGACGTTGGATGAAGATATGTTCCGCCAGGTGTGTCTGGATAAGCCGGTGGCTGGACCGATATGACACTTGCCCCCGGAGCACCCTGATATAAGGAGTGCGTGGAATGAATAGGCGAGTTTGTGAGCGGGGTTAGGTTGCAGCCGGACACTGATGGCGCCCCGGTATGGTAATGTCCTGCCAGTGTGATGCTGGGCCGATCCAAACTGTTGAAAAACCCTTCGACCTCTTCTGTGGGGAGCAAGTGCCCAGCGCTATCAAAGGCAAGGGGTATGTTCGACGTGAGGCCATGGCTGGAATGCAGATGGATGTTTCCGCCATTAGTCACGGTTGTCAAGGAAACGGCTTCTGGTGAAGGGCTCTCATGCCTCAGGTGGATTTGGGTGACCGTAGGGTCTAGTGGGGGCGGTGGACTTGGGGTGCGACTAGCTCCACGGGAAGTTAGAGGAGTTTGACCAGGAGTTAGTATTTCACCACAAGATCCTGAGTGATGACTTTCTGGAGACCGTGGTTCCTCCTTTATAATTGTTACCCCTAACCCAGCGTGTCGATGAGAAGGAGGGGGCGACGAGTTGCGCCAGTCGTCGTCTGATCGAGACATAACGACTTTTCTTGAAAACGATTTTTCAGATCTCCATAAAAGATCGTCAAGGTGACCAAAAGTTGATCTCCAATAATCACAATCTGGCGCCTTTTTCCAACACAATTAACACTAGAACCTCTTCTTCCAGTACACTGAAATACTTCAATAGTCCGTTACTCGTTTCGAAAACAGTTTTTGCAAAGCAGTTTTAATCTGACACTCTTTATCTCCGAATCCACTGTAATATATTTCCTGGAAGGATTAAAAAAAGACATGGCTGACTTTATAAAGCTTTGTGGATAAGCATATGATCGAGCACAATTCTCCTGTAAGTTCACAAGTATGGGCTTCATAACGCAATGTTCATGTACCAGCTAAAATTAAATCCGTGTAATATTAACAGCGTTGAGAAAAATGTCCTTACATATAATTATCGAGTAAAATTGGGGCATTGTAACTTAAGGACACGGCCAGGCCAACTTTTAATAGTCATTTTTACGAGGAACGCTTTCTCTCCTTCACATGTCATATTAAAGGTATAGACAGATTTAAACTCCAGCGAGGCTAATAATGTTTCTTGAACCTAGGTAAATACTAAAGTAAGTGAGACAAATATGTCAATGAAACGAAATGGCCCCTTAAGTTTTTATGGGACAGAGTCGTAAATTATCCAGCCGGCTGCTCAGTATGCGATTTCAAAGATGGCCGACTTGGAGCACAGAAAGCATTGATTGGCAACGTAATACCAAGCCCTTTAAACAGAAACCACAATCCTACCTTTCAAATCTCAACTTAAAATATCCGTTTTTTAAAAGGTGTTTGAGTTTTTTAACAGTGAATGTTTCCATTGTGCACTCTTGCAAACGAAATCTCTGAAACTATAGGAAATCAGGAATAGCGTGGCCCGCGACCAAGAGGAGGAATGATCTACACAACATAGGAATGTGAAATTCGTCTTAGGCTTAGGACCCTATGCATAATCTTTTGGTATTATCGCCGTTTTGCCAATAAGAAGCAAGCAATTGATAGCTGATATCTGATGTTTTTAAGTGACACGAAACAGCAAAAAGTCAGGATAAATAATCTACCTTCTAACATTGGCGATATGTTCTATACAAACCATGGGACCTACTACGTAGATATAAAGATTTCGTCCTCATAAAAGATAGTGTATCAGTGATGATAAGTAATTAGAATTATATGATAGTCAGTCCTCCAAAAACGTAAAACAGTTTATAATATAAATTAAGCGAAAAGCGAAATGAAAAATATCGTCGATCAGGAAGTGGGAACTATCATAATGGCGGATAGTATAACGCTTTGTTTCAACTAACCATAAAACAGCTCTTCGGTGATTTGGGATTTGTCTTACGGGAGGGAAGGGAAGGTGGAGAGGCCGGCTGATTTGATATACAGCCGGCAATTAGCTTTCTTACCTGTTGTTTCTAGCGCTGCCAACCTCGAGGTTCTACTCGATAAGATATGAAGGTAAGATAAAATCCATTATAAAGGCCGCAGTTTTTATCATTTTCTGACAGTGAAGTTGGACGCAGGGACGAAGGTCTTCCAGTTTTGCCGTTTGTCCTTTATTGCTTGACAGGTATAGGTTGAGACTTCAACCTGACAGCGTCACACGCTTACCTACATGGACCATCCTATGTGTCCTAAATTTGTCGTGAGAAAACTGCTTCTGGTGCCTGTGAGAATTCCAGAATTTCTCGACTTTGGAGAAAAACGTATCAGGCAACCTGTCCACATGTCCGTTTCGTGAAAGCCGCTCATATGAAATGTTGCCAACACTATGTTCAACAATACACCCGCGAGACGTAAATTCCGGATCTCTTCTAACTTTTTCACCTGTCAAACGGTCTTCTTTCATTCGCCATCTACGAAATAATCCGTAACATACACTCTTTGTCTTTATCGATTAAACTGTAATTCTGAATTTAAGAGTTTTGAAGCCGATTTATATTTCGAAATAGGCACGCGGTTTGCCAACACAATTATTTCGCGTAATAAAACGGTTTTCAAGACCCATAGCCAAACTGTTTATTTTGCATTCTTTTTTCTTGCAGAATAAAGTTTAGATCTATAGTCAAATGGCGGCCATGCTTGATAAGATAGACTGGCAAATCCTTGGCAAAGTAAACCCTATTCCAAAGGTCACCAAGACCTCGATCCTCAGCTCTCTTGACTGTCAAAATAAAATAAGCAGGAGATAAAATCCACTGCAAAGGTCAAATCATTCAATATATAAACACAAACTTTTGCCTATCTACATTTTATGGTTAACAGAAGGCCATCGTGGACTCTTTATCTCGCACTATCGCGCGTTGGATCCGCGGTAAGCTCGGTCAAAGTTCGCTTTGCGTCGTCATGTGACACGAGCCATATATGGATAAGAGCTGCTCTGCAGTACGTGGAGCACACTAATTTGATTGGATAATAATTTCAGAGATTCTAAAAGTAGATTACTTCTTCAGTAAGCGGAATTACGGTTGACTCCTATTTATTGACTCAACATGTATTTTCATTTTGGGATACAGAAATGTAAAACATTGAATTTGTCAATAAATAATTTTAAAGATTAGACCAACTGATCGATATGAAATAACAGCAGATAAATAATTTACTTCAGGATCATTTTCGTTAAACACAATTGAGAATTTTTCCCCTATTTTTAACGCCCCATCCCTGGCTTTACGTAGCTATTCTTGGCAATGTAAAAAACACAGCATGGTAGTGTTCAGAAACAAAAAAACAACTAAAATTTGTAAAGCTCCTCGCGGTCACTCGCATTCTAAGAGTCAAGGCAAAGTTTTCTGATAAACTTCAAAAGCATTTTTTAGTTTGTCTGAGCTGATGTTATTTTAAAGGTATAAATTCGCAACTGTAGCAATACTGGGATAAAATATACACAATTTAATTGTCAATAAAACCATTGAATTAATCAGGTGATACATTGGATACGTCCAATTATATTTAAAATGGCTGAATGGTGATGTAAAAACAAACGTAAAAGGAAGTCCAAACACCAACTTGGTCACCGAGTATAACTCATATAGCTTATTTTGCATTGTCAAATTTTTGTCAAGCTTTTCTTGAACCAAATCCTTAATGGAGAAAAAAACAAACAATCATTTAGGGGCCCGGAGAAACGAGCTAATGTTTCCTTTCCAACGGTACCAAATACATTTTCTGTGATTATTTCAAGTGCCGTGGTGAAGTTAATACAATACCATACAATTTCATTTGATTACTTTTCGGACATTATTTCGGTTTGCACAGGCCACAGACTGAAGGATTTTTTCTTATTCCAACTGGAATCATATAGTTTTTCTATGAACCCTGTAATTTTTCTGATAATCAGAATTTAGGAAAAAAGTGCGGATTTTGGCAGCTCATGTCACTTAGTAATACAAATATAAAATATGAATAAACATCCCGCTTATCACGCCTATGTCAGGTATTTCCACAAATGCTTCGCTGTTTATACGAGCGGGGCTGATCGATATACATGTATTTCATTTCACCGTCTATCATTTCGTTTTTAAAAATTCCATTTCCAGATATTTTTCAACTTTCCAGAATGCATTAACTTCATGGTGACAAAATAGAGAAAATAGTTTGGATCTGAAACTATCATATAGGCTTAGGTAAATTTAGATAACAATGTCTCTATTCGAAAGGCTCTCTGAGACGATATTGCCCCCCCCCCTCCCATCACCCACTTAAAAGTTTACACATGTACCATATACAGAAGTCTAATAGCAGGCATTCCAATTCCACACAGCCACACACCCCTTCTGTTCAAACAAAGCTTCCGTGTAGCGATTTTTAAGATAGACAATAAATCATTAAACTATATACAGATAATACAATAAAACATCGGTATGGTCAAGTGTTGGGCGCCTTGGCAAAACAAGGCGAGTGATTAAAGAAACATGGCGATCGCACTAGTTTCTGGTTGACGGATGTTTCGCGCTTAACGGAACATGGCGATCGCACCAGTCGTGTGGTGAATATATGTTTTGTGCTTAACGGAACAAAGCGATCGTACCAGTCGTGTGGTAAACAGATGTTTGGTGCTTAACGGAACAAAGCGATCGTACCAGTTTGTGGTTAAAGCCGGCCGCACACTGCACTTGTGGTCTGCGATTTTTCACCGGCGTCTCGAGCCGCAGTGTCGCAAGCGAACGACTGTTCGTTCGGTGTGCTGTGAACGACGCAACCATTTGAGGCTTACGGTATGAGCCGCAGCCATGACCGCAAGCATCAAAATGATTTGATATTTGCCGGCGTCTTATTCACCGGCGTCCCCAAACACAAGCAGTGTGCGTGGAACCTCGCCGTCTTTTATCTTGCCGTAAGGCATTCGACCAATGAGAAAAGGTCTTCCTGTCACGTGGTTTGAAAATGGCAGCCCTTGAGGAGACGATACCGTCGGAATTTTGGTCCGAAGATAGTTTGTTAGTTGACCTGTGGCGGAAATATGTCAACTTATATGATACAAAATTACCAGAAGTCTTTGACGATAAAACAGATTAGTAGACAACATTCGGACATAGTTCTTGTAAGACCGAATGTCTTCTTCCTCTAATTTAGCAGATGGCGATAGTCTCCATAAACGTGTCGGTTTCTCCTCCTAAAATTATGAGAAGCATAGCAAGCTTTAGTTTATTGGAAAGCGCCATGTTTTCTTGGACCTACGAACCCAAAATTACGTCATAATCGGATATGTTTGGAAAAATCGCGCCACAACTTTACTGTTCACCCGCACATCGATGCGCAGCCATATTCAGAGCGCAGTGGTTTGTATGAATACGGCGCCGATCAGAGTGGTAGACCGCAAGTGCAGTGTGCGCCCGGCTTAACGGATGTTTCGTGCTTAACGGAACATGGCGATCGCACCAGTCGTGTGGTGAACAGATGTTTTGTGCTTAACGGAACAGAGCGATCGTACCAGTCGTGTGGTGAACAGATGTTTTGTGCTTAAGGGAACATAGCGATCGTACCAGTCGTGTGGTTAAAGGATGTTTCTTGCTTAACAGAACAGAGCGATCGTACCACTTGTGCGAAAATGTGAGGAAACCAACCCCTGAATCAGAAAGGGGTTTTCCTGGGGCGCATTGGTTGGTGGATGGGAAGGGGGGTTGGGGGCGTTATTCGATATTCGAATTTGATATGGAATGTAGTGTTTACCTCCCTTTGGTTTAGAAGTCTCGCGTGCCAAGATTATCTTCCTTGTTTATATAATTTGCTTCTTTGTTGACTCCATTCTGTTGAATGATGTGCGCCACCCCTTCGTTGTTTAGATTGCCTATATAACTATTTGTCCAACAAATTAAGGGGTTCGAAACAAAAATGTGCAATTGAATAGGGTTTGAACTTCAACTTCGCTGTAAGCGTGATGTTGCAAGAGCCGTAGTTTTGCAATAAAAGGAAACAGGGATTTTTATTTCCATGATATATTTAGGCAGCTAAGCAACCCTCATCATTACAAAAAAACTTGATAAGGAATTTGGCCTGAAAATGTTCGGAAGTTTAATAAAATTCTTGTTTCCCTTCAAGATGAAGGCTTACTTAATGAAAAACAGTATCGCTATTTGGAATCTGATCAAACCACTAAAAACAGGGTCTTCTATATTCTTCCGAAAATTCACAAACCCATTGAAAAATGGCCCAAGCCTACAATGCTCCCTGGGCGTCCTATTATCTCAGATTGTGGCAGTGAAAGCTATAGAATATCAGAGCTAATTGATTACTATCTAAAACCTATAGCGAATCGGTGTCCTAGCTTTATCAAAAATACGGATGATTTATTGGCCAAATTGTCTGAGAAATCCATCCCACAAGATGTGATTTTGGTTACTCTGAATGTGGAGTCTATGTATACAAACATTGACATAGATTTGGGTCTCAAATCCATAAAATCAGCATTCCAAAGATATCCTGACCACCGTTGTCCGGATAAAGACATGTTCAATGGGGATATCTTTCAGCAAATTAAAGGTTGCTATGGGGATTGTGCATTACCGCCAAACATTTATCTCAGGTACATCAATGAAATGCCTTAAGACGCGATGCAAACTCGATATATACGCAAACAGTACGTCAGAGAAACTCAGAATTCTCTACGACAAAGAGCAGCCAACCATTTGTCTAGTATTAGACTTAAACATGATGTACCCGTGGTACAACATTTCAATACTCTAGGTCATTCGGTCAAGGGCCATTTTGAAATCATGCCTATTGAGAAAATCCCTTTTCACACTTCCGCTGCAGATACCAAGCACAAACGTTTGGAAAGGGAAAGTTTTTGGATTCAAACATTACAAACTATTTATCCTTTGGGTTTGAACTTGGACCCAGGAAGATGTCGTGAAAAAACTATAATACCATTTGTGTTTCAGTATAACAAAGCTAGCATCGCTATGGCCAAGATTATAGTAGAAGAATACAAACTACTTCAAAGTAAACTTGCTCGACCTCTGACCCAAAGGCCAGTCATTGCTTGTAAAAAGAACAAGAGTTTGAAAGACATACTGGTCAGGGCTAAACTCCCCTGTCTGCCTTCTACCTAGGTTTTTCTGGGAAAGGGGTGGGGGGGGGGGGCAAATTTTCACTGTCTTTTCCCATGACCCTATAATATATAGTTTGAAGATATTCTTACCATAGCTTAAGATGTGTAAGCATTGTCAATGTAATACAAAGTTTTCCAGAAAATTATACTGACTAAGGCCGAGCTCCTGCCAGTCGTCAACCTAATGAAATATCATAGGTTTACTTTATTACAACAATTTATGATGGAGTATAAAGGTCTAAATGATATACCTCTTTTTAACACAATTAGAAACTTGTCTCCGTGGTTATTTTAGACAAGAAGATTTTCCCTGTGCCCGTGTGTTTTAGTGTTCATAAATATATTTTTATAGTCCTAGTATATTTCTATTGACATCGTTTTCAGGATAGATAAAATAATTGTGAATAGAATTGTATAAACTGTATTGCTAAGGACATCGTCCGCACTGTATAACGTATATTAGTTTATTGAGTTTTCTATAAATTTATTTTTTTTATTGTTTTCGTAATTTTTCTTTTTCACATATGGATCTTTTGTTTCACGTGCGGATCTTCTGTTTCACGTGTAGATCTTGTTTCACGTGTAGATCTTCTGTTTCAAGCGTATGGATCTTTCTGGAATCCGTGACATATTTTGCTCATTCCCCTGGCTCACCCCTTAGATGTTCACAATTTAGTTCAGTTGACCAAGTTTTGAATCTGACGAAGACACCGGTATAGGTGTCTAAAGCTCGTGTTCGCAAACAACTAACTTTGCGGTAATGTATTAATTGTCTCTCATTAGTATGGAACCCACGTTTAAAGACAGTTTCAAACATGTCTTACATCGAGACCCAAATGTGTTAAGTTTCTATAGCTATGCAAATTTGTGTTAATACAAAATTGTAACACATTTCTCTACTTTGGTCAAATATATATAACTCATTTTTAGAATGCTATTTGGATGCGATTTCCGTGTCTATTCTTATTTGGAATATTATATTTGACTTGCTAACTTGTCAGTGATACGGTCATTTGCTTGATTTATGAATTCCTTTATCTGATCAAAGGGTTTGACAGTGTGTTTCAGGATTTTTTTCTGTGGGTTTACCGATGTGTTTCCTGGAGTTTATTATGTGGATTTACCAGTGTGTTCCAGGATTTTATTCTGTGGGTTTACCGATGTGTTTCCAGGATTTTATTCTCTGGGTTTACCTGTGTGTTTCCAGGATTTTATTCTGTGGGTTCACCAGTGTGTTCCAGGATTTTATTTTTTGGGGTTTCCAGTGTGTTTCAGGATTTTATTCTTTGGGGTTTCCAGTGTGTTTCAGCATTATTTATGTTGGTTTACCAGTGTGTTTCCAGGATTTTATTCTGTGGGATTACCAGTGTGTTCCAGGATTTTATTCTGTGGATTTACCAGTGTGTTCCAGAATTTTATTCTGTGGGTTTACAGTGTGTACCCCGGATTTTATTCTGTGGGTTTACCAGTGTGTTTCCAGGAGTTTATTCTGTAGGTTTACCAGTGTGTTCCCCGGATTTTATTCTGTGGGTTTACCAGTGTGTTTCCAGGATTTTATTCTGTGAATTTACCAGTGTGTTCCAGGATTTTATTCTGAGGGGTTTCCAGTGTGTTTCAGGATTTTATTCTGTGGGTTTACCAGTGTGTTCCCCGGATTTTATTCTGTGGGTTTACCAGTGTGTTTCCAGGAGTTTATTCTGTAGGTTTACCAGTGTGTTTCCAGGATTTTATTCTGTGGGTTAACCAGTGTGTTTCCAGGATTTTATTCTGTGGGTTTACCAGTGTGTTCCAGGATTTTATTCTGTGAATTTACCAGTGTGTTCCAGGATTTTATTCTGAGGGGTTTGCAGTATGTTTCAGGATTTTATTCTGTGGGTTTACCAGTGTGTTCCCCGGATTTTATTCTGTGGGTTTATCAGTGTGTTTCCAGGAATTTTTTTCTGTAGGGGTTACCAGTGTGTTCCAGGATTTTATTCCGTAGAGATATCAGTGTGTTTCCAGGATTGTATTTTGTGGGTTTACCAGTGTGTTCCAGGATTTTATTCTGTGGGTTTACCAGTGTTTTCCAGGATTTTATTCTGTGGGTTTACCAGTGTGTTTCTGGGATTTTATTCTGTGAATTTACCAGTGTGATCCAGGATTTTGTTCTGTGGGGTTACCAGTGTGTTTCCAGGAATTTATTCTGTAGGGGTTACCAGTGTGTTCCAGTATTCTATTCCGTAGAGATATCAGTGTGTTTCCAGGATTTTATTCTGTGGGTTTACCAGTGTGTTCCAGGATTATATTTTTTGGTTTTACCAGTGTATTCCAGGATTTTATTCTGTGGGTTTACCAGTGTGTTCCAGGATTTTATTCTGTGGGTTTACCAGTGTGTTCGAGGATTTT
The DNA here is from genome assembly GCA_963971465.1 of Lepidochitona cinerea. Taxonomy (NCBI): domain Eukaryota; kingdom Metazoa; phylum Mollusca; class Polyplacophora; order Chitonida; family Tonicellidae; genus Lepidochitona; species Lepidochitona cinerea. The sequence goes on from OZ020565.1 coordinate 11,748,764, forward strand.
ATTCTGTGGGTTTACCAGTGTGTTCCAGGATTGTATTCTGTGGGTTAACCAGTGTGTTTCCAGGATTTTATTCTGTGGGTTTACCGATGTGTTCCAGGATTATATTTTTTGGTTTTACCAGTGTATTCCAGGATTTTATTCTGTGGGTTTACCCGTGTGTTTCTGGGATTTTATTCTGTGTATTTACTAGTGTGTTTCTAGGATTTTCTTCTGTGGATTTACCTGTGTATTTTAAGATTTTATTCTGTGGGTTTACCAGTGTGTTTCCAGGATTTTATTCTGTGGGTTTACCAGTGTGTTCTAGGATTTTATTCTGTGGGTTTACCAGTGTTTCATGGAATATATACTGACTGCTATACTAGTGAACTTTGTGAGTTTCCAGAGTACATTTTTGTCGCTCGGAATTATCATTTCTTAGTTTGTAAAAGTACGTGATATATATGTAAGATTTTCCACCACTGTTTGTATGATATTTACCTGTAAAATTTCATTCAATATAAATAGAAAATTTGTACTTAAAATCTGCTGGTCTTATGTTCTTTTATTTTGTAACCCCACTATTTTTGTGTAACATTTGCCTGTAAATATGCTACTCTATTTTAATTCAATATCAATCAAAATTTGTCTATAAAATCTACATCTTTGTTTATAATTTTGTCTCGTAACACCTTGTATCACTTAAATATTTTCCTTTGAACTTTTAGTAAACATTTTTAGTTTTTTAAAATGGACAATATACATTCTGACAGCGGTAAACAGATTTCCAATTTTTTTTCTGCACCGGAAAATGCACATATTTATATCCACTAAACTTTTTTTAAAAATCAGATCATAGAAATGTTTTAAATGGTTTTCGAAAATTACACTCCAGTTACATTGTTGAGATGTGAATCTTCGATAACCAAGGAAGGTACCATTTTCTAATCAAGGTTTGCTTAAAAGAATTTCTTTTGAGACATATAATTATTTAACTTAAAGTGGCATGAGTTGCCAAATTTTTGTTTTTTCGACGTAAACACAGAATGTTGAAATTATTGGCTATTTTTCTCAAGACGTATAATTCAGAAGCTTGTTAGTGCTTCTAGTCCCGAGAAAGTAGGCGTACTATAAAGTATTGTTTTAAACTAACTTTGGCTTAGAATGAATGAATGGTCGTCCCGGTTATTTAAATTTTGTTTACTTTTCAAACACTATTTCGGTTCGTATAGGCCACATTCTGTATAGATTTTCCTTATTCCAACGCAAATCATTTGGTTTCTCGATGGCCTTTAAAGTCTATCATTGTCGTGACGATCATAAATTCTTTAAAAAGTGTGAGTTTTGGTAACTCATGCCACTTTAAGCTATAAGGAAGTATGTCAGCTATTATAATAACTAGTTTTGTTTCAATTCGGTAAACGGCTTATTTCACATAGATCTATTTATATTACTTATAGACACTAAAACACACGGGCACATGGAAAATCTTCTTGTCCTAAAATAAACACGGGTACAAGTTTATAATTGTGTTAAAAAGATTTAGACCTTTATACCCAGTCATCAGTTGTTGTAATAAACTAAAACTCATGTATTTCATTAGGTTGAAGACAGGAGTTTGGCTTTAGTAATTTTGTCTGAAATACATGTAGTTTGTTATACATTGACTAAGTTGTACGGATTTTCAGCTATGGCAAGAAGTTTGGTAAACTAAAATTGAGCGAAATATGATTATGGGAAAAGAAGGTGAAAATTCCATTATTTGTTCATACGCTGATGTTATTCCATGTTGTGTTTTCAGCGGGATATATTCTCATAGTCACTGAGATGTAGTGACTCTTCAGATTTCCAAAAAAAAAAATACAAAAATTAAAAGAATCAATTCGTAGTTTTTCATAGGGTTACAAACCTAACATTGAACATACAAAGATGTTTTCGTTAAACCAAAATTAGAAATTGCCGCCTCTATGCTGAACTAAAACAGGTTCAGTAGCACTGGTGGTCATTTACAGGTAAGTCTTTGAAGTAAATTTGGTTGTAAACCAATAAATCCCCGGTTAGTTATTTGTACTTATGGAAAACAACTACGGCTTTCATTTATATTTATATCATTTATTTCAACGTCCGTCATTTCATAATCGATGAACTTGTAGCCATCTCCGCATGTTCATTTCGGACTTTGGCAGCTCATATGCCATTGGCTTGAATTATCTGTCTTGTATATGTGTTCAACAAAACATCGAGAATATTCATTCTAAACCTAATCTTGAATTCAGAGTAATCAGTCAATCAAACTGTCAGTATCAATCAATCAATCAATCAATCAATCAATCAATCAAGTGATCAATGAACCAGATGAGGTGGATGTATCTTCAGTGGAGGTGGCATCAAATGCGCATGGCTGCTGTACCTTATAACACTGGCTCAAATCCAATCATAGGTAAGCACTCTTCTTAAATTAATCCTGTTAGCTGTGATACTAGTGTCATTTTTTCTCACAGAGATATTAAACATGCCATGAACTCAATGTCAAACGAACTTGCCCAAATTACCCAATGGTTTATAGCAAACCGACTTTCGCTTAATATTTCTAAAACAAAATATCTAGTAATAAGACATCAATCTAAAAGTCTTCCCTCTGATTGTCCAACGGTTAAAATATCTGGTACTAATATAGAGCAGGTCCAGCACTTCAAATTCCTTGGCATAATCTTTAGCGATAAATTAAGCTGGAAAGAACATATAAGCTATATATGTAAAAAGGTTCCCAGAAATATCGGAATAATCAACTATATAAAACGGGCCTTAAATAAGAAAACACTGTTCATATTGTATTATTCATTAATCTACCCGTATTTACTATATGGTAACATTCTTTGGGGTAACACATACCCAACGCATCTATCATCACTTTTGCTTTTACAAAAACGAGCAATACGAACGATCACCCTGTCTGGCAAACTTGATCATACCTATCCACTTTTCACCAACTTGAATATTCTAACTCTCTCCGACATTAATTATATACTCAACTCTTATCATTACCCATAAATTCTTCTATCATCCCTACCTGCTTCCGTCAGTGTTTCTCTAACCATCAAAAAACAATCTGATATCCATAACTACACTACAAGAAATCAAATTCTGAATCTCAATAGACCATACTCATCCACAAACCTCTCTCTTTATACATTAAAATCCAAAGGCCCCCAGGAGTGGGAAAGCCTTCCCCCAAACCTGAAAACCACTTTTAGCTTGTCACTTGTCAAAACCCACATAACGAAACGCCTCACACAAACTCATAATTTCATAGCTTTTAATTTTTTTTTGAAATACTGGCCAGAAATGTGAAAAAAACAGCACTGCGCCAAAACCTTCTAATATTACCATTATTTCTGGGATAGATCAAGCCCCATGGGGTTTTATTCCCGCCAGAATTTCACTTTTCTAATCACTTTCTTTACCTGCTTTGTTTAATTGTGTTGTATCGTAAACTTTTATGTTCCCGTTTATTTCTGGTGAATAAATCAAATCATGCCATGGGATTTTCCATCTTTTCAATAAACTACAAGAATAAATTTACTAACGATACTAACCCTACGAGATTCACGGACCTTCGGGATGTGCCGAATCTACAAATACTTAAGCCCAAGAACTAGGTTGATCGATTGATGTTTTACGCCGATTATATCTCTCCTATGGCGGCGTTGCCCGGTTTAGTGGGGGAGAAAACCGGGCGCATTGCCCGGAGGAAACCCCATACCTTCGGCTAGTATATGGCGACCAAATGAAAGAACCACTCAGAAAGTTTTAAAATGTTCATTTGGACCCCCCCCCCCGCCCGCCAAGAACTAAGAGCAACGTGTTTCTTGTGACCTCTTATTAGAACTCTTATTAGAACTATCCTGTTTTAGAAAGAACATGTACATGTACATGTTAGGAATGATGACGTCATGCACTTCCTCAACGTTTTACTTGGATTGAAATTAGGACAAAATAATATAAAAAAAATTAAGACAAATCAACATGCAATCATGGAGATCATGACCAGCAAGTTTCAGAGAGAAAAAAAAAAACTCAATAAAGAATGACACATGTAGGAGGCAGAAAAGTTGAAATGTTACTACACAAACTACATGGAGAACGATATTTCCCGTTTTCAGTATGGATTCCTCATCGAGTTATCGTGTGTGTTTATTTAACTGTACAATGAACACGTTAGATAAAATAAATAAGAGACAAGCATCTTTCTGAACTGAAGACAGTTTTGATTTTTTTAATTATCTTTCAAAAAGAAGTGAAATGATTTAACACATATTTATGAACACGTACATGTATATTTATGAAGTCGAAAGCTGTCAATGCCATGGTATGAGGTCTATTTTATGCTTGTAAACAAAATATGGTGGCGTTTAATGTTAAATCCCTTCTGCACATTTAAAACACAGGCTCTCTGTAATCTCACTATCGACACAAACACATGACCAAATAACATATTTTTTTTGTAAAAGAAACGTAGTATAGTATTAAATGAAATTATTATGCTTCGGCAGGTTGTCGACGAGCTGCCCCGACGTTACCATTTCCACTTAAAACAATAATCCAAAGATTGTAATCGAAACTCTCCAAAACATGTATGATACACGTATGAATATTGTTTTTATAGCGAACAGTTGTGTATTTTCGCTAAATTCTTCGAACACAAATTGAGGCACGATTGTTGTTCATGGTTGGACAATCAACTGCAAATGCTCTGTGTATGTACACACACACGGACACTGAGATGTGTGATACTTGATCCTGGTTTAAACTTTGGATTGATTGATTAATGTTTTAGGCCGCACTCAAGATTATTGCACTTATATGGCGGCGATGCTATGTTTAGTTGGAGGGGGGGGGGGGGGGGGGACCCGGCTCTTCACCCATTGAAAACCCCGTATCCCCGCGGAGTACTGGGCAACTCTTTCACGGCGACCCAGTGAAAAAAATCAACACAGCCGAATGTTGTATTAAGGCAGCGTGCAAGTTCGCGGCCGGATAATTCATCAGACGGATCAAGTTCTAGCGCTCGAGCCAATACAACAGATTGGCCGAGTTCAAGCTGTATTGGCCGAGATCAGATAAATGAGGTTTGTAGACGATGGCGTCACAATAAATTTTATTATTAATTGACTTTCAATGTTTTTGGCAAAATACGTAAAAAACGGTCCAGGGCTAATATGAACAAACTAGGCTAATACGAACAAACAAAGCCAATACGGACTGGGCCAATACGAGTTCTAACATAGGAACCGTTTCATTGATATCACTTCAAAATCCTAACTCCATGTACAGTTAAAGAAAAACAAATATTCCGTCTGTTTCATTATATAAATGAAAAATTGCATTAATAATAATCTGCAAAAATAAAGAAATATGTTCCTATGTTTTATGTACTAAAGGGGGACAATTCTTGATACGCTACACCTACATGTAGCTCACTTTATGTCGTTATCATTACTAAAACAGAACAATCATCAGCTAAATGAAAAAAAATTAATTCAGAGCAAAAAATAATATTCAAATTTCCTTGCGAATGGGTCTATAAAAACTCTATTTTCATAAATAATATAAATATTTTATGAAAATTAACATTGATAGAAAATTAATACAATTTTCATTAATCAGGATATTCCCTATTGGCATTGCCACAGGTCCTCGGGCATTGGTATTAGTATTCGGCCTTCGGCCTCGGACCAATACGGCTATCTTCCGACCTGTAACAATGCCAATAGGGAATATCTTGATTAATAACATTTGCACCCTTTAATAATGCTGTTATTAATTATTCAGTAGCGATATGAGTTATTCTCACTGCTACGTTTAAGAAATAAAGCATAAAAAAAAAAAAAAAACAACATTATACGTCAGGTAAGATGACCTCCTTCAAGTTAAATCATGGTCCAACTTGATACACTTTTGACCAACCCAGCTGCAGCAGTGAGAAATTAATATTTACACAAACATTGAATGTCGATTACACGCCGTGTGGTTTAATCAGGGACTACGCTATGGGCTTCTGCCTGGGTTTAATTTTGGAAATAACTTGCACAGTTTATTCATAAAAATATTATGAATGAAGAATTTTCCAATTGGCGTGGCATTGGCCTTCTATCGAGTTAATATAGTGTTATATGATTAGAACAAGTCCATGGGAGGTAACTCTATTAGTGTGGTGATGGAAGGCCACGGATTACTCTCCCCTATCAAAGAAAGGACACATGGTTAATTTTAAAAAGAAAAATATTACGGAACCAAATTCCACTTCAGGAATTTGCAATCTATATAGGAAAGGACTTAATCGAAAAATAAATATTACCAAATTGTAGTGGGCTCCTGTTTGTTGGACGAAGTTCGCACAAACGACCAGGGTCCTGTTTCACAAAGCGGCGTAGATGTATTTTTTGCGTAGCTTTCATACTAACGTATCTCTGCAGTATGGGTTGCTATGGCAGTTACGTGAAAACTTAAGCTATGCCGCTTTGTGAAACAGGGCTGACGTCACAATAAACATGCGGAATCTAAGTTGAATTCATCTTAGAACATACATTAACATACATCTTAGTTAAAGTGCATGTGCTTTCATTTTAATTTTAATTTTCATTTGAACAAGTTGAATTCATTTAAAGAAAAAAAAATCGAAATTTAGTCAAATATGAGGTTTTGAGGTTAATTAGAAAACTCGGTCTTTAATTTCCAGAAGACAAATAAACGCATGCTTTGGATTTGTCATCGTTCTTAGAAATTGCCCTCGTCGTTTTAACTTTGATGCTTGAATAAGATTTAGATGCCTTATTGCCCCCTACCACTCCCATCAAATCAGACATCGAAGCATGACCATGCCACTAAGCAGCTAACACGAGATCAAATCTACTGAAAAAGTGTGAGATGGAAAATACAAGGCGATAACATTCTTATTATTGAAAGCAAATGTTAAAGAAAAGGAACAAAACATAAATTAAAATTAGCTAAACTGGAAGAAAATTGTTCGGCAGAAACTTTTCGAAAATAAACAATGTTTGTAGTCAGCAGTTTTTTTTTTAATTTTTATTCTAGACAATTCTTCAATGAAAAATTGACTGTTCTTAAAAAAAGTTACCACACTTTCGTTTAAATAAATTCTTTAAAATAGTTTAAAGTGGCATGAGCTGCCAAAATTCACGCTTTTTTCATAATTTCTGATCTCTACGACAGTAAGAGGTTTTGAAGGCCATCGAAAAACTAAATGATTCGCGTTGAAATGAGGAAAATCCATACAGTATTTGGCCTGTACGAACCGAAAATTTGTTCGAAAAGTAGCACAATTTAAATAACCGGGACGACCATTCATTCATTCATTCATTCTAAGGCAAAGTTAGTTCAAAACAATACTTTATCGTACATTTTCGAGACTAGAAGCACTAAAAAGCTTCTGAATTATTCGTCTTGAGAAAAATAGCCAATAATTTCAACATTCTGTTTCAACGCCAAAATATCAACATTTTGGCAGCTCATGCCACTTTAAGGGCCAAGGCATAAGTTAACGAAGCCTCGTGGCCATCACTTTTTTTATTTTAAGTGAGCTATAAATTCTGGAAATGGTGGTTTTATTTATTCATTCAGTTTCTACCTTTTGTAGGAGAAAATGTAAAATGACAACCACATTGATTCGACGTCAGTTACGAAACCGCGGCTATAGGTTAGTTTGTTATAAAGGAAACAGGAACTTATCTTATCGTCACGTGACTGTAATCGAAAAGCAATACGATAAGAAAAGGAAGAAGATAATGTCTGCTAAGTGAGGGATATATCTCCCCTTTTCACACACTCGGACTATTTCTTTGACTCTCAGTCTTATCGGTTTTCCTGTTAGCCTTGTTTAGAAGCATATCTCGATCTTGTCTTTCTACTCTATTTAACCCACTTTTCGCCTCATTTTGTCATTCGTTAAACAAGCTGTTAAAGTAAATAGCATATGATACACATATTCAAACCATTTTTGAGCCCCTCTCGTCCAATCCATCCTCTCTCACTAGTCAAATTTGGCTACGTATTCACGTACAACTATTGTAGGCATATCGAGAGGTTGTAACCGAAATTATTTCCCGATATTGTAGCTTTGTAGGCGTGGGAGGGCGGGTTTCATGAACCTTGCACATAACGTCAATTTTTGGTCTGTACCTGAGAACCATTCCATATCCGCAGACTGTCCTTGTGTCTGATGTATCTAAAAGAGAATGAACCAAATTAACAAATTTCCGGATAAAACTCAAAGAACATTGTAGCAAAGTAGATACCGTCATTACAGATGCACGAGCTGCCAAAAATGGTTATTTTTTTCATAAATTCTGAATTTGAAGACAATAAGTTAGTTAGAAGTTTATCGAAACACTAAACGATTGACATTGGAATAAGGACAATCTTTACAAGCCTGTGCGAACCGAAATGTAAGTTTAGTCATTTAAGATCAGATTTTGTTAAAAACAAACACTATTTTGTACAGTATATCGTTTCAAGACTGTAAAACATGTCAACTGGCAATGATATATCCAGATTATCATTATGAGACAACACGTCAAAATGAAACCTGAACATACCACATTTTCTAATACATTTGTAAAGGATTAATATATTTTAAACGTCAGATTCAAGTAAATTTCTGTTGATATCGTTTTTTGTCTGAGAGTCAGTCACAAACAGTCGAGGATGCACCACGCGCGCAGCTAAAGTGGTTGTAAGCGTGCACAGCTAAGTCCGCTCATTTTTCACAACGACAAAGGAATTCCCGAATAAAACTCGCTACCTGACTATCCTAGGGAGCTTGGTAAGTTGCCAATGGTCATCTGGAAACCTCCTCTTTTAGCGATCTCAGTATTCTCAGTCTCTCCTTTAAACGAGTTGAAATTCGCCCCAAACGACATTTTTACACTTTCTGGCTCGGAATTCACCTAAGTCACGAGTAGAATGAACGAGTAGTCCTTGAGTTAGACGCAACGAGATTTTCGTAATTTCGATATTGTCAGTGTGGTCTGAAATTTAGAATAATACGTGGACCTATAAATATGTGTTACAAAGAACCAAATACCATACAAATGTTAACAGTTTTGACGAGTGATGCAAATGAGCAAAATTAAAGCAAAAATATTAAGAATTTGAACAATATCGTGTACTTTCTGTTTATAACATGACATATCTTTTAGAATAAAACCAAACAATGGGTCATGTATATAGTCTTGTAATCTTAGAACCTGTTCGCCTCGGTCATTTAAATTTATTAGTGCTGGCGATAGGTGCCATACTCTGGGACCTTGGTTCAATTCTCGTTTCGGGCGTCACCCAAAAATCGGTAGAGGAATTTCTGCCATATTTTCAAGAAAGTGTAATCCCAAAATAACCAGAATACTGTTATACCCACTTTCTAAAAGACACTAACTAAATATACTCATTTAAATTTTTGTTTTCTTTTCGGACGCTATTTTGGTTCGCACTGACTGTATGTATAGGTATTTTTTCTTTGTCAACTTGGATAATTTAGTTTTTCAATTAACTTCAGATTTACGGAAGGTTAAACAACGAAATCTTCCTTTGTATTGAAATTTAAACTAAAAGTCGGTAAGATTTCAAATTTGGATTCTAAAACCTAAATCTAAAATTGAACTTAATAATAATTCTTATTCCCGTTTTATGGTGTGAAGAAACGGTAATCAAACTAACGAAAGTTTGCCTACACCAACCGGAACTCTGTAATAAAAGTAATTCATGATTAGCGGCGAAGAAAATCGAAGCCATTTATTTAATATCTAGATTTATTATTTGCGCATTCTTTGTTTGGCACCACTCGGCACATGTTACTTGTATATGATACCGTTAGGTACTTGGCTGTAAAAGATATTCTGGATATCAAAGGGTGTCTTTATCGAATCAATTCTGTTTATCGTAGGAATTTCTTAGGTTTCCTCTCTAATTTTCCCACTGGCTTCAAAAATTCAAGAAATTGGTGGCTGTGTATATGGCGTCTGTTTGGGCGTGTTGTTTAACCCACTCTGCCGACTGGCTGTCTGGGAAATTACGGACTTGTCGCACCCACATATGGCGAGAAACAAAGTGTGCTTTTAATGTTCCCAAGTGTTAAACAAACTATGTTAATTTGTACGGGGTGGGGATAGTTAGATAGTATCAGCTCTGATTCTCCACTGACCGCCATTAGAGTCACATGATCGATCGGTCTCGTGCTTCTAATCAGCGCGTTGTTCTCGCGAGACGCTTGTTGATGGCGTGAACTTACCGCTACGCATAAGGCTTCAATCAAAGGCTCGTCAAGAAAGACGTAAATAATGTGATCGTTGATGGGTTGTAAGAGGCTATCAATCTGCTCTCTATAGAGTCCAAGTTTGGGGGACTATTTCAGCTGCCGATGCTGAGGGGGAGTGGTTCATTCTCTTGTCTATCTTTCTACACTTCATTCCAGCAACTCGTTATATTCTCATCTGACGAAATTACACCGCCTTGGGGAGGCTCGACGACGACTTAATGGCCGGTGTTAAAATTGAGAGATAGCCTGAGATATTTTGATAACAAAGTTAGTCTTACGTGTCCATAAAATGAGCAGGGTTGAAGCGATGAGATAAAATTAAGTGTTTGATAACAACCGTAAGTGTCAAAGATAGACGAAACGTTAGCTGACGAACCGACAGTAAAATGAAAAATGCAGACAAAAGTGTCATTGCTGAATATGTTGTTAATTCATCGAATGCCAAGGAATAAAAATGGTGTATTGTAAAACAAAAAGTCAGGAATAAGTCAATAGGTTTTAAAGTTTGGACGGGGTGAGATAACGTTACGAATTTCAATAAAACTTACGCTTGGTCATGACGAGTCGTATTTCTGAAAAAAAAAATTCCCTCTTAGCCGTGCTCAAGCGTATAATCATCGAAGTGATATCGGCGACAAGGTCCAAATTTACAGGTTTTAGAAAGATGTTAATTGTAAGAAATGTTTGAAACTCTCTTTAAACGTGGGTTTCATACTAATGATAAAAAAAAAATAAATTAAGATATCACCACGTCCTCAGTTGTTTTTAAACAACACGAGCTTTCGACACCCGTGCCGGTGTCTTGACGAAGACACCGACACAGATGTCGAAAGCTCGTGTTGTTAAAAAACAACTGAGGACGTGGTGATGTCTTAATTTTTTTATCATTAAGACGTTAATTATTTCTTACTGCTGTCTAAACAAAACAATATATTAGTTTTATGAGTTCACGCCATTTTCTTGTGTTCATGAAAGCGCAGAAATGGATTTTCTGGATCATTGATAAAACATTGCTTCCATAAAATTTTCGTGGCTTTACATGAGAAATTGTATACATGACGGTTTTCGCTAAATTATTGGAAGAAAAAGCCATTTCTGTACCCAACTCTCTGTGTCTTGAACTTCTTAGCTTTAGGGTATCCCCCATAGAGAATGTTATTTTGAATGATGCAGCTTTTTGAAAATGGTATAAATGTCTCTATTACTTTAAGAATCTATCCCATATCGTGGATTAAAACTCTCGTTACACAGTATGTATGTGTTAAGTGGACTGGACACAAGGCGTGTCACAAGAGACTCATTAAATGACCATCACCAAACGAGAAGTGTAGCCAGAGTGTCGCAAATTAAAGGTTCATTGACGCCCATGTGAGAACTGATCTCTATCGAGAACCACACACAAGGCTGTTAAAACTTTTAAGTAAAAAGTTTTTTGACATGTATTTATTTGTAATTTGTATAATATAACATTTGACTTTCAAAGACAAATACATAGTGAGTTATATGCATCGAAAAATGATTGGTTGATTGGTGTTTCACGCCGGATTCAAGATTGTTTCATTTATATGGCGGTGTTGCCAGGTGTTTAGTTTATTTAGTTTATTAGGTCTGAGTGGGATTCAAACCCCCGCCGCATCGATGGAAGGCCTGTGTGGGACTGAGGGACTCACTCTAACCGACTGAGCCACCGAAGCTCATTGAAAAATATAATTACTTACTGGTAATGTCGTCAAGATAACTTTTTAATTTGTATTCATGTGTAATCTTTGTTCTGGAGGTTTGTCATTTTAAGGCACACTTGCCGCGAAAATCAGGAATATTGTTTACATTAAAAAAGAAAGACCGTATTCTGTATTTTTCCCAGACAATATAAGTTAGGAACTTTCTATTTTTACCAAAATTTAAAAGTTTGGACGTCACTTTGTATTTTTAATTTGAATTTGAAAATTGGAATTGTTACGTACCCGGAACGTAAACAAACCGATCTGCCCCCTATTGGCGATTTTATGTTTCAGTCGAGTGAGTGAACTAACGGCACAGTGTAATTTTACGTAGGCCTATTTATCTGAGAAATACAGACTGACGATCGGTTAACAGCGACTAGAAAAGCCTGCTGATTATTTTTTGAGTGTAAACCACAGATACAAAGGCCTGAAAGGAGGGTAAACCAACACGAAAGTTGACCGACACTGATCGTTGTTGTTGTAATCAGGCTTCGATTCTTCGTTTGTTTTTCACCCCATTTTTACAGTCTAAAGTTAACTAGACATGTTTTATGTGTCCTATGTTTAAGTTTAGTGGTATTAGTCGTAGTAAGCTCATGTAAATTGGTTTTCTTAGCAAATTTAAACAGGCTACGGCGGCAAGTGTGCCTTTAAGTGTTATATTAAAAACTTTTCAAAGTGGAATTATTCTAAAAAACTATAGAAACGTTTGAAACTCTCTTTAAACGTGGGTTCCATACTAATAATAACAAATTAAGACATCACCACAAAAACAACTGACGACGTGGTGACGTCTTCATTTTTTATCATTAACTATAGAAACGTTGTATCTTTCTTAGTAATGGGTAATGCTCTTTGAAAAAAATTGATTTAAATATGCATTTTATAAAGCAAATACAGCAGTATTTTAGTTTATTAGTAGAGGGCAAAATGGGCATTGAGACGCACCTCAAGTGAGCCAATACCGCGAGGCATTGACCTAATTATATATGCACCCAGTCTAGTGCAGGTCTATTAAGGGACGTGCGCATCAGTCAATATTAAAGTACATGTGCACCTATTCTTAAAAAAATATGCTGAATAATACACTCCCACGGAAAAAATATGCTTAGTAATGCAATACTGGTCTAAAGAACCAATTAAACCGACTGACACTGGTGATAGACAATAGATAATACACGAATGTATAAATAACCTTGGACAGTATTACCTTAATGTATAGATCATATCGGTAAGTATGTGTATATCACAGCCGAACGGCCTCGGGGGGCAGATGCATCGGACCGTATCCAATTAAGTCGACTGCCAAAGAGACGTGTGCGTCCAACCGTAACAAATTAACGGAATAGAATATGTCGAGTAATGCAGTCAAATGATTGCGCCTTCCCGAAAAAAAAAATATGCTGAGTAAAAAGTGTCAGCCTTAGGGCTCAGCCAATCTGTATAAATACGGGTGTAAATCAGATCCAGTCATCATTGGAAAACAGGACTGGCCGGCAACACTCTCAACACTATCCAACATCGTTTAACATTGGACAACCACTAAAGTTTGAGAAGCTCCTCGAAATGTATAACATCAGCTCCAGTCTATGTGTGGGAGTCATTAGTCTCGATGGACAGGCCAGAGTATCCTTCCAAAGGATTCAGAGCAAAACAGATGAAAGCAGACCAAGCAGTATACCCATAACGTTATCATCTACTGCATGGAGTGAACTAACCACGCTTGCATATAGGATTGACGAGATGTTAAAGATGGGAGAGCCGCTAGAAAGACCATACAACCTAGAGGATGACATATATCTAAGTTGCAGTCAATACAATGGGAAACAATTTATTCATCTGCGGAAATGGATTGAAGACAAAACACTTTCGACTAACCTGAAGCCTACCAAGATGGGGTATGCCATGAACGAATTTGGATGGCGTAAATTAAGAAAGCATTTTTCGGACATAGACCGAGATATAGGAGAAATGGAATCCGTATTTAAAATGGCCGACCGTGCGGAGGGAGAAACTCAAGAAGAGGACGATGAAGATTGTAGTGCCAGAGACGACCACGCTAATCAACTCGGAGCAATGATGTGTAGACGTTGCAATCCCGGGGACTACGTCAACTGGTGACGTCATCAACATTATATCTACTATTAAAATACTATACTGGACCCTAATAAACAGAATGAATCTTACCACTTATCTTTTTGTTCTTTGTATATATAGTCGAGTAGTTCTTCTACGTTCTCATACATATGTCAAACCGTTAACGCACCAGTGTCAATCATTCCATCCCTAATATAATGGGCAATGTAGGTAGTCGGTCTAGAAGATCTGACAGCGATATAGCGGGCCTATGCAAAATTTGCCTCATCGAAGTCTGTCAAGCGGTATTTCATCCCTGTAATCACGTATGCATATGCCTTGACTGTCTATATAAGCTGGAGGAATACAACGACTCTCTAAAATGTCCAGTATGCAGAAAACGGGTGAAGGGCGCATTCGAAGTGTATTTATAGAATATGCGTGGGTAATAACAGTGCAACCAGACCCACGAAGCGTGACTCAACACGGGTTAGAAGAAGAACTAGTAATAGCGGAAGCTGATGAATGGTTTTCTACGGAAGAACGCTGTCTAACCAATCTGTCGATGTCGGTACAGCCGGATTACAATATTAGCCTGTTGGGGTAATTTGAAAACCTACATTCTTACACGTCAGATACTTTTGTCTATATAACTACGTTTAAACGTGGACCGTCTTCATTTCCACACAGGCTTTGGCAGAGGATGGATAACTATCACAAAACGAAAATAGTAACCATCGTCTTGATCATTCTGTTCGTCATATCACTCATCGTCATCGTAACGTTAGCTGCGAGTTGTAATCGAGAAGTCGAATCTATCATCACCACTATCCCCAATCGGACTCTTTGTACTCCTATGCAACAAATCCGTATAGATAGACGTTTACGAGCTACAGCGTGTAAATACGGGAACAAGCTCAGAGTGGATTTACGCTATTTCATCGACGACACGGCTACTAGGAAAGGCGTGGTCCTTAACTATAATCAGTGGTCCCTTCTGAAAACGAAGTCACACCTCATCGATAAGGCGATTAGCCATGTGCTCGACGGATAGAACGAGATGGAAGGAGATGGTCGACTCGGCCGTGAACCTGGATGCTTACGAAGCCATAGTAGATTCCATGTTCGACGATGGAATCATCAATTTTGGACGGTTAATCACGCTCTACGCATTCACGTCGGCGGTTTGCGACAAACTATCTCCCTCGGCGAGACGTGAGATCTGGGAATACTATAAAAGCCTGTCCTACGCTATATAACCGACCATTACGTACAAACGGTGTTATGGTAAACTTCATTATCGCCAGCAGTACAGATTCGGTAGAACACTATCCGGATAACAAGCCATACCACTTTAGAGTACGTTTGAATAGAAGCATAACCTTCGAAGATTCCAGTACAGTCGCGCTAACGGAAATCATCTTAAAGAAACAGCCGAAGTTCCAGCCCAGGGCGGTTTTGAGTATCTGCTCCAATATTTGCGCTCACTCACTGGTAGGAGAAACGACTTTACCGCTTTTACGAAAAGTAGACGTTTCTGGTAGGAAAAGGGTTGCCGAAGTCTTTATACGGCCATACTATCATCCCGTCATCCTAGGCGAAGTCGAAGTGTTAGAAATCCGTATTTTAGACGAGCGAGGATCGTTAGCTACCTTCATCACAGAGCCGGTAACCGTAACCCTCCACCTTAAATCATGATACAGAGGAGACGATATGTACCGGACGTAAATAAATGGATCGCCTTTTATCAGAATATGGCCGCAAATCCGACGTGCAAAAGACCTAAAAAGAGGAAGACGAAGTGGGGTGGAGCGAAAAGGCATATCGCCCGAGTAAAGACCCCCGTTATACAACTCGTGACCCCCGCCCAAGCGGCTGTGGAACGGGCGAAGTCGGAGATAAAAGCTAACCCCGAAAAATATATAAATAGAAGACGTTCTCACAATTCCGACATTCCGAGTCTAAGCAAACGAAGGAAACGGACGGCTCCTCAGATATTCCGATTAAAACATGGCACACCTTCTGCAAGATAGAGACGCTGACGAGGGACAACCGGATGAACTTAGCCTCTTCGAATTACCTCCCGTTCAAACCGCTATTCAGGGTAGATACTACGTCGACATAAGACCATTTTCCCAAATAACGGACGAAGCACCGGTGGAATTTCTTATCCCCGGACAGGGACCGGACTATTTGGACTTGAAATCGTCTCGTTTATACGTTAAAGCGAAAATCGTGCACAAAGATAATAGCCCACTAGTACAGGATGAAAAATGCGCGCCCACCAATTTACTATTGTCGAGCATGTGGTCACAAATCGATGTATCGATGCTGGGATCGCTCATGACTGTAATGGACAACAAATACCCGTATAAAGCTTATATTCAAACAGTTCTAAATACGGGTTATGAGGCTACGACGACTCAATTGGAAGCCCAGCTATACGACAAAGACGTAGGCAACGACATCGGCGAATCCGACCCCGTAGGAGGTAATAACCCGGGGCTAGCCACACGTTATGATCGTACGAAAGAGAGCAACTCTTTTGAAATGGAGGGTCGCATGCTGCAAGACATCTTCCAGCAAGATCGCTATGTACTAAACAACGTCGATGTCCACGTCAAATTATATCGATCACCTCCGGAGTTCATCTTCATGTCGGCGGAGGAAAATAAAAACTATAAGTTAGTTATCGAGGATATAGTTTTAAAGGCGTGTAAAGTACGTCTAAATGCCGGAGTAGAGTTAGGTCACGCCAAAGCTCTCGAACAGGCTACAGCGAAATACCCCTACGTGAGAACCGAGATAAAAACGAGTTCGTTGTCAAAGGGTGAAGTCTTGTTTCGATGGGAAAACATCTGGCCGTCGATATACCCGAGTAGACTAATCATAGGATTCGTGTCGTCTAAGGCTATGGCGGGTGATTATTCCAAAAACCCGTTCAACTTCAAACACTGGGACTTGGTTAACCTAGCCGTACACGTAGATGGATCCACGATTCCGGGGTCGACGGTGAGAACGCTATATAAAGAAGACGGATTTGATCTATGCAGCACTGCCTATTTAAACTTGTTCAGAGGCACTGGCAAGTTGGGAGAAAACTTTGGCAACGATATATCTCTATTCGATTTCGCTCACGGATACGCTCTATACGTCTTCGAGTTAGATCCAGCATTCTCGACTGGCGAGTACATCCATCTTCTTAAGCAAGGAAGTATTAGAATAGAAGCTACTTTCAACAAGCCGCTCCCGGAAACGGTGAACTGCGTGATTCTGGGAGAATTTCCTGCGATGTTCGAGATTGACAAAAGCCGAAGAATTCTACTAAATACACCATGAATTCGGACGAACTACGATGCATTATCCGGGCCGATAAAGAGTTAGAAGCTCAAGTACGGGGGATTTACTCCGCCGACACCCTACCGAGACGGGTATCCAGAAAACCGGCGGCCTATATCGTAAACACAGACCTTTCCTTTCTTTCGGGCCTCCATTGGACTGCGTTTTATTTTAATGGAGAAGAAGGATATTTTATCGACTCTTTGGGTAATCCTCCAGCTTTTTACGGTGCACAGTTCGAGGCGTTTCTCCTTACAAATTGTCGGCATGCATCGTTTACTACTACGAGACTACAGGGAGAGTTAAGCTTAACGTGTGGACATTACTGTGTATTCTTCCTTCTTCAACTCGTCAGAGGGTTTTCGTTAATAGACGTTATATCTGACTTTAGCCAGAATTATTGTCATAATGATTGTTTCGTATATCGCTTCGTTTTAAACTATTTTAATCATTGTATATCGTCTACTCTATCTCACTTAGTCTGTCAATAAAAAGGTATTCATACCACCAATCGAGTGTTTTTGTGTGTATTTATATATAAGTAGCGCAGTATGTAGATCACCATTGTTGATATGAACCATGGCGAGCAACGGTTGGCAGGACCGACTAACGGAGGTATATTTCGATCCGAAGCATCCCATCGCATTTACCGGTCCTACAAAAGTCCGAATGTGGTTAAAGTCGAACGGATATAAAGTAAGCCCCAGTGAATTGAGACAGTGGTTGAGCGATCAAGACGCCTACAGTTTACAGAAGTCGGTGAAATACAAATTCAAACGTAGTAGAGTAATCACCACGGGCCTAGACGATTTATGGGATGTGGATTTGGCAGATGTTTCCAATATAGCCGAGCATAATGACGGTATACGCTTTCTCTTAGTCGCCATCGATGTCTTCTCCAGATATCTCTGGGTCGAACCACTCCCTAATAAACGACATCAAACCGTCATATCGGCGCTCGATAAGGTTTTGAACGAAGGAAGACGACCGGCTCTAATTCGGTGGGATAAAGGATCTGAATTTAATAACAGATGGATGAAAGCCTATTTGAAAAAGAAAGACATTAAATTTTACGTGACGCACAACGAGACGAAGGCTAATTACGTGGAACGAGTTATCCGTACCATCAAGACCCATCTTTACCGGTATTTCACTCATAACCAGACCTACCGATACGTAGAAGTACTGGTCGATTTGATTAAAAGTTACAACCGTCGACCGCATAGGTCGTTAAAACAAAGAGCCCCGATCGACATCGTCCCGCGCAACGAAGCCGGTGTGTGGAAAGAATTATACGTAGACACGGCCAAGCCGATCAAAAAACGACCGTTCAAATTCAAAGTAGGTGACACGGTCAGAATCTCCCATTTGAGATATATATATCAACGAGCGTATATGTCCACTTATACGGAAGAGCTATTTAAAGTCGACAAGCGCTGGCGTAGACGTTCGATACCCGTATATAAACTGATAGATTTCACTGAAGATCCTATTCAAGGAACGTTTTACGAACCCGAACTCCAAAAGGTGGAAAAAGACGTCGATGCTTTGTGGCGTATTGAGAAAGTGTTAAAAACTAGACGACGAGGAGGTCGCGTCGAAAAACTAGTCCAATACGTCGGGTGGCCTACCAAATTTAACAGCTGGGTTAGAGCCGACGACATCCACACCCTATAAAAAGGATGCCGTAGTGTCATCGTCATCAGTCGACTACGGACACTCAACATGGCACTCCAACACCCTCTAACGATGAGGGTTATAGGTTCTACGGGCGTCGGGAAGACCATGTGGGTAAAACGCCTGCTCCAGGAACGAAAAATTCAGCCGACCCCCCACAGAATTATTTTCTGCTATAGTAAGTGGCAGCCGCTCTACCAGGAAATGAAAGAATCGATAGCCGACATAGAATTCGTCAAAGGTTTGCCGTCCAATTTGGGAGATGATGATTTCTTCGATCCGACTATTCGCTCGATTATCGTGTTTGACGATCTGATGACGGACATTAAAAAAGATACCAGGATAGCTGACCTATTCAGCAAGGGGTCTCATCACGACAACGCATCGGTCATATACATCGTGCAAAACATGTTCCACGGAGGCAAGGCAAGTCGAGACATTGAACTGAACTCGCAATACATCGTGCTCTTCAACAACCCGGTGGATCGACAGCAAGTAGCTCTACTCGGGCGGCGTATATTCCCCGGTAAGGGAGATTACTTCATGAAACAATATAACGATGCTATGACCAACACGCCTTACGGTTCGCTCCTAATCGATTTGAAACCCACAACACCGGAAAATCAGCGTCTCAGGAAAAACTTTCTTACCCAAAATGGTGAAGGTCTTTACACGACCGTCAGACCATCTTGGTTCAAACAACATGGCGGAGGCTATACAATTGAGTATGATAAGTGGAAGACGATGTTCGCCAATTCGGCTCGCGAGCAGATGAGGAATGCTATTGACCGTACAGCTAAGGCATACGAATTGGAAGGATATAATACGTCAGAAGCCGTTGAACTCGCAGAAGACGAGCACTCGGACGAGATGAGAGACTTGTTACGCCAGAAATATATGAATTGGTTCATAAACAGAACCGCTCTCGAGAACGACTCTATTCATCGCAACATTGAAAGAACATGTCGGACGCTTGAAACTCTCTATAATATGAACTCTGTCGAAGCTTTGAAGGAAAGCATTTCTCTAGGAAACCATTTATTCGATAAATTGTACGCGGAAGACAAAGAATAAAAAATGTAGAAAGTTTATTCACAGTATATATACAGTAGCCCAAAGGCCATACAGAGAGATTGATCATTATATAACATATATATTTTGAAATAACAATTTTCCGTTTACACGGGCATATAATAAACAAGTGTCACATTTATTTCGGAGTTAGATGGATGTCATGTTAAACAGTTCGTTGTATTCTGTCTTGTAATGTCCATGCGCTAACGTGTCATAACCGTTGTCTAACACAAACCGCTTGTCATCGAAAGGTGACAAGCCTATCTTACTTTGTCTAATTGTGTACAGCTGATGGTCAAAACTTCTTATACAATTCATCGTACTTGTAAATGAACGTTTTTTAAATAAAGACTCTTTATACATCCGATGTTTTAGCTTTTTCTTAATTACATACTTTGATATACCTTTAGCGGTTTTCTTTTCGTGGCCGTCGTAAGTGAGGGAGTACATTTTTGGCCGTAATCCTACGAACTCGTCGATTATTGCACCCCCCACCTCGTCTTTAAACTTGCCGAGAACTTTGGCATTACCAGAGCTATATAGGGGATGGTCTTTGGGATAGTTACTAGTATCGAACAGATGGAAGTTCGCCGCCATATCGCGATAAAAATCGGGACACTGTATCTGGTAGCAGAAAGAGTCTGTATCGGTAAACAAAAGTTTAACGTTTTGGTCGTATTTGGCTTTAATGAAATTGTAGTGGAAGTCGTACATTAATACTTTCGAAACGTCTAATATGGCGAGACCGACGTAAATGGGTCGATTCAGTGTCAACTTCGTTTTCTTTAAATGTACCCCGCAAAGGTCTGGGCTGAATATTTTAAAACTCTGAAATGAGGGCTTTGCGACAAATTTTTCCAGTTTCGCCTCATCTCGCACTAATTCGATGCGGGTTCTATTCCGGAGGTTTTCCATTGTTTTCCCGAACACGCTGTTGTTCATGAGTTTAAAAAAATCTTTTTCGAAATCGTTCCTGGCCGCTTTACGTTTCTCGGTGTTGAAATCGATATACGACTTCAACCAGGCGGATTGTGTGCATTAAAATAAAACGCAGTCCAATGGAGGCCCGAAAGAAAGGAAAGGTCTGTGTTTACGATATAGGCCGCCGGTTTTCTGGATACCCGTCTCGGTAGGGTGTCGGCGGAGTAAATCCCCCGTACTTGAGCTTCTAACTCTTTATCGGCCCGGATAATGCATCGTAGTTCGTCCGAATTCATGGTGTATTTAGTAGAATTCTTCGGCTTTTGTCAATCTCGAACATCGCAGGAAATTCTCCCAGAATCACGCAGTTCACCGTTTCCGGGAGCGGCTTGTTGAAAGTAGCTTCTATTCTAATACTTCCTTGCTTAAGAAGATGGATGTACTCGCCAGTCGAGAATGCTGGATCTAACTCGAAGACGTATAGAGCGTATCCGTGAGCGAAATCGAATAGAGATATATCGTTGCCAAAGTTTTCTCCCAACTTGCCAGTGCCTCTGAACAAGTTTAAATAGGCAGTGCTGCATAGATCAAATCCGTCTTCTTTATATAGCGTTCTCACCGTCGACCCCGGAATCGTGGATCCATCTACGTGTACGGCTAGGTTAACCAAGTCCCAGTGTTTGAAGTTGAACGGGTTTTTGGAATAATCACCCGCCATAGCCTTAGACGACACGAATCCTATGATTAGTCTACTCGGGTATATCGACGGCCAGATGTTTTCCCATCGAAACAAGACTTCACCCTTTGACAACGAACTCGTTTTTATCTCGGTTCTCACGTAGGGGTATTTCGCTGTAGCCTGTTCGAGAGCTTTGGCGTGACCTAACTCTACTCCGGCATTTAGACGTACTTTACACGCCTTTAAAACTATATCCTCGATAACTAACTTATAGTTTTTATTTTCCTCCGCCGACATGAAGATGAACTCCGGAGGTGATCGATATAATTTGACGTGGACATCGACGTTGTTTAGTACATAGCGATCTTGCTGGAAGATGTCTTGCAGCATGCGACCCTCCATTTCAAAAGAGTTGCTCTCTTTCGTACGATCATAACGTGTGGCTAGCCCCGGGTTATTACCTCCTACGGGGTCGGATTCGCCGATGTCGTTGCCTACGTCTTTGTCGTATAGCTGGGCTTCCAATTGAGTCGTCGTAGCCTCATAACCCGTATTTAGAACTGTTTGAATATAAGCTTTATACGGGTATTTGTTGTCCATTACAGTCATGAGCGATCCCAGCATCGATACATCGATTTGTGACCACATGCTCGACAATAGTAAATTGGTGGGCGCGCATTTTTCATCCTGTACTAGTGGGCTATTATCTTTGTGCACGATTTTCGCTTTAACGTATAAACGAGACGATTTCAAGTCCAAATAGTCCGATCCCTGTCCGGGGATAAGAAATTCCACCGGTACTTCGTCCGTTATTTGTTAAAATGGTCTTATGTCGACGTAGTATCTACCCTGAATAGCGGTTTGAACGGGAGGTAATTCGAAGAGGCTAAGTTCATCCGGTTGTCCCTCGTCAGCGTCTCTATCTTGCAGAAGGTGTGCCATGTTTTAATCGGAATATCTGAGGAGCCGTCCGTTTCCTTCGTTTGCTTAGACTCGGAATGTCGGAATTGTGAGAACGTCTTCTATTTATATATTTTTCGGGGTTAGCTTTTATCTCCGACTTCGCCCGTTCCACAGCCGCTTGGGCGGGGGTCACGAGTTGTATAACGGGGGTCTTTACTCGGGCGATATGCCTTTTCGCTCCACCCCACTTCGTCTTCCTCTTTTTAGGTCTTTTGCACGTCGGATTTGCGGCCATATTCTGATAAAAGGCGATCCATTTATTTACGTCCGGTACATATCGTCTCCTCTGTATCATGATTTAAGGTGGAGGGTTACGGTTACCGGCTCTGTGATGAAGGTAGCTAACGATCCTCGCTCGTCTAAAATACGGATTTCTAACACTTCGACTTCGCCTAGGATGACGGGATGATAGTATGGCCGTATAAAGACTTCGGCAACCCTTTTCCTACCAGAAACGTCTACTTTTCGTAAAAGCGGTAAAGTCGTTTCTCCTACCAGTGAGTGAGCGCAAATATTGGAGCAGATACTCAAAACCGCCCTGGGCTGGAACTTCGGCTGTTTCTTTAAGATGATTTCCGTTAGCGCGACTGTACTGGAATCTTCGAAGGTTATGCTTCTATTCAAACGTACTCTAAAGTGGTATGGCTTGTTATCCGGATAGTGTTCTACCGAATCTGTACTGCTGGCGATAATGAAGTTTACCATAACACCGTTTGTACGTAATGGTCGGTTATATAGCGTAGGACAGGCTTTTATAGTATTCCCAGATCTCACGTCTCGCCGAGGGAGATAGTTTGTCGCAAACCGCCGACGTGAATGCGTAGAGCGTGATTAACCGTCCAAAATTGATGATTCCATCGTCGAACATGGAATCTACTATGGCTTCGTAAGCATCCAGGTTCACGGCCGAGTCGACCATCTCCTTCCATCTCGTTCTATCCGTCGAGCACATGGCTAATCGCCTTATCGATGAGGTGTGACTTCGTTTTCAGAAGGGACCACTGATTATAGTTAAGGACCACGCCTTTCCTAGTAGCCGTGTCGTCGATGAAATAGCGTAAATCCACTCTGAGCTTGTTCCCGTATTTACACGCTGTAGCTCGTAAACGTCTATCTATACGGATTTGTTGCATAGGAGTACAAAGAGTCCGATTGGGGATAGTGGTGATGATAGATTCGACTTCTCGATTACAACTCGCAGCTAACGTTACGATGACGATGAGTGATATGACGAACAGAATGATCAAGACGATGGTTACTATTTTCGTTTTGTGATAGTTATCCATCCTCTGCCAAAGCCTGTGTGGAAATGAAGACGGTCCACGTTTAAACGTAGTTATATAGACAAAAGTATCTGACGTGTAAGAATGTAGGTTTTCAAATTACCCCAACAGGCTAATATTGTAATCCGGCTGTACCGACATCGACAGATTGGTTAGACAGCGTTCTTCCGTAGAAAACCATTCATCAGCTTCCGCTATTACTAGTTCTTCTTCTAACCCGTGTTGAGTCACGCTTCGTGGGTCTGGTTGCACTGTTATTACCCACGCATATTCTATAAATACACTTCGAATGCGCCCTTCACCCGTTTTCTGCATACTGGACATTTTAGAGAGTCGTTGTATTCCTCCAGCTTATATAGACAGTCAAGGCATATGCATACGTGATTACAGGGATGAAATACCGCTTGACAGACTTCGATGAGGCAAATTTTGCATAGGCCCGCTATATCGCTGTCAGATCTTCTAGACCGACTACCTACATTGCCCATTATATTAGGGATGGAATGATTGACACTGGTGCGTTAACGGTTTGACATATGTATGAGAACGTAGAAGAACTACTCGACTATATATACAAAGAACAAAAAGATAAGTGGTAAGATTCATTCTGTTTATTAGGGTCCAGTATAGTATTTTAATAGTAGATATAATGTTGATGACGTCACCAGTTGACGTAGTCCCCGGGATTGCAACGTCTACACATCATTGCTCCGAGTTGATTAGCGTGGTCGTCTCTGGCACTACAATCTTCAATTCTTCAATGAAAAATTGACTGTTCTTAAAAAATGTTACCACACTTCCGTTTAAATAAATGCTTTAATATAGTTGAACGTTCCACAATGTAACCGTAATGCTGGCATACACAAAAATACTTTTATTGAAAGGAAATTTCAATTCAAATTTAATCAAAATGTAAATCAGTAACAGAGAGAAATACGTAATTTGTAGTTTTAAAGTGGCCAAAATTCACAGTATGTGACCTGTACGAACCGAAAACGTGTTCGAAAAGTAAACAAAATTTAAATAATCGGGACGACCATTTTTTCATTCTAAGCCAAAGTTAGTTCAAAACAATACCTTATCGTACATTTTCGAGACTAGAAACACTAAAAAGCTTCAGAATTATTTGTCTTTAGAAAAATAGCCGAGCTTTCGACACCCGTGCCGGTGTCTTGACGAAGACACCGACACAGATGTCGAAAGCTCGTGTTGTTAAAAAACAACTGAGGACGTGGTGATGTCTTAATTTTTTTATCATTAAGACGTTAATTATTTCTTACTGCTGTCTAAACAAAACAATATATTAGTTTTATGAGTTCACGCCATTTTCTTGTGTTCATGAAAGCGCAGAAATGGATTTTCTGGATCATTGATAAAACATTGCTTCCATAAAATTTTCGTGGCTTTACATGAGAAATTGTATACATGACGGTTTTCGCTAAATTATTGGAAGAAAAAGCCATTTCTGTACCCAACTCTCTGTGTCTTGAACTTCTTAGCTTTAGGGTATCCCCCATAGAGAATGTTATTTTGAATGATGCAGCTTTTTGAAAATGGTATAAATGTCTCTATTACTTTAAGAATCTATCCCATATCGTGGATTAAAACTCTCGTTACACAGTATGTATGTGTTAAGTGGACTGGACACAAGGCGTGTCACAAGAGACTCATTAAATGACCATCACCAAACGAGAAGTGTAGCCAGAGTGTCGCAAATTAAAGGTTCATTGACGCCCATGTGAGAACTGATCTCTATCGAGAACCACACACAAGGCTGTTAAAACTTTTAAGTAAAAAGTTTTTTGACATGTATTTATTTGTAATTTGTATAATATAACATTTGACTTTCAAAGACAAATACATAGTGAGTTATATGCATCGAAAAATGATTGGTTGATTGGTGTTTCACGCCGGATTCAAGATTGTTTCATTTATATGGCGGTGTTGCCAGGTGTTTAGTTTATTTAGTTTATTAGGTCTGAGTGGGATTCAAACCCCCGCCGCATCGATGGAAGGCCTGTGTGGGACTGAGGGACTCACTCTAACCGACTGAGCCACCGAAGCTCATTGAAAAATATAATTACTTACTGGTAATGTCGTCAAGATAACTTTTTAATTTGTATTCATGTGTAATCTTTGTTCTGGAGGTTTGTCATTTTAAGGCACACTTGCCGCGAAAATCAGGAATATTGTTTACATTAAAAAAGAAAGACCGTATTCTGTATTTTTCCCAGACAATATAAGTTAGGAACTTTCTATTTTTACCAAAATTTAAAAGTTTGGACGTCACTTTGTATTTTTAATTTGAATTTGAAAATTGGAATTGTTACGTACCCGGAACGTAAACAAACCGATCTGCCCCCTATTGGCGATTTTATGTTTCAGTCGAGTGAGTGAACTAACGGCACAGTGTAATTTTACGTAGGCCTATTTATCTGAGAAATACAGACTGACGATCGGTTAACAGCGACTAGAAAAGCCTGCTGATTATTTTTTGAGTGTAAACCACAGATACAAAGGCCTGAAAGGAGGGTAAACCAACACGAAAGTTGACCGACACTGATCGTTGTTGTTGTAATCAGGCTTCGATTCTTCGTTTGTTTTTCACCCCATTTTTACAGTCTAAAGTTAACTAGACATGTTTTATGTGTCCTATGTTTAAGTTTAGTGGTATTAGTCGTAGTAAGCTCATGTAAATTGGTTTTCTTAGCAAATTTAAACAGGCTACGGCGGCAAGTGTGCCTTTAAGTGTTATATTAAAAACTTTTCAAAGTGGAATTATTCTAAAAAACTATAGAAACGTTTGAAACTCTCTTTAAACGTGGGTTCCATACTAATAATAACAAATTAAGACATCACCACAAAAACAACTGACGACGTGGTGACGTCTTCATTTTTTATCATTAACTATAGAAACGTTGTATCTTTCTTAGTAATGGGTAATGCTCTTTGAAAAAAATTGATTTAAATATGCATTTTATAAAGCAAATACAGCAGTATTTTAGTTTATTAGTAGAGGGCAAAATGGGCATTGAGACGCACCTCAAGTGAGCCAATACCGCGAGGCATTGACCTAATTATATATGCACCCAGTCTAGTGCAGGTCTATTAAGGGACGTGCGCATCAGTCAATATTAAAGTACATGTGCACCTATTCTTAAAAAAATATGCTGAATAATACACTCCCACGGAAAAAATATGCTTAGTAATGCAATACTGGTCTAAAGAACCAATTAAACCGACTGACACTGGTGATAGACAATAGATAATACACGAATGTATAAATAACCTTGGACAGTATTACCTTAATGTATAGATCATATCGGTAAGTATGTGTATATCACAGCCGAACGGCCTCGGGGGGCAGATGCATCGGACCGTATCCAATTAAGTCGACTGCCAAAGAGACGTGTGCGTCCAACCGTAACAAATTAACGGAATAGAATATGTCGAGTAATGCAGTCAAATGATTGCGCCTTCCCGAAAAAAAAAATATGCTGAGTAAAAAGTGTCAGCCTTAGGGCTCAGCCAATCTGTATAAATACGGGTGTAAATCAGATCCAGTCATCATTGGAAAACAGGACTGGCCGGCAACACTCTCAACACTATCCAACATCGTTTAACATTGGACAACCACTAAAGTTTGAGAAGCTCCTCGAAATGTATAACATCAGCTCCAGTCTATGTGTGGGAGTCATTAGTCTCGATGGACAGGCCAGAGTATCCTTCCAAAGGATTCAGAGCAAAACAGATGAAAGCAGACCAAGCAGTATACCCATAACGTTATCATCTACTGCATGGAGTGAACTAACCACGCTTGCATATAGGATTGACGAGATGTTAAAGATGGGAGAGCCGCTAGAAAGACCATACAACCTAGAGGATGACATATATCTAAGTTGCAGTCAATACAATGGGAAACAATTTATTCATCTGCGGAAATGGATTGAAGACAAAACACTTTCGACTAACCTGAAGCCTACCAAGATGGGGTATGCCATGAACGAATTTGGATGGCGTAAATTAAGAAAGCATTTTTCGGACATAGACCGAGATATAGGAGAAATGGAATCCGTATTTAAAATGGCCGACCGTGCGGAGGGAGAAACTCAAGAAGAGGACGATGAAGATTGTAGTGCCAGAGACGACCACGCTAATCAACTCGGAGCAATGATGTGTAGACGTTGCAATCCCGGGGACTACGTCAACTGGTGACGTCATCAACATTATATCTACTATTAAAATACTATACTGGACCCTAATAAACAGAATGAATCTTACCACTTATCTTTTTGTTCTTTGTATATATAGTCGAGTAGTTCTTCTACGTTCTCATACATATGTCAAACCGTTAACGCACCAGTGTCAATCATTCCATCCCTAATATAATGGGCAATGTAGGTAGTCGGTCTAGAAGATCTGACAGCGATATAGCGGGCCTATGCAAAATTTGCCTCATCGAAGTCTGTCAAGCGGTATTTCATCCCTGTAATCACGTATGCATATGCCTTGACTGTCTATATAAGCTGGAGGAATACAACGACTCTCTAAAATGTCCAGTATGCAGAAAACGGGTGAAGGGCGCATTCGAAGTGTATTTATAGAATATGCGTGGGTAATAACAGTGCAACCAGACCCACGAAGCGTGACTCAACACGGGTTAGAAGAAGAACTAGTAATAGCGGAAGCTGATGAATGGTTTTCTACGGAAGAACGCTGTCTAACCAATCTGTCGATGTCGGTACAGCCGGATTACAATATTAGCCTGTTGGGGTAATTTGAAAACCTACATTCTTACACGTCAGATACTTTTGTCTATATAACTACGTTTAAACGTGGACCGTCTTCATTTCCACACAGGCTTTGGCAGAGGATGGATAACTATCACAAAACGAAAATAGTAACCATCGTCTTGATCATTCTGTTCGTCATATCACTCATCGTCATCGTAACGTTAGCTGCGAGTTGTAATCGAGAAGTCGAATCTATCATCACCACTATCCCCAATCGGACTCTTTGTACTCCTATGCAACAAATCCGTATAGATAGACGTTTACGAGCTACAGCGTGTAAATACGGGAACAAGCTCAGAGTGGATTTACGCTATTTCATCGACGACACGGCTACTAGGAAAGGCGTGGTCCTTAACTATAATCAGTGGTCCCTTCTGAAAACGAAGTCACACCTCATCGATAAGGCGATTAGCCATGTGCTCGACGGATAGAACGAGATGGAAGGAGATGGTCGACTCGGCCGTGAACCTGGATGCTTACGAAGCCATAGTAGATTCCATGTTCGACGATGGAATCATCAATTTTGGACGGTTAATCACGCTCTACGCATTCACGTCGGCGGTTTGCGACAAACTATCTCCCTCGGCGAGACGTGAGATCTGGGAATACTATAAAAGCCTGTCCTACGCTATATAACCGACCATTACGTACAAACGGTGTTATGGTAAACTTCATTATCGCCAGCAGTACAGATTCGGTAGAACACTATCCGGATAACAAGCCATACCACTTTAGAGTACGTTTGAATAGAAGCATAACCTTCGAAGATTCCAGTACAGTCGCGCTAACGGAAATCATCTTAAAGAAACAGCCGAAGTTCCAGCCCAGGGCGGTTTTGAGTATCTGCTCCAATATTTGCGCTCACTCACTGGTAGGAGAAACGACTTTACCGCTTTTACGAAAAGTAGACGTTTCTGGTAGGAAAAGGGTTGCCGAAGTCTTTATACGGCCATACTATCATCCCGTCATCCTAGGCGAAGTCGAAGTGTTAGAAATCCGTATTTTAGACGAGCGAGGATCGTTAGCTACCTTCATCACAGAGCCGGTAACCGTAACCCTCCACCTTAAATCATGATACAGAGGAGACGATATGTACCGGACGTAAATAAATGGATCGCCTTTTATCAGAATATGGCCGCAAATCCGACGTGCAAAAGACCTAAAAAGAGGAAGACGAAGTGGGGTGGAGCGAAAAGGCATATCGCCCGAGTAAAGACCCCCGTTATACAACTCGTGACCCCCGCCCAAGCGGCTGTGGAACGGGCGAAGTCGGAGATAAAAGCTAACCCCGAAAAATATATAAATAGAAGACGTTCTCACAATTCCGACATTCCGAGTCTAAGCAAACGAAGGAAACGGACGGCTCCTCAGATATTCCGATTAAAACATGGCACACCTTCTGCAAGATAGAGACGCTGACGAGGGACAACCGGATGAACTTAGCCTCTTCGAATTACCTCCCGTTCAAACCGCTATTCAGGGTAGATACTACGTCGACATAAGACCATTTTCCCAAATAACGGACGAAGCACCGGTGGAATTTCTTATCCCCGGACAGGGACCGGACTATTTGGACTTGAAATCGTCTCGTTTATACGTTAAAGCGAAAATCGTGCACAAAGATAATAGCCCACTAGTACAGGATGAAAAATGCGCGCCCACCAATTTACTATTGTCGAGCATGTGGTCACAAATCGATGTATCGATGCTGGGATCGCTCATGACTGTAATGGACAACAAATACCCGTATAAAGCTTATATTCAAACAGTTCTAAATACGGGTTATGAGGCTACGACGACTCAATTGGAAGCCCAGCTATACGACAAAGACGTAGGCAACGACATCGGCGAATCCGACCCCGTAGGAGGTAATAACCCGGGGCTAGCCACACGTTATGATCGTACGAAAGAGAGCAACTCTTTTGAAATGGAGGGTCGCATGCTGCAAGACATCTTCCAGCAAGATCGCTATGTACTAAACAACGTCGATGTCCACGTCAAATTATATCGATCACCTCCGGAGTTCATCTTCATGTCGGCGGAGGAAAATAAAAACTATAAGTTAGTTATCGAGGATATAGTTTTAAAGGCGTGTAAAGTACGTCTAAATGCCGGAGTAGAGTTAGGTCACGCCAAAGCTCTCGAACAGGCTACAGCGAAATACCCCTACGTGAGAACCGAGATAAAAACGAGTTCGTTGTCAAAGGGTGAAGTCTTGTTTCGATGGGAAAACATCTGGCCGTCGATATACCCGAGTAGACTAATCATAGGATTCGTGTCGTCTAAGGCTATGGCGGGTGATTATTCCAAAAACCCGTTCAACTTCAAACACTGGGACTTGGTTAACCTAGCCGTACACGTAGATGGATCCACGATTCCGGGGTCGACGGTGAGAACGCTATATAAAGAAGACGGATTTGATCTATGCAGCACTGCCTATTTAAACTTGTTCAGAGGCACTGGCAAGTTGGGAGAAAACTTTGGCAACGATATATCTCTATTCGATTTCGCTCACGGATACGCTCTATACGTCTTCGAGTTAGATCCAGCATTCTCGACTGGCGAGTACATCCATCTTCTTAAGCAAGGAAGTATTAGAATAGAAGCTACTTTCAACAAGCCGCTCCCGGAAACGGTGAACTGCGTGATTCTGGGAGAATTTCCTGCGATGTTCGAGATTGACAAAAGCCGAAGAATTCTACTAAATACACCATGAATTCGGACGAACTACGATGCATTATCCGGGCCGATAAAGAGTTAGAAGCTCAAGTACGGGGGATTTACTCCGCCGACACCCTACCGAGACGGGTATCCAGAAAACCGGCGGCCTATATCGTAAACACAGACCTTTCCTTTCTTTCGGGCCTCCATTGGACTGCGTTTTATTTTAATGGAGAAGAAGGATATTTTATCGACTCTTTGGGTAATCCTCCAGCTTTTTACGGTGCACAGTTCGAGGCGTTTCTCCTTACAAATTGTCGGCATGCATCGTTTACTACTACGAGACTACAGGGAGAGTTAAGCTTAACGTGTGGACATTACTGTGTATTCTTCCTTCTTCAACTCGTCAGAGGGTTTTCGTTAATAGACGTTATATCTGACTTTAGCCAGAATTATTGTCATAATGATTGTTTCGTATATCGCTTCGTTTTAAACTATTTTAATCATTGTATATCGTCTACTCTATCTCACTTAGTCTGTCAATAAAAAGGTATTCATACCACCAATCGAGTGTTTTTGTGTGTATTTATATATAAGTAGCGCAGTATGTAGATCACCATTGTTGATATGAACCATGGCGAGCAACGGTTGGCAGGACCGACTAACGGAGGTATATTTCGATCCGAAGCATCCCATCGCATTTACCGGTCCTACAAAAGTCCGAATGTGGTTAAAGTCGAACGGATATAAAGTAAGCCCCAGTGAATTGAGACAGTGGTTGAGCGATCAAGACGCCTACAGTTTACAGAAGTCGGTGAAATACAAATTCAAACGTAGTAGAGTAATCACCACGGGCCTAGACGATTTATGGGATGTGGATTTGGCAGATGTTTCCAATATAGCCGAGCATAATGACGGTATACGCTTTCTCTTAGTCGCCATCGATGTCTTCTCCAGATATCTCTGGGTCGAACCACTCCCTAATAAACGACATCAAACCGTCATATCGGCGCTCGATAAGGTTTTGAACGAAGGAAGACGACCGGCTCTAATTCGGTGGGATAAAGGATCTGAATTTAATAACAGATGGATGAAAGCCTATTTGAAAAAGAAAGACATTAAATTTTACGTGACGCACAACGAGACGAAGGCTAATTACGTGGAACGAGTTATCCGTACCATCAAGACCCATCTTTACCGGTATTTCACTCATAACCAGACCTACCGATACGTAGAAGTACTGGTCGATTTGATTAAAAGTTACAACCGTCGACCGCATAGGTCGTTAAAACAAAGAGCCCCGATCGACATCGTCCCGCGCAACGAAGCCGGTGTGTGGAAAGAATTATACGTAGACACGGCCAAGCCGATCAAAAAACGACCGTTCAAATTCAAAGTAGGTGACACGGTCAGAATCTCCCATTTGAGATATATATATCAACGAGCGTATATGTCCACTTATACGGAAGAGCTATTTAAAGTCGACAAGCGCTGGCGTAGACGTTCGATACCCGTATATAAACTGATAGATTTCACTGAAGATCCTATTCAAGGAACGTTTTACGAACCCGAACTCCAAAAGGTGGAAAAAGACGTCGATGCTTTGTGGCGTATTGAGAAAGTGTTAAAAACTAGACGACGAGGAGGTCGCGTCGAAAAACTAGTCCAATACGTCGGGTGGCCTACCAAATTTAACAGCTGGGTTAGAGCCGACGACATCCACACCCTATAAAAAGGATGCCGTAGTGTCATCGTCATCAGTCGACTACGGACACTCAACATGGCACTCCAACACCCTCTAACGATGAGGGTTATAGGTTCTACGGGCGTCGGGAAGACCATGTGGGTAAAACGCCTGCTCCAGGAACGAAAAATTCAGCCGACCCCCCACAGAATTATTTTCTGCTATAGTAAGTGGCAGCCGCTCTACCAGGAAATGAAAGAATCGATAGCCGACATAGAATTCGTCAAAGGTTTGCCGTCCAATTTGGGAGATGATGATTTCTTCGATCCGACTATTCGCTCGATTATCGTGTTTGACGATCTGATGACGGACATTAAAAAAGATACCAGGATAGCTGACCTATTCAGCAAGGGGTCTCATCACGACAACGCATCGGTCATATACATCGTGCAAAACATGTTCCACGGAGGCAAGGCAAGTCGAGACATTGAACTGAACTCGCAATACATCGTGCTCTTCAACAACCCGGTGGATCGACAGCAAGTAGCTCTACTCGGGCGGCGTATATTCCCCGGTAAGGGAGATTACTTCATGAAACAATATAACGATGCTATGACCAACACGCCTTACGGTTCGCTCCTAATCGATTTGAAACCCACAACACCGGAAAATCAGCGTCTCAGGAAAAACTTTCTTACCCAAAATGGTGAAGGTCTTTACACGACCGTCAGACCATCTTGGTTCAAACAACATGGCGGAGGCTATACAATTGAGTATGATAAGTGGAAGACGATGTTCGCCAATTCGGCTCGCGAGCAGATGAGGAATGCTATTGACCGTACAGCTAAGGCATACGAATTGGAAGGATATAATACGTCAGAAGCCGTTGAACTCGCAGAAGACGAGCACTCGGACGAGATGAGAGACTTGTTACGCCAGAAATATATGAATTGGTTCATAAACAGAACCGCTCTCGAGAACGACTCTATTCATCGCAACATTGAAAGAACATGTCGGACGCTTGAAACTCTCTATAATATGAACTCTGTCGAAGCTTTGAAGGAAAGCATTTCTCTAGGAAACCATTTATTCGATAAATTGTACGCGGAAGACAAAGAATAAAAAATGTAGAAAGTTTATTCACAGTATATATACAGTAGCCCAAAGGCCATACAGAGAGATTGATCATTATATAACATATATATTTTGAAATAACAATTTTCCGTTTACACGGGCATATAATAAACAAGTGTCACATTTATTTCGGAGTTAGATGGATGTCATGTTAAACAGTTCGTTGTATTCTGTCTTGTAATGTCCATGCGCTAACGTGTCATAACCGTTGTCTAACACAAACCGCTTGTCATCGAAAGGTGACAAGCCTATCTTACTTTGTCTAATTGTGTACAGCTGATGGTCAAAACTTCTTATACAATTCATCGTACTTGTAAATGAACGTTTTTTAAATAAAGACTCTTTATACATCCGATGTTTTAGCTTTTTCTTAATTACATACTTTGATATACCTTTAGCGGTTTTCTTTTCGTGGCCGTCGTAAGTGAGGGAGTACATTTTTGGCCGTAATCCTACGAACTCGTCGATTATTGCACCCCCCACCTCGTCTTTAAACTTGCCGAGAACTTTGGCATTACCAGAGCTATATAGGGGATGGTCTTTGGGATAGTTACTAGTATCGAACAGATGGAAGTTCGCCGCCATATCGCGATAAAAATCGGGACACTGTATCTGGTAGCAGAAAGAGTCTGTATCGGTAAACAAAAGTTTAACGTTTTGGTCGTATTTGGCTTTAATGAAATTGTAGTGGAAGTCGTACATTAATACTTTCGAAACGTCTAATATGGCGAGACCGACGTAAATGGGTCGATTCAGTGTCAACTTCGTTTTCTTTAAATGTACCCCGCAAAGGTCTGGGCTGAATATTTTAAAACTCTGAAATGAGGGCTTTGCGACAAATTTTTCCAGTTTCGCCTCATCTCGCACTAATTCGATGCGGGTTCTATTCCGGAGGTTTTCCATTGTTTTCCCGAACACGCTGTTGTTCATGAGTTTAAAAAAATCTTTTTCGAAATCGTTCCTGGCCGCTTTACGTTTCTCGGTGTTGAAATCGATATACGACTTCAACCAGGCGGATTGTGTGCATTAAAATAAAACGCAGTCCAATGGAGGCCCGAAAGAAAGGAAAGGTCTGTGTTTACGATATAGGCCGCCGGTTTTCTGGATACCCGTCTCGGTAGGGTGTCGGCGGAGTAAATCCCCCGTACTTGAGCTTCTAACTCTTTATCGGCCCGGATAATGCATCGTAGTTCGTCCGAATTCATGGTGTATTTAGTAGAATTCTTCGGCTTTTGTCAATCTCGAACATCGCAGGAAATTCTCCCAGAATCACGCAGTTCACCGTTTCCGGGAGCGGCTTGTTGAAAGTAGCTTCTATTCTAATACTTCCTTGCTTAAGAAGATGGATGTACTCGCCAGTCGAGAATGCTGGATCTAACTCGAAGACGTATAGAGCGTATCCGTGAGCGAAATCGAATAGAGATATATCGTTGCCAAAGTTTTCTCCCAACTTGCCAGTGCCTCTGAACAAGTTTAAATAGGCAGTGCTGCATAGATCAAATCCGTCTTCTTTATATAGCGTTCTCACCGTCGACCCCGGAATCGTGGATCCATCTACGTGTACGGCTAGGTTAACCAAGTCCCAGTGTTTGAAGTTGAACGGGTTTTTGGAATAATCACCCGCCATAGCCTTAGACGACACGAATCCTATGATTAGTCTACTCGGGTATATCGACGGCCAGATGTTTTCCCATCGAAACAAGACTTCACCCTTTGACAACGAACTCGTTTTTATCTCGGTTCTCACGTAGGGGTATTTCGCTGTAGCCTGTTCGAGAGCTTTGGCGTGACCTAACTCTACTCCGGCATTTAGACGTACTTTACACGCCTTTAAAACTATATCCTCGATAACTAACTTATAGTTTTTATTTTCCTCCGCCGACATGAAGATGAACTCCGGAGGTGATCGATATAATTTGACGTGGACATCGACGTTGTTTAGTACATAGCGATCTTGCTGGAAGATGTCTTGCAGCATGCGACCCTCCATTTCAAAAGAGTTGCTCTCTTTCGTACGATCATAACGTGTGGCTAGCCCCGGGTTATTACCTCCTACGGGGTCGGATTCGCCGATGTCGTTGCCTACGTCTTTGTCGTATAGCTGGGCTTCCAATTGAGTCGTCGTAGCCTCATAACCCGTATTTAGAACTGTTTGAATATAAGCTTTATACGGGTATTTGTTGTCCATTACAGTCATGAGCGATCCCAGCATCGATACATCGATTTGTGACCACATGCTCGACAATAGTAAATTGGTGGGCGCGCATTTTTCATCCTGTACTAGTGGGCTATTATCTTTGTGCACGATTTTCGCTTTAACGTATAAACGAGACGATTTCAAGTCCAAATAGTCCGATCCCTGTCCGGGGATAAGAAATTCCACCGGTGCTTCGTCCGTTATTTGGGAAAATGGTCTTATGTCGACGTAGTATCTACCCTGAATAGCGGTTTGAACGGGAGGTAATTCGAAGAGGCTAAGTTCATCCGGTTGTCCCTCGTCAGCGTCTCTATCTTGCAGAAGGTGTGCCATGTTTTAATCGGAATATCTGAGGAGCCGTCCGTTTCCTTCGTTTGCTTAGACTCGGAATGTCGGAATTGTGAGAACGTCTTCTATTTATATATTTTTCGGGGTTAGCTTTTATCTCCGACTTCGCCCGTTCCACAGCCGCTTGGGCGGGGGTCACGAGTTGTATAACGGGGGTCTTTACTCGGGCGATATGCCTTTTCGCTCCACCCCACTTCGTCTTCCTCTTTTTAGGTCTTTTGCACGTCGGATTTGCGGCCATATTCTGATAAAAGGCGATCCATTTATTTACGTCCGGTACATATCGTCTCCTCTGTATCATGATTTAAGGTGGAGGGTTACGGTTACCGGCTCTGTGATGAAGGTAGCTAACGATCCTCGCTCGTCTAAAATACGGATTTCTAACACTTCGACTTCGCCTAGGATGACGGGATGATAGTATGGCCGTATAAAGACTTCGGCAACCCTTTTCCTACCAGAAACGTCTACTTTTCGTAAAAGCGGTAAAGTCGTTTCTCCTACCAGTGAGTGAGCGCAAATATTGGAGCAGATACTCAAAACCGCCCTGGGCTGGAACTTCGGCTGTTTCTTTAAGATGATTTCCGTTAGCGCGACTGTACTGGAATCTTCGAAGGTTATGCTTCTATTCAAACGTACTCTAAAGTGGTATGGCTTGTTATCCGGATAGTGTTCTACCGAATCTGTACTGCTGGCGATAATGAAGTTTACCATAACACCGTTTGTACGTAATGGTCGGTTATATAGCGTAGGACAGGCTTTTATAGTATTCCCAGATCTCACGTCTCGCCGAGGGAGATAGTTTGTCGCAAACCGCCGACGTGAATGCGTAGAGCGTGATTAACCGTCCAAAATTGATGATTCCATCGTCGAACATGGAATCTACTATGGCTTCGTAAGCATCCAGGTTCACGGCCGAGTCGACCATCTCCTTCCATCTCGTTCTATCCGTCGAGCACATGGCTAATCGCCTTATCGATGAGGTGTGACTTCGTTTTCAGAAGGGACCACTGATTATAGTTAAGGACCACGCCTTTCCTAGTAGCCGTGTCGTCGATGAAATAGCGTAAATCCACTCTGAGCTTGTTCCCGTATTTACACGCTGTAGCTCGTAAACGTCTATCTATACGGATTTGTTGCATAGGAGTACAAAGAGTCCGATTGGGGATAGTGGTGATGATAGATTCGACTTCTCGATTACAACTCGCAGCTAACGTTACGATGACGATGAGTGATATGACGAACAGAATGATCAAGACGATGGTTACTATTTTCGTTTTGTGATAGTTATCCATCCTCTGCCAAAGCCTGTGTGGAAATGAAGACGGTCCACGTTTAAACGTAGTTATATAGACAAAAGTATCTGACGTGTAAGAATGTAGGTTTTCAAATTACCCCAACAGGCTAATATTGTAATCCGGCTGTACCGACATCGACAGATTGGTTAGACAGCGTTCTTCCGTAGAAAACCATTCATCAGCTTCCGCTATTACTAGTTCTTCTTCTAACCCGTGTTGAGTCACGCTTCGTGGGTCTGGTTGCACTGTTATTACCCACGCATATTCTATAAATACACTTCGAATGCGCCCTTCACCCGTTTTCTGCATACTGGACATTTTAGAGAGTCGTTGTATTCCTCCAGCTTATATAGACAGTCAAGGCATATGCATACGTGATTACAGGGATGAAATACCGCTTGACAGACTTCGATGAGGCAAATTTTGCATAGGCCCGCTATATCGCTGTCAGATCTTCTAGACCGACTACCTACATTGCCCATTATATTAGGGATGGAATGATTGACACTGGTGCGTTAACGGTTTGACATATGTATGAGAACGTAGAAGAACTACTCGACTATATATACAAAGAACAAAAAGATAAGTGGTAAGATTCATTCTGTTTATTAGGGTCCAGTATAGTATTTTAATAGTAGATATAATGTTGATGACGTCACCAGTTGACGTAGTCCCCGGGATTGCAACGTCTACACATCATTGCTCCGAGTTGATTAGCGTGGTCGTCTCTGGCACTACAATCTTCATCGTCCTCTTCTTGAGTTTCTCCCTCCGCACGGTCGGCCATTTTAAATACGGATTCCATTTCTCCTATATCTCGGTCTATGTCCGAAAAATGCTTTCTTAATTTACGCCATCCAAATTCGTTCATGGCATACCCCATCTTGGTAGGCTTCAGGTTAGTCGAAAGTGTTTTGTCTTCAATCCATTTCCGCAGATGAATAAATTGTTTCCCATTGTATTGACTGCAACTTAGATATATGTCATCCTCTAGGTTGTATGGTCTTTCTAGCGGCTCTCCCATCTTTAACATCTCGTCAATCCTATATGCAAGCGTGGTTAGTTCACTCCATGCAGTAGATGATAACGTTATGGGTATACTGCTTGGTCTGCTTTCATCTGTTTTGCTCTGAATCCTTTGGAAGGATACTCTGGCCTGTCCATCGAGACTAATGACTCCCACACATAGACTGGAGCTGATGTTATACATTTCGAGGAGCTTCTCAAACTTTAGTGGTTGTCCAATGTTAAACGATGTTGGATAGTGTTGAGAGTGTTGCCGGCCAGTCCTGTTTTCCAATGATGACTGGATCTGATTTACACCCGTATTTATACAGATTGGCTGAGCCCTAAGGCTGACACTTTTTACTCAGCATATTTTTTTTTCGGGAAGGCGCAATCATTTGACTGCATTACTCGACATATTCTATTCCGTTAATTTGTTACGGTTGGACGCACACGTCTCTTTGGCAGTCGACTTAATTGGATACGGTCCGATGCATCTGCCCCCCGAGGCCGTTCGGCTGTGATATACACATACTTACCGATATGATCTATACATTAAGGTAATACTGTCCAAGGTTATTTATACATT
The DNA here is from genome assembly GCA_963971465.1 of Lepidochitona cinerea. Lineage (NCBI taxonomy): Eukaryota > Metazoa > Mollusca > Polyplacophora > Chitonida > Tonicellidae > Lepidochitona > Lepidochitona cinerea. Next base: position 11,788,512 of record OZ020565.1, read on the forward strand.
CGTGTATTATCTATTGTCTATCACCAGTGTCAGTCGGTTTAATTGGTTCTTTAGACCAGTATTGCATTACTAAGCATATTTTTTCCGTGGGAGTGTATTATTCAGCATATTTTTTTAAGAATAGGTGCACATGTACTTTAATATTGACTGATGCGCACGTCCCTTAATAGACCTGCACTAGACTGGGTGCATATATAATTAGGTCAATGCCTCGCGGTATTGGCTCACTTGAGGTGCGTCTCAATGCCCATTTTGCCCTCTACTTTTATTGTGTTAATGGCACTATCGTAAAAGATGGAAATCTTTGGACCTCCAATAGTTAAAATCTTAACGAAACTCGATTTATGGTAGTGGATATTTTACGACGAGTCGTCAAATTAATTAACAGTCTGTTTTACTGTGGTCGATGTGTAGAACATGTATCAATTGCTAGAAAACAAATCGTGTAATCCCGGTTGGGTTAGCTTTTGCCTTCGACAAGCATCTAAACTTTGTACGAAAGAGATGTAATAATAAAAGCAATACGGCTGTTTGAAATGACACGTTATTTTATTTGTTAGCACGAAGACGTATATTGAGCATTTGTTTCTATGAATGGTAGTTTTAAACATATAGCAAATATTCAGATTGAATCCTCTGTCAGATTTCGTTCCCAACAAATGAGATAAAAGAGGGTCTCGGCTAAACCACATGCAGTAGGTGCTATGTCTTATCGTGGATGTTCTCATGCCTGGGTCCTGTTTCACAAAGCGGCGTAGATGTATTTTTTGCGTAACTTTCATATACTAACGGATCTCTACAGTATGGGTTGCTATGGCAGTTACGTGAAAACTTACGCTACGCCGCTTTGTGAAACATGGTCCAGCAACGCCCACGAAAACATCGCATTATGGAACTGAAGCACAATTTTCTTTAGAAAAAAATGAATTGCAACAATTTGTGAATACCCGTGCGCGAGCCATTATCGTTGTTTTACGGCCAGTAATTCTTACGACTCGACGTTTTACCACTGCCTAACATTATTGGATTGTAAGAAACCTGATTCTAGACTGACCGAGAATTTTAAAATTTTGTCATTAGCGTAAATGTATTTTTTACGACTTATGACAGTTTAACCGGCACACATCTGGAGCTTTGCATTTATACCTCTCTCGATAATATGTACGTTAACATAGAAATATATCACTTTAACTAGAACTTCTGGTATTCTCTTCACAACAAAATATCTTAGAAAAGTTTAAATTTTGAGAACTTGTTCCCCTTCAAACAAAGTAAGACATTTATTTATCTTTAGCTTGTCTGCATCGATTGAATGGTGGAAATAAAATATCGAAGACAAACACTTTTATTGTGATAATGTTTTTAAGCAAATAACCAATTGACAAAATCAACTTATTGCGACCAATGGCTTCATCTGGAATCTAACAGCTGTAATCCGATCCGGCTCATGTCTAGACCTCAAACCACTGTATAAGACTCACTTATTTCCTAATCATCAGATCCGAAATGTTTTTGTCATCAGCAGGAGGCCAATTGCTAATTAAAGGCGCCATTTTCAGGAGCGGAAAGTTCATTCGGAATTTAGCGTAACTTGATACATTTTCTCAAATACAAATTTATGTGTTATATTTTCCTTTATCAGAAAAAAAATCTTTCTGTCTGTACTGTGAGGTATTAAATTGTTACCGATCTGTTTGAGTTAACTGTTCGGATTGGGAACTGAGTCACACACATTCAAACTAAAATAAAATGCCATTGCACTTGAAATGGATTTAGAATGAAAAGTGCAATACTTTTGTGATTATTTATTCACGAACTTGTGATTATATACTTGGGCAAATAATGAGTTCACTAAGAAAAGTACTAAATTGTCTAAAATAAATACACATTAACAAGGAGTGGATTTACGAAACAAACTGCTTTATTTTGATTTTAGACTTGGACAAATAATGAGTTCACTAAGAAAAGTACAAAATTGCGATTGTAGACGTGGGCAAATAATGAGTTCACAAAGAAAAGTACTAAATTATGATTGTAAACTTGGGCAAATAATGAGTTCACTAAGAGCAGTACTAACTTGTGATTTAAGACTTGGCCAAATAATGAGTTCACAACGAAAACTACTAAATTGTAAATTTTAGATTTGGGTGAATTCACGAAGAAAACGTATTTTTTTATTGTGACCATTGGCTTGATCTGGAATCCAACAGCTGTAATTCGATCCGGCTCATGTCTAGACCTCAAACCACTGTATAAGACTCACTTATTTCCTAATCATCAGAGCCAAAATGTTTTTGTCATCACCAGGAGGCTAATTGCGACGGAAGGCGTCATTTTCAGGAATAGACAGTTCTTCTTGAATAGTAATACTGGCCCTGGCCTTGACCTTGACTTAACACCTTTACTTTTCCGTCCACATTTTGTTGCGTTTACCATGCTTTCACGCCTAATATTCTGATGACGTCATGGAACAATAGGGATATAATTTCGTTGAAGATAATCTGAATAAACGAAGAAAAGGGTTGTATCCTGATCATAACCTTCATCCAAAATTATTTCGCAAAACAAATTCTCTTATTGTGATCATATACATTACAAAGTGTTCCAGGAAATTCTATTGACTAAAGGCCAAGCTCCTGTCGGTCGTCAATCTAATGAACTATCATAGGTTTAGTTTATTGCAAGAATTTATGATGTGGTATAAAGGTCTAAATGATATATATATATATTTTAACACAATTTGAAACTTGTCTCCATGGTTATTTTAGATAAGAAGATTTTCCCTGTGCCCGTTTGTTTTAGTGTTCATAAATATATCTAGGCACACCAAAACACACGGGCACAGGGAAGATCTTCTTGTCCAATTTAAATATACATTAACATGGAGTGGATTTACGAAACAAATTGCTTTATTGTGATTATAGACGTGTGTAAATAATGGATTTATTAAGAAAAGTACTAAATTGTGATTATAGACTTGGGCAAAGAATGAGTTCACAAAGAACAGTACTAAATTGTGATTGTAGACTTGTGTAAATAATGAATTCACGAAGAACAGTACTAAATTGTGATTGTAGACTTGTGTAAATAATAAATTCACGAAGAACAGTACTAAATTGTGATTGTAGACTTGTGTAAATAATGAATTCACGAAGAACAGTACTAAATTGTGATTGTAGACTTGTGTAAATAATGAATTCACGTAGAACAGTACTAAATTGTGATTATTGACTTGGGTAAATAATGAATGCACGAAATAAAAGACTAAATTGTGATTATAGACTTGTGCAAATAATGAATTCACGAAGAACAGTACTAAATTGTGATTGTAGACTTGTGTAAATAATGAGTTCACAAAGAAAAGTACTAAATTGTGATTATAGACTTGTGTAAATAATGAATTCACGAAGAACAGTACTAAATTGTGATTATTGACATGGGTAAATAATGAATGCACGAAATAAAAGACTAAATTGTGATTATAGACTTGTGCAAATAATGAATTCACGAAGAACAGTACTAAATTGTGATTATTGACATGGGTAAATAATGAATGCACGAAGAACAGTACTAAATTGTGATTATTGACATGGGTAAATAATGAATGCACGAAGAACAGTACTAAATTGTGATTATTGACATGGGTAAATAATGAATGCACGAAGAACAGTACTAAATTGTGATTATTTACATGGGTAAATAATGAATGCACGAAGAACAGTACTAAATTGTGATTATAGACTCGTGCAAATAATGAATTCATTTTTTATTGTGACCAATTGCTTGATCTGGAATCTAACAGCTGTAATCCGATCCGGCTCATGTCTAGACCTCAAACCACTGTATAAGACTCACTTATTTCATAATCATCAGAGCCAAAATGGTTTTGTCATCAGCAGGAGACTAATTGCTAATGAGGCGACCGAAGACAGTTCTTCTTGAATAGCCCTGGGGGGTATTTCATAAACCACATATAGCCGACTACGGTCCTGCGAATAGATATAAATGGTTTTATTGCGATCACAACTTGATCGGGAATCTGTCAGCTGTAGTTCGATCTCGTTTCTGTCTAGACATTGTGCCACTCTAGATGACTCACTTATTTCCTCATCATCAGATTAGATGATTTTGTTGATGCGATGGATGGAGCCATTTTCAAGAACAGAAAGTTTTTTTCTGGAATAGTGCGTAATTTGATGCATTCCTTTAAAAAACATATTTCATACCAATGTTCAAAACAACTTTCTACGTGGTGATTCTTAATTTTTTTATCATTAGTATGGAACCCACGTTTAAAGAGAGTTTCAAACATTTCTTACAATATATTTCATGTTCTAACTTTTTTAAATAACTCTGTGCCATTGTTTTTAGTTTATAATCTCAAAATTATTGACAGGCTATTTTGAGTTCAAAAGTGTCCATACGGTTCAAATGGAATGGCCACTGACCTCGGATCAGTGGGTACATAAAACACATTTTTAATTTCAAATAAAAAATACGCAATCATGTCTCGAAGTTTAATTTTTGGCAAAGATAGAAAGTTTGTTTCTTCGGGTGTCTGGCAAAATATAGTAAACGTCTGTTTTTTTGTACAAACAGATAGTATATCTATTTAACGGCTAGTATGCCTTTAACGGGATGCCTTATAACGCGATCGAAAAATTAGTCAAATAATCATCTAAACTCATATCAACTGCCAAAACGTTTGATGTTATTTTTTTTCTTCATTAAAATAGAATGCTGATGTTGTTAAAGGCATAAACGTCGAATAAGTGTTCCGGTTGCTGTAATATATACACAACTCACTCGTCAAAAAGCGTTATAATAGCACACGAAGCGCTTATGTAATTTCCTAAAACCTTGGTTTGATCTTTAAAAGCACATTCGCCGCCTTAGCCTTTGTGACGTTTGTGAAAATGGCGAACTTGCATAGACTTGTCATGAAAAATCACTAAATTAAACATCGTCTGTATTTCTGAGAATAGGTATCTAAAATGCACTTACCGTTAACCGTTTAGACGATTCAAATAATCATGCTCAAACACGGGTTTTGTTTACAATTTTAATGATGATTAATTTTTTAAATTTTGGCAGAAGTAGAAAGTTCCATGCTTATTATGTCTGGGAAAATACAGAAAATTGTCTTTTTTTATGTAAACAGTTTTCCGAATTTTAGCGGTGAGTGTGCTTTTAACGAAGTATTTAATATAGGTAATGTAACATGAGAGGGGGGATAATAATTATAAACCTGACATTCGTTTGTAGATCACTGAATAAAATCACGGGGCGGGGCGGAAGAAACCCTTGACCTTTGGCGAGTACTTGGTAACTCTTCCACGTACGGCGACCGAGTGAAACAGTCAATCAGAACTTTTTAAATTTTTATTTGGTCTGAGTGGGATTCGAACGCGCGCCGCATATTGAAAGGTCTGTGTGGGACTGAGGGACGATCACACCAACCCACTGGACAACCAAGGCCCGCCACTCACTAATGGACAATTGGAAATCTTTTCAACCAGGGTTCTATCGTCCGGTATATAAAACTGCGCCGGCTATTTAGCCAGAAAACTGCACTTCAGACTGCCTCTGATTGAACCAGACAATTTATCTGATGTTTATTTTCGACAAAAAGTGGTAAGGAATCTAGCTTATAATGTTAGTCATATTGGGTTCATCTAAATAAACCCCGGTTTCAAAGTTACGAGACCGCATGCTGCTTTTATGACAAACTGTTTATCTCAGTTGTCATGGATATTAACAATTCTATCCGGGTATCTTGTAAAGCGACCTCTGGCGACATTCGGGCCTATTAAGATTAAGTGTTAAATGAGTAAAACTCAGTATTAGATTTCGAGACTGTTTTATGTCGTCTGTGAAAAGAATACCCACTCGTATTTTTTACAGAATCTACTTTTGGAATTTAAATTCCATGAAATGCCAAAATATTGAAATTCTTATTCTCATAATCAAGACATGGCAGCTCTTTGAAAACTTATGTCAGATATCTTAAAATAAAAATGACATATTATTGTGTATAAAGCTGATAACAGCCACAAGAGATGCTAGATTTAGTGATGGACTCTCTCTCCATTTACACTTAGATCCCATGCAGCCGAATGTGTGATGTATCGAACATATTGATTTGAAAGTTATATTTCTATCTACATCAATGCGGCGAGGGATCGAATCCCCACTCAGAATAAATACACAATTTCCTCTTCATCGTTGCATGTGAAAGAGTTGCCAAATATGGTTGGGGATGTTCTCCTGGCGAAGAATCTGGTTTCTCCCCCCACTAAACCTGGCAACGCCGCCAGATAAGATTCAAATGGAGGGCTTAGATGTTGTGTCAGTTACACTCTGATTGACCTAATAACACAAAACATTCCATGAAGTTCTATCTCGTTCTTTGATTCGCATTTAGAAGTTGGAGATACAAGTAAGGAAGACACATTAAGGACAACAACTTCTTGTTTATTAACATCGGTAGGTTTGGAAAGAGCTACTTATTTGTAAACATTAATGATTACGATAGAAGTAGCGCTATCGAAACGTACGTACCGATATTATTAAAAAGAAGTTCGTATCCCTAAAGTATCTTCCTTACTGAGTTTTATCTAGTAAAACGGACCCCACAATTTGGAATTAAGCATCCGTGGATTTTAGTAATGCATCTATATACACTGTAGTTGGCTTTTTAAGACTTTCTGAAAATTGAGATCTGTAACTTTTGTATGAATTTAAAATTATTTAAAGTCTAATCAGGGTATGGTGGATGGAATATTATGTTCGTATAGGCCTACCATTTGTTGTGAAAACAGTCATCAAGCATATAGGTATTCATCTATTTCAACAATTCCTGTCCGCGCCATTAATCTCAAATTATTGGATGGGTTTAGAGTGAAGGTGATGTGGTTTGGTTTCTTCTCAATCTCCTGTAAAACGTACTTCTTAACTTCATATTAGTATTAAACAAATCTTATAGCTAATTGTCTATTTTCGTGCAAGGATTTCTGATCAAAATAATCTGCTTATTTCTTTGAAAGTAGTGACTTGTATACTGAAGCGTCAACCTAAATATCTGTGGTTTAGTCGCCAGCCTCATGCAGAGACGGACAGGAGTCTAGGACATTAAAAGTGTCCGCTCACTGTTATGGATGGTTGTATCACAGAGGGAGGCTGTAGCTATCACACCTTGTTCCTCTTCTTCTTACTTAGCTTCGAAGTTATCAGAAACCATACCGTTGTTGCACACTATCTACCAAGTAAATCTAGCATTTGTAACGGGTTCATTTGATAAGATTGGAGATATATTCGACTAGAGCGTGTCAGTGATAATATCAGAATGATATAATTGACTAAAACTATTTTTCTAAGATATCTGAATTGGTACCGATGAAGCCTCGCGTAAATCTTATGATAGCTTTCCCCGTAGCAAATGTTTGTCAATTTTCGACATTCGGTCTGAAATGACAAAACGTTCCAAAATCGGGCTCAGACGACGTCGTCCACAAGATATTCTTGAGCCATACACACAAAAATAAAAACGTAAATTCAGTTAAAACATAAAACAATTTTTATGAGGGATCACACTCGGATAAAAACATATTAAACACATTTAGAGTTGGGAAACTGTTTTTTTCGATAAAGAGAACCTTTATATGCGTAAATAGGCTACAGTATGCAACAATGATAACGCCTGTCTGTCAGCTATTTTGCTATGGGTTAATTAACTAATTGGTGTTTTGTTCTCTCGCTTCAAAGTAACCTTATTGGAGTTCCCCATCGAAGGCAACCGTTTTGATATTCACTGTGTGGCATCTGATTCACATTGAAAAAAAAAACCTTTTCAACGACCACGAAGTTTATTAGCGATAACACAGGCTTAACTCCAAAGACAAAGTGGTGTTACACATGTAAAAAGCAAGTAATGCAACGTCAAATCGCTCCCGATCGATTGATTGATGTTTAACGCCGCACTCAAGATTATTTCACTTCTATGGCTGCGTTGCAAATCGGCTCCTTGTTGGGAGGAAACCCCGACCTCTGGAGAGCACCTCATCCATCGAGTGAAAACCACACCAGAAATGCTCCCGATTGAGCACTTGTTGGGAGAAGAAATGACTATATCTCTTGTATCTACTGTATAGTTTCTAGTACACCATAGTCAATAGAAGTAGTACTTGGTCTTCTACCACTGCACCAATGTACTACTTTTGAGGTGGGTAGGTAAATAAATGTAAAAGACACGTTTGACTTTTTGCTGTACGCTTGATTTATTCATATGTTAAGATGATACCGTTTCGCATATTCCCAAAATGTCAATTAGGAAAGAACCTAACTGGAGTGAACATCATGCTTTTCCTATTTCATATATCCATTGGTTGTGTTTCTCGTACGGCTTCGTGAACGCTATTCACTAAAACAATTTTAAGTGTCTAGAAATCAAACATTGTTACGGTATGGTAGGAGTTACTACCAAATTAAATTTTCGGCTGAACATAAATAAATTTAGAATTCTAATGAACAGAGATAGTTAGCAATTTGTTGGCGCCTTTAGTGGGAGAATATAAAACCATCACTTATTTTAGAGACATAAACCAGATGCCGTAAAAGTTGTCAAAGGATTTTACCAAAGATTTCGCCATAAATAAACGAAATGGAGATTTCTTTAAAATGACACCGTTCCTAATTAATCGTAAACAGTGTTTAGCGTGATGGGATCGGGTTGTAAGGTGCGAAGCCTTCCAATCGGGTTGAGCTGCAATAACCTTATCAGCGATAAAGTCATTTAACCCATGCCTGATAAAGCGACCTCTGTCGGGAACAACTGGCGTAAAGAGCAGACAATGTCAGACAGGGTTTATTGCTGTCGCCTGAAACTAACACTCAAAACCGAAAGAAAACGAAGCGGACTTCCAAACGTTATTATTTAAGTACAATTAATAAGACAATTGTAATAATGTTTGTTTCAAATTGAATGGATCTGGGCTGCCAATTATGGAAAAAATGTCGTTGAAACAGAATGATGTAATTGTAAGTCTTTTTGTCTAAAGATGTACAACATAAGACCTCAGACCAAATACAAATTAAAACGCTTCTGAGTGATTTTCTTTTCGATCGTCGTATGCGGAAGATTGCCAGGTACTCACCGAAGGTCGGAGATTTCCTCCACCACTAAACCTGGCAAAGCCGCCATATAAGTGGAATGATCTTGAGTGAGGCGTAAAACACCCATCATTCAATTAAGTAATCGTTCGGGTAGTTGGCTTGACACATTTTTTTTATTTTAGTTTTTGTCAATATTTTAGTTTTGCAAGATGCTCCAAACGCTCAACTGTCGAATTTCTGAAGTAAGAATTTTGGTAGTTCATGCCCCTTTAAGGACATAACCTGTTTTTTTTTACATTCATAGGGTACAATTGATTGTCAGCTCCGGGATATTATTAGCGCGGTGGTTCGACAACAAAAGGGTACATATCCCCATGACTTCGTTACTAGCATACTTCAAGGCCCGCAGAACGTTTTTGAAAGTGGAGGAGCAAGATGACTACCACAAAACAAGGGTCTAGGGTCCGCCTGCAGTCAAGGGCCGCCCAGATCCCGGAAGATCCGATACCGCAGTGGGAAGAGATGCGTTCAGATGGTTTTCCTGAAGACAGCATTCATCATTATTTTTTGAGAGATTTAGGAATACTGATCTCAATATTGAAGACCTTTATTTGCCACAGTTATTGATAATAGAGATAATAGAGCTAACGATGGCCCATAGCCTACTCTATCAGCACAAATAAAAATAGACATTGACATACATTTTTTTCATTTGAAAAACTATATACTAGTATCTATTATTTTCGAGTGGAATGTAATCTGGTCTGATTCATTAAATACCGTTGAAGAACCAACACCTAAATGAATTACAATGGAAAATACTTTATCTTATACATGTATATCATACAAATATTTTGTTAAATTAAATGTCGATACACACTCCCAAATGTTCAAAATGTGAATTTTTTTTCAATCATTGTAAACAAATGAAAGGTTTCTAGAATCGTGAGGAGAAAATTCTATGTGTTTTAACACATAAGCAGCAAAAAGTTTAACTTAGGGAAAAACATGTACTCCTTGGTATATATTTCTGAACACTATAACACACGTTCACGGGGAGAATCTTCGTGTCTAAAATAACCACACCTTGGTATATATTTATAATCACTAAAACACACGGGCACAGGGAAAATCTTCTTGTCTAAAATAACCATAAACGTTATAACGACAAAACATTTAGTTAACCAGATTATATATATATATTTATGAACACTGAACACAATATACAAAACAATATACAATAAGTTTATTGCGATCAGAGTAGATGTACAAAGATCAAAACATGGGCACTGGGGAAATCTTCTTGTCTAAAATAACCATGTAGAGAAGTTTCTAATTGTGTTAAAAAGAGGCATGTCAGGTGTATATACCTAATACCCTATCCTAAATTGTTGTAATAAACTAAGCCTATGATATATCATTAGGTTGACGACTGACAGAAACTTGGCCTTAGTCAGTAGAATTTTCTGGAACACTTTGGAATACATTGACAATGCTTACGCATCTTAAAGCTATGGCAAAAATATCGGCAGATTGAGATTGAACCCCATGGGATCATGGAAAGACAGTGGAAATTTTGAGTCCAGCTTGGTATCTGCAGCGGAAGTGAGAAAAAGGGATTTTCTCAATAGGCATGATTTCAAAATGGTTCTTGACCGAATGACCTAGAGTGTTGAAATGTTGTGCCACGCGCACATCATGTTTAGGTCAAATACTAGATAAATGGTTGGCTGCTCTTTGTCGTAGAGAATTCTGAGTTTCTCCGACGTATTGTTTGAGACATTTTTTGCGAGTGATAACATTATAGGAGTCGGAAATAAGATTCTCTGCCATTTGATATTTGTCGCGAGATTGTTCGCCAAAAAAAGTTCACTAAAACACACGGGCGCAGGGTAAATCTTCTAGTGTAAAGTTTCTAGTTGTGTTAAAAGAGGGTATGTCATTTAGACCTTTATACGCAGTCGTGTCTTCAATCTAATGAAATACCTATATGGTTGGGTATATTGGTCTAAATTGCATGCCCCCCCCCCCTTTTTTAACATAGTTAGAAATTTGTCTCCAATATTATTTTAGTCAAGACGATTTTCCCTGTGCTCATTGGTGTTAGTATTTATAAATATTTTATATCTCAAACTAAAGTTTCAAAAAGTTGTTTTCATTTCCTGTTAAAGCGAACATGTATACCTCGCCCATCTTGGAAAATGAATACTTCCCAAGGTCGGAGCCAGAGCCTTACTTTACTAATACACTATCAGATAAATATAAAATTGACAACTTTGAATCTTCCGTTGTATTTCAGTGGTTTCGATTTTTCGGGTGGTTACGGCAATACGAACATTATCATCAATATTAAAATATGCCTGAGACAAAATTGTCTGTTTCAAAAAGGTATTTAATTATATATATAACACACGGGCACAAGGAAAGTCTTCTTGTCTAAACTAACCATCGATAAATACATATTTCTAATATGACAATCACGTCGTTGAATGTCGATATATATATATGATACTGTTTTGTTATTCAATAGGAATATATACCTGTAATACTGTGACTGGATAAAATAAATTTTATTTAAGAAAAAAATATCTGTTAGTTTATAAACGGACAATTTTCAATGAAACAGAGTACTAGTATTTACATGCCATATGTGCGAGTGTTCAGAAGGGACCACAGGGCCTTCAGTTGACCGATTGTTTGATGATGCCACATGGAATTTACACGCAAAGCATTTGGGGTGATTGAGGGATGTTCACATAATTTTACAAAATGGCGGAAGGAATAATACTATATGGAGAAGAAGGCGCAAAGTTACTAGAATAATGTGAAACACGTCATGTCACCAATGTTTTCCCTAAAAAAAGTAACGTTTTGCTAAGTATCGGTAACCAAAATGGTGAACTGAAGTACATAGTTTACCCAGAAAGCTTTGCGTAAATCTATGTAACGTCATCAGGCTCGGAGGTAATTCATGTTGGTTTTAAAGACATTGGCTCTTCATTGAGAACGTTCTACGTAATCTAATCCCGCCAATCTGCCTGCTCAATTGATCATTGCTATAAAAGAAGCTGTGAATATTATTATTGAGGGACATTAAGAAGAAAAGTCTTTGTTACTAGAAACTTTTTTATATAATTCCTTCAGTCGGTAAAAATTCATCATTGTAGGCCTACATATTATACACCATTATACACCTTGCAAGTTGTTCAAATTAACGCGAAGGTTTAGTAGAATAGACAGACATGGCACAGAAATAGACAGAAATGATACCCTGCTCATCCAATGATTCATTTTCTTTGGTAGCCACGATTTGCCTCTACTATCAATATCAGTTCATATTGTTCATATTAGTTTAATAAAACAATTGTTTTCAGATATTGCGAAAAACGAAGATGCAATTATGTGTAAGAAAGTCTAACTGGTAGATGAGGATGGTAACCCTGTTTTCGTGGAGATCTTGGAGACTTGTATTTAGCTTCTTTAAAGTGGCATGAGCTGCCAAAATTTACACTTTTTTCATAATTTCTGATCCTCACGACAGTAAGAGGCTATGAAGACCATCAAAAAACTAAACGATTGGCGTTGAATGAGGAAAATCCATACAGTATACATGTGGCCTGTACGAACCGAAAACAAAATTTTCGAGACTAGCAGCACTAAAAAGCTTCTGAATTATACGTCTTGAAAAAATAGCCAATAATTTCAACATTCTGTTTTAACGTCAAAATAGCAACATTTTGGCAGCCCATGCCACTTTAAGTATTTACAAAGGTTACATGTAGTATAATATTGGAATATTGACACAAAAATCCTTTCACCCAATTAAATAGCCCTACTTTCATCTTGCAAACACGTATATATTTCTCAGAGCTGCAGATAAACGACCGTTAGCTGCCCAAATCTCTTATCTTTGGGAAAATTGTATAATGTAGTTTACGAGAACAAATATTTATTTTCCATGTATCACCAAGACGTTTATTCTTCAAAGGGGCTCTTTATCTGTCTGAGGTGGAAAAGGGCACACTTGCCCCGTCATATCCGATGTGAAGTAAATGCTACGGTTAAATGCTAAAACGCATATTCCTAGATGGACAGAGGTATGAAAGTCAAACTTAATTAAGTTAATTTGAACTTTCTTGTCTGCCAAACGTTATTTTATACATCACAGTTATCGATTCACTTTAAATATCTGAATAACATCCTAACAAGTTTATAAGGACCACATATCGCGAGGTGGGAGATGTTATGAGGGGGAGAATGGGGCGAATTGTCCTGTTTAGGTGTGATTTAATCGCACGGCCCCAATCTATTTTTCGATTGAGGCTGTATGTGACCACTTACACTGTAAAATGTAACCCGTAAAAATAAGGGTAGACCGTAAAATCATAAGTTACGATATACCGTATTTTTTACGGTATGTTTGTAAAACTACGTCTGAATACCGTAAACGCACGGTATTGTTATCGTAAAAAGGACGGCATTATATTGAAAATTGGGGGAAACCAGGGAACTATGAGTAATACCCCCAGACTACGCCACATGTGAGAGATATATTCTGCCCTTGTGTGTAGCACATTACATGATATTGTAAGATATACATTTTCCTTGAGACAGGACTGCTTCCAGTGGACACAACTGGATTCCATTAATATTACCCAGCCTGTCGCTTTATAATGACACTGAACTAACCAGTCCAACTAGCCACATTCCTAATCAGTGAATGTGAAAAAACATTATGAAATCAGCAGGTCTTCAACCGCAGAATGGATCTGTTAATGTAAATTTTCAAATGTTATGTACCCCAACGAAATAGGAAAACTGACTACTTCTGCAAGCTGACAAACATATATTTATTCGAAAAAATCTCTTCATACCCTCCCTTAGGGTAGGTATCTCTATCTACACAGCTATGTTAAATGCACTATCTTAGCCTATAGTGACAGTTTTTTTTCTTTTATTATATCGCCTTCGGCGGGATTCGAACCTCTAACCTCCCATACAGGAGCTGCGCACAACTACATGCGCACTAGCCATAACCGTAACCATTAACCACTAGACTAACTATATATATGTAGAGTTGGTGGCCACATTTCGATGCCTTACTAGCGCTTCGGTGTGCGCATGCGCACTTCCGTTTTTTGCGCCCTTTGACCCGCAATGACGTATTTTGGACGAATCCTTCACGGAAACAACCGAGGAGATCAGATCTCGTTAGCTCGGAAACGACAACTCTGTCTCAAAGTTATTTTACGTTACACGACCGTAAAGCTTCCAGTGAAGTATAAAACGGCAATTTACCGTTAATTTTAAAATATTCTACTGTAGAATTGACGGTAAACGGTTACAGTGTAGAATATATTTATGGTCACTTACAAATTAGGTTTCTGATGATCCTTTTTCGGGATCCATACAACACACTAGTAGACAAAACACCAGTGGACATAACACCAGTAGACAAACATCAGCGGAAACGAAAAGTGTAAAACACCGAATAAAATGAATTATTTATTTTATACAAAAATTATAGCAAAAGTTAATTTTCGAAATATTGCCTTGAGAGAAAATTTAGACACTAAAACGTCATCAATATCTTTAGTTTAGATTATGCTATATTGGAATATATTCTGTTGTTTTGTGGCAAAATGGTCATCTCGTCAACAAAATACAGTTAGTTGCCATGTTTGACTTTTTGTCAACTGAGTGTTTGTCCGCTACTAGTTTATCTACTGGCGTCTAACACCCTCTTTTCCCATACCATATACAGGTGTATGCCTATGGGTTTTGTCCGGGGAGGTTTTTTTCCTAGAGGAGTTTTGTTAAAACCGGGTTTTGTCCCACAACACGTTTAACAGCTCACCACTGTCAAAGGCTCCACAGGGCGTTTCCAATAGTTGCTAATGTTTAAAATTTTCGATGTAACTTACGAGTGTAAGAGAGCAATAGAAAAGCGGGTAAATGCGAGCAAAAGTTGCAAACGTAATGCGAGCAAACGTAAATGTGAGTTGACCTCCTAATTCTCCAATCCCATTCCAATAGATTTTTCCGATAAAAATAGTAACTATAGGCCCTAGAGGTTAAATCTGGACTTTAGGACTAGGGTAACTGCTAATTTTCGATTGGGATACAAGGCTATGGATAGTTTTCTAGAAACCGCGAAAATAGACAAATTTCTTTCGATTAATTTTCCCAGGATATCCCCAAAACTCATCTCCAGTGGTCAAGCAACTCATGCTCACAGGGCAGTTGACATTTGGATGCGCTCCTTTAGCTACTTTTCATCGGTGGCTCATTCAGTTTGAGTGATAGTCAATCAGTCCTACACATGTAGCGTGCTATCGAACCCCATATAGACCAAATAAAACAGAAAAAACTATGTCGGTTTCTCACTCGATCGCCGCCATATTATGGTGCAAAAATCTTGAATTGCGGCGCAAAACATCGATCCATTAATCAACCTGGGACAAACCATCGACCGTAACGAATTACGCCGCATTCCACACGTGCAAAGGAAACATAAATGAACTTGTTCGTAATTATTTCTTGGGAATTGTGATTCATTGATGGTCGGCTAGTATGGACAGAAGTGCTGAGCGACCCAAGTTAATTGTTTAAAACGGGAAGGCAGCTTAATGTAGATTTTAAGAATCAGACTTATCCCGTTGTTTGTCATTCGTATCTTATTAGTCACGTATAGATAACCTTCGTTGACCTTTGCCTTGATAATGTCAATCATGCTCACAGTGCCCGGATGTAGGAGAACAATCGGAACATCTCGACACCGGTATCCATGACAGCACGAGACCGAGTTTTCTTGTCTGGTCTGTTGCCTCTGTATGTAATATCATCGCAGCTCATCGAGATCCTGTTACGATAGTGTTTAGCCAAAATAGAAAATTAATTGAATTATACTATAAAGATAGGCGTCGTTGTTTTTTTTTTTTAAATATGTTTTTATTTAGCGGCATCACAAACAACCCTTCACAACCCTAACCCAACTGACGCTGGGTTATGTTTAATTATAACTCCTATACGAACATTCTCTTAGAGAGTTGAACATTGAATCTTAATGAAATACCACAAAGTTTAATAACCCCAGCTGTTGGTTGGTCTTTAGAGTCTAAAGTCTGAACAATTAGACAATAAAATTAAACTGTCCAATAACATTTTACATTTTCTTTTCTTTTGTTCTTAGTAGAGAATGGTGTACGCCATGGCGTCATGGCTTTCAAATGTATGAACGAGCTGGACTTATGTACAGTTATTTTCAAATACTCTTGCCATTGTGTCATCTAGTTGATATGGGTTATGAGTGAATTTTTACTCTTGGTTGCCATATGTGGGATAGTTGTCAGGTACTCGCCTTTGGGCATTGGGCACGGTTTCCTCTGGGCATTGGGCACGGTTTCCTCCCCCACTAAACCTGACACCGCCGCCATGTAAGTGAAATTATCTTGAGTGCGGCGTAAAATACCAATCTATCATCTAGTTGGGAGAGACAGTCGTAAAAGCAAGCCGTCTGCTGTGTATCTGGATGTTGTTCCCTTTTTTGCAGACTCTGAGCGTCTTCACGTTGCTACGTAGGCTACTTAAGGCAACATCTCCAGCAGTTGTTTAACATTTTCAGCTTTATGATGACATGCCCTATGGGGCTCTATGGCCATATAAAGTTTGACAGGGTTATGATATTTCACCGGAGCCCCGCTGCGCCCCCTTATGACCTTACAAGTCGTGTTTCAAGCAGTATTTCCTCCGGTCACTTTGCAACTTGATTATCAGTCCAAGATCATCAAATTTCTCTTGAAATCTCGCACTTACATCTCGTGAAAATTTCGACCAGGATTTTATCTCAATGTATGTTGTGTATATAATACGGTATCATCATATGGAACACACTTTTACATAAATCAGTAATAATCTGATTTGTTTTCATTTCGATAGTCTAAAAAAACTGCCGAACAGCAGTACATCTGAGACGGTCGAAATCGCACAATTTTATCCGTACGGTAACAGTTTGACAAACTCTTTAACATGACATTTTCAAATTAGTTTTGTTTATGCACATCTTCAACAAACCTCAAACGTTCATTGATAACGAGAATGAAAACATATTTACCAAGAAACTAGATTAGACATATTTCAGAAAAAGAGGATCTGTATTTTGGCTTCATCACTTAAAGAGCAGATTATCACGTGTCTCTTAAAAACATTTTTTCATAAATGTTAAACACATTAAACAACTGTTTAAAAAGTCTAAATAGCTAAAAACTATTATCTCTGGTACAATGACCTCCTGTATGTTAAAACAACTCCACTGACACGAGCAGGTTTTATGAATTGACAAATATATACTTATGCAGAAAAGTTCAATCCATGGTATGAAAGACTTGGTATAAAGGGAATAAACATCCAAAAGAAACTTACTAGTAATCTGTTAACGCTAATTTACCATAAATCTAAAAGCAGACAATACCATTTTGTGCAGTTGCTCTATAATTTTATTCACATGTCATATTAAGACAGTTACAGTAATCGTCTATTGTATTATTGTTACAAGGGGCAAATACTTACAACGGACGCATCTAAACAGGGCAGTGGTAGCCGAAGTTTTGAATAACACTCATAAACTTCATATCTTACAAACCATCACGTGATAACCTTCTCAGAAAGTTGGATCTGATAAAGCCATTCATCCCCTCAATCCCTGGATGTAAAAGAACAGTCGAGACAGTATATCATGTATCATCCAAGCTAAAGACCGCATACACTTGTCTGGTATATATATCTCTACATCAACCTTGTTTAGCCAGATTGCATTGGGATAGCAGTTGACGGAAAGAGCGAATTAGTTTAATTATTGCCCCATGAATAACTTTCTTCAAAACATGAAATTTATTCACAATTATCTTATAACACAGTCTTAGTAGTTTGAACTTCAAATGAAATTACTACAGTGATGGTGCATAATTGTTTAGCTCTACTGTTTAATGAATAGTACGTAGCTGTTTAAGCCGAAGCGTAACTGCCGGTGACCCTATCCGACTAAGACTAACCAGATAATTTTTATAAGATACTTTGTCCGACCTTATAAAAAGTCCCAGTTTTTGTTTTTCATCCATTAAAAATTGATCTCGGGTATGCGAGCGCGAGTAAGTGGCTTACTTAGAGATTGTTTTATATTTGGATTATTTGGACATTTGGGTTGAAACTAATGCAGATCTACTGTAAATACTGCAAGGTTACAATTTTTGTGTTTTAACCAATTTTTAAAATAGTACAGTTTACCTGAGTATACCTAATCTTCCGAAAAGGGTTCCGAAAAATGCAGACTCTCTAAAGTTGTCGCCCTTGCCACACAATGGTACGGACAATTCTTCGGTCAAAGAGTTTTCGGAGTATTATATTTTTGTCAAATTTCAGAACTACTCAAATAAGAAAGCATTGCTATAGAACACAGTGGTCCATTTATTTGCTATCTGTATTAAGTCTAATCTATTTTATCAGTGTATAAGAATACCTGTAAACCACAAAGTTTGAACAGATACCACGCACTGACCAATGTGTTCTGCGTCAATATTTATCAATGAAAACCACAGCGGGACTTTTGGGTCAACTGAAGGTGCCAGGGAGTGCCTTGTCAAACTGTCCCGAAAGTACAATGATAAATGACGTGCTTTCGAAAGAAACATGTGACTTCATTCTCCTGACCATGTGACGTTGCTAGACGACAGCCACAGCGTGGAGAGTTTTCTGGCCGATACTTTGACTTCAATCTTGAAACACTTGATCTTGGACAAACAATGATTGCTATCCAGGATGAGATTATCAGTTTCATTTCCTGACATCAAGTTCCGGGAGATTTATGAAAAATCACTCAGATCAAGTACCCTTAAAACGACGGTAGTTCTTGTTGACGGCAATATCGCTTTAACTAATTCCTTTCGAACAATTTCACACCTAAGGCACTACATTTAAAGATAGGTCATGGAGTTTTGGTTTCGATTACAAATATTGATGACTCTTCTTTTTAATCTAGTTCTAGCAATTATCCTCCCCCAACCCCTTCACTAAACTTAATAACTCCGCCATATAAATGAAGTAAAATTGAGTATGACGGAAAAGGTCAATCAATCAACAATAGGTTTAATATCTATATAGACCAAACCTGGAAAGCTATTTGACGTGATGGGTTCATCTATGATGCATTGCTTCTTCTTTAAAGTGGCATGAGCTGCCAAAATGTTGATATTTTGACGTTAAAACAGAATGTTGAAATTATTTGCTATTTTTCTCAAGAAGGCGTATAATTCAGAAGCTTTTCCGTGCTTCTTGTCTCAAAAATGTACGATAAAGTATTGTTTTGAACTAACTTTGGCTTAAAATGAATGAATGGTCGTACCGGTTATTTAAATTTTGTTTACTTTTCGAACACGTTTTCGGTACGTACAGGCCACATACTGTACGGATTTTCCTCATTCCAACGCTAACCATTTAGTTTTTCGATGGCCTTCAAAGCCTCTTACTGTCGTGACGATCAGAAATTATGAAAAAAGTGTGCATTTTGGCAGCTCATGCCACTTTAAGCGACGTTTGACTTCTTAACACATAATTTTTCATCTGCATTTCAAGCTGTTGGGGGGAAAGGGGAATAACATGTCCGAAACAATACTGACGGTCTTGGTGTAGAGGCTAAACCCGAAAACCATGTCGGCTTCCGGAGTAAGACGGCTGTCTCCAGAAACTGCTATAGATTGCAGCCCAGGTTATCAGTCGCGGTAGCAAAAGGTGCAAGTCAATTGATAAAGTTATCACAAAACATAAATACTGCTGGTTGTATGGTTAATCTACTTCGGGGTAGCTGTGGGTTAACCTAAAAGCGAATCAATGTCTATCTTCAACAGTACAATTGCTGATTTTATCCCCAGACGGTCTTTCTTAGACAAAGTGGAGTCTGGATGAGGCGAATGTACAGCCTTGTCGTTGTCCTAAATGGATTTATATTTATTCGGGTCGAAGGTTGAACTATTAGGGCCCTGATGCCAAGGGTTCATACTCCGACTGATATGGATTCTTATTTTGATGAACGTTTACGAAGGGCGACGTAAGGTGAAAAGGATCATTGTTGGGAGAAAGAGTGACTCAATTAGGCAGACAGCAGACGGCTTGCGTTTCCCGACCGACTGCAACACCAACCAAATGACACGACAAGAGGCATTTTAAATATCTTTATATGTAAGGTCTACGCCAGCCGGTTCATGTATACGATGCTCCTATTGGTAAACACGGCGCCTGTAAGTCTCTTAATGGTTCTTAATTTATGGTGTTTTAGAAAGATACAGCCCTTTTCTCCAGGGAGTTCGACAAGGTTGCCTTCTAGACTGGGATTTGTTTAACGCTTTTCAGCGTGTTTTACTGCCACAAAGGCCCAATAAAACACGCTCAGTAATGATTATCAGTCCAAGATCATCAAATTTCTCTTGAAATCTCGCACTTACATCTCGTGAAAATTTCGACCAGGATTTTATCTCAATGTATGTTGTGTATATAATACGGTATGGAACACACTTTTACATAAATCAGTAATAATCTGATTTGTTTTCATTTCGATAGACTAAAAAAACTGCCGAACAGCCTTAAGTACATCCGAGACGGTCGAAATCGCACAATTTTATCCGTACGATAACAGTTTGACAAACTCTTTAATATGACATTTTCAAATTAGTTTTGTTTATGCCCATCTTCAACAAACCTCAAACATTCATTGATAACGAGAATGAAAACATATTTACCAAGAAACTAGATTAGACATATTTCAGAAAAAGAGGATCTGTATTTTAGCTTCATCACTTAAAGAGCAGATTATCACGTGTCTCTTAAGAACATTTTTTCATAAATGTTAAACACATTAACAACTGTTTAAAAAGTCTAAATAGCTCAAAACTATTATCTCTGCTACAATAACCTCCTGTATGTTAAAACAACTCCACTGGCACGAGCAGGTTTTATGAATTGACAAATATATACTTATGCAGAAAAGTTCAATCCATGGTATGAAAGACTTATATAAAAATATTTGAGCTGCCAAAATGTTGATATTTTGACGTCAAAACAGAACATTGAAATTATTAGCTATTTTTTTCAAGACGTATAATTCAGAACCTTTTTGGTGCTTCTAGTCTCGAGAATGAACGATAAAGTATTGTTTTTAACAACGTTGGCTTAGAATGAACGAATGGTCGTCCCGGTTATTTAAATTTTGTTTACTTTTCGGACACTATTTCGGTTTGTATAGGCCGTAGACTTTTTGGATTTCCCTTATTCCAACGCCAATCATTTAGTTTTTCGATGGCCTTAAAAGCCTCTTACTGTCGTGACGATCAGAAATTATGAAAAAAGTGTGAATTTTAGCAGCTCATAAAATCAGTTGTAAACTGTCTTTTTCGTGCTAAAATGTAGAAATGTCTAACAGGATATACATGGCATTTCCGAGCTCGTCGTTTGCTTACTCTGCGGGTACCTAACAAATTAAATTTTCACTTTCAAATTTCAAATGCAAAATATCAAAATTTTTAACGTGGAAAAATACAGAAAACGGTCCTTTTTAACTGGATTTTAGCAGCGAGTGTTTCTTTAAAAGCAATTAACAATTTTCACTTTTGTTAGTTATTTTAATATATATGTACTTTTTCATAACAAATAAAGGCACACTGGTATCGGGAAGTCCGCCTTAATCTCATCTTCAATTAAGTCATTCAGTTTTGGGTCATTTTTATGTTGATTTTGCCAGTGGAGCAGAAGCTCAAGATAACATTTATTTAGTGATTTTTGATTGATTGATGTTTTGCGCCGCGCTCAAGATTATTTCACTTATATGGCGGCGTTTGCAGTTTTATTGTGGGAGGAAACCGGGCTCAGTGCCCGGAGGAAACCCACGACCTTCCGCTGGTAACTGGCAACCATCCCACATACATTGTAGGTCGTTCGAGTGAGTGATTTTTGATGTGTCCAACTTAATCTTGTTACATCATGTAGTCCCAGATCATATTCAGAAGAGTTTTTGGAATATTCTGAATCTTTTTGATCGGTGATCCTAATATCACCGTGTTGATTTCAATGTAACTGACTCCCCTATGGAATGCGCACTAGCAGCTACAATGCTACAACGTTTGCCTTATTAAAAAGTGACCTTTCTGTATTGGACCTTTCTGATGGAAGAAGTTCCTTAATTCAACAGTTTTGGTATCATGTCATTTATCCACAATGTCAACGAAAGACAAGCATTCACAATCTCTACACGAGTACCATTTATTGATTTGGACCACATGTTGTCAACGGTAGATGCATTTTAAGGATTTAGGGGATTTAGAGAAATGGGGGCCTCGGTGGCTGTCGATTAGAGTGATAGTCCCTCAGTCCGACAGAGGCCTTCCACCGATGCGGGGTGGGTTCGAATTCCTTTCAGTCCAAATCACTCGATCGCAGTATGTTGAAGAGTTGTCCGGTAATTACCGAAGGTTGGGGGTTTCCTCTGGGTCAAAGAGTCCGGTTTCCTCTTCCACTAAACCTGGTAACACCGCCATATAAGTGAAACAACCAAGAGTGTGGCATAAAACATTAATCAGTAAAAGTCGGAGGTTTGCTCTGGACAAAGAGTCCGGTTTCCTCTTCCACTAAACCTGGTAACACCGCCATATATGTGAAACAACCAAGAGTGTGGCATAAAACATTAATCAGTAAAAGTCGGAGGTTTGCTCTGGACAAAGAGTCCGGTTTCCTCTTCCACTAAACCTGGTAACACCGCCATATAAGTGAAACAACCAAGAGTGTGGCATAAAACATTAATCAGTAAAAGTCGGAGGTTTGCTCTGGACAAAGAGTCCGGTTTCCTCTTCCACTAAACCTGGTAACACCGCCATATATGTGAAACAACCAAGAGTGTGGCATAAAACATTAATCAGTAAAAGTCGGAGGTTTGCTCTGGACAAAGAGTCCGGTTTCCTCTTCCACTAAACCTGGTAACACCGCCATATATGTGAAACAACCAAGAGTGTGGCATAAAACATTAATCAGTAAAAGTCGGAGGTTTGCTCTGGACAAAGAGTCCGGTTTCCTCTTCCACTAAACCTGGTAACACCGTCATATAAGTGAAACAACCAAGAGTGTGGCATAAAACATTAATCAGTCAACCAATCAATCAATTAGATAAATTCATACAAAAGATTTAGTTAGAGGGACACTATTGCTGGAACCTACGGTTAAAACTTTTACTTTTACCCGTGGAAAATTCGAATGAAAAGGCGTCGTTTCTAATTTGATATGCATGTAAACATTGATTGGTTCCGCCACTGTTTTTGCCGAAAATGTGATCAATCATAATTCCCGTGAACGAAGCAAAGATGGGAGACTTTTATGATATGCGAGGAGCTGTTCTTGAGGAAACAGTTTCGTTTGTCTTTGATGGAATAGTATTTTCATATAAAATGACCATTTTAGCATTAAATGGTTGATCTTTCTAGGGTGAAATAAAATTCACGTTTTCATCAAACTGTATTACGTTGTTTTCCTTTTATATCACCCGAATTAATCCTGTCGTTGAAAAGTCGGTGAAAATGCGACAGTCGAAAACATATTTCCAGTTGTTGCTTGACTTATTGCTTAAGTGTAGCACAGTAAATGATTTGCGCTTTATTCGTAGCTACTCTCGAAAGCTCATAAACATAATCCAACACGTACCATATAACACGAGTTGTCCTATGTGCTTTGGCTTTAGTAAAATCATTCCATAGTAGAATTTATACTGTTTCGGTTCTTTATTTTATCATTGGGTCACTTTTGTTGAACTTCCAATAGGATATGGAAAGCGTTAGTTTCGCGACTACCTTTTGGCAGCAACATTCAACATGACCTTCAACCTGTCCGAGGATATTTGCCGTACGTTAATCCGAGGATATCCGTATGTGGGTGTTCCTCGTAAAACGAAAAGTTTTCATTCGGTTTGCCAAGGAGGTACGAGATTAGAGGAACACAAAATATTGTCCCAGTCAGACCAAATAAAAAGTGATAAAAATTTGAGTGGATTTTACACTCGGTCGCTTTACGTCGGGGGTTTTCACCTGGCAATGGGCCTAGTTCCTCCCCTACTAGACCTGCAAAGTCGCCAAATAAGGGAAATATTCTTAAGTGCGGCGTACAACATTAATCAATCAATCAATCAATCAATAAATCAATCAATCAATCAATCAACCATATATATTTTTTTCCTATCGATCCGAGGAGACCGATTGCTTAGTTACGTCATCGGGGTATAATGATGGGTCAACACGGCCGACGGAAGTACTCTCTAAGGAAGTCCAGGGGTCAGTCATCGACAAAACAACAACTTCGTGGAATTCCACCTGGCGTTTGTGTCACAGACTGTTATTTATCCATTTTTTTTTAAATTTGTCTCCTACACATGGCTATGGATATCGTTATCTGAATCCAACGACGCTAGCAAATATTGAATCTAAAAAAAAGTCACTCTAGCCTTAACACGGGGGTCATTTTATCATGGGACTTTTAATCTTTCGTCAGTACAATAACATCGTGTAGTTCAACCTTTGATTGCATTTTTCTTTTATTCTATTACACTCAGGTAGCGATATCGTAAGTTATATGCAACATTTTGGAGACAACTATTTGAGAAGCCTAAAATTCGGATTTCTTCATAAATTCTGATTGTCAAGAGAAGTTCAAGTACACCTACAAGATTGGTATAAACGCAAAACTCTCTTTGTGTAAATTTTAATAAATAATAACGAACCATTTGATGTTTCAACGTAATTTTCTACGTATTTCGCAGCTGGTGCCATTTTAACATCGTGGTTAAGATCGTTGCATCATTTTTCTGGCAATTTTCGACACAATCTTAGAGTGTTCACGTTTTTTTACGCAAGTAACAGTCCATCAATATTTAAGGAAGAGTTCAATAGGCAACGATTACCACGTGATTTTAAACTCTGCCCATGAAATTTGTAAAGTTGACAGATGTAAAAATTGGTTTGATTGATTGATTGGGGCTTAACGTCGCTCTCAACAGCTAAGGTTATATGGTGACAAAAGTACCAACCGACCAAAAGACCTTACCCCCATCCCACCTAAATTTTAACATTAAAACCTTCACAGACCTTATGAACGTCAGGAAGGCTAATGTATTTGGCATACTTAATTTTCCTCCAGATACTAAAAAAAAATATAAAAAAATTGGTATTGGATTTACTTTGGTGAATTTCCGAACTATAGTACACAAATACTCAAAACAGAAATAGACTTATAGAGCTTATAGATTTTATTGTGTTATAAATATATATTGTAATAAGACAAATTGCCATTTTAAGTTATCAAAGATTGATATACATGTAAGTTTCCGAATAGAGAACATCGTAAAAAGTTTCAAACGCCTTTAACATTTAGTTGGGTTGTGTGTTTGAAGATGCCTGCTTGGTCTTTGCGTTGCCTTTCTTGGACACGGATTATCAATATGCATTTTACCATGTCCGAAAATATTTTTATCGTCAAATGTGACAAGATTTGGTTCGTCTAGAACTCGAAAAATGTTCAACAAAATGAATTTCGGTACACCATACCATTCTGCCGTTAAAATGATCCGTTTATATATGACATGGTCAAAAATACATGTCAAAACCAAGACGTTATTGAGGAGATGCCTTAAAGGCTTGGGGTAAAAACCTTGTACGTTTAGTGACAATCCAGTTAACTGTGCCAAACAGCGACAGGAACGTTTAAAATTCTTACCAATAAAAGAAAACTTTCCTCTGATGATTTGGTAATAATTCGTCATGATGCTCAAGTAGCGGATATTTTGTTGTTGACAAAAAATGATAGTTCGGTGTTCCTTTTGACGTAGGTTTATACGGTGCATGTTTTTAAACCAATTGATTAGCAATAGGATGCATTTACTTATTTCGCTTATATGGCAGTGTTGCCAGATGGGAGAAAACCGAGCTCTAATCCTCGACCGGTAAAATTCCAATTTTTATTTGGTCTGAGTGGAACTTGATCGAGTACCTCTGAGATTTCGAAACGGACACCGAACTACCAATTGTTAGAGCGCTAATTTTTTTTTAATAAATCTAAAACTACTGAAGATGAAGCAGGACAAGTATTTTGATCATACTTTATTAATCAGTGTATATTTGAGTAAACTTGAGGTTGAACTTATGACGGTAACATAGCACAAATTCTTCCAGAGTACATGTTACAGTAAACAAATAAATAACACAAATTTCTTGTTGCCTTCTGATATTAAAGCAAATAAACGGTCAGATCGATGGATATCCCTTTTCACATAGGAAATGATACTGTACATAAACAAAAGAACACACCAAACCGATATTTCTATTTGTTCCTTGTGTTATATAACCCTGTGAGAATATTACCTCCCCCTCCCCGTTTTTAATGATACTGGACTAGACATTCACGTTTTATGACTTTCTTTGCAAGTTTACTAAGGCACATTTCTTGAGAAAGCGATCTAAATCAAAACACTTTTTGTCCAAATTGATTCAGGATACAGGACGGAAACATAACAAAGTTCAACACTCTGTATAAGACAGATCATTCTGATACTAAGAAATGTTTGAAACTCTCATTTTTTTCTCTTTATTCTGATACTTATTGAAAAAGTAGATAATTTGAGTCTCTCATAATATGACTTACTTTGCAAACTAACCGGTGTAAGTATATCTAATTTCAGTTAAATTTAAACAATTGGGTTAAACATTCGCCTCTGTGAAACACAAAATGCTGCTACAATTGACCGATTGCTTGATGACGTCACTTGGAATTTACGCCCAAAGCATTTCGGGGGATTGAGGGATAATTTTAAAATATAGCGGAAATAATACTGTAACGAGAAGACGTAAAAGGCATAAAGTTACCAGAAAATGTGTAGATAAAAAAGGTTATGTGATCGATGTTTTCCAAAAAGGGGCATCTTACCAGTTAACAAAATGGCGAACTGAGGTACATTTTACCCAGAAAGCTTTTGCGTAAATCTATGTGACGTCATTAGGCTCGGTGGTAATTGTAGGCATACTGCACAGATTTGATCCACACTGAGATCACCATTTTTCGTATCGAATAATAGCACCCTTTGAACAGCATGGTCTTTGTTGTATGTCAATACTTTACAAAGGTAACACAAGTTACGTGTTTGTTCACAATGGTAGAAAATGGCACGTTTTTAAATACATGTATTTACAGTTCCTAAATATTAACAGTTCATTATTCTATAGTCTAATTGGCTCCCACTGAAACAGCGTGAATTGTTGAGGAATCTGTAGCATGAAGTCCCAAATTGCTATGAGCATGTGCGTGCACATGCGCGTTATGAATTGACGGATCATTTTCCAAAGACCCGCCCACAGTTTTAGTCGGAGTTGAAGGACTTGGGAAGACGTTTTGATTGCACTGTGTGAGATGGTGGTTTGATTCTTGAATGGCTTGATGCGGCGACCTTTGAACTCCATTGGGGAGGTGCATAGTTTGATGATTGACAGCTCCTACTGCGGCTGATGTCTGTGCCACTTGAGCCGCTTGTATAGCACCCATGGGCGGGGAACCGGAAGGCTTTGTTTCCACTGTGACAAATAAAAAGTAAAATATAAACATTTGTTTGTATTTACAATTTTTAGGTTCGGTGACATAGCTAGTAGCTGGAGGAATTAAGAGCAAACCTAATCTTCAAATAATGTAGTCGACAATGTTTCAGTATAGATTCATTGCCATTGCTAAATGAATCAAGATTTAAGCAGATTTGTTCTACGCGCGAAAGAAACTTCTTATTTTGTGGGTGCTCAGCAACTCGATTGATTGACTGATTGATTAATATATATATTGATTAGCTGATATACTCACCACTCGGTTCCTGTTTTATGCTAGTTTTATTTTTGGATAAATTCTTTGGTTTCCTTTTCCGAGTTTGGATACCATCTTTCTTCATTGCCAAGGGTCGATTTACCTATTACACAATGGAAATAAAAGGAGGTTAAGAACATCTCAATCAAAGGCTCTGACATTATCAAAATCTTAAGAATCTCAAATTTTCCCTCATTACATTGACAGATTTCTTCTGAGTTTCACAATAGCTTAAGTCAGCGTATCTCTGACAAAAATAAAGTAATGTCACATCTCATCAGCCGTAATAAAGCTTTGTATTTATATAGTTTTGATAATATTGGCACATTGGCACAGTCCAAAAAAAATTGGAAAATTTTCTGACTGGGTTTTCACTCGAACGACCTATGTTGGATGGTTGCCAGTTACCAGCGGAAGGTCGTGGGTTTCCTCTGGTCATAGAGCCCGGTTTCCTCCAACAATAAAACTGGCAATAACTGTCTTATTGCCAAGTTTCGATGATTGCCTCAAGTTGATTAATCATAATTAGTTAAAGTGGCATGAGCTGCCAAAATTCACACGTTTTTCATAATTTCTGATCGTCACGACAGTAAGAGGTTTTGAAGGCCATCGGAAAAAAACTAAATGATTGTCTTTGGAATGATGAAAATCCATACAATATGTGGCCTGTACGAACCGAAAACATGTTCGTAAAGTAAACAAAATTTAAATAACCGGGACGACCATTCATTCATTCTAAGCCAGAATTAGTTCAAAACAAGACTATATCGTACATTTTCGAGACCAGAAGCACCCAAAAGCTTCTGGATTATACATTTTGAGAAAAATAGCCTATAATTCAACATTCTGTTTTAGCACCAAATATCAACATTTTGGCAGCTCATGCCACTTTAAATGAGGGCTCTAGTAGACATTTACCGCCTTTGAACTTTCAGAACATAAAAATAAACCCAACAGGGTGTGTGATTTCAAAATAATGATTTAAATTAAAATTTTATTTAAAAAAAACCCCCACAATATCTCAAGGTGATATACAGTGCTACATATATTTATTCATCTAGTATTTCCTGAACTTACCCCGTGTAGTTTGTAATATAGTCCGCACGCATTACACACTGGTTCGCCTTCATTGTTTCTACGCCAAAGGGTAGTTGCAGTTGTGTGGCAATTTGCACAGGACAGACCGACTCGTCTAGAAGCAGACTGCAAAGCGAAAAACAAACTTTTAATCATTTTCTCAAGATCTGTCATAGGAAATCATTTGACTTTTAATTGAGACCGTATCATTTACGTTGTTCACATTGCTTTTTCGATATTTCTTTTTGATACTTTGTTCCAGTTTAATGTTGTTGATTTCATTTGTAAATATTGTAAATAAAGTTTTGACACCACAAGACAAGCGATTTCAACGGATCCCCAAAATAGACAGCGCCCTCTAATAAGCGAGAACAGAAGTTAGACCATTCCAGACACTAACTCTCGGAAAATATCACGAGAGACATGCACTGATTCCTTCAAGTTTTCCACAGCGTGGTCTCAGTTTTCAAGTGTCTTGGAATAACTACTATCTCACTCACCAGGCGGCGCTGCGGCTTTATGAGTGGTCTGTTGATCCCGTTCATTTTGTGATACAATCCGCATGCGTTGCAAAGGTAATGTCCCGTTCCGTCTCGCCGCCATAATGGAGTGGATATAGCACCACAGTTAACACACTCTCGTCCTTCTAAGTCAGCGAAATACTCCACGCCATCTGAAAAATATAAAATTTAAGTTAGGCAAAGTATACACCATCAAGAAAACAGTTGAAACTTTAAACAATAATCCTGCCACACGAGCTCGCATAATATTGATATTTTCCCGTATTTTCCTTGAGAAGTGCAATGCAATAGCTCTTTAGTGCTACCAGCCTCGATACTGTACATTAAAGTAGTGGTTTCAGAGATGTTTCCGAGATGGAAATAAAGGTATTACTTCAGCTCTTAATCCATACCCCGCCTCCTCGTTGTTGTTCAAGCAATAGAGAGGATCAAATGTTGTATAGTAAAGTGGAATATTATCCTTATATTTCAGTAATAAAAAACAAATAAATAAAGACAATTTCTCCAAAGTTAAGTACTACAATTTTTTTCATTTAGTTTGGACGTATTATGGCAGGTAAATTGCAGATGTTTAATTTGCTTTAGTTGAAACATGAACGATTTAAATACAAAAAACGAGAAATCTTCGTGTTTGTTTTTTACCTAATTCATATTATATACTGCAAAATAAAACTATCAGATATCAAATAAAACATGTTATTTTTCCCCTTGGGACCCCTTTTCGTTGATTTAGTGCCTATCAGTCATCTAGCCCTCAAGGGGCCCCATCACTGATCTTCTGCACTACCCATCTTCCGGTTGATATATCAAGAGATGGAATCCCCAAGATAAGATAATTTAATTAACGTCAAGGTTTAACTCCACCCCCAGCAGAGCAAGCTATCGTGCAGCGGTACTGAACTTATTTTTGACAAAACTTCATATAAAACTAAACACAGTTACTAATGCGACAGCTGTACAGTCTCTCTAATTATAAAACCATTCATTAATTTAACGCGTGTGGATTTTTGTCGATTTTTTTTACAGTCATGTAACTATTACAAAAAAGTAATTACCGAATTTCTTCATTTATAATATGGTTGTGATTCGGTATAAATGTCTAAAATCGAAATGACGTACCCATTTTAACACAACTAGAAACTCGTCTCCGTGGTGTGTTTTAGTGTATATAAAATACTATTAGTTAGCTTCTGTGTTTCAGAAACTTTAAGGTGGTCATGCTGCAAAAATGTTGATAGTTTGACGTTGAAACAGAATGTTGAAATTATCGACTATGTTTCTCAAGACTTACAATTCAGAAGCTTTTTAGTGCTTCTAGTCTCGAGAGTGTACGATAAAGTATGGTTTTGAACTAACTTTGGCTTAACATGAATGAATGAATGGTCGTCCCGGTTATTTAAATTTTGTTTACTTTTCGAACACTATTCCGGTTCGTACAGGCCACATACTGTACGGCTTTACCTCATTCCAACGCCAATCATTTAGTTTTCCGATGGCCTTCAAAGCCTCTTACTGTCTTGACGATCAGAAATAATAAAACAATGTGAATTTTGGCAGCTCATGTCACTTTAAGGAAATGTTGATAAAATGGTTTGTTTCTTCTTTGATATGAATTTGATTTGATTAGAGTTTTCAGCATCCTAAATATCTTGGACATCGCAGTTGTTGAACTTACGGGGATATTCCATTACATTTATTATAATCTATAAATTTCCATAAGTCATTTAAAAATAAAACAATATGAGAATATGACATTTGTCTATTAAAACACCTTTTATATTATTTACCTCTGTAGTATGGTTTTACTTTAAAATCATATCAACATATTTACACAGGTAGATTTTTATCGGTAATACATTCGAGATGAATGGCGATATTTGGGTGTTAAGAATTTGAGAATGAGATTGTTTAGCTTGTGAAGTGGTTTGATTGGAAGCACTGATAGTTCCGTAACTAGCCATCACAGGTATTCCATTTAAACATCAAATATATATTTATGAACACACGGGCACAGGGAAAATCTTCTTGTCTAAAATAACCACGGAGACAAGTTTCTAATTGTGTTAAAAAGAGGTATATCATTTAGACCTTTATACCCCATCATAAATTGTTGTTATAAAGTGAACCTATGATATTTCATTAGGTTGACGACTGACAGGAGCTTGGCCTTAGTCAAGCTGCGTTTCCACTTGTGCGGATACGGGTGCGGATACGGACGCGGCAAAAATCGCTTTATAGTTAGAGTAGAGGTAGTGTTTCCATTTGTACGGTTGCGGATACGGCTGCGGATACGGTCGCCGGTGCGGTAAATTCCGACCGGACCATGTAGCGATCGGCACGGTGCCGCATGCGGAACCGGATGCGGAACGGACAAGTGGAAACACTCTGTACGGCTATCTGTGCGACAATTCCCCATATTATACCTTACATTTTCATGAAAATATTGTTTTGCACAGGAACTTTTGCATGTATTTCCCACAACTTAAACAATAGTAAAATATACATATTCGTCACCGTTGGATGGCAAAGATTAGGCCCACCGCACATCTGAACATGACAATATATTTTTTTTCTTTTTCCCTTTTAATCCTGAACTCACCAATGCTCCTTGAATTTCTCGTCTTAGTTTTTCTAATAATGCACACGAACTCGGTAGTTACCAAACCCTCATTTAGATCAATAACCCGAGTCACTTAGATTTTTTACAGGCGATTTTCTGGACGAAATAAGATCAGATGCCTTACGGACAACCGCATATATGGAAACACACACGCCGCAGAGTCTACCGCGCGGCTTTCCGTATCCGCACCGCGTCCGTATCCGCATCCGCACAAGTGGAAACGTAGCTTTTTAGTCAGTAGAATTTTCTGGAACACTTTGTATTACATTGACAATGCTTACGCATCTTAAGCTATAGTAAGAATATGATACCCAATAATTTAACATGGTGGAGTCGAGAAACTTTTTAAACAAGAGTTAGATTTTTGTACCCAGGATAGTTGTTCTTGATAAACATATTTCAGCGTGGTGGGATTTTTGCGCATCAAATTTATGTAATCATTCTGAGCACAAATTAACATTAATAAAGAAAATCGGAAACTTTCACAAAATGCAGATTTGTTTTGGTCTGTAATGCTTATCCTTTTAGATAGATTACATGGTGGCCAAAATATATATTGGTTGTCGTTACCAAATGAAACATTTTCCACGTATGCCTTTAGAGGTCATTATAAAAGCGTTTCGCATGTCATTTTGACAACGTTTCACGTGTTATTTTAATATCGTTTCATAAGTCGTAATAACAGCGTTCCACATGGACCGTTTAACATGTCACCCAGGATATAAGGCCAAATATGTTTTTATTACTTTTTAATAAAACTAAAAGGAACTAAGTTTTGCACAAAACAAAGGTACGAAGAAAACAAGAATTCGAAAAAGAAAATGGTGAACTGGGGTTAAGATACCATGGACCCATACACAATTTCTCAGAAAGCTATGGAAAATATATCTCACACTTAATCGCGAGAGGGTGTATTTGTTTCACTCTCCCAATGTTACGTCCAAATTGTATTACTCAGTGGTCTTGATCTGATATTAGTCAAGTGTTTAAACTGAGATGACACAATGTACTTCTGGGTGTTTGGCATATTGTTTACCAAAGCATTATATTGACGACAATTATCAGAAAATTACCGATAACATGGAGATAACCTTGGCATACAAGCGATAATGTGATTGACAGATTCTCTTGATATCGGAGGTTTTCGCCACTTGTTATAGCAAACCTTGCTAAGATCGACGACTTAACAGTTTTGAGCATTATCTTATCGTAAAAGATTATGCAATGGTTAAACACATCGTAGTTTATTTGCACAGCCCCGTGTGATAACGGACGTCAAGGTTAAGCCTGGTGAGAAATCACTACAACTTTGAATTAGTTTTAACCGATTCAGAACTTAACAGAAACCGGGAATAAATTCCAGCTTTGATGAAAAGAGAGGCCTTATGGAATAGAATATCGATTTTATTTATTGAATTATTCTAGTGCCATTCTTGAGGAGCAAGTCCTAGTTAAAGTGGCATGAGTTGCCAAAATTCACACTTTTTTCATAACTTCTGAACGTCACGACAGCAAGAGGCTTTAATGGCCATCTAAAAACTAAATGATTGGCGTTGGAATGAGGAAAATCCACACAGTATGTGGCTTGTACGAGCCGAAAACGTGCTCGAAAAGTAAACACAATTTAAATAACCGGGACGACTATTCATTCATTCTAAGCCAAAGTTAGTTCACTTATCGTCCATTTTCGAGACTAGACTCACGAAAAAGCTTCTGAATTATATGTCTTGAGAAAAATAGCCAATAATTTCAACAATCTGTTTCAACGTAAAAATATCAACATTTTGGCAGTTCATGCCACTTTAAATTCCCGTATTATTATACTGAGGATATACTCTTTCAATATACTCTTTCTTTTTTATACTCTATTATACAGAATAAAGCATAGGTTTTGTTGTAGAGTCACATGGGCAGGATGAGCTTGAGCAAAAATCTTTGGCGGGTTATACCTGCGTAATTGATGTTTAATGACAATAGGTTTATTGCGTTAGTTTATACATTTACCAGGGAATTGCATTATTTGGAATGATCAATTTATTTCTTGAGATTGATAATGAGTTATCACAATCATGCTGTGGGAGCCAGAAAGTTGGCGAATGTGGACAGTTTATAAGAAATGATAAGTGCATTGTATATCGGAATAGATACTATTTTTGGATGAGATTAATAACTTCGCGAGAGAGGCAATCTCATTATTTGCTAATAAATTTTCACTTCGTTTGCGGATTTCTGCTTAAACTATTTTATGAAAATTAAATCACAACATTACTGAAACTGAAAAATGCACAAACTCACCTGGTCCCCGTACCCTTTGACCTGGAGCTATTCCTTGTCCAAGAGACATGCCGTTAAACCCCCAGGGGCTTAAGTCTGCCCCCATATAAGTGGGGTATGGATTTATCCCGGTAGTTCTGTGTATGGGGGCACCGAATGTAGAGTCGGGTCTTCCTCCAGGACTGCTGATGGGAGGACTAGGCGTGGGGGGAAACGAGAACCTCTGTGACATCGATTGGTGGGAAGTGTTGTTGCCATATGCAGAGGGGTCCGCTTGCATAGCCCACACATTGTTAGGGCTTCCGGTGGCTTGTCCACTTCCACTTGAAACATACTGCATTGGTAAGACAGCTCGGGTTGTCGGCACGTAAAGAGGACTTGCTGCTGCGTGCATGAAACCGTTAGAGTCATGGTAGTTTGGGGTCCCATTTTGCATAGCAACCGGGTGCATAGAATTCTGAAACATACTCGACGCTGGCTCTGGTTCTCTTTTCAGATCTCTTACAATATTTGATTGAGCAGACGACACAGGGACGCAATGGTCTGGCGACGGAGTTCCGGAAACTCTTCCACCACCAGGGGTCGTGTTAACGTCCTCTTGGTTGGCAGGAGGTCTTGGGTTGGACGATGTATTTGGCTGTTGACTAACGTTGGAAGTAAGATACGAATAGAACGGGAACCCGGATGGAAATAAGGGCTTCTCAAGATGGTTAAAAAAATAATCAACGTCCTCTGTGGGGATGACAGGCGATGGCTCGGGGAATGATTGGAAACCCGTCTGCATGCCACGGGAAATGGCACCAGAATGGAAATGGTAAGGAGACGATGTGAATTTTGAGTTTGTTGTTGTCTGCTTTGATACAGATGGCAATGGGGCTTGTTGATACGGGAGTGGAACTTTGGCTGACGGATAGTCAAATGTTGAGGAGAAAGAACTACAAGATTTAGTTGGTCGATAATCCGTTTCTTGTTTAATCCCAGAAAATCCTCGGATGTAAGCTGGTTGTTCAACTTCTGCCATTAAATTCCAAAACACTTCACAGATGTTACAAAGAGTGGTCGAACAGAAAACACGTGCAGGGTCAGGCTAGGTCAAAGGTCAGATTGTATCTTCGCAACTCTGAAATGCAAACATATAAAGGCGAGTTTAAAATTTGCAGGACGATTAATCCCCAGTAAACACCTGGAATGAAGGCGGATGTCAAAGGCTTTGATCACAGGTCAAAATAAAGTAGATAAAAATATTCGACGTATTTCCTCTGCCAGTTATGAAATACATCTAAATGGAGAATTACCATCAGTCCCAATATGTGTCTGACTAATATACACTATCCTCATAGTTAATAAAAATAACAAAACATTTGAAGTTGTGATTACAATTAACAATTCTCCATAGATGGTCAAAAGGAAATAAAATGTTTACAGACTCCCAGATGACGCTTTCTGACCACATAAGGTAATATTTAAAGCGTATTGCTAAACCGAAATGGCTATGAAGGTGAGCAAATACATATATTTAGCTGATTACGTCAATCATGTCGGGAACAAACAATTTCAGGAATGATCCCATTTAATCACAGCATATGTGCTTTTTCCCACTCCCAGTCTGCTTTGTTAGCCAATCATGTTCCGATTATTTCTTATCACCCTTTTACCAGCCGTTCTGGTTACGTCACACACACTAAGGATAGTCCAAATAATCTTGTACTATAATTATGAACACTAAAACACATTGGTACAGGGAAAATAACCAAGTATTACAGAGAGTTGTTTTTTGTTACATTTGAAAGAAAACAATTATACAAATTCATTCCATATTCAGATATATTAGATTAAGACAAGATTCAGGTAAATTTACGACAAAAAAACAATAACAACAAGCACTCAATTATCCCAAATAACTAAACAGATAAAGATGATAATTCAAAATCTGTTAGAATAACTTTAGAAGGCACAGTTGAAATTCAATAAAGTTTGTAACTTATTATTTCCATTCATTTTATACGCAATCAGATTTTCCATTTGTCAGAGGATATTTCTAAAATTATCTGAAAAAAATTGTTTGTGCTAACCCAGCGTGTGTGCACGGTCCGAAAACAAGTTTTCTTAAAAAAATATTATTTCTGTTGCTCTATTTTCTTCCGTGTTGACTTAAAAATGTTCTAAATAATGTCCACACACTAATCTCTAATTTTTCAGTGTTCAGTTAACAGAAACTGAGAATAATGCTATTTCGAAATTTCACAAACGACTTCATATCTAGTACATTTTGTATCAGGTAAATTTATTTAATTTAGTAAATATATTTCTTTATTGATTTTTCAAAAGATTTTCAGTGAATCAAACATGTTTTAAACTTACAGCACTTTTAAGTGAGTCGAACAACCATATGTATAGACACTTTCAATGGAACAGAATGATTAAGAATTTTATCAAACAGTAACAAATAAGAGCTTTCCACTGATTGAGTGAAGTTTTACGCCGAACTCAAGATTATTCCACTTATATGGCGCCTTACAAGGCTTAGTGGGAGATGGAACCAAGCTTTTTGCTCAGAGCAAACGCCCGACCTTCGGCAAACCGCGCTCGATGTAATTTTTTAAAATTTCAATCTCAATTTTTATCTGGTTTTTCACCTCAAAGCAGCATTTGGGATGAGGATGAGGTAGTTTCAAAAGGCAACAGAAACCCTCAATTGTACTCTTACATCCCTCCTATTTTTCGTTTCAACGTCAATCCGTTTTTCAAGAAACTTCAAGTGCTCACGGTTAAGAGACAATCTGAACTTGTGTTTTGTGAAAATAAATTTCAAGATGAGTTTTTTATTTAAATTTTGCTAGAAATCCTCCATGGGTAAATGTTACTATAGACAAATCCTGTCTCATAACAACTAAAAGAATATTGAACAAAAGCCCATGAACTGAATGTATTATCTCACATTTAATGACCACTAAATTTATACCATTAAAATGATCACCAGTCCACAGGTGGATTGGTGTAGTTTCTCATAGGGCGGTTATAACTTCATTAATGCCTATCTTATTGAACACGTGGCCTGTATTAAAACAACTTTAATCTGTAATTAAAACACAAATTGGAAAATGCATTCGGGATAATCCATACTAATCTCAAAAGTGGATTAGTTTAAACATTCTTAAAGGTGCCGCCCACT
Organism: Lepidochitona cinerea; assembly: GCA_963971465.1. NCBI lineage: Eukaryota > Metazoa > Mollusca > Polyplacophora > Chitonida > Tonicellidae > Lepidochitona > Lepidochitona cinerea. Next base: position 11,826,202 of record OZ020565.1, read on the forward strand.
TTGTTTAAAGACACACTCGTCGCCGTAGCTTTTCTGGCATTATTGAAGAAAGTGAATTTACACGAGCAAATTAAACCGCTAAAAGTTAATTTATAAATTTTAGAAATCATATTTGGCTTAAAATGTCAAAATTTTGCTGGAAATGCATTGAATTGGAATAGAAGACAAACTATTGGTCAGAAAGTGGGTAACTTCAGCGTTCTAATTTATCACCCATTTCAGGAATTTTCATTTTATTTTTCATTCTTAAGTTTTCAAATAAAAATACAAAATCAAGTGTTGCTTTTAATGCAAACAGTATATTGGATTTTAGCGACGTTTTTGCGTTGGGATATTTTTTGACAGTCTTTTAGCTTTCTTCATTTCTGATAGCCCGTTTGCACTTCCTTTTCACTGAAACGATTTCTAAGATCTGTTTTAAATTGTTACCCCTTTACATATATACCACTTGCTAATAACGTAATGTACTATATGTATATTTGAGTTGTGTCATATTTTTTACAAACCTATCTATCAATTCCCTACTTCAAGGTAACATGTATGTATATTAGCCAATCTACTTCGACAAATGCCTAATCGGCACAGTATGTAGTTATTGTAGTTTGCAATTAGAAAAAAAAAATCATTTAGACAGATTAAATTTGCATTTTTTATTCTAACAGTTAGATGGTTGACATGAAAACATTTAACCTCACTTTTACCAGGCTTAAATTTTTTCTGTTGTGTATAGAGAATGATTTTTTTTATATAAAATGAATTTGTACAATTACTTCCACCCAGCTACTCGACAAGATGTTTTCATAGAGGCGGGTCGTAGGTTGTTACTTGAATAAACAAAATAACACAGCAGCTAGTGTCATTCTGACATGTGTGTGTATTATAAGTCATAAATCCATAAATATATTCACGGTATCACACCTATACCTCATCAACGCATCAAACATATTTTTGAAATGAAATTTGTTCAGCCGTTAAATCGCTGGATTCAAAGAACGGCAAGGAAATTGTAGAATAAGTTCCCATAACCTGATAAAACAATTATATGAACAAAAAAAAATAAAACACGAAAAGTAAATGTAATTTTTTAACATTTTTTAAAGAATAAGATTTTGAGTGGAGTTAAGAATCTAATCTAATCTAAGAGTCCGCTTTTTTAATGAGAATTAAACTGCAGTACTACAACTCATTCCGTTGAGTATCCCTACCCTAGCAGATAAGCTTACGATTTTAACATATATGTCAATTAACGCAATATTTGACTCTATTTCAAATGCAAGATCCTACTTGTTGTGGGGTGCAAAATAACTATAAAAGAAATTTAATTCTCAATAGAGCTTGTACAACTTTTCTAAAATATACCTTGGCTAAGAACATACCAGGTGCAACTTGACAGAATTTTTCCATTTTTTCGGACATGGAAAATTAAATTCCTTTCCCAAAAACTAAAAATCTAAAATAACTTGTGGTACGGGCTGTCAAACTGTTACCATTTTCGGGAAAGCATTGGCTATCTGAAACTACAATCCATAGAAATCTTTCCTGATTTCACACTCGATGATGTACTTTCAGGTGGTTTCAACCTGGTAATTCACATTTTGTTTACCTTGGCTTACAATGGCTTCATATTAGAGAAAGGTTGCCAGAATAGATATTTATTTTCAACGTGAATTGTTTAGTTTTTTGTCCCTACGTCCAACACAAGAAAAGTCATGACAATCTGAATGTTATAACTTTGAACTTTAGCAACTCCTGTCTCTATGATTTTGTTAACGTAGTATTTAGCCTTAGCCAATTTATTATTTTACTGTAACGCGCAACTAATTACCTAAAGACATTTAATGGGCGATGCCTCACAAGACGGTGTCGACCGGCCCAAGGGAGTTTATCGGAGCCGAAGGCTACAGGGCCCTCCCTGACTGGCGGTGTGACGGTGAGAGAAGATGTCCTAACGCTAGTCAGCTACGGCCCATTACTTCCAGCGATAAGCACCTGACGCCAAAGAAGACGGTATGAGGCACAAGAGAACCAGCAATTGTCACGTCACACGTATTATAGGTAATTAAAGGGGCATGAGCTGCCGAAATTCCCACTTTTTTCATAATTTCTGATCGTCAGGACAGTAAGAGGCTTTGAAGGCCATCGAAAAACTAAATGATTGACGTTGGAATGAGGAAAATCCATACAGTATGTGCCCTGTACGAACCGAAAACGTGTTCGAAAAGTAGCAAAATTTAAATAACCGGGACGACCATTCATTCATTCTAAGCCAAAGTTAGTTCAAAACAATACTTTATCGTACATTTTCGAGACTAGAAGCACTAAAAAGCTTCTGAATTATACGTCTTGACAAAAATAGCCGATAATTTCAAGATTCTGTGTTTACGTCAAAATATCAACATTTTGGCAGCTCATGCCCCTTTAAAGTCTACGACACCCCATCCCTCCCCACCAATAACAATGACTTTGACCTGCTTATTATTTTTTTTATAATTTACCCCGTCATTTAACTGGGTACTGAATATGTATATACAGGACAGTGGTATCCATTGTGAGCAGAATAATAAAAATAAATAAATCGCACCACTCATAATTAGTTTTATGTGATCACTAAGACACACCGGCACAGAGGAAACCTTTTTGTCTAAAATAACCATGGAGACAAGTTTCTAATTGTGTTAAAAGGAGGTATATATTTAGTTTTAAAACAATGCTGGAAATGACATCGACTGATGTCAATAAATCTACTACTGGCATTTTCTGGCACATAATGAGCTCATTAAGGGAGAAAACGATTTAAATTTCCGGTATCAAAAATGTAGCGGATATAGAAATTTGAATGAAACTCCGAAAAACGCGAAAGAAAATGTTACAAATATGAACATTTGTGACATCTTATTTTGAGAAAAAATAAATGTTCTTAACGATTCACGAAAATAAATATTGTTTATCATTAATTATTATATATTATTAGCTTCTTACACACGCGGTCACTGCTTCATATAAATGTGCAAGAATACTTTCCAGTGAATCAAAACTTTTCTGCATACCAGATGCAATGCTTACCGGTTATCACGCTCGCTCCATATAAACGACCAAATTATATACGGAAGCCCGTTACAACCCCCAATCTTATCAAAGTAACTTATCGCGTTAGATAATGTATCGCAAAAAAATATTTACAGTTGGAGTTTAGCGCCCCCCCCCCCCCCCCCCCCCCCTCCCACACACAAAAAAAGTAGCATTCCCCCGACCCGATAAAAATGTATATAAATAATTTAAAAAAAAAGCCAACAGACCCTAGCAAAAATTTAAAACTATTCGCAAATATAAAATATGTTAAATAATCTACTTTTTCTATGAATGGTCCAGATCCTTATGGATTTTATAACCAACTGTTACAAGGATATATTCAATCGCAACAGCAAACTACATCAATCCGTAGAATATAAATAATTCAAATAACTGTGTTAGATTCGCGTCTTTTTGATAAAAGGTTACTTACCAAATATGTTTAAAACTTGACTGAGATATCCACGGAACAAAATTAACACAGGTCTTTGCAGAAAGAGCTTACTCAGATATACTGTCAGTCTTCAGATTCTACACGCGACTCTTTGGCAACGGTTCGTTTCTATTGGACGAGGCTATTAGGGTAGGAGGGGAGGGGAGGGAGACAGGGGCACGTGGGTACATCCCATTCCTATACTCTCAACCATCCTAATTGTCCACACGTCTCTCTATAGCATCGCACTACACCAACCAAAACAAAATATCTCTAAACACCACATGGTAGCTAAATCTTTAGCAAGTTAAAATATGAGGGGCAGTTTTAAGATTTGATTCTTTAACTATAGTTGTTTGGAAAAATAAAACACAGACTGAGAACCCCAAAAGGCAGCTTACAAACACGGTATCAAGAACGCTTTGTTTGGAATACTTTGCACCCTTTATCTTCATGATCGTTTAGACTTATACATTAAACATGTTAAATAATTAACACAATTAAATAGATGGCTTTGTTTGTTGTTTTTTTTTGGTTTATTACAGAAGATGTGACTAAATCTCTACTGTAAAGTTTAAATGATGAACCGATGAGGCACATTTAAGTTTGAATGTTCTTTTTCGGACAGCCTGACCTCTCTCCTCGCACATGTACATTCTCCTCCCCACGTCCCACTCCTGCCTCGAAAATCAAACTTCCAAAATGGACACTTCGAAAACAGTTGTCACAGAACTATCAAAACACGCTTTGCGCAGAAGCATCGGCAAATATATTCCACGTCCAAACACAAATTTAGTGTTGACTATAAAGAGTTAAGCTCCCTATTAAATGTTTATATCAAGAATTAATATTATCGCAATACTAGCCTTGTATTATTGCAAGGCTTTTTAAAAATGACCTTTGCTTGTTCTTTGGCAAAGTGCTTAGAGTTTAGAGAAGAATAACACTTGGATTTTAACACAACATGGAATTGGTGGCTACAAAAAGATATGTGGCCCTTTGACCGGCATACAATAATCATTGTGATTCGGGCACAGGGGTATTATGGAAACCTCGGGCTCTTATAAAAACCGGTCATTTTGAAGAGGTTTTAAAATCATTATTGTTTTGGGGAGACACGGCAGTAGCTTTAGCCTCGTTAACTGATTGATAGATACGATTATTGGGAAACATAGTATATAAGGAAGTTTTGTTACGCACGGAATATTTACCACTTTGCTTATCTAGGATTTGCTATACATGTAAGGCCGACTGTGGGAAAACCACACATTGAGTGAGTTCATACAAATTTAAATACTCTTCAAATAAAACATCTCTTCAGTCTGAAATTTGCTCTGAAATTTGCTTTATACTGTTCAAGAAACAGAGCTACGGTACCGACAGTTCCATTGGATTGCAGGAAGCTAGGCGTGGAAGGGGGGGGGGGGGGGGGGGGGGTTAGGGTGGGACGTCTGGTCGGGAATCTTTAGTTAATGGGACATCATTTCGATCATCTTAAATCTCTCTTTTCAAGAGGAACACACAGTCTTATATTTATGAACACTTTACAAAACTTATATATCAGCCTTTGCTCTCTTAATGGCCTTTAAACTAAGAGGGGCCTTCTGTGCGCGTGAATGGTTGTTGTATATAGTATAAACAACATTTTTACGTTGTTTTCTTACAATATTGACAAATCGCTCAACCAAGGATAAATAAGAGCTTTTGTGTCTTTTCATATTATTGAAAGAAAATTTAACATTACTGATAAATAGAAACAGGCGTACATTTATATGCTCTAACCTTAGGTATACCAGCCGGGTTATATTGACAGCAGCCTATTTTCTCTGCGGAGATGTCAAGCCTTATCAGGCAAGGGCGGAAGGATATCTCTACCACGTCGGCATCATTAAATTGTGACAGATAGCGTCTGGCTTGGAGAGTAGTTAATACGGTCTGATCTCTACTATGATATTTTGTCGAAAAACATACATTTTAACATCCGCTTATATCTGATATTGCGATATGAAAACATGGAGCAGGGTAGCTCAGATAAACACATAAGAATAATCAAATAAGTAAAGTTTAAAACTCCTTTCCCTGGGTAATTCATATATGTAAATTTTTCCACATTTCGTGCTCCCCAAAAATGTCGTGAGTGCAAAAAAAAAACTGATTTTGTTTTTACAGTTTGTACTGGCCAGTTTTGTTCAAGAGTTTTCCTAATTTTTTCAGGTGAAATTTTCTATTGAAATCTTATAATGGTATACGATTGAGATTATCGGTATTGCTTTTCACTCTTCTCATACATTCCAACTTCTACCAGACTCAACCTCATATTCCACCTTATTTCTGTGGCATACCAAATATTAAGGCGCTAATTTACTACCATTCTAAAGCGACGCCTACTTTAGAATCATCCCTTTGTCATTAAGCTAATGCTCATGCAAATCGATGTTCATTTTTAACTGCCGTAGACGTAACGGTACTTGTCGGTCAACCAACTTGGGACAGTAAATGACACTAAGTAAATAAACAACCATTAAATACACAAGTGGCGAAACTATGATTGTCCATATATGACAAACTGGATTTCGAATTTGCTAAGCGATTTAATCAAGACGGAAATTTATATCAGGAAGAAAAACATGTGCAGCAGAAACATATGGACTGAAAATATAAAGTAACCAAAATAATTAGCAGAATTGTACCTGTGAGCACAAATTAGAAATTGACAATGTTAATTGATCATCCTGACGATGACAAAATAAAGGTCGAAATATTGAGTTACTATGAAGCTCGCCATTTTCGGATTAACACTACTCGTGTATAGTAATACTTTCTCATCTTTGTTTTCAATAATATTATTATCACAAAAATAAATTTTCAATACTAACATATATTTAGGAATAATAATAAGTTAGCAAACTGTGCTATTTCTTGGATATAAAATGATATCATAGGCTGATGTGGATTTCATAATCGACAGTGACGCCTACGTGTGTCTATAAGGAGCCATACAATGTGTATTCCGTGCCATAGCTTATGAATGACGCAACCGGATTAACCGTTAGAAACACGTCTATGGGCTGCAGTGAGATCTGACTTGTTATTCTCAGGTCCGCGAGCATTGGGATCACCTGTCAATCATGGATATGACATGTGCAATAAAAATGCCAGTTATGTTTGTTTTAATCTTCAAAATTTCAAATCGCGTCTAACGAATTAGTGTCGAATAAAATTTAAATGATATATTTATTGCAGCAAAATCCTAGTTGTCACTCAAACTAATCCAGATTTATTGTGGCCATATTTCAAATTTAAAATAGAAATAAAAACATGTTGTTGTGTGATTCCCTCTTTCTATGCCCTTATATGATTTTATGATATGGGAAATGTATATATATACATGAACAAAAATGGGTCCAATGAACGCCCTTCAATTGCTGGGATTTGTTTGAAATGTTTACAAGCAGAGCCGATTTATTTGGCGTATAATTCACTTTTTATATTTTTGTGTTTTTCTCGGAAAAGAGCACATATTGCATTTGTTACTCTTATTTTGTCATTTGTGGCATTTTTACTACCCAAAACGCGCGTAAGTTGTGTTGGTATTTTTACACACATCGACATTTGAAATACACTCTCGAGGGAGAGTCGGAGAAAGAACAAAAGATCATGATATTTTACGTTACGGCTCCTGGAAAACACTCGCTTCTTATCTTGTGTGTTTATGATGGTTGTATATACAGAGAAGTCAGTGTTGGGCCCAAGTCGCAGTCGATTAATATACGCGGCTCAGAATTGTTTGCCAGCTTTATACAGCTGATTGTTTCCTTAACGATCATTTATTTACAGCCAATGAGGTGCTTAAAGATGATTCATTGCGGAGCTGTTGACTTCTATAGACGTTTCCGCTCGCCTCGCAGGGCATTAGAGGATCATGTATGGATTTCAGTTATAGGTCAGTCTTGTAACAAGGGAAGAAAACATAACAATAAAAAACATAGGTAACATTAAACGGTTTAAGAAATACCATCTGTTTCATCTCGAGTGATGGGTAAAAACAACGCTGTTTCAAAATTACTCTGAATAAGTATAACTTTGTGTGGCACGAGCAGTCAAAAGTTGATATCTTTCCGTTAAAACAGAATGTGAGAATGTTTGGTTATTTTTCTAAAGACGTGCAACGCAGAGACTTTTTAGTGATACTCGCCTTGGGAATGTAGGTTGAGGGATTTCGTTTATCTTAAACTTAAAGAATAAATGAATGTTCGCCCCGGTTATTTAAATTTTGTATACTTTTCAGACACTATTTGGCTCGTACAGACCACACTGTATGGTTTTTCCTCATTCCAACGTTAACCATTAAGGTTTAAGATGACTTTTAACGCCTCTTACTCTCCTGACAATAAGAATGAACGAATAAAAGTTCCAATTTCAGCAGCTCATGCTTCTTTATAAAAAGACGAGGTTCCCGATTGTAGTATTACCGCTTTCCCTACACTTAATTACTTAAATTACTAATGATTAGAAATTATAACAATTCTCAGATATTTACTATAGTTGCTTGATTAATATTGGTCGTTAGCATTATTTATCTTTCTCCGTGACTGTCAATATCACAAATATATTCGTTACTTTATTTTTTCATACTGACGACCCAGAACAAGTGATATTTTGATTAACATGGACTATTTCCCCCAAATGTCGTATATATTTAACCAGAAATTTGCTATCTTGTTAAAAAAATTGGGTATTTTCAGCAATATATATTTTTTTGTTGCTCAAAACATTAATGACTATATTTCAGGTTTCAACTTGAGTATAAATCGGACACTCAGAATAACTCAATCAGAAATGACTTCAATCTGAAGGTTTTCAAAATTGTTTTCAAACTGTATGTATGGAATTCAAATTATTTAGTAGAGTGGTGTACGCCTGTAACATATAAGTTTCGGTAACTGTAGGGCCTACCCCTGCTTTGGACGTGTTCATTTGAACGCTAATTAGTGTGGTTTGAAACGAGAAAACGTCAAACATGGTTATTAGCATCAATGCGTTACATGTTTCGTCTTTTAACAACTTGGTTTATGTTGAGTGAAAAGACGACGGTTTGATTTTTTTGTATACATACCCACCGTGGTGTACCACCAATAAAACATTTACGCGTATTACTTATATGAGTTAAGATCATTGAAAGTCTTCTAAAGTTTACTTTTGGTTAATGATATAATTTTATGTTGACTGATATTTGACAGAATTAAGAAACAAGTATTCGAAAGTATTTTGTGTTCTTATGATATATGATTGCTTACGGTGGCATGAGCTGCCAAATATGAACATTTTTAGAGGCTTGCAAGGGCCACATTCGTTAACGTAGTTTTTTGACTACATATATAGGTCTATTCAGGTCTAATTTGAATAGCCGTTCGTCCTGGTTCTTTAAATTTTGTTTAAATTTCGAATAAATTTCGGCTCGTTTACGCCAGAAGCTGCATGATTTTTTCATATTCCACCTTAAACGGCAGTCATTTAGTTGTTCAGTGAACTTCAAACCCTTTCTTGTTCATACTCATAAGTGAGGAAGGGAGTTTTTTGGGATATTTGTATATACAATATGTTACAGAATGAAGTGCCGCGTACTATTAACACATAATCTAAATTGTAAAGAAATGGATTTTCTGGGTTAAAGGGATCCGGGACATTTCGGCCTGGGCATTTCCCAGGCCGAACTGTCCCAGGCCGAAATGTACTGTACCGAAATGTCCCAGGCCAAAATGTCTAGATACCGGGTTAAAGTGATCGAAGAATTAGTTCTCTGTTGATATCACTTACGGGGAGGTATATTTATGAATGTGTACATGTAAAGATCTCCATCTGTACATGCATCACAGAAGGGCCCTTTATTGGAACATCTGTTTGTATACTTGGAAAAGATCAACGCAATATTTGATCGTTGCAGCAACCTTTTACCATTCAATAAATGTCTATTCCTCGCATTAACATTAAATAATATTACAAAACTCCAAATAAATGCAGCTCATGCAACTTTAATAACTCAATGACAAATTTGCAATCTAGTTTTCTGTTGCACGAAACCGATTCATCTTGTATCGAATTTTTCGTATCCTATTTCTAGGGCTTTGGGGTAAAGTTGAGTGAACGTTAAAGTGGCATGAGCTGCCAAAATTCACCCTTTTTCATAATTTCTGATCGTCACGACAGTAGGAGGCTTTAAAGGCCATCGAAAAACTAAATGATTGGCATTGGAATGAGGAAAATCCATGCAGTGTGTGGCCTGTACGAACCCAAAACGTGTTCGAACAGTAAACAAAATTTAAATAACCGGGACGACCATTCATTCATTCTAAGCCAAAGCTAGTCCAAAAGAATACTTTATCGTATACATTCTCGAGACTAGAAGTACTAAATAGCTTCTGATTTATACGTCTTGAGAAAAATAACCAATACTTTCAACATTCCGTTTTAACGTCAAAATATCAACATTTTGGCAGCTCATGCCACTTTAAACATTTAAATATTAAATAATTTAAGTCGTCCGTCGCCGTTCTTTTTCCCTAACAAGTACCATAACTTAGCTAATAAGACCCATTGAACTTCTCATATCAGATACGTTATCAGTCTCCAGTTTAAAAGAGGGGTAAAGTTGACCTCGGACTGACACGTTTTGACCTCGAGTAGTGATATGCCCCTGCACAATTGTCACAAACAAACAGTCGCATCAACGTTGAGAATTAGAAAGACTGGCTTCCAGATAAGCGACCTTTCTCTTGTTTTGGCAAAGCGGTGTGTTTCGACGAAATACTTGACAATGCTCTATAGTACTAAGCGTCTTAGATGTCTTGTACAACAGATCACAAAGGATCTTAATTTATTCAAAACTTATATTTTCTCATTGCAAAAATATACTCTAAATAGAAAACTACAGAAAGCTGCGCTTAGAGAACAAACATTTCTTATCCCTAAAAAATCATTTTTCTTTTGCACTATATATTTATCAGTGGCTAGACATTTTGTTTAACATTGATACATATAGAAACACAGACACACACAACGCAAATACGTATTTGAAATACAGGTATCAAATGTTCTATATCTGGTCTATCTGTATAAATAAGTTGTGCATTAAGATGAAAAATCGTTATTGACACTTTATGTAATAGATAATCTACTAACAGGTGTTGTATTTTGTCATTGTGTCACCTCTTCCTTGTTAGTGTTATTTAGTCTGTAAGTCACAATGAACCAAATAGTATATATTTATGACCACTAAAACGCACGGGCACAGGGAAAATCTTCTTGTCTAAAATAACCATGGAGACAAGTTTCTAATTGTGTTAAAGAGAGATATATCATTTAGACCGTTATACCAAATAGTATATAGTAGACTTTGTCTTAGAAAATAAACCTGAGATTTTAAATCAACCAAAAGTTTGATCAATATTTGAAGTTTTACGCCGCACTCAAAATTATTTCACTTAAATGGCGACGTTGGCAGTTTTAGTTGCGAAGCAAACTGAACTCTTTGCTCTGGCCTTCCGAAATTACCTGGCAACTCTGTCAAATAAGAAGATCGAATGAAAACCCCATTCAGATTTTATTTCATTAACTGAGTGGGATTCGAACTCGTAACCAATAGATCCGTGGCTTGTGTCCGACGGACTCTGCCGACGGAGTCACCCGTGTTCCCCAACAAAAAGATAAAACGGCTGTATTTTAACTTAGCTGTAGAAACAACATCAGGGGGGATACAGATCCTTGCCGTACCCCAACATTGAGACACCAAGTCTGTTTTTACTCATATCTACATTGCCAATTGACATCTGTATACAAGGAATTATTTAACAATTTTTCTCACTTGCCTTCTACTTGTTTGAAATGTTTCTGTAAAGCGGCAGAGATTTTGTCATATTTATTGCTGTATTTCTTCAAAGGATTCTCTTACGACAGTTGCTTCCATCGTTACTTTGAAAACGATAGTTTACCAACGGGTAGCAAGAAATTTTATATAAACAACATAAGCAGACGGGAGTCTTGGAAGAGCGAAGAAAGTTCGCAATATCTTCTTTGGTGATCTCTTATGGTTGAACGAATGTTTCGTGCGGTAAAAAGCTTGCCACTTTGAAAATATTTTGTAAGGCGATATTGCAGATATCCAAGGATGTCTAAACACATACTTAATGCTTTATACAGAGATAAATTCATCCAACTCACACAGGCTTCATGTCTGTCAATGAACGTTATCACAAAGTCTCGCGCGACTGTCTGTCAAACGAGACTATTTTATTTAATATTCACTAGAACTGATGTGGATGTCATAACCATGCGTGTCACACCCACAAGAGAAAAGTTATTGATGGAAAGTATAAAATTCAGTTTGTCTAAATGAAACGTCAACGCGTAACTTAGCGATGTAGATGTGTAGAATAATTGTAAAGAAAAAGGCGGGGGTATCTCATTTTGCAAAAATAATTTATGACTTTACTCGTTTTTGTTATGAAAGATGTTTTCATAATGTCAAATGCAATTAACGAAATATTCCAAATACTGATCTCACAAAAGTTGTGACGAACAGAAAACGATTCCGATTGGTGTAAATGAATTAAAATATTACAGCAATTCAGGAGAGCGTTTGGAAAACTTTATGTTAAACCAGAGAGCACCGCGCCCTGTGGTGTGCCCCTTTCTTGTTTATAAAACTAGCAATTTTGCCTTCCTTAAAGACCCTGAATAACATTCTTGTTAAAACATGGAATTTGAGTTCGGTACAAGAACCAGCAGGTCGAGTCATGTTACGAAGATCAGCTTTGACAGGCGTTGGCGACTACGGGAACAAATTGAGGCTGATCCCTGACAAAGGGGCTCCACGATAGCAATAAATCTACATTTTTACTGTTAGGACCACAAGGGCTCCAGAAATAACGTGTTAATTAAACGAGAAGGCCAGCGTCTTTGTAAATGACAAATTGTAGACCTCGTAAAATATGAGTTAGTACAGTTGAAGTTAGTTGTGCCAGGAATAGATTTGGTTTTTGAGCGCGATTCGTTGTGAATTTACCAAGCAAACGTGAGTAAAATAAACCCCAGTAAAAGTTAAAAAGAAGGGTTTTCATGGGGTCAGTTGGCCTCCCAGAAAAAAAACCTGCATCATTTCTTTCATCAACACAAATAAACTGTTATTACAACATATATAGAAGATACATGTACCTGCTTCGTACATGAACCCAATTAAAATCACAACTTATGATTACTAACGTACTTTTGAAACTTTAAAATGAGTAAAATAGAAGAATCGCAGAGTTATTTTTTTTAAACGAAAGTGGAAAGTGGAAAATAAATTATTTTACGAACCAATGCTAGGCTTTTCGGCCATTGGTTTTAATAGATTATAATCTCCTTATTTTCAACAGGGCTTGAATAAATGGTTCACCAATAGAACATAGACTTTGGCGTACTGAAATTCTAAATTCAGACATTTGATGGTCATTTTTATTTGATTGCGCATGTTTCGAACTTTTAAAGACCTTGTATCTCCTATACTGACATAGTTTATGTTCATTTCTATCGTGAAAATGTGTACCCTGACAGGTGCTGGTCTTCTTGTTAGCACAGAAAAATGCGACCGCCGTCATGCCTGACCGGAAATATCTGTGTAGAGCCATCTACCGGCCACAATAAACATTCTCAAGTTAGGGAAGGAGCAGCCTGCAGATGTGACTGAGTCCATTGTGGAAAACTCAATGAAGTTACCAGCATTATCTATTTACCTATCTGTCATTTGCATTACAACTTTGTTTACTTAAAGTTGTTTTGTTTGGACGCTCATGCTTTTTTCAATTTACGTTTGACTATTTTCAACTACGTTTCACATACATTTGTTGCAGGCCGGCGGCAACCTCGCGTGGATTTAGAAGGTCTAATTACTAAAGGTGTCGCTTAGAAAATAAGCCATTTATCAAACGGTCATTACTTCCATTACTCTTCCCACAAAAGACGTATCCGAATAGAAACAGTCGATGGAGTTAGAAGGGCGAAACGTAGCCGCACAACGTAAAAGTTGAGAACTTAACGTAGAACGCTGGGTGTATCCGGGACAATTCTTTCGAAAATTCAAAATCTGTACATGCATCACAGAAGGGCCCTTTATTGGAACATGTGTTTGTATACTGAGAAAAGATCAACGCAATATTTGATTGCAACGGCAACCCTTTACCATTCAATAAACGTCTATTCCTCGCATTAATATTATAAAACTCCAAATTAATGCAGCTCATGCAACTTTAATAACTCAATGACAAATTTGCAATCTAGTTTTCTGTTGCACGAAACCGATTCATCTTGTATCGAATTTTTCGTATCCTATTTCTAGGGCTTTGGGGTAAGTTGAGTGAACGTTAAAGTGGCATGAGCTGCCAAAATTCACCCTTTTTTCATAATTGCTGATCGTCACGACAGTAAGAGGTTTTAAAGGCCATCGAAAAACTAAATGATTGACGTTGGAATGAGGAAAATCCATACAGTATGTGGCCTGTACGAACCGAAAACGTGTTCGAAAAGTAAACAAAATTTAAATAACCGGGACGACTATTCATTCATTCTAAGCCAAAGTTAGTCCAAAAGAATACTTTATCATATACATTCTCGAGACTAGAAGCACTAAAAAGCTTCTGAATTATACGTCTTGAGAAAAATAGCCAATAATTTCAACATTCCGTTTTAACGTCAAAATATCAACATTTTGGCAGCTCATGCCACTTTAAACATTTAAATATTAAATAATTTAAGTCGTCCGTCGCCGTTCTTTTACCCTAACAAGTACCATAACTTAGCTAATAAGACCCATTGAACTTCTCATATCAGATACGTTATCGGTCTCCAGTTTAAAAGAGGGGTAAAGTTGACCTCGGACTGACACGTTTTGACCTGGAGTAGTGATATGCCCCTGCACAATTGTCACAAACAAACAGTCGCATCAACGTTGAGAATCATAAAGACTGGTTTGCAAATTCATAATGCAATTTTTTTTATTTGCAGTCTATGATAGCTGACATATGCATGTCCGTGCAATAGATACTGGTGATATATGCTATGCATTATTTTCTAAAATAAAGTCACGCTGACACGCGGTCATGAAGAAGAATTATTTTTCTTTACTAAAAACCTTTATAGACAATCAATAAGCTATATTTTTACTAAAATACAGAGAGCGGGGTGCTGGTTTAAATTATAAAAGCAATCCTGTGCTTTGAAATAAACAATGAATCAATCAATAAATATTTTTTTAAAACAATCAGTGTAATGGGCCAGTATCAGTTATCATAAAGAAACAGAAGTCAATTTTAAAACTGAAATCGGTTTTATTCGTCAATTTTGGGTTGAAAGGGTCTAAATTTTAACTCATTTATATATTAAAACAAACATTCGTTTTTTTTATTAAAGTACTTATACGACTAATACTTCTTTATCAAAGGCGTCCGAAATGGCATTTTTAAAATTGATTAATCTAAAAAAAAAAACGTGACCTAAATCGTATATTTGATTTTCATTATAAATCCAGTCTGGCAGAATTTTGGGGAAATTAGTCTTCAGAGTACTTCACAATCTACCAAAACTCTATAACGTGTTTAAGCGACATCTAACTATTGCAAAGACGTCACGGAGGATAACTATGGAATATTAATTAAAACTTCTGGGTAAACTAAAGGGCTAGAAAGAAAGTGCAAGGTTATAAGATCGTTACGGGTGTGAATTAAAAACAGCAAATGTGTATAACAACTCAAGCTGGAATTAAAGTAACGCTGGGTTTCAGACTGATGAAAGTTTATTTTATTTTCCAAAATTGTACTCAAAATGTCGTTACTTTTTGTAGCCTGTGTGGCTGATAAAATACTGATAAGTGCGGGTCACGGGACTTCAAGGTAACCTTGGCAACGGGTTGTCAACTAAGGTAGGGTTTGAACTGTAAAGCTGAATTTTGGAAGAAAAAAAAATCTACAAGTGGTAAAGAAACTGAGACCTGTGTCGAATTGTATAGGTTTATTCCAGAACATTTTTCTTATTTATATATGCACACTATCTACAAATTCTGTATTCCTGTTTCGCCTCAATGGACAGAGCAGAAGAAACAAAGAAATTCGAATACTATACACGTCACTAAATTTTGACAAATTGTTTTTTAAGCTTACTCTCCGGTAAATCTTTTGCTGTCGAAATTGTTGATTAGCTCAGAGCTATCCGAGATAAGTTTCACGTTGCCGTCAGTTTCTCTTCCGACAACTTTTTCCCCATCCGTTATCAAAAACAGATAGTGAAAATTATCGGCTTTAATGGGACTATCTTGTCGTTGTTGATAGACACTAAACGTCACTTCTCACAGAAGCAAGTCAGTCATTGCAACATGTATATAATTATCTCTCTGTTCATCGTTACATTTTACTTTGTTTAATTGCAATTTAATGATCTTTACACAGTAAAACAACCAGCAAAAATCCTAAAGGTTACAGGAATTTGCTCATTTCGACATTATTTTTATAGTAAGGAATACCTATTTAAATATTTTCGTGAGTTTTCCAAAACCTAAAAATGTTAGCATCACTCTCCGTCCATTGCTTAGGGCAACAAACCCGGTTTTTAGCATCTCAACAAAGCCTGATAACGCCGGCAAATAAGGGATATAGCCTACCCTTGATTGTGGCCTCATAAATGTTTGAAAACTTCAATCAGTAAATCGTTCAATGTCCCTTTAAAGGGTCGAAAAAGGAAAAAAAAATGGCTTTAGATTTCGTCTATTGTGGCTTAACGTAAGACCATTGCAAGAACCAAGCGACAAATTTTCGTTAAAAGACTTTTGGGTTAGCAAGGTTGAACATATGGTTATAAGGACAAAACCCTTAGGTCTTGGTAGAAGACATTTCGCGACGCGCGGATGCTTGCGATGCGGATTTGATATTACTTTATGTTATATGAAAAAATAATTTTCATATTACGTTTACTGGCACGCGATCTCCGCGGGATAAAAAATCTAAACGTTGGTTAAGAGTGGGAGATAAAATCTCATATCAACCCAACGATAGCGTTTTGATGAAAGTTGCCTAACGAAAACGCGGGTGGTCTTAGTTGGATTCGCGATACTATCACGATTTCATCGCGCAAGAGTAAACTACCTTCCTTTAACGAGGAAACTACTGGCAAAACATTATATAAAATAGTACAAGATTAAGTATTTGATAACCCTTTAGTCAGCAGAGATTTAAAGAAAATACGAAAGAAAAAGAAACAGGAATTGAAAACATATGCCCTACCAACGAATTAAAAAACTGCACGAAGACGACTATCAAATTAAACGTTTTTTAATCAGCTAAATTAATCTAAGTGCATCTCTTAGTGTGTTTTATGTACCTTGTTGGAAATAATTCATACCATATTTATATCTATCATTTTAGTCCGTTATTCGTTACTTTATGGAATATTCGGTTTGACCGTAAACAATATGGTTACACTTACGTGTAACGTTACTTACACTTGACGAAGACACCGGTGCTGGTGTCGAAAGTCCGTGTTGTTCAAAACAACTTACGACGTGGTGATGTCTCAATTTTTTTATCATTAGTAGTTTCAAACATTTCTTAATATGGTTTATGATGTAAAATTCTCACTAGAACTGTTTAAAACTGACGTAAGACGTTAGCCATTTTTACGCTTGATATTGTGAAATACAATTGCGCCCTTATGAAGTCTGATACTTTGTAATGTACTATATTGTACATGATGGCGTTTTTTTATAGAATGCTCATCACCATGTTTAGTATAATGCAAGCTATATGTATTTCGATGTTAACTAAACCATCTAGCCGAGAAATCTTGGCTCTGCCGAATTTTTTTCCGTGTTCGTCATAGCCAAGATCACTTCCATAGTAAAAAAGAGATATTCGTTAAGGAGACCCGCCGAAAAAATCGGCGGCGCAAATTTCACAACAAATAAGCAAAGAATAAAATATTTACCGAAGAAAGAGTTTGTCAAACTTACGCCGCTGTAAAGTGGTAAACTTTCCCTTATGCAGTAAATATTTGTTTCGAAGTCCACTGGCTTTCAACCTGACGTAACCGCCATAGTAAAACATTTAAACGACCAGTTCAACTGTGCGGGGCGTCGTAGAAATACTTCAATCATATATCTTTAGTCACTTTACAGCGGCATAAGTTTGACAAACTCTTTCTTCGTGGTCTATGCTATCGGAATGCAGTGGTAAATATTTTATTCTTTGCTTATTTGTTGTGAAATTTGCGCCGCCGATTTTTTTCGGCGGGTCTCCTTAACAAATATCACTTTTTTACTATGGAAGTGATCTTGGCTTCTGACGAACACGGAAAAAAAAATTCGGCAGAGCCAAGATTTCTCGGCTACTAAACCATCCTATGCAATGTAGAATTTATTATTTTTGCTGACTTGGTTTTTAAAAAGACAACATGTGTTTGTCTGAACATGGCGAATCGATATTCATTTCAAATGTTGGCAGCTAATGTCAAATTTGTATTTTGTAAACTCAGACAACAGGAAGTTGAATCTTAAGATTTCACAAAAGCCTGCGGCATGTAAAATTTTCGGCACGGGCCCCTGTCTTGCAAATTTGCAAACAAGCCTACAACATTGACCGGTTCCGTCCAGGGCGAAAGCTACTATGGTTAACACTAAATTACGGCTGACGTACCCTCCGCCAGCTTCGTAAGACAGAGACCAGAGGACTGTTTTTAGAAACATATACGCGCTTTGCGACTGGCCTAAACGCCATGCTGAAGGCCGCTTAAATGCTACCATGACGGTTATACCTTGCATTAGACTTGTGCCGGGTTTGAATTTGTTGACAAACGGTCGCAAAAGCGCGCCCTTTTACGTTTTTCATACAGATTACGCCCAACACAACTTATCTCAGCTTTGTGAAACATAGCCCTGGACTGGAAATTCTCCATGGAGAGTATTCTAAGCGCTCTCACAGACTCCAATATCCAAGTTTTCCATAAAAAACAAGAATTGTTTTGCAAAGTCTGACACGTACACTATCAGGAGATGCGATAGCTAATTACAAGTGGGAACTATTTGGTGTTCATTGTCGATATTGAGTGGTGAAGGGACTTAGATAGTGTATTTATACACGTAGACCTCAGTTCGTCTGCTCATCGAAAGTACGCCCCCTATCGGTAGCATCAATTACACAAATGTATTGTTTGTTTTCTTACACGCTGTTAACACGGCAACTGTTGTACGCTTGTTGTGAGCTCGCTACAGGACATGTCCGCCTGGGAATAAACTCAACCCAGGCGGGACGAACATGATCCCGTCTGAATCAACAGCCTTCCAGCCTTCACTCAACGTGGGCCTTCAACTTAGAAATACTGTTTGAATTTTACTTTCTTTGAGAAGAACTACTGTTACACATCCTTTAAAGATTTAGAAACGCTATGTCTACAAACTGAGACAAAGTTTTGGAAAGGCAAAAACAAAGCCTTTAAAACAAAGAGAGAGTCCAAAACAACTCTTTGTTACTGATCTGTCCTCTCAACAGGGGGCGCTATACAAACTCACGCAGTTCCACTCTTAAAACAGTAAACTTGTAGCGATTTTTCCGAGAAAAAAACCCCCGAAAACTTCATACTGACTCAATAATTCCACTTGAAGCACCTGGCGATTGTCGAATTCAATATATGTTGCTCAGAATAAAACTACTTTTGAATCTTCTGGAATAATTAAGACATCAGCACAAAGTAGGTTTTTGAAAACAACATGACCTTACATCACCTGCTGGTATTGCAACATTGCACTTGATAAAGACACAGATACAGGTGTCGAAAGCTGCTTTTGTTTCAAAAATTTACTTCTTCATGATGCTTTAATAATTTCTCAAAAGTACGTTTGTACGGTAAATCCGATTAACAAATAACAGATATACACCAGGAGAGAATAGAAAATAAATGGGCGCGATTCATTGTCTACTCGTATATTATGTGCATTATCGGTATGTTATATGTAAAATATCACATAGGATTGACACGACAACAAATTAAATTTTTGAAGGTTATACTCAGAGCTCATAATATCACGAACCGTTTTTAACAAATGTTAGGCATGTTTCCCTATTCACGTGGGATTTTTCTTTCTGGCACCTTGTACCTTGTGCTTACATCGTGTGTTAAGTTTAAAAAATAAAGTCGACGAAAAAAATGTTTTATATCAGTTAAGTGCCAGGACATGCCTAATATATTATAGGAACAATTTCGTTGAAAAAGGATATGAAATTTATATGAAGAAGTATGAGATAAGAGTTTTCCGCTTTTTGCCAACAAATCTTGGAAAAGAACGTTTCAGTAGATATAAGAATCAATACAAATTGCTAAAATGTACCAGTACATTCCGGTTATTGGAACTTTGACTGTTATTAACACACATCCGCGGTTGACTTAACCGATTTTTTTTATTTCAACACGAATACCGAATCATTTAGTTTTTCAAAGTAGGTCACTTTCTCTTGACAATTGGTATAGCAATTGATGCAGAAAATTCAAAATTTTGGCAGCTCATGCCACTTTAATCTGTATCTTATATGATTACAGTTTATGTTAAGTTTATATTATTTAGCTTACATATAATAACAATGATTATCAATAATTGTGCAGGGCAAACCTGTCTTATTTTTGTACTAACTCCTTACGTAATTTTTTTACATAGGCTACAGACAAGACATGTAGTCAGGGTGGACAATTAGGGTTGCTAATTATTACAACAAGTGCTTTAACAGCGTCCAAGGCGGCTGAAGAACCACTGCCCACCGGTCAGTCTCCATGCCCTGACCATCTGTTTGCAGTTACCCACTACATCAGGTACTTAATAAGACAGAATGATAAACGACCTCGCTTAAACAGCCGGACAGCGAGACTAGAACTTTACAAGTGAGCAAAGGGTGTGCAGTGATACCCGGACGTCACGGGGAATAAACTGACTGGGTAGAAGGGGCCTGGACCAGGTGAATCGAAGGTTTTATGGTAAGGAGCTGGGGTTAGGCCGAGAACATGGGTCGGGATGTGGAGGGGACGGGGATTCAAATCAAGTCTTTCAATGGACGGTGTATATTTATATTTTTCAATATTTTTGAAAGTAAGTTTAAAGTGGCAAAAGCTGCCAAAATTCACACTTTTTTCTTAATTTCTGATCGTCATGACAGTAAGAGGCTTTGAAGGCCATCGAAAAACTAAATGATTGGCGTTTGAATGAGGGATATCCATAAAGTCTACGGCCTATACCAACAGAAATAGGGTCCGAAAAGTAAACAAAATGTAAATAACGGGGACGATCATTCATTCATTCTAAGCCATAGTTAGTTCAAAACAATACTTTATCGTACATTCTCGAGACTAGAGGCACTAAAAAACTTCCGAATTATACTTCTTGAGAAAAAGAGCCAATAATTACAACATTCTGTTTTAACGTCAAAATATCAAAATTTTGGCAGCTCATGCCACTTTAAGGATATTTGTCTGTTTATTTGATGCGGCCACAGTTAAGCTAATTAGGTTAAGTTAAATTTCGACCACCCCTTTACAGACCCACTGGATTTTATTATACAGGGACCGGTGGATATAAAGCACTAATTAGCGAGACAGCACACGGGCAGTAAGCACGATCTGCATCTCGAAGCATAGTCTCAAAACACATACAAAATCAAAAGGCGTTTGCTGGAAAACATTTGTTAATCAAAGAATTTATTTTGATCTTAGGGCAGAACTTTTCTTATGATGTAGTCAAGTATTGTTTACAATTCTGAGAGCATAAATTAGTTTGGGAGTAGCCTGAGCGGTAACTAAGGCGACACCTAGCGTCACAATGACGGGACACAGACTACAGGTTAAATTAACCAATGTGCTCTCACTCTGCCCTTCACCTCAGCGCTGTCATTTGATATACGGGCTGTCACTTCCTGCTAATCACCTCCCAATAAAACAAAGTCACTTGATATGTTGTTGTAAGCGCTGCTAAATGCTAACACTGTATTATAGCCTCTGTTGGCTGAAAAATCTTCTCTTCAAGCAAACATATTCCTCACGAATTTATTTCTAACGTATGAGCCGGAATGAGATTCTACTAAACGTTTGAGTAGTTTTATTGAAACCAGTCAGAAATTGAAAAATTATCAATTGATTGTTTAAGACTGTTCGCGTTAAACGAAGTTATGGAAACAAAACTGTTTGCTTGAAGTGTAATGATTTTCTGTTTCACTCACCTATATATTAAAATATGTTTCAAAATGGCAAGAACAGATTACGAAAACGATGAAATTTTAATGAGATTAGTTATGAAAGAGTAGTTTAAAGCAATTAGTATGAAGTACTTTATCAATCTTAAATATTCTATTTAAAAAAAAAACAAATGTTAAAAACTTTTCTCGTTGAGCAAAACCTGATTATATATTTCTCTCATATAGTCTACGAAACACTTGTATTTAACTGATTTTTTTACCATAACACTTTATCTAATTAATCAAGAATCAAAGTAATATACAATTTTATGATTTTATCGATAGTTATTTTGAAAACTTACAATTAAGAATTTTCAAAAATATTTAACACACGATTTCATTGTCTGCTTTAACGATATATAGGTATATCAACATAAGGTATAGCACTAAGTCCAACGGAAAAATATATATATGTTTGTCTCTGGACAAACTTGACAGAAAAAAAATCCCCTAAAGGTTTGATCGGAAAAAGTAACCGTATTTATCAATACACAGATAAAGGGCATCTAATTTTTTTTAACTATACAGCCTTTTTATGTATCGGGGAATTTTATTTATGATGCAACGGGAAGGCTATCACGTATAAAGATGATTAGTGCTACTAACGTGTTCCAGAATGTATGTTAAACTGACATAAGCTGCCAAAATGATGATGTTTTTCAGTTGAGAGAATGTCGAAATTTCAGAACCATTCAGAAGCTTTTTAGTTTTGCTAAGTCTCGGGAATATGTCAAAGGTGGTTTTTGAACTAACTTAAGCTTAGAATATATGAATTTTCGTCGAGGTTATTCAAATTTTGTTTACTTTTGGACACTTTTTTGGCGTCACACAGACTGCATGGATTTACCTGCTTCCAACGTCAATTATTTAATTCGTCCATGAGTTTCAAAGCTTCTTATTGTAGTGACAATCAGAATTTATTTTGAACAAAATTCGAGTTTTTGCACTCATGCCACTTTAATGTAGGGGATTGAGCCAACCAAGAAATTAGACGAATGGGTATTCGTCTCTGGTTGTACAGGTCACAGACTCATTCTAATGTCAATCATTTCGTTTTCCTTTACAATGTTGACAATTATTATCTTGCCAATCAGAATTGATAAACCAATTGCAAATTATGATAACTCATGCTGCCTAAATGATAATACTTAAACTAGCTTAAACTTAAACGAAGTATTGAAGTTTCAGATTCAGACTTTTCCAAAGACATATTTAGTGAATTTTAAGCTATGGGATTGTTGCTTAAGACGAGAGTGTAAACTAGGAAATGCTTACCCTGTATTTTATTGGCCTTAAAATATAGGAACGTGGTGAGGTAGCACTGTCTACATATCAGAAGCTTTAAACCTTATACTTGTGTTGCTTGGCATGCAAATGCCCTCAATTGACCGATTGCTTGATGACGTCATTTCGGGGGATTGAGGGATGTTAACACAATTTTAAAATATGACGGAAGAAATAACACTGTATCGAGAAGAAGATGTAATTGGCGTAAAGTTATCAGAAAAAAACAGGTTATGTCATCAATGGTTTTTAAAAAAAAGTGACATCTTGCTAAGTACCAATAAACAAAATGGCGAACTGAGGTACATTTTACCCAGAAAGCTTTGCGTAAATGTATGTGACGTCATCAGGCTCGGCGGTAATTGATTTTAGATAACTGTATAAACAGGCTAAAAATAAAATTGCAAATATGGGTTCAGAAATGACAACAGTTTGTACTTAAGTCAATAAAACTTGGACGATAGAAGAAAAAAACCCTGAACATTTGTTAAATGCTTTTAACATTTAAGTTTAATGTGAGGGAATTATTAAGTCTACAAAAAGCAGAATCAAAATGCGAGCGTTATCAAGGGGTAGCACATGAACACATTATAAAACCGGAAAATGGTCTTTTTAAGTCATTCTTACTAATATCGAGGTCTTTACTATTCGGCTTTATTCTTCTATACATATATAAAAATCATCTGTCTTTGCATGATGGTTCATAAAACCAAAAGATCAAACAAATTAAATGCTTCATTGTTTCGGAGTTTTGACGGTGGTTTCTAATCCGCCTTTCTAAACTATACTATCTGCAAATCACTGATGATAACGGTTTAATCCTTGGGCTACTAAAAGTTGGCCATGTGTTGTTGGGCATTTATAGTCATAATGATTATGACCAATGAACTTTGTTCTCGTCCTGTTTGTCTTGCCTGTAATGGCTCGACAAACAATAATGGCGTCTCGATACATTGGGTAGAGCTTTATCTTGAATAACCGTTCGAAACTGAGATATGACTACTCCTGTTATCGCTGTTAAGATATAGAGCTCTGGATTGATGATATTACACGAGAAAGAGAATTTTGACTCATGTAAAGCGTATTATGTCAGTTTCTATACATAAATACTGTCTGGGCGCCTGAAGCAGTATCAATATTTTTTGATATTTTTATCCATATGATGCTTTTAATACTACTCATCACGTTAACATTTGTAGAAAATGAAATTTAACATTTAAGACATTCTTTCAGTTTCTTGAAAAATGTTCTCATGATTCTGAAATATTCTCTTTTTTTGCAATTTGTAGCTGAAAACGCCATTGGTCAATTGATGGGCACATATCTGGTGTGTGTTTATGAATAAATGTCTAATATGGACACATTTATTATTAGTGTTTATGAATAAATGTCTAATGTGGACACATTTATTGTTAGTGTTTATGGACAAATGTCTGTTGGGGACAAATATCTGTTTTATGTTTATGGAAAAATTTCCGGTGGGGACATAATCTGTTTTGTGTTTATGGACAAATGTCTGGTGGGGACAAATATCTGTTTTGTGTTTATGGACAAATGTCTGGTGGGGACAAATATCTGTTTTGTGTTTATGAGCAAATGTTTGGTGGGGATAAATATATGTTTTATGTTTATGGACAAATGTCTGGTGGGGACAAATATATGTTTTATGTTTATGGACAAATGTCTGGTGGGGACAAAAATCTAGTTTGCGGCCATGGGCAAATGTCGTGTTTACGTTTAAAGACAAATGCTGGGTGGGGACAAATATCTGGTTTTTGCTTATGGACAAATGTCGGATAGCTAATTTTAAACAAATCTATGTTTGGAACATATATCTAGCGTGTATAAACAAACGTCTGGTTGAAAAAAAATGCCGTTGTGGATAATTGTCTCATAGTGACAAATGACTGGTGGGAGAAAATATACGTATGTGACTATGGTAATATCAAAGTGGTCTGAAAATAAATTCTAACATTTGCTATGACATATATAGAAACCGTTTGCAATTTTTAAAGGCAGTTTATTTGAGAGGCGTATAATAAAAATAAGATCGAATGTTTGCTTGTAACAAAATTTCTGACAACGAACAGGCATCTAGAAGGATTAACTACTAAAGCAGGGCAATGACGTTAGAATCAACGTAATTTATTCTACAACTTACAGAAAAATACTAGTTCGTGATACAATTTCTAGGCGGGGGGGGGGGGGGGGAAGTTTTTGAATATAAGCCAACTTTTTTTCAATCGTTGGAGTTTTCCCACTACTTGATCGCGTTTCGGGTGAATACTTTTGTATACCTTAAAAGCCGTTCCACTCAAGCAACCTAACGATGCCGGTAATTGCTGTTTTCTCGGCACATGTTAGGTGTTCTGCTGCTTTCGGTCGCTTACCAGGTCGGCCACTGGGACCTTCAACGCTGTGATGTCTTAAACGTCGACCAACCTGGATGATTAAGTTAAATTGGAAGTGAACCAAATTGTAAATCAACTACGATTTCGTTTGCTCATCGAAGTACTGTTTCTGTTAGGATATAAGCCATCTAAGTAGATTTTATCCCTGTGCTTGTCCTCTGACATATAACAGTGGTGTTAACCTGCTAACGTACTACATGCTTCGAAATCAAAACGATCAAAATGTTCATAAAGAAAGTTTGCAATGAAATTCAAATCCCAAGCACCATACGTCGCTAGTAAGATCGAGTGTTTCTTCACTTGCGCTCAAAACTAAAATTGCGCACTCGAATACTTTTTAAACAGTACGACACCTTGTTACTGTTGCCTTAATTGTAAACAGTTTTTCTAACGATAACATCATCTATTTCACATATAAGTTTAGAACAACGTGGAATTATCATGCGTTCTTATACCACATTTGAAGGAATTACAAATATAAAAAAAATTACTTACATTGAAACTAAGAAAAGGAGTACAAATTATTGGCAATTCACAGCACATACCGATATTTAAATAAGAAATGCTTCGACCAATCCCTTACCTTTCAGATCCGAAAATGTTTTTCAATGAAGTTTCAAGCCCGTTAAATAAACTCTCATGTCACAACGCGGATGTTGAGGTATCGCGTTTTGCAGTTACGCGTCCGCTTGTTTACCCAGTAAAGGAACCTCCGCGCGAGGATTTCCCCCACGAGAAGTCGTTTATTATCGGACTGACACTTGCCTCGTTTTCATTCGACACTGTGCGGTTTCGCCTTGTCTCTTCCCGGGACATTTCAGTCTAAATCATGTACACTTTACCGTCATTCAGGCGCCGGCAGGTTTTGTATAAATAACATGTTTCCACCAAACAGAACTTCGAACATTTTAAAACTAAAAGTGCATGAAAGTGACATTTTTGTATTGTTTTTATCAAAAATTATCGAAATAGGTAAACATCTGGCTCATTTGCAAGACCTCTATTTGTTTTTAAAAATAACATCTCAAGAAAAGCTACCAATTTTGGTCCAGAGGAAAACACGTTTAAAACAAGTTTATAAGCTGTTGTCCTTTCCTAAAACGGCTACAACTAAGACTTTTAGAAGAAATAAAACATTAGGCCGTCCATATATATATTTAAATATGGATGGTTTCATGCAGTATCGGGGCCTCTGTGGTCCAGTGGGTTAAAGTGATCGTCCTTGAGTCCCACACAGACGTTCCATCAATGCCGTGCGGGTTCAAATCACACTCAGACGAAATCAAAGTTGACAAATTTCCGAGTGGACTTGTTCACTGTGTTGCCAGGTACTCGTCGAACTTCGGGGGTTTCCTCTGGGCATGCGCCAGCCCCCCCCCCCCCCCACAAAACCTGGCAACGCCGGCATATAAGTGAATTAATCTCCAGTGCGGCGTAAAACATCAATCAATCAATCAATCGTTTGTGCAGTATCAAGTCACACAACATTATGAATATCGATGGTGTAGGCCTATATTGTTGAATTGATATTGCTATGTTGGTTAAAGGAACCAGTAGCTTTGATAAAGTCGTTCAAAAATGAGTCAATATATGAAAAACCAAAACCAAATATCTATACCCTTAATTTGGCTTGGCTGGCAGAAATTGTGGGCTTCGCGTTATTTTAACGTCCGAAGGCTTTTTTGTAATTGTAGATACATTGTTATAGAAGATGTTATTAAAATGGAAAGGTTCGAGTAAAAATTAATTGTTAAATGGCTATTTTATTACAGTATCCTCAATCTTGTTTTTTCTCAATGAAACAAAGCGGACGTCTGTATGTCTTTTTATATATTAATTTCTTCTTCCAGATTAGACGGCTGTATTATCTCAAGATCCTGTCATCTGCCATGCGCCGGGTCAGAGGGGTCAAGACGATGACTGAGTTGCGCAAGAACCGGAAATACACTGTCAAATTTTGGTCTTTCGAGCTACAAAAGTTTATTTTTTCTATTCGGTTGGATTTTCGTTTCTTGCCCTTTTTTTAAGAGGTTTACTTCCCAAGCATTAAGTACTTTGTCGACATCTCTTCAACATCGTATTTAAAACCAAGACACGAATTCCACGTCTTCTCTTGCTCAGATTGAGTATTTATTTTTCCTCAGAGCTGAAGTTAGTTTTACAGCCTAGGAGAACATTCACAGTTTGTGCGTGGAAATTGTAACCTTGTAATGAGTCTAGCAGACTGAAGATGTTGACTGATGCTGTTGTGAGCGACGCCAAGTCAGTAATTGCGGCCGAAGTATAGTGTTTTGTTAGCGGTCTTTTAGCTTTAATTAATACAAAGAAAAACGTGTGCCCTATGTAAAAACTGCGCGACCTCAATCAATATTTTATCAAGACTGGTGAACATGGTTATTAGATATGCTCTCTTCTTCCTCTTTAATACTATAATGTTATTAATCAGGATATTTGGACCGCCGTATTAGCCCTCGGCCTTCGGCCTCGGACCAATATGACTATCCTCGGACCTGTAACAATGCCAATAGGGAATATCCTGATTAATGAAAATTTGATTAATTGGCTTTCAATGTTTTTTTTCTTCATTAAATAGTTATATAATTTAAAAATACTTGTGTTTTGATAGACACATTCGCAAGGAAAGTTGACTATTATTTTCTAGAAAAAAATCTAGGTGTAGTGTACCAAAAGTTGTCCCCCTTTTGTACATAAAACATAGGAACATATTTCTTTATTTTTACAAATTATTATTAATTCAGTTTTTAATTTATCTAATGAAATAGACTGAATATTTGTTTTTCTTTAACTGTGCATTGGCTAATTTCTTTTTTTCTGTTGATGATTTCAAGAAAAATGGCGTTGGGATTTTGAAGTGATAGCAATGAAACGGTCGCCGTGTTCGATCTCGTATTGGCCCAGTCCGTATTGGCCTTGTTTGTTCATATTAGCCCAGTTTGTTCGTGTTGGTCCTGGTAAGCCCTGTATGAGTGTGACCGTTTCTCCGTATTTTGCCAATAACATTGAAAGTCAATTAATAAAAAGTCATTAACATCACAAACAAAACTAGAGATGCTGATTTAATATGCATATCGTATAGCAACGTGGACCAAATCAATCTTCCATTACCGCGGTTTCGGTTTGAATTTTACGGGACTGAATTTAGACAAGAAATCTTACTGCAATTTTTGGGCCAAAGTTTCCGTACCTACAGCACGGTTTTGTCCCACGAAATCCTGCCAGATCCACCTAAAATTACTTTAGCCTCTTTTAAATATAGATACAATGCCTGCTCTTTACACCATTGCACTGGACTGTTTGGCGCCATCGAATCCGTCCTCAAAGAAAAGAGACCTTGTTGCTACTTTAAAAAAGTGACCACACGACCCAACGAATGAGACGCTAAAATTATGTCACGTGCCTAAAGCATACAATCTCTAATTGTATCTCTGAAATTCAAGTTTATTCACTCAAAGTCAAAGCGGGTGACACAAGAGGACATCTCTCAATGTATGGAAATTTCCAGTTGAATGGTTTTACGGCCGCTTAAAGTGGCATGAGCTGCCAAAATTCACACTTTTTTAATAATTTCTGATCGTCACGACAGTAAGAGGGTTTGAAGACCTCGGAAAAACCAAATGATTGCCGTTGGAATTACCGAAAACGTGTTCGAAAAGTAAACAAAATTAATAAACCGGGACGACCATTCATTCATTCTAAGAGAGAGTTACTCCAAAACAATACTTTATCGTGCATTTTCGAGACTAGAAGCACTACAAAGCTTCTGAATTTTACGTCTTTAGAAAAATAGCCAATCATTTCAACATTCTGTTTCAACGTCAAAATATCAACCTTTTGACAGCTCATGCCACTTTAAGTTGTTGTGGGTTTTCGTTGGCCTCAGATTAGTTGAAAACTAAGAAGTAATCAATGGCGGGTGAAAGACTGCATGTCGATATTCCGCCAAACATTTAAAGAGCTATTGTTGTTGTCTGATATCTCATAATCTGGTAAACAAACAGCCGAGAATGCCTAACAAGCGCAGCTAGAGATCGTGGGGCTTGCGTACATAGCCAGGTGGATTTCCATAACGAAAACAAGAAGACAAATGAATTCTAAAGAAAAACTCGCTACCCAGCGGCCCATGAGGCTATAGATGCTACCAACGGTCACATCTGAACACCTTATCTTTATATAACCACAGTAGAAAAACGCACAATTAAACGGTCTTTGGTCTTATTTTCAATCTCTCGCCTTAAAATGGACATACTGCCTTATTATGTTGCTGTCTTTCATTGGCCTTTGGATTAATAGAAAACAAGATTGAATCAATCTTGGATGAAAGGCCGCAAGTCGACTTTTTCACCAAAAAGAATTATTTAGGGAATTCCTTGCTGCTATTGTTTTCTGTCTGTCAATCAGTAGACCAACAACCATACGCGTATTATAAGCTACCACATTCGAGATATCTGATTATTATTTACAATTTGTGTTAAAACTGAGCCTTTTAGCCTTTAATTACATCTACACTTGGATATATTCCAGAGCTTTAGAGAGAAAACAGTCAAGTTGTTTTCTGTCTCCTGATAGAACTTATTCAGGGGGACATCTATATTTTTATCTACAGTATTAATTCTACATTTGACTTTTAGTCCGTTTTCATATCTGCATTGAGGAGAACCATTTGGTAGTAGCTTTGTTTGTTCGGTTTATATTTTGATCATAATCAGCCTCTTTGTTAAATTCCGGTCTCTTCAGTTACCCTATTGAAGTAGTCATTAAAACATCAACTGTCAGGACAGTCGGAGGAATCGAGGAAGTTAATCCGAGGCCGTTTCATTTTACGGGCATAGTTTTCATACCGCACCATTTTTATGATCCTCGTAATTTAACAAATGGCTGCCTAGATGTTTTCCCTCTTTGTCATTGGGAATCTATGTTTTGATTGGTAATGCAAATAAATCTCACAACGTTTTACTCGACACCTTCAACAAGAATCAGAGCTAGATTAATATTGAGTTATGGTAGATAATACCTGGGATAATCTGGTATACCATCATCCTTTATTGCTTGATTGATTGATTGATGCTTTACGCCACACTCAAGATTATTTCACTTATATAGCGGCATTATCAGGTTTTGTGGTGGGGGAAACGGGGCTCATTGTCCGGGGGAACTGTATTGGACTGAGGGACGATCACTCTAACTCACTGGACCACCAAGGCCCCATATAGGATAGGATCATATGCTTCGAACAACCATGTATATCACCACGCGGTGGATTTCTCGAATAATGAAAATTGTTGTACCAATTCCATACCAAAGTAACTGACACAGTTTGATAAAAAGGCCGTTTTTAAGGAAGTGATTTTATGAATTCTAATTGGTATTACAAATTCGTTTTCTAGAAAAACGCTAACCACTGCATAGAAATCCTTTTTTTCCCTTGGAGCGTATGGTCCGATACTATATGAGATATGCGTATACCAAATCATTCCCTAAAGCGTATTAACAATAAAGATATAGGGCCTCGTTGACTCAGTCGGTTAGAGTGATAGTTTCTCAGTCCCACACAGGCCTTCCATCAAGGTGGCCCGGGATCGAATCCCACTCAGACCAAATCAAATTTGAAAATCTTTCATCCGATCGCCGTATGTGGCAGAGTTGACTCCATGACATTATCCCCCAGCGACATTTTCCCCCACGACATTTTCCCCCGCGACATTTTCCCCCACGACATTTTCCCCCGGAGACATTTACCCCCGGCGACATTTTCCCCCATTTAAACAATACGGCATTCTATCTTACTTTTTTGCCTTTTTTCTGCAAAACCTCGCGGCCGATAAAAAGTGGAACGTAAATCACTTTCGATTTGCCGTTGAGTTCGGCTTTTACAATGAAATTTTAATTGTCCCAGCATATATCGATAAAAGAGCAAAGTGTGAAAATGGTTATCCTTGAACACAACTCCATGTCTCCGTCGATCGGGCCCATACTACCAACTACTATGTACTCTTTATTTATGTAATGTATGTGCGCTGGGCCCCTGATGAGTGAATAAGCGCTGGTAATTATATGATTTATTTACCTGAAATATTCCGAAACACTGCATGTAATTCACTTTACACCACCCTACTACAGCTATATACTTTATATACCACCAGGCAGTGTCGGGCCCGATCGACGGAGACATGGAGTTGTGTTCAAGGATAACCACTTTCACACACATTTTAATTGTCCCAGCATATATCGATAAAAGAGCAATTCTTAATCGTAGGCCTTCCAACTGGACATTGCGAGTTTTGCAGGAAAAAGTAAGGTAGGCTGTCGTATTACCGTTGAGTTCGGCTCATTAAGTTAGTACACTCATTAAGTTAGTGGGGGTACACTCATTAGTTAGTGGGGGAAAATGTCGCCGGGGGAAAATGTCTCCGGGGGAAAATGTCGTGGGGGAAAATGTCGCAGGGGGAAATGTCGTGGGGGGAAATGTCGCTGGGGGATAATGTCGGCACACCGGCAGAGTTACCAGGTACTAACCGAAGGTCGTGGGTTTCCTCCCGGCCCTTCTAAACATAGTAATATAAGTGAATCATCTTGAATGCGCGTAAAACATCAATCAATCAATTTTATGATTTGTTTCATCTTAAAAGAGATAGTGTGAGTTGTATTGGTGAATTGGATCCACAAATCGATTAACGGGAATACTGATACTGGTTCTGTTGATTCCCGTTGATTCTAATTAGAAAACGGACGTTTTCACAACATGTATGTTTCATCTTGATACCAACATAACATAATATTTAATAACCGACTGATGAAAACTCAAACTTTTAGTATGTTGAGTTTAATTAGTTAGTGTCCTTTAGAAAGTGAGTATAACAGTTTTCTCGTGAAAATATGGCAGAAATTCCTATACCGATTTTTTTAGAGGAGATCGGTTGGTTGAGTGGAAAAGGCAGCCGGCATTTAGTGCTGGCGATAAGTGCCTTACTCTTGGACTCCGGTCCGATTCCCGTTTCGGGCCCTCTGGAATGGACGTTAGTATAATGTCCAAAGATGGAAAAACAAAAATGTAAAATCTAACATCGTATATTCGCATTTCGTACCTATGTTACCTATTATTCCTCGAGACTAAATCGATCTTTTTCAACGTCATGGATTAAGCTTGTCAATTACCAACTCTCCAACGGTATTGTTTTTCAGAGCACTCAATATTATTTTATTTACCTGTTCTCCCTGAGTGCGATTTCATCTCACTACCCACTGATATATTTACCCTGTGCCCGTGTGTTTTAGTGATCATAAATAGATATATTTATTTCAGACCCAGAGACTGTCAGTTTAACGACTTGGCCACGGATGTAGGGCCTATCCATTTTTGGTTGATTATTTCAATAGTAATCGAGAACCTCGGTGGCTCGGTCGGTGATGATAGCGTTTGATACCTTTGTGCTAGTCCATCAGTTTGACACAGGCCTCCCATCGTTGCGCCTCGGGTTCGGATCCCACTCGGACCAAATAAAAATTGAAAACAAATTCTGAGTGGATTTTCCACTCGATACGTATGTGGGAGAGTTGTCAGGTTCTCGCCGAAGGTCGGGGGTTTCCTCTGGGAATGAGCCCGCTTTCTCCCCCCCATTAAACTTGAGTGAGACATGAAACATTCATCAAAAGACATCTTATCTTTCTGGTTACAACGGCACACCATCTCTGAGGTAACTTACAGATCCAATGAACATCACCCATAGGGTTCACATCGTTAGAGAAACGAGAAAGTCTACTTTCAATATAAGCAGGAATCAAAGCACTAATAAATAAACTCAATCAATTTAAATCCTAAATGCAGTTTTAAGATCTGCATTTAGGAAAGTTTGTCTTTCATTAATTTTTGGTTGTATTAATTAATCAAATTTGTTAATTCGTGTTCTTTATATCCCTCTGTTGGGATATCTACTTACACTCTAATTTAATTTGCATGGCACTAACGGCACGCAGAGTCTGTTTTTTTATGACTCCTATGACGGCAAAGTATGGAAGACTCAAAAGCCTACTTGTTATATACAATAAAAGGAGGGTTTTATATGCGGTAGCAACAAATAAGAATTTATATTTCAGAAATGTTTATGCGGAACATCACCAACTCATTTCCCGTGTCATTAATTTATTGAAAATAACGCTCACCGCAAAGCCAAAACAAAAACCGAGGCAAAAGCCATGACACAAAGCCGGTGTTCATGACATATAGTACGATTTCGTTTTCAAAATATTTCCGCCACATAAAGCCTATTGATTTAATTTGCTTTCGACAAGAAATCGTTTAAAGGTACACTTGCCTCGAAAATCCAGAATACTTTTTACATTAAAAACAGTGGGCTGTTTTCTGTATTTTTCCCAGACAGAAGAAGTTAGGAACTTTATATTTTTACCAAAAATAGAAAGTTTTGACATCAAAAACTTTTTTTAATTTGAAATTAAAAATTAGATTTATCAAGTACCCGCAATGTAAACAAACCCCGAACCTGAACATGCGCACAAGTGCCTTAATGTTTGAGTCGTGTGAGTGATCTAAAGGCACTGTATACTTTTAAGTACTTTATCGGAGAAATACAGACTGACGATCGGGTAAGAGTTACTCGAAAAACCTGCCGATAATTTGTTGAGTGTAAACCACAGATAAAAAGGTCTGCAATGAGGGTAATCCAACCACTAAGTTAACCGACACTGATCGTTGGTGTTGTAATCAGGCTTCGATTCTTCGTTTGTTTTTCACCCCAATTTCTACATTCTGCACCTAACTGGACATTTTTTATGTGTCCTATGTTTAATTTCAGTGGTTTTAGTCGTAGTATACTCATGTAAATTGGTTTTATTAATATTTATCATCACTAAAACACACGGGAATAGGGAATAAATGTTCAACAGGCTACGGAGGAAAGTGGGCCTTTAAACTAAAAGCAAGAAATACTCGTGAAGACAATAACTGCGCATGGGTATATAGATTTGACAACTATCCAGTGACTATAACTCAGTTAATCAACATATGTGCTATACAATCTTAACATAAGTAATACGGATATGTGTGTCTTTCTTTAAGTGAATCTTATTCATGAATGATGTGTTTATATACTTGTTATTTTCAATAAATATATTTGAATAGTTTTACTGTTTTGAGGTTTAGTGACTGTGTTGTCTAGCACCATGCGATTGGGGTGGACATATAAACATGTGCTTGTTAAATTAAGAGCCACTTAGAGTCTGGTGTCTGTACGAATGATTAATGGTCCACATTAACGCGTGGAAACCCGAGACACCATACAGGGCAAACCTTGTAAAAGGGGAATTCCCAGAGTGAAGTCATGACGTAATCCCAAAGTAAAAAAATCCAATAAGTGTAGATCAGACTTAAGACCAAGAGCATACAGAAATCAAAGAACTTATGATTGGGTATAAACGTCTAAATGACATGCCCATTTTTAACACAATGAGAAACTTGTCTCCGTGGTTATTTTGACAAGAAGATTTTCCCTTTGTTTCGGTGTTAAAAATATAATAGATGGCGTTTTGTAGAGAGCGTGACAATTATAAAACAACGGCGTGAGGAGGTCCAGTTATATTTAAGAGTATATTGATTAAACCAATTGATAGAATTTTACTTTCCTTATAAGTTATAACTATACTTGAAACTTCAAAACCCCAGATTTGTGTAAGGGCAATACGACTTGCCGTTCGTTAGTAGGAGTTTAAAAAACTAGTAAACGTTTCATACAGAAAAGAATTAAATGTATCATTTTATTAAAGAATGGTATAACTACGTGATTTGACCTTGAAACGAATATCCTTATCTACCCCCCCCCCCCCCCCCCACACACACACTTATTTGCCACCAAAATGCGAAATCTTTCCCATAAAAACTGTAAGCTGACCTTTAAATAATTAGTGTCTTTTAGAAAGTGGGTATAACAGTATTCTCGTTATTATGGGATTACACTTTCTTGGAAATATCGATTCCCGTTTCTACCATATTTTCAAGAAAGTTTAATCCCAAAATATCTAGAATACTCTGACCTTTAGAGACACAATCCTTTTAACTCAGGATAACCCTTTATATCTACTGTACTGGAAAAATGTGGGATTGAAAAGGGATCTTCTTTGAAGAAATGGCTTTGTTAAGCCACGCGCATGTCTGTACGCCTTAAATTGTCTGTATTATCCCTCCTATGATGCCATTAAAGTGGCATGAGCTGCCAAAATGTTGATATTTTGACTTTGAAAAAGAATGTTGAAATTGTTGGCTATTTTTCTCAAGACGTATAATTCAGAAGCTGTTTAGTGCTTCTATTCTCGAAAATGTACGCTACAGTATTGTTTTGAACTAACTTTGGCTTAGAATGAATGAATAGTAGTCCCTGTTATTTAAATTTTGTTTACTTTTCGAACACGTTTTTGGATCGTACAGGCCCCATACTGTATTGATTTTATTCTCATTCCAACGTCAATCATTTAGTTTTCTATGGCCTTCAAAACCTCTTACTGTCGTGACGATCAGAAATTATGAAAGAAGTGTGAATTTTGGCAGCTCATGCCACTACAATGGATTTATTGGTTTATTTCCAAGACAAATCAAAGTTACCATTGTTTTAGTTTATGGTGTGGGGGGGGGGGGGGGTATTGAACGTCTACCGGCATTGGTGGGAAGGAGACTCGATTGCATAAAACATTAAATGCTCGCGTCGTCTTACTTCAGAATGTAGATTATTTCCGTTTTGGGCATGACCCAAAAGCCACGAATTCCTAGAGAGTGTGATCTAAAAAAGAAAATTTAATGTTTTCCAAATCAAAATACTGTGGTATATTTTTCTTTTTAATTTGCATTTGATAGGAAGCAATACCTGGCAGTCTAGTAGCAAATTTGAATTAAAATCAAAAACCAATTACATGTATGTGGTTTTGCAAATTAGGGAGAATAATGGCTGAGCAATTAAAACAGTTTTTGTATACCATCCACACCAAGAAAGTTATATAAGAAACATATAAGGAGGCCCTCCTGATGCTAGGAGAGCAGCCGAGCGTCAAAATTATTCGGGTCGGAGATAAGTCACACAAGAAACCATCTTCTCAGATCGACATAATTTAACCCCGTCTGACTCCCTGGCATGTGTGACACGCTGAACGCAAGTCGGGTAAAAGCAAATAACGGCGCATGTAAATTTAATTCCATGATTTTATTTCTCAATTATCCACCTTTTTCTGTTGACGTAGCCATAGTAGCACGTGTCGGTAACGCTTCATTTAACATTCGACTCGCCAAAACTTTGCAAAATTAATTCAGCACACATGTCTAAGCTATGGATCTCTGTTCTTCTCATCATCTGAGAAATCTCTTAATAAATTTTGTTATGGAAGAAAAATACAACTATGCCAGTAAACTTTCTTTAATCGAAGAATGTTTGTATGTTCTACACGTTTAATGGGATTCACGCCGTGCCAAAACTACCTCGAATAGTTGTGCAGGCCAGTCGGGTTCAGCGAACATAGTCACGTGGTTATGGAACGTCGTCCCGTGCAGATGGACTTCTGTTGGACTGCGCATGGCCAGCTGCGACCAAGACACACGTAACAACGCTGTGGTAGGTGGCCAGAGAAATAATTTGAAGAAAAAATATATTTCAGAGTAAATGTCTTAGAGCAAGTCGGATCGGTTACAACACTTTTTACCTGAGGGTCATATAAAATACACAGAGGTGAAAAAGTCAAGGAAGAGAGCGAAACTCACGAAATGTTGGAGCCACTTTTAAATATGCACAGAGCGTCACTAATGTGGTGCCATATTGGTGTCAAAACACACAACGGATCCAATTTCATCGTTTTCAAAGATTTTCTAGTGTATGTATTTGACTGTTAGTTCAGAAAGTAAGTGAATTCTACACGTAGACAAGACAAAATGTCATAAAACAAACATTGACATGCGAGATTTTGTATTCTTCTTTATAAAGTAGGAGTCTATTAATTTTCAGGGTAAAAATATTAAATTCCCCCATACACCCTTCCAAAGAAACGTCTTCACCGTTAAACCGTAAGATAGCTTTGGGCCAAAGATAATGACTCAAACAAATCAACTTAAGCAACCCAAGTCAAGATGAAATCCGTTTAAACGACTGGGCTTGTTGAAAGGTTGTCTTTTGATGATGGCGTTTGATACCTTTGTTTTGCCTCTTGGAATGTGTTTAAGTTCCCTTAGTATGAAGGGGCAAGACCGTGGTGCTTTCCCTTTGCATTATCATATCGGTGAAGAAAAGCTGAACAGCTGATAATTTAACGTGTCCGACCATCAACATTGTCAGCTAGAAGTATAAAAAAGTATCAGATTTTTGGGGATTATAGATTTTACCTAATGCGTACTAGTTGACCAAAGAGAATCGACAAAAGCCCTGATCAGATTGGTCGAGGGTTCGATTGCACTTCGTCAGGAAAATGAGGAAATGAAATTCTCACTTTTACACATCGTACCTAAGTTAGACAATTACCGCCGAGCCTGATGACGTCACATAGATTTACGCAAAGCCTTCTGGGTAAAATATACCTCAGTTCGCCATTTTGTTTATTGGTTCTTAGCAAAATGTAACTTTTTTGGAAAACATTGATGACAGAGCCTGGTTTTATCCACACATTTTTCTGGTAACTTTACGCCTTTTACGTCTTGCAGTATTATTTCTTACGCCATATTTTAAAATTATGTTCAGATCCCACAATCCCCCGAAATGCTTTGCGCGTAAATTCCAAGTGACGTCATCAAGCAATCGGTCAATTCCCTTCAAGAAAGGTTTACATTTAAAAGTCAAATAAAACTGAAGACGGGAACACGCCAACATAATATATATAGAGAAAGACTAACTTGTAAATTCCGAGGTAGGTTGTATGTAGACGCGTTTACCCAACAAACGCGAGGGGCATCGGTGGTCTAGTTGGTTAACGTTTCCATCCTCACAAAACCTGAAAACGTCGCCATATAAGTTATATGATCAATCAATCAACCAATCCATCGATGCGACACGGGTTAGAATCACAACCAGATCAAAGAGGCATTTACAAATTTCTGAGTGGATTTTTCACTCGGTCGGCGTATGTGGAAGAATTGCACGGCAATGAGTCCGGTTTCCTCTCCCACTAAACCTGGCAACGCCGCCATATAAGTAAAATATACTTGGGTGTGGCGTAAAACATTAATCAATCAACCAACAAACGCCCGTGGAATTTTAACTGAATTTCTTCTCAGCGCTGTTGACAATAAGGAAATTACTATGGATATATAAAGCTTATTAAAGACATGCCTTTCAGTTTTCAGCTGTACACCCCATACTCGACTGTAATAATAAAGTTTTACTTGATCGGTTTCTTCAATCTCTCGTCAGTTTGGAGGTTTGATGTATGGTTGCTATCTCCTTGGAAGACGGTGTTAATTTGAACAGCGATAAAACTTCGAAACGCTGGTGGTGGAAGTTCTCGTCAAAACAGAAATATTTGATGTCACGCACTTTGTGGGAACTGGTATACATATATCCTACCAAAAGTTTCTACACTGATTTATGTCATTTCAAAGTTTAAAAATATCTTACCAGAAAAATGGAACGCAGCACAGTTTATTAACTTTTTTACTTTCGTGGTTCTTAGACGATGAAAGGGGGTGGACAAACAGCTATTAGTATCTTATATTGTTGGGTGACAAAGGTAAACGTAAATTTGGTATTTGTTAAAGGCACACTTGCCGCGAAAATCAGGAATATTGTTTACATTAAAAAAGAAAGACCGTATTCTGTATTTTTCCCAGACAATATAAGTTAGGAACTTTCTATTTTTACCAAAATTTAAAAGTTTGGACGTCACTTTGATTTTTAATTTGAATTTGAAAATTTGAATTGTTACGTACCCGGAACGTAAACAAACCGATCTGCCCCCTATTGGCGATTTTATGTTTCAGTCGAGTGAGTGAACTAACGGCACAGTGTAATTTTACGTAGGCCTATTTATCTGAGAAATACAGACTGACCATCGGTTAACAGCGACTGGAAAAGCGTAAACCACAGATACAAAGGCCTGAAAGGAGGGTAATCCAACACGAAAGTTGACCGACACTGATCGTTGTTGTTGTAATCAGGCTTCGATTCTTCGTTTGTTTTTCACCCCATTTTTACAGTCTAAAGCTAACTAGACATGTTTTATGTGTCCTATGTTTAAGTTTAGTGGTATTAGTCGTAGTAAGCTCATGTAAATTGGTTTTCTTAGCAAATTTAAACAGGCTACGGCGGCAAGTGTGCCTTTAAAACAAAATTGAATCAATGCTATTGTACCAAGTCTTTCCAGCATAATTGAAAGGCGTTAATAGAGTGTCATTCATGCCGTTTCACTTCCTTCCGTCTCCGGGAAAACCAACAGAAGCCAAGACGAAAACAAACAGATGTCATTAGTCTCATGTCAAGTGGTATTATAGTCGAATCAGAGATAGATTTCAAAACGTCTATATACTCCATTTATTTTATGTCTGGGAAAAGCAGAGATCTATTTTTGTTTGTAAAATGTCGAGAGGTAAAGTGAGAATGGACAAGATAACAGCATTTAAATCATTTCTCTATGACAGCGGGATGAATTTAAGACGTCTTGTGGTTAATGTTTATCCATTTCGCCTGTGATCTACGCCTAAGTCCAGAGGACCCGAGATGCCGAATTATCCTTAAAATCTGCTGGTCAGAACGAAGTCTGGTCCATAGCACAGCAGCAAACCGTCTCAGTCTCACTGCTTGAGCGATGGTATCAGACAGGGAGGCTATTT
Organism: Lepidochitona cinerea; assembly: GCA_963971465.1. Classification (NCBI taxonomy): domain Eukaryota; kingdom Metazoa; phylum Mollusca; class Polyplacophora; order Chitonida; family Tonicellidae; genus Lepidochitona; species Lepidochitona cinerea. Next base: position 11,866,507 of record OZ020565.1, read on the forward strand.
AGCACCGGACTTCTTTCCCTCTAACGAGAAGGAATTTACCCGGACAGACGGTTTAGTGTATAAGCTGACGCCTTTCTCCCTACTAAAGTGTAAGACTATCGCCGGGAAGTAGAGACCAATCTGTCAAACGTCCAAATCGAGTGCTTACAATTTTCCTATGAAAAACGACAACAGTAATTCTTTATAACTTAAGCCACGCAAGTTTCAGACTAAACAAGCTATTCCGTTACGGGTTAAGATTTGTTTCGGTTTGAAGCACAGTTTCAACATTTGTTTAATTTTGGTTGATATTTCTATCTGACTATTTTAGATATCACGTTCAATTATCTGTATAAACATTTACTCTTACAGAAAGCTGTGGGTATGCTGCTTAGTAGTGTTAAGTACAGAGAGAGTTTACTCAATGTTTTGTCGGAAGTTGTTCAGTAGTCGGATTTTCCAAACGGTTTTTATGCCCATTACATTTGTCATATACTTCCGCAATAGTAGATTTTGCAATATATTTTCTAATTTCTAAATATTATAGGCTATAATAGATGGGGAAAGCGCTCTGTAATCTAGTTTGTGTATACATGGCGATTATATGGAGAGTAAAGCTAGCTCATTGGTTTTTACACATACTCCATTTAATCTTTATCGGATTTTTACATATTTCTCTTATAACAAAATAATTCTTTGTTGAGATTGTTACGTTTAACATAATTTCACAATATTTAAATGGATTATTGTTGAGAGAGTCCAATTTTGGGAGAGCTTCGCATTCAATGGAATCGTAACAATTCTAAGGATGCTTTGTTTCAACCCTCACATCCTGAAGGAACAGACTCTAACACTAATTGTAGTGGACGTCTTACTGGAATTTATCTCGATCAAGTCACTGATACTCTAATTTTCTAGACAAAAAGATGACTTGAACAAATAACGGCTTGCTGTTCTCAACCATGCCTTCTGAATTATGTCTTCCGAAAAGAGAACGACCACCATTTATTTCTATTTTCTTAAAACAAATTCTTGTAATATATTGTTTCTTGCTTGAAAACAATACTCATCTGGTTTCGAACATACAGTGGTTTGATTTAATCAGTTTAATTTATTTGTGTTAACTGTTTATATTGACAGGTTCCGATGGTCACAAAACACATACATGTTATTTGCAGAATTCATTTTACAAAGGAATCAAAATAGCTGAATATGAACTGGCTTAGAATGAATTTAAGTATATTTTAGCCGAAGGTTCAATCAGAGCATGTATTTTCTAATTGTTGTTGATAGAGCTAATACATATTGCATGCAGTTTATTCTCCCGGCCTCGGTCGTGGTACAATTGATTGATAGATTGTTTGGTGTTTTACGCCGCGCTCAAGATTATTTCACTTATATGGCAGCGTTGCCAGTTTTATTGTGGGAGGAAACCGGGCTCTGTGTTCGGAGGAAACCCACGACCTTCCGCTGGTGACTGGCAACCATTCCACATAGGTCGTTCGAGTGAAAACCCAGTCAGAAAATTTTTCAATTTCTGGACTGAGTGGGATTTGAACCCGCGAGCCATTGGTGGAAGGCTGTTCGGATTGAGCGTCCAACGGTGGTACGATTGAAATAATCGCCTTGATGTAGAATGAGCTGCTAAAATTCGCCTTTTTTCATAAAATATGAATGACTTGACAGTAAGAGGCTTTGAGTGTCATCATAAAACTAAATTACTAAAGTTGGAATAAGGACAAGTCATGCGATGTTTATTCATTCTATGCCAAAGTTGGCTCAAAATAATACCTCATCGTACTGTTACTTTTGTAAGGAAATTGACCATTGGATTGAACTAATACAACCCGGCCATTTGGACGTCTGTACGTTATCAATCGTCGGTACGCATGGGCTACTGAGTTTACTAATATTTTTTTATTCCAACATAAACGCTTCAATCTGGATTTATGAAAGAAAAAAGGTCCGAATTATGGTAGCTCATACCACTTTAAGAATCCTATATTCGAAACTTTCTAAATTCATTGATGCATTATGCTGCCCTAGATACTATTGAACTAACATTACGAGGATGTCAGTTATAGTTAAAAGAATGGGGGTGAAGGTTTCTGATTTCTGATGTTTCATTTGTTTCTCTAGAGAAAAGCGCAACGCATTCTCACGACCCTTGCTGTCGCTAAGCCGACTGTCCCCTCTGGAACACAATAATTATTATTGGTTTAAGTGAATTAAAGGCACCGATATAAGTACAGTATTAATGTTATACACAGGAACGTTTCTGTGACAAAGACAAGAGGCAGATCGTCCGAGCTGGAAGTGAAGATTAGAATGTTTCGGTCGATGGTGGCGGGGTGGGGACTACCCCTGTCAGTGCGCTGACATTAATTTACTTTTCCTAGCTTTGAATAACCAATAATAATTCCTTTCAGGACAGCCCCCCATCCCCCCCCCCCCCCCACCCCAACCCAAAAAAAATCAATCCTGTTATTATAGAGATGAATATTGTTTTAACCATGTATCATGTACTTTTCGCTTTTATAAGGGCTTCCGTGGCTCAGTAGGTAGAGCGTTGGACGCTCAATCCGAACAGCCTTCCACCAATGGGTCAAGGGTTCCAATCCCACTCAGTCCAAAAATTGGAAAATTATCTGACTGGGTTTTCACTCGAACGACCTATGTGGGATGGTTGCCAGTTACCCGCGGAAGGTCGTGGGTTTCCTCCGGGCATAGAGCCCGGTTTCCGCCCACAATAAAACTGACAACGCCGCCATATAAGTAAAATAATCTTGAGCGCGGCTCAAAACACCAAACAACCAATCGAAAAACTGTATGATTGGCGTTGGAATGAGGGAATTCCATAAAGTCTGCTGCATTTACGAACTGAAATATTGTCATAAAAGTTAACAAAATTTAAATAACCATTCATTCATTCTTAGCCAAAGTTGGTTCAAAACAATACTTTATCGTTCATTACCGAGAATAGAAGCCCTAAAAGCTTCTGAAGTCTACGTCTTGAGAATAATAGCCAATAATTTCAACATTCTGTTTTAAAGTCGTGGCTCAGTAGGTAGAGCCTTGGACGCTCAATCCTAACAGCCTTTGCATGTTCGAATCCAACTCAGTCAAAAAAAAAAATGGAAAATTTTCTGACTGGTTTTTCACTCGAACGACATATGTGGGATGGTCGCCAGTTACCACCGGAAGGTTTCCTCCGGTCATAGAGCCCGATTTCCTCCCACAAAAAACTGGCAACGCCGCCATATAAGTGAAATAATCTTGAGCGCGGTGTAAAACTCCAAACAATCAATCAATCAATCTTCAGTTAACTTATTCAATAACTTAGCTTCATATTTAATTTATTTTGTAAACGCATTCACTAGTCAGCAATCTACCATTTGTAACCAAGTGTGGACTTAAAATAAAGGATATGTTTTGAGGAGTATATGTATATATAATTAAAGAGCAAAGATACGTTACCAGACGGGACAAAGCTTGGCCATTACCGAAAAGACGACACGTTTCTTATGGGGTATAGGCACCGCTTTATTTAGGCAATAAAGTTTATTCTCTGTTGAAAAAAAAGTTGACAGGACGCGACGTCGAGGAGCCAAACACCATGCCAGAGTTAAGCTGCACGTCCATCAGAAACTCTTTCTATTAAATTACGACGTAAGCAAAGCGCAGCCAGAACCATTCAAGGATGGGGATAAGAAACAAGAAACGGTATCAAATTCACGCGACCTTCAGCTAAGAGCGTTAATCCCTGGGTATTGTGCACCGGTATTTAATGCAAATAGAATTAGAGGCACATTGCTCACCTTAGCAGTTCTAAAATTTGTGAAGTAAGCGAAGCCATACATCAGCTATGTCCAGTTATATATACAGACTAATACTTATTCTAATATCATTGATTTACGTTTTCAGTGCAGTGAATCTTCTAGCATTGTTTCGACATGCAAACAAAATGATTGAGAAAAAGGTTTGTGTCTCTTAAAACGGTCAACTTGTCATCACCTTGGTAGCTCGTATCCAAGTAAATAACATGATGTTTTATTTCTTCCTTCAATTTAATAAGCAGTTCTTACACAAATGCACCCGAATCTTTAAATGCCCGCTCCTATTTCATAAATTCCGATTGTCCAGAAAATAATACGGTGTAAAGTTCGTCGAAAAAGTAAATGTGATAAAAATGAATAAGCACGAGGCTCTGAGAACATACATTATGCATACATTAAGATAATACAAATAACCGGGCCATACGTTTATTAATTTTAGGTCGCGGTTACATGTAAAGACAACTTATATCAACGGCTCACTCTCCGCTAAAATCCGGAATACATTAAAAACAGCAGACAATTTTCCATATATCTCCCAGACAGAAAATGAAAAAACTTTCTGTTTTGGAATTTTTTTTTATAGTTTTGATATAATGCAGTATTTTTAATATTAAATTGAAAATTTGATTTGTTATGTACCCAAAATGTAAACAAACTCCGTGTTTGGGCATGTACACAAACTGTCGTAATATTTAAATGTATAAGCAATCCAGCGTTATAGTATTGTATATTCACGCCGTATGTGGAAGAGTTGCCAGGCACTCGCCGGAGACCGAGGTTTCCTCCTAGCCATGAGCCCGGTTTCCTCTCCCAATAAAGCTGGCAACGCCGCGATATAAGTGAAACATCAACCAATGAATTATTTATTAATGTAAACATAACTGAACGAACGCTTGTATCGGACGGTTTTCAAAGAAAACCAAAATGAATATTGGATTTTGATATTTTGTTACCTTTTCGTTCATCAATTAGTAGCATTCATAATTAATTGAAGGGTTATTGTTATACCATTTCACAATATTAATATTCCCAGTCACAATGGAACTCTATTTCCCATAAATGCTCGCGGTTTATTTTTAAATATAAAATAGCATAATAGTAGGTTCAATTGTAAAACAGTAACAACTTCGTCGACAAAAAATTTAAAAAAAAATTCTAGTGACATATCTCTGCACACTTAGTCTTAAATCAATCAAATGTACCAAAGCATTCTTCTTTGGATAGTATAGAGTGTAATACATTACATTCAGCTAAGAAACCCACCCTTATCAGATAAATGCCGCCGTCCATCAAATTTCGACCATTGCACCCAAAGCACTCTCAAGTCACAGACATGCACCAATTCCAGTGAAAAAAATCACTATCATACAGTTAAGATAACAGAGTGCGTTGATTGGTCAATAAATACAATTATCTTGACAAACGAGGTTTGGTAAGACAGCGGTAGTTGCACAACAAGTTGACAGATGCAATCATCGTTAAAACTTTATCAACCGATATCAGTGCTCGCTAAATAACAGAACCATTGTCAAACGGGAAATAAAACAACACTCAGTCAAAAGTCATCCTTCTTGGTACGCAGAAATTGCATGCGGGGCGGAATTTCGATAATGTACCTCGTTGTTCTTTAAAATTCCCACACGCCCTTGCTCATCGTAATTGTACTTCCGGATCATATAATAGCGAGCATATAGCAGCAAATTACTTAATTACCTATCAGACAATAACAGATAAGCAACATTAAGATGATAAGAGAATCTCGAATGTGTGGAGGGACTTACAACAATAAGACATTGTCCAGTATTCTACCATCTGGATTTGATTTGCTTTTTGCCACTTAGTATAGAAGCATACTCGATGACGTCATATTTGATCAAGCCAACTTTCTCACACAGGATGAAGGGAAATCTAGTTATGTGAAAAGAAAATTGTGGAGCGAACATAACAGTTGGGGCAGATATTTAGAATCAAAGCAGACAAAGCATGATCTAGAAGGAGTAGAAAATACGTCAAGGGTTATTCGAGAAAGATTCCCCTATTTTAATACACTCTGTATATTTTAGATTGCAAAATAACTTTCAAAAATTCAATAAACAATGCAAATATTACCCTGTATTCAGTAATTATGAATCATTGTAACGGAGTGCATTATATCTAGCATAATACATCATAACAACTCATTAACATTGTATCATTTCTAACAAAACCATCCATATTCATTCTGTCAGGAACGAGCTTGTGCACCCTTCTGACTAACTCTATGAAGATTAAGGTATCCCTTTTTCCTTTTTCGAAGACTGGGTTTTTATCGGGAATTCCTAAAAGGTTCTTCTGGAAATATCGTTCCTGTAAGATGTGACTCCCAAACATATTAAACTAGTTTTGAAGTTTTATACAATTTTTTTTACCTTGCGTTTCACGAAATGGAAAACACCATTGGTTTCCATGTGCGGAAAAAGTACGACAAACATTTACGTGAAATCTGCTGCAATAAGATAAAACATTAAAAGCTATTAAATGTGTTGAAAAGCGTTGATTTGGAAAAAAACCAACATCTATCGTGAATTAACTCGTGAGTTTAAATCATGCAAGATGTCACTATCAATCTGTATTTCGATAATGGGCTTTATCAATGTCGATGTAAGGGAAACAACTCTACGAATAATCTAATTCATTTCATTTCATTTATTCACCGCAGTTACATAAAATATACATAAAAGAAAACTGTAACATTTGCCAGAATAAAGTCGCGGGTGATCTATCCCAATATAAAATTGAAATTTGTAAAGCGAATTTTCTTAAAATTTAAATATAAACGCCTTAATTATTTATGTTGATTTTTACTACTTTTGATGAACTGTATAGGCAACATAAAATGTTAAAATCTTGTGAATGGTATTTTAGCGGAGAGCTGAGTTTGATCCACTTCACATATATGACCCTTGAAACAGAGAGAAAAATGACACATTTGGTGAGTAAAATGGTTTGCGAAGAAAAGAATTCGTAAACATTGATGCCAAAATATGGAAATGGAGAAAGTCTTGAGCAAGAAGAAGACATAAAAAAAGATTTAGCTGTTCCACAGTGAGAATTTTAAAAGTTTTAAAGAGGGGTAATGTATGTTCAGCGATACGGTTCGACCGAATTAAAGGATTGAGATGAGTGGGATAGGTAGAACTCCAGAGAAAACTGGCATAGACAAGATAGAGATGTATTAGAGAATAATAAAGAATTAATAAAGTTTTTTTGTTAACAGATGTGTTTATAAGATTAATGATTCCATTATTACGGGCTAATTTTACCGGAGATATTTGTAGTTTGTATGAGAAAAATTGTGGTTACAGATTATGCCAAGAAATTTGAACTCAGTATAGATAGTTTATTTCCGATTCAGTTAAATAGAGGGGTGGGGAGTCCGTAGGTTTCCATTTAATATTGATAATCATTAATAAACATGCCTCTAGTTTTCGTAATAACGAGTGAAAGTCGGTTTCAAATTAGCCAGTCTTTGATTTTAATTAGTTCATTGGACATTATATTAATAACGTCGTGTTTATTTTTCGCAGAGCAATACACACCACTGCCATCTGCAAAAATGTAAAATTAATTTCTATAGATACATGAGTTAGGTCATTGATATATTGTTAGTGGCGATTTACTCAATTATTTTACTGAAACTAGGTAGGACCGAAATAGAGCGGCAATTTTCAATGTTACTCTGTGGTCAGGACGAGTTAGGAACCGAGCCAGTTTTGAACCAGATATTTTAAAAGTTCAGGAGGAATTTACACTTAGTTAAAGTGGCATTAGCTGCCAAAATGTTGATATTTTGACGTTGAAACAGAGTGTTGAAATTATTGGCTATTTTTCTCAAGACGTATAAGTCAGAAGCTTTTTAGTGCTTCTAGTCTCGAAAGTGTACGGTAAAGTATTGTTTTGAACTTACTTTGGCTTCGAATGAATGAATGGTGATTTAAATTTTGTTTACTTTTCGAACACTTGTTTGGTTTGTACAGGCCACATACTGTATGGATTTGCCTCATTCCAACGCCACTTAGTTTTTCGACGACCCTCAAAGCCTCTTACTATTGTGACGATCAGAAATTATGAAAAAAGTGTGATTTTTTGGCAGCTCATGCCACTTTAAAGTCGCAGAAGTTCCATTGATGCGCAGATCGGGCTTTTCTGCAAACCCGGACAGGACAGTTTTTCCTTTTGCCGGTGACACAAATTCTAAATTCATTGTAGCCAAGGTTTCTCAAACGTTCAAGCTCTTGAATGTTGTAATTTTCCACTCTGACAGTATTTAATTGGAGTTCAGCTGGCCATGTCGAGGTTCTTTAACATAAGGACATGACAGCGACTGCATGATGAACTATATCTTTAAGGGTCAGGGGAGGGAACTCTTCAAAACAAGAAAGAAGATTAGCTTCCCCTGGAGCCTTCCTTGAGCACAGCATTCAGTCAAATCGAGCCCCAAAAATTAAACAACCAGCCAACCATTTCTAGCACCTTTTCTTTCCGTTGCTTGGATGCTCAAAGTTTGACACCATAACATTAAAATTAAATAAGATCTTAACACAAACAAACAGAATTCTGATTTGCGTATCAATTGACCGATTGTTTGATGACGTCACTTGGAATATACGCGCAAAGCATTTCGGGATATTGAGGGATCTTAAAATAATTTTTAAATATGGCGGTTGGAATAATACTCTATCGAGAAAAAAGACGTAAAAGGCGTTAAGTTGTCCGAAAAATGTGTGGATAAAAACAGATTATGTCATGTTTTCTAAAAAAGTGACCGTTTGCTATAAGTACCAATAAACAAAATGGCGAACTGAGGTACATTTTACCCAGAAAGCTTTGCGTAAATATAATAGATGGGGAAAGCGTAGAACTGTGCTCTGTAATCTAGTTTATGAATACATGGCGATTATATGGAGAGTAAAGCTAGCTCATTGGTTTTTACACAGACTCCATTTAACGGGGTCTTTATCGGATTTCTACATATTTCTCTTATAAAAAAATAATTTACTGTTAAGATTGTTACGTTTTACATAATTTCACAATATATTAGACGGATTTTTGTTGAGAGAGTCCAATTTTGGGAGAGCTTCGCATTCAATGGAATCGTAACAATTCTAAGGATGCTTTGTTCCAATCATCACATCCTGAAGGAACAGACTCTAACACTAATTGTAGTGGACGTCTTACTGAAATTTATCTCGATCAAGTCACTGATACTCTAATTTTCTAGACAAAAAGATGACTTGAACAAATAACGGCTTGCTGGTCTCAACCATGCCTTCTGAATTATGTCTTCCGAAAAGAGAACGACCACCATTTATTTCTATTTTCTTAAAACAAATTCTTGTAATATATTGTTTCTTGCTTGAAAAACAATACGCATCTGGTTTCGAAACATACAGTGGTTAGATTTAATCATCATTTGTGAACTGTTTATATTGAGAGGTTCCGATGGTCACAAAACACATACAGGTTATTTGCAGAATTGATTTTTCACAGGAATCAAAATAGCTGAATATGAACTGGCTTAGAATGAATTTAAGTATATTTTAGTCGAAGGTTCAATCCGAGCATGTATTTTCTAATTGTTGTTGATAGAGCTAATACATATTGCTAGCAGTTTATTCTCCCGGTCTCGGTCGTGGTACAATTGATTGATTGATTGATTGTTTGGTGTTTTACGCCGCGCTCAAGATTATTTCACTTATATGGCGGCGTTGCCAGTTTTATTGTGGGAGGAAACCGGGCTCTGTGCCCGGAGGAAACCCACGACCTTCCGCTGGTAACTGGCAACCATCCCAAATAGGTCGTTTCAGTGAAAAACCCAGTCAGAAAATTTTCCAATTTTTGGACTGAGTGGGATTAGAACCCGCGACCCATTGGTGGAAGGCTGTTCGGAATGGCTCAAAATAATACTTCATCGCACTGTTACTTTTGTAAGCAACTTGACCCTTGAATTGAGCTAATACAACCCGGCCATTTGGACGTCTGTACGTTATCAATCGTCGGTACGCATGGGTTACTGAGTTTACTAATATTTTTTTATTCCAACGTAAACGCTTCAATCTGGATTTATGAAAGAAAAAAGGTCCGAATTATGGCAGCTCATGCCACTGTAAGAATCCTATATTCGAAACTTTCTAAATTCATTGATGCATTATGCTGCCCTAGATACTATTGAACTAACATTACGAGGATGTGAGTTATAGTTAAACGACCATGATGAAGGTTTCTGATTTCTGATGTTTCATTTGTTTCTATAGAGAAAAGCGCAACGCATTCTCTAGACTCTTGCTGTCGCTCAGCCGATTGTCCCCTCTGGAACACACAATGATTATTATTGGTTTATGTGAATTAAAGGCACCGATATAACTACAGTATTAATGGTATACACAGGTACGTTTCTGTGACAAAGGCACGAGGCAGATCGTCCGAGCTGGAAGTGAAGATTAGAATGTTTCGGTCGATGGCGGCGGGGTGGGGGCTACCACTGTCAGTCCGCTGACATTAATTTACTTCACCTAGCTTTGAATAACCAATAATAATTCCTTTCAGGACAGCCCCCCCCCCACCCCCACCCCCCAACCCAAAAAAATCAATCCTGTTATTATAGAGATGAATATTGTTTTAACCAAGTATCATGTACTTTTCGCTTTTATAAGGGCCTCCGTGGCTCAGCAGGTAGAGCGTTGGACGCTCAATCCGAACAGCCTTCCACCAATGGGTCGCGGGTTCAAATCCCACTCAGTCCAAAAATTGGAAAATTTTCTGACTGGGTTTTCACTCGAACGACCTATGTTGGATGGTTGCCAGTAACCCGCGGAAAGTCGTGGGTTTCCTCCGGGCATAGAGCCCGGTTTCCGCCCACAATAAAACTGACAACACCGCCATATAAGTAATCTTGAGCGCGGCTTAAAACACCAAACAACCAATCGAAAAACTAAATGATTGGCGTTGGAATGAGGGAAATCCATAAAGTCTGCTGTATATACGAACTGAAATATTGTCATAAAAGTTAACAAAATTTAAATAACCATTCATTCATTCTTAGCCAAAGTTGGTTCAAAACAATACTTTATCGTTCATTACCGAGAATAGAAGCCCTAAAAGCTTCTGAATTCTACGTCTTGAGAATAATAGCCAATAATTTCAACATTCTGTTTTAAAGTCGTGGCTCAGTAGGTAGAGCGTTGGACGCTCAATCCTAACAGCCTTTGCATGTTCGAATCCAACTCAGTCAAAAAAAAAAAAATGGAAAATTTTCTGACTGGTTTTTCACTCGAACGACATATGTGGGATGGTCGCCAGTTACCACCGGAAGGTTTCCTCCGGTCATAGAGCCCGGTTTCCTCCCACAAAAAAACTGGCAACGCCGCCATATAAGTGAAAAAAATCTTGAGCGCGGCGTAAAACACCAAACAAACAATCAATCAATCAATCTTCAGTTAACTTATTCAATAACTTAGCTTAATATTTAATTTATTTTGTAAACGCATTCACTAGTCAGCAATCTACCATTTGTAACCAAGTGTGGATTAAAATAAAGGATATGTTTTGAGGAGTATATGTATATAAAATTGAAGAGCAAAGATACGTTACCAGACGGGACAAAGCTTGGCCATTACCGAAAAGACGACACGTTTCTTATGGGGTATAGGCACCGCTTTATTTAAGCAATAAAGTTTATTCTCTGTTGAAACATAAGTTGACAGGACGCGACGTCGAGGAGCCAAACACCATGCCAGAGTTACGCTGTGCGTCCATCAGAAACTCTTTCTATTAAATTACGACGTAAACAAAGCGCAGCCAGAACCATTCAAGGATGGGGATAAGAAGCAAGAAACGGTATCAAATTCACGCGACCTTCAGCTAAGAGCGTTATTCTCTGGGTATTGGGCACCGGTATTTAATGCAAATAGAATTAAAGGCACATTGTTCAACTTAGCAGTTCTGAAATTCGTGAAGAAAGCGAAGTCTTCATCAGCTGTGTCCAGTTATGTTTGCAGACTCAAATATATATATATAGAATACGTATTCTAATATCATTGATTTAAGTTTTCAGTGCAGTGAATCTTCTAGCATTGTTTCGACACACAAAATGATTGAGAAAAAGGTTTGTGTCTCTTAAAACGGTCAACTTGTCATCACCTTGGTAGCTCGTATCCAAGTAAATAAAATGATGTTTTATTTCTTCCTTCAATTTAATAAGCAGTTCTTACACAAATGCCCCCGAATCTTTAAATGCCAGCTCCTATTTCATAAATTCCGATTGTCCAGAAAATAATACGATGTAAAGTTCGTCGAAAAAGTAAATGTGATAAAAATGAATAAGCACGAGGCTCTGAGAACATACATTATGCATTATGCATACATTAAGATAATACAAATAACCGGGCCATACGTTTATTAATTTTAGGTCGCGGTTACATGTAAAGACAACTTATATCAACGGCTCACTCTCCGCTAAAATCCGGAATACATTAAAAACAGCAGACAATTTTCCATATATTTCCCAGACAGAAAATGAAGAAACTTTCTGTTTTGGCCAAAATTGTATAGTTTTGATATAATGCAGTATTTTTAATATTAAATTGAAAATTTGATTTGTTATGTACCCAAAATATAAACAAACCCGTGTTTGGACATGTACACAAACTGTCGTAATATTTAAATGTAGGCCTATAAGCAATCCAGCGTTATAGTGTTGTATATTAACACCGTATGTGAAAGAGTTGCCAGGCACTCGCCGGAGACCGAGGTTTCCTCCGAGCCATGAGCCCGGTTTCCTCTCCCAATAAACCTGGCAACGCCGCGATATAAGTGAAATAATCTTGAGTGCGGAGTAAAACACCAATCAATGAATTATTTATTAATGTAAACATAACTGAATGAACGCTTGTATCGGACGGTTTTCAAACAGAACCAAAATGAATATTGGATTTTGATATTTTGTTACCTTTTCGTTCATCAATTAGTAACATTCATAATTAATTGAAGGGTTATTGTTATACCATTTCACAATATTAATATTCCCAGTCACAATGGAACTCTATTTCCCATAAATGCTCGCGGTTTATTTTTTAATACAAAGTAGCATAATAGTAGGTTCAATTGTAAAACAGTAACAACTTTGTCGACAATCAAACAGGGAAAATTAAAAAAAAAAATTCTAGTGGCATATCTCTGCACACTTTGTTAGTCTTAAATCAATCAAATGTACCAAAGCATTCTTCTTTGGATAGTATAGAGTGTAATACATTACATTCAGCTAAGAAACCCACCCTTATCAGATAAATGCCGCCGTCCATCAAATTTCGACCATTGCACCCAAAGCACTCTCAAGTCACAGAAATGCACCAGTTCCAGTGAAAAAAATCACTATCATACAGTTAAGATAACAGAGTGCGTTGATTGGTCAATAAATACAATTATCTTGACAAACGTGGTTTGGTAAGACGGCGGTAGTTGTACAAGTTGACAGATGCAATCAACCGATATCAGTGCTCGCTAAATAACTGAACCATTGTCAAACGGGAAATAAAACAACACTCAGTCAAAAGTCATCATTCTTGGTACGCAGAAATTGCATGCGGGGCGGAATTTCGATAATGTACCTCGTTGTTCTTTAAAATTCCCACACGCCCTTGCTCATCGTAATTGTACGTCCGGATCATATAATAGCGAGAGTATAGCAGCAAATTACTTAATTACGTATCAGACAATAACAGATAAGCAACATTAAGATGATAAGAGAATCTCGAATGTGTGGAGGGACTTACAACAATAAGACATTGTCCAGTTTTCTGCCATCTGGATTTGATTTGCTTTTTGTCACTTCGTATAGAAGCATACACGATGACGTTATATTTGATAAAGCCAAATTTCTCACACAGAATTAAGGGAAATCTAGTTATGTGAAAAGAAAATTGTGGAACGAATATAACAGTTGGGGCAGATACTTAGAGTCAAAATAGACAAAGCATGGTCGAGGAGGAGTAGAATATACGTCAAGGGTTATTCGAGAAAGATTCCCCTATTTTAATACACTCTGTATATTTTAGATTGCAAAATAACTATAAAAAATTCAATGAACAATGCAAATATTACCCTTTATTCAATAATTATAAATTATTATAACGGAGTGTATTATATCTAGTATGATACATCATAACAACTCATTAACATTGTATCCTTTCAAACAAAACCATCCATAATCATTATGCCATGAACGAGTTTGTGCACCCTTCTGACTACCTGTATGAAGATTAAGGTATCCCTTTTTCCTTTTTCGAAGACTGGGTTTTTATCGGGAATTCCTAACAAAGTTATTCTGGAAATATCGTTCCTATAAGATGCGACTCCCAAACATATTAAACTAGTTTTGAAGTTTTATACAATTTTGTTTTACTTTGCGTTTCACGAAATGGAAAACACGATTGGTTTCCATGTGCGGAAAAAGTACGACAAACATTTATGCGGTATCTGTTGCAATAAGATAAAGCATTAAAAGGTATTGCTTGTGTTGAAAAACGTTTATTTGGAAAAAAAACAACATCTATCGTGAATTAACGCGTGAGTTTAAATCATGAGATGTCACTATCAATCTGTATTTCGATAATGGGCTTTATCAGTGTCCATGTAAGGAAAACAACTCTACAAATAATCTAATTCATTTCATTTCATTTATTCACCGCAGTTACATAAAATATACATAAAAGAAAACTGTAACATTTGCCAGAATAAAGTCCAGGGTGATCTATCCCAATATAAAATTGAAATTTGTAAAGCGAATTTTCTTAAAATTTAAATATAAACGCCTTAATTATTTATGTTGATTTTTACAACTTTCGATGAACTGTATAGGCAACATAAAATGTTAAGATCTTGTCAATTGTCTATCGCCATATTATTCTACAAGTATTTTAGCTGAGAGCTGAGTTTGATCCACTCCACATATAGGACCCTTGAAACAGAGAGAAAAATGACAGACTTGGTGGGTAAAATGGTTTGCGAAGAAAAGAATTCGTAAACATTGATGCCAAAGTATGGAAATGGAGAATTTCTTGAGCAAGAAGAAGACATGAAAAAAGATTTAGCTGTTCCACAGTGAGTATTTTAAAAGATTTAAAGAGGGGTAATGTATGTTCAGCGATTCCATTATTACGAGCTACTTTTACCTGGGATACTTGTAGTTTGTCACGGAAGACAGCTTTTCATGTATCTGACAGTTTTTCTTTATGTCGGTTTACACAAAAAACTCTCTCAAATCTATCGTAGCCAAGGCTTCTAAAACGTCCAACTTCTTGAATGTTGTAATTTTACACTCTGACAGTATTTAATTGGAGTCCATCGGCCATGTCGAGGTTCTTTAACATAAGGAGATGACAGCGACTGCATGATGATCTATATCTTTAAGGGTACAGGGGAGGGAACTCTTCAAAGCAAGAATGAAGATTAGCTTCCCCTGGAGCCTTCCTTGAGCACAGAATTCAGTCAAATCGAGCCCCAAAAATTAAACAACCAGCCAACCAATCCTAGCACATGTTCTTTCCGTTGCTTGGATGTTCGAAGTTTAACACCATAACATTAAAATTAAATAAGATCTTAACACAAACAAACCGAATTCTGATTGGCCTATTAATACGCTGAGTAAAACTCTGTGGCTGTCGGTGATAATGGATTAAGAATTTGTAGATGTTTTAAAAAGCAGAAAGTCAAAATCGTGTTGCTCAACACAGCAACAGCGAAATCATTTGAATATGAAAGGACTATATATACTATAAACTATAACTGTATATGTATGGGTTTATTTAGGTAGCTGGGATTGATACTCTTACCTGGAACCCAGTTACTAGGAGTGTTATTTTTCGACAAAAAGGCTGCAAGACAGTGGAAATGTATCTGGTCTGCTGTTTCAGACGGTAGGGTTGTACGGAAAAATACACATAACATATGTGAGTTTGGCATTTAGAACTTCAGCATTTCTTCCAAGTCAATGCTTTTATTAAGTTTCTTATAAAAATGCGTTTACTTCAATCGCAGGTGTTTGTTTTGAAAGACTAATCAATTTACCGACGGATTCCATATCTAACACCTGGGCCATGTAAACCCAAGGTCGTATCTGGAGAATTTATCTCAAACCTGATAATATAGTTAATATACTTGTATAATATAAACGTTACATTTGCAAATGTCGGCTTGCATTTTTTTTTCTTTTTGATTAGTACCCGCGGATAGGGTTATCAAACCTAAAACTCTTACTAGTCTACTATTGAGTGAAGTTGATTAGTTTAAAATACAAGAAATACCAAAACGGGTTTACTAAAATTTACAAAAAATTACGTGTTTATAGTTATTTAGACCTTACAATAAATATAGGCCGTTTGTCCTAATTTGACACCGATGGCAGTCACGGTATAGAATTGACGTCGTCGACACTGATGTGAATGGTGGTTCTTAAAGGCACACTTGCCGCGAAAATCAGGAATATTGTTTACATTAAAAAAAGAAAGTCTGTTTTCTGTATTTTCCCCAGACAATATAAGTTAGGAACTTTCTATTTGTACAAAAATTTAAAAGTTTGGACGTCACTTTGTATTTTTAATTTGAATTTGAAAATTTGAATTGTTAGGTGCCCGTAACGTAAACAAACCAGACTGCCCCCTATTGGCGATTTTATGTTTCCGTCGAGTGAGTGAACTAATGGCACAGTGTAATTTTACGTAGGCCTATTTATCTGAAAAATACAGACTGAAGATCGGTTAACAGCGACTGGAAAAGCCTGCTGATAATTATTTGAGTGTAAACCACAGATAAAAAGGTCTGAAATGAGGGTAATCCAACACGAAAGTTGACCGACACTGATTGTTATTGTTGTAATCAGGCTTCGATTCTTCGTTTGTTTTTCACCCCATTTCTACATTCTAAAGCTTACTAGACATGTTTTATGTGTCCTATGTTTAAGTTTAGTTGTATTAGTCGTAGTAAGCTCATGTAAATTGGTTTTCTTAGCAAATTTAAACAGGCTACGGCGGCAAGTGGGCCTTTAAATAACGTCGGTAACACTGATATCAATTGCAGTACTGAAAAGATTCTTTCGGTTTAAGACTTGACATTTGCACATTAACCTTGGTGCATGGCAAAATGACGCTACATTTGATTTATCAGTATACAATTATGTATAGTGCACAAGGCATTTCCTGAGACTTTCTAACTAATATTTTATATTGTTATCGTTTTGTTATATTTATGAACACTACAACACACGGGCACGGGGAACATCTTCTTGTCTAAAATAACCACGGTTACAAGTTTCTCATTGTCTTAAAAAGAGGTATATCATTTAGACCGTTATACCCCATCATAAATTGTTGTAATAAAGTAAACCTACGATATTTCTTTAGGCTGACGACTGACAGGAGCTTGTTATATGTGTAAGTTCAAGTGTTACATATTACATATAGATTGTACATGTCCAATGGTGGGTTCTTATTCTGGACAATAAAGTTGAATTTTTGAGTTTTGGATCAATCCTGCTTACTTTGTCTATGACACAATGCCATAGGCGCACGTCAGAGAATTGATACCGGTATGGCATACAATTCAACAACGGTCGCGCAAAAACATCTTCTAAACCGAAATAGTCTCTTATCGTCGAAACGGATGTCAATCCCAGTGCATGCTTGACGTCGTCTTCATAGTATTGTTAGTTGAATTTTGTAAAACACGGATTACTCGAGGCGCCCCTCCCTAATAAATCAAAGACAAGACGGACATACCATTTCGATGAAACCTCCAGCTATTAAAGCCAGTTCTCAGTGTGCGATTTGTCGTATCGACTTGTAGGATGCGATTAAAATGGATGTATTTGTTTGGTTGGTCATATTGGCATAAATACTAGTTTATAGCGAACATCACTCATACAAATGAACGCGCCAATAAACTCAAACAATCAACCAAACAACGTGAAGATACATTTGGATATATGATGGGTGTATATTGAGAATAGATTTAGATACTATATCACAGAGATTTAGCCTTCCCGTTTAATAATAAAATACTACTTTAATATTAATTTTTGTACAAGTTAATTATGATGCTGGTAGGACATGTGACATTTTAAGCGTGAACTTCTTTGTTTAGTTTT
This sequence comes from Lepidochitona cinerea, assembly GCA_963971465.1. Taxonomy (NCBI): domain Eukaryota; kingdom Metazoa; phylum Mollusca; class Polyplacophora; order Chitonida; family Tonicellidae; genus Lepidochitona; species Lepidochitona cinerea. The sequence goes on from OZ020565.1 coordinate 11,884,498, forward strand.
ACAGTTACTTGTCCTCCTAAGTTAATACAGTAGCTTCAGATGCGCACTGAAGTCTGTGTACCAGGCAAATTGATCATTTCTGAAATAGTTTCATGTTTTGAACCCTTTTTTCACTTCCTCTGGCAGGATGATTGGGATTCCGCATCTGACGGAAGGTTCTTTCACAAACTGCAAAAGTCTATTAGAAACGCTTTTTTCCAGCTACCTGGGCGTCGCGCTGACGTTTTGTTATTTAGGGTTATGTATGGTGTAGTACCGTTAATTCCAGGTTACATAAGATAAGCCTACATCCTTGTGAGCAGTGTTTAGTCGAAGAGACTGTAAAACGCTATCTTTGCGAATGTAACAAGTTTAGATCATCTCGTGAAGTATTACAGAATAAAATTCTAACTAGCATCTCTGTTGAAGATTGCTTGAATCCTCAGGAAAATATAAGTAAGATTCTTGCGGCTGTGGCGCAGTTTTTAGTCTCTTCTAGGCGCCTCTAATACCTACATTTTCTGAACTAAAGATACGTTAGCTTAACCTTATTGTTGTGGCATAAATCAACCTCATGTAGGTTGGCAAATGTCAATAATCTTAACCACCACCACCACCACCAGTAGCTTCACGCGGGTGCACAGAACACACTCGTCTGCAAAACGCTCCCCTCGTCTACGCCACACTCTCATCAACTGTCGAGATGCAATTCCGGCTTTTATCGAAGAAGATTACAGTTCTCCACTCCCGGTGACGCCAATGCTGTGTGGCCCATTGCAGACGAGCGCGACTATGTCGAGCAGTGAAGATCGAACCCCTGTAAGGCCTGTGACATCTGATATTTGCCTGCCTCAAACGCATGCGCACAATGTCGTTGTTGATTGGTCTCTGACGATTGCCAATAGTTGTTCTTGCAGTTTCCGCAGCTGTAGCGAAGCTGTTTTGCAGGTTTTGATGGACAATTGACCGATCTTGCCTCAACGTTGTTATGGGCGGTCTTCCACTACGAGAACGGTCTGCTGTGCTTCAGTGTCTTGAACCCGTTGCTGCAGGTGGTATATTGTTTGGACATGAAAATCGAAATGGTTTGCCACAGCTCTTGCAGTCTGGCCAGCATGAAGTCTTCACAAGGCTACTACTGTCAAATTGTGAATGAATCGGTGCATGCTCGGTGGCTTTTTTATAGGGATGACTTCTCGCAACACCCGTTCATTGTGACCTTCATGCAAAACGAACCCAAAAAGCACCCCATCATTACTTTAGTAACTGTGCTTTGACAACGTGTTTTGCATATTAGTACCATGATCAGAAACCAAACTTTCCTGACCACTGGCTTCAAACCAGGTCTAGCAAGGATATCAAAAGAGAAAAAAATATTGAAAATTATGATAATATATGCATCTAGCAACATTTGAATAGGGTGATGTTTCTTTTGCGGTTCAGTATATTACAAGTTGTCGTAATTGTTTTGGTTATAGATAACTACAAACAAAATTCATTTAGGAAGAAAAGGGTTTGCTTGTAATTGTTTTGGTTATAGATAACTGCAAACACAATTCATTTAGGAAGAAAAAGGGTTTGCTATCTTTATATAATCATTGTTTATGAATGGTCAATGTATTAGTAAAGCAACAGCAACGTGATATTACGTAGATTGATTGATTGATTGCTAAATGTTTTATGCCGCACTCAAGATTATTATTCACTCAGAATTTTTTCATTTTTTTTATCTGAGTGTGATTTGAACCCGCGAAGCATCGATGGAATGTATGCGTGGGACTGAGAGACGACCACTCTAACCCACTGGACCACCGAGGCCCGCGATATTACGTAGAAGTGCTATGGCACCGTGCCAAACGTTTTGTCTTCTTCAAGTAAAAGGTCAACCAGTTCGAAAAATTATCTTGTGGGAAATCACCTAAGGGGAGAGATAATCAAGTTATTAACTAAACAAAGTTACATTTAATAACCCAAGATCCGTAAGGTAATTTCAGTGAGCATCGTAAATTGATTTAAATGTGGATCAAATTTGGTTGATGAAATTAAACACGTTTAGTATATTTGCCTATTTTCCTCAAACGTGCAAATCAGAAACCTTTTAGCAGCAACCGTTTTGTAAATATCCTTTAGAAGAAACTTGGGTCCAAAATGATAAAAATATTCGTTCCATTTGTTTAAATTGTGTTAAATTGTTTTCAGCACTGCTCAATTCAATTGTATTTAATTACAGTGAAAAATTCGCTACAATTACGCCATGGACGTTTAAGTAAATCAAATCAAGCTATGGGGACAACGCTTATATTGTCTATTTAACTACATTTTGACCAAACTAAATAATAACGTCCATTGCTTTGATTGGTATTCAATGGGTTATCTTGTGCCTTATAATAAAACGTAACGTTTTGGTTTTATGGTATAAATGGTAGATAATGGCAGATTAAAAAAAACGTTATATGTAAAGTAACATTGCAAAATAGCTTGATTATATACATCTTATTGAATCTAGTGAGAGAATATCAACTTAATTCCGTAACCATGGAAATTGAATGACTACAAGTATTAGTCTACAAACACTCATAGCCGGAATGCCTGGATGTAAATGGCGGGAATTCGATTTCCGTTCCTCTCGGGCAAATTTGAATTATGGAGATTTGCTCGTTAGGCCTAGACTTCTGTAGCGAAATTCCAGTGATTTATCGTCACCGTGAAGTACATTTAACGCTCAAGGTTGTATATACAACAAAACTATTTTTAGGTGGCTCTTTATTTCAATCTTTATTTCTGTTCTATGATTATAAGGCAAGTCATTTAAGCCTAGCGCACACGAGAGGCGCCGGCTGAGCTGCCGGCTACGCGTGGCTGAGAGCTAAGCTGTTTCCCCCGTGTGCGCGTAAATTTTGGTGAGAAGAATCTCACCGTGTGCGTACAACGTAAGCTGCCGGCTGAGCTGAGAGAAGGGATAGTCCAATGGCGCCTACTTATCCAATCATGTGACCACTTAGAATATTACGTTACACAGGTAGTGATATTTATGTAGCTTAGTGAACTAGGGTGACCAGGAACTTGCATCAGCCGAGAGCTCATCCTCTGCGCTGAAATCTGTAGCTACTCCCTGGGCCACGCGTGCCTTGTAGCTCAGCCGGCGCCTCTCGTCTGCGCTAGGCTTTACCGACTCGAAACGTTTAGTCAAAATAGCACCTTCAATAAATCTCAGAAATTTATGATGCAAAGATAAGAGCTGATATTGAATAAAGATTACTAATTAACTAAAACATTCCTCCGTATATTGGTATGCGTTCTTTACGACTGTTTCTTTCATGCAAGGTTTTCTCAACACGCTTGAACTTATGGTATATGACAAAGAAGATGGTACAAAAATAATAGATCCTTATATATTATCCCAAGTAATCAATTGCTTATGTTCAGTTTTTTTTAGCGTATTTTAGTCATTAGAAGAATAGCCGTTTGTCGCTATTGTTTATTTTTTATTTTTTTGCATACTGTGTTTTCCATTGTGTTTCAAGTGTTCAGTGAAATAGAGTTATCGCCCTTGGTAGCCCAGCTCATCTCAAAGCGGATATTGATGAGGAGTAAAGTTCTCCATACTAAGACTATACATAGAGATGGGTCGGATAGAGCTGCCACTTGACAAGGTAGAAATAAATTCACTCTTTCTACTTTTCTAGAAAATACTTCGAGTTGCATTTTGTGCAATGCTATAGATAGACCCGAGTTTGCAAAAGGTTACACCGTGGATTTGTGATATGTTTAGCGTCAGTGTAATTAATGGGTGTTATAAAGGCAATCAAGAATATTTCCCATATACTAGTATGCAGGCCTTGTCAGGTTTAGTGGTGAAGGAAAACAAACTCGTTGCCCGGATGAAAACCCCAACCTTCAGCGAGTAACAAGAAATTGTCGTTTTATAGAGATTCGAACCCGCGACCAATCCTTCAGTTGGCATCACAAATAGAAAAAAATGTATTTCATACATAAGAACAAAATTAAACCGTTGTTCTAATAATTGTTTTGACTTTTGAGTTATCACGTAAATGTGCATGTCTTTTAATAGAATTAAATAAAGTATTTGTGAAACTATTTCCGAAATTTAAAACATGTTATACGGTTTGGTTCTGCTGTCTTTCGCGTTGTACTTGCCGCGTATTAATGGTAAAACCAGATGACTCTATATTAACATTAAACAAGTTTTCTACTTTTTCCCGACTGAAATTCCAATTGTAACGTACTAAATCGTCTGGAAATTTCAATTAAAATGATTCCGAGAAAGTTTAACAGCGCTGAATAAGTTAAAGTGGCAAGAGCTGCCGAAATTCACACTTTTTTTCATAGTTTCTGATCGTCACGACAGTAAGAGGCTTTGAGGGCCATCGAAAAACTAAATGATTGGCGTTGGAATGAGAAAAATGTATACAGTATGTGGCCTATACGAAGCGAAATAGTGTTCGAAAAGTAAACAAAATTTAAATAACCGGGACGACCATTCATTCTAAGGCAAAGTTAGTTCAAATTAATACTTTAACCTACGTTCTCGAAACTAGAAGCAATAAAAAGCTTCTGAATTATACGTCTTGAGAAAAATAGCCAATAATTTCAACATTCTGTTTCAACATCAAAATATCAACATTTTGGCAGCTCATGCCACTTTAAACACATATTTGAGTATGTTAAAAACATCGGAAACTATGGACAATCATAGAGCATGTGACATGTAATCACGTGTTCGACTGCAGCCCCATGCGGTGTCTTTACTGTCCACTTTGCTGGCTGTCATCGGCACCTTGTTATTTTGTAAGTTCTCTTAACAATAAGGTTGACAAACTACATTTAAGTTGACGTCTAGTGGTTACAGTTCTAAGATATATTGTGTCTGTCTGTGAAGAAAACCATTCAATCTAATACCTTTGGTGATTAATCGGGTTTATATATCCTCCCAGGAACATCTGTGACTCTTTTCAATCTCGTACTTCTACATTTACAGCTTTATTTCCATGTGTTGTCAATTCAATCTTTATACAAATAAAAATGACAATCGTATACCTACGTCAGCTGAAATTGAGTCACTGCAAAATTCTTACTCTAGTAGCTTTCCAATAACTTCTCATTTCTAATTTTGTACAAATATAATATATGAGGTTAATTCTTATCTGTTCTTGCATTGTTACAGATGTATTGTAAAGTAACATGTGTTGACACCAGAATTAAGGTCAAGGCTAATGTCATGTACCTCTGACAATGATTGGATGATCAGTCTGACACGTGACCGTCCCATCATGCTTCATCGCTTGGTCATTTTGGTTTGTTTCTGTCTCAGTAGCAAGCCAGGATGTGTTTCCAAAGGGTTTTCGTATCGTCGTATTTGCAAATTCTGCAAAATCCTTCTTGAATTGAACTCATTCCTTGCAAAGGTTAAGTAACAGACTGGCCTGTCTGGGTTAGGGGTTGCTGTAAACTGCTCAACGCGTTTTGGTTACTCTTTTTCGTTATGACTTAGAGTGTGTGTTTTTATCTCAAATTAAAAAAGAGCATTATGGTGATCTGTTTCTACACATCTTTTAAACAAACTAAAACGCCTAAACAGAATCCTAAAACTGCCAACATTCACACTTTTTCATAATTTCTAATTGTCAAGACGATTAGAGGGTTTCAAGTTCTTCGACCAAATATAAATGGTAGGCGTTGAAATAATGGAAATGCATGCAAATAATAATATTCATCACTCGGCGTTTTCTGTTTATAATAGAGTATAAGTGGGAATTGCAATTTAACGGAGTTTGCCATGAACAGGCGATCTCTTACCGGGCAAACAAGAACATTTTTTTATCGCCATGAAAGTGAAAAAACCTGAGTGTGGCGTTAAACTCCAACCAGTCAATTGTATGTTGGACTAACGTTTTTCATAAATGCGTTGTCTTTCATTTAAGGTGCGATGGACAATTAAATGTGTTTTTAAGCAGTCTGCCAAAACACATCAGCAAGTATGGTCTGCGAGTAATAGAACTAAGAAGAGTCGTTTAAAGATTGATTGATTGATTGTTTGGTGTTGTGCGCCGCGAGCAAGATCATTTCACCTATACGGCGGCGTTACCAGTTTCATTGTGGAATGAAATCGGGCTCTGTGCCCTGAGGAAACCCACAACCTACCGGTGGTAACTGGCAATCATCCCACACAGGTCGTTCGAGTGAAAACTCAGTCACACCATTTTCCCATTTTTTTGGACTGAGTGGGATTCGACTCCGCGACCCATTGGTGGAAGGCTGTTTGGATTGAGCGTGCAACGCTCTACCTACTGAGTCACGGAGGCCCCGAGTCGTCTTAAGGCCATGGGGGATCTCTGACGTTCAGTCGGCAGAGGGCTTCCATTGATGGGTCGCGGATTCCAATCCCCATCAGTCAAAAGAAAAAAAAAACGAGTTTTTCACTAAATTGCCCAGGATGAGAGGGTTGTTTTGGACTTGCGAGTTTCTTCCGGGCAAAGAGCTCTTTCGGCTCCCTTCAATGATTGAACCAACGCCGCCACAAAAGAGCACCATGGAGACTAGCGAAAAACATCAGTCAACCAGTTTATCTTAAGAGGGTGACAAACACGTCATCTCGTTATTATTACTGCTAGACACAATAACTAATTCATTCAAAATGTGACGAGACAATTTAAGAGAGATGCAGACCTGATCACCTGGAGCCTGTTTCACAAAGCGGCGTAGATGTATTTCTTTGCGAAACTGTTACAGCAACGTATCTCTACAGTGTGGGTTGCCATGACAGTTACTTTAACGCTTACGCTAAGCCGCTTTGTGAAACAGATCCCATGATTCGACTCAATGTTCCGCTCCATATAAATATTCATGAGTTTGTGTCAATAGAAACAGCCATATTTCGATGGCTAACAAAGTGTTCTTTGCAACATCTCAGCGCCCTGTGCACATAATATGTTTTGAAGGAATGGTTACGCCGCACTCGAGATTATTTCTGTTATATAGCGGCATTGTCAGGTTTAGAGGGGTATAAAACTCGTTTTTTTGCACGGAGGAATCCTCCGACTTTTGGCGAGTACCTGAGGACTCTTCTGCATACAGCGATCCAGTAAGAAATACACTAAGAATTTTTTGGTATTTTGATTTGATCGGAGTATAATTCCATCAGGCGCCGCATCGATGGAAAGCATCTGTCGGAACGACACTATCACTTTAACCTGATCCACCGAGGCCCCTAAAGGTTTACAGAATTTGTTTACCGTCAAAGATCGGTGAATAACTCCGGTACCAGTAGCCATCGCTTTCAAAAGCGTTATCAGAAACGACTTAATGAATCCGCAACTATCTTCACTCCAATGCTTGGAGGTATGTCTCGTTCGACCAGCTGACCAGTTACTCCAGCGCGCACAAGAAATTGGTCAACTCTGAACTCCCCTGAATTATATACTGGCTATCAACTTTTTGGAAAAGGTTATCTGAATGCATCGGGTATCTACACGATTTGTAGAGGACGTTGAAGAACTTGCTAACAAAGTGGTCTGGGGACTAATGTTATTGTCACGCTTGACAAGCTAAGCTCATAAGGGAAGTAATTCACTAATGATTTTCCGGTTAACTTGCATTGTTAATGGCGAGCTCCACTGAAGTTTTCAGCTCCAAATAATTGACATTTCATATTATCCCATGCAGGTACAATAACGCAAAATACTAATCATAACGGAAGCCACCGCCGCCGTCAAATCTAAGCGTGGCACTGTGACAGGTGTAAGGGGAGTAACACGGGTAACACAACATAGTTGGTTTCATCCACAAGGCGGATATATGAGCATTGGCCGTGACCAATATTACTAGCATCGGAAAAAATGATGCACCTGAGCCACCTTAAGATTTCCAAATCCAGTAGGTTTGAAGCAACGATTTACTTCAACTTAGAAAGATGAGTCAAACCGCTACGCCATTTTCCCCACAGTGATCAAATTGACTCGGATACAGGATCACCCCAATCGGCTTTATCCGCACACATCCTTTGAAGGATTTGCTTACCCAAGATTACAGCTGATACAAACTCTTAAGGATCATAAACCGATCTTTCAAAACGATACGAACACAGAAGGTATCAGCCGCAACCGCCCATTGCACACCCAAAGCCAGTTCTATAGACAACTCATCGTAAAACAAATCCAAACGCTTCATTTTTGGAGCCCGATTTTTCTCACAAACTGACTCAATGGCCTCAAAAGAGTTAGTAACAAACTTGTGCAAAGTTCATCTAGAACTAGCACACAAACCTTAGCTATCAGAGATCAATTTGACTGCCTCTTCAACCGTAGAAGTAGATTTTAAGCCATCGTCCACATAAAAACCTCGACGAATAAAGTTCGCAGCATCGATCCCATACCTTCCTTCGTTGTCAGTCGCACTCTGTTTCAGATCAAAGTTTGCACATCCTGGTGGCGACACGGCACCGAAGATATGCACATTCATCTGGTATTCTTTCACCGGACCTGTATAGTCTTCACCACTCCACCAAAGAAAACGCAAGAAACTTCTGTGTTCCTCAACGACCTTAAACTGATAAAACAATTGCTTAATGTCGCACATAAAAGCAACATGTTTAAACACGAAAACGACAAAGAATATCTTGCAAACCATTGGTCAAATCCGGACCTGGTCATTTAAAGTAACGCCATGACATTTAGCGCTACAATCGAAAACCACAATCGAATTTTTTATGTTTTTTGGGGGATGATATACCCCGTGGTGTGGGATATACCAAGTGTTACCACTTTCACAGCTTTTTTCATTCTGGACTTCCTCTGCTAACCCTTCATCAATAAGACCTTGAAATTAGTATTGAATCATAATAATGAGACATGACGCCGAAATGCAATGCTCTTTGTTTATTAAGACTGTTAGTCTGTCAGTAATAGCAATGGGAAGATAGCTGTATTCTTTGAAAAACAAAAAAAGTTAGAAAGCTGAAGCTAGTTAAAGAAGAAAGCTGTCCAAAGAGAACTATTCTAACTAGATACGTGTTGATCGTCCAATAGTCTTTCTTCTATTTGGAGTCTTTTCTCTTTTCCGCATATGTTACCCTGGAAAACAGAGAATAAACATATTTATTTTTTCGCCATACACTAAGGTCACATGGTACACAACGAGGTACATCTATATTATGGACTTTTATTTCTGCTTTGCCTTAAATCATTATCTGATAGGGACCTTTCTATTAGTAAATTAGTCTATGTTATGGACTTCTCGAGAATTATAGGTCTGGGTGATATCTACCGATATTCGTTTACGTCTTAAAGCGGCTACACGCCCTTTTCTCACTGTATGATCCAAATATAAACGAAAGTCGTGACTTTGTATCAAGGAAATTTGATGGTTTAGCAAATCCTAGAAACCAACATAACCTTAGTTAGTCAGGACATCTTGCCTTAAGTAAGCTTAAGGCACATTAATGTATATATCCTTATAAAACCTGCTGATAAATGCTCGACAATAGTTATTATATGTACATGTATGTCAAGACAGAGTTATGATTGAGGAGGTAGAGAAGCAGCTAAAACATTAACCCTTTAACCAAAAGCTTGATAAGCCAATTAGGCCTGAAAATGTTGGAAATTGCTATAGAATTCTTCCTTCCCTTGAAGAAAAAAGGCTATATTAGTTAAACACACTATTGCTCTTTGGAATCTGACCTTAATTCTATAAACAGGGTACTGTATCATTCGAAAATACACTAACCCATTGAAAAATAACTGAAGCTTTCAATGCCCCAAGGGCGTCCTATTATCTCGGATTTTGGTAGTGAACGTTAAAGAATATCAGAGCTGGTTGATTACCCTTTAAACCAAAAATACTGATGATTTGTAGCCAAACTATCTTTTCCAGAAAATTCTACTGACCAAGGCCAAAATCCTGCCCGTCGTCAACCTAATGAAATATCATGGGTTGTGGTTTATTATAACAAACGTATGATTGGGTATAAACGTCTGAATGATATGCCTTTTTAACACAATAAGAAACTTGTCTCCATGGATATTTTAGACAAGAAGGTTTTCCACGTGCCGGTGTTCATAAATATATATTATGCACATAAATAAAAAAAGTTGAATATGTGCAAATTATTAGAGACAAAAGAAGTAAAAAATGTTCCTCTCTTGTAAATCATGTACGTGGGTTAGGTCACACCACGAAATTCGTTATAAGCATTTTGCTTGAGAGGAAATTAGAGCATACCAAAGGAAATGATTATTAAGGGATATGCTGTTTGTTTTAATCAGAGAACAAAAACCAAAGAGTCGTTCTATATTCGACACGTCTCAACCGGTAACCAACCGCTAAATATACCTTACAGGACAATTCTACGGAAACTTACACACTAATTTGACTGACATCACTATGCTTAAAGGGCTAAATTTCTATTGGAATTGTGCATATAGAGGGGAGTTCAACGCACGTTGTCTAATTTCCAAGAGGTGGTTCAGTTTTACTAAAGAAAACCCTCAAGTTTCTCTCTTGAAAAGTGTTCGTCATTATGCCTAGTGGAGGGTAGTGACCAACGCAACAAATATAATTCCTCCATTTCAATCCATCTTTAGACTATTGAGATAACTTTGAATATTTTTACACAAGATAAAAACTGTTTGGGTGTTTTTTTTATCGGGAAATATTATAATATTAAACGCAAACACAAAAATCATCTTCGCTTACCGACGCAACATTTTGAGAAATTGATACAATACATGTTGTTCAGGTCTCATTCTCTTACCAAATAACCAATGTTCCTTCTGTGCAAATTCCTTGATATAATATCGATTTAGTAATTTCGATTGAATGTAAACCGAGTATTGTGAAATATAACATGGTAATATTTGGTTGATAGCCAATACTCGACCAAAGTTTTCGTTCTCTGTCTGTATTATATGTTTGTGTAAATACGTCGTTGTTTAAGCTATGAACTGAAATAAGTAAATAAAATCTCTTTGGCGTTTACTTTTAGCCTGTATTTACCACATTAAAAGCTTTTTCAAACCATACCTTTAGGAGGACCTTTAAGATGCATGTTGCTGATAGTAACAGATGCAGAAGGGTTGTTAGCGTCAATTGTTATGGTACGCTGAGCGCTCGTAAACCTGAACCGTATTCCATCAGGCCTGTTAGGTGTAACCGGGAACATTCGCTGCAAAGAAGTATTATTCATATATATAACTGATATCTCTCAACACTCATATTTCTGTTTTGAATGTAATTGATATTAGCCCCTCACATAATCAGATACAATCGTCATCTTAATTTCAAATTCCACCACGAATCGGTTAGAAAATAGCGAGAATGTCAATTTAATATTATGCAATAAAAAATCACCGATATGACACTAGACCTTAGGAAGAGGTTAAAGATAGTGGCATTTTTCCGTATCATAATTTAACTAAATAACGAACTTACAGAGTCTCTCAGAGAATTATCCTTGTCATATAATCTTATCGTTATGAAAGCATTTGTTGTTGTTGTAAATTTGAATGCGACGTCCCTGCTGTCATTGTGATTCACAGCAGACAAACGAAGTCCTTGTTTTAATGCTTCTCCTTTGTCGCTAAACAGATCTGTCGACACAGGGGTACCGTCTTCTGTTTTCACATAGGTAATCTCAAGGTCGCTTTCAGTCAGTTTGACTCCATCTAAAATTGACCGGTAAATTATCGTTTAAAGGCACACTTGCCGCGAAAATCCCGAATACTGTTTACATAAAAACAGTGAGCGGTTTTCTGTATTTTTCCAAGACAGACCAACTTAGGAATTTTCTATTTTTACCAAAAATAGAAAGTTTTGGCATCATTTAGTATTTTTAATTTGATTTATCAAGTACCCGCAATGTAAACAATCCCCGAACCTGAACATGCGCACAAGCGCCCTAAGGTTTTGAGTCGTGTGAGTCATCTAACGCCACAGAATAATTATACGCACTTTATCTGAGAAATACAGACTGACGGTCGAGTAAGAGTGTCTAGAATAAGTTTAATTCATCCCAAAATAACGAGAATACTGTGTCTAGAATAGCCTGTCGATAATTGTTTGAGAGTACATGCAAACCACAGGCCTAGAATGAGAGTAATCTTACCACTAAGTTAACCGACATTGATCGTTGTTGTTGTAATCAGGCTTCGATTCTTAGTTTGTTTTTCACCCCCATTTCTACATTACAAACCTAACTGGACATGTTTTACGTGTCCTATGTTTAATTTTAGTGGTTTTGGTCGTAGTAAGCTCATGCAAATTGGTTTTCTTAAAGGCCCACTTCCCCCTGTAGCCTGTTAACATTTGTTAAAAAAGCCAATTCACATGAGCTTACTACAACTAAAACCACTAAAATCAAACATAGGACACATAAAACATGTCCAGTTAGATTTAGAATATAGAAACTATGGTGGTGAAAAACAAACGAAGATACGAAGCCTGATAACAACAACAACAATCAGTGTCTGTTAACTTAGTGGTTGAATTACACCCATTTCAGGCCTTTTTATCTGTGATTTACACTCCAAAACTATCGGCAGGCTTTTCGAGTCACTTTTACCCAATCGCCAGTCTGTATTTCTCAGGTAAAGTACGTAAAATTATACTGTGCTGTTAGATCACTCACACGACTCAACCATTAGGGGGCGCTTGTGTGCATATTCAGGTTTGGGGTTTGTTGACATTGCCTAACGTTGATTTCAAATGGTGTACATTGGCTTATGTTGGTTTACCGCGGTAGACATTGACTAACGTTGATTTTCCAACAAATTGTTCCCCAGCAGAAAATACAATTATCATAAACGTGGATTTCTCAGAAATCAGCAAATGTGTTTGATACACATCTAAGAAATATGTTCCAAAGAGCAGATGTAACAGAAAAATATTTTTTAGTTAAAACATCTGCTTTATTTAAGGTGGATAGGGACATAGGGGGCGATTGGTAAGAAGAAAAGTGTTTTGTTGCCCATTTTGTTAGAATGAACTTACATTTATACATCTTGGTTGTTGTGCATTCGAAGAGCTGTTATTTCTTACGCTATACAAAAAGCGACATACATGTGGCTTTATATGGCGGCGTTAGCAGGTTTAGTTGGTGAGGAAACTCGGCGCTTTATGCAGAGGAAGCCCCCGACCTTCGGTGAGTACCTGGCAACTATTCCATATACGATGATTGTGTGAAAAAAATTCTACCATTACGGTACAGAAATGGACTTTTTGTAAACCGGCATATACGTCAGGCTAGACAGCTTTACATGGATGGCATTTGTTTGTTATACCAAGAGCATTTCATGTATGAATATCATAAAATATTTATTTCAGTCAATTTTCTTGTTATAACGATTATGACCGTTTACAGAAAAGCTTTTCCTGCACTTAACTTCATTCTACAAAATGGGAGAAGAATAGATTTTACAAGGTAAAAAAACGGAGAATGGAATTTCCATTTAACAGCCATCATTATTGTAACTGTATCATATATATTCATTTTTTTATCTAGTTCTTTACAAAACTCATTCATGTTAGAGTCAGCTGTTGCAGCTGCTATTGTTATTTCAAAAACACTTAATAACACTTAATAAACTCACGTTAGAGGTTGGAAGGACTTATTAAACAATTCCTCTATTGACGCCCAGTTTTCAGTATGCATACTGAAGGTTGGGGGTTTCCTTCGGGCAAAGAGCCCGGTTTCCTCTCCCATTAAACCTGGCAACGCCTCTATATAGTTGAAATAATCTTGAGTGCAGCATGAAACATCAAGCAAAAAATAAAATTAATGGATATCCAATTTCTAGTAATTTTGTTTGCTAGTTGGTAGATCGGGAACTGCTCACTAGTCCGAAGGTCCACTAGTCAGAAGGTCCACTAGTCCGAAGGTTCACCGGTCCGAAGGTTCACTAGTCCGAAGGTCCACTGGTCCGAAGGTTCACTGGTCCGAAGGTTCACTAGTCCGGAGGTTCACCAGTCCGAAGGTCCACTGGTCCGAAGGTTCACTGGTCCGAAGGTTCACTAGTCCGAAGGTTCACCAGTCCGAAGGTTCACTAGTCCGAACATCCCAGACATAATGCGCTATATCTCAAATAAGACCATTTTATTGAAGCAATTAAAAAAATCTGAGTAGCGGTAGGTATACTTGAACAGATATTAAAAATAAAAAGTATTCTTCACGGTTTGTTCAATTTATGGGGTATAAAAGTCTAAATAATATATCTCTTTTTAACACAATTAGAAACTTGTCTCCATAGTTATTTTAGACAAGAAGATTTTCCCTGTGCCTGTGTGTTTTAGTGATGATAAATATATATATATGAACGTTTACAAAGTCGACACCACGTGTGTTTCTAGATATAGGTATAATGTCATCTTTTTAATAATGTTTTCCCAACTTTTCAAATTATTTTATAAATAAATGGATTTAAATTGAACATGTCATGTGATGCTTATAGCCCTGTAGAGTTCCTAAGGAAAATAAAATATTTAGTTCGACGGTTTTATATTCCCTGCATACCTCCTACTTCCTCAGGAAATTCATTGTCTTTCTCTTCATCAGCCTGCACCCCCCCCCCCCCCCACTACCACCACCATTCTACATTGCTACCGGGATGTACGCTCGTGGCTGTGCATAAAATCGTCGAATTATATATTTCCTTTTTCTTTGGAGGGATCATAAATTCCTAACTTTACATTGCCTCGACTACAGACCAGCAAAGACTAAGGGATACTGTCTCGTGGGAAAATTATGCTGAGGAAACTATTCTTGGGTCTGGGTAGGCCTATGCCCTATGGGCTATATTATCGTTTGGAGGATGATCGGTACTTCTTCGGACTAGTGAACCTTCGGACTAGTGGACCTTCGGACTAGTGAACCTTCGAACCAGTGAACCCGTTTTTCGGACTAGTGAACCTTCGGACTAGTGAACCCTTCTCGGTAGATCATATTAATACTAACGTGCAAGCAATTGAATATTGGGTGTTACATAAAAAGGTGTTTAATATTAAAACAAAATGGTCAATGAGCTTGGGGGTTCTGTCGGAAATACATGTAGTGGATATCCCTCAGAGACACAGGCCTTCTATCGACGCGGCGCAGGTTCAAATCCCATTCACACCAAATAAAAAATCGATCGCCGTATGTGGAAGAGTTCCCAGGTACTCGCCGAAGGTCGAGGGTTTCGTCTGGATATAGAACCTGGTTTCCCCCCCCCCCCCACTAAACATGGCGCCATGTAAGTGAAATACTCTTAAACATCAATCAATCCAAAATTCTCACTTTTCATCCCAGTGTTTGATGCTGACAAATAGCCGCTTTCAAGCAGTTACGATGTTGTTGCGACATGATGAATAGCAAAAAAAAAAAACAGTCGTGATATAAACTCTCCCAAAAAAGAAACGCAACATCCAATTTTTTTTTTTCAAACATGAATTTTTCCAAAAATGTGCGTGATTGACACATGACAACAAGATCATGCTATAACGTAAATGTCAGATAACTGAATTTAAGTCCCTGATAGTGGTTGTTGATCACGCGTGACTTTCGGGTCAGCCTTTGTGTAACGCTACACGAGGAAGGCGTAGGGAAAAACGTAGGGCAGTTACACGTGCGAATCACGTCTTATCTTTATGCGGGTTTAATGGGTATAAAAGACACACACCAGTTCAATTGAATTCAGTCGTTAAATTATTTCACGAAGTTGCTACAATATGTCTAAGACTAGACGCAGCTACCCGGAACGTCGTCATTGGTCTTCTCCTGGCCGGCGAATCACAAAATGCAGTCGCTACACTTTATAATGTTCACCGGGGCACGATTTCCTGACTGTTGCAACGGCACCAGCAATCCGGTTCAACAGCTGATCGTCAACGTTCTGACCGACCTAGGACCACATCAGCAGATCGCTACATCCGGTTACTTCGCCTGCGAATCCGGACCAAAACATCAACAGAAACAGCATCAAATATCCCAGGTCTCCGTCGAATATCGGCACAGACAGTCAGAAACCGTCTCCGTCAAAACGACTTACGCGCCAGACGTCCTTACTTTGGCGTAGTACTGAGACGCCAGCATCGACTTGCAAGGGTCCAATGGTGCAACAGGTTAATGGTGGGCACAACAGATATTGAAGTTGCAGTGACGCCATCTGAGCGCTATGAACTTTAATGTGATACATTTTTACATGTGAATGAACTTTAAAATCTGAACAACCAGTATGCCAAAGTTCAGTGTAATGTGATGCTTATTTCTGTATTAAAAATGATGTTGAAAATTCATATCTTGAAGAACAAAAATTGGATGTTGCGTTTCTTTTTTGGGAGAGTATATCACCAATCAAACCTTATCATAGCTCTTTTTCTCATCACTGATTTTCCAACTCGTTGCTAGATTTTACAATGATATTAGCTCATATACCTGTTATGGTCGATGCTATTCAGAATCTATATACATACTTGGCCGTATTCTCGTTGGTAGTTTGAAAGCAACATTTTTACATCATGTCAGATTTATGATAGTACATTCGGCATAAGTATTGATACTGATTCAACTCTTTTTTTCTCTCACAAGCTTTTCTTGTAGTGTTTAAATTTTCTTTCAAAATAGTCCTAACGTCCTCATGGAACCAAACTTACCTCCAGTACCGTTGATAACATTGATATAAACTGCCAACACACATACAGTTATAACAATCCGGAGAGAGCTCATTCTTGTTATCTTCATATCGTTGATACTTCGTCACAGCTAACAATTTTAATCTCAAAACTGTCCGTTATACATTTCGCCTTTGAAACTAACTCATAAACGCAAGATGATGCTAATAAGCGATGGCAATACTTGAAAGCGAACTTACATAAGCTAAAAGTATAAATATATATTTAAAAATTTATCAGGTCTGTTAGTAGACTAAACAAGAGATCCCTTAAAGGGATCTTAACGCCCGCGTTCATCTATTCATATTAAATTGATTGATTGATTGTTTGGTGTTTTACGCTGCGCTCAAGATTATTTCACTTATATGGCAGCGTTGCCAGTTTTATTGTGGGAGGAAACCGGGCTCTATGCCCGGAGGAAACCCACGACCTTCCGTTGGTAACTGGCAACCATCCCACATAGGTCGTCTATTCATATTAAATATTGTTACAGCAATAACTGGATATAGGAATTGGGGCCTACATAAAAAAATCTTATTCCAGGGAGATAACTATTGTTGAGGAAAATTAAATTGTGAATTGCAAAGTAAGCTCCCCTTGAAATTTTGGTTGAAAACAACATTGCCACCTGGTAGCCATCTTCAATATGCTAATGAAATGATAATGTACGGTGCACAGCTAGAACTTAGAGGGATGATGTGTGTCATGTTTGGTTAAGATCAGGTCAGTAGTTTTCTTGGAATAATGATAATAAGTTTCATTTTCAAATTTGGTTAAAAAACAACATTGCTTCCTGGCGGCCATATTTAATAAGCAAATGAGATGAAAATGTAGGGTGCACAACTAGATCAGAGGGTCATAATGTCGGCCAAGTTTGGTCAAAATCAGACCAGTAGTTTTCTTGGAATAGAAGTAACAAAGAAAAAAATCGCCCTCCTGGCGGCCATATTGAATATGCAAATGAGATCAAAATGAACGGTGCATAACTAGACCATAGAGTGATAATGTATGTTGATTTTGATTAATGTCAGGTAGTTTTAGTGGAATTATTTTATTGGCGGCCATATTGAATATGCAAATGAGATGAAAATGTATAGTACACAACAAGGCTATAGGGAGATTATGTGAGCCAAGTTTGGTGAAAATCTGACTGGTAGTTTTCTTGGAAAAAAAGTAACAAAAAAAAACAATATCGCCCCCGGGTGGCCATATTGAATATGCAAAATGAGATGAAAATGTACGGTGCACAACTAGACCGTAGGGTGATGATGTACGTTGAGTTTGATTAAGATTGGACTGATAGTTTTCTTGGAATAAAGGTAACAAGCGAAAGTTTTCTTGCAATAAACGTAACAAAGAAAAACAACATCTCCCCCTGGCGGCCATATTGATATTGCAAATGAGATGAAAATGTAAGATACACAACTAGACCATAGGGTGATGATGTATGTTAAGTTTGATTAAGATTGGACAGGCAGTTTTCTTGGAATAAAGGTAACAAAGAAAACAACATCGCCCCTTGGTGGTCATATTGAATATGCAAATGAATTGAAACTGTACGATGTACAACTAGACTATATGGAGATAATGTCAGCCAAGTTTGATGAAAATCGGACAAGTAGTTTCCTTGGAATAAAGGTAACAAAAAAAAACAACATCGCCCCCCTGGCAGCCATATTGAATATGCAAATGAGATGAAAATGTACGGTGCACAACTAGACTATATGGAGATAATGTAAGCCAAGTTTGGTGGAAATTGGACTCGTAGTTTTCTTGGAATAAAGGTAACAAAAAAAACAATATTGCCCCCCTGGTGGCCACATTGAATATGCAAATGAGATGAAAACCTACGGTACACAACTAGACCATAGGGTGATGATGTATGTCAAGTTTGATTAAGATTGGATTGGTAGTTTTCTTGGAATAAAGGTAACAAGCCAAAAGTTAACGGACGGACGACGGACGAATGACGACTGACGACGGACCACGGAAAAGCGATTTGAATAGCCCTCCTAAAAATGGTAACACATAAAATAGTTGTTTGAAGCTAGCACCCCTATCACTTTTGAGATATAGATTTGTCCATGCGCCAATCAGGGAAAAACTATTCAGCTATAAACGTAGGGGTTGCCAATTTTAGTTTGAAGTAGAAATTTAAGCAAACTGCTAAAATTTAGCTTTTCTTTACATTAAAGTTAATGTGTTAGAATAGAAATAATGGATTGATTCTCTGCGTATACGCTGTGATAACTGCAAGAAAAAAGGAAGTGTCCACACTTTTTGAACTCGGGCCTCCGGCCCTCGTCCGAAAACAATGGACACTTCCTTTTTTCTTGCAGTTATCACAGCGTATACGCAGAGAATCAATCCATTATTTCTTAAATAATGACACTACACTCATTAAGGACAGAACACGAATTATCCTCAAACATATGAGTTTTTTTTACTGTCAATCTATAGTGAATGTCGGGCGTAGAACTGGAACTTACAGCTGCTTAAAAAACACGTTTTGTGGTTTGTCGTTAATAATTTATTGTTTAAATAAATGGGGCTTGGAATTAAAAATACATTTCTGTCCAACAATCTGTCATCGTCACTATCCTAGACATCATCATAAGTCTGGTAGACTTGGTTGGTAGACTCTTGGATGGTTGTCATGTCTGAACTGTCTAACGTGTGGTAGCTTATGTAGTTTTCTGGAATATTGTCTTATTTTGATTTTTGTCTTTCGTGTACTTACCTTTCTAGATACATATTGTTAGCTGTGACATACCTTGTCAATTGACACTACTTTAAGTCACTTCTATTGATGCGGCGTGGGTTCGAGTCACACTGAGACCAAGTAAAAAGTGAAAAATTGTCTGGATGGATTTTTCCCTCGCTCGCTGTATGTGGAAGGTCGAAAGTTTCTTCCGGGCAATGAGCTCGCCCCTCCCCCTCCCACTAAACCTGGCACCGCCGCCATATAAATTAATTAATGTTGAGTGCGGCGTAAAACATCAACCAATCAAAGACTACTGGTGTCTGAAAAGTTGAATGTAACTAACGGCATTCCTACATGCAGTTGAAAGAGAGGAAGAAAAAGGCAGGCAAATGTGAGCCAAGTTGAATTGCATGATGTTGTGTTTTTTTGCTGAATGATTATTTAAAAAATCACACGATCTCAGGGCCCTGTTTTACAAAGTTGGCGTAAGTTACGTCGGACGTAAGTCAGTGTTAACGCTATAGGAACTTACGCTCTAGTCGTAACTGGTCCATGTTGTAGGCCTATGCGCAACTTTACGCCAGCTTTGTAAGACAGGGCCCTGGTGGGAACTTTCCCACTACATTCCACTGGTTTTAAATGGCCGCTTTTCGCATAAGAGGTAACTGTAGTAGGCTCTTTGCTCTTGGATTGTAGAAGGGTCGCCATTTTACACAGGTAAATCTAAAACCGATCTTTTTTTCTTTTTCACAAAAACATTCATCGATACAAAAAAATGCCATAAAACGAATGACCAACCTTTTTTGTCTTGATATCCATTTCCCTTTTGTCCTATTATAGGTCATAGTTATTGCATCACATTCATATCTAGGGTTGATTGAAACACTTTCCCGCGGTCACAGTGGCCATGTTTTGTATTATCAGCCATTCAGGAATCTTCCTATATTACAAATGGCTACTTTCATTAACGCTACATGCCGGTGCAGCCTTATAGGTCACAATCGGATTTTAGAATTGGTTGACTTTTAATTATAGATTGTACGATAGCGTTAACAAAAATAACAACACAAAAACCCATGGAATTCCCACTAATTACTCAATCAACCTTCATTCCTCGAAACTAAATTTACTCTTATCATTCTATCCAGCAAACGAATCTTAAACTTAGGCTTACACCAAGGTGTATTCTCCACCATAGTACCGTTTTTCCTGGAAGTGTCATATTGATTACACTATTACAAAATGCAAAAAAGCTCTTAGCATCATGCTACCTGTTTCAGGGACGTCATGGCGTGCGGACAAACACTGTCTACTACTTTATATGTACCGTGCACCAATACGATCTCGATTTGACTACTCGTGCGAGGCGTACGACTCAGCAGGGGAGTCGCTGAAGCAAAAACTTGACTTCGTTCAATGTGCAGCCCTTCCAGTCGCTACTGGCGCATTGAGAACAACCCCTTTAAATGTCGTGCAGTTCATGTGTGGCGAATGGCCGCTATCCATAAGAAGGAAATTTCGTACGCTAAAGTTTGGAATAAAACTAATGGCATCTAAAGATAATTCTGCCACTGAGATTTTTGTCACAAACAGAGGGAACCGTTTAACGTAAGAGTTAGACGTATTTATGAACAGCTTGGATTGCATAATATTATACCTGTACATAAACATTTTGTTTCCTCCTTAGAAGTTAAAAATACCAAGTGTGTCACCTGAACTGCACTCCAAAATTAAATAATCCGACAACCCCCAAATTATTTCCCTTTGTAGTAAAAACTACATCAAAGAGAATTTGAGTAACTATCTGCAGGTTTATACTGACAAATATAAAGACCCAGAATCGGGTAAAGCAGGTTGTAGGTTGTGTATACCAGAGCTCAAGATCAATGAGAATTTCCGACCGTCAGATACAATCTCAGTTTTCACAGCTGAACTGAGTAATTACCCTTGCGAGTAATTATTTTAACTGATTCGTTAAGTGCTATCTCAGCTATTGGGAATTTTACATGCACTAATAGTTGTCCTATATTATATGATAATTAAAATAAATTTACTGGTCTTTTTCGACAAGGTATTGACGTTCAATTTGATTGGCTGAAAATGAAATGGCGGATCAGCTTGCGAAAGAATGCCTCGTATCACCCACTATAGATATTAATATACCACTCCAGCACATTCCTCCAGATCTGGCAACAAGAATGGGAATTTTCAACAAAGGTGCACTAATAGTTGTCCTATATTATATGATAATTAAAATAAATTTACTGGTCTTTTTCGACAAGGTATTGACGTTCAATTTGATTGGCTGCCTGGACATGCAAATATTTTGGGTAATGAAATGGTGGATCAGCTTGCGAAAGAATGCCTCGTATCACCCACTATAGATATTAATATACCACTCTATCACATTCCTCCAGATCTGGCAACAAGAATGGGAATTTTCAACAAAAGGTCTTTTTGAATAATAATATGGGTTCCCTCCCTTCCAGAATAGCCGATGCCATATGTACAAGATTACGATCAGGGCATATTCAAACCAAAACTTACTTGCCAAAATTTAATTCCGATCTATGCTTGACGTCACATTCCAGAAATAATCGAACATATTTTATTTATTTGCCCGACTTTCACAAATGAGAGACAAAAGTTCCTTACTGATTTGTTGAGTTCTGTTATCAATACTCCAAATTTAGAGAATATGTTTAAGCCATCAAAGAATCACTTAAAAACCATGGATGCCACATGTAAATTTCTTCACAGGACCATAGGGTCCAGGCTGAGAGTTAGATAAAGTCTATTTTTCACATTATCAAGAAATAAAAACTTAATACGTGTTGTCCTGGCGCACATCATTCACCAGAATGCAACCGCCACGAAATAAACAACCAACCAACCAACCATAGTACCGTTACATAACACAGCTAACAACTATTTGAAATTCAATTTCGTTCGAGTGGAATTATTTCCTCCTATCCATCAGTTTGAGAGATTTTCTGCCTATGAATATTCATAACCCGATATAAAAGACATTGATACAGTAATATGAGAATGATTTAAGTGGAGATCAGAAAGATGTCATTATTCCGCAGAATCAATTTACAAACTTCCTCCTTGATTTATTTTATTAATTGAGTAGGAAGAATCGCTATGGTTATGTTTTGTCCATGTTGGTCTGCTATGTTGGCAGATCTTTGTCTGTGATATCTCTACGGTCTCTATGATTTCCTGCTTTTAACATTATGCTTAGTCTCCAGAAAACAAATTTTCAATACACTAGACAATAGCGTGATAAGTAGCTGTTGTTACCCGTCATCTAAATACATCACTGGGCTGTTGAGAAACAAATCAACCACTACCTTTATTTGATGACTTATTGGAGCAGGCCTGTCGCCAGTCAAGGATTCAATCTACATGTATTAGGAAATCCATTGATATCAACTACGGTCTGTATAATTATCTGTTTATAACATGGTAGAGAGACCATTTACAATGTATGTATTACAGACAGTAACGTGATAAGAAGTTTCTTTGCGTTGCTGTCTTAATACTTCACTGGCGAATTGAGAAGTGGATTAAGCACTAACTTAATATTATAAAACATATTGGAACCTCTCCACTGAGAATCACTTAAGCAATCTATTGACACCATCCGATTCCAGAAAATGAGATAAACGGTTTAGGGTATAATTAGAGGTTATTACATGCCATTTGTCATATCATATCCCATATCAGCCCGAGACCTCCATATCAGTCAGAGGACCGAATTTCAGAGGGCTGATATGGGTCGAAGGCTGATATGGGGTATGAAATGAAAAATGACATGTTATAACCGTTTTATCATATATCATAATATCTATTGAAAAAGAAAAAAAAACAGAAATATTATACGTTTTCCTTTTGGTGTTCTGATTTTTCATTCGTTCTACAAAAGCAGCAGTGTCAGTTACTTCAGGTCGACATACATTTTCGATTTCATTTTGTGCAAGGTCTTCAAGCTGCATGAGTCTTTTTGCCAGTGATTGTAGCGTTCTTTCACTGGCAGCCATCTTCCTAGCCGCACACATGTGTCTCATCCCGCTTTACTTACATTGCCGGTCAGGGAGATAGCATCTTCCTAGCAGACGTCGAACGACCTATGTGGGATGCTTGCCAGTTACCAGCGGAAGGTCGTGGGTTTCCTCCGGGCATAGAGCCCGGTTTCCTCCCACAATAAAACTGGCAACGCCGCCATATAAGTGAAATAATCTTGAGCACCAAACACCAAACAATCAATCCTAGCAGACGACCCAAAGGGAGATAACTCTAATCCAAAGACCCCCCGCATTGATATTGATATGGATTTTCGGACCGGTCTGATATGGCTGATATGGATTTTCGGACCGGGGTGGGATATGGGTGCTGTTACGCTACCGATATCGCATATGCAAAATACCACATATTATTGATAGGTATATGATAATACGGAAATATTAACTTTAACCTCAACGGGAGGAAAAATATCAAGTGATCGAAAAAATGGACTAATTGAAATCTTCGGTCAATGTTTGGTTGTAGACATTTTGCGTTAAAAAATCCAAGGCCCGAAATTATTTGAAGCTTTAATAAGGATTAAGCTATCGAGCCATTGAAGAATTAGACATTTTATCACATTTTGTCTTTTCTATATAGAACACAAACTACTGTCGACATCCATATTAAAGAAAGCAGCACCAACGATACCAGCAAGAAACACCAAAATCCGAAGAAAAAAACGTGTTTCTCAAATAGAGACTTATAAATGACTTGACGTCACTCCCTCCTGTTCTTCCCAGTCGTCTGCGATATCCCGTGTGGCTGCGAATGAAATTGTGGAGATAGCGGAAAGATATGTTTGCCATATATGAAGATCAATGGTTTTATTGGGATTCGCAAATGCATCTCCACCAAAGCTTTGTAACTTGGTGTATTTTATAAACATCATATTTGCAAAATGTGCCTCTATAAATCGTGAGAGAGAGAGAAAACTCTATGAATCCACATCAATATGGGCAATTATGTGTTACTTCCCGAATTGTGAAAGTATGAACTGTACTCTGTCAAAGTTGTTTGAACTATGACTGAGGGGATTGGCTGAGTAGCTAAAGCACCCAGTTTATACCACTTTACGCTTCTATTCCAACCAATTAATGATGCTGGTCAGTGAAGAGATTAACCAGTAAATGTTTACTTAAAGGAGGGGAAATCTCTAGAAATACATAGGGATTATCGTCGATAACAACCTTCAAAGTACTTAAAACATTTCACGGCAATTACCTCCAGTGACCCTCAAGCTAATAAAAACAGACAGAAGTATGTCCTTTCAGTGGCTTATCTGTGTAGCCATTTTTCCGTTTTAGGATGACGTGATGTTGGTATAGCTATTTTTAGATCAATAATGACGTATTTTACCGCTCTCTAATGTATAAGGGTAGATTTAGGTCCAAAAAAACATGGCGACAAACTAGAAGTGGGAAGATTGTCTCCGAATATATAGGTCAGTATGCAACCGCGCGCCATTACTTAGCCAGCCATTGGCTAAACTGCATCAGATGACTACTCTATAACGCACTTACATTTTTTATTCAACAATAATTGGATAAAACTAATGAAAAAATGGTGGCGGCCTTGTGAATGGCCTGATGGAGCTTATTCTCTATTGTAACGCCACCTTCAAATTTCAATTATTCACTAATGAGGGGATAAAACATACATTGGGCAGTTGTTTTGGACTAAATGATCTCTACTCTTTCCATCTAAACTAGTCTAAAGCTTAGATTTTCTTTCCTTTTAAAATGGCCGTACAATATCGGCATTGTGTATGGTTGTGTTTTTTTTATTCCAGTTTAAGAAAGATAATAAAAAAGAGAATACAATACATTATTAATATAATTTGATGTGTCAGTACTGTAATTCAACAAAAACTGGTTGCTTTCATTATAAAAACGGTGACATTATTTCATAGGAATTACTTCTTAAATTCAAATGACCAATAAACAAAACTATGTGCAGGATAACTTGTAATAAGGTTCATTTCGTTCGTGGGAAGTTTGCGAAATTTTCTGGCTATGAATATTAAAAACCCGGTTTAAGAGATTGATACAACAATATGGAAATGATAGACGTCTAGATCAGAGAAATTGTTCAATCAAAGTAATTTACAAACTTCCCCTTATTGATTGGGTAGGATGATTGCCTCTGGCCTCTGGTTACATAACTGGTCTGTTGATAAAATACATATAACACTGCATCGAATATCACTCAGCCGAGATGTTGAGTGTCACCCGATACAGTGATAGATATATTATTGAAAGTTTTTCTTTTTCTAAATGGATTGCCTCACAGACTGGATTCGCTGAGCGATAGTAAGCTTTAATCTCACCAGGTTAAAAACGAATCAACCAACCACTGATATCGCATATGACAACATACATGTACAAGACCATTCCCCCTAGCGTCAAAATCAATATATTGACGACCTTGGATCTCTGATAAATGTCGTAAAACGGTAATGGTATAATATGGGAACATTAAGCTTAAAACAGGTGGTGGAAAAATTGAGCTCAAGTAATATTGAAATATTTAAACGATGTGTGGCATGTTTTAAACCTTAATTAGGAAATATGAATCTAACAATGAACGAATGAGAACTTTGTTCATATAATCTTGTCTTTCTTTCTAAATCTCTAACTACTGAGACAACACCAATGGTATCATTGGTAACACAAAAACAACTAAGCCACCAAGGAACGTGTCTAACAAATGAACCGGGTATACCATGACCAGTCACATTCGTTTGTTATCCCCAGTCGTCGTAGATGGCAATCTTAGTGGTTGGTGCTTATGACTTCCTACTGACGTATGCAGAACATATTTGTTGTGTAAAACAGTAAGGAAGTTTAATTTTGGCATATTTAGAGCCACTCAAAGCAAGTCTACATCGATTTTGATATTTAAGAAAATTTATTAGGTTTAAAACTGAACTGCAAAAACTGTGGATTAAATTGTCTTTAATATTCATTTACCCAAAAGAGAAAACCGAACACGTGTGTGTTATACTCAACTTCTTGAGCTGTTTATGATGGGCTTTTTAGGGTTACGATTACGGTACTAAAAACATTTTGTTGGGATGGTATTGTCCTGTAGAAAGAATTTATATAAAAGATATGTGGCTTTGCTGAATTTACATGATAATTAACTCTTAAGATCGCATCAGTATTTTTTTAATTTTGATTTGAATCACTTTTTATATCTGTGTTGTGGAGCTTACTATTCTATTACCGCAAAATGCTAGGTTGACACGCATAGTGGTCTCCCTTCCACAACTCTTCATGGTGTTTTTCAGTTAGCGCCTTGCCAAACCAGCATTATATTGTTATGTTTCTGTGCCTCCATTTACAGGTCAGTAGACTGATAGTTGTTATTTTCAGATGCCATCTATCGGTATTCGACTGTCCGTGGTTCTGTTATTCATCTGGTTCAAATTATCATTCTGATATTGTTGTTTAAGACAATTGGTTTTAAATGCCTTACACAACTCTTCATTGCGTTTGTCAGTTAGCGCCTTGCCAAACCAACATTATATTGGTATGTTTCTGTGCTCTCCATTTACAAGCATCACTTCCCACATTGAATGAACGAACACACCCAGGAGGAGAGTTACTGACTCATTGTCTTAAAATACTCATGGTATCAAGTGCTAGTCTAATATGATATCTAAACCATCATCTCTTGTAAATAAATCTGTTCCTGATTGTTTCAACCGAGTCGTCTGAATTCTTTTTGTGGGCTATTCACGTCCTCGTATTTCCGGGCTACAAATAATTCATATTCTACACTATTTGGATTACGGCACAGAAAACATATACATAGCAAAAGCTGTTGCATCCCTCATAGTGTTTGGGTGGTGCTTTATTGTAGAAATCGTTTATATAAAACTGGATTCATATTTTAATATGAATATTAAGAATAGGGTCATTGGCTGTAACATGAACGTACTTGAGGAATACCAAGCCCTTATGGCAAGTGAGAAACTTACGCTGAACATTTGCAAGAAAATTCAACAAAAGCGAAAACTCAATAGATGAAATCTCAAAATACAATGTTGACGGAACTGTAACCAGGGATTAAAAGTCAATATCGGTATCAAACAAATTGAAACACTTGATACACAGCTTCCGGTTGCCTTTTTAAACCCTCCACAGAATTATGGAGTTGTTTTATGGGTAGTTGGTACCACTCCTCATGCAATGCTTCTTTAATTCACGCATCTTTAGCACGAGGATCCTGACATTGAGTGTTACGTTCCACACATGTTCCAGGGAATTACGATCAGAGCTCATTGCTCGTCAAGGGAATGTTTTCTGTATAGCATTGTTTTGCATAAACTGAGTCTCTCGAACGATGGACCAAGCGCTATCACCCCTGAATACTGTTCTCGTGCTTAGTTAACAAATTGTGGAAAGACAATTTGATTGGGCACTTCCCGGATCAGTCTGCATTGAATGGTTACGAAATGCATCTTGCAGTCAATTGAGAAATAGCCCCATACCGTAACAGAAACATCACCATATGGTACAGTTGGCATGATGGTTCTTATACTGTTTGAAACTCTCTTTAAACGTGTGTTACATTTTTATTAGAATTAACGAAGACATTAGCACAAAGTAACTTTTTTGAACAACACATTCTTTTCGACACCTTTGGCGGTGACTATTGATGTATACAGTACTCAATAAAGACACAGGTGTCGAAAGCTGGTATTGTTTCCCCAAAAAACTTTCTGCGTAGTGTTGCCTTAATGATTTCCCATCATGATGTTTCTTGTTACAGAAGCTGTGCCAGGAGGCCTCCAAACGGTAATTCTGCCATCAACAGAAGGCAAAATAAATCTGCTCTCGTCTGATAAGTCGGAAAAGTAAGACTAGCTTTAGATATTTGAAAATGCTACATTTATTACTAAATTGGCATCATTGAATATGCCCAAAAAATAGAACTGTAAAACTCATAAGCGAACCCATCGATATACTTTGAAAATATCATTTCAACTAAACATGACATAAATGTTCCATAAAATATGGCAACTGTGAAAGGCTTAAAAGCACACTCGCTCCGAAAAGCTAACGGCACCGTATAATTTGAAGAACGTTTTTAGAGTGTCCATCGGGTAAAGGCCCGTTCTCACTGTGCGATTTGTCGAACCGACTTGTAGGATGCGACTAAAATGGATGCTTTTAATTGGTCAAAATTATTTATCAACCAATCAAATGCATCCATTTTAATCGCATTCTTCAAGTCGGTTCGACAAATCGCACAGTGAGAACGGGCCTTAAGAAAGACCCCAAAAGCCTGCCGATAAATTTAAGAGTGTAAACCACAGACTAGAAGACCTGAAACGAGAGTAACCCAACGTTTTAAGTTAACCGAAACTGATCATTGTTGTTGCAATCGGGCTTCTTTTCACTCCCATTTATGCATTCTATACCTACTTGGACATGTTTTATGTGTCCTATGTTTAATGTTAATGGTTTTAGTTGTAGTAAACTCGAGTAAATCGGTTCTCTTAACAGTATACGGCGGGAAGTGGGCCTTTAAGTATTACAAATGTCAAATCCTCTGTACTTTGCCACAAAAATGGCGATCAAATTACCTAGCGAGCTAAGCTGTGAAGTCAGGGTAAGTCATCTGTTAGTTTTGATTGATTGATTAGAGTGTTACGCCGCACTCGAGACTATTTCGTTTATTAGTTTTGTACCTGCAGTTTAAGTTAAAACGAAATCTAGAAGCCGAATTTTAGAAATGGAGATTAAGTAGTCTTTTAACGTTTCCGCGTGGTGAATTTAACACATTGACATTTTGTCTGGCAAAACTTTAAATGTATCACTTTTTTTCGAAACGATGCATTTGGTGAAATGGACGATACGGAGATGGTATTATTATACTGTTTAACAAAATACATGCTATTAAAGACGAATGCCCTATGTATGAAGTCAGAAGCCGGACGAGAAACAAGACCAAATAGCAGTGATACGTCCAGACTGAAGATCCCATTAAATAATCGATAACCATCAAAGTGTGTGTTCTTCTAGACGTTAAAAAGAAGATTACCATTGTTTTAACTCGTATGGCCTTAACCGGTCAATTGTTTGGTGTTTATATTACACATCTTATTAATTTCAAACGGGAATAAACACTTCCCCCTTCTGTCCAGGTATTCAATAATGAAACGGTTTGTTGTTCTACATTTTTAATCTTTGACGTGCTTAATACTAAGTTTGTTTAATCTATGTACCACAAATGGCGTATGAGAGGATATGTCTCGATTTCAGGTATATTCACTTTAAGAATAGTCTAATGTCGTTTGAGCTTTCTAAATGTTATAAACACTGGATTTACTTTATTAATAGTTCGTATGATCGACAAAAGATTAAAGAAATTCTACTTGTTTTGCCCTTGAGTGTTAAACATCAGGAACAACTTTTGATAGATGATAATTTATTTTTTGTTCTTAATACATTGTGCATACGTTTTTGGGGAAAATGGTAATTTGTTGGAAATGAATTTCACTGACGAGCCATGGACAAATGTATAGTGATAGGATCCTACACCAATGACTTAATAACCGAGCGGGGAATAATCGTATCATTCAGTTAGCATAATCACCATTGGTTGTGAAGTGGTCACGTTCCGTAAGAATTAATACAGCTGAATTAATATTTCATAAATTTTTTATATGTCCGTTTTTTAAATACAAATGGCACTCAAGTGTCTATTATTAACCCCAAAGCACAACTAAGGGGACGCACTCACGAAGGTGTGAGGTAAATACAGGAACCGATAACGGTGCATTTTACACCTAACATTTTCTAACCTGGTCTAAAATAAATGTAGATGAATTTAATATTTTGTGAAAAATCCATTATTTTATTTCTGTAGGCAAGGGTAAACGTAACAAAACAGTGTGCACATTCTTCAACAAGGATTATAATTTGTGTAAATAACCTAAACAGCTTTTTCGCGAGGTCCCGTGAGAAGTGATTAATAAGCCACTTTCAAGCTTGACTAAAACCCCGCGATATTACGCGAGAAAGGCGTTTAGGGGTATAACATTCACTGACAATTCGTTTGTTTAACATTAGCGTGTATGGTGATCGGCGGTTACCGTATCGTTTTGTCTTTGATTCTTTATTTCTAATTCGTTTCTTTAATCCAAGTATTTTTGTGAAACACACCAGAAGCTATCAGTTGCGTTTTTTTCAGTTGACACTCATTACAAATATTCCTATCGCGTGTATACGCCTCTCAGTTATCAAAAACCGACGGAGAAAAACACAACTACGAGGTGTTATTTTTGTGATAGAAATAATAGTATTTTTTGTCGGTCACAAAAGTATCTAACGGCGTTGTATATATCTCATATATCTCGTAAAAAGACTTTGGTAAAATGTATAGATGGTAAGTTGAGAATCACAGACAAAACAACAGGGTTACAGCCGACCTCCATAAGCACTGATGTTAAATATACAGCCGATCGCTGAAAGTTATAACCCCTAAACACAAGTCTCGCGTGATCTCGTGGGACTTCGGCCAAACCCGAAAGAAGCTTGTTGGGCCATGCCGTTCATAGATCAACGCTTACTGTATGCATAGCGTTTACGGAGAAACCTGTTCATATATTTAGTTCTGCCACCTGTGATTCTTCGAATTCTACGTGTTTCACCCATATTTTTCCGAGGCAAGCAAACAACCCAACGAAGATACTTGACTGCTTTCATTAGAATGAACGTGCGTAATTCTGAACTAGTTTTGCTATGCGTATTCTGTTAAACCAAAAAAAAAACCGGCCTTCTGTTCTTTTTTCAGGTCGTTTTGACAAGTGACGTAGCTATCTATGGGGAGGTGTGGGTGTGTGTGTGTGTGTTTGGGGGGGGGGGGGGCGGGGGGGGGACTCTTTGACAGGAAGGAAACCCTTGACCTTCGGCGAGTACAAGACAGCTTTTCTACACACGGCTATCAAATGAAAAAAACAACGTTCTGGTCTGAACGGGACTCCCTGCATCGATGGAAGGTATGTGTTATACTGAGGGCCTATCATCAATGCTGACTGAGCTTCCAGTTCGATTGAAGATATTTCCCAAAATTCAGCTATAACAGATCAAATTCCATAAAAAAATGAACAAATTATTTCAAACGAATAGTAAACATCTTCTTTAAGGACCTATGTATATAGAAAAATGTTTGGAATATCCGATTATAATATGTAAAGTACATAAAAAGGTAAAGTATGTTTTTTAATAAACACATATCTATGCATGGAAAACTGCTGTATACCAAGCTACCATACTATCTGGAGTGACACACAATCCTATTACTTATTGACTGTGTAAATGTCCCACTTGATACCGGATGGCGTAGGTACACCGGCCAAAATAGAACATATGGAGTCGGCGTTTCTACAAAATGTCCTTAGGCGGTTGCAAATAGGAGAGATACAGTGTATTTCAGTACACGCGATTTTTTAATAGCGACAATTGGTCTGAATATACGATTTGTGAGTGTCAGCCGGTAAGGATTTCTATTGATCACATAGATGTGGCCAATACATATTAAGAAAGTAATTTATCGGGCAGTTGATTATTATGTTGTAAATGAATCCTCGGGATTACCGCGGGAATAAATGTAACTCAAATTTCTCGCACGATCGATAAAAAACAGTTATTTCCTCTAAATGCTATAATTGTATTTCGTCTCATCAAAAAATTATTTTGGGAATCCTTTTTCTACAGACGGTTTATTTTATTAATGATTGATATTTTCTAGGTGTAACGGAACCAATCTGTTGTGTTTTAACATGAATTTCCAATTTCTGTGCATCGTAGCATATCTATTACGTAGCCATACCACTAAATATTGGATTGTTACGTATACAGTGCAGGTTACAATAGTGGCAAAAATATATAACTGCCACTAAGTGAAACATACATATTGCCAATCAAATCCCAATCAGGAATTACTTCATCTAGTCACGGTCATTATACAGTTATATCTTAGCTATTTT
Source organism: Lepidochitona cinerea (assembly GCA_963971465.1). NCBI lineage: Eukaryota > Metazoa > Mollusca > Polyplacophora > Chitonida > Tonicellidae > Lepidochitona > Lepidochitona cinerea. The sequence goes on from OZ020565.1 coordinate 11,916,912, forward strand.
CTTGAACTCGATAAATAAACACACAGGTGGACCGATTACAGGGTGAACTAAATTGGTTTGTTGTATATAATGAAGGGGCCCCCGTGGCTCAGTAGGTAGAGCGTTGGACGCTCAATCCGAACAGCCTTCCACCAATGGGTCGCGGGTTCGAATCCCACTCAGTGCCACAAAATTGGAAAATGTTCTGCCTGGGTTTTCGCTCGAACGACCTATGTGGGATGGTTGCCAGTTACCAACAAAAGGTCGTGGGTTTCCTCCGGGCATAGAGCCCGGTTTCCTCTCACAATAAAACTGGCAACGCCGCAATATAAGTGAAATAATCTTGAGTGCGGCGTAAAACACCAAACAATCAGTGTACATAATGAAACACCCAACCTTCCGGTTATACCTGGCAACTATTCCTCGTAAGACCTTCCATGGAAATAATGCCCAAGACGTTAAAGCTTCTCCCTCGCCCACCTCTTGTATTTCGAACTAAACTTTAGAAGACAGAAATTAATATAATAGCATACTATTATTTAAATTATCGAACCTGATGTATAATGGACAAAGCATCAAATGCGATCCTGGATAGTTGAGAAACTAGGGTAATACGAGCTAAGGTATTTGACGGTTTTCTATAGGTCATTAGCGATGAGAGATTTATCAAGTATTCAACAGTAAGTGCTTTTAAGATTAAGAACAATTTATTCTGAACGTGAGTGGTTCTCGTAAGGATTTATGTTTATGGATGTGAAGGATCACTGAGTGGAATACACATTAGGGGAATAAAACAAAGCTACCCGTCAAACCGTTCTGGGAGCGGTTACCATGGTTAATTAGATACGCCTGGCATCTTTAGTTTATATACACTAAAACACACCGGCACAGAGACAATTTTCTTGACTAAAATAAGCATGGAGACAAGTCTATATTTGTGTTAAATGAGGGTGTGTGCATTTATACTCGGTCATAGGTTGTAGTAATAAACTAAACCCATGATATTTCATTAGGTTAAAACAGACAGTAGTTTGGCCTTAGTCAGTATATGTTTCAATATATAACGAAGTATTTCAGAAATAGAAATATCACCGCTTTTATAATGAGAAATAAACCTGGAAAAAACCGTTTTTGTTGCATTACAGTACTGACAACCCAATTTATATGCAAAATTTATTGTATTCTCGTCTATATTATCTTTTTGAAGCTTGGAACAATAAACCAATCATACTCATTTTCGATATTGTATGGACATTTCGGGTGGGAATGCGACTGATGATCCCTTAGGTGACTAGCCTTCTACACCTACTACAACTTCTGTACTACCACGCTGATTTTATGGTGAATAAAAATCAATCAATATAAAAACAATTTTATATTTAGAAAATCAGACAATATACTCAGGGATTCTCTATCCAAGTGGCATAAGTTGTCAACTTTAATAGAGAACGGTTATTTGCAACAGATTGAGATAATTGTTCGTTATATTTACCAAACAGTCCAAAATAACGATTCTACGTCGAACCAATCTTACAGATGTACGTTTAGGGAGCAGCGAAAACCCCAAATGTACTCATACATCCCATATCGAAACAAAGTCGTCCCCTTAAAGGCCCACTTGCCGCCGAAGCCTGTTTAAATTTGCTAAGAAAACCAATTTACATGAGCTTACTACGACTAATACAACTAAACTTAAACATAGGACACATAAAACATGTCTAGTTAGCTTTAGAATGTAGAAATGGGGTGAAAAACAAACGAAGAATCGAAGCCTGATTACAACAACAACGATCAGTGTCGGTCAACTTTCGTGTTGGATTACCCGCATTTCAGGCCTTTTTATCTGTCGTTTACACTCAAATAATTATCAGCAGGCTTTTCCAGTCGCTGTCAACCGATCGTCAGTCTGTATGTCTCAGATAAATAGGCCTACGTAAAATTACACTGTGCCGTTAGTTCACTCACTCGACTGAAACATAAAATCGCCAGTAGGGGGCAGTTTGGTTTGTTTACGTTACGGGCACCTAACAATTCAAATTTTCAAATTCATAATTTAAAAATACAAAGTGACGTCCAAACTTTTAAATTTTGGTAAAAATAGAAAGTTCCTAACTTATATTGTCTGGGAAAAATACAGACAACGGACTTTCTTTTTTAATGTAAACAATATTCCTGATTTTCGCGGCAAGCGTGTCTTTAAGTCAGTAATATTTAAGTGCCTCGTAAAACATTAATCAATCAAGCAATCCAGTATCACCATACTTCTTCGGCTTGCAGAAGTTTCTGTCTTTACCTATAATTTTTACTAGATGAACTTTTACCTTCCAAAGGTACTTCAAACGTTGCAGCCTTTCTGGTAACCAGGGTTTCTAAATAAAGTCTTCTGCTTAGTGAAAATCATACATCTCAAAAGATAGCAAAACCGCTTTGAAATTCAACGTGTGAGATGATGTCTTTCTTTGCTTACATTACTTTAAAAAAAACGTAAATCTGATGTGCTGCCTTCCCCGTAATCTGCTTCGGTCAGTTGGTTGTTTTCTTTTTCTATAAAATCAGACCAGGAATATAAAAAAATACAGAACATCAGAATACATTTTGAATCATTTCTATGTGCCAGCTATGAAGTTTGTGTCATGAACAATTCACGTTTAGGATTGATTGATTGATGGATTGTTTGGTGTTTTACGACGCGCTCAATATTTTTTCACTTATATGGCGGCGTTGCCGGTTTTTTGTGGGAGGTAACCGGGCTCTATGCCCGAAGGACACCCAAGACCTTCCACTGGTATCTGGCAACCATCCCACATAAGTCGTTCGAGTGAAAACCCAGTCAGACTTTTTTTGACTGATTCGATCGGATTCGAACCCGCGATCCACAAGTTAAAAAAACAAGTATCGCCTGTTTCAGCGGTCTTTCACTTAAAAATAAATAACTGCTTTTCAAACCCAACTGTTCAATATCCTCTATAACTAGTTCGAAATGTTTACTACATACGGCCCTGAGATTAGCAGTTTATCCGACGTTAATAATAGAATTGCTTTGTCCGATCAGTTTTTTGAAATAGACAACTATGATAGGGTTAAAGTAGTGCCCAACATTATTCTTTCCACATGTGCCCAAATCCAGTGTGATTAATTGTTCTGTACTAGACTCTGTATATCCAATGTTGAGTAGAAGAACAAACAAGTGTTGGGAGAGCTTCTGTTGATATTCACTACCCAAATATAATGCCCTGGTTGGTCAGATAACTTCTGCAACAGAAGAAACTCTATGAAATGGCGAGCCTTTCTAGACATTCTTGGGCATACAATCCATCTTTCTCTCTCTGTATTGACCGACTAAATGTAGCTTGAGCTGCCAAAATGTTGATATTTTGACTTTAAAACAGAAAGTTGAAATTATTGCCTATTTTTTCTCGTATGATTCAGAAGCTTTATAGTGCTTCTAGTCTCGAAAATGTACGATAAAGTATTGTTTTGAACTAACTTTGGTTTAGAATGAATGAATGGTCGTCCCGGTTATTTAAATTCTTTTCGAACACGTTTTCGGTTCGTACAGGCCACATACTGTATGGATTTTCCTCATTCCAACGCCAATCATTTAGTTTTTCGATGACTTTCAAAGCCTCTTACTGTCGTGACGATCAGAAATTATGAAAAAAATAGGAATTTTGGCAGCTCATGCCACTTTAATTTAACACACAGGTGGATTCTCATGAGGAAACGCAATCTTATATAAAGCTAATATATGCTAGAAAAAATGTAGATTTTTGTTAAATGTGAGAATTCCTTGAAATAGTCTCATGGAACGTAAGCTACTTTCAAACTACAGTGTTTTATCCTTATTAACGACATTTTCTCTGTATTAGGAAATTTAATTTTGACTTTTGTCTGCATAAATTCAAGTTCTATAAGAGACAGTATGTAAACATATTGTTATTGTCAACATATTTTACCATTCATTGTATATTTGTCTATTTTTAAACTAATTACATATGGACAACAAATGGTTTTTAATAGTTTCCAGACTTAGCCAATCAAACAAGTTTAATAAATTTGTAAATCTCAATATGTCTATCAGACACAGCCGCTATCTGGTATTGGAATCTAGAAATCAAAGGTTTTACATTAGAGAATTAATTAGGCTGTTAAATTGACATTTCTGCTGAGTAGACGTCAAAACGTATATAAACGGACAGTGTTGGGTTTAAAATTGTTAGCTGTGACGAAGTATCAACGATATGAAGATGACAAGAATGAGCTCTCTTCGCATTGTTATAACTGTATGTGTGTTGGCAGTTTATGTCAATGTTGTCAACGGTGCTGGAGGTAAGTTTGGTTCAATGAAGACGTTAAGACCATTTTGAAAGAAATTTTAAAGTGGCATAAGCTGCCAAAATTCACACTTTTTTTGTTAATTTCCGATCGTTTCTTTTCAATATTAAAATACATTTATATAAAACCCATTATTTAATTGCTTGGACATATGTATCAACATGATCTACCAGCTAGTAAATGTTATTACAAAATTGTTGTGTCCATTAATTTTAATTGTAGTCATTGTCCCTATTCCTACTGAAAACGGGATCAACAGTAAACAACAATAAATGGTTCAATAGGTTCGTCCAACCCGCAATATGAGGTCAATACCTTTTGATAAAAAAATATCAGTAGCTACTGCTGACTTGATTATTAAAACACCCGAAAAAAGAATTGAATGTGTAGAGCAGTAGAAAATGAATTGAATGACTATGATACAGGGGCAAAAATGCTGGCAGTGAAATGGAAATCCCATTTTCCGTTTTTACATTGTTAAAATCATGTATCTTGTGATGTAGAAAATGGAGTAAAGTGCAGGAATGGCTTTTAGAAAAACCGGTAATTATTTCAAAATCTGTTGATAATTTGTATGTTTAAGATGTAAACATATGGTCTGCCTGTACTACTTCAAATACACCATTAAATGGAATATTCTCGTCGTCGTAGCCTTTTTGACAGTAGTGCTTCATACGAGCTTACTACCGATAAAATCACTAAAATTTAACATCTGATACATAAAATATGTCAACTTATGGTAAAAACGAGTAATTGATGGCGGAAATGCATACCTAAAACTGTAGTCCGAAAGTCAACAACGACCCAAAACCGCCATAAGCTGTTTGTCTATTTTGCCTTCCCCTTAAATAAAAACGGCAGTATGTATTCCTCAGGCATTTCCCAGCTGGTTTAAAATTCATAATTTAAACCATTTTAGACGATTATACTACATTAGTATATTGCCAGTGTAAACGGTCATCTTTTTTTAAAGGAAACAATTTTGTCTCATCTTGCGGCGGGAGTGCGTGTAACATTTTCAAGCAACTGCCTTAAAAACTTTACACTCTTTAGTGACGATATATGTTTTGATATAAACACCGTCGTTTTAGCTAACATTTAACTTCATCGTGTTGAATTTTAGATGGAGTTGCACCGAAAGACATTGAAGTGACCTATGCCAATGCATCAGACGTCTCACCAGAAGTGTTTGGCGAAAAAGGAGTTATATTGAACCAAGCCATCTTTTTGTCACCAAAGAACTCACAAGTAATAACCAAGTTGGAGTTTACATACTCAACAACGGTGACTACGGTTATACGGGTTGAACTGTACGATAAAGACAATATCTTAGTTGATACTGTAAGTTCCAATTTAGTTTTGTTAATGAAAATTGTTTTCCTCGCCAGTTGATAGGCCAGGTCGTATGGGGAATGTAATCTCCTTAATCGAAAGTCTGTCGTATGCAAATTTGAATCTTATTTTCATTTCTTTCGAACAAAACGTCAGAGGGTTTTAAATCACTATCTTTAGTTCCTTTCAGGAATCCCCTTGGTAAGTGTGTTACCATTTTTGTAAACCCTTCAAAAATTAACAGTAATCTCGTACGAACTTCAAATGAATACACCAAAAGAGACTAAAATTGGAGAAATATTGACGGATTAATATTGACGCGTAAAACACCAAGCAATCAATCAAATAACATTCGAGGGGTCTCTGCGGCTCAGTAGGTAGATGGTTGGACGCTCAATCCGTCTTGAGCGCCGCGTAGAACACCAATCAATCAATCAAATAACATTCGAGGGGTCTCCGCGGCTCAGTAGATAGAGCGTTGGACGCTCAATCCTTCTTGAGCGAGGCGTAGAACACCAATCAATCAATCAAATAACATTCGTCGGTGTTCTTGGATTCAACCGCATTTACTAATAAGATACTTTATCTGCCGGATTTAAGTAGAACTGTAGGGAAGAATGGATTAAGTGCCACCATTGTTGAAGGGAATAATATTCAAAACATTTTTTTTTTGCAGCGTAGGTTGCGAGCTTATAGCTTTTGGCCGGGATCAAGAATGATAATAAGTTTTAGGAAGAGTGCGCACATGGTGAGGATACCCCCCGTAGATCCTACTGCCACTTTTACAATAAGCCAATTAAAGGCCACAGCTCTCAAGGAAGGTACGCTTTCGTTTCTTTATGCATAATAATAAAGCAAAAGTAAATAGCATTGTGACTTTGTAAACATTTGTTGCAAAATCAATGTTAGACAATGTACACTGAGCAAAATCAATGTTAGTCAATGTGCAACATGTAAAATAAACATTAGCCAATTTCCATGTGCTAAACCAATGTTGGGTAATGTCCATTGAGCAAAACCAACGTTGGACAATATCCACCATGCAAATATCCAATGTGAAAACCAACGTTAGTCAAAAACGTTAGTCAAAACTTTTTTGTACATCGTTTCATGTTCTAATGACAATATACTTTTTGTCGCTGTGACGTTGCTCTTACATTGTGTTAAGTTTTTCAGTGGACCAGCGAGCGACTATCTAAATTTTATACACATCCTATAGCATTTTGTACAAAGAGATCTCTATGGGATGCGATGGTGTCGCAATAAACCAGTTAAACCAAAATTGGTTTTCAGGTGTTTCAAACAACTAACTTTTATTTAATTAATTTTTGTTTCAGACAAAGCGCAGACTAAAGAAAGTGGTGAGTTATAAACCATAAATTCCATTCGGATGGAATACTACAATATTAAAGTACAGTAAGCAGAAAAGAGTGTTTTTGATATAAATTTTAATAAAAGCTAAGAATTTTGTTATTGACGCCACAATCAATAGTATACGCAGGTATTTTTTTTTGCAATTGAAAGATTCCAACTATGTAAATCTTATCCATACGGAGAATAGGGTTGCTAAAAAGCAGAAAAAGTTGTTTTTATATGAGCTCTAAAAATTCTGATTTTTTCATAAGTTTCGATTGTCATGGTAAGTTAAGCGTTTGAAGTACCTTGAACAACTATAGGGTTGAGCTTTAAAAAACAGCTTTGGTTAAGCCAGTAACCCATATAAACCGACGATGTGTACAAAATAGCTAGGTTGTGCAAGTATAGCCGAGAAATCTGGGCTCTGCCGAATTATTTTGATATGTATATTGATATGTCTCCAAGTAACCTTTGCGCTAGTTCCCAATTAGTCTAAAAATAGGGAGGAAGAGATTTGCGTCTTTTCTTTATCTTCTCAGAACAACTAGTCAATAATGACGTTATCCACGACCTTCGTTGTGTACAATCTACAATTAAGATGTATTGACACAGCAGAGATCGTGTATTACGTCATCTATATTCTGAACTAAATAACTTTTGCAACTATCGAAGAGCTATAAATGCACCATTAAATTCTGTAAGTGCTGTAGCCGAAATTTTATTTTCTTTTTGTCAGACGTGTTAATTGCCTGTTCTATAACATACCTAACGTAAATTGGCACATATTCAACCAGGTTTTTCAAAGAACCTTTAAGTACAAAATGTGTTGTAGTACTTAAAACTGTGACTTAATATGTCCATAATAGGAGTCGTTTTGAGGGAAGGCGACATCCAGTTAACATATGACAAAGAGACAGACGGCACCCCTGTCCGGGCAAATGTATTTGGTGATAACGGAGAAGCTCTGAAACATGGAATCCTATTTTGTGCCGAGAACTCAAACGGCATAAAGAAGATAACGTTCCATTATACAATCAATGAGCAAAGTATCCTGATGGCTGTTTTATTTGATAAACAAAAGTTTAGTATTGAATATGTAAGTTTTAACTTTAATTTGAAAACTTGAAAAATCATTGCTACAAATCATTTTTCTTGCTAAAATGTGTTTCCCCTTTTTAAAATTGTCACATATAACGACCGATGCAATCATATTGAATGGCAAATATGTTTGTTAAGATCGTAGGTCTTGAAACAACTCTTTCGGGTATCTTTCTTTTCCGTCTTTTTAATCATATTCATTAATAATATACGTGTTTCCGTTGAATCCTATAAAAAAGTGAGAGGAGGTACCCTGTGGCTTAATAGGTAATAACTGTTGATTCACGTGGGATAGCTTTCAACAACGGCAGATGTCAGTTTATCCCAGTTCATATGGCAGCGTGCAGTAATCTTTTATTCACCCTTTAGTTTATAACACTTATTAGTCTAGCAGAAATAGTAAACAAAAATCTAAAAATAATATCTCAACAATTAGAGAGCTGAAGCTAGTTAAAGAAGAACGCTGTTCAAGACGAAATATTCCATTTAGACAAATCTGGATCCGTCACATTGTGTATAGTTACTGCGACTCTTGCTCTGGGAATGGATATATAAAGATATGCGAGTTTATGTTGTAGAATGAATAGCTGCAATGTACGGACACCAATCTGAGTTTGGTTGGTAATAACTGTTAATCCATCTTTGATATTTTTAAACAGCGGCGGTTGAGAGTCTATCCCAATCCATATGGTAGCGTACAATTTTCATTTGTTAACGCCGGTTCTTGTGTAATGATAGCCCCTATGATTCCTACCGTCAGTGTATCAATCAGCAAAGTAAAAATAACTGCTCTGAAAAAAGGTAAGTCTTTGATATAAACTGGATACCATGTATAGTAAAGTCGGCAACAGATTGAAACATAGGAAAATGTATCAGTTGTCTGATCACCGTACTTATATTATTTCGGATATATATTTTGCTTTACGATTAATTTATTTGTTTCAAATTGTTTTAAAACTTTAGTGATAACAAAATTGTGCCGCCTTGTAGCTAAAAAGCTGCTAATGATAAAAAGGAAACCATACCATTAAATAGAAGATAATTTAAACCATTCTGCTCCTATAAACTACAACACTGACACAATACCATTTTACTAAAGAATAACTACAATCAGTATGTACATGTATATGCTGTAATCGTATGTTTATCATGCATTTTTCTTGTTTATTATTGAATGCTCTAATGTCATAACGTTATATCGTTGGATAAAATATAATATCCAACAAAATATAAAAATTTCTACTTACACGGTTTGTTGACACATGCAGTGTATCGTCTACCTCCTATCTGTTGGACATCAGACCTTTCAATGGTATTTAGAAGTTGATAAGTTACAATAAGGTGAAGAATTACTTATGGATAACAACTTCTAACAACGTTTCGAGATAGTTCTTACGTCGTTATCAAAGTCAATGATGAATTTAATAACGACATAAAAACTACATCGAAACGTCGTCACCCCATTAACCAAAAGGTTGTTTTCCATAAGTAATTCTTCATCCTATTGTTCGACACCGTTTTAAGTCATATGTTGGGTGCACCTTTGAACAAATAACTTTAATTTCAGCCGAGGAACCGATTACTGGCGGGGGTGAGTATAAAAAAAACAGTTTTTTTCATGATTTCATTTAATACTATTTTTGCTTGAGTGTAAACAGACATGTGTTTAATGTTAAAAAAATTAAGACATCACCACATAGTTAGATGTTTTTTAACTACACGAGCTTTCGACACCTATACCCGTGTCTTCATCAAGTGTAAGATCATTAATCAATACTTTATTTATCGTAGAGGTTAAGAGAAATCGCATAAAAGCAGTAATGACTGTAAAATTTTGTAAAACCTGTTTTCAAACCTGTTTATCAATTGAAGTTAAAATAGTACTTAAACGACAAGTTAAATGACAAATATACGATATATTTAACTTTTATATGTACCGGTCAATTTTAGATGGAGTCAAACTGACTGAAAGCGACCTTGAGATTACCTATGTGAAAATAGAAGACGGTACCCCTGTGTCGACAGATCTGTTAGGCGACAAAGGAGAAGCATTAAAAAAAGGACTTCGTTTGTCTGCTGTGCATCCAAATGTCATCAGGGACGTCGAATTCAAATTTACAACAACAACAAACACTTTCATATGGATAAGATCATACAACGAGGACAATTATGAGATAGACTCTGTAAGTTCGTTATTTAGTTAAATTATGATACGGAAAAATGCCACTGTCTTTAACCTCTTCCTAAGGTTTAGTGTCATATCCGTGGGTTTTAATTGCATAATAAAATGACATTCTCGCTATTTTCTAACAGATTCGGGATGGTATTGGTCGTTCGGAAGACGATTGTATCTGATAATGTATTTCTATGAATACTACTTCTTTGCAGCGTATGTTCCCAGTTACACCTCGCAGACCTGGCGGAATCCGGTTCACCTGGGAGTTCCCTCGGCGTGTCATGAAAATTGGAGCTGGTTCTGCCACTGTTACTATCAGCAACATGAATCTCATTGCTCCTGCTAAGGTATGGTTTGGAAAAAAACTTTTAATGCGGTAAATACATGCTTAAAGTAAACGACAAACAGATTTACTCATTTCAATTCATAGCAAAAACAACGACGTAATTACGCACACACATAATACAGACAGAGAAAGAAAACTTTGGTCGAGTATTGGCTATCAACCAAATATTACCAGAAACTCCTAAGTTGCATTTTATCTTTCAAAATACTCACGATAAAAATACATAAACAGCTTTTGTCTGTGTAAAAATATCTCAATAGTCTAACCATAGAATAAAATGGAGGAATTATATATTATGCGTTAGTTACTATACTCTATTAAACTTAATGATACAAACTGTTCAAGAGATACACTTGAGAGTTTTCTTTAGTAAACGTAAACCATCTCTTAGAAATTGGTCAAAATGCTTTTATCTCTATATATGCAAAGTTCCAATATAAATTTAGCTCTTTAAGCATAGTGATGTCACTCAAATAATGGCCCAGTCACAATGTCCGCGATCTGTCGGGGATTAGTTTTGTCTGGGGGTCGTCGTAGAAAATAAAGAATCCTAGAACCATCCTATCAATAATCCTAATAAAAGTTGAGCAGTCACATTGTCTGAGATTTTTTTAAGGATTTTGACCCGGTTTTGTCAAAAAATCGTAGGATTAGCCTCCGATCGCATCGGAAACGATATCTGCGAGGGTGTGGGGGGAGGAGGGTTTTCTGACCTCGCATCTGTATTTTTTAATCGGAGGGCATCGAAGGTCATCGGAAATTGTGTCTGGGATGGCCAAAATGGGTGTAAAATCTTGCGAGCAATCTTAAAATTTTAAGTTCAAAGTTGGGGACCGCGACGGCTGTGGCGATGCCTAAAAAATCTGCGACAAGCAGCAGGCGTCCTGAGACCGCCTCCGAGGGGTGCAAAGATGTGAGATCTGTCTCAAGATTTTGTTAAAATGTCCCGGGTTTTACCCATCGCCGACGCATCGTAACTGATTTGTGACTGGCCCATTAGTGTGTAAAGCCCCGTTCAGGTCGAGTTAAGATCCGATGCGATCGTCGTAAATCTGTAGTGAATCTGCGATCAATCAGTTGGAGAACTTTTTAATCTTAAGGTCTTAAGATTAATCTTAAGGTCACAGCCAATCAGCGACCTATACTTCATCACGTGATCATTTTTTCTCGGCGTTTCGAAGACGTTGTATTGTTACGTCATTCCTAGTGGCGTACCAGTCTGCAGAATATAGTGACGGAATTCCTTTCGGATCAACTGATCGCGTCGACCTGAGAGGACTGAAGGACTGGTCAGTCGGTTATCGTTTGGTTGAACGATAAACCAGTCTCAGTTGACATGAACGGTCTTAAGATTCAATCAAAGACAATCGGATGGGATCCTAACTTGACCTGAGCCGGGTTTAAGTTACCTGTAATTGTCATGTAATATATGTTTAACGGTTGGTTACCGGTTGAGACGGGTCGATGCCAGAATATAGAACGACTCGTTGTTTTTTTGTTCTCTGAGTAAAACAAACAGCATATGCCCTAATAATCAATTCCATTTTGTATGGTCTGAATGCCCCTCAATCAAAATGCTTATTAACGAATGTATTTGTATGACTTAACGTACGTACATGATTTCTGATTTCTATTGTCTCTAATAATTTACTTATATTCAACCTTTTTTATTCATGTGCATGATATATGTGTACCATGTGACCTGAGTGTATGGCGAAATTTGACCATACATAGAAAACAGCATTGATTCGGTAACATAAACTCACATATTTTTGTATTTCCTTTGCAGAGTAACGGAGACGAAAGGAAACGCTTCCAAATGGGAACAGAACATTTTAAGTAATAGTTTATTCAAAGAAAGCAGTTATCTTTCCTTTGATATTTCTGAAAGACAAACAGTCTTAATAAACAAAGAGCATTGCACGTGAAAATTAAAAAGTACGCCTCAGTCGTCTTAACTCTAAAGGCCATTCGTTGCATATGATTTGAAGCGCATTTTAAGGGATTGTCTTAATCCCAGTGTATATCCTAAGACCAGAACACTGCACAGAATAATTCTTTTTCTTATTTGACAGTGATGCTGACAAGTAAGATTCTGAACAATAGTCAAGCTCAGATCTAACTAGACCACACTCAATGTTTTTTCACTTACATGACGATAAAAAGAGGGTTATGATACATGTTTAAAAAGTGTAATGTACAGTTTTGGAACAGTAAAACGATCTCCAAGTTAACTGCTAGTAGAAGTTTATGACAATATATATATATACATGTACTGAACCGCAAAAGAAACGTCACCCTATTCAAATATTGCCATAAAGTCCATATATTATCATAATTTTCAATAATTTTTCTCTTTTGATATCCTTGCTAAACCTGGTTTGAAGCCAGTGGTCAGGGAAGTTTGGTTTCTGATCATGTCACTAATATGCAAAACACGTCGTAAAAGCACAGTTACTAAAGTAATGACCGGGTGCTTTTTCGGTTCGTTTTGCCTGAAGGTCAAAATGCACGTGTGTTGCGAGATGTCTTCCCTATAGAAAAGCACCGAGCATGAACCGAATTGCTGACAGTAGTGACATGTAACGACTGTCACGAAAGCAGAGAGACCAAGCCTTGGGAAGACTTCATGCTGACCAGACTGCAAGACCTGTGGCAAACCACTTAAATGTTCATGTCCGTACAATATACCGCCTTCAATGCAGCAACAGGTTCAAGCTACTGGCTGCTCTATGATTGTCCATAGTTTCCGATGTTTTTAACATACTCAAATATGTGTTTAACTTATTCAGCGCTTTAAAACTTTTTCGAAGTCTTTTACTTGAAATTAACAGATGATTTGGTACGTTATAGTTGGGATGGCAGTCAGGAAAAAGTAGAAAACTGGATTAATGTTAACATAGAATCCCCTAGCTATACAATTAATACCAGGCAATTATAAAGACAGCGAAACCAAACTGTTTAACATGTTGTGATTTATATTTCGGAAATAGTTCCACAAATACTTAATTTGATTCGATTAAAAACATCCACATTAACGTGATATACTAGAGGTCAAAATCATTTTATTTTGTTGTCATGTATAAACATTTTTTCTATAGATGTAAAACAAAACAACATGTGCTATCGTTCCCTTTGGACACTAGTGTATCTGGAGTACCACACGCTCCTATTGTTTATTGACTGTGTAAATGAAGCACTTGATACCGGGTAGCGCAGGTATACCATAGGAATCCGATTCGGCCAAAATAAAAAAAAACTCACAGTTTCTGCAATATGTCCTCATACCGTTGGCAGTAGGAGAGATATTTGTATTCAGCATCCACGGCTTTTAATAGCGACAATTTGTCTGAATTTACAACGCCTGAGTGTCAGTCGGTAAGGATTTATATTGATCACATAGCTGTGGCCAATGGGCGAGTGGAATGCATAGTGGGAGAACTGAAGGAAGATATAAATGAAGGTTACCTCACGGAATCTGATGTTAGCAATTGTAACCGTAATTTCTCGGAGGGTTGATCAATAAATAAAACGTAGTTTTTCCTCTAGATGATATAAGATGTGATATAATCATTGCTGTATGGAGATTGTTGGTAAACTGATTCTGGCGATAAGAACTCACCATTAATGGCAATAAGCTACACAAATTATTCAGGATATCGTTAGCCAAATGAAAAATATATTTTGACAAAATAAAAAAGATGCCTGTAAGTATGAAACTGACGCAGAGTCCATCTGGCTTCACAGAGCGAACATATTGAAGTAAAAATGTCACTTTGAGTTTGCAGAACACACCCCTAGAGCAGAAAGCCAATAGCGCGTATAGCCTCCATTAGTCCGAATTACAGCTTCCAATCTGCGTCTCATCCCTACGTTGGATCCGCCGAAGATGTAACTGCCGCCAATACCGATATAATGCGGCTTCCATTTTCTGGAGACTTTGTACAGGAGGCTCTAGTGCTTGAATGTTTCTAACCATACTATCCCAAAAGTGCTCTAAAGAATTCAAATCCGGACTCACGGCGGACCAAGGCAGTCCAGGCTGCAGTCAATAAGGTGAAGAATTACTTATGGATAACAACTTCTTGGTTTACTGGGTGACGACGTTTCGATGTAGTTCTTACATCGTTATCAAAGTCAATGCCAAACAACAAAATATAGTATATGTTATTAATTGAGTGTTTTCGTATTGCCTTGGTATTGGCCTGAGGGTGGCCGTATTGGCCCGAGGCCGCAGGCCGAGGGTCAATGCAACCACACAAAGGCCAATACCAAGGCAATACGAAAACACTCGATTCATAATAGTTTTATTAATAGACTGTAGAAGTTAATTTAATGCAAGCTGTCAAGTTGAACAGGAGGTCACCCACTGAACATTTAATCCATGCCCTAAACAAAATGACGTCAGACCTTTTTTGCGCTCTGTGTTTTTTTTCCTATATCGGTAGAGAAGTTTCTTCCTCTTCCGCTGTCCTCAAACGGCAATCGGATTCACTCACGGTAGTTTTTTCTTCCCACTATGATATCCTGTCAATAAAACCTTGTACAACGGGCTATGGTATAGACATTTTTATATCAACATCTGTCGTCACTCGAGATTATTTCACTTATATGGCGGTGTTGCTGGTATTTGTAGAGAAATAAAACAGCTTCCTTCTGACGACCGACACGTTAAGATACAATTCGAACGGCTGTATGTGCTTAATACGGTATATCGGTTTCTTGTAGTGCATTGTCGCGGTAAGACTGAAATAATGTTGAAGACGTTAAATCGTCACTCGCCCACATCTTTCAGTTCAAACTAAACTTTGGAGAAAAAAAAACCAATATAATAACATACCATTATTTGTAAAATAATGATAAATGAACAAAGCATCAAATGCGATCCTGGATAGTTGAGAAACTAGGGTAACATGAGCTAAGGTATTTGACGGTTTTCTATAGGTCATTTGCGATGAGAGATTTATCAAGTATTATCAAATCGTAGGATTAGCCTCCGATCGCATCGGAAACGATATCTGCGAGGGTGTGGGGGGAGGAGGGTTTTCTGACCTCGCATCTGTATTTTTTAATCGGAGGGCATCGAAGGTCATCGGAAATTGTGTCTGGGATGGCCAAAATGGGTGTAAAATCTTGCGAGCAATCTTAAAATTTTAAGTTCAAAGTTGGGGACCGCGACGGCTGTGGCGATGCCTAAAAAATCTGCGACAAGCAGCAGGCGTCCTGAGACCGCCTCCGAGGGGTGCAAAGATGTGAGATCTGTCTCAAGATTTTGTTAAAATGTCCCGGGTTTTACCCATCGCCGACGCATCGTAACTGATTTGTGACTGGCCCATTAGTGTGTAAAGCCCCGTTCAGGTCGAGTTAAGATCCGATGCGATCGTCGTAAATCTGTAGTGAATCTGCGATCAATCAGTCGGAGAACTTTTTAATCTTAAGATCTTAAGATTAATCTTAAGGTCACAGCCAATCAGCGACCTATACTTCATCACGTGATCATTTTTTCTCGGTGTTTCGAAGACGTTGTATTGTTACGTCATTCCTAGTGGCGTACCAGTCTGCAGAATATAGTGACGGAATTCCTTTCGGATCAACTGATCGCGTCGACCTGAGAGGACTGAAGGACTGGTCAGTCGGTTATCGTTTGGTTGAACGATAAACCAGTCTCAGTTGACATGAACGGTCTTAAGATTCAATCAAAGACAATCGGATGGGATCCTAACTTGACCTGAGCCGGGTTTAAGTTACCTGTAATTGTCATGTAATATATGTTTAACGGTTGGTTACCGGTTGAGACGGGTCGATGCCAGAATATAGAACGACTCGTTGTTTTTTTGTTCTCTGAGTAAAACAAACAGCATATGCCCTAATAATCAATTCCATTTTGTATGGTCTGAATGCCCCTCAATCAAAATGCTTATTAACGAATGTATTTGTATGACTTAACGTACGTACATGATTTCTGATTTCTATTGTCTCTAATAATTTACTTATATTCAACATTTTTTATTCATGTGCATGATATATGTGTACCATGTGACCTGAGTGTATGGCGAAATTTGACCATACATAGAAAACAGCATTGATTCGGTAACATAAACTCACATATTTTTGTATTTCCTTTGCAGAGTAACGGAGACGAAAGGAAACGCTTCCAAATGGGAACAGAACATTTTAAGTAATAGTTTATTCAAAGAAAGCAGTTATCTTTCCTTTGATATTTCTGAAAGACAAACAGTCTTAATAAACAAAGAGCATTGCACGTGAAAATTAAAAAGTACGCCTCAGTCGTCTTAACTCTAAAGGCCATTCGTTGCACATGATTTGAAGCGCATTTTAAGGGATTGTCTTAATCCCAGTGTATATCCTAAGACCAGAACACTGCACAGAATAATTCTTTTTCTTATTTGACAGTGATGCTGACAAGTAAGATTCTGAACAATAGTCAAGCTCAGATCTAACTAGACCACACTCAATGTTTTTTCACTTACATGACGATAAAAAGAGGGTTATGATACATGTTTAAAAAGTGTAATGTACAGTTTTGGAACAGTAAAACGATCTCCAAGTTAACTGCTAGTAGAAGTTTATGACAATATATATATATACATGTACTGAACCGCAAAAGAAACGTCACCCTATTCAAATATTGCCATAAAGTCCATATATTATCATAATTTTCAATAATTTTTCTCTTTTGATATCCTTGCTAAACCTGGTTTGAAGCCAGTGGTCAGGGAAGTTTGGTTTCTGATCATGTCACTAATATGCAAAACACGTCGTAAAAGCACAGTTACTAAAGTAATGACCGGGTGCTTTTTCGGTTCGTTTTGCCTGAAGGTCAAAATGCACGTGTGTTGCGAGATGTCTTCCCTATAGAAAAGCACCGAGCATGAACCGAATTGTTGACAGTAGTGACATGTAACGACTGTCACGAAAGCAGAGAGACCAAGCCTTGGGAAGACTTCATGCTGACCAGACTGCAAGACCTGTGGCAAACCACTTAAATGTTCATGTCCGTACAATATACCGCCTTCAATGCAGCAACAGGTTCAAGCTACTGGCTGCTCTATGATTGTCCATAGTTTCCGATGTTTTTAACATACTCAAATATGTGTTTAACTTATTCAGCGCTTTAAAACTTTTTCGAAGTCTTTTACTTGAAATTAACAGATGATTTGGTACGTTATAGTTGGGATGGCAGTCAGGAAAAAGTAGAAAACTGGATTAATGTTAACATAGAATCCCCTAGCTATACAATTAATACCAGGCAATTATAAAGACAGCGAAACCAAACTGTTTAACATGTTGTGATTTATATTTCGGAAATAGTTCCACAAATACTTAATTTGATTCGATTAAAAACATCCACATTAACGTAATATACTAGAGGTCAAAATCATTTTATTTTGTTGTCATGTATAAACATTTTTTTCTATAGATGTAAAACAAAACAACATGTGCTATCGTTCCCTTTGGACACTAGTGTATCTGGAGTACCACACGCTCCTATTGTTTATTGACTGTGTAAATGAAGCACTTGATACCGGGTAGCGCAGGTATACCATAGGAATCCGATTCGGCCAAAATAAAAAAAAACTCACAGTTTCTGCAATATGTCCTCATACCGTTGGCAGTAGGAGAGATATTTGTATTCAGCATCCACGGCTTTTAATAGCGACAATTTGTCTGAATTTACAACGCCTGAGTGTCAGTCGGTAAGGATTTATATTGATCACATAGCTGTGGCCAATGGGCGAGTGGGAGAACTGAAGGAAGATATAAATGAAGGTTACCTCACGGAATCTGATGTTAGCAATTGTAACCGTAATTTCTCGAAGGGTTGATCAATAAATAAAACGTAGATTTTCCTCTAGATGATATAAGATGGGATATAATCATTGCTGTATGGAGATTGTTGGTAAACTGATTCTGGCGATAAGAACTCACCATTAATGGCAATAAGCTACACAAATTATTCAGGATATCGTTAGCCAAATGAAAAATATATTTTGACAAAATAAAAAAGATGCCTGTAAGTATGAAACTGGCGCAGAGTCCATCTGGCTTCACAGAGCGAACATATTGAAGTAAAAATGTCACTTTGAGTTTGCAGAACACACCCCTAGAGCAGAAAGCCAATAGCGCGTATAGGTCACAACACCCAGTTTGTGTTTTCTCAGCCAATGAAAATTGACTTGAGCTAGAAGGTGGCTACATAGTGATAGTTTGGTATCTGGGTTATTTGAATATTGGATTGAAACTAACATAGGTCTACTGTACATACTTTAAGCTTTCAATCAATGCCTGATAACAGATTTTTGTGTGTGTTTTTTTAATGTTCACCCAATTTTGAAAATACCAAAGTTTGGCTAGAATAAGTAAGCCTAAAACTGTCAAAATGGCGGTACCCATGTTAAATTGTGTGTAGCTTGAAACCGGCATGCACTATGTCAACTTTATTTGGTTGTAAAGGATTTCTCATGTGTTGTTCTATTTGGAAATGGTTAGGAAAAGTCTTAACGAGATTTAGGTAATTAGCCACAAATCAAAACGTTAACATTACCGCAAATGGGAAATGAAACTGTATCATGTAACCTATAGTGAAGTGTGAAAAGTAAGTATTTTGTTCTAAATTTTCAAACCACCACCATTTTTGGTGCCGTTGTACCTGGACTACATATTTGAAATATAAAATAAATGAATTCAGTAAAAAAAATTAAATATTCACCACTTTTTCTGAAAAACAGGCTTTTGTGGACCAGGGCTAGGTTTGAGCAACCACAAGACTCTTATTGTAGGGTGTAAAATACTTGTATATGCCTCAGTAGTGATCCATTTCCATCAATGAGGTCTAGGAATGACATTTCACTTCTTGGAATTATTAATGTTTTTCAAAGCAAATGATTATTTCAGGCTCATTAGCTATTGATGTAAAATAACCAGACCCCCCCCCTCCCACCCCCTTCCCTGTGGGTCTGAAATGATATAATCTGTACAAATTGCCCTTTTTATATCTTAACAGGTAAGCTGACATGACTGTGGCCCTGAATTGGACAGTTTTTAAATCACTGGAGAAGTTTTATTAGCTTTCAAACAGTCCAAATGTTAAGAAATCAGACATTTTTTGGACGGGTGGGGTGGGTTATCTCCCCTGGCTCTGCCCTTATGGCAGTCTCTAACCCGGACAGATGCTAACAGTAAACTACAACCAACAACCCATCATTTCCAGCAAATTTGAAGGGTATTTGATGATTCACCTTTTTATAGCGAGGAATAACATTTTGAATTGGTCCTCAGAAAAACTTTAAAATATAAGCCTGGAAACATGAAGGGGGTGGGTGTGTAAATTACTTCGCAAATTCAAAACGACTGGCCGAAAAGCTTTGATCTTTTGAAATTCAATTTGATATTGGTTAATAAAAGCAAAGTTATTAAATTTGACAAATTTCGAGGAATTATATCCTTGTTATAGTGAAGTGTGAAAAGTAAGTATTTTGTTCTAAATTTTCAAACCACCACCATTTTTGGTGCCGTTGTACCTGGACTACATATTTGAAATATAAAATAAATGAATTCAGTAAAAAAAATTAAATATTCACCACTTTTTCTGAAAAACAGGCTTTTGTGGACCAGGGCTAGGTTTGAGCAACCACAAGACTCTTATTGTAGGGTGTAAAATACTTGTATATGCCTCAGTAGTGATCCATTTCCATCAATGAGGTCTAGGAATGACATTTCACTTCTTGGAATTATTAATGTTTTTCAAAGCAAATGATTATTTCAGGCTCATTAGCTATTGATGTAAAATAACCAGACGCCCCCCCCCCTCCCACCCCCTTCCCTGTGGGTCTGAAATGATATAATCTGTACAAATTGCCCTTTTTATATCTTAACAGGTAAGCTGACATGACTGTGGCCCTGAATTGGACAGTTTTTAAATCACTGGAGAAGTTTTATTAGCTTTCAAACAGTCCAAATGTTAAGAAATCAGACATTTTTTGGACGGGTGGGGTGGGTTATCTCCCCTGGCTCTGCCCTTATGGCAGTCTCTAACCCGGACAGATGCTAACAGTAAACTACAACCAACAACCCATCATTTCCAGCAAATTTGAAGGGTATTTGATGATTCACCTTTTTATAGCGAGGAATAACATTTTGAATTGGTCCTCAGAAAAACTTTAAAATATAAGCCTGGAAACATGAAGGGGGTGGGTGTGTAAATTACTTCGCAAATTCAAAACGACTGGCCGAAAAGCTTTGATCTTTTGAAATTCAATTTGATATTGGTTAATAAAAGCAAAGTTATTAAATTTGACAAATTTCGAGGAATTATATCCTTGTTATAGGTCACAACACCCAGTTTGTGTTTTCTCAGCCAATGAAAATTGACTTCGGTTATACAGGAGCTAGAAGGTGGCTACATAGTGATAGTTTGGTATCTGGGTTATTTGAATATTGGATTGAAACTAACATAGGTCTACTGTACATACTTTAAGCTTTCAATCAATGCCTGATAACAGATTTTTGTGTGTGTTTTTTTAATGTTCACCCAATTTTGAAAATACCAAAGTTTGGCTAGAATAAGTAAGCCTAAAACTGTCAAAATGGCGGTACCCATGTTAAATTGTGTGTAGCTTGAAACCGGCATGCACTATGTCAACTTTATTTGGTTGTAAAGGATTTCTCATGTGTTGTTCTATTTGGAAATGGTTAGGAAAAGTCTTAACGAGATTTAGGTAATTAGCCACAAATCAAAACGTTAACATTACCGCAAATGGGAAATGAAACTGTATCATGTAACCTATAGTGAAGTGTGAAAAGTAAGTATTTTGTTCTAAATTTTCAAACCACCACCATTTTTGGTGCCGTTGTACCTGGACTACATATTTGAAATATAAAATAAATGAATTCAGTAAAAAAAATTAAATATTCACCACTTTTTCTGAAAAACAGGCTTTTGTGGACCAGGGCTAGGTTTGAGCAACCACAAGACTCTTATTGTAGGGTGTAAAATACTTGTATATGCCTCAGTAGTGATCCATTTCCATCAATGAGGTCTAGGAATGACATTTCACTTCTTGGAATTATTAATGTTTTTCAAAGCAAATGATTATTTCAGGCTCATTAGCTATTGATGTAAAATAACCAGACCCCCCCCCCTCCCACCCCCTTCCCTGTGGGTCTGAAATGATATAATCTGTACAAATTGCCCTTTTTATATCTTAACAGGTAAGCTGACATGACTGTGGCCCTGAATTGGACAGTTTTTAAATCACTGGAGAAGTTTTATTAGCTTTCAAACAGTCCAAATGTTAAGAAATCAGACATTTTTTGGACGGGTGGGGTGGGTTATCTCCCCTGGCTCTGCCCTTATGGCAGTCTCTAACCCGGACAGATGCTAACAGTAAACTACAACCAACAACCCATCATTTCCAGCAAATTTGAAGGGTATTTGATGATTCACCTTTTTATAGCGAGGAATAACATTTTGAATTGGTCCTCAGAAAAACTTTAAAATATAAGCCTGGAAACATGAAGGGGGTGGGTGTGTAAATTACTTCGCAAATTCAAAACGACTGGCCGAAAAGCTTTGATCTTTTGAAATTCAATTTGATATTGGTTAATAAAAGCAAAGTTATTAAATTTGACAAATTTCGAGGAATTATATCCTTGTTATAGGTCACAACACCCAGTTTGTGTTTTCTCAGCCAATGAAAATTGACTTCGGTTATACAGGAGCTAGAAGGTGGCTACATAGTGATAGTTTGGTATCTGGGTTATTTGAATATTGGATTGAAACTAACATAGGTCTACTGTACATACTTTAAGCTTTCAATCAATGCCTGATAACAGATTTTTGTGTGTGTTTTTTTAATGTTCACCCAATTTTGAAAATACCAAAGTTTGGCTAGAATAAGTAAGCCTAAAACTGTCAAAATGGCGGTACCCATGTTAAATTGTGTGTAGCTTGAAACCGGCATGCACTATGTCAACTTTATTTGGTTGTAAAGGATTTCTCATGTGTTGTTCTATTTGGAAATGGTTAGGAAAAGTCTTAACGAGATTTAGGTAATTAGCCACAAATCAAAACGTTAACATTACCGCAAATGGGAAATGAAACTGTATCATGTAACCTATAGTGAAGTGTGAAAAGTAAGTATTTTGTTCTAAATTTTCAAACCACCACCATTTTTGGTGCCGTTGTACCTGGACTACATATTTGAAATATAAAATAAATGAATTCAGTAAAAAAAATTAAATATTCACCACTTTTTCTGAAAAACAGGCTTTTGTGGACCAGGGCTAGGTTTGAGCAACCACAAGACTCTTATTGTAGGGTGTAAAATACTTGTATATGCCTCAGTAGTGATCCATTTCCATCAATGAGGTCTAGGAATGACATTTCACTTCTTGGAATTATTAATGTTTTTCAAAGCAAATGATTATTTCAGGCTCATTAGCTATTGATGTAAAATAACCAGACCCCCCCCCCTCCCACCCCCTTCCCTGTGGGTCTGAAATGATATAATCTGTACAAATTGCCCTTTTTATATCTTAACAGGTAAGCTGACATGACTGTGGCCCTGAATTGGACAGTTTTTAAATCACTGGAGAAGTTTTATTAGCTTTCAAACAGTCCAAATGTTAAGAAATCAGACATTTTTTGGACGGGTGGGGTGGGTTATCTCCCCTGGCTCTGCCCTTATGGCAGTCTCTAACCCGGACAGATGCTAACAGTAAACTACAACCAACAACCCATCATTTCCAGCAAATTTGAAGGGTATTTGATGATTCACCTTTTTATAGCGAGGAATAACATTTTGAATTGGTCCTCAGAAAAACTTTAAAATATAAGCCTGGAAACATGAAGGGGGTGGGTGTGTAAATTACTTCGCAAATTCAAAACGACTGGCCGAAAAGCTTTGATCTTTTGAAATTCAATTTGATATTGGTTAATAAAAGCAAAGTTATTAAATTTGACAAATTTCGAGGAATTATATCCTTGTTATAGGTCACAACACCCAGTTTGTGTTTTCTCAGCCAATGAAAATTGACTTCGGTTATACAGGAGCTAGAAGGTGGCTACATAGTGATAGTTTGGTATCTGGGTTATTTGAATATTGGATTGAAACTAACATAGGTCTACTGTACATACTTTAAGCTTTCAATCAATGCCTGATAACAGATTTTTGTGTGTGTTTTTTTAATGTTCACCCAATTTTGAAAATACCAAAGTTTGGCTAGAATAAGTAAGCCTAAAACTGTCAAAATGGCGGTACCCATGTTAAATTGTGTGTAGCTTGAAACCGGCATGCACTATGTCAACTTTATTTGGTTGTAAAGGATTTCTCATGTGTTGTTCTATTTGGAAATGGTTAGGAAAAGTCTTAACGAGATTTAGGTAATTAGCCACAAATCAAAACGTTAACATTACCGCAAATGGGAAATGAAACTGTATCATGTAACCTATAGTGAAGTGTGAAAAGTAAGTATTTTGTTCTAAATTTTCAAACCACCACCATTTTTGGTGCCGTTGTACCTGGACTACATATTTGAAATATAAAATAAATGAATTCAGTAAAAAAAATTAAATATTCACCACTTTTTCTGAAAAACAGGCTTTTGTGGACCAGGGCTAGGTTTGAGCAACCACAAGACTCTTATTGTAGGGTGTAAAATACTTGTATATGCCTCAGTAGTGATCCATTTCCATCAATGAGGTCTAGGAATGACATTTCACTTCTTGGAATTATTAATGTTTTTCAAAGCAAATGATTATTTCAGGCTCATTAGCTATTGATGTAAAATAACCAGACCCCCCCCCCTCCCACCCCCTTCCCTGTGGGTCTGAAATGATATAATCTGTACAAATTGCCCTTTTTATATCTTAACAGGTAAGCTGACATGACTGTGGCCCTGAATTGGACAGTTTTGAAATCACTGGAGAAGTTTTATTAGCTTTCAAACAGTCCAAATGTTAAGAAATCAGACATTTTTTGGACGGGTGGGGTGGGTTATCTCCCCTGGCTCTGCCCTTATGGCAGTCTCTAACCCGGACAGATGCTAACAGTAAACTACAACCAACAACCCATCATTTCCAGCAAATTTGAAGGGTATTTGATGATTCACCTTTTTATAGCGAGGAATAACATTTTGAATTGGTCCTCAGAAAAACTTTAAAATATAAGCCTGGAAACATGAAGGGGGTGGGTGTGTAAATTACTTCGCAAATTCAAAACGACTGGCCGAAAAGCTTTGATCTTTTGAAATTCAATTTGATATTGGTTAATAAAAGCAAAGTTATTAAATTTGACAAATTTCGAGGAATTATATCCTTGTTATAGGTGACAACACCCAGTTTGTGTTTTCTCAGCCAATGAAAATTGACTTCGGTTATACAGGAGCTAGAAGGTGGCTACATAGTGATAGTTTGGTATCTGGGTTATTTGAATATTGGATTGAAACTAACATAGGTCTACTGTACATACTTTAAGCTTTCAATCAATGCCTGATAACAGATTTTTGTGTGTGTTTTTTTAATGTTCACCCAATTTTGAAAATACCAAAGTTTGGCTAGAATAAGTAAGCCTAAAACTGTCAAAATGGCGGTACCCATGTTAAATTGTGTGTAGCTTGAAACCGGCATGCACTATGTCAACTTTATTTGGTTGTAAAGGATTTCTCATGTGTTGTTCTATTTGGAAATGGTTAGGAAAAGTCTTAACGAGATTTAGGTAATTAGCCACAAATCAAAACGTTAACATTACCGCAAATGGGAAATGAAACTGTATCATGTAACCTATAGTGAAGTGTGAAAAGTAAGTATTTTGTTCTAAATTTTCAAACCACCACCATTTTTGGTGCCGTTGTACCTGGACTTCATATTTGAAATATAAAATAAATGAATTCAGTAAAAAAAATTAAATATTCACCACTTTTTCTGAAAAACAGGCTTTTGTGGACCAGGGCTAGGTTTGAGCAACCACAAGACTCTTATTGTAGGGTGTAAAATACTTGTATATGCCTCAGTAGTGATCCATTTCCATCAATGAGGTCTAGGAATGACATTTCACTTCTTGGAATTATTAATGTTTTTCAAAGCAAATGATTATTTCAGGCTCATTAGCTATTGATGTAAAATAACCAGACCCCCCCCCCTCCCACCCCCTTCCCTGTGGGTCTGAAATGATATAATCTGTACAAATTGCCCTTTTTATATCTTAACAGGTAAGCTGACATGACTGTGGCCCTGAATTGGACAGTTTTTAAATCACTGGAGAAGTTTTATTAGCTTTCAAACAGTCCAAATGTTAAGAAATCAGACATTTTTTGGACGGGTGGGGTGGGTTATCTCCCCTGGCTCTGCCCTTATGGCAGTCTCTAACCCGGACAGATGCTAACAGTAAACTACAACCAACAACCCATCATTTCCAGCAAATTTGAAGGGTATTTGATGATTCACCTTTTTATAGCGAGGAATAACATTTTGAATTGGTCCTCAGAAAAACTTTAAAATATAAGCCTGGAAACATGAAGGGGGTGGGTGTGTAAATTACTTCGCAAATTCAAAACGACTGGCCGAAAAGCTTTGATCTTTTGAAATTCAATTTGATATTGGTTAATAAAAGCAAAGTTATTAAATTTGACAAATTTCGAGGAATTATATCCTTGTTATAGGTCACAACACCCAGTTTGTGTTTTCTCAGCCAATGAAAATTGACTTCGGTTATACAGGAGCTAGAAGGTGGCTACATAGTGATAGTTTGGTATCTGGGTTATTTGAATATTGGATTGAAACTAACATAGGTCTACTGTACATACTTTAAGCTTTCAATCAATGCCTGATAACAGATTTTTGTGTGTGTTTTTTTAATGTTCACCCAATTTTGAAAATACCAAAGTTTGGCTAGAATAAGTAAGCCTAAAACTGTCAAAATGGCGGTACCCATGTTAAATTGTGTGTAGCTTGAAACCGGCATGCACTATGTCAACTTTATTTGGTTGTAAAGGATTTCTCATGTGTTGTTCTATTTGGAAATGGTTAGGAAAAGTCTTAACGAGATTTAGGTAATTAGCCACAAATCAAAACGTTAACATTACCGCAAATGGGAAATGAAACTGTATCATGTAACCTATAGTGAAGTGTGAAAAGTAAGTATTTTGTTCTAAATTTTCAAACCACCACCATTTTTGGTGCCGTTGTACCTGGACTACATATTTGAAATATAAAATAAATGAATTCAGTAAAAAAAATTAAATATTCACCACTTTTTCTGAAAAACAGGCTTTTGTGGACCAGGGCTAGGTTTGAGCAACCACAAGACTCTTATTGTAGGGTGTAAAATACTTGTATATGCCTCAGTAGTGATCCATTTCCATCAATGAGGTCTAGGAATGACATTTCACTTCTTGGAATTATTAATGTTTTTCAAAGCAAATGATTATTTCAGGCTCATTAGCTATTGATGTAAAATAACCAGACCCCCCCCCCTCCCACCCCCTTCCCTGTGGGTCTGAAATGATATAATCTGTACAAATTGCCCTTTTTATATCTTAACAGGTAAGCTGACATGACTGTGGCCCTGAATTGGACAGTTTTTAAATCACTGGAGAAGTTTTATTAGCTTTCAAACAGTCCAAATGTTAAGAAATCAGACATTTTTTGGACGGGTGGGGTGGGTTATCTCCCCTGGCTCTGCCCTTATGGCAGTCTCTAACCCGGACAGATGCTAACAGTAAACTACAACCAACAACCCATCATTTCCAGCAAATTTGAAGGGTATTTGATGATTCACCTTTTTATAGCGAGGAATAACATTTTGAATTGGTCCTCAGAAAAACTTTAAAATATAAGCCTGGAAACATGAAGGGGGTGGGTGTGTAAATTACTTCGCAAATTCAAAACGACTGGCTGAAAAGCTTTGATCTTTTGAAATTCAATTTGATATTGGTTAATAAAAGCAAAGTTATTAAATTTGACAAATTTCGAGGAATTATATCCTTGTTATAGTGAAGTGTGAAAAGTAAGTATTTTGTTCTAAATTTTCAAACCACCACCATTTTTGGTGCCGTTGTACCTGGACTACATATTTGAAATATAAAATAAATGAATTCAGTAAAAAAAATTAAATATTCACCACTTTTTCTGAAAAACAGGCTTTTGTGGACCAGGGCTAGGTTTGAGCAACCACAAGACTCTTATTGTAGGGTGTAAAATACTTGTATATGCCTCAGTAGTGATCCATTTCCATCAATGAGGTCTAGGAATGACATTTCACTTCTTGGAATTATTAATGTTTTTCAAAGCAAATGATTATTTCAGGCTCATTAGCTATTGATGTAAAATAACCAGACCCCCCCCCTCCCACCCCCTTCCCTGTGGGTCTGAAATGATATAATCTGTACAAATTGCCCTTTTTATATCTTAACAGGTAAGCTGACATGACTGTGGCCCTGAATTGGACAGTTTTTAAATCACTGGAGAAGTTTTATTAGCTTTCAAACAGTCCAAATGTTAAGAAATCAGACATTTTTTGGACGGGTGGGGTGGGTTATCTCCCCTGGCTCTGCCCTTATGGCAGTCTCTAACCCGGACAGATGCTAACAGTAAACTACAACCAACAACCCATCATTTCCAGCAAATTTGAAGGGTATTTGATGATTCACCTTTTTATAGCGAGGAATAACATTTTGAATTGGTCCTCAGAAAAACTTTAAAATATAAGCCTGGAAACATGAAGGGGGTGGGTGTGTAAATTACTTCGCAAATTCAAAACGACTGGCCGAAAAGCTTTGATCTTTTGAAATTCAATTTGATATTGGTTAATAAAAGCAAAGTTATTAAATTTGACAAATTTCGAGGAATTATATCCTTGTTATAGGTGACAACACCCAGTTTGTGTTTTCTCAGCCAATGAAAATTGACTTCGGTTATACAGGAGCTAGAAGGTGGCTACATAGTGATAGTTTGGTATCTGGGTTATTTGAATATTGGATTGAAACTAACATAGGTCTACTGTACATACTTTAAGCTTTCAATCAATGCCTGATAACAGATTTTTGTGTGTGTTTTTTTAATGTTCACCCAATTTTGAAAATACCAAAGTTTGGCTAGAATAAGTAAGCCTAAAACTGTCAAAATGGCGGTACCCATGTTAAATTGTGTGTAGCTTGAAACCGGCATGCACTATGTCAACTTTATTTGGTTGTAAAGGATTTCTCATGTGTTGTTCTATTTGGAAATGGTTAGGAAAAGTCTTAACGAGATTTAGGTAATTAGCCACAAATCAAAACGTTAACATTACCGCAAATGGGAAATGAAACTGTATCATGTAACCTATAGTGAAGTGTGAAAAGTAAGTATTTTGTTCTAAATTTTCAAACCACCACCATTTTTGGTGCCGTTGTACCTGGACTACATATTTGAAATATAAAATAAATGAATTCAGTAAAAAAAATTAAATATTCACCACTTTTTCTGAAAAACAGGCTTTTGTGGACCAGGGCTAGGTTTGAGCAACCACAAGACTCTTATTGTAGGGTGTAAAATACTTGTATATGCCTCAGTAGTGATCCATTTCCATCAATGAGGTCTAGGAATGACATTTCACTTCTTGGAATTATTAATGTTTTTCAAAGCAAATGATTATTTCAGGCTCATTAGCTATTGATGTAAAATAACCAGACCCCCCCCCCCTCCCACCCCCTTCCCTGTGGGTCTGAAATGATATAATCTGTACAAATTGCCCTTTTTATATCTTAACAGGTAAGCTGACATGACTGTGGCCCTGAATTGGACAGTTTTTAAATCACTGGAGAAGTTTTATTAGCTTTCAAACAGTCCAAATGTTAAGAAATCAGACATTTTTTGGACGGGTGGGGTGGGTTATCTCCCCTGGCTCTGCCCTTATGGCAGTCTCTAACCCGGACAGATGCTAACAGTAAACTACAACCAACAACCCATCATTTCCAGCAAATTTGAAGGGTATTTGATGATTCACCTTTTTATAGCGAGGAATAACATTTTGAATTGGTCCTCAGAAAAACTTTAAAATATAAGCCTGGAAACATGAAGGGGGTGGGTGTGTAAATTACTTCGCAAATTCAAAACGACTGGCCGAAAAGCTTTGATCTTTTGAAATTCAATTTGATATTGGTTAATAAAAGCAAAGTTATTAAATTTGACAAATTTCGAGGAATTATATCCTTGTTATAGGTCACAACACCCAGTTTGTGTTTTCTCAGCCAATGAAAATTGACTTCGGTTATACAGGAGCTAGAAGGTGGCTACATAGTGATAGTTTGGTATCTGGGTTATTTGAATATTGGATTGAAACTAACATAGGTCTACTGTACATACTTTAAGCTTTCAATCAATGCCTGATAACAGATTTTTGTGTGTGTTTTTTTAATGTTCACCCAATTTTGAAAATACCAAAGTTTGTCTAGAATAAGTAAGCCTAAAACTGTCAAAATGGCGGTACCCATGTTAAATTGTGTGTAGCTTGAAACCGGCATGCACTATGTCAACTTTATTTGGTTGTAAAGGATTTCTCATGTGTTGTTCTATTTGGAAATGGTTAGGAAAAGTCTTAACGAGATTTAGGTAATTAGCCACAAATCAAAACGTTAACATTACCGCAAATGGGAAATGAAACTGTATCATGTAACCTATAGTGAAGTGTGAAAAGTAAGTATTTTGTTCTAAATTTTCAAACCACCACCATTTTTGGTGCCGTTGTACCTGGACTACATATTTGAAATATAAAATAAATGAATTCAGTAAAAAAAATTAAATATTCACCACTTTTTCTGAAAAACAGGCTTTTGTGGACCAGGGCTAGGTTTGAGCAACCACAAGACTCTTATTGTAGGGTGTAAAATACTTGTATATGCCTCAGTAGTGATCCATTTCCATCAATGAGGTCTAGGAATGACATTTCACTTCTTGGAATTATTAATGTTTTTCAAAGCAAATGATTATTTCAGGCTCATTAGCTATTGATGTAAAATAACCAGACCCCCCCCTCCCACCCCCTTCCCTGTGGGTCTGAAATGATATAATCTGTACAAATTGCCCTTTTTATATCTTAACAGGTAAGCTGACATGACTGTGGCCCTGAATTGGACAGTTTTTAAATCACTGGAGAAGTTTTATTAGCTTTCAAACAGTCCAAATGTTAAGAAATCAGACATTTTTTGGACGGGTGGGGTGGGTTATCTCCCCTGGCTCTGCCCTTATGGCAGTCTCTAACCCGGACAGATGCTAACAGTAAACTACAACCAACAACCCATCATTTCCAGCAAATTTGAAGGGTATTTGATGATTCACCTTTTTATAGCGAGGAATAACATTTTGAATTGGTCCTCAGAAAAACTTTAAAATATAAGCCTGGAAACATGAAGGGGGTGGGTGTGTAAATTACTTCGCAAATTCAAAACGACTGGCCGAAAAGCTTTGATCTTTTGAAATTCAATTTGATATTGGTTAATAAAAGCAAAGTTATTAAATTTGACAAATTTCGAGGAATTATATCCTTGTTATAGGTCACAACACCCAGTTTGTGTTTTCTCAGCCAATGAAAATTGACTTCGGTTATACAGGAGCTAGAAGGTGGCTACATAGTGATAGTTTGGTATCTGGGTTATTTGAATATTGGATTGAAACTAACATAGGTCTACTGTACATACTTTAAGCTTTCAATCAATGCCTGATAACAGATTTTTGTGTGTGTTTTTTTAATGTTCACCCAATTTTGAAAATACCAAAGTTTGGCTAGAATAAGTAAGCCTAAAACTGTCAAAATGGCGGTACCCATGTTAAATTGTGTGTAGCTTGAAACCGGCATGCACTATGTCAACTTTATTTGGTTGTAAAGGATTTCTCATGTGTTGTTCTATTTGGAAATGGTTAGGAAAAGTCTTAACGAGATTTAGGTAATTAGCCACAAATCAAAACGTTAACATTACCGCAAATGGGAAATGAAACTGTATCATGTAACCTATAGTGAAGTGTGAAAAGTAAGTATTTTGTTCTAAATTTTCAAACCACCACCATTTTTGGTGCCGTTGTACCTGGACTACATATTTGAAATATAAAATAAATGAATTCAGTAAAAAAAATTAAATATTCACCACTTTT
This sequence comes from Lepidochitona cinerea, assembly GCA_963971465.1. Classification (NCBI taxonomy): domain Eukaryota; kingdom Metazoa; phylum Mollusca; class Polyplacophora; order Chitonida; family Tonicellidae; genus Lepidochitona; species Lepidochitona cinerea. Next base: position 11,948,679 of record OZ020565.1, read on the forward strand.
TCTGAAAAACAGGCTTTTGTGGACCAGGGCTAGGTTTGAGCAACCACAAGACTCTTATTGTAGGGTGTAAAATACTTGTATATGCCTCAGTAGTGATCCATTTCCATCAATGAGGTCTAGGAATGACATTTCACTTCTTGGAATTATTAATGTTTTTCAAAGCAAATGATTATTTCAGGCTCATTAGCTATTGATGTAAAATAACCAGACCCCCCCCCCTCCCACCCCCTTCCCTGTGGGTCTGAAATGATATAATCTGTACAAATTGCCCTTTTTATATCTTAACAGGTAAGCTGACATGACTGTGGCCCTGAATTGGACAGTTTTTAAATCACTGGAGAAGTTTTATTAGCTTTCAAACAGTCCAAATGTTAAGAAATCAGACATTTTTTGGACGGGTGGGGTGGGTTATCTCCCCTGGCTCTGCCCTTATGGCAGTCTCTAACCCGGACAGATGCTAACAGTAAACTACAACCAACAACCCATCATTTCCAGCAAATTTGAAGGGTATTTGATGATTCACCTTTTTATAGCGAGGAATAACATTTTGAATTGGTCCTCAGAAAAACTTTAAAATATAAGCCTGGAAACATGAAGGGGGTGGGTGTGTAAATTACTTCGCAAATTCAAAACGACTGGCCGAAAAGCTTTGATCTTTTGAAATTCAATTTGATATTGGTTAATAAAAGCAAAGTTATTAAATTTGACAAATTTCGAGGAATTATATCCTTGTTATAGGTCACAACACCCAGTTTGTGTTTTCTCAGCCAATGAAAATTGACTTCGGTTATACAGGAGCTAGAAGGTGGCTACATAGTGATAGTTTGGTATCTGGGTTATTTGAATATTGGATTGAAACTAACATAGGTCTACTGTACATACTTTAAGCTTTCAATCAATGCCTGATAACAGATTTTTGTGTGTGTTTTTTTAATGTTCACCCAATTTTGAAAATACCAAAGTTTGTCTAGAATAAGTAAGCCTAAAACTGTCAAAATGGCGGTACCCATGTTAAATTGTGTGTAGCTTGAAACCGGCATGCACTATGTCAACTTTATTTGGTTGTAAAGGATTTCTCATGTGTTGTTCTATTTGGAAATGGTTAGGAAAAGTCTTAACGAGATTTAGGTAATTAGCCACAAATCAAAACGTTAACATTACCGCAAATGGGAAATGAAACTGTATCATGTAACCTATAGTGAAGTGTGAAAAGTAAGTATTTTGTTCTAAATTTTCAAACCACCACCATTTTTGGTGCCGTTGTACCTGGACTACATATTTGAAATATAAAATAAATGAATTCAGTAAAAAAAATTAAATATTCACCACTTTTTCTGAAAAACAGGCTTTTGTGGACCAGGGCTAGGTTTGAGCAACCACAAGACTCTTATTGTAGGGTGTAAAATACTTGTATATGCCTCAGTAGTGATCCATTTCCATCAATGAGGTCTAGGAATGACATTTCACTTCTTGGAATTATTAATGTTTTTCAAAGCAAATGATTATTTCAGGCTCATTAGCTATTGATGTAAAATAACCAGACCCCCCCCTCCCACCCCCTTCCCTGTGGGTCTGAAATGATATAATCTGTACAAATTGCCCTTTTTATATCTTAACAGGTAAGCTGACATGACTGTGGCCCTGAATTGGACAGTTTTTAAATCACTGGAGAAGTTTTATTAGCTTTCAAACAGTCCAAATGTTAAGAAATCAGACATTTTTTGGACGGGTGGGGTGGGTTATCTCCCCTGGCTCTGCCCTTATGGCAGTCTCTAACCCGGACAGATGCTAACAGTAAACTACAACCAACAACCCATCATTTCCAGCAAATTTGAAGGGTATTTGATGATTCACCTTTTTATAGCGAGGAATAACATTTTGAATTGGTCCTCAGAAAAACTTTAAAATATAAGCCTGGAAACATGAAGGGGGTGGGTGTGTAAATTACTTCGCAAATTCAAAACGACTGGCCGAAAAGCTTTGATCTTTTGAAATTCAATTTGATATTGGTTAATAAAAGCAAAGTTATTAAATTTGACAAATTTCGAGGAATTATATCCTTGTTATAGGTCACAACACCCAGTTTGTGTTTTCTCAGCCAATGAAAATTGACTTCGGTTATACAGGAGCTAGAAGGTGGCTACATAGTGATAGTTTGGTATCTGGGTTATTTGAATATTGGATTGAAACTAACATAGGTCTACTGTACATACTTTAAGCTTTCAATCAATGCCTGATAACAGATTTTTGTGTGTGTTTTTTTAATGTTCACCCAATTTTGAAAATACCAAAGTTTGGCTAGAATAAGTAAGCCTAAAACTGTCAAAATGGCGGTACCCATGTTAAATTGTGTGTAGCTTGAAACCGGCATGCACTATGTCAACTTTATTTGGTTGTAAAGGATTTCTCATGTGTTGTTCTATTTGGAAATGGTTAGGAAAAGTCTTAACGAGATTTAGGTAATTAGCCACAAATCAAAACGTTAACATTACCGCAAATGGGAAATGAAACTGTATCATGTAACCTATAGTGAAGTGTGAAAAGTAAGTATTTTGTTCTAAATTTTCAAACCACCACCATTTTTGGTGCCGTTGTACCTGGACTACATATTTGAAATATAAAATAAATGAATTCAGTAAAAAAAATTAAATATTCACCACTTTTTCTGAAAAACAGGCTTTTGTGGACCAGGGCTAGGTTTGAGCAACCACAAGACTCTTATTGTAGGGTGTAAAATACTTGTATATGCCTCAGTAGTGATCCATTTCCATCAATGAGGTCTAGGAATGACATTTCACTTCTTGGAATTATTAATGTTTTTCAAAGCAAATGATTATTTCAGGCTCATTAGCTATTGATGTAAAATAACCAGACCCCCCCCCCTCCCACCCCCTTCCCTGTGGGTCTGAAATGATATAATCTGTACAAATTGCCCTTTTTATATCTTAACAGGTAAGCTGACATGACTGTGGCCCTGAATTGGACAGTTTTTAAATCACTGGAGAAGTTTTATTAGCTTTCAAACAGTCCAAATGTTAAGAAATCAGACATTTTTTGGACGGGTGGGGTGGGTTATCTCCCCTGGCTCTGCCCTTATGGCAGTCTCTAACCCGGACAGATGCTAACAGTAAACTACAACCAACAACCCATCATTTCCAGCAAATTTGAAGGGTATTTGATGATTCACCTTTTTATAGCGAGGAATAACATTTTGAATTGGTCCTCAGAAAAACTTTAAAATATAAGCCTGGAAACATGAAGGGGGTGGGTGTGTAAATTACTTCGCAAATTCAAAACGACTGGCCGAAAAGCTTTGATCTTTTGAAATTCAATTTGATATTGGTTAATAAAAGCAAAGTTATTAAATTTGACAAATTTCGAGGAATTATATCCTTGTTATAGGTCACAACACCCAGTTTGTGTTTTCTCAGCCAATGAAAATTGACTTCGGTTATACAGGAGCTAGAAGGTGGCTACATAGTGATAGTTTGGTATCTGGGTTATTTGAATATTGGATTGAAACTAACATAGGTCTACTGTACATACTTTAAGCTTTCAATCAATGCCTGATAACAGATTTTTGTGTGTGTTTTTTTAATGTTCACCCAATTTTGAAAATACCAAAGTTTGGCTAGAATAAGTAAGCCTAAAACTGTCAAAATGGCGGTACCCATGTTAAATTGTGTGTAGCTTGAAACCGGCATGCACTATGTCAACTTTATTTGGTTGTAAAGGATTTCTCATGTGTTGTTCTATTTGGAAATGGTTAGGAAAAGTCTTAACGAGATTTAGGTAATTAGCCACAAATCAAAACGTTAACATTACCGCAAATGGGAAATGAAACTGTATCATGTAACCTATAGTGAAGTGTGAAAAGTAAGTATTTTGTTCTAAATTTTCAAACCACCACCATTTTTGGTGCCGTTGTACCTGGACTACATATTTGAAATATAAAATAAATGAATTCAGTAAAAAAAATTAAATATTCACCACTTTTTCTGAAAAACAGGCTTTTGTGGACCAGGGCTAGGTTTGAGCAACCACAAGACTCTTATTGTAGGGTGTAAAATACTTGTATATGCCTCAGTAGTGATCCATTTCCATCAATGAGGTCTAGGAATGACATTTCACTTCTTGGAATTATTAATGTTTTTCAAAGCAAATGATTATTTCAGGCTCATTAGCTATTGATGTAAAATAACCAGACCCCCCCCCCTCCCACCCCCTTCCCTGTGGGTCTGAAATGATATAATCTGTACAAATTGCCCTTTTTATATCTTAACAGGTAAGCTGACATGACTGTGGCCCTGAATTGGACAGTTTTTAAATCTCTGGAGAAGTTTTATTAGCTTTCAAACAGTCCAAATGTTAAGAAATCAGACATTTTTTGGACGGGTGGGGTGGGTTATCTCCCCTGGCTCTGCCCTTATGGCAGTCTCTAACCCGGACAGATGCTAACAGTAAACTACAACCAACAACCCATCATTTCCAGCAAATTTGAAGGGTATTTGATGATTCACCTTTTTATAGCGAGGAATAACATTTTGAATTGGTCCTCAGAAAAACTTTAAAATATAAGCCTGGAAACATGAAGGGGGTGGGTGTGTAAATTACTTCGCAAATTCAAAACGACTGGCTGAAAAGCTTTGATCTTTTGAAATTCAATTTGATATTGGTTAATAAAAGCAAAGTTATTAAATTTGACAAATTTCGAGGAATTATATCCTTGTTATAGTGAAGTGTGAAAAGTAAGTATTTTGTTCTAAATTTTCAAACCACCACCATTTTTGGTGCCGTTGTACCTGGACTACATATTTGAAATATAAAATAAATGAATTCAGTAAAAAAAATTAAATATTCACCACTTTTTCTGAAAAACAGGCTTTTGTGGACCAGGGCTAGGTTTGAGCAACCACAAGACTCTTATTGTAGGGTGTAAAATACTTGTATATGCCTCAGTAGTGATCCATTTCCATCAATGAGGTCTAGGAATGACATTTCACTTCTTGGAATTATAATGTTTTTCAAAGCAAATGATTATTTCAGGCTCATTAGCTATTGATGTAAAATAACCAGACCCCCCCCCCCTCCCACCCCCTTCCCTGTGGGTCTGAAATGATATAATCTGTACAAATTGCCCTTTTTATATCTTAACAGGTAAGCTGACATGACTGTGGCCCTGAATTGGACAGTTTTTAAATCACTGGAGAAGTTTTATTAGCTTTCAAACAGTCCAACTGTTAAGAAATCAGACATTTTTTGGACGGGTGGGGTGGGTTATCTCCCCTGGCTCTGCCCTTATGGCAGTCTCTAACCCGGACAGATGCTAACAGTAAACTACAACCAACAACCCATCATTTCCAGCAAATTTGAAGGGTATTTGATGATTCACCTTTTTATAGCGAGGAATAACATTTTGAATTGGTCCTCAGAAAAACTTTAAAATATAAGCCTGGAAACATGAAGGGGGTGGGTGTGTAAATTACTTCGCAAATTCAAAACGACTGGCCGAAAAGCTTTGATCTTTTGAAATTCAATTTGATATTGGTTAATAAAAGCAAAGTTATTAAATTTGACAAATTTCGAGGAATTATATCCTTGTTATAGGTCACAACACCCAGTTTGTGTTTTCTCAGCCAATGAAAATTGACTTCGGTTATACAGGAGCTAGAAGGTGGCTACATAGTGATAGTTTGGTATCTGGGTTATTTGAATATTGGATTGAAACTAACATAGGTCTACTGTACATACTTTAAGCTTTCAATCAATGCCTGATAACAGATTTTTGTGTGTGTTTTTTTAATGTTCACCCAATTTTGAAAATACCAAAGTTTGGCTAGAATAAGTAAGCCTAAAACTGTCAAAATGGCGGTACCCATGTTAAATTGTGTGTAGCTTGAAACCGGCATGCACTATGTCAACTTTATTTGGTTGTAAAGGATTTCTCATGTGTTGTTCTATTTGGAAATGGTTAGGAAAAGTCTTAACGAGATTTAGGTAATTAGCCACAAATCAAAACGTTAACATTACCGCAAATGGGAAATGAAACTGTATCATGTAACCTATAGTGAAGTGTGAAAAGTAAGTATTTTGTTCTAAATTTTCAAACCACCACCATTTTTGGTGCCGTTGTACCTGGACTACATATTTGAAATATAAAATAAATGAATTCAGTAAAAAAAATTAAATATTCACCACTTTTTCTGAAAAACAGGCTTTTGTGGACCAGGGCTAGGTTTGAGCAACCACAAGACTCTTATTGTAGGGTGTAAAATACTTGTATATGCCTCAGTAGTGATCCATTTCCATCAATGAGGTCTAGGAATGACATTTCACTTCTTGGAATTATTAATGTTTTTCAAAGCAAATGATTATTTCAGGCTCATTAGCTATTGATGTAAAATAACCAGACCCCCCCCCCCTCCCACCCCCTTCCCTGTGGGTCTGAAATGATATAATCTGTACAAATTGCCCTTTTTATATCTTAACAGGTAAGCTGACATGACTGTGGCCCTGAATTGGACAGTTTTTAAATCACTGGAGAAGTTTTATTAGCTTTCAAACAGTCCAAATGTTAAGAAATCAGACATTTTTTGGACGGGTGGGGTGGGTTATCTCCCCTGGCTCTGCCCTTATGGCAGTCTCTAACCCGGACAGATGCTAACAGTAAACTACAACCAACAACCCATCATTTCCAGCAAATTTGAAGGGTATTTGATGATTCACCTTTTTATAGCGAGGAATAACATTTTGAATTGGTCCTCAGAAAAACTTTAAAATATAAGCCTGGAAACATGAAGGGGGTGGGTGTGTAAATTACTTCGCAAATTCAAAACGACTGGCCGAAAAGCTTTGATCTTTTGAAATTCAATTTGATATTGGTTAATAAAAGCAAAGTTATTAAATTTGACAAATTTCGAGGAATTATATCCTTGTTATAGGTCACAACACCCAGTTTGTGTTTTCTCAGCCAATGAAAATTGACTTCGGTTATACAGGAGCTAGAAGGTGGCTACATAGTGATAGTTTGGTATCTGGGTTATTTGAATATTGGATTGAAACTAACATAGGTCTACTGTACATACTTTAAGCTTTCAATCAATGCCTGATAACAGATTTTTGTGTGTGTTTTTTTAATGTTCACCCAATTTTGAAAATACCAAAGTTTGGCTAGAATAAGTAAGCCTAAAACTGTCAAAATGGCGGTACCCATGTTAAATTGTGTGTAGCTTGAAACCGGCATGCACTATGTCAACTTTATTTGGTTGTAAAGGATTTCTCATGTGTTGTTCTATTTGGAAATGGTTAGGAAAAGTCTTAACGAGATTTAGGTAATTAGCCACAAATCAAAACGTTAACATTACCGCAAATGGGAAATGAAACTGTATCATGTAACCTATAGTGAAGTGTGAAAAGTAAGTATTTTGTTCTAAATTTTCAAACCACCACCATTTTTGGTGCCGTTGTACCTGGACTACATATTTGAAATATAAAATAAATGAATTCAGTAAAAAAAATTAAATATTCACCACTTTTTCTGAAAAACAGGCTTTTGTGGACCAGGGCTAGGTTTGAGCAACCACAAGACTCTTATTGTAGGGTGTAAAATACTTGTATATGCCTCAGTAGTGATCCATTTCCATCAATGAGGTCTAGGAATGACATTTCACTTCTTGGAATTATTAATGTTTTTCAAAGCAAATGATTATTTCAGGCTCATTAGCTATTGATGTAAAATAACCAGACCCCCCCCCCCTCCCACCCCCTTCCCTGTGGGTCTGAAATGATATAATCTGTACAAATTGCCCTTTTTATATCTTAACAGGTAAGCTGACATGACTGTGGCCCTGAATTGGACAGTTTTTAAATCACTGGAGAAGTTTTATTAGCTTTCAAACAGTCCAACTGTTAAGAAATCAGACATTTTTTGGACGGGTGGGGTGGGTTATCTCCCCTGGCTCTGCCCTTATGGCAGTCTCTAACCCGGACAGATGCTAACAGTAAACTACAACCAACAACCCATCATTTCCAGCAAATTTGAAGGGTATTTGATGATTCACCTTTTTATAGCGAGGAATAACATTTTGAATTGGTCCTCAGAAAAACTTTAAAATATAAGCCTGGAAACATGAAGGGGGTGGGTGTGTAAATTACTTCGCAAATTCAAAACGACTGGCCGAAAAGCTTTGATCTTTTGAAATTCAATTTGATATTGGTTAATAAAAGCAAAGTTATTAAATTTGACAAATTTCGAGGAATTATATCCTTGTTATAGGTCACAACACCCAGTTTGTGTTTTCTCAGCCAATGAAAATTGACTTCGGTTATACAGGAGCTAGAAGGTGGCTACATAGTGATAGTTTGGTATCTGGGTTATTTGAATATTGGATTGAAACTAACATAGGTCTACTGTACATACTTTAAGCTTTCAATCAATGCCTGATAACAGATTTTTGTGTGTGTTTTTTTAATGTTCACCCAATTTTGAAAATACCAAAGTTTGGCTAGAATAAGTAAGCCTAAAACTGTCAAAATGGCGGTACCCATGTTAAATTGTGTGTAGCTTGAAACCGGCATGCACTATGTCAACTTTATTTGGTTGTAAAGGATTTCTCATGTGTTGTTCTATTTGGAAATGGTTAGGAAAAGTCTTAACGAGATTTAGGTAATTAGCCACAAATCAAAACGTTAACATTACCGCAAATGGGAAATGAAACTGTATCATGTAACCTATAGTGAAGTGTGAAAAGTAAGTATTTTGTTCTAAATTTTCAAACCACCACCATTTTTGGTGCCGTTGTACCTGGACTACATATTTGAAATATAAAATAAATGAATTCAGTAAAAAAAATTAAATATTCACCACTTTTTCTGAAAAACAGGCTTTTGTGGACCAGGGCTAGGTTTGAGCAACCACAAGACTCTTATTGTAGGGTGTAAAATACTTGTATATGCCTCAGTAGTGATCCATTTCCATCAATGAGGTCTAGGAATGACATTTCACTTCTTGGAATTATTAATGTTTTTCAAAGCAAATGATTATTTCAGGCTCATTAGCTATTGATGTAAAATAACCAGACCCCCCCCCCCCTCCCACCCCCTTCCCTGTGGGTCTGAAATGATATAATCTGTACAAATTGCCCTTTTTATATCTTAACAGGTAAGCTGACATGACTGTGGCCCTGAATTGGACAGTTTTTAAATCACTGGAGAAGTTTTATTAGCTTTCAAACAGTCCAAATGTTAAGAAATCAGACATTTTTTGGACGGGTGGGGTGGGTTATCTCCCCTGGCTCTGCCCTTATGGCAGTCTCTAACCCGGACAGATGCTAACAGTAAACTACAACCAACAACCCATCATTTCCAGCAAATTTGAAGGGTATTTGATGATTCACCTTTTTATAGCGAGGAATAACATTTTGAATTGGTCCTCAGAAAAACTTTAAAATATAAGCCTGGAAACATGAAGGGGGTGGGTGTGTAAATTACTTCGCAAATTCAAAACGACTGGCCGAAAAGCTTTGATCTTTTGAAATTCAATTTGATATTGGTTAATAAAAGCAAAGTTATTAAATTTGACAAATTTCGAGGAATTATATCCTTGTTATAGGTCACAACACCCAGTTTGTGTTTTCTCAGCCAATGAAAATTGACTTCGGTTATACAGGAGCTAGAAGGTGGCTACATAGTGATAGTTTGGTATCTGGGTTATTTGAATATTGGATTGAAACTAACATAGGTCTACTGTACATACTTTAAGCTTTCAATCAATGCCTGATAACAGATTTTTGTGTGTGTTTTTTAATGTTCACCCAATTTTGAAAATACCAAAGTTTGGCTAGAATAAGTAAGCCTAAAACTGTCAAAATGGCGGTACCCATGTTAAATTGTGTGTAGCTTGAAACCGGCATGCACTATGTCAACTTTATTTGGTTGTAAAGGATTTCTCATGTGTTGTTCTATTTGGAAATGGTTAGGAAAAGTCTTAACGAGATTTAGGTAATTAGCCACAAATCAAAACGTTAACATTACCGCAAATGGGAAATGAAACTGTATCATGTAACCTATAGGTCACAACACCCAGTTTGTGTTTTCTCAGCCAATGAAAATTGACTTCGGTTATACAGGAGCTAGAAGGTGGCTACATAGTGATAGTTTGGTATCTGGGTTATTTGAATATTGGATTGAAACTAACATAGGTCTACTGTACATACTTTAAGCTTTCAATCAATGCCTGATAACAGATTTTTGTGTGTGTTTTTTTAATGTTCACCCAATTTTGAAAATACCAAAGTTTGGCTAGAATAAGTAAGCCTAAAACTGTCAAAATGGCGGTACCCATGTTAAATTGTGTGTAGCTTGAAACCGGCATGCACTATGTCAACTTTATTTGGTTGTAAAGGATTTCTCATGTGTTGTTCTATTTGGAAATGGTTAGGAAAAGTCTTAACGAGATTTAGGTAATTAGCCACAAATCAAAACGTTAACATTACCGCAAATGGGAAATGAAACTGTATCATGTAACCTATAGTGAAGTGTGAAAAGTAAGTATTTTGTTCTAAATTTTCAAACCACCACCATTTTTGGTGCCGTTGTACCTGGACTACATATTTGAAATATAAAATAAATGAATTCAGTAAAAAAAATTAAATATTCACCACTTTTTCTGAAAAACAGGCTTTTGTGGACCAGGGCTAGGTTTGAGCAACCACAAGACTCTTATTGTAGGGTGTAAAATACTTGTATATGCCTCAGTAGTGATCCATTTCCATCAATGAGGTCTAGGAATGACATTTCACTTCTTGGAATTATTAATGTTTTTCAAAGCAAATGATTATTTCAGGCTCATTAGCTATTGATGTAAAATAACCAGACCCCCCCCCCTCCCACCCCCTTCCCTGTGGGTCTGAAATGATATAATCTGTACAAATTGCCCTTTTTATATCTTAACAGGTAAGCTGACATGACTGTGGCCCTGAATTGGACAGTTTTTAAATCACTGGAGAAGTTTTATTAGCTTTCAAACAGTCCAAATGTTAAGAAATCAGACATTTTTTGGACGGGTGGGGTGGGTTATCTCCCCTGGCTCTGCCCTTATGGCAGTCTCTAACCCGGACAGATGCTAACAGTAAACTACAACCAACAACCCATCATTTCCAGCAAATTTGAAGGGTATTTGATGATTCACCTTTTTATAGCGAGGAATAACATTTTGAATTGGTCCTCAGAAAAACTTTAAAATATAAGCCTGGAAACATGAAGGGGGTGGGTGTGTAAATTACTTCGCAAATTCAAAACGACTGGCCGAAAAGCTTTGATCTTTTGAAATTCAATTTGATATTGGTTAATAAAAGCAAAGTTATTAAATTTGACAAATTTCGAGGAATTATATCCTTGTTATAGGTCACAACACCCAGTTTGTGTTTTCTCAGCCAATGAAAATTGACTTCGGTTATACAGGAGCTAGAAGGTGGCTACATAGTGATAGTTTGGTATCTGGGTTATTTGAATATTGGATTGAAACTAACATAGGTCTACTGTACATACTTTAAGCTTTCAATCAATGCCTGATAACAGATTTTTGTGTGTGTTTTTTTAATGTTCACCCAATTTTGAAAATACCAAAGTTTGGCTAGAATAAGTAAGCCTAAAACTGTCAAAATGGCGGTACCCATGTTAAATTGTGTGTAGCTTGAAACCGGCATGCACTATGTCAACTTTATTTGGTTGTAAAGGATTTCTCATGTGTTGTTCTATTTGGAAATGGTTAGGAAAAGTCTTAACGAGATTTAGGTAATTAGCCACAAATCAAAACGTTAACATTACCGCAAATGGGAAATGAAACTGTATCATGTAACCTATAGTGAAGTGTGAAAAGTAAGTATTTTGTTCTAAATTTTCAAACCACCACCATTTTTGGTGCCGTTGTACCTGGACTACATATTTGAAATATAAAATAAATGAATTCAGTAAAAAAAATTAAATATTCACCACTTTTTCTGAAAAACAGGCTTTTGTGGACCAGGGCTAGGTTTGAGCAACCACAAGACTCTTATTGTAGGGTGTAAAATACTTGTATATGCCTCAGTAGTGATCCATTTCCATCAATGAGGTCTAGGAATGACATTTCACTTCTTGGAATTATTAATGTTTTTCAAAGCAAATGATTATTTCAGGCTCATTAGCTATTGATGTAAAATAACCAGACCCCCCCCCCCCTCCCACCCCCTTCCCTGTGGGTCTGAAATGATATAATCTGTACAAATTGCCCTTTTTATATCTTAACAGGTAAGCTGACATGACTGTGGCCCTGAATTGGACAGTTTTTAAATCACTGGAGAAGTTTTATTAGCTTTCAAACAGTCCAAATGTTAAGAAATCAGACATTTTTTGGACGGGTGGGGTGGGTTATCTCCCCTGGCTCTGCCCTTATGGCAGTCTCTAACCCGGACAGATGCTAACAGTAAACTACAACCAACAACCCATCATTTCCAGCAAATTTGAAGGGTATTTGATGATTCACCTTTTTATAGCGAGGAATAACATTTTGAATTGGTCCTCAGAAAAACTTTAAAATATAAGCCTGGAAACATGAAGGGGGTGGGTGTGTAAATTACTTCGCAAATTCAAAACGACTGGCCGAAAAGCTTTGATCTTTTGAAATTCAATTTGATATTGGTTAATAAAAGCAAAGTTATTAAATTTGACAAATTTCGAGGAATTATATCCTTGTTATAGGTCACAACACCCAGTTTGTGTTTTCTCAGCCAATGAAAATTGACTTCGGTTATACAGGAGCTAGAAGGTGGCTACATAGTGATAGTTTGGTATCTGGGTTATTTGAATATTGGATTGAAACTAACATAGGTCTACTGTACATACTTTAAGCTTTCAATCAATGCCTGATAACAGATTTTTGTGTGTGTTTTTTTAATGTTCACCCAATTTTGAAAATACCAAAGTTTGGCTAGAATAAGTAAGCCTAAAACTGTCAAAATGGCGGTACCCATGTTAAATTGTGTGTAGCTTGAAACCGGCATGCACTATGTCAACTTTATTTGGTTGTAAAGGATTTCTCATGTGTTGTTCTATTTGGAAATGGTTAGGAAAAGTCTTAACGAGATTTAGGTAATTAGCCACAAATCAAAACGTTAACATTACCGCAAATGGGAAATGAAACTGTATCATGTAACCTATAGGTCACAACACCCAGTTTGTGTTTTCTCAGCCAATGAAAATTGACTTCGGTTATACAGGAGCTAGAAGGTGGCTACATAGTGATAGTTTGGTATCTGGGTTATTTGAATATTGGATTGAAACTAACATAGGTCTACTGTACATACTTTAAGCTTTCAATCAATGCCTGATAACAGATTTTTGTGTGTGTTTTTTTAATGTTCACCCAATTTTGAAAATACCAAAGTTTGGCTAGAATAAGTAAGCCTAAAACTGTCAAAATGGCGGTACCCATGTTAAATTGTGTGTAGCTTGAAACCGGCATGCACTATGTCAACTTTATTTGGTTGTAAAGGATTTCTCATGTGTTGTTCTATTTGGAAATGGTTAGGAAAAGTCTTAACGAGATTTAGGTAATTAGCCACAAATCAAAACGTTAACATTACCGCAAATGGGAAATGAAACTGTATCATGTAACCTATAGTGAAGTGTGAAAAGTAAGTATTTTGTTCTAAATTTTCAAACCACCACCATTTTTGGTGCCGTTGTACCTGGACTACATATTTGAAATATAAAATAAATGAATTCAGTAAAAAAAATTAAATATTCACCACTTTTTCTGAAAAACAGGCTTTTGTGGACCAGGGCTAGGTTTGAGCAACCACAAGACTCTTATTGTAGGGTGTAAAATACTTGTATATGCCTCAGTAGTGATCCATTTCCATCAATGAGGTCTAGGAATGACATTTCACTTCTTGGAATTATTAATGTTTTTCAAAGCAAATGATTATTTCAGGCTCATTAGCTATTGATGTAAAATAACCAGACCCCCCCCCCTCCCACCCCCTTCCCTGTGGGTCTGAAATGATATAATCTGTACAAATTGCCCTTTTTATATCTTAACAGGTAAGCTGACATGACTGTGGCCCTGAATTGGACAGTTTTTAAATCACTGGAGAAGTTTTATTAGCTTTCAAACAGTCCAAATGTTAAGAAATCAGACATTTTTTGGACGGGTGGGGTGGGTTATCTCCCCTGGCTCTGCCCTTATGGCAGTCTCTAACCCGGACAGATGCTAACAGTAAACTACAACCAACAACCCATCATTTCCAGCAAATTTGAAGGGTATTTGATGATTCACCTTTTTATAGCGAGGAATAACATTTTGAATTGGTCCTCAGAAAAACTTTAAAATATAAGCCTGGAAACATGAAGGGGGTGGGTGTGTAAATTACTTCGCAAATTCAAAACGACTGGCCGAAAAGCTTTGATCTTTTGAAATTCAATTTGATATTGGTTAATAAAAGCAAAGTTATTAAATTTGACAAATTTCGAGGAATTATATCCTTGTTATAGGTCACAACACCCAGTTTGTGTTTTCTCAGCCAATGAAAATTGACTTCGGTTATACAGGAGCTAGAAGGTGGCTACATAGTGATAGTTTGGTATCTGGGTTATTTGAATATTGGATTGAAACTAACATAGGTCTACTGTACATACTTTAAGCTTTCAATCAATGCCTGATAACAGATTTTTGTGTGTGTTTTTTTAATGTTCACCCAATTTTGAAAATACCAAAGTTTGGCTAGAATAAGTAAGCCTAAAACTGTCAAAATGGCGGTACCCATGTTAAATTGTGTGTAGCTTGAAACCGGCATGCACTATGTCAACTTTATTTGGTTGTAAAGGATTTCTCATGTGTTGTTCTATTTGGAAATGGTTAGGAAAAGTCTTAACGAGATTTAGGTAATTAGCCACAAATCAAAACGTTAACATTACCGCAAATGGGAAATGAAACTGTATCATGTAACCTATAGTGAAGTGTGAAAAGTAAGTATTTTGTTCTAAATTTTCAAACCACCACCATTTTTGGTGCCGTTGTACCTGGACTACATATTTGAAATATAAAATAAATGAATTCAGTAAAAAAAATTAAATATTCACCACTTTTTCTGAAAAACAGGCTTTTGTGGACCAGGGCTAGGTTTGAGCAACCACAAGACTCTTATTGTAGGGTGTAAAATACTTGTATATGCCTCAGTAGTGATCCATTTCCATCAATGAGGTCTAGGAATGACATTTCACTTCTTGGAATTATTAATGTTTTTCAAAGCAAATGATTATTTCAGGCTCATTAGCTATTGATGTAAAATAACCAGACCCCCCCCCCTCCCACCCCCTTCCCTGTGGGTCTGAAATGATATAATCTGTACAAATTGCCCTTTTTATATCTTAACAGGTAAGCTGACATGACTGTGGCCCTGAATTGGACAGTTTTTAAATCACTGGAGAAGTTTTATTAGCTTTCAAACAGTCCAAATGTTAAGAAATCAGACATTTTTTGGACGGGTGGGGTGGGTTATCTCCCCTGGCTCTGCCCTTATGGCAGTCTCTAACCCGGACAGATGCTAACAGTAAACTACAACCAACAACCCATCATTTCCAGCAAATTTGAAGGGTATTTGATGATTCACCTTTTTATAGCGAGGAATAACATTTTGAATTGGTCCTCAGAAAAACTTTAAAATATAAGCCTGGAAACATGAAGGGGGTGGGTGTGTAAATTACTTCGCAAATTCAAAACGACTGGCCGAAAAGCTTTGATCTTTTGAAATTCAATTTGATATTGGTTAATAAAAGCAAAGTTATTAAATTTGACAAATTTCGAGGAATTATATCCTTGTTATAGGTCACAACACCCAGTTTGTGTTTTCTCAGCCAATGAAAATTGACTTCGGTTATACAGGAGCTAGAAGGTGGCTACATAGTGATAGTTTGGTATCTGGGTTATTTGAATATTGGATTGAAACTAACATAGGTCTACTGTACATACTTTAAGCTTTCAATCAATGCCTGATAACAGATTTTTGTGTGTGTTTTTTTAATGTTCACCCAATTTTGAAAATACCAAAGTTTGGCTAGAATAAGTAAGCCTAAAACTGTCAAAATGGCGGTACCCATGTTAAATTGTGTGTAGCTTGAAACCGGCATGCACTATGTCAACTTTATTTGGTTGTAAAGGATTTCTCATGTGTTGTTCTATTTGGAAATGGTTAGGAAAAGTCTTAACGAGATTTAGGTAATTAGCCACAAATCAAAACGTTAACATTACCGCAAATGGGAAATGAAACTGTATCATGTAACCTATAGTGAAGTGTGAAAAGTAAGTATTTTGTTCTAAATTTTCAAACCACCACCATTTTTGGTGCCGTTGTACCTGGACTACATATTTGAAATATAAAATAAATGAATTCAGTAAAAAAAATTAAATATTCACCACTTTTTCTGAAAAACAGGCTTTTGTGGACCAGGGCTAGGTTTGAGCAACCACAAGACTCTTATTGTAGGGTGTAAAATACTTGTATATGCCTCAGTAGTGATCCATTTCCATCAATGAGGTCTAGGAATGACATTTCACTTCTTGGAATTATTAATGTTTTTCAAAGCAAATGATTATTTCAGGCTCATTAGCTATTGATGTAAAATAACCAGACCCCCCCCCCTCCCACCCCCTTCCCTGTGGGTCTGAAATGATATAATCTGTACAAATTGCCCTTTTTATATCTTAACAGGTAAGCTGACATGACTGTGGCCCTGAATTGGACAGTTTTTAAATCACTGGAGAAGTTTTATTAGCTTTCAAACAGTCCAAATGTTAAGAAATCAGACATTTTTTGGACGGGTGGGGTGGGTTATCTCCCCTGGCTCTGCCCTTATGGCAGTCTCTAACCCGGACAGATGCTAACAGTAAACTACAACCAACAACCCATCATTTCCAGCAAATTTGAAGGGTATTTGATGATTCACCTTTTTATAGCGAGGAATAACATTTTGAATTGGTCCTCAGAAAAACTTTAAAATATAAGCCTGGAAACATGAAGGGGGTGGGTGTGTAAATTACTTCGCAAATTCAAAACGACTGGCCGAAAAGCTTTGATCTTTTGAAATTCAATTTGATATTGGTTAATAAAAGCAAAGTTATTAAATTTGACAAATTTCGAGGAATTATATCCTTGTTATAGGTCACAACACCCAGTTTGTGTTTTCTCAGCCAATGAAAATTGACTTCGGTTATACAGGAGCTAGAAGGTGGCTACATAGTGATAGTTTGGTATCTGGGTTATTTGAATATTGGATTGAAACTAACATAGGTCTACTGTACATACTTTAAGCTTTCAATCAATGCCTGATAACAGATTTTTGTGTGTGTTTTTTTAATGTTCACCCAATTTTGAAAATACCAAAGTTTGGCTAGAATAAGTAAGCCTAAAACTGTCAAAATGGCGGTACCCATGTTAAATTGTGTGTAGCTTGAAACCGGCATGCACTATGTCAACTTTATTTGGTTGTAAAGGATTTCTCATGTGTTGTTCTATTTGGAAATGGTTAGGAAAAGTCTTAACGAGATTTAGGTAATTAGCCACAAATCAAAACGTTAACATTACCGCAAATGGGAAATGAAACTGTATCATGTAACCTATAGTGAAGTGTGAAAAGTAAGTATTTTGTTCTAAATTTTCAAACCACCACCATTTTTGGTGCCGTTGTACCTGGACTACATATTTGAAATATAAAATAAATGAATTCAGTAAAAAAAATTAAATATTCACCACTTTTTCTGAAAAACAGGCTTTTGTGGACCAGGGCTAGGTTTGAGCAACCACAAGACTCTTATTGTAGGGTGTAAAATACTTGTATATGCCTCAGTAGTGATCCATTTCCATCAATGAGGTCTAGGAATGACATTTCACTTCTTGGAATTATTAATGTTTTTCAAAGCAAATGATTATTTCAGGCTCATTAGCTATTGATGTAAAATAACCAGACCCCCCCCCCTCCCACCCCCTTCCCTGTGGGTCTGAAATGATATAATCTGTACAAATTGCCCTTTTTATATCTTAACAGGTAAGCTGACATGACTGTGGCCCTGAATTGGACAGTTTTTAAATCACTGGAGAAGTTTTATTAGCTTTCAAACAGTCCAAATGTTAAGAAATCAGACATTTTTTGGACGGGTGGGGTGGGTTATCTCCCCTGGCTCTGCCCTTATGGCAGTCTCTAACCCGGACAGATGCTAACAGTAAACTACAACCAACAACCCATCATTTCCAGCAAATTTGAAGGGTATTTGATGATTCACCTTTTTATAGCGAGGAATAACATTTTGAATTGGTCCTCAGAAAAACTTTAAAATATAAGCCTGGAAACATGAAGGGGGTGGGTGTGTAAATTACTTCGCAAATTCAAAACGACTGGCCGAAAAGCTTTGATCTTTTGAAATTCAATTTGATATTGGTTAATAAAAGCAAAGTTATTAAATTTGACAAATTTCGAGGAATTATATCCTTGTTATAGGTCACAACACCCAGTTTGTGTTTTCTCAGCCAATGAAAATTGACTTCGGTTATACAGGAGCTAGAAGGTGGCTACATAGTGATAGTTTGGTATCTGGGTTATTTGAATATTGGATTGAAACTAACATAGGTCTACTGTACATACTTTAAGCTTTCAATCAATGCCTGATAACAGATTTTTGTGTGTGTTTTTTTAATGTTCACCCAATTTTGAAAATACCAAAGTTTGGCTAGAATAAGTAAGCCTAAAACTGTCAAAATGGCGGTACCCATGTTAAATTGTGTGTAGCTTGAAACCGGCATGCACTATGTCAACTTTATTTGGTTGTAAAGGATTTCTCATGTGTTGTTCTATTTGGAAATGGTTAGGAAAAGTCTTAACGAGATTTAGGTAATTAGCCACAAATCAAAACGTTAACATTACCGCAAATGGGAAATGAAACTGTATCATGTAACCTATAGTGAAGTGTGAAAAGTAAGTATTTTGTTCTAAATTTTCAAACCACCACCATTTTTGGTGCCGTTGTACCTGGACTACATATTTGAAATATAAAATAAATGAATTCAGTAAAAAAAATTAAATATTCACCACTTTTTCTGAAAAACAGGCTTTTGTGGACCAGGGCTAGGTTTGAGCAACCACAAGACTCTTATTGTAGGGTGTAAAATACTTGTATATGCCTCAGTAGTGATCCATTTCCATCAATGAGGTCTAGGAATGACATTTCACTTCTTGGAATTATTAATGTTTTTCAAAGCAAATGATTATTTCAGGCTCATTAGCTATTGATGTAAAATAACCAGACCCCCCCCCCCTCCCACCCCCTTCCCTGTGGGTCTGAAATGATATAATCTGTACAAATTGCCCTTTTTATATCTTAACAGGTAAGCTGACATGACTGTGGCCCTGAATTGGACAGTTTTTAAATCACTGGAGAAGTTTTATTAGCTTTCAAACAGTCCAAATGTTAAGAAATCAGACATTTTTTGGACGGGTGGGGTGGGTTATCTCCCCTGGCTCTGCCCTTATGGCAGTCTCTAACCCGGACAGATGCTAACAGTAAACTACAACCAACAACCCATCATTTCCAGCAAATTTGAAGGGTATTTGATGATTCACCTTTTTATAGCGAGGAATAACATTTTGAATTGGTCCTCAGAAAAACTTTAAAATATAAGCCTGGAAACATGAAGGGGGTGGGTGTGTAAATTACTTCGCAAATTCAAAACGACTGGCCGAAAAGCTTTGATCTTTTGAAATTCAATTTGATATTGGTTAATAAAAGCAAAGTTATTAAATTTGACAAATTTCGAGGAATTATATCCTTGTTATAGGTCACAACACCCAGTTTGTGTTTTCTCAGCCAATGAAAATTGACTTCGGTTATACAGGAGCTAGAAGGTGGCTACATAGTGATAGTTTGGTATCTGGGTTATTTGAATATTGGATTGAAACTAACATAGGTCTACTGTACATACTTTAAGCTTTCAATCAATGCCTGATAACAGATTTTTGTGTGTGTTTTTTTAATGTTCACCCAATTTTGAAAATACCAAAGTTTGGCTAGAATAAGTAAGCCTAAAACTGTCAAAATGGCGGTACCCATGTTAAATTGTGTGTAGCTTGAAACCGGCATGCACTATGTCAACTTTATTTGGTTGTAAAGGATTTCTCATGTGTTGTTCTATTTGGAAATGGTTAGGAAAAGTCTTAACGAGATTTAGGTAATTAGCCACAAATCAAAACGTTAACATTACCGCAAATGGGAAATGAAACTGTATCATGTAACCTATAGTGAAGTGTGAAAAGTAAGTATTTTGTTCTAAATTTTCAAACCACCACCATTTTTGGTGCCGTTGTACCTGGACTACATATTTGAAATATAAAATAAATGAATTCAGTAAAAAAAATTAAATATTCACCACTTTTTCTGAAAAACAGGCTTTTGTGGACCAGGGCTAGGTTTGAGCAACCACAAGACTCTTATTGTAGGGTGTAAAATACTTGTATATGCCTCAGTAGTGATCCATTTCCATCAATGAGGTCTAGGAATGACATTTCACTTCTTGGAATTATTAATGTTTTTCAAAGCAAATGATTATTTCAGGCTCATTAGCTATTGATGTAAAATAACCAGACCCCCCCCCCCTCCCACCCCCTTCCCTGTGGGTCTGAAATGATATAATCTGTACAAATTGCCCTTTTTATATCTTAACAGGTAAGCTGACATGACTGTGGCCCTGAATTGGACAGTTTTTAAATCACTGGAGAAGTTTTATTAGCTTTCAAACAGTCCAAATGTTAAGAAATCAGACATTTTTTGGACGGGTGGGGTGGGTTATCTCCCCTGGCTCTGCCCTTATGGCAGTCTCTAACCCGGACAGATGCTAACAGTAAACTACAACCAACAACCCATCATTTCCAGCAAATTTGAAGGGTATTTGATGATTCACCTTTTTATAGCGAGGAATAACATTTTGAATTGGTCCTCAGAAAAACTTTAAAATATAAGCCTGGAAACATGAAGGGGGTGGGTGTGTAAATTACTTCGCAAATTCAAAACGACTGGCCGAAAAGCTTTGATCTTTTGAAATTCAATTTGATATTGGTTAATAAAAGCAAAGTTATTAAATTTGACAAATTTCGAGGAATTATATCCTTGTTATAGGTCACAACACCCAGTTTGTGTTTTCTCAGCCAATGAAAATTGACTTCGGTTATACAGGAGCTAGAAGGTGGCTACATAGTGATAGTTTGGTATCTGGGTTATTTGAATATTGGATTGAAACTAACATAGGTCTACTGTACATACTTTAAGCTTTCAATCAATGCCTGATAACAGATTTTTGTGTGTGTTTTTTTAATGTTCACCCAATTTTGAAAATACCAAAGTTTGGCTAGAATAAGTAAGCCTAAAACTGTCAAAATGGCGGTACCCATGTTAAATTGTGTGTAGCTTGAAACCGGCATGCACTATGTCAACTTTATTTGGTTGTAAAGGATTTCTCATGTGTTGTTCTATTTGGAAATGGTTAGGAAAAGTCTTAACGAGATTTAGGTAATTAGCCACAAATCAAAACGTTAACATTACCGCAAATGGGAAATGAAACTGTATCATGTAACCTATAGTGAAGTGTGAAAAGTAAGTATTTTGTTCTAAATTTTCAAACCACCACCATTTTTGGTGCCGTTGTACCTGGACTACATATTTGAAATATAAAATAAATGAATTCAGTAAAAAAAATTAAATATTCACCACTTTTTCTGAAAAACAGGCTTTTGTGGACCAGGGCTAGGTTTGAGCAACCACAAGACTCTTATTGTAGGGTGTAAAATACTTGTATATGCCTCAGTAGTGATCCATTTCCATCAATGAGGTCTAGGAATGACATTTCACTTCTTGGAATTATTAATGTTTTTCAAAGCAAATGATTATTTCAGGCTCATTAGCTATTGATGTAAAATAACCAGACCCCCCCCCCTCCCACCCCCTTCCCTGTGGGTCTGAAATGATATAATCTGTACAAATTGCCCTTTTTATATCTTAACAGGTAAGCTGACATGACTGTGGCCCTGAATTGGACAGTTTTTAAATCACTGGAGAAGTTTTATTAGCTTTCAAACAGTCCAAATGTTAAGAAATCAGACATTTTTTGGACGGGTGGGGTGGGTTATCTCCCCTGGCTCTGCCCTTATGGCAGTCTCTAACCCGGACAGATGCTAACAGTAAACTACAACCAACAACCCATCATTTCCAGCAAATTTGAAGGGTATTTGATGATTCACCTTTTTATAGCGAGGAATAACATTTTGAATTGGTCCTCAGAAAAACTTTAAAATATAAGCCTGGAAACATGAAGGGGGTGGGTGTGTAAATTACTTCGCAAATTCAAAACGACTGGCCGAAAAGCTTTGATCTTTTAAAATTCAATTTGATATTGGTTAATAAAAGCAAAGTTATTAAATTTGACAAATTTCGAGGAATTATATCCTTGTTATAGGTCACAACACCCAGTTTGTGTTTTCTCAGCCAATGAAAATTGACTTCGGTTATACAGGAGCTAGAAGGTGGCTACATAGTGATAGTTTGGTATCTGGGTTATTTGAATATTGGATTGAAACTAACATAGGTCTACTGTACATACTTTAAGCTTTCAATCAATGCCTGATAACAGATTTTTGTGTGTGTTTTTTTAATGTTCACCCAATTTTGAAAATACCAAAGTTTGGCTAGAATAAGTAAGCCTAAAACTGTCAAAATGGCGGTACCCATGTTAAATTGTGTGTAGCTTGAAACCGGCATGCACTATGTCAACTTTATTTGGTTGTAAAGGATTTCTCATGTGTTGTTCTATTTGGAAATGGTTAGGAAAAGTCTTAACGAGATTTAGGTAATTAGCCACAAATCAAAACGTTAACATTACCGCAAATGGGAAATGAAACTGTATCATGTAACCTATAGTGAAGTGTGAAAAGTAAGTATTTTGTTCTAAATTTTCAAACCACCACCATTTTTGGTGCCGTTGTACCTGGACTACATATTTGAAATATAAAATAAATGAATTCAGTAAAAAAAATTAAATATTCACCACTTTTTCTGAAAAACAGGCTTTTGTGGACCAGGGCTAGGTTTGAGCAACCACAAGACTCTTATTGTAGGGTGTAAAATACTTGTATATGCCTCAGTAGTGATCCATTTCCATCAATGAGGTCTAGGAATGACATTTCACTTCTTGGAATTATTAATGTTTTTCAAAGCAAATGATTATTTCAGGCTCATTAGCTATTGATGTAAAATAACCAGACCCCCCCCCCCCCCTCCCACCCCCTTCCCTGTGGGTCTGAAATGATATAATCTGTACAAATTGCCCTTTTTATATCTTAACAGGTAAGCTGACATGACTGTGGCCCTGAATTGGACAGTTTTTAAATCACTGGAGAAGTTTTATTAGCTTTCAAACAGTCCAAATGTTAAGAAATCAGACATTTTTTGGACGGGTGGGGTGGGTTATCTCCCCTGGCTCTGCCCTTATGGCAGTCTCTAACCCGGACAGATGCTAACAGTAAACTACAACCAACAACCCATCATTTCCAGCAAATTTGAAGGGTATTTGATGATTCACCTTTTTATAGCGAGGAATAACATTTTGAATTGGTCCTCAGAAAAACTTTAAAATATAAGCATGGAAACATGAAGGGGGTGGGTGTGTAAATTACTTCGCAAATTCAAAACGACTGGCCGAAAAGCTTTGATCTTTTGAAATTCAATTTGATATTGGTTAATAAAAGCAAAGTTATTAAATTTGACAAATTTCGAGGAATTATATCCTTGTTATAGGTCACAACACCCAGTTTGTGTTTTCTCAGCCAATGAAAATTGACTTCGGTTATACAGGAGCTAGAAGGTGGCTACATAGTGATAGTTTGGTATCTGGGTTATTTGAATATTGGATTGAAACTAACATAGGTCTACTGTACATACTTTAAGCTTTCAATCAATGCCTGATAACAGATTTTTGTGTGTGTTTTTTTAATGTTCACCCAATTTTGAAAATACCAAAGTTTGGCTAGAATAAGTAAGCCTAAAACTGTCAAAATGGCGGTACCCATGTTAAATTGTGTGTAGCTTGAAACCGGCATGCACTATGTCAACTTTATTTGGTTGTAAAGGATTTCTCATGTGTTGTTCTATTTGGAAATGGTTAGGAAAAGTCTTAACGAGATTTAGGTAATTAGCCACAAATCAAAACGTTAACATTACCGCAAATGGGAAATGAAACTGTATCATGTAACCTATAGTGAAGTGTGAAAAGTAAGTATTTTGTTCTAAATTTTCAAACCACCACCATTTTTGGTGCCGTTGTACCTGGACTACATATTTGAAATATAAAATAAATGAATTCAGTAAAAAAAATTAAATATTCACCACTTTTTCTGAAAAACAGGCTTTTGTGGACCAGGGCTAGGTTTGAGCAACCACAAGACTCTTATTGTAGGGTGTAAAATACTTGTATATGCCTCAGTAGTGATCCATTTCCATCAATGAGGTCTAGGAATGACATTTCACTTCTTGGAATTATTAATGTTTTTCAAAGCAAATGATTATTTCAGGCTCATTAGCTATTGATGTAAAATAACCAGACCCCCCCCCCTCCCACCCCCTTCCCTGTGGGTCTGAAATGATATAATCTGTACAAATTGCCCTTTTTATATCTTAACAGGTAAGCTGACATGACTGTGGCCCTGAATTGGACAGTTTTTAAATCACTGGAGAAGTTTTATTAGCTTTCAAACAGTCCAAATGTTAAGAAATCAGACATTTTTTGGACGGGTGGGGTGGGTTATCTCCCCTGGCTCTGCCCTTATGGCAGTCTCTAACCCGGACAGATGCTAACAGTAAACTACAACCAACAACCCATCATTTCCAGCAAATTTGAAGGGTATTTGATGATTCACCTTTTTATAGCGAGGAATAACATTTTGAATTGGTCCTCAGAAAAACTTTAAAATATAAGCCTGGAAACATGAAGGGGGTGGGTGTGTAAATTACTTCGCAAATTCAAAACGACTGGCCGAAAAGCTTTGATCTTTTGAAATTCAATTTGATATTGGTTAATAAAAGCAAAGTTATTAAATTTGACAAATTTCGAGGAATTATATCCTTGTTATAGGTCACAACACCCAGTTTGTGTTTTCTCAGCCAATGAAAATTGACTTCGGTTATACAGGAGCTAGAAGGTGGCTACATAGTGATAGTTTGGTATCTGGGTTATTTGAATATTGGATTGAAACTAACATAGGTCTACTGTACATACTTTAAGCTTTCAATCAATGCCTGATAACAGATTTTTGTGTGTGTTTTTTTAATGTTCACCCAATTTTGAAAATACCAAAGTTTGGCTAGAATAAGTAAGCCTAAAACTGTCAAAATGGCGGTACCCATGTTAAATTGTGTGTAGCTTGAAACCGGCATGCACTATGTCAACTTTATTTGGTTGTAAAGGATTTCTCATGTGTTGTTCTATTTGGAAATGGTTAGGAAAAGTCTTAACGAGATTTAGGTAATTAGCCACAAATCAAAACGTTAACATTACCGCAAATGGGAAATGAAACTGTATCATGTAACCTATAGTGAAGTGTGAAAAGTAAGTATTTTGTTCTAAATTTTCAAACCACCACCATTTTTGGTGCCGTTGTACCTGGACTACATATTTGAAATATAAAATAAATGAATTCAGTAAAAAAAATTAAATATTCACCACTTTTTCTGAAAAACAGGCTTTTGTGGACCAGGGCTAGGTTTGAGCAACCACAAGACTCTTATTGTAGGGTGTAAAATACTTGTATATGCCTCAGTAGTGATCCATTTCCATCAATGAGGTCTAGGAATGACATTTCACTTCTTGGAATTATTAATGTTTTTCAAAGCAAATGATTATTTCAGGCTCATTAGCTATTGATGTAAAATAACCAGACCCCCCCCCCCTCCCACCCCCTTCCCTGTGGGTCTGAAATGATATAATCTGTACAAATTGCCCTTTTTATATCTTAACAGGTAAGCTGACATGACTGTGGCCCTGAATTGGACAGTTTTTAAATCACTGGAGAAGTTTTATTAGCTTTCAAACAGTCCAAATGTTAAGAAATCAGACATTTTTTGGACGGGTGGGGTGGGTTATCTCCCCTGGCTCTGCCCTTATGGCAGTCTCTAACCCGGACAGATGCTAACAGTAAACTACAACCAACAACCCATCATTTCCAGCAAATTTGAAGGGTATTTGATGATTCACCTTTTTATAGCGAGGAATAACATTTTGAATTGGTCCTCAGAAAAACTTTAAAATATAAGCCTGGAAACATGAAGGGGGTGGGTGTGTAAATTACTTCGCAAATTCAAAACGACTGGCCGAAAAGCTTTGATCTTTTGAAATTCAATTTGATATTGGTTAATAAAAGCAAAGTTATTAAATTTGACAAATTTCGAGGAATTATATCCTTGTTATAGGTCACAACACCCAGTTTGTGTTTTCTCAGCCAATGAAAATTGACTTCGGTTATACAGGAGCTAGAAGGTGGCTACATAGTGATAGTTTGGTATCTGGGTTATTTGAATATTGGATTGAAACTAACATAGGTCTACTGTACATACTTTAAGCTTTCAATCAATGCCTGATAACAGATTTTTGTGTGTGTTTTTTTAATGTTCACCCAATTTTGAAAATACCAAAGTTTGGCTAGAATAAGTAAGCCTAAAACTGTCAAAATGGCGGTACCCATGTTAAATTGTGTGTAGCTTGAAACCGGCATGCACTATGTCAACTTTATTTGGTTGTAAAGGATTTCTCATGTGTTGTTCTATTTGGAAATGGTTAGGAAAAGTCTTAACGAGATTTAGGTAATTAGCCACAAATCAAAACGTTAACATTACCGCAAATGGGAAATGAAACTGTATCATGTAACCTATAGTGAAGTGTGAAAAGTAAGTATTTTGTTCTAAATTTTCAAACCACCACCATTTTTGGTGCCGTTGTACCTGGACTACATATTTGAAATATAAAATAAATGAATTCAGTAAAAAAAATTAAATATTCACCACTTTTTCTGAAAAACAGGCTTTTGTGGACCAGGGCTAGGTTTGAGCAACCACAAGACTCTTATTGTAGGGTGTAAAATACTTGTATATGCCTCAGTAGTGATCCATTTCCATCAATGAGGTCTAGGAATGACATTTCACTTCTTGGAATTATTAATGTTTTTCAAAGCAAATGATTATTTCAGGCTCATTAGCTATTGATGTAAAATAACCAGACCCCCCCCCCCTCCCACCCCCTTCCCTGTGGGTCTGAAATGATATAATCTGTACAAATTGCCCTTTTTATATCTTAACAGGTAAGCTGACATGACTGTGGCCCTGAATTGGACAGTTTTTAAATCACTGGAGAAGTTTTATTAGCTTTCAAACAGTCCAAATGTTAAGAAATCAGACATTTTTTGGACGGGTGGGGTGGGTTATCTCCCCTGGCTCTGCCCTTATGGCAGTCTCTAACCCGGACAGATGCTAACAGTAAACTACAACCAACAACCCATCATTTCCAGCAAATTTGAAGGGTATTTGATGATTCACCTTTTTATAGCGAGGAATAACATTTTGAATTGGTCCTCAGAAAAACTTTAAAATATAAGCCTGGAAACATGAAGGGGGTGGGTGTGTAAATTACTTCGCAAATTCAAAACGACTGGCCGAAAAGCTTTGATCTTTTGAAATTCAATTTGATATTGGTTAATAAAAGCAAAGTTATTAAATTTGACAAATTTCGAGGAATTATATCCTTGTTATAGGTCACAACACCCAGTTTGTGTTTTCTCAGCCAATGAAAATTGACTTCGGTTATACAGGAGCTAGAAGGTGGCTACATAGTGATAGTTTGGTATCTGGGTTATTTGAATATTGGATTGAAACTAACATAGGTCTACTGTACATACTTTAAGCTTTCAATCAATGCCTGATAACAGATTTTTGTGTGTGTTTTTTTAATGTTCACCCAATTTTGAAAATACCAAAGTTTGGCTAGAATAAGTAAGCCTAAAACTGTCAAAATGGCGGTACCCATGTTAAATTGTGTGTAGCTTGAAACCGGCATGCACTATGTCAACTTTATTTGGTTGTAAAGGATTTCTCATGTGTTGTTCTATTTGGAAATGGTTAGGAAAAGTCTTAACGAGATTTAGGTAATTAGCCACAAATCAAAACGTTAACATTACCGCAAATGGGAAATGAAACTGTATCATGTAACCTATAGTGAAGTGTGAAAAGTAAGTATTTTGTTCTAAATTTTCAAACCACCACCATTTTTGGTGCCGTTGTACCTGGACTACATATTTGAAATATAAAATAAATGAATTCAGTAAAAAAAATTAAATATTCACCACTTTTTCTGAAAAACAGGCTTTTGTGGACCAGGGCTAGGTTTGAGCAACCACAAGACTCTTATTGTAGGGTGTAAAATACTTGTATATGCCTCAGTAGTGATCCATTTCCATCAATGAGGTCTAGGAATGACATTTCACTTCTTGGAATTATTAATGTTTTTCAAAGCAAATGATTATTTCAGGCTCATTAGCTATTGATGTAAAATAACCAGACCCCCCCCCCCTCCCACCCCCTTCCCTGTGGGTCTGAAATGATATAATCTGTACAAATTGCCCTTTTTATATCTTAACAGGTAAGCTGACATGACTGTGGCCCTGAATTGGACAGTTTTTAAATCACTGGAGAAGTTTTATTAGCTTTCAAACAGTCCAAATGTTAAGAAATCAGACATTTTTTGGACGGGTGGGGTGGGTTATCTCCCCTGGCTCTGCCCTTATGGCAGTCTCTAACCCGGACAGATGCTAACAGTAAACTACAACCAACAACCCATCATTTCCAGCAAATTTGAAGGGTATTTGATGATTCACCTTTTTATAGCGAGGAATAACATTTTGAATTGGTCCTCAGAAAAACTTTAAAATATAAGCCTGGAAACATGAAGGGGGTGGGTGTGTAAATTACTTCGCAAATTCAAAACGACTGGCCGAAAAGCTTTGATCTTTTGAAATTCAATTTGATATTGGTTAATAAAAGCAAAGTTATTAAATTTGACAAATTTCGAGGAATTATATCCTTGTTATAGGTCACAACACCCAGTTTGTGTTTTCTCAGCCAATGAAAATTGACTTCGGTTATACAGGAGCTAGAAGGTGGCTACATAGTGATAGTTTGGTATCTGGGTTATTTGAATATTGGATTGAAACTAACATAGGTCTACTGTACATACTTTAAGCTTTCAATCAATGCCTGATAACAGATTTTTGTGTGTGTTTTTTTAATGTTCACCCAATTTTGAAAATACCAAAGTTTGGCTAGAATAAGTAAGCCTAAAACTGTCAAAATGGCGGTACCCATGTTAAATTGTGTGTAGCTTGAAACCGGCATGCACTATGTCAACTTTATTTGGTTGTAAAGGATTTCTCATGTGTTGTTCTATTTGGAAATGGTTAGGAAAAGTCTTAACGAGATTTAGGTAATTAGCCACAAATCAAAACGTTAACATTACCGCAAATGGGAAATGAAACTGTATCATGTAACCTATAGTGAAGTGTAAAAAGTAAGTATTTTGTTCTAAATTTTCAAACCACCACCATTTTTGGTGCCGTTGTACCTGGACTACATATTTGAAATATAAAATAAATGAATTCAGTAAAAAAAATTAAATATTCACCACTTTTTCTGAAAAACAGGCTTTTGTGGACCAGGGCTAGGTTTGAGCAACCACAAGACTCTTATTGTAGGGTGTAAAATACTTGTATATGCCTCAGTAGTGATCCATTTCCATCAATGAGGTCTAGGAATGACATTTCACTTCTTGGAATTATTAATGTTTTTCAAAGCAAATGATTATTTCAGGCTCATTAGCTATTGATGTAAAATAACCAGACCCCCCCCCCCCTCCCACCCCCTTCCCTGTGGGTCTGAAATGATATAATCTGTACAAATTGCCCTTTTTATATCTTAACAGGTAAGCTGACATGACTGTGGCCCTGAATTGGACAGTTTTTAAATCACTGGAGAAGTTTTATTAGCTTTCAAACAGTCCAAATGTTAAGAAATCAGACATTTTTTGGACGGGTGGGGTGGGTTATCTCCCCTGGCTCTGCCCTTATGGCAGTCTCTAACCCGGACAGATGCTAACAGTAAACTACAACCAACAACCCATCATTTCCAGCAAATTTGAAGGGTATTTGATGATTCACCTTTTTATAGCGAGGAATAACATTTTGAATTGGTCCTCAGAAAAACTTTAAAATATAAGCCTGGAAACATGAAGGGGGTGGGTGTGTAAATTACTTCGCAAATTCAAAACGACTGGCCGAAAAGCTTTGATCTTTTGAAATTCAATTTGATATTGGTTAATAAAAGCAAAGTTATTAAATTTGACAAATTTCGAGGAATTATATCCTTGTTATAGGTCACAACACCCAGTTTGTGTTTTCTCAGCCAATGAAAATTGACTTCGGTTATACAGGAGCTAGAAGGTGGCTACATAGTGATAGTTTGGTATCTGGGTTATTTGAATATTGGATTGAAACTAACATAGGTCTACTGTACATACTTTAAGCTTTCAATCAATGCCTGATAACAGATTTTTGTGTGTGTTTTTTTAATGTTCACCCAATTTTGAAAATACCAAAGTTTGGCTAGAATAAGTAAGCCTAAAACTGTCAAAATGGCGGTACCCATGTTAAATTGTGTGTAGCTTGAAACCGGCATGCACTATGTCAACTTTATTTGGTTGTAAAGGATTTCTCATGTGTTGTTCTATTTGGAAATGGTTAGGAAAAGTCTTAACGAGATTTAGGTAATTAGCCACAAATCAAAACGTTAACATTACCGCAAATGGGAAATGAAACTGTATCATGTAACCTATAGCCTCCATTAGTCCGAATTACAGCTTCCAATCTGCGTCTCATCCCTACGTTGGATCCGCCGAAGATGTAACTGCCGCCAATACCGATATAATGCGGCTTCCATTTTCTGGAGACTTTGTACAGGAGGCTCTAGTGCTTGAATGTTTCTAACCATACTATCCCAAAAGTGCTCTAAAGAATTCAAATCCGGACTCACGGCGGACCAAGGCAGTCCAGGCTGCAGTCAATAAGGTGAAGAATTACTTATGGATAACAACTTCTTGGTTTACTGGGTGACGACGTTTCGATGTAGTTCTTACATCGTTATCAAAGTCAATGCCAAACAACAAAATATATTATATGTTATTAATTGAGTGTTTTCGTATTGCCTTGGTATTGGCCTGAGGGTGGCCGTATTGGCCCGAGGCCGCAGGCTATTAATAGTTTTATTAATAGACTGTAGAAGTTAATTTAATGCAAGCTGTCAAGTTGAACAGGAGGTCACCCACTGAACATTTAATCCATGCCCTAAACAAAATGACGTCAGACCTTTTTTGCGCTCTGTGTTTTTTTTTCCTATATCGGTAGAGAAGTTTCTTCCTCTTCCGCTGTCCTCAAACGGCAATCGGATTCACTCACGGTAGTTTTTTCTTCCCACTATGATATCCTGTCAATAAAACCTTGTACAACGGGCTATGGTATAGACATTTTGATATCAACATCTGTCGTCACTCGAGATTATTTCACTTATATGGCGGTGTTGCTGGTATTTGTAGAGAAATAAAACAGCTTCCTTCTGACGACCGACACGTTAAGATACAATTCGAACGGCTGTATGTGCTTAATACGGTATATCGGTTTCTTGTAGTGCATTGTCGCGGTAAGACTGAAATAATGTTGAAGACGTTAAATCTTCTCTCGCCCACATCTTTCAGTTCAAACTAAACTTTGGAGAAAAAAAACCCAATATAATAACATACCATTATTTGTAAAATAATGATAAATGAACAAAGCATCAAATGCGATCCTGGATAGTTGAGAAACTAGGGTAACATGAGCTAAGGTATTTGACGGTTTTCTATAGGTCATTTGCGATGAGAGATTTATCAAGTATTATCAAATCGTAGGATTAGCCTCCGATCGCATCGGAAACGATATCTGCGAGGGTGTGGGGGAGGAGGGTTTTCTGACCTCGCATCTGTATTTTTTAATCGGAGGGCATCGAAGGTCATCGGAAATTGTGTCTGGGATGGCCAAAATGGATGTAAAATCTTGCGAGCAATCTTAAAATTTTAAGTTCAAAGTTGGGGACCGCGACGGCTGTGGCGATGCCTAAAAAATCTGCGACAAGCAGCAGGCGTCCTGAGACCGCCTCCGAGGGGTGCAAAGATGTGAGATCTGTCTCAAGATTTTGTTAAAATGTCCCGGGTTTTACCCATCGCCGACGCATCGTAACTGATTTGTGACTGGCCCATTAGTGTGTAAAGCCCCGTTCAGGTCGAGTTAAGATCCGATGCGATCGTCGTAAATCTGTAGTGAATCTGCGATCAATCAGTCGGAGAACTTTTTAATCTTAAGGTCTTAAGATTAATCTTAAGGTCACAGCCAATCAGCGACCTATACTTCATCACGTGATCATTTTTTCTCGGTGTTTCGAAGACGTTGTATTGTTACGTCATTCCTAGTGGCGTACCAGTCTGCAGAATATAGTGACGGAATTCCTTTCGGATCAACTGATCGCGTCGACCTGAGAGGACTGAAGGACTGGTCAGTCGGTTATCGTTTGGTTGAACGATAAACCAGTCTCAGTTGACATGAACGGTCTTAAGATTCAATCAAAGACAATCGGATGGGATCCTAACTTGACCTGAGCCGGGTTTAAGTTACCTGTAATTGTCATGTAAGATATGTTTAACGGTTGGTTACCGGTTGAGACGGGTCGATGCCAGAATATAGAACGACTCGTTGTTTTTTTGTTCTCTGAGTAAAACAAACAGCATATGCCCTAATAATCAATTCCATTTTGTATGGTCTGAATGCCCCTCAATCAAAATGCTTATTAACGAATGTATTTGTATGACTTAACGTACGTACATGATTTCTGATTTCTATTGTCTCTAATAATTTACTTATATTCAACCTTTTTTATTCATGTGCATGATATATGTGTACCATGTGACCTGAGTGTATGGCGAAATTTGACCATACATAAAAAACAGCATTGATACGGTAACATAAACTCACATATTTTTGTATTTCCTTTGCAGAGTAACGGAGACGAAAGGAAACGCTTCCAAATGGGAACAGAACATTTTAAGTAATAGTTTATTCAAAGAAAGCAGTTATCTTTCCTTTGATATTTCTGAAAGACAAACAGTCTTAATAAACAAAGAGCATTGCACGTGAAAATTAAAAAGTACGCCTCAGTCGTCTTAACTCTAAAGGCCATTCGTTGCACATGATTTGAAGCGCATTTTAAGGGATTGTCTTAATCCCAGTGTATATCCTAAGACCAGAACACTGCACAGAATAATTCTTTTTTTTATTTGACAGTGATGCTGACAAGTAAGATTCTGAACAATAGTCAAGCTCAGATCTAACTAGACCACACTCAATGTTTTTTCACTTACATGACGATAAAAAGAGGGTTATGATACATGTTTAAAAAGTGTAATGTACAGTTTTGGAACAGTAAAACGATCTCCAAGTTAACTGCTAGTAGAAGTTTATGACAATATATATATATATATTTATGGACACTAAAACACACGGGCACAGGGAAAATCTTCTTGTCTAAAATAACCACGGAGACAAGTTTCTAATTGTGTTAAAAAGAGGTATATCATTTAGACCTTTATACCCCATCATAAATTGTTGTAATAAAGTAAACCTATGATATTTCATTAGGTTGACGACTGACAGGAGCTTGGCCTAAGTCAGTAGAATTTTCTGGAACACTTTGTATTACATTGACAATGCTTACGCATCTTAAGCTATAATAAGAATATCGTCAGACTATATAGTATGCCCCCCCCCCCCCATACCCTTTCCCAGAAAACCTAGGTAGAAGGCAGGCAGGGGAGTTTAGCCCTGACCAGTATGTCTTTCAAACTCTTGTTCTTTTTATAAGCAATGACTGGCCTTTGGGTCAGAGGTCGAGCAAGTTTACGTTGAAGTAGTTTGTATTCTTCTACTATAATCTTGGCCATAGCGATGCTAGCTTTGTTATACTGAAACACAAATGGTATTATAGTTTTTTCACGACATCTTCCGGGGTCCAAGTTCAAACCCAAAGGATAAATAGTTTGTAATGTTTGAATCCAAAAACTTTCCCTTTCCAAACGTTTGTGCTTCGTATCTGCAGCGGAAGTGAGAAATGGGATTTTCTCAATAGGCATGATTTCAAAATGGTCCTTGACCGAATGACCTTGAGTATTGAAATGTTGTGCCACGGGTACATCATGTTTAAGTCTTATGCTAGATAAATGGTTGGCTGCTCTTTGTCGTAGAGAATTCTGAGTTTCTCCGACGTACTGTTTGCGACATTTTTAGCACGTGATTACATACACGATATTAGAGGAGTCACAATTAAGGTTCTCTGCCATTTGATATTTGTTGCGAGTTTGTTCTCCGAAAAAGGTTCCGCGATCGGGTACGTATATATCGAGTTTGCATCGCGTCTTAAGGCATTTCATTGATGTACCTGAGAGAAATGTTGGACGGTAGTGGTACACTCGTGATGGGGAGGTAAGCGTATCGGGGGATGAAGGGGGAAACATGATTTGTCTTACTGTGTTAGATTTCATCCTTCGGAGTAATCTAATAGAATACTTCCTAGGGAGGAGAGCTTTAAAAAGAACAGAACAAGCCTGGTTAAAAAAATCTAAAGAACTACAGTTTCTATAGAATCTAAAAATCTGAGATTTAATGACCCCCTTGAAAGTGTGAGGAGGATGGTATGACCCAGCATGTAGTAGCTGATGCGTGACAGTAGGTTTGAAGAATACTTTGTAATCTAAATACCCAGTAGTATGATATGTATGGCCCTTGTAAATAGTTACATCCAAAAAATCCACAGAAGTGTGATCAATAGTAGGCTGTAATTTAATGCTTGAGTCGTGAGAATTAAGAGTATCGATGAAAATATGAAGGTCTTCCAACGTATGTTGCCAAATGATAAAAATGTCATCCAGATACCGAAGGTAAATAAAAGGTTGTAGGTGACATTTGTGAAGAATATCACTCTCCCACTCAGCCATAAAAATAGAGGCAAAGTTAGGACTAAAACGTTTCCCCATAGCACACCCTTTAATTTGCTGAAAGATCTCCCCATTGAATTCAAAATCGTTACCTTTTAAGCTAAGTTCCAGCAATTCTAAAATGTCTTTATCCGGACGACGGTGGTCAGGATATCTTTGGAATGCTGATTTTATGGATTTAAGACCCAAATCTATGTCAATGTTTGTATACATAGACTCCACATCCAGAGTAACCAAAATCACATCTTGTGGGATGGATTTCTCAGACAATTTAGCCAATAAATCATCCGTATTCTTTATAAAGCTAGGATGCCGATTCGCTATAGGTTTTAGATAGTAATCAATTAGCTCTGATATTCTATAACTTTCACTGCCACAATCTGAGATAATAGGACGCCCAGGGGGCATTGTAGGCTTCGGCCATTTTTCAATGGGTTTGTGAATTTTTGGAAGAATATAGAAGACCCTGTTTTTAGAGTTATGATCAGATTCCAAATAGCGATACTGTTTTTCATTAAGTAAGCCTTTATCTTGAAGAGAAACAAGAATTTTATTAAACTTCCTAACATTTTCAGGCCAAATTTCCTTATCAAGTTTTTTGTAATGAAGAGGGTTGCTTAGCTGCCGTTCTATCTCTTCAATATAATCCTGTTTTGACATAATAACTGTTGCCGAACCTTTATCAGCAGGTTTAATAACTATGTTTGGATTTCTCCTTAGCTTACTTAAGGCAAGACATTCTGAATGAGTAAGGTTATGTTGGTTTTTCTGATTAGTTAAAGCATCAAACTTCCTTGATACAGAGTCACGACTAATGTTTATTTCTGGATCATACATGTGAGAAGGAGGTGTATAGCCGCTTTTAGATGTAAACGGCTTGCGTACCCCACTAGAATCTCGGTAGATATCAGCCAGACTAAGATTTCTGGAGAACTCCATAACATGCACTAATTTACTAATAGAAAAGTCCCTATCAGATAATGCTTTAGGGCAAGGCACAAATGAGAGTCCTCTATTGAGTAGAGATATATCATCAGCAGTGAGTTCCTCGTTACTAAGATTAACAATATTACTTCCTAAGCCGAAAGAAGGGTGGCACATGCCCTGTCCCAAATTTAGTTTAAATCTAGTGTCTGAAGCCAGTGGGTATACAAGCAATTTGCTGTATCTTCGGTCCAGTGAATTTTGTCCGTGGATACTCTAAATTTTGAATTGGGGATTTTTGGTATGACCATAACTCTCTTCATCTTGGAAGCAGAAGAGTTATATAGGTTCAGGTTCGAAACTTCACTGGCCGGCAGTTTAGTGGATGACTGGATATCTACAAAGTAGATGAGCGAGTTGGAAAAAGTCTTCCTAACCGCTGTCATCATGTTGCGCATTTGAGTTAACGAAGTGTTTGGCTCAGTAGTTGTCTTGTTATTGATACCAATATTCAAGATAACTTTCTCAGGTTTGGGACCTTGATACTTTTGAATTAGAGTCCGAAATGAATTGAAATTGGCACCAGGAAAACATTCTACCTGCATATCAGGGTGGGGGTCAAGGTTAATTCTAGAAAGATTAGAATCCCCAAGTAAAAGAACTTTCTTAGTTACATTAGGAAGGTGCCAATTAGAGGAAGTGTGCCGAAATTTCCAAAATTTAGAATTAGCTAATTTATTCCGAGGGTTGCGCTGACCCCTCGGAGGGGATCTCACTGCATCTGAATATCTCATAGGAGAATGGACAGACAAAACTGGGGATGGGGGAGGAGCAGAGGGACTAGATGTACTAGGTCTAGGAGAAGAGACCCTAGTAGAAACTGGAGAGGACGGAGGACGAAAGGGGACAGATGTTCTACTAGGTCTAGGGGAGGGGGGCTGAGGGGAAGAAACAGAGGGGGCAGAGGTAGTAGGTCTAAGGGGTGGAGTACCAGTAGGGAAAGGCGAAGGGGAAACAGAAGGTAAAGTTACAGACCTAGGAGTCTGTGACTGCAGAGTTGGGGGTGAGATAACAGATGTCGACGGACTGACAGGCGGATGGGGTTGGGGAGACGATAGTGGACTAAACTGAGTAGTAGCAGCAGAAGTGACAGATTTAGTGATGGAAAGAAAAGAATAAAAATTTTGAATGGTGTACTGAACCGCAAAAGAAACGTCACCCTATTCAAATATTGCCATAAAGTCCATATATTATCATAATTTTCAATAATTTTTCTCTTTTGATATCCTTGCTAAACCTGGTTTGAAGCCAGTGGTCAGGGAAGTTTGGTTTCTGATCATGTCACTAATATGCAAAACACGTCGTAAAAGCACAGTTACTAAAGTAATGACCGGGTGCTTTTTCGGTTCGTTTTGCCTGAAGGTCAAAATGCACGTGTGTTGCGAGATGTCTTCCCTATAGAAAAGCACCGAGCATGAACCGAATTGTTGACAGTAGTGACATGTAACGACTGTCACGAAAGCAGAGAGACCAAGCCTTGGGAAGACTTCATGCTGACCAGAGTGCAAGACCTGTGGCAAACCACTTAAATGTTCATGTCCGTACAATATACCGCCTTCAATGCAGCAACAGGTTCAAGCTACTGGCTGCTCTATGATTGTCCATAGTTTCCGATGTTTTTAACATACTCAAATATGTGTTTAACTTATTCAGCGCTTTAAAACTTTTTCGAAGTC
The DNA here is from genome assembly GCA_963971465.1 of Lepidochitona cinerea. Lineage (NCBI taxonomy): Eukaryota > Metazoa > Mollusca > Polyplacophora > Chitonida > Tonicellidae > Lepidochitona > Lepidochitona cinerea. Next base: position 11,986,576 of record OZ020565.1, read on the forward strand.
TTTTACTTGAAATTAACAGATGATTTGGTACGTTATAGTTGGGATGGCAGTCAGGAAAAAGTAGAAAACTGGATTAATGTTAACATAGAATCCCCTAGCTATACAATTAATACCAGGCAATTATAAAGACAGCGAAACCAAACTGTTTAACATGTTGTGATTTATATTTCGGAAATAGTTCCACAAATACTTAATTTGATTCGATTAAAAACATCCACATTAACGTGATATACTAGAGGTCAAAATCATTTTATTTTGTCGTCATGTATAAACATTTTTTTCTATAGATGTAAAACAAAACAACATGTGCTATCGTTTCCTTTGGACACTAGTGTATCTGGAGTACCACACGCTCCTATTGTTTATTGACTGTGTAAATGAAGCACTTGATACCGGGTAGCGCAGGTATACCATAGGAATCCGATTCGGCCAAAATAAAAAAAAACTCACAGTTTCTGCAATATGTCCTCATACCGTTGGCAGTAGGAGAGATATTTGTATTCAGCATCCACGGCTTTTAATAGCGACAATTTGTCTGAATTTACAACGCCTGAGTGTCAGTCGGTAAGGATTTATATTGATCACATAGCTGTGGCCAATGGGCGAGTGGAATGCATAGTGGGAGAACTGAAGGAAGATATAAATGAAGGTTACCTCACGGAATCTGATGTTAGCAATTGTAACCGTAATTTCTCGGAGGGTTGATCAATAAATAAAACGTAGTTTTTCCTCTAGATGATATAAGATGGGATATAATCATTGCTGTATGGAGATTGTTGGTAAACTGATTCTGGCGATAAGAACTCACCATTAATGGCAATAAGCTACACAAATTATTCAGGATATCGTTAGCCAAATGAAAAATATATTTTGACAAAATAAAAAAGATGCCTGTAAGTATGAAACTGACGCAGAGTCCATCTGGCTTCACAGAGCGAACATATTGAAGTAAAAATGTCACTTTGAGTTTGCAGAACACACCACTAGAGCAGAAAGCCAATAGCGCGTATAGCCTCCATTAGTCCGAATTACAGCTTCCAATCTGCGTCTCATCCCTACGTTGGATCCGCCGAAGATGTAACTGCCGCCAATACCGATATAATGCGGCTTCCATTTTCTGGAGACTTTGTACAGGAGGCTCTAGTGCTTGAATGTTTCTAACCATACTATCCCAAAAGTGCTCTAAAGAATTCAAATCCGGACTCACGGCGGACCAAGGCAGTCCAGGCTGCAGTCAATAAGGTGAAGAATTACTTATGGATAACAACTTCTTGGTTTACTGGGTGACGACGTTTCGATGTAGTTCTTACATCGTTATCAAAGTCAATGCCAAACAACAAAATATATTATATGTTATTAATTGAGTGTTTTCGTATTGCCTTGGTATTGGCCTGAGGGTGGCCGTATTGGCCCGAGGCCGCAGGCCGAGGGTCAATGCAACCATACAAAGGCCAATACCAAGGCAATACGAAAACACTCGATTCATAATAGTTTTATTAATAGACTGTAGAAGTTAATTTAATGCAAGCTGTCAAGTTGAACAGGAGGTCACCCACTGAACATTTAATCCATGCCCTAAACAAAATGACGTCAGACCTTTTTTGCGCTCTGTGTTTTTTTTCCTATATCGGTAGAGAAGTTTCTTCCTCTTCCGCTGTCCTAAAACGGCAATCGGATTCACTCACGGTAGTTTTTTCTTCCCACTATGATATCCTGTCAATAAAACCTTGTACAACGGGCTATGGTATAGACATTTTGATATCAACATCTGTCGTCACTCGAGATTATTTCACTTATATGGCGGTGTTGCTGGTATTTGTAGAGAAATAAAACAGCTTCCTTCTGACGACCGACACATTAAGATACAATTCGAACGGCTGTATGTGCTTAATACGGTATATCGGTTTCTTGTAGTGCATTGTCGCGGTAAAGCCCCTTTCACAATTGAGATACGGCGGGTTTACGGCTCTTGCGGTCATGAATTTTGGCCTTCCGTACGATGGACCGCAGCCTTCCTTGCGGGCAACCGCACCTTACCGCGCGGAATTTTTGTGCCGCAAGAGCCGCAGAAAAGTTTGGTGTGCACATGGAATCCAATTTTCGGCCGTGCGAATTTTTTTATCACCTCTGATCCGTGCGGGTGCTAGTACGTTCATCGTAAACCGTTGTATCTTGATGCGCGGTTGTTGCACGATTTTTTTGTGTCGCAAGATGCTCCGTACGGTGACATTTCTTGTTCCGCCAACCTTGCGGCAGTCGTAAACCGTTGAACGATTCGCCGTCTCGGTCTTGCGCCGCCTTGCGTTCACCGTGCGAAAAATGTGCTACAGGTATATGTTTTTCAAACGGTTTTTTGGATCTCTGCGCCTTTTTATACTGCAATCACGTCTGTGGAGCCCAAAATCGCCGCACGATTTGACAAAACGCCGTAAGGCGACCGCTCATTGGTGCGCGGCGAAAAACAATGACGCACGATGCATCTTGCGGCACGCCGCACGTTCCAACCAATCACGTAGCACCTTCGCGCAACTGTCTCACGGATCACGTGCGCTAGACGTGCGTTGCTTGCGTCACTCCGCGCGGTTCGCCGCAAGAGATTCGTGGATTAAAACGTGCGGGAACCTTGCCACGCCCTTACGATGCCCCGGCCAATCGTAAAATGGATTATTTTCTTGCGGTAATTTTTCCGATTCTACTGCGGCCCGAACAATTTTTTATCCACCGTGCGATCGATTTCAGTATTTTGACCGTGCGGCGAAAGTCTCAATTGTGAAAGCCCCTTAAGACTGAAATAATGTTGAAGACGTTAAATCGTCACTCGCCCACATCTTTCAGTTCAAACTAAACTTTGGAGAAAAAAAACCCAATATAATAACATACCATTATTTGTAAAATAATGATAAATGAACAAAGCATCAAATGCGATCCTGGATAGTTGAGAAACTAGGGTAACATGAGCTAAGGTATTTGACGGTTTTCTATAGGTCATTTGCGATGAGAGATTTATCAAGTATTCAACAGTAAGTTTTTTTTAAGATTAAGAACAATTGGTCTGAACGTGAGTGGTTCTCGTAAGGATTTATGTTTATGGATGTGAAGGACCACTGAGTGGAATACACAACAGGGGAATAAAACAAAGCTACCAGTTAAACTGTTCTGGGAACGTTTATCTGGGTTAGTTAGATACTCAAGGCATCTTTATTTATGATCACTAAAACACACGGGCACAGGGAAAATATTCTTGTTTAAAATAACCATGGATTGCCAGTAGCATTGGTCAGTAGAATTTTCTAGAATACTTTTGTAACACATTGACAATGGTTACGCATCTTAACTATGGCAAAAACATCGGTAAACTGAGCTTGAACCCCATACATTTTGCCCCCCCCCCCCCCCCGGCACAGATAAAATTATGTAACAAACAACAAACAAAACGGCCATACACTCCATCTCACAACCTACAACCAACAAACAATACGGTTACAATCTCCATCTCACAACCTACAACCAACAAACAAAACGGCCATAAACTCCATCTCACAACCTACAACCAACAAACAAAAAGTTTGTAAACTCCATCTCGTAACTTACAACCAACAAACAACAAGGTTATAAACCCCATCTCATAACCTACAACCAACAAACAACAAGGTGATAAATTCCATCTCATAACCTACAACCAACCAACAACAAGGTTATAAACTCCATCTCATAATCTACAACCAACAAACAACAAGGTTAAAAACTCCATATAACAACCTACAACCAACAAACAACAAGGTTATAAACCCTATCTCATAACCTACAACAGCAAAAAACAACAGATTTTACCTAGAATTTCTTATAAGAATTTGTTCAGCAGTTTTGGTCAAACAGGTTTACCACATTATCTGGACCAGAAATGTTTTATCCCTTCGTAAAATGATCACGTAGAAAAACTTAAAGATGATTGGAATTTTGTATAAACAACCACGGCATGCTCAGTCTCAACAGATCATTTCACCAGTTCTGGACAGGAGGAAACAGTATTTATCTGTACATTAATGTGACATTGATCGTAATTTTACCAAATGTAGTTTGGCCTTAAGGCGGAAGGTGAACTGAGCATCCAATAGTTCCTATGATTTAAGTAGATTGAGTGCCGCAGAACGTGATATTTAGACTAAAATTCACAAATAGGGTAATCTTCAGGTCTTCTCAGATAGTCAATTTTATGTCCGTTATGGTGCTTTAGTTTGACAAATTGGACAGAGCCATTTGTTGAATCACGACAAGTTGAGATAGTTCCATCATCTTACATAGGTAAAATTCAGCTGTTAAGATCTTTGTATGGTTATATCGTCTGTCATGTATTGCGACGGAATTGCGTATGAATAACCACAACCGACCACCAGTGTGCAGACTGGATAAAAAAAAAAAGGAAAATACCACCAGTATTTGTATCTGGAACATTCCATCCGTCGATTCACACTAGGTGTGTGATTTTGTATTCAGAAGTGATCACCTTAATGGTAGATAACACAATAAAAGTTTGTCGGCAAATATTTACGTCTGGGAGTCCAACTATAAACGTAATACACATAAGAAGAATCATTGAAGGTTTGCTCCACTGTTTCTGCAGGAACTGTAACAATGTTTATTAAAAAACGTATTAAAAATTAACCTGGACTAAATCCATAAAAAAACGTCATCAATTAGGATATATCCCATCTTTCCGACTTATTTAAGGTTTTAGTTTATGAACTGCAACGAAATAGTTGGATATGTAAACGTCACGTAGCAATAGCTGCCAAAAGGCGACATTGTCTATATAAATTTTGGTCGTCAACAAAAGGAAGGAAGATGTCATGGGTTACAATAGAGTCACTATCAACAATAAGCCAAACAGCCGACCTATTTTCATTTTAGATGTAGCTGCGTGGAAATCTGTTGCGGACCTGAACGATCAGCTGTGTTGCTTAATTCTACTTATTTCACGAAAAAGCAGATACACGCGAGGTCCGTTTCCATCTGGAACAAATAAATGTTAGAGATAGCCGAAGAAACAAACCACAGCAAATCACCAATCAGATGACCAGATCAAGGAGACTAAGAAATATCCTGTGTTAGTATTTGCAACATTCCATTTGTCCATTAGCATTATCGGTGTGATTTAGTATTCAGAACTTAGTACCTTAACGACAGAGAACATTAATCTTAATCTGGAACATTAAGACTGTGTCGGCAAAGAGTTAGGTTTATACATTGATTGATCAAACTATATATAGAATACACAGAATAATTATACGACGATATAAGTGATTTGCCGTTTATTCTATCCTGGTGTAAAGAGTTTGAGAACGGGCCTGAAAGGTGGGCGGAAATGCGAGAGTCGAGCAAACATTTCAGACTGTCGCTTGGTAACCGTTACGTTAAACTTAGCAAAGCGACTAATTGGTCTGTCAGTGAATGAGTTAAACCTTTCCAATGTTCTTTACTTGACCAGCCACCGGAAAGCATTGTTGTACAGCACTTTGAGATGATCATAACATTTGGTGATTGTTATCTCATCAAACTAATTTATTATAAGCGAGGTGTGATAGATTAAAGTATTATCTTCACATTGAACACACAGCTAGATCGGTTACAAGGTGAACCAAACTGAATCATTTGCGAACTTCAAATTTTGATTTCCCGCGCACTCGAAATTATTTCACTTATGTGGCGGTGTTACTCGGTATTTGTAGAGAAATAAAACAGCTTCCTTCTGACGGCTGACACGTTAAGATACAATTCGAACTGCTATGCGGGCTTAATAGGGTATATCAATTTCTTGTGGTGCATTGTCGCGGTAAGACTGAAATAATGCTGAAGACATTAAATCTTCTCTCGCCCACTTCTTTCAGTTCAAAACCAAAATTTGGAGAAAAAACCCCAATATAATAACATACCATTATTTGTATATAATGATGAATGAACAAAAGCATCAAATGCGATCCTGGATAGTTGAGAAACTAGGGTAATACGAGCTAAGGTATTTGGCGGTTTTCTATAGGTCATTAGCGATGAGAGATTTATCAAGTATTCAACAGTAAGTGCTTTTAAGATTAAGAACAATTGGTCTGAACGTGAGTGGTTCTCGTACAGATTTATGTTTATGGATGTGAAGGACCACTGAGTGGAATACACATGAGGGGAATAAAACAAAGCTACCCGTCAAACCGTTCTGGGGACGTTTATCATGGTTAATTAGATACACAAGACATCAGTTTAGGGACAGGGGAGTTTAGCCCTGGCCAGTGTGTCTTTCAAACTCTTGCCCTTCTTATAAGCAATGACTGGCCTTTGGGTCAGAGGTCGAGCAAGTTTACTTTGAAGTAGTTTGTATTTTTCTACTATAATCTTGGCCATAGCGATGCTCCCTTCGTTATACTGAAACACAGATGGTATCATAGTTCTTTCACGACATCTTCCCTGGTCCAAGTTCAAACCCAAATGATGAAGAGTTTGCAATGTTGTTCCAAGTTCAAACCCAAAGAATAAATATTTTGTAATGTTTGAATCCAAAAACGTTCCCTTTCACCGTTTGTGCTTGGTATCTGCAGCGGATGTGAGAAAAGGGATTTTCTCATTGGGCATGATTTCAAGATGGTCTTTGACCGAATGATCTAGAGTATTGAAATGTTGTGCCACGGGTACATCATGTTTAAGTCTAATACTAGATAAATGGTTGGCTGCTCTTTGTCCTAGAGAATTCTGAGTTTCTCCGAGGTATTGCTTGCGACATTTTTTGCACGTGATAACATACACGATATTAGAGGAGTCGCAAATAAGATTCTGTGCCATTTGATATTTGTCGGGAGATTGTTCTCCGAAAAAGGTTCCGCCATCTGGTGCGTATATATCGAGTTTGCATCGCGTCTCAAGGCATTTCATACATGTACTCGAGCCAATATTCCCTTCGTTTAGTGTTCGATTTCCAGTTGGTGTCACTCAAATATATTTCTTTCATTGTCAGACAAAACTAACAGAGTAGAGCTTAGAAAAGGTAGGTTGGAGATTTTCCCATTGTAAACGAAAGAAAGATTTTTAAATAAAGGTTTGAAATGCAGCAACCTGTTCAACGTTTGGGTAAAATACGTTCAAAACCAGAAAAGAGATCATATGCAAACCACTACAAAGTGCAACTTTTCAGACAGATGTTTAACTCACCTTATATTAACTCTTTTGTATGGTTGCTATTTATGCTCATAGTTTGGTTTAACTACATGTAACTGGAATATTAAAGCAAATGTTGAGTACACTATACAAGGAAAGCGGCTCAAGGGTCTTCTAGAAGGAAATATCCATAATAGAACATACTGTGTCTGGTCAACTTTCACTATTGAAACGGCCAGATTGAAGGACTTATTTTAAACAGATCTACTAGATTCAATCATGTAGTAGGAATTGTTTCGGCTGTTTTGGTCAAACAGGTTTACCACATTATATGGACAAGAAAATGGCTATCCCTTCGTAAAATAATCTTGTAGAAAAACATAAAGATGATTGGAATTTTGATAAAGACGCACGGCATGCTCATTCTCAACAGATCATTTCACCAGTGCTGGACAGGAAGAATCAGTATTTATCTGCACATTAATGTGACATTGATCGTAATGAACGTGACCAAATGAAAATAATCTGAACTAATTTTACCAAATATAGTTTAGCCTTAAGGCGGAAGGTGAACTGAGCATCCAATAGTTCCTATGATTTAAGTAGATTGAGTGCCGCAGAACGTGATATTTAGACTAAAATTCACAAATAGGATAATCTTCAGGTCTTCTCAGATAGTCAATTTTATGTCCGTTATCGTGCTTTAGTTTGTCACTACAAATTGCTAAAAGACAAGTAGAGATAGTTCCATCATCTTACATAGGTAAAATTCGGCTGCAAAGATCTTTGTATGGTTATATCGCCTGTCATGTATTGCGACGGAATTGCGTAAGAATAACCACAACCGACCACCAGTGTGCAGACTAGATAAATAAGTAAGGAAAATACCACCAGTATTTGTATCTGGAACTTTCCATCCGTCGATTCACAATGGCGGTGTGATTTAGTACTCAGAAGTGATCACCTTAATGGTAGATAACACAATAAAAGTTTGTCGGCAAATATTTACGTTTGGGAGTCCAACTATAAACGTAATACACATAAGAAGAATCATTGAAGGTTTGCTCCACTGTTGCTGCAGTAACTGTAACAATGTTTCTTAAAAAATCCATAAAAAACGTCATCAATTGGGATATATCCCATCTTTCCGACTTATTGGAGGTTCATTATTTTTCTGACCCTGTTTATGAACTGCAACGAATTAGTTGGATATGTAAACGTCACGTAGCAATAGCTGCCAAAAGACGACATTGTCTATATAACTTTCGGTCGTCAACAAAAGGAAGGAAGGTGTCATGGGTTACAATAGAGTCATTATCAACAATAAGCCAAACAGCCGACCTATTTTCATTTTAGATGTAGCTGCGTGGAAATCTGTTGCGGACCTGAACGATCCGCCGTTTTGCTTAATTCTACTTATTTCACGAAAAAGCAGATACACGCGAGGTCCGTTTTTATCTGGAACAAATAAATGTTAGAGATAGCCGAAGAAACAAACCACAGCAAATCACCAATCAGCTGACCAGATCAAGGAGACTAAGAAATATCCAGTGTTAGTATTTGCAACATTTCATTCGTCCATTAGCATTATCGGTGTGATTTAGTATTCAGAACTGAGTACCTTAACGACAGAGAACATTAATCTTAATCTGGAACAGTAAGAATTTGTCGGCAAAGATTTAGGTTTATACATTTGATGGAATATACATTAGAACTAATTATACAGAGATAATTGATTTACTGGTCATTCTGTACCATGGTGTTTAAGAGTTGCCTTCGCTGTTTACAATTGTAGCCTAGATTTAGGCTCTAGAACTGATTGGCAATTTGATCAACTTGGCTTGATTCCTAAAAAGCACAATGAAATTAGATATATCTTTAAATCCAGTTGATCAACTTATGTTAAGTTTTTTTTTTCTCACGCTGTTTTATATACATGCACAACATAGAATAAAAGTATTAGAGTAGCATGTTAACGTATAGAGATTTGAACAATTTATGGTGGAGCATGAGGTTTAACTCGAGATTAGTAAAACAAACCAGGAAAAGGGACGGATCGTTCTACTATAAATTAATGACGTACATCTTTCAAACGAATGAACGCGTCATTAAGCTAAAACAACCAACCAACCAATATAAAGTATACAGCAGTTTACGCACAAAGACAAACTGTCGAGTTGAGATGAAAACTAGAAGAGAAAGAGGCAAATACAAAGCAATTTCCTCAGTTAAAGTATCTGGGTTGTTCCCACATGTCATTAACAAAAGGCGATTTATTTAGTATTCAGCAGAGAGTACGTTAACATTAGGAACAATTTGTCTAAATGTAACGTCTGAATTGCTGTCAGTAAGGATTTACGTTTATGGATGTGGCCAATCAGTGGGTAGAATACTTATTAGGGAAATCGGACCCATCTTTACTTTTATCGACCAAATTGCTTTGGTGTGAGAATGTATTTTTAAGGTTCGTGCAATAAACAGCTCCGATGCATGAATTATTTGCAGTGATTGTGTTTCGCTCTGACAGCAAGGTCGTAATCTGAATTAATGAAATAATAACGTATGCAAAACGCTTAGTGAACAGGTCGAATTTAGGAAACCAAGTCTGTAAAAATAAAGCTCATAGTTTTGTCGGAGTCGAACATACATGTATATACTCACTTTGATGATTATCGATTACTTGATGAGATATCAATCTCAACATCCTCAAGCTATATATTCTTATTCCCATCAGTTGTCCGACCTTCCAGATAAGATTAACTTTAGTAATAATGATAATATAATAAGTTTTTTTCGTCAACCTCTCAAACAAGTCCATAAAAAGCCGTGCTTGAGAAAACTATTTCTGAACTCTTGAAGCCCATGTTTTCTTTTTCACTTCAACCGAGTTCATCCTACAGGTCCGTTCTCACTGTGCGATTTGCCGTACCGACTTGTAGCATGCGATTCAAATTGATGCATTTGACTGGTTGCCCAATCGTATTGACCAATCAAAAGCATCCATTTTAATCGCATCCTACAAGTCGGTACGACAAATCGCACAGTGAGAACGGGCCTTACTGTCGAAAGGTGGGCGGAAATGCGAGAGTCGAGCAAACATTTCAGACTGTCGCTTGTTGACCGTTACGTTAAACTTAGCAAAGCGACTAATTGGTCTGTCAGTGAATGAGTAAAACGTTTCCTAACCTTTCTAATATTCTTTACTTCACCAGCCACCATAAATTTGGTTATTTGGTGATTGTCATCTCATCAGGCTAATTTATTATAAGCGAGGTGTGACAGATTAAAGTATCATCTTCCCATTTGATGGTATAAGTACACGTAAATAGACAGCATGTATATTTAGACCTGGAGCCTGTTTCACAAAACGTAGGGTAATTTTTTACGTAACTGCCATAGCAACCCATACTATAGAGATACGTTCGTATGAAAGTTACGCAAAAAATACATCTACGCTTTGTGAAACAGGCCCCAGGCCTTTATTTCGAAGTGCAGGATTATATTCTCTGGAAACATGATTGATTGATGGATGATCCGTGCCTATTAAAGTCTTATAGACATAGCGATTCGGGACAAATTCCCATCGACATATACTGATATGTACTCGGTAAAAAGGCCCTTAAATAGTAAATGTAGGTCTCAAAGAAGACTCAATGTCGAACATAAATTCTATACTGTAATCTAAATCTACAAATCTGAAACAAGTTTTAACGGACTTTATTCCAAATGTGACAAAACACTTGGTATATTTCTGAAATGATTAAAAATATTAAACACCGAGATTTCAGGAGAGACTCGAATCGAGCTAACAGCACGTGACAAACGGCCCTCGTGAATCAACAGTTCATAGCTGAAAATGGCAAACTGAAAGTCAGGGAAATCATACTTTAGGTTTCCACAGCACACGATGACACAGAGCATCCAATAGCCCAAACATTTTCTTTTTAAACCATAGTATCAAACTGAAGGGGTCAACATTCTTTTCTTTATTTGTTTGACGAAAAATTCTTGACAACGAAAAAATGTAAAATCTGACACAGTCGAGATTTCTCGGCTAAGTTATGTGCCGATATTTGATAGTATGATGCTGAATGTATGCCAATTTTCTTTGCTGTCACTGTTAACTTGTTTGAATACTTAACTGGCTGATCAAGCTGTTAAAGGATCAAAATTTAACACCATTGAATTTATATTACTTGCCTAATAAGCCAATTCGACAGACAGCCAACCATTTCGTAAGACAGTCTGGCGTCAGTCAACACGATATAAAATTGATGTTTTACTTTGTACTATAGAAATCCATCTACATGTCGATCAGTATCCGACGCCATTGTGAGCTAAATGTATTTGCGTACATGGTTTCCGGCTTGTTTTAAGGTTTCATTAGACAAAACACCAACGGTTAGAGTTGTTTTCCAACTTGTTTTAAAGTTTCTTCTGATAAAGAACCAAAAATCAGACGGAGTCATATCCAAATCTACACCTTAAACTCGCAACGAGAAGTCAATTTAAATCCGTTAGGGAACCAGATATACCGAATCTTTAAATAAACAGCGGTTTTCAATCAAATTCCTTCTCCGGTTTATCATTTTTCCCCTCTCTGGCAAACACTCACGTTAAGTTGAATAAATCTAAGATCAATGGTGACATACCAGATGAAGACAATTATAGAAACTTGTCTATATAGCTTTTCTAGTAAACAAAATCATTTCATTTAACGTTTCTGTTGCACTGGAACTTTTTGTCAAGAACGTTTAAGACTTTTCACAAACATTTACATTTAATTAGTCAAATAGTATGCAACCCAAACTTATAAACTAGAAACTGTGTTTGTTTTGGCAAACACGAAAACCTGCTCCCTCTTTTTTGAAGCATAAAACTACACTCTTCACAATTAATTTCATAAAAAAAATTCTAGAAATTTAAAAAGGCGCTTTTCTTAGAAATGATTTTAGCTCATGTTTGAACCCTCGGTGACCTTGACATTTCGAAGGGTCTTCGTCAAATGTTAATCCCATCAAAAGCTTAATGTTTTGACGATATATCCAACATTTCATGAAATTTGAAACACCACTTCTATTAACCTGGTAAAAAGCTTTTTGGTCCAAACTTTCAGCTCTTGTGTGACCTTGACCTTTTGACCAATGTTCGTTCAAAGTCATTAAGGCTAGTAACCTTAGTATATCGATGATATATTTCGCGTAATTAAAAACTACGGTTTCTTGTGAAACTGTATAACCAGCTTTTAGCTCACGTGAGACCTCTCGGCGACCTTGACCCTTAAACAAATGATCGTCATAACCCAATTAGCTAGTTACCTTTAATACTAAAGCGTTGATATATCCCAAGATTCAAGGAATTTGAAGAAACAGTTTTCTGAAAAACGTAGCTTTTTAGCTTGTGTCTGACCTCTCGGTGACCTTGATCATTGGAGCGATGTTCGTATTTTTTTTTTAGATTGAAACCTTAGTGTAGCGATGATATATCATGAAATTTAAAACAACGGCTATGTTTAGCATGATAACAAGGTTTTTGGTCCAAAATTTAAACTTCATTGTAGCCTTGACCTTTGGACCGATGTTCGTCAAAAGTAATTCAGCTGGAAACTTTAGTGTGGCGATGATATATCACAAGTTTCATGAAATCTGAAACAACAGTTATGTTTAACATGGGGAAAAAGTTTTTTTGTCCAAAATTTGAACTCCTATATGTAACGTTGACCTTTAGACCGTTGTTCGTCAAAAGTCCTTCAGCTCGCAACCTTAGTATTGCAATGATAATTAGTTTCAGGTAATTTAAAGCACCCGTTTTCTGAGAAACGTGATGACAAGCTTTTTAGCCCATGTGTCATCTCCTGTGACCTTGACCTTTGATTCCATTGTGACATGTGTGAAAAAAATTATATGTCCCACTTGTAACTGAGATATTGCAAAAATAAACCTATAAGCATCCCCTTCCAGGGGCTGCTTAATAAAAAGGCATCTTATAACGACCACGTGACAGATTGATCATCCAATCTCAGTAAGATATATGTAACGTGGGCCTCAGTGATGGTGTCAACATGCGCACGTGTAGATTCACTTTATGTTTGAAATTTAACTAATAACATATGTTCGCTCAATATTCTGAACGGTAACGGCATTTTACAATGATATGGGAATTGTGACCTTTTAGCAATTCTTCTTCTAAAAATGGTGCCACTCTCTATATGATGCATACTTGCTGTATGTTACAGAGCAAACGGTAACATTGGTTGCTACCATAGTTTATGTTACAATTCCGTGAGTGTAGCTTTAGACGACATCACCTTAGATGTAGTCACAGGTGTTATCAGATAGTCATGTAAAAGCGATTAATCATCAGTAGTATTATATTGAACAGATTTCCATACAGACAGAAAATAATTATTTGCTCTTAATAGACATTGTCAACTGTAACTTGTCGATTCAATTGTTAAGGGAACTTACAAAACAAGGCACCGATGACAGTTAACAAATTGGATAGAATAAGCACCACATGGGGTTGCAGTAAAACACGTGACTACAAGTCTTATGTTCAGTAATATATATCTGGCTGTTGAAACATCGAGTAGCAAAGTGTTCGTATAATCCGGGCGTTGCACTAATACAGTCGTGGTCAGCACTTCAGTCAGCACCTCATAGAAATTCATCTGAATAAATAAAAGATTAGAGGTTTCGATAAATAAGTGCACATACTTGGCGTTTTGTGCCAATTTTAAGAAAGCCAAACACCAATGGTAAGATACGTTAAGTTCCTTTACCAGTATGAAAACGAATTGCAGAGAATACGTTTTCTTTATTTGCTGGATTGAAAAAAATATATACTCAGTTTTATTAGATTATACTAAAGCACTTTTTTGAATGAATGTGGCGAAATTAGCACCTACCATAACACAGAACCTTCTCTGGCCTCCTGGCAATTTACAGACAGGATCCACCATTAGATCTATATAATGATGCATTGACGGGATTGTATGTTTTGACCAGGATGGCAATAGTTGCTCAAGAATTGATTTCTCAAAAGAACACTGTTTTCTCCAACGAACTAACTTAGGATAATCTCGATTGGTAAATTAGAAGTTAAGATTCATCAGATTTAATACAGAGAATATTTCTACCTTCCCAAGTGGCAGCTCTATCCGACCCATCTCTATGTATAGTCTTGGTATGGACAACTTTACTCCTCATCAATATCCGCTTTGAGATGAGCTGAGCTGCCAAGGCCGATAACTCTATTTTACTGGACACTTGAAACACACTGGAGAAAACAGTGGACAAAAAAAAGACAAATAAAAATATGGACTTTTTACATTGATTATAGCTTTATTGAAGTATTTATAATACAGTTAGCAAAGACGATATTGACGCCAAAGACCTTGGAGAACACAGTAATTCAGAAAACACCAACTATAAACACTCTCCATCAAGTGAGTGACCAAGACAACATTGACGACAAAGACCTTAGAGCTTGAACACGGTAAGTAAGAAAACACCAACGATAAACACTCTTGAGAACAGAGCGAGCAAGATAACATTGACGACAAATACCTTTCAAGGACACAGTAAGTCAGAAAACACCAACGATAAACACTCTTGAGAACAGAGCAAGCCAGACAACATTGACGACAAAGACCTTGAAGGACACAGTAAGTCAGAAAACGCCAACGACAAACACCATAAAGAACAGAGCGAACAAGACAACATTGACGGCAACCCCATTGATAAATAGTAATCGACGACAAGCAGTATTCGTTTAATTGTCTAAAACAATTAAATAAGGATACTAAAACATTGGGTGTTGCCAGTTCAACGCCATCAGTAGTTAACAAATTCACTCCGAGCAAATTCGTGAACCCGGAAACAGTTTTGAAATTCCTCCACGACATATACAAGTAGCTATATAAGACATCGTTAAATGAGCGAGTTATCTACGTAAAGGGCAGCTAAGGAAAAAAAAACATCTCGTGATTACTCTTGGCTATTTTCAACCTGATAACTTCAGGGATTCGCGCGCATAAAAATGTTTCCGATTTCTGTAACGATTGTTATGTTTCAAATTTATTTATCAAAGACATGTGTGAAAAATAGAAACACTTTCCCAAAGAATTCTTCTTCACAAATGAAAAATCGATAACCAAAAAAAATATATATATATTCATATAGAGAAAAAGAAATGGAGAAAATCCACATACGCCTTCTCAAATTTTTACATTCTGTATATTCTGAATATACAGAATGTAAAAATTTGAGAAGGCGTATGTGGATTTTCTCCATTTCTTTTTCTCTATATGAATATATATATATTTTTTTGGTTGATAAGGCGTTTCTTTTTTTTCTACATTCGAATATGTATAAAGTAGGAAGAAACCGAAATCTTATTGTGCTAGATAAAAGATCATTGCAAAAAACCGAGATTTTCGATCCCTAAAGAGCAATGTTTTCTCTAACGCACTGCATTTTGATCATGTCGATTCGTCGGTTTGAAGTTAAGAGTCATCAGAATTAAATAGATGATTGAATAAGAAATCTGATATGTCTACCTTGCCAAGTGGCAGCTCTATCAGATCCATCTCTATGTATAGTCTTGGTATGGACAACTTTACTCCTCATCAATATTCGCTTTGAGATTAGCTGAGCTACCAAGGTCGATAACTCTATTTCACTGGACACTCTGAACACAATGGGAAAAAACAATTATACAAATAAATATATGGACTTATTTTCTCATGTTTTCTGGCTCATTTGAAAAAAATGAAACCTGATTAAAGTTTCAAGTTTCTTTGCAGATAGGAGATCAATATTACATCAAAATCGACACAACTTACTCTCAAAGCAGGAGTAATGTTAACCATGCGGCACTATTAAATTATTAATCTACCGCTAATTATTTTTTTTTTTTAGATAGTTGTTTTTGTAATTACTTTCCATGGGGCTTTTCTAAAACTAATATTAGAATTATTCACTCAAGTGGCAGGAAAGAAATTGCTGATAATCGTCGCATCCAAAAATACCAACAATAATGAAATACTAGGATATACAATTGCCACTGTATCGAGAAAAAGTAAGGTTGTAAATTCTCGTCTTCGATCCTGACTACATCTTCCCTAGGAGGCCTATGACCACTGACTAGAAGATGAAGTCTCCAGCCGTATTTTATACCTTCTTTAAACTCGCTGTCAATTTTTTTTTAAATACGTTTTTTCTGTTCCTGTGTTGATGTATCTAGGCAGCTAAGACAAAAAACTGTGCTTCATTTCTGGAAAGCGTTTATTTACAAAGAAATATAAGTTGTTACAAAGGCGGATAGATTGTAACATGACGTTAGCAAGACAGATGTAGAAACTGAAGATATTTGCTTGGTGTGTTTTTAGTGGGAAGATGTCGACGTATCGCACAGGTCGATTCCCAAAATGTTTTCTGGCTTAATTGGAAAAGCGAAATCTGGTTAAAGTTTCTTTGCAGATTGGAGATAAATATTAGATAAAAATCGAATTATTTTCAACACAGATTGCTCTCAAAGTGGGGTTAACCATTCAACATTATTATTCTATAGCTGATTATTTTGAGTGCCTTTAAATAGATATATCTGTACGTTTTCGTTACTTTTGTAATCACCTTCTCATTGTACTTTCCTAGTATTATTATTCGCTCAATTCACAAGGCAAAAATTGCTGATCATCATCGCATCCAAAAATACCAACAATAATTCAATACTAGAATATTGCCATTGTATAGAGAAAATGTTATATGTTATTAATGGAGTGTTTTCGTATTGCCTTGGTATTGGCCTTCGGGCGGTTGTATTGACCCTCGGCCGCTCGATTCATAATATTTTTATTAATAGACTGTAGAAGTTAATTTAATGCAAGCTGTCAAGTTGAACAGGAAGTCGCCCACTGAACATTTAATCCATGCCCTAAACAAAATGACGTCCGACCTTTTTTGCGCTCTTGTTTTGTTCCTGGATCAGTAGAGAAGTTTCTTCCTCTTCCGCTGTCCTAAAACGGCAATCGGATTCACTTACAGTATTTTTTTCTTCTAACTCTAATATACCGTCAATAAGACCTTGTACAACGCGCTCTGGTGTAGACATTTTGAAATCAACATCTGTCGTCTGCGTCTGTAAAACTCTGTGACATCACATGTTACAATTGCGTCTTTCAGCCGCACTCGGTGAACTCGGCCAATATGACTTGAACTCGGCCAATATGACTTGAACTCGGCCAATATGACTTGAACTCGGCCTATATGACTTGAACTAGGCAATACAACCCTACGGCTAATACGAACTTGATTCGTCTGCTGATATTACCCGGCGGAAAAGGTCGTATTCGAGTAATAACTTGTACAGTCAATTAATAATATATGTTATTAATCGAGTGTTTTCGTATTGCCTTGGTATTGGCCTGAGGGTGGCCGTATTGACCCGAGGCCGCAGGCCGAGGGTCAATGCAACCACCCGAAGGCCAATGCCAAGGCAATACGTAAACACTCGATTCATAATATTTTTATTAATAGACTGTGGAAGTCATTTCGATTCGTTTGTTGGATGCCTTAAACAAATTGACGTCCGACCTTGTTTTTCTCTCTGTGTTTTTGTTCCTGGATAACTTTAGAAGTTTCTTCCTCTTGAGCTGTCCTAAAACGGCAATCGGATTCATTTACAGTGGTTATTTCTTCCAACTCTATAATGTCCTGTCAATAAGACCTTGTACAAGGCGACATTTTGATATCAACATCTGTCGTCTGCTTCTGTCAAACTCTGAGACGTCACATGTTAATTGCGTCTTTCAACCGCACTCCGTGAACTCGGCCAATATGACTTGAACTCGGCCAATATGACTTGAACTCGGCCAATACAGCCCTACGGCTTATACGAACTTGATTCGTCTGGTGATATTAGCCGGCCGCGAAGGTCGTATTCGGGTAATAACTTGCACAGTCAATTAATAATATATGTTATTAATCGAGTGTTTTCGTATTGCCTTGGTATTGGCCTGAGGGTGGCCGTATTGGCCCGAGGCCGCAGGCCGAGGGTCAATGCAACCACACGAAGGCCAATACCAAGGCAATACGAAAACACTCGATTCATAATATTTTTATTAATAGACTGTAGAAGTTAATTTAATGCAAGCTGTCAAGTTGAACAGGAGGTCGCCCACTGAACATTTAATCCATGCCCTAAACAAATAAATGACGTCCGACCTTTTTGCGCTCTGTGTTTTTTGTTCCTGGATCAGTAGAGAAGTTTCTTCCTCTTCCGCTGTCCTTAAACGGCAATCGGATTCACTTACAGTAGTTTTTTCTTCCCACTTGTCAATAAAACCTTTTACAACGGGCTATGGTATAGACATTTTGATATCAACATCTGCCGTCTGCTTCTGCCAAACTCTGGGACGTCACATGTTAATTGCGTCTTTCAGCCGCACTCCGTGAACTCGGCCAATATGACTTGAACTCGGCCAATATGACTTGAACTCGACCAATATGACTTGAACTCGGCTAATACAGCCCTAAGGGTTATACGAATTTGATTCGTCTGCTGATATTACCTGGCCGCGAAGGTCGTATTCGGGTAATAACTTGCACTGTCAATTAATAAAAGGTGATATACCCCTCGTCCCCCATCCTGACTACATCTTCCCTAGGAGGCTGGTGACCTCTGAGTGGAAGATGAAGACTCCAGCCGTATTTTATACCTCCTTTAAACTCACTGGCAATTACCCAGACTGTGTGTTCATCATATTATAAAACCAGCGAGGATAGGATGGCAGTACAAATTGATCACACTGACAGAAAATATTAAAAAGGATTTCGAATTCTGGCTAATTTGACAACTTCAATAAGAAGCAGATAAATTATAACGTTTCACGATCTTGACATCATCCTTCTTTTAATTTCCGCTATCTCAATCCAAACCCTAGGAAATCAATCGGGAATAAATATTTTATCAATCGATTTCACCGTGTTCCCTATCAGTTTGGGTTTTCCCTTCTTTTTCACCTGA
The DNA here is from genome assembly GCA_963971465.1 of Lepidochitona cinerea. Taxonomy (NCBI): domain Eukaryota; kingdom Metazoa; phylum Mollusca; class Polyplacophora; order Chitonida; family Tonicellidae; genus Lepidochitona; species Lepidochitona cinerea. Next base: position 12,005,740 of record OZ020565.1, read on the forward strand.
CTACCACATGTTGAAAACTTGAAATAATATTATAAAAGCCGAATAAAACTGGTATATATTTAGGAATTCAAAACCTCGAATAACATACAATTGACTCTATGCTTCATCTCTGGAACAAATTTCACCCAGAATCCATAAATAATTTATACGTTAAGACTGAAGAAGATCTAGAAGTTGTGTTGAGTGTGTAACCCGCTGGGACGTTTGTTGTGTTAAATCCGGAGAAAACTGTAAAATTTACAAAGATCTTTCGGTGTTGGTGTCTTCCTTTTGTACAAAACACTTGTCATTAGGAGATGCAATGTGAATATTCAATGTAAACTCGTTATGCTAAAATGTTCCAGTCAAACTAATGGTAGGTAGGTTCTTAAAGTGGCATGAGCTGCCAAAATGTTGGTATTTTCACGTTAAAACAGAATGTTGAAATTATTGGCTATTTTTCTCAAGACGTATAATTTACAAGCTTTATAATGCTTCTAGTCTCGAAAATGTACGATAAAGTACTGTTTTCAACTAACTTTGGCTTAGAATGAATGAATGGTCGTCCCGGTTATTTAAATTTTGTTTACTTTTCGAACACGTTTTCGGTTTGTACAGGTCACATACTGTATGGATTTTCCTCATTCCAACGCCAATCATTTAGTTTGTCGATGGCCCTCAAAGCCTCTTACTGTCGTGACGATCAGAAATTATGAAAAAAGTGTGAATTTTGGCAGCTCATGCCACTTTAACGGATCAGCCTCTGAGTTGGCTTAGTTAACTTAGACACGATTACAGTTTATATTACACACCCACACCGTTAGTACAAGCTGGGCTGAGAACACTGCCACACATTTTCGGTCTTCATAGAGAGTTTAGGGGTTATTTCTACTTCGAACTTTAAATAATATGTCAAGTGCCGAATCGAAATATACAACAAAAAAAATAGTAGAAGGCATAAAAGGCTCAAGCTGCGAAAATGCAGATAATTTTGTATTGTAAAATTATGTGCTTTTTTGTCCAGATGAAATAAAATATAACAATCTCTTTACTGACGAGAAAATATTAATGTCAAGTGTAACTACGAAGACACCGGTATAGGTGTCGAAAGCTCGAGTAATTTATAACTAACTAAGCGGAGATATCTTATTTTTTTCTCATAATTATGGTACCCACTTTTAAAAAGAGTTTCAAACATTTCTGAACATTATCTTTACCCATCACTCTCCGGAATAGGTGAAAACAAATATTTGATGAAAATGGAATTTGAATTTTACCCTTTCTTCCGCACACAATTGAACCGTACGGGTCAGAAACGTAGCCAATAGTTTTAAGGAAATCCTTTAGCTTTTAATGACGTTAGCACGCTAACCCTTTTTTTAATTAATGGCAGCTTTCAAAGCATATGTAACTTTGATTTTCTAAAGTAGCAAGCAAAGCTATAGTTAGGGGTGTTGTTCCAAGGCATATCTATCTTTAGACGGCATGGTTATATCTTCTTTGTAGTCTTTATCGTGGTGATATGCTAAACAAAAGTGGCATTTGAACGCAAGCATTTGTTTTACAGATTATCCATAGAAGAATTGTGTTAACTGGTATCATTGGATGTGTGGGGAACAATTTCTGTAAAAACGGAATGCGAAGTTAAAGTGGCATGAGCTGCCAAAATGTTAATATTTTGACGTAAAAAAAGAATTATTGGTTATTTTTCTCAAGACGTATAATTTAGAAGCTTTTTAGTGCTTTTAGTCTCGAAAATGAACGACAAAGTATCGTTTTGAACCAACTTTGGCTTTGAATGAATGAATGGTCGTCCCGGTTATTTAAATTTTGTTTACTTTTCGGACACTCTTTTGGTTCGTATAGGCCGTAGACTTTATGGATTTCCCTCATTCCAACGCCAATTATTTAGTTTTTCGATGACCTTAAAGCCTCTTGCTGTCGTGACGATCAGAAATTATGAAAAAAGTGTGAATGTTGGCAGCTCATGTCACTTTAATGTACAAAAACCGAAAACGTGTTTAAGAACAAGTAGGCAAAGGTCATCTGAAAACTGAGCTAACCAAACTTATTTTTTCTTTAATGCATTTCAGTTCAACACTGAAAGAAAAACGAACCTTCTAGTTTGGTCAAAGACTTTAATAGTGGTAGCTGTTACTGCTTCGCTTGGCGCTCAGCAATAGGAGTTAGAGCAGCGACTGGTTGGCCCGGTGTCAGTATACTGTGACTGGGTGAGGGGGCTTGCTGGTTGTCTTCGGCAAGTCGTCTCGGTGAGACAGCACCTAAAAGAGTCTCGGTGAGACAGCACCTAAAAGAGCGGTGGAAATCCGCCCTGTCACAAGGAGACAACGTCTTCATATAACCGAAATACTGTTGAGCAGGACGTAAAACCCCAATCACTCACTCACTCTAGTTTGGTCACAACAAAATTAACCATAATTTATCCCTACTGACATTTGCTTTAAACGGCTCAGGTGGTAGACTACAAAATTAACCACACACTTATTTTCTTCACCGAGAATGTCACTGAGATTGACATGTATTGTTGTGTAGTTGAATTATAAACTATTACATTTGAATGGACCGTTTTCTTCTTAACATGCTAGTACGAAGTCATTCTTATAGTCTAATATATTATTGTTACGATAATTCGTACAAGCCAGATGATACCTTAATAGCTAATACTAGTCCACTAAGTTTAAGTACCACGATTTGTGTTAAGGAAAAAACAATGGAAGACAATTATGTCATTTAAGTTTTTCCACGAGGGGTGAGTTTGTGTGTGGGTGGGGGGGGGGGGGGGGGGGGGGGCTATTTATCTTGCACGTAGTTCATAGACTTAAAAGACAAGTTAATTCTCATTCTTTAAGAGTCTTGACAATTATATACATTGTAGGATTCAGTTGTTCTCCAGGCAACGATTTCAATGGGTTGTGTTATATTTTGATCTGATAAATCAACGTACTCCTTTACAGTGAATCGGTTGTTAAAACACCGATGATATAGAGGACTGATTGCAATGACGTATACCAGTTATGAGTTGATGAAATCGTACAATTAGCAAGCAAGGCGGTTTTGGGTATTGCGTTTTAAAGTAGGGCCAATTTATTTGGATTTATTGTCCTCAGTGGTTATTGACGAGAATGATTGGTTTGGCAAATCACTGAGGGGGATACATCTTGATTAAACGTAAGCAGTTAACCAATGTCGTTTTCCAGTTCTGTGGTAAATTTCTTTATACTAGTCATGCAGAGTTAAATTCTTTAATCACAGTTTATCACAGTTTATTCCTCGTTCAGCTGGTAGTAAATGTACGTAGAGATCCTTGATAAGCGTACGTGATCGCGATCTAGCTGTCAATTCCCCAGATCATTCCGAAACACTCCACTAACTAGGCCTATGTCTATGCTAGTTCCTGGGAAATCATTTATCTTAACACATACATTACAACATGTCATTTCTGTTGAATATATATGTATTATTTTTGGCCCGCGTCGGGGGAAGGGGGGGGGGGGGGACTAAAATTAAGCTCTCGGCATTAAATCGATCCTGTTGGCTATCCGTATTTTGACTCTACATGTTTGCTTGACCTGATTGATATATTCATTGATGAACAGGTTCAGACTGTGTTGTGTTGTACGAAAATCGTTAGAATTTCAATTCGAACTTGCTGTCGTTACAAAGAATAAAAAGAAAAGAAGGACAAATATTTGTATCAACTATCATATGTATATATTATTATTAAATAAAAGTAAATTTGACACATTTTCTTACCTTTTTTTTCTTTGCCAGGTACTCCTTTGATAAGTTTATTTCTTATTGATATCAGATGAAATCTACGACTATCTTCGATTTAATTCAGCAAGTTAAATCCGACTCCTTATCTAGGCCTACATTCTGACATTTGTTGGTCGTTCTGACGACATAATGAAAATCAGACTATCGAACAAGGAGGCGCAATTCGACAATTAATGCATTAATTTTGGGTGCAGTGCAACAGTTGAGTATACAAAGAAAGGCATAGTCAAACTGAAACAGCTACAGGTTAATTCCACTGCTTTTTGACATGAAATAATAAGATTTGATTTTCAATATTTTGAAAAAATCTAACTAAGGTAGTGTGTTTGTGTGGCTCCGTGTTCGAAACTCTCAGAAGGGGAGGTAAGCATGTGGGCACGATTGCAATGTGACTTGCGTCGTCTGCACCCCTGTCGACTGCGGAAGTAAAAGTCAAGATTTGAACTGCATACTTGTCTAGGGTGGTTTCGAGTTCCAGGACTTTTAGCTTGGTAAATGTTTCTAACCGTGTGACGGAGCCAAACGTTAACATTAGTACGGCAAATGGAAAATTAATTGTCTACTGATGCCTGGCTGTACGGCGCAATGTTTAATATGAATGTTCATTGTTGTGTTGTTGTTGGCTGAACGGCACCGGCTGAACTAGTTTGATCTGTTTCACTCAAAACATGTGATTGGAGACTAAAATAACGATAATTTTCACGTTTAGTAATCTCTATTTTTTTGTTGTTGTGGGGCCTCCGTGGCTCAGTGGGTAGACGCTCTGTCCGAACAGCCTTCCACCAATTCAATTCAATTCAAAATTTATTTACTGAACACCGTTTAAAGGGGCATGAGCTGCCAAAATGTTGATATTTTGACGTTAAAACAGAATGCTGAAATTATTGGCTATTTTTCTCAAGAAGTAGAATTCAGAAGCTTTTTACTGCTTCAAGTCTCGAAAATGTACGATAAAGTACTGTTTTAAACTAACTTTGGCTTAGAATGAATGAATGGTCGTCCCGGTTATTTAAATTTTGTTTACTTTTGCACACGTTTTCGGTTCATACAGGCCACATACTGTATGGATTTTTCTCATTCCAACGCCAATCATTTAGTTTTTCGATAGCCTTCAAAACCTCTTACTGTCGTGACGATCAGAAGTTATGAAAAAACTGTGAATTTTGGCAGCTCATGCCCCTTTAAGTAGGGCAAAAAAAAAACAAAAAAAAACATGGGTCACGGGTTCGAATCCCGCTCAGTCCAAAAAGAAAAAATTGGGTAAACTTGAGTGCAGCGTAAAACACCAAACAATCAATCCAACTTTTTTTCAGTTTGCAAATTCTCATTTGAGGAGAAACATACATATAATTCACCAAAGAGAATTCCTTACCTGCCTCCTTGTTCAATAATCTGATTTTCATTATGTCGTCAGAACGACCAACAAATGTCAGAATGTAGATAACGAGTCAGATTTAACTTGTTGAATTAGTATACATATATCCCCAGGTGACTATCCTGCCATTCTGTTACATATATGGCAGGATATCACCTGGGGCTAGTAGCCTATACATAGTGTGATAGTGTGGGCTGTGTTACACACCAGGCAAATAACATTTAATTTTACTTTTTCGAACTAAATAGCCCCTCGTCAGGCAAGTTGGAAAACATAGTGTAGGAAAATTACAGAAATACTATTTTTTGGACACTTTGCAATAAAAACAGTAGAATTTCAGCAAGGTCTATTTTTCGAAAGACATATTATATGTTACATATTGATAGTAAGAAGATTGTATGGTCAACTTTTGGTTGCATTTAACTGGACAATTGCATAAACATTATGATTTTTGGCTTTGATATAGCTGTAAATCAAAATTTGATAAATGTTTTCAATTTCCACAACTCTCAATGCCTCTCACTAATCTGTCCATCTGGTTTTAAAGTATTCATGTTTTATCCAAACCCACCTCCCAAATACTATTTTTACTTCTCGATTAATGTTTTTTCTGTGACCAGATGTCCATTTATATGTGATAGCCGCTTTTATCTCCATGAAATTACCCTGGGGGTCTACATCCAAATTGACTTGGATGTCCCCATCACATACAGTATCAACAGGCAAATTCTGCTTTTCTCCACCAACCTCATGAGTTATGGCTAATCTGCCAAGAAATTGCCTCTCCTGAGTGCTGACAATATTCAGTTATCTTCCATTTCACACGGGGCCTCCGTGGCTCAGTAGGTAGAGCGTTGGACGCTCAATCCGAACAGCCTTCCACCAATGGGTCGCGGATTCGATTCCCACTCAGTCCAAAAAATTGGAAAATTTTCTGACCGGGTTTTCACTCGAACGAGCTATGTGGGATGGTTGCCAGTTACCAACGGAAGGTCGTGGGTTTCCTCCGGGCATAGAGCCCGGTTTCCTCCCGCAATAAAACTGGCAACGCCGCCATATAAGTGAAATAATCTTGAGCGCGGCGTAAAACACCAAACAAACAATCAATCAATCCATTTCACACGTGTGCTTCCACACAAAAGAAGGACCCCCATACACACACTCACCCCTTTTTTTTTTCTACAGCTCCTTGAGATATAGGATTTGAATAATAGCCCCATAAATGTTTCTAATAGCTGTGTTTATGAAGAAATCTGCTTTTTTTCTTCATTTGGTCCAATTTTGTGCTTCCCTTACTTTATTTAACTATATTTTTCTTCTGTTAACAGGTACCTTATCATTTCATTTTGATCACAGATTGAGCTCTGACTTAAATTTCAGCCTCCTTGGCTTAGTCTCTTGGACAAGTTTATATCCCAGAAAATCCCAAACCTTATAAACTGAACTTGAAATTCATCCAACAGAAAACATGAGAAATCAAATTGAACTACTTTGGTTTTTTTCTTCAACTATCGCCAGCTCTGCACTTCACCTCTCTATGTTGTACAAAGATCTCTCTTTAGATATACAAGGTTAGTTAGGATTTTAGATTTCATCCGTTACTATTCTTTACACACATGGGTAGTTGAACGGCCCTCCTGCCTGGAACGTTAAGGCTATCTCATGACCCTGTTTAGCTTGAAAACTGAGTGAATATGGGAAAATTTGAGGATGAGTAGGGAGGGGGGGGGGGGGGTCCAAGGGTGTAGGATTAAGGGTGCCTACCCAGGCAATTCATATCAATATTGTTTTCTATCTTTATTGCAAACTAGTTTTGTCTCTATGTTCTTGATACTCACGTCAACCCAAAAATTTCACCATTGCAACAGAAGCATTAAATAAACATGGGTAACTGTAAAAAAAACAAACAGATTTTTAACATGAGCCTTTGGTGTACCTCTATGGTTTCTGAATGCTTTTCAGCAGGGATTTCAAGATTTATTTACTTTTTCTACACAAAATTGCCTTGAAAGAAAATATATTTTTTGACTGGCTGGTCAATTCAATTTTTCTTCTATTTACAATAAATATGAAAAATAGGTCTTAAAATCACCCGTTCTGAGCAAAAAATAAAAAAAAATATATATAGACTATCAAGCTAAAATTGTGCTATGCATTTCCTTACAGGCTTTAGACATGTCAAGACAGAGAAGAAATCAGTATGTGCAAATCAAGAGTTGTTTAGAATATATCAGCCAGAGAAATCTACCCCTCTCCCCTTTGAACTTGTAACAGTTCAAAAAGAGACTACCTGTATCTTGATATATCGGGTGAGCATACTGAAGTGATGAGTATACCAGTAATATTTGAGATATAAATATACATTTTTACATGCATCTTTGGCACAGATTTGGGTTTACCTGCATGTACAGGAGCAAGAGGACAATAAGGATTAGACCCAAAATAGATCCTAGATTTTGGTGAATATCTTTGGGCATTTTGAAATCATGTCGAGCAATTTTACTTTGAAGTAGTTTGTATTCATCTTCTACTATAATCTTGGCCATAGTGATGCTCGCTTTGTTATACTGAAACACAAATGGTTAACAGTACGGCAAATGGAAAATGAATTGTCTACTGATGTCATACACCCTGGCCAGCCAGTCCTGGGTCGTTTCTAACCGAGGCACACATACTGTGACGATACTGGGTCATACACCCTGGCCAGCCAGTCCTGGGTCGTTTCTAACCGAAGCACTGTGACCATACAGGGTCAATTCTGAATTGTTCATTAAGGAGTTAGATTTAACATGTTGAAATGGGTAGGATACATGGTTTTATCGTGGCAGTTTTGGATATTTCTAAAATCAAACTAAAGGTCAGGTCAATTTTAATCATCCATAGATTGTTTATAAAACCTATATCAAACTATTGTTTACATAATTATAAGATTTAAATCAGTATTCAGTTCCACATTTACGATCTGATTTACTTTGAAAAATGATAAATCAAGGTAGACAACTTTTGTGTCTAAAATTTTACCTAATAATAGTTAGTACATGTATATTTAATAAAACCATAATTTTGGTAAAATTGAACTAGGCCTTTCTGAGGCAAATTTTGCCCGACAGGGATTGTTGTTGCCTCCGTCGTCCGTCTGTCCATTGGACCTTGTAAACCCATTATCTAAAAAGTCTTTCATTTACAACTTTGAAACTTCACACATTTGTTTAATACAGCAAGTACAAGAAGCCTATTGAATATCAACCCGTCCGGATGTTTTTTTCAAGAGTTACGCCCCTTACATTACCGCTGCTGTAAAAAGTCTTGTAAACACATTATCTCAACAAGTCTTTGACTCACATTTTTAAAACTTACAACATTTGTTCAATACAGCAAATACAAGAAGTCTATTTAAAATCAACGCACTCAGACCTTTTTTCCAGAGTTATGTCCCTTACATGACTGTCAGCCAAAAACCTCCTTGTAAATGTGATACATGTATGTAGAGTAGTTTTTCACTCACAGCAAATTGTCGGGAAAATAAATATATCTTCCGTTTATTTGGCCCAGACCCGAGGGGTCCTGATGGCGACAGCCACTTATTTTACTTTTATGATTAAATACCTTGCTCTAACATTTGATGACATCATCGGCCTGCCTGATCCTAGTAATGTTTTATAGAAGTTTTCAATGAAGATCGCGACTTCTGTCAGATTCAGTGAATGCCATGAGTCTTTTTAAATTAGTCAGCCTGTGACCCAGTACGAGATAATGTCATTCAAAACTTTGTTTCGTTGTTTTCGCTTGGCAGTGTCGGAGAGGTCTGGAAAGCCTACATAGTTTACACTACAAAAGTCTAATTTAGTGCTTTGCACCATTTTGGGGGTGTTTCAGATTGATAGCTTTTGCTATCTACTTGTGAATCTTTGGTTGCTAACATGAGCTACATACATGTAGTTTATTGCATAATTTCTTCGATGTCAATTGATCACAAATCCCTGAAGCTTTCACATGCATAGTATTAACGACTGAAATATGTGTACATATGATGAGTAAAGAAAAACAAATACACCGACATTTCTAGTCTTTACCTTCTCTTGCCATATGATTTGATGGGGTTCAAACGTGCGACTCATTGGTGGAAATATTTTGACATTCATTTTTAATAACATCACCAAATATGTGTCATGGATATTTAATCCAGTACTCTTTAGTACCCTTTATATGCACCCGAATTTGAGACAATGCGCTCAATCAATTCACCAAAGCATGATCAAAAACTACTTTCTTGTTTAAGGATTAAGCATTAGTCTTATTATTTATATAGTTTGATTGTCATAAATGTGCCAATTCTTGGCTTGTATAGTTTTTTTCTTAGACCCATGATTAGACACATGGATACACTGCAAAAGTGTAATTAAGTAGTATTGGGTATTTGAGATTGATAGCTTTTGTGATCTGCTTGTGAATCTTTCTGACGAAAATGTTTCGAAATGTGAAGCCTGTTGTTTTCTTCATTGTACACTACCAAACTTTGAGATCTTAATTTACCACCTGTCCGTTTCTATCAGCTTTGTATAGTTACCTGTACTAAATTTAACAATTGAACTTTGAAACCTTAGATATAAACAAATACGGATGTAAATAAAATAGGATAATTTTTCCATTTCATCGATACTCTGAATTTAAAATAAAAATAACTTTTCAGTGATCATTACGGTGCTTACTTGTATAGTTATGAAAACTAAAACACATGGGCACAGGGTAAATCTTCTTGTCTAAAATAACCAAAGAGACAAGTTTCTAATTGTGTTAAAAAGAGGTATATCATTTAGACCTTATTTTATACCCCATCATAAATTGTTGTAATAAAGTAAACCTATTATATTTCATTAGGTTGACAACTGACAGGAGCTTGGTCTTAGTCAGTAGAATTTTCTGTAACACTTTGTATTACATTGACAATGCTTACGCATCTTAAGCTATGGTAAGAATATAGTCAGACTACATATTATAGGGTCATGGGAAAAGACAGTGAAAATTTGCCCCCCCCTCCCCCCCCCCACCACTTTCCCAGAAAACCATAGGTAGAAGACAGACAGGGGAGTTTATCCCTGACCAGTATGTCTTTCAAACTCGAGCAAGTTTACTTTGAAGTAGTTTGTATTCTTCTACTATAATCTTGGCCATAGTGATGCTCGCTTTGTTATACTGAAACACAAATGGTATTATATTTTTTTCACGACATCTTCCTGGGTCCAAGTTCAAACCCAAAGGATACATGTAAATAGTTTTGTAATGTTTGAATCCAAAAACTCTCCCTCTCCAAATGTTTGTGCTTGGTATCTGCAGCGGAAGTGAGAAAAGGGATTTTCTCAATAGGTGTGATTTCAAAATGGTCCTTGAACCGAATGACCTAGAGTATTGAAATGTTGTGCCACGGGTACATCATGTTTAAGTCTAATATTAGATGAATGGTTGGCTGCTCTTTGTCGTAGAGAATTCTGAGTTTCTCCGACGTATTGTTTGCGACATTTTTATTTTTTATTTTTATTTGCGACGGTTATTTAAATTTTGCTTACTTTTCAGACGTTATATCGGCTCGTACAACACACAGACTGTTTAGTTGTTTGATGACTTTCAAAACAACTTACTGTCATGAGAATAAGAATTCCTGAGAAAAAATCGAATTTGGCAGCTCATGCAAATTTTATAGAAAATGAAGGTTTGAAATCATATAAAATTTGACAACTTTTATGGAGAAATTGGAATGGGTTATTCCCCTTGGAACTATCCGAACATCATCAACTTTAGATGGGTGGGGTAAGTTTTTATTCCATTAATTATCAAAATTTGAGGGGCCTCCGTGGCTCGGTAGATAGAGCGTTGGACGCTCAATCCAAACAGCCTTCCACCAATGGGTCGCGGGTTCAAATCCCTCTCAGTCCCCCCCCCAAAAAATTGGAAAATTTTCTGACTGGGTTTTCACTCGATTGACCTATATGGGATGGTTGCCAGTTACCAACGGAAGGTTGTGGGTTGCCTCTGGGTATAGAGCCTGGTTTCCTCCCACAATAAAACTGGCAACGCCACCATATAAGTGAAATAAACTTGAGCGCGGCGTAAACACCAAAGAATCAATCAATCAATCAAAATTTGACAATTTGAAAGAAATTCACAGTTTAGTTATAGGCCATAGAGGTGGCAATCCGAGAGAAGCCTGCTTATGCTAGAGCTGCCATTGAAGGCATGTGTTGGAATGAGCAACGGTTGTCACTCTACCCACTGAACCACGATTTGTAAGATGGAACTTGGAGGCACTATTTCATCACCTGATATAGGGGCCTCGGTGGCTCAGTAGGTAGAGCGTTGGACGCTCAATCCAAGCCTTCCACCAATGGGTCGCGGGTTCGAATCCCACTCAGTCCAAAAAATTGGAAAATTTTCTGACTGGGTTTTCACTCGAACGACCTATGTGGGATGGTTGTCAGTTACCAACGGAAGGTCATGGGTTTCCTCTCGGCATAGAGCCCGGTTTCCTCCCACAATAAAACTGGCATCGCCGCCATATATGTGAAATAATCTTGAGTGCGGCGTAAAACACCAAACAATCAATCAATCAATCACCTGATATAAAGTATAACAGCTCATTCTAAAAAACTAATCTTAGTTGAAAATTTAAATCAATATCATGCATGCAAGTGAGCAAGAGTTCTTTTTCGATTAAAGCTGGACGGGCCACGAGGGTCTGTAATTTTGATTTTGAAGATCTCATGTTCAGATCGCGATAATTTCTGGCCCCAGACGACCATTTAGATCTAATTAAACAAATGCCGCAATGTTTCATTTGTTGAAAATTGTAATTTGCATTAAAAACTAACTTCTTCAGTATTCCTCGCCTGTCAATCACCTCTCTACCACTTTTCCTTTTTTGGCGATGTTACATGCGCATAAATGACTTCCGGACAACTGTCAAAACACTCCAGCGTGTGGAACGATGTGCCGTAGTAGATAAAAAGTAAGTTGATTTTTACTTGAAACATTCTGGTTTCATGCTTATTTTTGGACTTGTTAGTTTAATTCATTAAATGAAGAGTTGATGTCGACTGATTTACTCATGTTTATACCAAATGTCATCATCATACAGAAATATGAATCGAGGTACACGTATGAAATAAGCTCACAACAACAACCAACATCAGACGATCACTGATCAGTTATTCGAATCTTTTATATATTCGATCTTTTTTATTAATCGTCAGAACTGTTTAATTTCAAGGTGAATATAGAAGCTTCCACGGCTGCACACCTCATAACCTTAGTGGTTAGGTTAGACTAGCACATTCAGTTTCCATACAACTGTAGGGCCTACACTACAGCCAGGTTTGACACTGACGTTGCCTGTACTGTGACTGTAAGACAGTCATTGGAACAGGCAGAACTGAGGAGCCATGCACTCAAGGCATAGATTTCTTGGTGAGTAAATATATTTATCCTGTCAATTATATCATTCTTTAAATGTTTAACATTTTGTCCTGGCCTCCAGATACTACACGATTTCTGGAACTGTAAAAAGGGAAAATCTTCCAAGCATATACTTTTCAAGTCTTCTAGGTGGAGGTGGCAAAGTCGGTAGTTTGTGGTACAGGCAGTAGGGCGATAGCCTTTCAGTCAGACACATGCTTTCCATTGAAAGTCGGGCCTCGGTGGCTCAGTCGGTTATAGTGATAATCCCACACAGGCCTTCCATCGACGCGGCCGGGTGGGGTCGAAATAAACATTGCAAAAATTTTGAGTGGATTTTCCACTTGATCTGTGGGGTTTTTACTCTTTCACCCTATCTTGAAGAGTTCCCAGGTACTCGGCAAAGGTTTTCTCCTCCCTAAATCTGGCAACACCACCATACAAGTAAAATAGTCTTGAGCCCTTCCTAAAGCATCAATCAATCAATCAAGCCTTGTTTGATGATGTGAAATGAATATTAAGCAAATATTTGACGTTTAAAAGCCATTAACTGTTAATAAGAATTGAACATATTCAATTGCTACTGATCTGGTATTTATCATCTACAAACAAATGATCTTACTATTTTATCTTATTTAATTGTGGGGTTTTATACTGTTCTATTAATTTTGTTTTTCAGCCTATTCAGCATCTTTGATTGTAGACTGTTGGCTGACAGCAAAAGTAACGTTGAAGTTACAAAGTAAATAACACCCAGTTAATTAACAGATGATCAGTGACAACTATATTAAAAGACAATGAAACCATATCATCCGAGTTGAGCAGTTTTTATCCAGAAGTAAATTCTTATTTATTTAAAACAGGGATTTATTGTCATCAGTGAATTTGTGTTAGGAAAAAAAATAGCAATTTGTTGTTATTAAGAGGGTTCTAAAACACACAAGTGAACAACTTTTACTGTGCATGGATAACATTTTTGCCCCAGGATTATATTTGATTTTATCTACCAAGTTCTTGATTCATCAATGAAATAGTCATTTTTGATGGAATAACTTTACTGAAATCACAACACATAGGACAACTTATTCTACTTTGTACATGTTGGCATTTGATATGAGCTTCCATGAGTAGTACTGGCATGATCAGTAATGATAACAAAAAACATTGGAAATGAATAGTAAAACATCATTTATTTACAGGAAGAATGAAACAAATACAAAAGTTTGTGTTCCAATTTCTTGTAGTAAACATATCAGTAAAAATGCCCCCCCCCCCCGCCACACACACTAGCTTGTGGTTATTGTTATTAACTGTAGGAATTACAACCTATCAGTGAGAAACTTTTGCATTTGTTTTGTCCTTCTTGTTGTGTATATGTACAAAATAGTACAGCTTATCCTATATGTTTTAGTTAGTCATTCATGATATAAAAAATTTAACTAAACTGGAAAGTGAATTTATTTTTTCATTTTGGATATTAAAGTCTGCTGAAATTCATATTCTTTTCAAGTATTTTAAGAGAATATTTTGTGTGAAATGTTCATTAAATGAATTACAGTAAAAAGATATCCACTGCACCTAAATCAATGTATTGTCTTTATGGATTGTTTACACAATATTTAAATTGCCACATTCATTGATTGTGGGCCAAAGTTAATACTTCTAAACTGTAAGTTCATATACACTGTGAGTCCCATGCCCCAAACTACCCCAACCTTCAGCCAGTGCCTGAAACTGTCGAACCGTTTGGATTGATTGGAGTTTAGATGGGGGTGGGTAGGGTGATTTTTTGGTTGGTTGCTACTTTTGTTGCCATAATACCTTAGATGTGGAGTGTGACATTAAGCTGCAATCAATCTCGCAAAATTACATGTATGAAATTAAATTCCACTTATTGGTAGGTGGTGGTTTCGATTTGTGTATCCAATGCTATAAATATTTAGACCCCACCCATCCTCTGTGCAAAAAAATCTATAAAATTTCTCTTTCTTTTTTTAGGAGGGAGGGGTGGGGGTGGAACACCATAGTATTTAGAAAAGCAGTAATTTCAGGGTTTAATAATTTAGTTTTAATTAAACTTGTTTAGAGTATATAGGTGGGGCCTCCGTGGCTCAGTAGGTAGAGCGTTGGACGCTCAATCCAAACAGCCTTCCACCAATGGGTCGCGGGATCGAATCCCACTAAGTCCAAAAAAATTGGAAAATTTTCAGACTGGGTTTTCACTCGAACAACCTATGTGGGATGGTTGCCAGTTACCACCGGAAGGTCGTGGGTTTCCTCTGGGCATAGAACCTGGTTTCCTCCCACAATAAAACTGGCAACGCCGCCATATAAGTGAAATAATCTTGAGTGCAGCGTAAAACACCAAACAATCAATCAATCAACAGTATCTGGTTATACATGTACATCTTCTATGTTTAACTCACTATTTAAAGTGGCATGAGCTGTCAAAATGTTGATATTTTGAAGTTGTTACAGAATTTTGAAATTATCGGCTATTTTTCTCAAGACGTGTAATTCAGAAGCTTTTTAGTGCTTCTAGTCTCGAAAATGTATGATAAAGTATTGTTTTGAACTAACTTTGGCTTAAAATGAATGAATGGTCGTCCCGGTTATTTAAATTTTGTTTACTTTTCGAACACTATTCCGGTTTGTATAGGCCACATGCTGTATGGTCTTTCCTCATTCCAACGCCAATCATTTAATTTTTCGATGGCCTTCAAAGCTTCTTTAATACTGTGGTGATGATCAGACATTATGAAAGAAGTGTGAATTTTGGCAGCTCATGCCACTTTAATAGAGCTGATACCAAATTGAGTTTAGACAGCATTGAACTTCTTGAACCAATCAGTGTCTACTCCAGTTGACCAACCTAATAGATAAATGTATATATTGCATGTTTTCGCTATTTATTTAAACCAAACACACACACAAATATGTAGGCCTTTACACAGTATAAACGTTTTGGCCTTATGCCATGGACTTCACTCAAGTTCCTTTCTGCATGATCCACATCCTTTATCATATCACTCAGCTTCAAATGTTTGCTTTTGTTCTTTAAGTTTAATACTTTCTTCAATAAATCTATGTAAGCCTTATAGTATATATTTCCAGCTTCGATTTCAATTTCCAGCCTTTGAAAAAAAGTAATCTTAATTAGGCTACAGTGTATTAAATACTGAAGTCACATAGTCTTGATGTTAAAACATTATCACATACTCCACCATATCAAAGTCCTTGCATCATAAATTTTGGTACGTTTATTTTCTGTGTTTTGTTTACTGCCAGTATTGAGACGTCACCTACAGCAATAAAAAAAACACCCAAAAGACAGACTTACGCTACATACTCATTGTTTAGGTATAATTGATTTACTTGGCGAAGGCATAGGCTGCGACATGTAGAAATTTAGTTAACCGGTACGCGCCGTAGTAGTCCCTAACCTTGTGTTCATCGCTTATATTATCGATGTACAGACCCGTATAGCTAATTCAATAACATTAAATGTCTACAGGTACCTCGTTATTTATGTTTGGATATTTATTGGTCGGTACCAGGTCGACGACCAATAAATGTCAGAAATTATAAATAACGGAGTAAGACCTTTACTAAAGTGAAGTACCGTATAGCCAACTCAGGCTCCCGTCACTTTCTTTGTTCCCAGACATCGCATTTAATATCGGCAACATGATCCTTTCTCCTCTAACTTCTTCGTATTTCCAAATAATTTCTGCATGCTTCTACAGGGATTATTTTGTACGGTACATCCTCAACACTTATGAGAACTCCGACGACTGAGCGAAATGTCAAACTCACACGCGACATGTTTACACGACAGTGCGCATATGCGGAAATCTTCCCCTACATGGAGGACTCGAGGCGGTGCTTCGGCCATCGTATAATTTTAGTGAACGTGACAAATATTTATTTCGTTCTGGAAAACCTATGTTAGGATTTTCATGAAATTTGCACAACAGCTTCGTCTTAGTTTAGTCTTTACGAGAAAAATAATACCAAGTGTGACAAAATTCGTTTACACTAACTTTTAGTCACTCTCGTGGCCCGTCCAGCTTTAACATAATTAGAATGAGAAATTGAGTTTAGGATTTCCCTCACCAATATACGTGGCAGCAGCTGCATATTCTGCAACGTTAATTAAAACTGCGACATTAACTGTCAAACATCAATCAATTTAGTAACTAGTGCAATACCACTCGCTAGACAACTCCAAGAGACATTTTTTTTTTATATAAATCAAAGTTTTAATGAGCTGTAAAGATGAGCTATGTCCTCCTGATAAAATTAGGGTGTTAAATGAACTACTGGTGGCATATTTTTGCCAATTGATTTCGTTGATTTACGTTTTACTTCAATTGTATAGAAATAAAAAAGGATAACAGAACTTGAACAAATGACTATGTAAATAGTATAAAATTGCTTTACCTTATTCCTTCCTGGAACCGCATACAATGGGGGATGCATTCTGCAGTTGGTCCTCTCACAATTTCACACAATTATCAAGGAAATCTAACATACTTAATAGCCAGCTTCATAATTTCATCCCTGGCACTTGATGTCATTTAGACTTTGAAGCCATTTGATTTCCTTTTTTAATCATCTATTGGCATTTCATTTTCTATTGCAAAGTGTTTCTTAAAGCCTCCAACAGGACTGAACCAGGCGTTTTAAGTTGAAACTGGGAGCCACTTTTTCATCACCTGATATCAACACAATTCTCAATACAAAAAAATTATCCTATTCGAAAATTGAAATGAATGTCATACATGTAAGTAAACAAGAGTTCTTCTCTGACCAACATAAGTAGAATTTAGTTTAGGATTTCCCTCACCAATATAGTTGGCAGCAGCTGCATATTCTGCACCTGTAATTAAAATTGCAGCATTAAGTGCTAAGCATCAAACAATTTAGTAAAGTACTAGTGCAATACCACTGTGCTAACCACATTTCGATCAACTCCAAAATAATTTTTTTATATAAATCAAATTTTTAATCATCTGTAAGGGGGAGTTATATCGTACTGATAAAATTAGGTGCTTTGTGAACTACTGGTAGCATATGTTAATTGGCTTTGTTGATTTAGGTTTTACTTCTATTGTATAACATTGTTGTAAGTTTTAAATTATTAGTAGGGTAGGAAACTGGGATTTACATATTAACGAAGGAAACGACAGACTTCCCACGTTGGGAAGCTTTTGGTAGTGAGTGGAATTCAAACCTGGGAGCTGGATTGCTGGTAACGACTTTAGTGTATCTCACTTTAATAGACTGAACCAAGGAGATCTCTTTACTTAGATAACTGCATTGAGTGTCCAAAACAAGCCCAGCGAAAGTTTGTTGTTAAAATGATTAAAGCAGTTTCATTGAATAAGAATAGTTACATCTATCGATAAGCACAATCGGTTGTATTGCTGGATTGTAATTTCCATTATACGAAAATTAAACTAGTACAATACACACAAAACGAAACATGTGAACAGAAAAGTTAGAGAACACAAATTTTCCCTCTGCTTTTGATAAGGGCTTGGGACCTTCTTACAGTATTGTAAGGCAGCATTAAAAATTGTGTTTGTGTGTTGAAAATTTGGAATTTAGTACATTTTGCTTCGATGTTTTGGCCAGCACTAAAACATGTCAAACAGATGGATGATGGCAAATAAATAAAATTCCTCTTCACATTCATTAAGGAATATCTCAAAATATTTACAATTTGATATGAAGGCTTTTATAAGGATGGGCTTATATTAAGGTGGGAAATGTAAAAAAGATCTAAAAACCTATGCTACAATGAAACCAGTTTTGTGTAAGACGCATTTGCCCCTCCTTTGCCCCACCACCCAAAAAAACAACAACGTTTAAGCCACTAACCAAAAGCGTTCCTTTCAATAGACACATCCTTTAATCATTAGGTGTCGTAAGTTAACTTTGCATACTTTGTATAACTAAATAAAGTTTTGCGTCAGCTTTTCATCAATAAGATTTCAACAAATGTAGAAAAGATATCTGTAATGAATAAAAATTGGAAGGTTTGTTATCGACGAAGAAGATTTTAATCAACTGTTAGAAATTTTACATTAAGTTATAGTGACCATAAATAAGGGGAAAATGATATTTGTTTTGCCAAAAGTGTGCTGGAATAACACAGAATTACGGTTATCTAAAAATCATGCAACAGCTTTACTGGATTTAGCAATATTTGACATGCATTAATGCCCCCCGCCAGAAAGAAGACAAATGTGCAGCAAAATATTTATTGTAAAGTCAACAGGAATTGTTGTTTAATGGATTTATGAAAATCATATCTTTCCGAAAAAAGCATCATGGGAGCTAGACCTCAACACACAAAAGTCTAGCTTCCAATCACTTTTCCGGGGCGTAACGTTCAATTGTATCAGGCCGCAGGTCATCTTTCAGTTGGTTTGCACTTCTTTAAATGGTCTTCTGTCCATCACTAAAACACTAAGAACAAGATTCCATTTTCCCCCAAAACAGAGGAATGGTATATTAGGCATACACTTAAAAATAGTCATATTTATGTTCTCAAATTGAAAAATGTACGACTGATAAATATGGCCTAAATCCCAATGCTTTTGTGGGCATTACATTTTTATTGTTACCCCCCCCCCCCCCCCTGCTAAATTACTTCCCTTGGCATGATCTTCTTTTTGTGGTTGATCAGTCCAGAAAAAGAAAACCATTTTTACCAAATAGGATTATTCTAGTACCTCTAATCCTCACTAACAGAAAATATTACCCAGATTGTAGATAATAAATTTACAAATAACGTATTACCCAAATTGTAGAAACTAAGTTTAACCAAAATTATTATAAACTATATTCATTAACACCCCAAGTCTGTATGCAAACAACAATGTTAGATTTGTAACAAAAACATATTTAGATAAGAATTTAAAACAAATTAAAATATCAAGCTTGAAAAGAAGAATTGACAAGATATAAATGGCGAGGATAAATTAAAAATTTGGAGCAACTTCTCTTAAAGTAACTGAAGTAAATTTCTTTTCTTTGGTCGTCTGTGTTTAAATTTCCAAAATGTTTCATCTTCAGGGTGGTATATAGGTCTGTTCTCTGGGGCAGGTCTTCTTTCAGTTGGTTTGTGCTTTTCTTCTAAGGGTCTTCTGTTATCTTCAGAGCGGTATATAGGTCTGTTCTCTAGGGCAGGTCTTCTTTCAGTTGGTTTGTGCTTTTCTTCTAAGGGTCTTCTGTTCATCATTGGCCAAGGTAAATCTACAACACTAAGAACAAAATTCCATTTTCCCCCAAAACAGAGGAATGGTATTAGTCAGGCACACACTAAAACATATTCACTAAATTAAATCCTTTGGTATGACCTGTTTTTGTGGTTGATCAGTCCAGAAAAAAAGGTCATACCTATTTAGATAAGAATTAAAAACAAATTAAGATACCCAGTTTGAAAAGATAAATTGAAAAGATATAAATGGCGAGGATAAATTTAAAATTTGGAGCAACTTATCTTAAAGTAACTGAAGTAAATTTCTATTCTTTGATTGTCTGTGTTTAAATTTCCAAAATGTTTCATCTTCAGGGTAGTATATAGGTCTGTTCTCTGGGGCAGGTCTTCTTTCAGTTGGTTTGTGCTTTTCTTCCAAGGGTCTTCTGTTCATCTTCAGGGCGGTATATAGGTCTGTTCTCTGGGGCAGGTCTTCTTTCAGTTGGTTTGTGCTTTTCTTCTAAGGGTCT
Source organism: Lepidochitona cinerea (assembly GCA_963971465.1). Classification (NCBI taxonomy): domain Eukaryota; kingdom Metazoa; phylum Mollusca; class Polyplacophora; order Chitonida; family Tonicellidae; genus Lepidochitona; species Lepidochitona cinerea. Next base: position 12,026,078 of record OZ020565.1, read on the forward strand.
TCTGTTCATCATTGGCCAAGGTAAATCTACAACACTAAGAACAAAATTCCATTTTCCCCCAAAACAGAGGAATGGTATTAGTCAGGCACACACTAAAACATATTCACTAAATTAAATCCTTTGGTATGACCTGTTTTTGTGGTTGATCAGTCCAGAAAAAAAGGTCATACCTATTTAGATAAGAATTAAAAACAAATTAAGATACCCAGTTTGAAAAGAAAAATTGAAAGGATATAAATGGCGAGGATAAATTTAAAATTTGGAGCAACTTATCTTAAAGTAACTGAAGTAAATTTCTATTCTTTGATCGTCTGTGTTTAAATTTCCAAAATGTTTCATCTTCACGGTGGTATATAGGTCCGTTCTCTGGGGCAGGTCTTCTTTCAGTTGGTTTGTGCTTTTCTTCTAAGGGTCTTCTGTTCATCTTCAGGGCGGTATATAGGTCTGTTCTCAAGGGCAGGTCTTCTTTCAGTTGGTTTGTGCATTTCTTCTAAGGGTCTTCTGTTCATCATTGGCCAAGGTAAATCTACAACACTAAGAACAAAATTCCATTTTCCCCCAAAACAGAGGAATGGTATTAGTCAGGCACACACTAAAACATATTCACTAAATTAAATCCTTTGGTATGACCTGTTTTTGTGGTTGATCAGTCCAGAAAAAAGGTCATACCTATTTAGATAAGAATTAAAAACAAATTAAGATACGCAGTTTGAAAAGAAAATTGACAAGATATAAATGGCGAGGATAAATTTAAAATTTGGAGCAACTTATCTTAAAGTAACTGAAGTAAATTTCTATTCTTTGATCGTCTGTGTTTAAATTACCAAAATGTTTCATCTTCAGGTTGGTATAGGTCCGTTCTCTGGGGCAGGTCTTCTTTCAGTTGGTTTGTGCTTTTCTTCTAAGGGTCTTCTGTTCATCTTCAGGGCGGTATATAGGTCTGTTCTCTGGGGCAGGTCTTCTTTCAGTTGGTTTGTGCTTTTCTTCTAAGGGTCTTCAGTTCATCTTCAGGGCGGTATATAGGTCTGTTCTCTAGGGCAGGTCTTCTTTCAGTTGGTTTGTGCTTTTCTTCTAAGGGTCTTCAGTTCATCTTCAGGGCGGTATATAGGTCTGTTCTCTAGGGCAGGTCTTCTTTCAGTTGGTTTGTGCTTTTCTTCTAAGGGTCTTCTGTTCATCATTGGCCAAGGTAAATCTACAACACTAAGAACAAAATTCCATTTTCCCCCAAAACAGAGGAATGGTATTAGTCAGGCACACACTAAAACATATTCACTAAATTAAATCCTTTGGTATGACCTGTTTTTGTGGTTGATCAGTCCAGAAAAAAACGTCATACCTATTTAGATAAGAATTAAAAACAAATTAAGATACGCAGTTTGAAAAGAAAATTGACAAGATATAAATGGCGAGGATAAATAAAAAAGTTGGAGCAACTTATCTTAAAGTAACTGAAGTAAATTTCTATTCTTTGATCGTCTGTGTTTAAATTTCCAAAATGTTTCATCTTCAGGGTGGTATATAGGTCCGTTCTCTGGGGCAGGTCTTCTTTCAGTTGGTTTGTGCTTTTCTTCTAAGGGTCTTCTGTTCATCTTCAGGGCGGTATATAGGTCTGTTCTCTGGGGCAGGTCTTCTTTCAGTTGGTTTGTGCTTTTCTTCTAAGGGTCTTCAGTTCATCTTCAGGGCGGTATATAGGTCTGTTCTCTAGGGCAGGTCTTCTTTCAGTTGGTTTGTGCTTTTCTTCTAAGGGTCTTCTGTTCATCATTGGCCAAGGTAAATCTACAACACTAAGAACAAAATTCCATTTTCCCCCAAAACAGAGGAATGGTATTAGTCAGGCACACACTAAAACATATTCACTAAATTAAATCCTTTGGTATGACCTGTTTTTGTGGTTGATCAGTCCAGAAAAAAGGTCATACCTATTTAGATAAGAATTAAAAACAAATTAAGATACCCAGTTTGAAAAGAAAATTGACAAGATATAAATGGCGAGGATAAATTTAAAATTTGGAGCAACTTATCTTAAAGTAACTGAAGTAAATTTCTATTCTTTGATCGTCTGTGTTTAAATTTCCAAAATGTTTCATCTTCAGGGTGGTATATAGGTCTGTTCTCTGGGGCAGGTCTTCTTTCAGTTGGTTTGTGCTTTTCTTCTAAGGGTCTTCTGTTCATCTTCAGGGCGGTATATAGGTCTGTTCTCTGGGGCAGGTCTTCTTTCAGTTGGTTTGTGCTTTTCTTCTAAGGGTCTTCTGTTCATCATTGGCCAAGGTAAATCTACAACACTAAGAACAAAATTCCATTTTCCCCCAAAACAGAGGAATGGTATTAGTCAGGCACACACTAAAACATATTCACTAAATTAAATCCTTTGGTATGACCTGTTTTTGTGGTTGATCAGTCCAGAAGAAAAGGTCATACCTATTTAGATAAGAATTAAAAACGAATTAAGATACCCAGTTTGAAAAGAAAATTGACAAGATATAAATGGCCAGGATAAATTTAAAATTTGGAGCAACTTATCTTAAAGTAACTGAAGTAAATTTCTATTCTTTGATCGTCTGTGTTTAAATTTCCAAAATGTTTCATCTTCAGGGTGGTATATAGGTCCGTTCTCTGGGGCAGGTCTTCTTTCAGTTGGTTTGTGCTTTTCTTCTAAGGGTCTTCTGTTCATCTTCAGGGCGGTATATAGGTCTGTTCTCTAGGGCAGGTCTTCTTTCAGTTGGTTTGTGCTTTTCTTCTAAGGGTCTTCTGTTCATCATTGGCCAAGGTAAATCTACAACACTAAGAACAAAATTCCATTTTCCCCCAAAACAGAGGAATGGTATTAGTCAGGCACACACTAAAACATATTCACTAAATTAAATCCTTTGGTATGACCTGTTTTTGTGGTTGATCAGTCCAGAAAAAAAGGTCATACCTATTTGGATAAGAATTAAAAACAAATTAAGATACCCAGTTTGAAAAGAAAATTGACAAGATATAAATGGCGAGGATAAATTTAAAATTTGGAGCAACTTATCTTAAAGTAACTGAAGTAAATTTCTATTCTTTGATCGTCTGTGTTTAAATTTCCAAAATGTTTCATCTTCAGGTTGGTATATAGGTCTGTTCTCTGGGGCAGGTCTTCTTTCAGTTGGTTTGTGCTTTTCTTCTAAGGGTCTTCTGTTCATCTTCAGGGCGGTATATAGGTCTGTTCTCTAAGGCAGGTCTTCTTTCAGTTGGTTTGTGCTTTTCTTCTAAGGGTCTTCTGTTCATCATTGGCCAAGGTAAATCTACAACACTAAGAACAAAATTCCATTTTCCCCCAAAACAGAGGAATGGTATTAGTCAGGCACACACTAAAACATATTCACTAAATTAAATCCTTTGGTATGACCTGTTTTTGTGGTTGATCAGTCCAGAAAAAAAGGTCATACCTATTTAGATAAGAATTAAAAACAAATTAAGATACGCAGTTTGAAAAGAAAATTGACAAGATATAAATGGCGAGGATAAATAAAAAAGTTGGAGCAACTTATCTTAAAGTAACTGAAGTAAATTTCTATTCTTTGATCGTCTGTGTTTAAATTTCCAAAATGTTTCATCTTCAGGGTGGTATATAGGTCCGTTCTCTGGGGCAGGTCTTCTTTCAGTTGGTTTGTGCTTTTCTTCTAAGGGTCTTCTGTTCATCTTCAGGGCGGTATATAGGTCTGTTCTCTGGGGCAGGTCTTCTTTCAGTTGGTTTGTGCTTTTCTTCTAAGGGTCTTCAGTTCATCTTCAGGGCGGTATATAGGTCTGTTCTCTAGGGCAGGTCTTCTTTCAGTTGGTTTGTGCTTTTCTTATAAGGGTCTTCTGTTCATCATTGGCCAAGGTAAATCTACAACACTAAGAACAAAATTCCATTTTCCCCCAAAACAGAGGAATGGTATTAGTCAGGCACACACTAAAACATATTCACTAAATTAAATCCTTTGGTATGACCTGTTTTTGTGGTTGATCAGTCCAGAAAAAAAGGTTATACCTATTTAGATAAGAATTAAAAACAAATTAAGATACCCAGTTTGAAAAGAAAATTGACAAGATATAAATGGCGAGGATAAATTTAAAATTTGGAGCAACTTATCTTAAAGTAACTGAAGTAAATTTCTATTCTTTGATCGTCTGTGTTTAAATTTCCAAAATGTTTCATCTTCAGGGTGGTATATAGGTGTGTTCTCTGGGGCAGGTCTTCTTTCAGTTGGTTTGTGCTTTTCTTCTAAGGGTCTTCTGTTCATCTTCAGGGCGGTATATAGGTCTGTTCTCTAGGGCAGGTCTTCTTTCAGTTGGTTTGTGCTTTTCTTCTAAGGGTCTTCTGTTCATCATTGGCCAAGGTAAATCTACAACACTAAGAACAAAATTCCATTTTCCCCCAAAACAGAGGAATGGCATTAGTCAGGCACACACTAAAACATATTCACTAAATTAAATCCTTTGGTATGACCTGTTTTTGTGGTTGATCAGTCCAGAAGAAAAGGTCATACCTATTTAGATAAGAATTAAAAACGAATTAAGATACCCAGTTTGAAAAGAAAATTGACAAGATATAAATGGCCAGGATAAATTTAAAATTTGGAGCAACTTATCTTAAAGTAACTGAAGTAAATTTCTATTCTTTGATCGTCTGTGTTTAAATTTCCAAAATGTTTCATCTTCAGGTTGGTATATAGGTCTGTTCTCTGGGGCAGGTCTTCTTTCAGTTGGTTTGTGCTTTTCTTCTAAGGGTCTTCTGTTCATCTTCAGGGCGGTATATAGGTCTGTTCTCTAGGGCAGGTCTTCTTTCAGTTGGTTTGTGCTTTTCTTCTAAGGGTCTTCTGTTCATCATTGGCCAAGGTAAATCTACAACACTAAGAACAAAATTCTATTTTTCCCCAAAACAGAGGAATGGTATTAGTCAGGCACACACTAAAACATATTCACTAAATTAAATCCTTTGGTATGACCTGTTTTTGTGGTTGATCAGTCCAGAAGAAAAGGTCATACCTATTTAGATAAGAATTAAAAACAAATTAAGATACGCAGTTTGAAAAGAAAATTGACAAGATATAAATGGCGAGGATAAATTTAAAATTTGGAGCAACTTACAGTATCTTAAAGTAACTGAAGTAAATTTCTATTCTTTGATCGTCTGTGTTTAAATTTCCAAAATGTTTCATCTTCAGGGTGGTATATAGGTCTGTTCTCTGGGGCAGGTCTTCTTTCAGTTGGTTTGTGCTTTTCTTCTAAGGGTCTTCTGTTCATCTTCAGGGCGGTATATAGGTCTGTTCTCTAGGGCAGGTCTTCTTTCAGTTGGTTTGTGCTTTTCTTCTAAGGGTCTTTAGTTCATCTTCAGGGCGGTATATAGGTCTGTTCTCTAGGGCAGGTCTTCTTTCAGTTGGTTTGTGCTTTTCTTCTAAGGGTCTTCTGTTCATCATTGGCCAAGGTAAATCTACAACACTAAGAACAAAATTCCATTTTCCCCCAAAACAGAGGAATGGTATTAGTCAGGCACACACTATAATAAAAACATATTCACTAAATTAAATCCTTTGGTATGACCTGTTTTTGTGGTTGATCAGTCCAGAAAAAAAGGTCATACCTATTTAGATAAGAATTAAAAACAAATTAAGATACCCAGTTTGAAAAGAAAAATTGAAAGGATATAAGTGGCGAGGATAAATTTAAAATTTGGAGCAACTTATCTTAAAGTAACTGAAGTAAATTTCTATTCTTTGATCGTCTGTGTTTAAATTTTCAAAATGTTTCATCTTCAGGGTGGTATATAGGTCCGTTCTCTGGGGCAGGTCTTCTTTCAGTTGGTTTGTGCTTTTCTTCTAAGGGTCTTCTGTTCATCTTCAGGGCGGTATATAGGTCTGTTCTCAAGGGCAGGTCTTCTTTCAGTTGGTTTGTGCTTTTCTTCTAAGGGTCTTCTGTTCATCATTGGCCAAGGTAAATCTACAACACTAAGAACAAAATTCCATTTTCCCCCAAAACAGAGGAATGGTATTAGTCAGGCACACACTAAAACATATTCACTAAATTAAATCCTTTGGTATGACCTGTTTTTGTGGTTGATCAGTCCAGAAGAAAAGGTCATACCTATTTAGATAAGAATTAAAAACAAATTAAGATACCCAGTTTGAAAAGAAAATTGACAAGATATAAATGGCGAGGATAAATTTAAAATTTGGAGCAACTTATCTTAAAGTAACTGAAGTAAATTTCTATTCTTTGATCATCTGTGTTTAAATTTCCAAAATGTTTCATCTTCAGGTTGGTATATAGGTCTGTTCTCTGGGGCAGGTCTTCTTTCAGTTGGTTTGTGCTTTTCTTCTAAGGGTCTTCTGTTCATCTTCAGGGCGGTATATAGGTCTGTTCTCTAGGGCAGGTCTTCTTTCAGTTGGTTTGTGCTTTTCTTCTAAGGGTCTTCTGTTCATCATTGGCCAAGGTAAATCTACAACACTAAGAACAAAATTCCATTTTCCCCCAAAACAGAGGAATGGTATTAGTCAGGCACACACTAAAACATATTCACTAAATTAAATCCTTTGGTATGACCTGTTTTTGTGGTTGATCAGTCCAGAAAAAAAGGTCATACCTATTTAGATAAGAATTAAAAACAAATTAAGATACGCAGTTTGAAAAGAAAATTGACAAGATATAAATGGCGAGGATAAATTAAAAATTTGGAGCAACTTATCTTAAAGTAACTGAAGTAAATTTCTATTCTTTGATCGTCTGTGTTTAAATTTCCAAAATGTTTCATCTTCAGGGTGGTATATAGGTCCGTTCTCTGGGGCAGGTCTTCTTTCAGTTGGTTTGTGCTTTTCTTCTAAGGGTCTTCTGTTCATCTTCAGGGTGGTATATAGGTCTGTTCTCTGGGGCAGGTCTTCTTTCAGTTGGTTTGTGCTTTTCTTCTAAGGGTCTTCAGTTCATCTTCAGGGCGGTATATAGGTCTGTTCTCTAGGGCAGGTCTTCTTTCAGTTGGTTTGTGCTTTTCTTCTAAGGGTCTTCTGTTCATCATTGGCCAAGGTAAATCTACAACACTAAGAACAAAATTCCATTTTCCCCCAAAACAGAGGAATGGTATTAGTCAGGCACACACTAAAACATATTCACTAAATTAAATCCTTTGGTATGACCTGTTTTTGTGGTTGATCAGTCCAGAAAAAAAGGTCATACCTATTTAGATAAGAATTAAAAACAAATTAAGATACCAAGTTTGAAAAGAAAATTTAAAAGATATAAATGGCGAGGATAAATTTAAAATTTGGAGCAACTTATCTTAAAGTAACTGAAGTAAATTTCTATTCTTTGATCGTCTGTGTTTAAATTTCCAAAATGTTTCATCTTCAGGGTGGTATATAGGTCCGTTCTCTGGGGTAGGTCTTCTTTCAGTTGGTTTGTGCTTTTCTTCTAAGGGTCTTCTGTTCATCTTCAGGGCGGTATATAGGTCTGTTCTCTAGGGCAGGTCTTCTTTCAGTTGGTTTGTGCTTTTCTTCTAAGGGTCTTCTGTTCATCATTGGCCAAGGTAAATCTACAACACTAAGAACAAAATTCCATTTTCCCCCAAAACAGAGGAATGGTATTAGTCAGGCACACACTAAAACATATTCACTAAATTAAATCCTTTGGTATGACCTGTTTTTGTGGTTGATCAGTCCAGAAGAAAAGGTCATACCTATTTAGATAAGAATTAAAAACAAATTAAGATACCCAGTTTGAAAAGAAAATTGACAAGATATAAATGGCGAGGATAAATTTAAAATTTGGAGCAACTTATCTTAAAGTAACTGAAGTAAATTTCTATTCTTTGATCATCTGTGTTTAAATTTCCAAAATGTTTCATCTTCAGGTTGGTATATAGGTCTGTTCTCTGGGGCAGGTCTTCTTTCAGTTGGTTTGTGCTTTTCTTCTAAGGGTCTTCTGTTCATCTTCAGGGCGGTATATAGGTCTGTTCTCTAGGGCAGGTCTTCTTTCAGTTGGTTTGTGCTTTTCTTCTAAGGGTCTTCTGTTCATCATTGGCCAAGGTAAATCTACAACACTAAGAACAAAATTCCATTTTCCCCCAAAACAGAGGAATGGTATTAGTCAGGCACACACTAAAACATATTCACTAAATTAAATCCTTTGGTATGACCTGTTTTTGTGGTTGATCAGTCCAGAAAAAAGGTCATACCTATTTAGATAAGAATTAAAAACAAATTAAGATACGCAGTTTGAAAAGAAAATTGACAAGATATAAATGGCGAGGATAAATTAAAAATTTGGAGCAACTTATCTTAAAGTAACTGAAGTAAATTTCTATTCTTTGATCGTCTGTGTTTAAATTTCCAAAATGTTTCATCTTCAGGGTGGTATATAGGTCCGTTCTCTGGGGCAGGTCTTCTTTCAGTTGGTTTGTGCTTTTCTTCTAAGGGTCTTCTGTTCATCTTCAGGGTGGTATATAGGTCTGTTCTCTGGGGCAGGTCTTCTTTCAGTTGGTTTGTGCTTTTCTTCTAAGGGTCTTCAGTTCATCTTCAGGGCGGTATATAGGTCTGTTCTCTAGGGCAGGTCTTCTTTCAGTTGGTTTGTGCTTTTCTTCTAAGGGTCTTCTGTTCATCATTGGCCAAGGTAAATCTACAACACTAAGAACAAAATTCCATTTTCCCCCAAAACAGAGGAATGGTATTAGTCAGGCACACACTAAAACATATTCACTAAATTAAATCCTTTGGTATGACCTGTTTTTGTGGTTGATCAGTCCAGAAAAAAAGGTCATACCTATTTAGATAAGAATTAAAAACAAATTAAGATACGCAGTTTGAAAAGAAAATTTAAAAGATATAAATGGCGAGGATAAATTTAAAATTTGGAGCAACTTATCTTAAAGTAACTGAAGTAAATTTCTATTCTTTGATCGTCTGTGTTTAAATTACCAAAATGTTTCATCTTCAGGGTGGTATATAGGTCCGTTCTCTGGGGTAGGTCTTCTTTCAGTTGGTTTGTGCTTTTCTTCTAAGGGTCTTCTGTTCATCTTCAGGGCGGTATATAGGTCTGTTCTCTAGGGCAGGTCTTCTTTCAGTTGGCTTGTGCTTTTCTTCTAAGGGTCTTCTGTTCATCATTGGCCAAGGTAAATCTACAACACTAAGAACAAAATTCCATTTTCCCCCAAAACAGAGGAATGGTATTAGTCAGGCACACACTAAAACATATTCACTAAATTAAATCCTTTGGTATGACCTGTTTTTGTGGTTGATCAGTCCAGAAGAAAAGGTCATACCTATTTAGATAAGAATTAAAAACAAATTAAGATACCCAGTTTGAAAAGAAAATTGACAAGATATAAATGGCGAGGATAAATTTAAAATTTGGAGCAACTTATCTTAAAGTAACTGAAGTAAATTTCTATTCTTTGATCGTCTGTGTTTAAATTTCCAAAATGTTTCATCTTCAGGTTGGTATATAGGTCTGTTCTCTGGGGCAGGTCTTCTTTCAGTTGGTTTGTGCTTTTCTTCTAAGGGTCTTCTGTTCATCTTCAGGGCGGTATATAGGTCTGTTCTCTAGGGCAGGTCTTCTTTCAGTTGGTTTGTGCTTTTCTTCTAAGGGTCTTCTGTTCATCATTGGCCAAGGTAAATCTACAACACTAAGAACAAAATTCCATTTTCCCCCAAAACAGAGGAATGGTATTAGTCAGGCACACACTAAAACATATTCACTAAATTAAATCCTTTGGTATGACCTGTTTTTGTGGTTGATCAGTCCAGAAAAAAGGTCATACCTATTTAGATAAGAATTAAAAACAAATTAAGATACCAAGTTTGAAAAGAAAATTTAAAAGATATAAATGGCGAGGATAAATTTAAAATTTGGAGCAACTTATCTTAAAGTAACTGAAGTAAATTTCTATTCTTTGATCGTCTGTGTTTAAATTACCAAAATGTTTCATCTTCAGGGTGGTATATAGGTCCATTCTCTGGGGCAGGTCTTCTTTCAGTTGGTTTGTGCTTTTCTTCTAAGGGTCTTCTGTTCATCTTCAGGGCGGTATATAGGTCTGTTCTCTAGGGCAGGTCTTCTTTCAGTTGGTTTGTGCTTTTCTTCTAAGGGTCTTCAGTTCATCTTCAGGGCGGTATATAGGTCTGTTCTCTAGGGCAGGTCTTCTTTTAGTTGGTTTGTGCTTTTCTTCTAAGGGTCTTCTGTTCATCATTGGCCAAGGTAAATCTACAACACTAAGAACAAAATTCCATTTTCCCCCAAAACAGAGGAATGGTATTAGTCAGGCACACACTATAATAAAAACATATTCACTAAATTAAATCCTTTGGTATGACCTGTTTTTGTGGTTGATCAGTCCAGAAAAAAAGGTCATACCTATTTAGATAAGAATTAAAAACAAATTAAGATACCCAGTTTGAAAAGAAAAATTGAAAGGATATAACTGGCGAGGATAAATTTAAAATTTGGAGCAACTTATCTTAAAGTAACTGAAGTAAATTTCTATTCTTTGATCGTCTGTGTTTAAATTTCCAAAATGTTTCATCTTCAGGGTGGTATATAGGTCCGTTCTCTGGGGCAGGTCTTCTTTCAGTTGGTTTGTGCTTTTCTTCTAAGGGTCTTCTGTTCATCTTCAGGGCGGTATATAGGTATGTTCTCTAGGGCAGGTCTTCTTTCAGTTGGTTTGTGCTTTTCTTCTAAGGGTCTTCTGTTCATCATTGGCCAAGGTAAATCTACAACACTAAGAACAAAATTCCATTTTCCCCCAAAACAGAGGAATGGTATTAGTCAGGCACACACTAAAACATATTCACTAAATTAAATCCTTTGGTATGACCTGTTTTTGTGGTTGATCAGTCCAGAAGAAAAGGTCATACCTATTTAGATAAGAATTAAAAACAAATTAAGATACCCAGTTTGAAAAGAAAATTGACAAGATATAAATGGCGAGGATAAATTTAAAATTTGGAGCAACTTATCTTAAAGTAACTGAAGTAAATTTATATTCTTTGATCGTCTGTGTTTAAATTTCCAAAATGTTTCATCTTCAGGTTGGTATATAGGTCTGTTCTCTGGGGCAGGTCTTCTTTCAGTTGGTTTGTGCTTTTCTTCTAAGGGTCTTCTGTTCATCTTCAGGGCGGTATATAGGTCTGTTCTCTAGGGCAGGTCTTCTTTCAGTTGGTTTGTGCTTTTCTTCTAAGGGTCTTCTGTTCATCATTGGCCAAGGTAAATCTACAACACTAAGAACAAAATTCCATTTTCCCCCAAAACAGAGGAATGGAATTAGTCAGGCACACACTAAAACATATTCACTAAATTAAATCCTTTGGTATGACCTGTTTTTGTGGTTGATCAGTCCAGAAAAAAAGGTCATACCTATTTAGATAAGAATTAAAAACAAATTAAGATACGCAGTTTGAAATGAAAATTGACAAGATATAAATGGCGAGGATAAATTTAAAATTTGGAGCAACTTGTCTTAAAGTAACTGAAGTAAATTTCTATTCTTTGATCGTCTGTGTTTAAATTTCCAAAATGTTTCATCTTCAGGGTGGTATATAGGTCCGTTCTCTGGGGCAGGTCTTCTTTCAGTTGGTTTGTGCTTTTCTTCTAAGGGTCTTCTGTTCATCTTCAGGGCGGTATATAGGTCTGTTCTCTAGGGCAGGTCTTCTTTCAGTTGGTTTGTGCTTTTCTTCTAAGGGTCTTCAGTTCATCTTCAGGGCGGTATATAGGTCTGTTCTCTAGGGCAGGTCTTCTTTCAGTTGGTTTGTGCTTTTCTTCCAAGGGTCTTCTGTTCATCATTGGCCAAGGTAAATCTACAACACTAAGAACAAAATTCCATTTTCCCCCAAAACAGAGGAATGGTATTAGTCAGGCACACACTAAAACATATTCACTGAATGAAATCCTTTGGTATGACCTGTTTTTGTGGTTGATCAGTCCAGAAAAAAAGGTCATACCTATTGAGATAAGAATTAAAAACAAATTAAGATACCCAGTTTGAAAAGAAAATTGACAAGATATAAATGGCGAGGATAAATTTAAAATTTGGAGCAACTTATCTTAAAGTAACTGAAGTAAATTTCTATTCTTTGATCGTCTGTGTTTAAATTTCCAAAATGTTTCATCTTCAGGGTGGTATATAGGTCTGTTCTCTGGGGCAGGTCTTCTTTCAGTTGGTTTGTGCTTTTCTTCTAAGGGTCTTCTGTTCATCTTCAGGGCGGTATATAGGTCTGTTCTCTAGGGCAGGTCTTCTTTCAGTTGGTTTGTGCTTTTCTTATAAGGGTCTTCTGTTCATCATTGGCCAAGGTAAATCTACAACACTAAGAACAAAATTCCATTTTCCCCCAAAACTGAGGAATGGTATTAGTCAGGCACACACTAAAACATATTCACTAAATTAAATCCTTTGGTATGACCTGTTTTTGTGGTTGATCAGTCCAGAAGAAAAGGTCAAACCTATTTAGATAAGAATTAAAAACAAATTAAGATACCCAGTTTGAAAAGAAAATTGACAAGATATAAATGGCGAGGATAAATTTAAAATTTGGAGCAACTTATCTTAAAGTAACTGAAGTAAATTTCTATTCTTTGATCGTCTGTGTTTAAATTTCCAAAATGTTTCATCTTCAGGTTGGTATATAGGTCTGTTCTCTGGGGCAGGTCTTCTTTCAGTTGGTTTGTGCTTTTCTTCTAAGGGTCTTCTGTTCATCTTCAGGGCGGTATATAGGTCTGTTCTCTAGGGCAGGTCTTCTTTCAGTTGGTTTGTGCTTTTCTTCTAAGGGTCTTCTGTTCATCATTGGCCAAGGTAAATCTACAACACTAAGAACAAAATTCCATTTTCCCCCAAAACAGAGGAATGGTATTAGTCAGGCACACACTAAAACATATTCACTAAATTAAATCCTTTGGTATGACCTGTTTTTGTGGTTGATCAGTCCAGAAAAAAGGTCATACCTATTTAGATAAGAATTAAAAACAAATTAAGATACCAAGTTTGAAAAGAAAATTTAAAAGATATAAATGGCGAGGATAAATTTAAAATTTGGAGCAACTTATCTTAAAGTAACTGAAGTAAATTTCTATTCTTTGATCGTCTGTGTTTAAATTACCAAAATGTTTCATCTTCAGGGTGGTATATAGGTCCATTCTCTGGGGCAGGTCTTCTTTCAGTTGGTTTGTGCTTTTCTTCTAAGGGTCTTCTGTTCATCTTCAGGGCGGTATATAGGTCTGTTCTCTAGGGCAGGTCTTCTTTCAGTTGGTTTGTGCTTTTCTTCTAAGGGTCTTCAGTTCATCTTCAGGGCGGTATATAGGTCTGTTCTCTAGGGCAGGTCTTCTTTTAGTTGGTTTGTGCTTTTCTTCTAAGGGTCTTCTGTTCATCATTGGCCAAGGTAAATCTACAACACTAAGAACAAAATTCCATTTTCCCCCAAAACAGAGGAATGGTATTAGTCAGGCACACACTATAATAAAAACATATTCACTAAATTAAATCCTTTGGTATGACCTGTTTTTGTGGTTGATCAGTCCAGAAAAAAAGGTCATACCTATTTAGATAAGAATTAAAAACAAATTAAGATACCCAGTTTGAAAAGAAAAATTGAAAGGATATAACTGGCGAGGATAAATTTAAAATTTGGAGCAACTTATCTTAAAGTAACTGAAGTAAATTTCTATTCTTTGATCGTCTGTGTTTAAATTTCCAAAATGTTTCATCTTCAGGGTGGTATATAGGTCCGTTCTCTGGGGCAGGTCTTCTTTCAGTTGGTTTGTGCTTTTCTTCTAAGGGTCTTCTGTTCATCTTCAGGGCGGTATATAGGTATGTTCTCTAGGGCAGGTCTTCTTTCAGTTGGTTTGTGCTTTTCTTCTAAGGGTCTTCTGTTCATCATTGGCCAAGGTAAATCTACAACACTAAGAACAAAATTCCATTTTCCCCCAAAACAGAGGAATGGTATTAGTGAGGCACACACTAAAACATATTCACTAAATTAAATCCTTTGGTATGACCTGTTTTTGTGGTTGATCAGTCCAGAAGAAAAGGTCATACCTATTTAGATAAGAATTAAAAACAAATTAAGATACCCAGTTTGAAAAGAAAATTGACAAGATATAAATGGCGAGGATAAATTTAAAATTTGGAGCAACTTATCTTAAAGTAACTGAAGTAAATTTATATTCTTTGATCGTCTGTGTTTAAATTTCCAAAATGTTTCATCTTCAGGTTGGTATATAGGTCTGTTCTCTGGGGCAGGTCTTCTTTCAGTTGGTTTGTGCTTTTCTTCTAAGGGTCTTCTGTTCATCTTCAGGGCGGTATATAGGTCTGTTCTCTAGGGCAGGTCTTCTTTCAGTTGGTTTGTGCTTTTCTTCTAAGGGTCTTCTGTTCATCATTGGCCAAGGTAAATCTACAACACTAAGAACAAAATTCCATTTTCCCCCAAAACAGAGGAATGGTATTAGTCAGGCACACACTAAAACATATTCACTAAATTAAATCCTTTGGTATGACCTGTTTTTGTGGTTGATCAGTCCAGAAAAAAAGGTCATACCTATTTAGATAAGAATTAAAAACAAATTAAGATACGCAGTTTGAAATGAAAATTGACAAGATATAAATGGCGAGGATAAATTTAAAATTTGGAGCAACTTGTCTTAAAGTAACTGAAGTAAATTTCTATTCTTTGATCGTCTGTGTTTAAATTTCCAAAATGTTTCATCTTCAGGGTGGTATATAGGTCCGTTCTCTGGGGCAGGTCTTCTTTCAGTTGGTTTGTGCTTTTCTTCTAAGGGTCTTCTGTTCATCTTCAGGGCGGTATATAGGTCTGTTCTCTAGGGCAGGTCTTCTTTCAGTTGGTTTGTGCTTTTCTTCTAAGGGTCTTCAGTTCATCTTCAGGGCGGTATATAGGTCTGTTCTCTAGGGCAGGTCTTCTTTCAGTTGGTTTGTGCTTTTCTTCCAAGGGTCTTCTGTTCATCATTGGCCAAGGTAAATCTACAACACTAAGAACAAAATTCCATTTTCCCCCAAAACAGAGGAATGGTATTAGTCAGGCACACACTAAAACATATTCACTGAATGAAATCCTTTGGTATGACCTGTTTTTGTGGTTGATCAGTCCAGAAAAAAAGGTCATACCTATTTAGATAAGAATTAAAAACAAATTAAGATACCCAGTTTGAAAAGAAAATTGACAAGATATAAATGGCGAGGATAAATTTAAAATTTGGAGCAACTTATCTTAAAGTAACTGAAGTAAATTTCTATTCTTTGATCGTCTGTGTTTAAATTTCCAAAATGTTTCATCTTCAGGGTGGTATATAGGTCTGTTCTCTGGGGCAGGTCTTCTTTCAGTTGGTTTGTGCTTTTCTTCTAAGGGTCTTCTGTTCATCTTCAGGGCGGTATATAGGTCTGTTCTCTAGGGCAGGTCTTCTTTCAGTTGGTTTGTGCTTTTCTTATAAGGGTCTTCTGTTCATCATTGGCCATGGTAAATCTACAACACTAAGAACAAAATTCCATTTTCCCCCAAAACTGAGGAATGGTATTAGTCAGGCACACACTAAAACATATTCACTAAATTAATTCCTTTGGTATGACCTGTTTTTGTGGTTGATCAGTCCAGAAAAAAAGGTCATACCTATTTAGATAAGAATTAAAAACAAATTAAGATACGCAGTTTGGAAAGAAAATTGACAAGATATAAATGGCGAGGATAAATTAAAAATTTGGAGCAACTTATCTTAAAGTAACTGAAGTAAATTTCTATTATTTGATCGTCTGTGTTTAAATTTCCAAAATGTTTCATCTTCAGGGTGGTATATAGGTCCGTTCTCTGGGGCAGGTCTTCTTTCAGTTGGTTTGTGCTTTTCTTCTAAGGGTCTTCTGTTCATCTTCAGGGTGGTATATAGGTCTGTTCTCTGGGGCAGGTCTTCTTTCAGTTGGTTTGTGCTTTTCTTCTAAGGGTCTTCAGTTCATCTTCAGGGCGGTATATAGGTCTGTTCTCTAGGGCAGGTCTTCTTTCAGTTGGTTTGTGCTTTTCTTCTAAGGGTCTTCTGTTCATCATTGGCCAAGGTAAATCTACAACACTAAGAACAAAATTCCATTTTCCCCCAAAACTGAGGAATGGTATTAGTCAGGCACACACTAAAACATATTCACTAAATTAAATCCTTTGGTATGACCTGTTTTTGTGGTTGATCAGTCCAGAAAAAAAGGTCATACCTATTTAGATAAGAATTAAAAACAAATTAAGATACCCAGTTTGAAAAGAAAATTGACAAGATATAAATGGCGAGGATAACTTTAAAATTTGGAGCAACTTATCTTAAAGTAACTGAAGTAAATTTCTATTCTTTGATCGTCTGTGTTTAAATTTCCAAAATGTTTCATCTTCAGGGTGGTATATAGGTCTGTTCTCTGGGGCAGGTCTTCTTTCAGTTGGTTTGTGCTTTTCTTCTAAGGGTCTTCTGTTCATCTTCAGGGCGGTATATAGGTCTGTTCTCTAGGGCAGGTCTTCTTTCAGTTGGTTTGTGCTTTTCTTATAAGGGTCTTCTGTTCATCATTGGCCAAGGTAAATCTACAACACTAAGAACAAAATTCCATTTTCCCCCAAAACTGAGGAATGGTATTAGTCAGGCACACACTAAAACATATTCACTAAATTAAATCCTTTGGTATGACCTGTTTTTGTGGTTGATCAGTCCAGAAAAAAAGGTCATACCTATTTAGATAAGATTTAAAAACAAATTAAGATACGCAGTTTGAAAAGAAAATTGACAAGATATAAATGGCGAGGATAAATTAAAAATTTGGAGCAACTTATCTTAAAGTAACTGAAGTAAATTTCTATTATTTGATCGTCTGTGTTTAAATTTCCAAAATGTTTCATCTTCAGGGTGGTATATAGGTCCGTTCTCTGGGGCAGGTCTTCTTTCAGTTGGTTTGTGCTTTTCTTCTAAGGGTCTTCTGTTCATCTTCAGGGTGGTATATAGGTCTGTTCTCTGGGGCAGGTCTTCTTTCAGTTGGTTTGTGCTTTTCTTCTAAGGGTCTTCAGTTCATCTTCAGGGCGGTATATAGGTCTGTTCTCTAGGGCAGGTCTTCTTTCAGTTGGTTTGTGCTTTTCTTCTAAGGGTCTTCAGTTCATCTTCAGGGCGGTATATAGGTCTGTTCTCTAGGGCAGGTCTTCTTTCAGTTGGTTTGTGCTTTTCTTCTAAGGGTCTTCTGTTCATCATTGGCCAAGGTAAATCTACAACACTAAGAACAAAATTCTATTTTTCCCCAAAACAGAGGAATGGTATTAGTCAGGCACACACTAAAACATATTCACTAAATTAAATCCTTTGGTATGACCTGTTTTTGTGGTTGATCAGTCCAGAAGAAAAGGTCATACCTATTTAGATAAGAATTAAAAACAAATTAAGATACGCAGTTTGAAAAGAAAATTGACAAGATATAAATGGCGAGGATAAATTTAAAATTTGGAGCAACTTACAGTATCTTAAAGTAACTGAAGTAAATTTCTATTCTTTGATCGTCTGTGTTTAAATTTCCAAAATGTTTCATCTTCAGGGTGGTATATAGGTCTGTTCTCTGGGGCAGGTCTTCTTTCAGTTGGTTTGTGCTTTTCTTCTAAGGGTCTTCTGTTCATCTTCAGGGCGGTATATAGGTCTGTTCTCTAGGGCAGGTCTTCTTTCAGTTGGTTTGTGCTTTTCTTCTAAGGGTCTTTAGTTCATCTTCAGGGCGGTATATAGGTCTGTTCTCTAGGGCAGGTCTTCTTTCAGTTGGTTTGTGCTTTTCTTCTAAGGGTCTTCTGTTCATCATTGGCCAAGGTAAATCTACAACACTAAGAACAAAATTCCATTTTCCCCCAAAACAGAGGAATGGTATTAGTCAGGCACACACTATAATAAAAACATATTCACTAAATTAAATCCTTTGGTATGACCTGTTTTTGTGGTTGATCAGTCCAGAAAAAAAGGTCATACCTATTTAGATAAGAATTAAAAACAAATTAAGATACCCAGTTTGAAAAGAAAAATTGAAAGGATATAAGTGGCGAGGATAAATTTAAAATTTGGAGCAACTTATCTTAAAGTAACTGAAGTAAATTTCTATTCTTTGATCGTCTGTGTTTAAATTTCCAAAATGTTTCATCTTCAGGGTGGTATATAGGTCCGTTCTCTGGGGCAGGTCTTCTTTCAGTTGGTTTGTGCTTTTCTTCTAAGGGTCTTCTGTTCATCTTCAGGGCGGTATATAGGTCTGTTCTCAAGGGCAGGTCTTCTTTCAGTTGGTTTGTGCTTTTCTTCTAAGGGTCTTCTGTTCATCATTGGCCAAGGTAAATCTACAACACTAAGAACAAAATTCCATTTTCCCCCAAAACAGAGGAATGGTATTAGTCAGGCACACACTAAAACATATTCACTAAATTAAATCCTTTGGTATGACCTGTTTTTGTGGTTGATCAGTCCAGAAGAAAAGGTCATACCTATTTAGATAAGAATTAAAAACAAATTAAGATACCCAGTTTGAAAAGAAAATTGACAAGATATAAATGGCGAGGATAAATTTAAAATTTGGAGCAACTTATCTTAAAGTAACTGAAGTAAATTTCTATTCTTTGATCATCTGTGTTTAAATTTCCAAAATGTTTCATCTTCAGGTTGGTATATAGGTCTGTTCTCTGGGGCAGGTCTTCTTTCAGTTGGTTTGTGCTTTTCTTCTAAGGGTCTTCTGTTCATCTTCAGGGCGGTATATAGGTCTGTTCTCTAGGGCAGGTCTTCTTTCAGTTGGTTTGTGCTTTTCTTCTAAGGGTCTTCTGTTCATCATTGGCCAAGGTAAATCTACAACACTAAGAACAAAATTCCATTTTCCCCCAAAACAGAGGAATGGTATTAGTCAGGCACACACTAAAACATATTCACTAAATTAAATCCTTTGGTATGACCTGTTTTTGTGGTTGATCAGTCCAGAAAAAAAGGTCATACCTATTTAGATAAGAATTAAAAACAAATTAAGATACGCAGTTTGAAAAGAAAATTGACAAGATATAAATGGCGAGGATAAATTAAAAATTTGGAGCAACTTATCTTAAAGTAACTGAAGTAAATTTCTATTCTTTGATCGTCTGTGTTTAAATTTCCAAAATGTTTCATCTTCAGGGTGGTATATAGGTCCGTTCTCTGGGGCAGGTCTTCTTTCAGTTGGTTTGTGCTTTTCTTCTAAGGGTCTTCTGTTCATCTTCAGGGTGGTATATAGGTCTGTTCTCTGGGGCAGGTCTTCTTTCAGTTGGTTTGTGCTTTTCTTCTAAGGGTCTTCAGTTCATCTTCAGGGCGGTATATAGGTCTGTTCTCTAGGGCAGGTCTTCTTTCAGTTGGTTTGTGCTTTTCTTCTAAGGGTCTTCTGTTCATCATTGGCCAAGGTAAATCTACAACACTAAGAACAAAATTCCATTTTCCCCCAAAACAGAGGAATGGTATTAGTCAGGCACACACTAAAACATATTCACTAAATTAAATCCTTTGGTATGACCTGTTTTTGTGGTTGATCAGTCCAGAAAAAAAGGTCATACCTATTTAGATAAGAATTAAAAACAAATTAAGATACCAAGTTTGAAAAGAAAATTTAAAAGATATAAATGGCGAGGATAAATTTAAAATTTGGAGCAACTTATCTTAAAGTAACTGAAGTAAATTTCTATTCTTTGATCGTCTGTGTTTAAATTTCCAAAATGTTTCATCTTCAGGGTGGTATATAGGTCCGTTCTCTGGGGTAGGTCTTCTTTCAGTTGGTTTGTGCTTTTCTTCTAAGGGTCTTCTGTTCATCTTCAGGGCGGTATATAGGTCTGTTCTCTAGGGCAGGTCTTCTTTCAGTTGGTTTGTGCTTTTCTTCTAAGGGTCTTCTGTTCATCATTGGCCAAGGTAAATCTACAACACTAAGAACAAAATTCCATTTTCCCCCAAAACAGAGGAATGGTATTAGTCAGGCACACACTAAAACATATTCACTAAATTAAATCCTTTGGTATGACCTGTTTTTGTGGTTGATCAGTCCAGAAGAAAAGGTCATACCTATTTAGATAAGAATTAAAAACAAATTAAGATACCCAGTTTGAAAAGAAAATTGACAAGATATAAATGGCGAGGATAAATTTAAAATTTGGAGCAACTTATCTTAAAGTAACTGAAGTAAATTTCTATTCTTTGATCATCTGTGTTTAAATTTCCAAAATGTTTCATCTTCAGGTTGGTATATAGGTCTGTTCTCTGGGGCAGGTCTTCTTTCAGTTGGTTTGTGCTTTTCTTCTAAGGGTCTTCTGTTCATCTTCAGGGCGGTATATAGGTCTGTTCTCTAGGGCAGGTCTTCTTTCAGTTGGTTTGTGCTTTTCTTCTAAGGGTCTTCTGTTCATCATTGGCCAAGGTAAATCTACAACACTAAGAACAAAATTCCATTTTCCCCCAAAACAGAGGAATGGTATTAGTCAGGCACACACTAAAACATATTCACTAAATTAAATCCTTTGGTATGACCTGTTTTTGTGGTTGATCAGTCCAGAAAAAAGGTCATACCTATTTAGATAAGAATTAAAAACAAATTAAGATACGCAGTTTGAAAAGAAAATTGACAAGATATAAATGGCGAGGATAAATTAAAAATTTGGAGCAACTTATCTTAAAGTAACTGAAGTAAATTTCTATTCTTTGATCGTCTGTGTTTAAATTTCCAAAATGTTTCATCTTCAGGGTGGTATATAGGTCCGTTCTCTGGGGCAGGTCTTCTTTCAGTTGGTTTGTGCTTTTCTTCTAAGGGTCTTCTGTTCATCTTCAGGGTGGTATATAGGTCTGTTCTCTGGGGCAGGTCTTCTTTCAGTTGGTTTGTGCTTTTCTTCTAAGGGTCTTCAGTTCATCTTCAGGGCGGTATATAGGTCTGTTCTCTAGGGCAGGTCTTCTTTCAGTTGGTTTGTGCTTTTCTTCTAAGGGTCTTCTGTTCATCATTGGCCAAGGTAAATCTACAACACTAAGAACAAAATTCCATTTTCCCCCAAAACAGAGGAATGGTATTAGTCAGGCACACACTAAAACATATTCACTAAATTAAATCCTTTGGTATGACCTGTTTTTGTAGTTGATCAGTCCAGAAAAAAAGGTCATACCTATTTAGATAAGAATTAAAAACAAATTAAGATACGCAGTTTGAAAAGAAAATTTAAAAGATATAAATGGCGAGGATAAATTTAAAATTTGGAGCAACTTATCTTAAAGTAACTGAAGTAAATTTCTATTCTTTGATCGTCTGTGTTTAAATTACCAAAATGTTTCATCTTCAGGGTGGTATATAGGTCCGTTCTCTGGGGTAGGTCTTCTTTCAGTTGGTTTGTGCTTTTCTTCTAAGGGTCTTCTGTTCATCTTCAGGGCGGTATATAGGTCTGTTCTCTAGGGCAGGTCTTCTTTCAGTTGGCTTGTGCTTTTCTTCTAAGGGTCTTCTGTTCATCATTGGCCAAGGTAAATCTACAACACTAAGAACAAAATTCCATTTTCCCCCAAAACAGAGGAATGGTATTAGTCAGGCACACACTAAAACATATTCACTAAATTAAATCCTTTGGTATGACCTGTTTTTGTGGTTGATCAGTCCAGAAGAAAAGGTCATACCTATTTAGATAAGAATTAAAAACAAATTAAGATACCCAGTTTGAAAAGAAAATTGACAAGATATAAATGGCGAGGATAAATTTAAAATTTGGAGCAACTTATCTTAAAGTAACTGAAGTAAATTTCTATTCTTTGATCGTCTGTGTTTAAATTTCCAAAATGTTTCATCTTCAGGTTGGTATATAGGTCTGTTCTCTGGGGCAGGTCTTCTTTCAGTTGGTTTGTGCTTTTCTTCTAAGGGTCTTCTGTTCATCTTCAGGGCGGTATATAGGTCTGTTCTCTAGGGCAGGTCTTCTTTCAGTTGGTTTGTGCTTTTCTTCTAAGGGTCTTCTGTTCATCATTGGCCAAGGTAAATCTACAACACTAAGAACAAAATTCCATTTTCCCCCAAAACAGAGGAATGGTATTAGTCAGGCACACACTAAAACATATTCACTAAATTAAATCCTTTGGTATGACCTGTTTTTGTGGTTGATCAGTCCAGAAAAAAGGTCATACCTATTTAGATAAGAATTAAAAACAAATTAAGATACCAAGTTTGAAAAGAAAATTTAAAAGATATAAATGGCGAGGATAAATTTAAAATTTGGAGCAACTTATCTTAAAGTAACTGAAGTAAATTTCTATTCTTTGATCGTCTGTGTTTAAATTACCAAAATGTTTCATCTTCAGGGTGGTATATAGGTCCATTCTCTGGGGCAGGTCTTCTTTCAGTTGGTTTGTGCTTTTCTTCTAAGGGTCTTCTGTTCATCTTCAGGGCGGTATATAGGTCTGTTCTCTAGGGCAGGTCTTCTTTCAGTTGGTTTGTGCTTTTCTTCTAAGGGTCTTCAGTTCATCTTCAGGGCGGTATATAGGTCTGTTCTCTAGGGCAGGTCTTCTTTTAGTTGGTTTGTGCTTTTCTTCTAAGGGTCTTCTGTTCATCATTGGCCAAGGTAAATCTACAACACTAAGAACAAAATTCCATTTTCCCCCAAAACAGAGGAATGGTATTAGTCAGGCACACACTATAATAAAAACATATTCACTAAATTAAATCCTTTGGTATGACCTGTTTTTGTGGTTGATCAGTCCAGAAAAAAAGGTCATACCTATTTAGATAAGAATTAAAAACAAATTAAGATACCCAGTTTGAAAAGAAAAATTGAAAGGATATAACTGGCGAGGATAAATTTAAAATTTGGAGCAACTTATCTTAAAGTAACTGAAGTAAATTTCTATTCTTTGATCGTCTGTGTTTAAATTTCCAAAATGTTTCATCTTCAGGGTGGTATATAGGTCCGTTCTCTGGGGCAGGTCTTCTTTCAGTTGGTTTGTGCTTTTCTTCTAAGGGTCTTCTGTTCATCTTCAGGGCGGTATATAGGTATGTTCTCTAGGGCAGGTCTTCTTTCAGTTGGTTTGTGCTTTTCTTCTAAGGGTCTTCTGTTCATCATTGGCCAAGGTAAATCTACAACACTAAGAACAAAATTCCATTTTCCCCCAAAACAGAGGAATGGTATTAGTCAGGCACACACTAAAACATATTCACTAAATTAAATCCTTTGGTATGACCTGTTTTTGTGGTTGATCAGTCCAGAAGAAAAGGTCATACCTATTTAGATAAGAATTAAAAACAAATTAAGATACCCAGTTTGAAAAGAAAATTGACAAGATATAAATGGCGAGGATAAATTTAAAATTTGGAGCAACTTATCTTAAAGTAACTGAAGTAAATTTATATTCTTTGATCGTCTGTGTTTAAATTTCCAAAATGTTTCATCTTCAGGTTGGTATATAGGTCTGTTCTCTGGGGCAGGTCTTCTTTCAGTTGGTTTGTGCTTTTCTTCTAAGGGTCTTCTGTTCATCTTCAGGGCGGTATATAGGTCTGTTCTCTAGGGCAGGTCTTCTTTCAGTTGGTTTGTGCTTTTCTTCTAAGGGTCTTCTGTTCATCATTGGCCAAGGTAAATCTACAACACTAAGAACAAAATTCCATTTTCCCCCAAAACAGAGGAATGGAATTAGTCAGGCACACACTAAAACATATTCACTAAATTAAATCCTTTGGTATGACCTGTTTTTGTGGTTGATCAGTCCAGAAAAAAAGGTCATACCTATTTAGATAAGAATTAAAAACAAATTAAGATACGCAGTTTGAAATGAAAATTGACAAGATATAAATGGCGAGGATAAATTTAAAATTTGGAGCAACTTGTCTTAAAGTAACTGAAGTAAATTTCTATTCTTTGATCGTCTGTGTTTAAATTTCCAAAATGTTTCATCTTCAGGGTGGTATATAGGTCCGTTCTCTGGGGCAGGTCTTCTTTCAGTTGGTTTGTGCTTTTCTTCTAAGGGTCTTCTGTTCATCTTCAGGGCGGTATATAGGTCTGTTCTCTAGGGCAGGTCTTCTTTCAGTTGGTTTGTGCTTTTCTTCTAAGGGTCTTCAGTTCATCTTCAGGGCGGTATATAGGTCTGTTCTCTAGGGCAGGTCTTCTTTCAGTTGGTTTGTGCTTTTCTTCCAAGGGTCTTCTGTTCATCATTGGCCAAGGTAAATCTACAACACTAAGAACAAAATTCCATTTTCCCCCAAAACAGAGGAATGGTATTAGTCAGGCACACACTAAAACATATTCACTGAATGAAATCCTTTGGTATGACCTGTTTTTGTGGTTGATCAGTCCAGAAAAAAAGGTCATACCTATTGAGATAAGAATTAAAAACAAATTAAGATACCCAGTTTGAAAAGAAAATTGACAAGATATAAATGGCGAGGATAAATTTAAAATTTGGAGCAACTTATCTTAAAGTAACTGAAGTAAATTTCTATTCTTTGATCGTCTGTGTTTAAATTTCCAAAATGTTTCATCTTCAGGGTGGTATATAGGTCTGTTCTCTGGGGCAGGTCTTCTTTCAGTTGGTTTGTGCTTTTCTTCTAAGGGTCTTCTGTTCATCTTCAGGGCGGTATATAGGTCTGTTCTCTAGGGCAGGTCTTCTTTCAGTTGGTTTGTGCTTTTCTTATAAGGGTCTTCTGTTCATCATTGGCCAAGGTAAATCTACAACACTAAGAACAAAATTCCATTTTCCCCCAAAACTGAGGAATGGTATTAGTCAGGCACACACTAAAACATATTCACTAAATTAAATCCTTTGGTATGACCTGTTTTTGTGGTTGATCAGTCCAGAAGAAAAGGTCAAACCTATTTAGATAAGAATTAAAAACAAATTAAGATACCCAGTTTGAAAAGAAAATTGACAAGATATAAATGGCGAGGATAAATTTAAAATTTGGAGCAACTTATCTTAAAGTAACTGAAGTAAATTTCTATTCTTTGATCGTCTGTGTTTAAATTTCCAAAATGTTTCATCTTCAGGTTGGTATATAGGTCTGTTCTCTGGGGCAGGTCTTCTTTCAGTTGGTTTGTGCTTTTCTTCTAAGGGTCTTCTGTTCATCTTCAGGGCGGTATATAGGTCTGTTCTCTAGGGCAGGTCTTCTTTCAGTTGGTTTGTGCTTTTCTTCTAAGGGTCTTCTGTTCATCATTGGCCAAGGTAAATCTACAACACTAAGAACAAAATTCCATTTTCCCCCAAAACAGAGGAATGGTATTAGTCAGGCACACACTAAAACATATTCACTAAATTAAATCCTTTGGTATGACCTGTTTTTGTGGTTGATCAGTCCAGAAAAAAGGTCATACCTATTTAGATAAGAATTAAAAACAAATTAAGATACCAAGTTTGAAAAGAAAATTTAAAAGATATAAATGGCGAGGATAAATTTAAAATTTGGAGCAACTTATCTTAAAGTAACTGAAGTAAATTTCTATTCTTTGATCGTCTGTGTTTAAATTACCAAAATGTTTCATCTTCAGGGTGGTATATAGGTCCATTCTCTGGGGCAGGTCTTCTTTCAGTTGGTTTGTGCTTTTCTTCTAAGGGTCTTCTGTTCATCTTCAGGGCGGTATATAGGTCTGTTCTCTAGGGCAGGTCTTCTTTCAGTTGGTTTGTGCTTTTCTTCTAAGGGTCTTCAGTTCATCTTCAGGGCGGTATATAGGTCTGTTCTCTAGGGCAGGTCTTCTTTTAGTTGGTTTGTGCTTTTCTTCTAAGGGTCTTCTGTTCATCATTGGCCAAGGTAAATCTACAACACTAAGAACAAAATTCCATTTTCCCCCAAAACAGAGGAATGGTATTAGTCAGGCACACACTATAATAAAAACATATTCACTAAATTAAATCCTTTGGTATGACCTGTTTTTGTGGTTGATCAGTCCAGAAAAAAAGGTCATACCTATTTAGATAAGAATTAAAAACAAATTAAGATACCCAGTTTGAAAAGAAAAATTGAAAGGATATAACTGGCGAGGATAAATTTAAAATTTGGAGCAACTTATCTTAAAGTAACTGAAGTAAATTTCTATTCTTTGATCGTCTGTGTTTAAATTTCCAAAATGTTTCATCTTCAGGGTGGTATATAGGTCCGTTCTCTGGGGCAGGTCTTCTTTCAGTTGGTTTGTGCTTTTCTTCTAAGGGTCTTCTGTTCATCTTCAGGGCGGTATATAGGTATGTTCTCTAGGGCAGGTCTTCTTTCAGTTGGTTTGTGCTTTTCTTCTAAGGGTCTTCTGTTCATCATTGGCCAAGGTAAATCTACAACACTAAGAACAAAATTCCATTTTCCCCCAAAACAGAGGAATGGTATTAGTGAGGCACACACTAAAACATATTCACTAAATTAAATCCTTTGGTATGACCTGTTTTTGTGGTTGATCAGTCCAGAAGAAAAGGTCATACCTATTTAGATAAGAATTAAAAACAAATTAAGATACCCAGTTTGAAAAGAAAATTGACAAGATATAAATGGCGAGGATAAATTTAAAATTTGGAGCAACTTATCTTAAAGTAACTGAAGTAAATTTATATTCTTTGATCGTCTGTGTTTAAATTTCCAAAATGTTTCATCTTCAGGTTGGTATATAGGTCTGTTCTCTGGGGCAGGTCTTCTTTCAGTTGGTTTGTGCTTTTCTTCTAAGGGTCTTCTGTTCATCTTCAGGGCGGTATATAGGTCTGTTCTCTAGGGCAGGTCTTCTTTCAGTTGGTTTGTGCTTTTCTTCTAAGGGTCTTCTGTTCATCATTGGCCAAGGTAAATCTACAACACTAAGAACAAAATTCCATTTTCCCCCAAAACAGAGGAATGGTATTAGTCAGGCACACACTAAAACATATTCACTAAATTAAATCCTTTGGTATGACCTGTTTTTGTGGTTGATCAGTCCAGAAAAAAAGGTCATACCTATTTAGATAAGAATTAAAAACAAATTAAGATACGCAGTTTGAAATGAAAATTGACAAGATATAAATGGCGAGGATAAATTTAAAATTTGGAGCAACTTGTCTTAAAGTAACTGAAGTAAATTTCTATTCTTTGATCGTCTGTGTTTAAATTTCCAAAATGTTTCATCTTCAGGGTGGTATATAGGTCCGTTCTCTGGGGCAGGTCTTCTTTCAGTTGGTTTGTGCTTTTCTTCTAAGGGTCTTCTGTTCATCTTCAGGGCGGTATATAGGTCTGTTCTCTAGGGCAGGTCTTCTTTCAGTTGGTTTGTGCTTTTCTTCTAAGGGTCTTCAGTTCATCTTCAGGGCGGTATATAGGTCTGTTCTCTAGGGCAGGTCTTCTTTCAGTTGGTTTGTGCTTTTCTTCCAAGGGTCTTCTGTTCATCATTGGCCAAGGTAAATCTACAACACTAAGAACAAAATTCCATTTTCCCCCAAAACAGAGGAATGGTATTAGTCAGGCACACACTAAAACATATTCACTGAATGAAATCCTTTGGTATGACCTGTTTTTGTGGTTGATCAGTCCAGAAAAAAAGGTCATACCTATTTAGATAAGAATTAAAAACAAATTAAGATACCCAGTTTGAAAAGAAAATTGACAAGATATAAATGGCGAGGATAAATTTAAAATTTGGAGCAACTTATCTTAAAGTAACTGAAGTAAATTTCTATTCTTTGATCGTCTGTGTTTAAATTTCCAAAATGTTTCATCTTCAGGGTGGTATATAGGTCTGTTCTCTGGGGCAGGTCTTCTTTCAGTTGGTTTGTGCTTTTCTTCTAAGGGTCTTCTGTTCATCTTCAGGGCGGTATATAGGTCTGTTCTCTAGGGCAGGTCTTCTTTCAGTTGGTTTGTGCTTTTCTTATAAGGGTCTTCTGTTCATCATTGGCCATGGTAAATCTACAACACTAAGAACAAAATTCCATTTTCCCCCAAAACTGAGGAATGGTATTAGTCAGGCACACACTAAAACATATTCACTAAATTAAATCCTTTGGTATGACCTGTTTTTGTGGTTGATCAGTCCAGAAAAAAAGGTCATACCTATTTAGATAAGAATTAAAAACAAATTAAGATACGCAGTTTGGAAAGAAAATTGACAAGATATAAATGGCGAGGATAAATTAAAAATTTGGAGCAACTTATCTTAAAGTAACTGAAGTAAATTTCTATTATTTGATCGTCTGTGTTTAAATTTCCAAAATGTTTCATCTTCAGGGTGGTATATAGGTCCGTTCTCTGGGGCAGGTCTTCTTTCAGTTGGTTTGTGCTTTTCTTCTAAGGGTCTTCTGTTCATCTTCAGGGTGGTATATAGGTCTGTTCTCTGGGGCAGGTCTTCTTTCAGTTGGTTTGTGCTTTTCTTCTAAGGGTCTTCAGTTCATCTTCAGGGCGGTATATAGGTCTGTTCTCTAGGGCAGGTCTTCTTTCAGTTGGTTTGTGCTTTTCTTCTAAGGGTCTTCTGTTCATCATTGGCCAAGGTAAATCTACAACACTAAGAACAAAATTCCATTTTCCCCCAAAACTGAGGAATGGTATTAGTCAGGCACACACTAAAACATATTCACTAAATTAAATCCTTTGGTATGACCTGTTTTTGTGGTTGATCAGTCCAGAAAAAAAGGTCATACCTATTTAGATAAGAATTAAAAACAAATTAAGATACCCAGTTTGAAAAGAAAATTGACAAGATATAAATGGCGAGGATAACTTTAAAATTTGGAGCAACTTATCTTAAAGTAACTGAAGTAAATTTCTATTCTTTGATCGTCTGTGTTTAAATTTCCAAAATGTTTCATCTTCAGGGTGGTATATAGGTCTGTTCTCTGGGGCAGGTCTTCTTTCAGTTGGTTTGTGCTTTTCTTCTAAGGGTCTTCTGTTCATCTTCAGGGCGGTATATAGGTCTGTTCTCTAGGGCAGGTCTTCTTTCAGTTGGTTTGTGCTTTTCTTATAAGGGTCTTCTGTTCATCATTGGCCAAGGTAAATCTACAACACTAAGAACAAAATTCCATTTTCCCCCAAAACTGAGGAATGGTATTAGTCAGGCACACACTAAAACATATTCACTAAATTAAATCCTTTGGTATGACCTGTTTTTGTGGTTGATCAGTCCAGAAAAAAAGGTCATACCTATTTAGATAAGATTTAAAAACAAATTAAGATACGCAGTTTGAAAAGAAAATTGACAAGATATAAATGGCGAGGATAAATTAAAAATTTGGAGCAACTTATCTTAAAGTAACTGAAGTAAATTTCTATTATTTGATCGTCTGTGTTTAAATTTCCAAAATGTTTCATCTTCAGGGTGGTATATAGGTTCGTTCTCTGGGGCAGGTCTTCTTTCAGTTGGTTTGTGCTTTTCTTCTAAGTGTCTTCTGTTCATCTTCAGGGTGGTATATAGGTCTGTTCTCTGGGGCAGGTCTTCTTTCAGTTGGTTTGTGCTTTTCTTCTAAGGGTCTTCAGTTCATCTTCAGGGCGGTATATAGGTCTGTTCTCTAGGGCAGGTCTTCTTTCAGTTGGTTTGTGCTTTTCTTCTAAGGGTCTTCTGTTCATCATTGGCCAAGGTAAATCTACAACACTAAGAACAAAATTCCATTTTCCCCCAAAACAGAGGAATGGTATTAGTCAGGCACACACTAAAACATATTCACTAAATTAAATCCTTTGGTATGACCTGTTTTTGTGGTTGATCAGTCCAGAAAAAAGGTCATACCTATTTAGATAAGAATTAAAAACAAATTAAGATACCCAGTTTGAAAAGAAAATTGACAAGATATAAATGGCGAGGATAAATTTAAAATTTGGAGCAACTTATCTTAAAGTAACTGAAGTAAATTTCTATTCTTTGATCGTCTGTGTTTAAATTTCCAAAATATTTCATCTTCAGGGTGGTATATAGGTCTGTTCTCTGGGGCAGGTCTTCTTTCAGTTGGTTTGTGCTTTTCTTCTAAGGGTCTTCTGTTCATCATTGGCCAAGGTAAATCTACAACACTAAGAACAAAATTCCATTTTCCCCCAAAACAGAGGAATGGTATTAGTCAGGCACACACTAAAACATATTCACTAAATTAAATCCTTTGGTATGACCTGTTTTTGTGGTTGATCAGTCCAGAAAAAAGGTCATACCTATTTAGATAAGAATTAAAAACAAATTAAGATACCAAGTTTGAAAAGAAAATTTAAAAGATATAAATGGCGAGGATAAATTTAAAATTTGGAGCAACTTATCTTAAAGTAACTGAAGTAAATTTCTATTCTTTGATCGTCTGTGTTTAAATTACCAAAATGTTTCATCTTCAGGGTGGTATATAGGTCCATTCTCTGGGGCAGGTCTTCTTTCAGTTGGTTTGTGCTTTTCTTCTAAGGGTCTTCTGTTCATCTTCAGGGCGGTATATAGGTCTGTTCTCTAGGGCAGGTCTTCTTTCAGTTGGTTTGTGCTTTTCTTCTAAGGGTCTTCTGTTCATCATTGGCCAAGGTAAATCTACAACACTAAGAACAAAATTCCATTTTCCCCCAAAACAGAGGAATGGTATTAGTCAGGCACACACTAAAACATATTCACTAAATTAAATCCTTTGGTATGACCTGTTTTTGTGGTTGATCAGTCCAGAAAAAAAGGTCATACCTATTTAGATAAAAATTAAAAACAAATGAAGATACCAAGTTTGAAAAGAAAATTTAAAAGATATAAATGGCGAGGATAAATTTAAAATTTGGAGCAACTTATCTTAAAGTAACTGAAGTAAATTTGTATTCTTTGATCGTCTGTGTTTAAATTACCAAAATGTTTCATCTTCAGGGTGGTATATAGGTCCATTCTCTGGGGCAGGTCTTCTTTCAGTTGGTTTGTGCTTTTCTTCTAAGGGTCTTCTGTTCATCTTCAGGGCGGTATATAGGTCTGTTCTCTAGGGCAGGTCTTCTTTCAGTTGGTTTGTGCTTTTCTTCTAAGGGTCTTCTGTTCATCATTGGCCAAGGTAAATCTACAACACTAAGAACAAAATTCCATTTTCCCCCAAAACAGAGGAATGGTATTAGTCAGGCACACACTAAAACATATTCACTAAATTAAATCCTTTGGTATGACCTGTTTTTGTGGTTGATCAGTCCAGAAAAAAAGGTCATACCTATTTAGATAAGAATTAAAAACAAATTAAGATACGCAGTTTGAAATGAAAATTGACAAGATATAAATGGCGAGGATAAATTTAAAATTTGGAGCAACTTGTCTTAAAGTAACTGAAGTAAATTTCTATTCTTTGATCGTCTGTGTTTAAATTTCCAAAATGTTTCATCTTCAGGGTGGTATATAGGTCCGTTCTCTGGGGCAGGTCTTCTTTCAGTTGGTTTGTGCTTTTCTTCTAAGGGTCTTCTGTTCATCTTCAGGGCGGTATATAGGTCTGTTCTCTAGGGCAGGTCTTCTTTCAGTTGGTTTGTGCTTTTCTTCTAAGGGTCTTCAGTTCATCTTCAGGGCGGTATATAGGTCTGTTCTCTAGGGCAGGTCTTCTTTCAGTTGGTTTGTGCTTTTCTTCCAAGGGTCTTCTGTTCATCATTGGCCAAGGTAAATCTACAACACTAAGAACAAAATTCCATTTTCCCCCAAAACAGAGGAATGGTATTAGTCAGGCACACACTAAAACATATTCACTGAATGAAATCCTTTGGTATGACCTGTTTTTGTGGTTGATCAGTCCAGAAAAAAAGGTCATACCTATTTAGATAAGAATTAAAAACAAATTAAGATACCCAGTTTGAAAAGAAAATTGACAAGATATAAATGGCGAGGATAAATTTAAAATTTGGAGCAACTTATCTTAAAGTAACTGAAGTAAATTTCTATTCTTTGATCGTCTGTGTTTAAATTTCCAAAATGTTTCATCTTCAGGGTGGTATATAGGTCTGTTCTCTGGGGCAGGTCTTCTTTCAGTTGGTTTGTGCTTTTCTTCTAAGGGTCTTCTGTTCATCTTCAGGGCGGTATATAGGTCTGTTCTCTAGGGCAGGTCTTCTTTCAGTTGGTTTGTGCTTTTCTTATAAGGGTCTTCTGTTCATCATTGGCCAAGGTAAATCTACAACACTAAGAACAAAATTCCATTTTCCCCCAAAACTGAGGAATGGTATTAGTCAGGCACACACTAAAACATATTCACTAAATTAAATCCTTTGGTATGACCTGTTGTTGTGGTTGATCAGTCCAGAAAAAAAGGTCATACCTATTTAGATAAGAATTAAAAACAAATTAAGATACGCAGTTTGGAAAGAAAATTGACAAGATATAAATGGCGAGGATAAATTAAAAATTTGGAGCAACTTATCTTAAAGTAACTGAAGTAAATTTCTATTATTTGATCGTCTGTGTTTAAATTTCCAAAATGTTTCATCTTCAGGGTGGTATATAGGTCCGTTCTCTGGGGCAGGTCTTCTTTCAGTTGGTTTGTGCTTTTCTTCTAAGGGTCTTCTGTTCATCTTCAGGGTGGTATATAGGTCTGTTCTCTGGGGCAGGTCTTCTTTCAGTTGGTTTGTGCTTTTCTTCTAAGGGTCTTCAGTTCATCTTCAGGGCGGTATATAGGTCTGTTCTCTAGGGCAGGTCTTCTTTCAGTTGGTTTGTGCTTTTCTTCTAAGGGTCTTCTGTTCATCATTGGCCAAGGTAAATCTACAACACTAAGAACAAAATTCCATTTTCCCCCAAAACTGAGGAATGGTATTAGTCAGGCACACACTAAAACATATTCACTAAATTAAATCCTTTGGTATGACCTGTTTTTGTGGTTGATCAGTCCAGAAAAAAAGGTCATACCTATTTAGATAAGAATTAAAAACAAATTAAGATACCCAGTTTGAAAAGAAAATTGACAAGATATAAATGGCGAGGATAAATTTAAAATTTGGAGCAACTTATCTTAAAGTAACTGAAGTAAATTTCTATTCTTTGATCGTCTGTGTTTAAATTTCCAAAATGTTTCATCTTCAGGGTGGTATATAGGTCTGTTCTCTGGGGCAGGTCTTCTTTCAGTTGGTTTGTGCTTTTCTTCTAAGGGTCTTCTGTTCATCTTCAGGGCGGTATATAGGTCTGTTCTCTAGGGCAGGTCTTCTTTCAGTTGGTTTGTGCTTTTCTTATAAGGGTCTTCTGTTCATCATTGGCCAAGGTAAATCTACAACACTAAGAACAAAATTCCATTTTCCCCCAAAACTGAGGAATGGTATTAGTCAGGCACACACTAAAACATATTCACTAAATTAAATCCTTTGGTATGACCTGTTTTTGTGGTTGATCAGTCCAGAAAAAAAGGTCATACCTATTTAGATAAGATTTAAAAACAAATTAAGATACGCAGTTTGAAAAGAAAATTGACAAGATATAAATGGCGAGGATAAAT
Organism: Lepidochitona cinerea; assembly: GCA_963971465.1. Taxonomy (NCBI): domain Eukaryota; kingdom Metazoa; phylum Mollusca; class Polyplacophora; order Chitonida; family Tonicellidae; genus Lepidochitona; species Lepidochitona cinerea. The sequence goes on from OZ020565.1 coordinate 12,059,348, forward strand.
TAAAAATTTGGAGCAACTTATCTTAAAGTAACTGAAGTAAATTTCTATTATTTGATCGTCTGTGTTTAAATTTCCAAAATGTTTCATCTTCAGGGTGGTATATAGGTCCGTTCTCTGGGGCAGGTCTTCTTTCAGTTGGTTTGTGCTTTTCTTCTAAGGGTCTTCTGTTCATCTTCAGGGTGGTATATAGGTCTGTTCTCTGGGGCAGGTCTTCTTTCAGTTGGTTTGTGCTTTTCTTCTAAGGGTCTTCAGTTCATCTTCAGGGCGGTATATAGGTCTGTTCTCTAGGGCAGGTCTTCTTTCAGTTGGTTTGTGCTTTTCTTCTAAGGGTCTTCTGTTCATCATTGGCCAAGGTAAATCTACAACACTAAGAACAAAATTCCATTTTCCCCCAAAACAGAGGAATGGTATTAGTCAGGCACACACTAAAACATATTCACTAAATTAAATCCTTTGGTATGACCTGTTTTTGTGGTTGATCAGTCCAGAAAAAAGGTCATACCTATTTAGATAAGAATTAAAAACAAATTAAGATACCCAGTTTGAAAAGAAAATTGACAAGATATAAATGGCGAGGATAAATTTAAAATTTGGAGCAACTTATCTTAAAGTAACTGAAGTAAATTTCTATTCTTTGATCGTCTGTGTTTAAATTTCCAAAATATTTCATCTTCAGGGTGGTATATAGGTCTGTTCTCTGGGGCAGGTCTTCTTTCAGTTGGTTTGTGCTTTTCTTCTAAGGGTCTTCTGTTCATCATTGGCCAAGGTAAATCTACAACACTAAGAACAAAATTTCATTTTCCCCCAAAACAGAGGAATGGTATTAGTCAGGCACACACTAAAACATATTCACTAAATTAAATCCTTTGGTATGACCTGTTTTTGTGGTTGATCAGTCCAGAAAAAAGGTCATACCTATTTAGATAAGAATTAAAAACAAATTAAGATACCAAGTTTGAAAAGAAAATTTAAAAGATATAAATGGCGAGGATAAATTTAAAATTTGGAGCAACTTATCTTAAAGTAACTGAAGTAAATTTCTATTCTTTGATCGTCTGTGTTTAAATTACCAAAATGTTTCATCTTCAGGGTGGTATATAGGTCCATTCTCTGGGGCAGGTCTTCTTTCAGTTGGTTTGTGCTTTTCTTCTAAGGGTCTTCTGTTCATCTTCAGGGCGGTATATAGGTCTGTTCTCTAGGGCAGGTCTTCTTTCAGTTGGTTTGTGCTTTTCTTCTAAGGGTCTTCTGTTCATCATTGGCCAAGGTAAATCTACAACACTAAGAACAAAATTCCATTTTCCCCCAAAACAGAGGAATGGTATTAGTCAGGCACACACTAAAACATATTCACTAAATTAAATCCTTTGGTATGACCTGTTTTTGTGGTTGATCAGTCCAGAAAAAAAGGTCATACCTATTTAGATAAAAATTAAAAACAAATGAAGATACCAAGTTTGAAAAGAAAATTTAAAAGATATAAATGGCGAGGATAAATTTAAAATTTGGAGCAACTTATCTTAAAGTAACTGAAGTAAATTTGTATTCTTTGATCGTCTGTGTTTAAATTACCAAAATGTTTCATCTTCAGGGTGGTATATAGGTCCGTTCTCTGGGGCAGGTCTTCTTTCAGTTGGTTTGTGCTTTTCTTCTAAGGGTCTTCTGTTCATCTTCAGGGCGGTATATAGGTCTGTTCTCTAGGGCAGGTCTTCTTTCAGTTGGTTTGTGCTTTTCTTCTAAGGGTCTTCAGTTCATCTTCAGGGCGGTATATAGGTCTGTTCTCTAGGGCAGGTCTTCTTTTAGTTGGTTTGTGCTTTTCTTCTAAGGGTCTTCTGTTCATCATTGGCCAAGGTAAATCTACAACACTAAGAACAAAATTCCATTTTCCCCCAAAACAGAGGAATGGTATTAGTCAGGCACACACTAAAACATATTCACTAAATTAAATCCTTTGGTATGACCTGTTTTTGTGGTTGATCAGTCCAGAAAAAAAGGTCATACCTATTTAGATAAGAATTAAAAACAAATTAAGATACGCAGTTTGAAAAGAAAATTGACAAGATATAAATGGCGAGGATAAATTTAAAATTTGGAGCAACTTATCTTAAAGTAACTGAAGTAAATTTCTATTCTTTGATCGTCTGTGTTTAAATTACCAAAATGTTTCATCTTCAGGGTGGTATATAGGTCCGTTCTCTGGGGCAGGTCTTCTTTCACTTGGTTTGTGCTTTTCTTCTAAGGGTCTTCTGTTCATCTTCAGGGCGGTATATAGGTCTGTTCTCTGGGGCAGGTCTTCTTTCAGTTGGTTTGTGCTTTTCTTCTAAGGGTCTTCACTTCATCTTCAGGGCGGTATATAGGTCTGTTCTCTAGGGCAGGTCTTCTTTCAGTTGGTTTGTGCTTTTCTTCTAAGGGTCTTCAGTTCATCTTCAGGGCGGTATATAGGTCTGTTCTCTAGGGCAGGTCTTCTTTCAGTTGGTTTGTGCTTTTCTTCTAAGGGTCTTCTGTTCATCATTGGCCAAGGTAAATCTACAACACTAAAAACAAAATTCCATTTTCCCCCAAAACAGAGGAATGGTATTAGTCAGGCACACACTAAAACATATTCACTAAATTAAATCCTTTGGTATGACCTGTTTTTGTGGTTGATCAGTCCAGAAAAAAGGTCATACCTATTTAGATAAGAATTAAAAACAAATTAAGATACGCAGTTTGAAAAGAAAATTGACAAGATATAAATGGCGAGGATAAATAAAAAAGTTGGAGCAACTTATCTTAAAGTAACTGAAGTAAATTTCTATTCTTTGATCGTCTGTGTTTAAATTTCCAAAATGTTTCATCTTCAGGGTGGTATATAGGTCCGTTCTCTGGGGCAGGTCTTCTTTCAGTTGGTTTGTGCTTTTCTTCTAAGGGTCTTCTGTTCATCTTCAGGGCGGTATATAGGTCTGTTCTCTGGGGCAGGTCTTCTTTCAGTTGGTTTGTGCTTTTCTTCTAAGGGTCTTCAGTTCATCTTCAGGGCGGTATATAGGTCTGTTCTCTAGGGCAGGTCTTCTTTCAGTTGGTTTGTGCTTTTCTTCTAAGGGTCTTCTGTTCATCATTGGCCAAGGTAAATCTACAACACTAAGAACAAAATTCCATTTTCCCCCAAAACAGAGGAATGGTATTAGTCAGGCACACACTAAAACATATTCACTAAATTAAATCCTTTGGTATGACCTGTTTTTGTGGTTGATCAGTCCAGAAAAAAAGGTCATACCTATTTAGATAAGAATTAAAAACAAATTAAGATACCCAGTTTGAAAAGAAAATTGACAAGATATAAATGGCGAGGATAAATTTAAAATTTTGAGCAACTTATCTTAAAGTAACTGAAGTAAATTTCTATTCTTTGATCGTCTGTGTTTAAATTTCCAAAATGTTTCATCTTCAGGGTGGTATATAGGTCTGTTCTCTGGGGCAGGTCTTCTTTCAGTTGGTTTGTGCTTTTCTTCTAAGGGTCTTCTGTTCATCTTCAGGGCGGTATATAGGTCTGTTCTCTGGGGCAGGTCTTCTTTCAGTTGTTTTGTGCTTTTCTTCTAAGGGTCTTCTGTTCATCATTGGCCAAGGTAAATCTACAACACTAAGAACAAAATTCCATTTTCCCCCAAAACAGAGGAATGGTATTAGTCAGGCACACACTAAAACATATTCACTAAATTAAATCCTTTGGTATGACCTGTTTTTGTAGTTGATCAGTCCAGAAGAAAAGGTCATACCTATTTGGATAAGAATTAAAAACGAATTAAGATACCCAGTTTGAAAAGAAAATTGACAAGATATAAATGGCGAGGATAAATTTAAAATTTGGAGCAACTTATCTTAAAGTAACTGAAGTAAATTTCTATTCTTTGATCGTCTGTGTTTAAATTTCCAAAATGTTTCATCTTCAGGGTGGTATATAGGTCCGTTCTCTGGGGCAGGTCTTCTTTCAGTTGGTTTGTGCTTTTCTTCTAAGGGTCTTCTGTTCATCTTCAGGGCGGTATATAGGTCTGTTCTCTAGGGCAGGTCTTCTTTCAGTTGGTTTGTGCTTTTCTTCTAAGGGTCTTCTGTTCATCATTGGCCAAGGTAAATCTACAACACTAAGAACATAATTCCATTTTCCCCCAAAACAGAGGAATGGTATTAGTCAGGCACACACTAAAACATATTCACTAAATTAAATCCTTTGGTATGACCTGTTTTTGTGGTTGATCAGTCCAGAAGAAAAGGTCATACCTATTTAGATAAGAATTAAAAACAAATTAAGATACCCAGTTTGAAAAGAAAATTGACAAGATATAAATGGCGAGGATAAATTTAAAATTTTGAGCAACTTATCTTAAAGTAACTGAAGTAAATTTCTATTCTTTGATCGTCTGTGTTTAAATTTCCAAAATGTTTCATCTTCAGGGTGGTATATAGGTCTGTTCTCTGGGGCAGGTCTTCTTTCAGTTGGTTTGTGCTTTTCTTCTAAGGGTCTTCTGTTCATCTTCAGGGCGGTATATAGGTCTGTTCTCTGGGGCAGGTCTTCTTTCAGTTGGTTTGTGCTTTTCTTCTAAGGGTCTTCTGTTCATCATTGGCCAAGGTAAATCTACAACACTAAGAACAAAATTCCATTTTCCCCCAAAACAGAGGAATGGTATTAGTCAGGCACACACTAAAACATATTCACTAAATTAAATCCTTTGGTATGACCTGTTTTTGTAGTTGATCAGTCCAGAAGAAAAGGTCATACCTATTTGGATAAGAATTAAAAACAAATTAAGATACGCAGTTTGAAAAGAAAATTGACAAGATATAAATGGCGAGGATAAATTTAAAATTTGGAGCAACTTATCTTAAAGTAACTGAAGTAAATTTCTATTCTTTGATCGTCTGTGTTTAAATTTCCAAAATGTTTCATCTTCAGGTTGGTATATAGGTCTGTTCTCTGGGGCAGGTCTTCTTTCAGTTGGTTTGTGCTTTTCTTCTAAGGGTCTTCTGTTCATCTTCAGGGCGGTATATAGGTCTGTTCTCTAGGGCCGGTCTTCTTTCAGTTGGTTTGTGCTTTTCTTATAAGGGTCTTCTGTTCATCATTGGCCAAGGTAAATCTACAACACTAAGAACAAAATTCCATTTTCCCCCAAAACAGAGGAATGGTATTAGTCAGGCACACACTAAAACATATTCACTAAATTAAATCCTTTGGTATGACCTGTTTTTGTGGTTGATCAGTCCAGAAAAAAAGGTCATACCTATTTAGATAAGAATTAAAAACAAATTAAGATACGCAGTTTGAAAAGAAAATTGACAAGATATAAATGGCGAGGATAAATAAAAAAGTTGGAGCAACTTATCTTAAAGTAACTGAAGTAAATTTCTATTCTTTGATCGTCTGTGTTTAAATTTCCAAAATGTTTCATCTTCAGGGTGGTATATAGGTCCGTTCTCTGGGGCAGGTCTTCTTTCAGTTGGTTTGTGCTTTTCTTCTAAGGGTCTTCTGTTCATCTTCAGGGTGGTATATAGGTCTGTTCTCTGGGGCAGGTCTTCTTTCAGTTGGTTTGTGCTTTTCTTCTAAGGGTCTTCTGTTCATCTTCAGGGCGGTATATAGGTCTGTTCTCTAGGGCAGGTCTTCTTTCAGTTGGTTTGTGCTTTTCTTCTAAGGGTCTTCTGTTCATCATTGGCCAAGGTAAATCTACAACACTAAGAACAAAATTCCATTTTCCCCCAAAACAGAGGAATGGTATTAGTCAGGCACACACTAAAACATATTCACTAAATTAAATCCTTTGGTATGACCTGTTTTTGTGGTTGATCAGTCCAGAGGAAAAGGTCATACCTATTTAGATAAGAATTAAAAACGAATTAAGATACCCAGTTTGAAAAGAAAATTGACAAGATATAAATGGCCAGGATAAATTTAAAATTTGGAGCAACTTATCTTAAAGTAACTGAAGTAAATTTCTATTCTTTGATCGTCTGTGTTTAAATTTCCAAAATGTTTCATCTTCAGGTTGGTATATAGGTCTGTTCTCTGGGGCAGGTCTTCTTTCAGTTGGTTTGTGCTTTTCTTCTAAGGGTCGTCTGTTCATCTTCAGGGCGGTATATAGGTCTGTTCTCTAGGGCAGGTCTTCTTTCAGTTGGTTTGTGCTTTTCTTCTAAGGGTCTTCTGTTCATCATTGGCCAAGGTAAATCTACAACACTAAGAACAAAATTCCATTTTTCCCCAAAACAGAGGAATGGTATTAGTCAGGCACACACTAAAACATATTCACTAAATTAAATCCTTTGGTATGACCTGTTTTTGTGGTTGATCAGTCCAGAAGAAAAGGTCATACCTATTTAGATAAGAATTAAAAACAAATTAAGATACGCAGTTTGAAAAGAAAATTGACAAGATATAAATGGCGAGGATAAATTTACAATTTGGAGCAACTTACAGTATCTTAAAGTAACTGAAGTAAATTTCTATTCTTTGATCGTCTGTGTTTAAATTTCCAAAATGTTTCATCTTCAGGATGGTATATAGGTCTGTTCTCTGGGGCAGGTCTTCTTTCAGTTGGTTTGTGCTTTTCTTCTAAGGGTCTTCTGTTCATCTTCAGGGCGGTATATAGGTCTGTTCTCTAGGGCAGGTCTTCTTTCAGTTGGTTTGTGCTTTTCTTCTAAGGGTCTTCAGTTCATCTTCAGGGCGGTATATAGGTCTGTTCTCTAGGGCAGGTCTTCTTTCAGTTGGTTTGTGCTTTTCTTCTAAGGGTCTTCTGTTCATCATTGGCCAAGGTAAATCTACAACACTAAGAACAAAATTCCATTTTCCCCCAAAACAGAGGAATGGTATTAGTCAGGCACACACTATAATAAAAACATATTCACTAAATTAAATCCTTTGGTATGACCTGTTTTTGTGGTTGATCAGTCCAGAAAAAAAGGTCATACCTATTTAGATAAGAATTAAAAACAAATTAAGATACCCAGTTTGAAAAGAAAAATTGAAAGGATATAAGTGGCGAGGATAAATTTAAAATTTGGAGCAACTTATCTTAAAATAACTGAAGTAAATTTCTATTCTTTGATCGTCTGTGTTTAAATTTCCAAAATGTTTTATCTTCAGGGTGGTATATAGGTCCGTTCTCTGAGGCAGGTCTTCTTTCAGTTGGTTTGTGCTTTTCTTCTAAGGGTCTTCTGTTCATCTTCAGGGCGGTATATAGGTCTGTTCTCAAGGGCAGGTCTTCTTTCAGTTGGTTTGTGCTTTTCTTCTAAGGGTCTTCTGTTCATCATTGGCCAAGGTAAATCTACAACACTAAGAACAAAATTCCATTTTCCCCCAAAACAGAGGAATGGTATTAGTCAGGCACACACTAAAACATATTCACTAAATTAAATCCTTTGGTATGACCTGTTTTTGTGGTTGATCAGTCCAGAAGAAAAGGTCATACCTATTTAGATAAGAATTAAAAACAAATTAAGATACCCAGTTTGAAAAGAAAATTGACAAGATATAAATGGCGAGGATAAATTTAAAATTTGGAGCAACTTATCTTAAAGTAATTGAAGTAAATTTCTATTCTTTGATCATCTGTGTTTAAATTTCCAAAATGTTTCATCTTCAGGTTGGTATATAGGTCTGTTCTCTGGGGCAGGTCTTCTTTCAGTTGGTTTGTGCTTTTCTTCTAAGGGTCTTCTGTTCATCTTCAGGGCGGTATATAGGTCTGTTCTCTAGGGCAGGTCTTCTTTCAGTTGGTTTGTGCTTTTCTTCTAAGGGTCTTCTGTTCATCATTGGCCAAGGTAAATCTACAACACTAAGAACAAAATTCCATTTTCCCCCAAAACAGAGGAATGGTATTAGTCAGGCACACACTAAAACATATTCACTAAATTAAATCCTTTGGTATGACCTGTTTTTGTGGTTGATCAGTCCAGAAAAAAAGGTCATACCTATTTAGATAAGAATTAAAAACAAATTAAGATACGCAGTTTGAAAAGAAAATTGACAAGATATAAATGGCGAGGATAAATTTAAAATTTGGAGCAACTTATCTTAAAGTAACTGAAGTAAATTTCTATTCTTTGATCGTCTGTGTTTAAATTTCCAAAATGTTTCATCTTCAGGGTGGTATATAGGTCCGTTCTCTGGGGCAGGTCTTCTTTCAGTTGGTTTGTGCTTTTCTTCTAAGGGTCTTCTGTTCATCTTCAGGGCGGTATATAGGTCTGTTCTCTGGGGCAGGTCTTCTTTCAGTTGGTTTGTGCTTTTCTTCTAAGGGTCTTCTGTTCATCATTGGCCAAGGTAAATCTACAACACTAAGAACAAAATTCCATTTTCCCCCAAAACAGAGGAATGGTATTAGTCAGGCACACACTAAAACATATTCACTAAATTAAATCCTTTGGTATCACCTGTTTTTGTAGTTGATCAGTCCAGAAGAAAAGGTCATACCTATTTGGATAAGAATTAAAAACGAATTAAGATACCCAGTTTGAAAAGAAAATTGACAAGATATAAATGGCGAGGATAAATTTAAAATTTGGAGCAACTTATCTTAAAGTAACTGAAGTAAATTTCTATTCTTTGATCGTCTGTGTTTAAATTTCCAAAATGTTTCATCTTCAGGGTGGTATATAGGTCCGTTCTCTGGGGCAGGTCTTCTTTCAGTTGGTTTGTGCTTTTCTTCTAAGGGTCTTCTGTTCATCTTCAGGGCGGTATATAGGTCTGTTCTCTAGGGCAGGTCTTCTTTCAGTTGGTTTGTGCTTTTCTTATAAGGGTCTTCTGTTCATCATTGGCCAAGGTAAATCTACAACACTAAGAACAAAATTCCATTTTCCCCCAAAACAGAGGAATGGTATTAGTCAGGCACACACTAAAACATATTCACTAAATTAAATCCTTTCGTATGACCTGTTTTTGTGGTTGATCAGTCCAGAAAAAAAGGTCATACCTATTTAGATAAGAATTAAAAACAAATTAAGATACCCAGTTTGAAAAGAAAATTGACAAGATATAAATGGCGAGGATAAATTTAAAATTTTGAGCAACTTATCTTAAAGTAACTGAAGTAAATTTCTATTCTTTGATCGTCTGTGTTTAAATTTCCAAAATGTTTCATCTTCAGGGTGGTATATAGGTCTGTTCTCTGGGGCAGGTCTTCTTTCAGTTGGTTTGTGCTTTTCTTCTAAGGGTCTTCTGTTCATCTTCAGGGCGGTATATAGGTCTGTTCTCTGGGGCAGGTCTTCTTTCAGTTGGTTTGTGCTTTTCTTCTAAGGGTCTTCTGTTCATCATTGGCCAAGGTAAATCTACAACACTAAGAACAAAATTCCATTTTCCCCCAAAACAGAGGAATGGTATTAGTCAGGCACACACTAAAACATATTCACTAAATTAAATCCTTTGGTATGACCTGTTTTTGTAGTTGATCAGTCCAGAAGAAAAGGTCATACCTATTTGGATAAGAATTAAAAACGAATTAAGATACCCAGTTTGAAAAGAAAATTGACAAGATATAAATGGCGAGGATAAATTTAAAATTTGGAGCAACTTATCTTAAAGTAACTGAAGTAAATTTCTATTCTTTGATCGTCTGTGTTTAAATTTCCAAAATGTTTCATCTTCAGGTTGGTATATAGGTCTGTTCTCTGGGGCAGGTCTTCTTTCAGTTGGTTTGTGCTTTTCTTCTAAGGGTCTTCTGTTCATCTTCAGGGCGGTATATAGGTCTGTTCTCTAGGGCCGGTCTTCTTTCAGTTGGTTTGTGCTTTTCTTATAAGGGTCTTCTGTTCATCATTGGCCAAGGTAAATCTACAACACTAAGAACAAAATTCCATTTTCCCCCAAAACAGAGGAATGGTATTAGTCAGGCACACACTAAAACATATTCACTAAATTAAATCCTTTGGTATGACCTGTTTTTGTGGTTGATCAGTCCAGAAAAAAAGGTCATACCTATTTAGATAAGAATTAAAAACAAATTAAGATACGCAGTTTGAAAAGAAAATTGACAAGATATAAATGGCGAGGATAAATAAAAAAGTTGGAGCAACTTATCTTAAAGTAACTGAAGTAAATTTCTATTCTTTGATCGTCTGTGTTTAAATTTCCAAAATGTTTCATCTTCAGGGTGGTATATAGGTCCGTTCTCTGGGGCAGGTCTTCTTTCAGTTGGTTTGTGCTTTTCTTCTAAGGGTCTTCTGTTCATCTTCAGGGTGGTATATAGGTCTGTTCTCTGGGGCAGGTCTTCTTTCAGTTGGTTTGTGCTTTTCTTCTAAGGGTCTTCTGTTCATCTTCAGGGCGGTATATAGGTCTGTTCTCTAGGGCAGGTCTTCTTTCAGTTGGTTTGTGCTTTTCTTCTAAGGGTCTTCTGTTCATCATTGGCCAAGGTAAATCTACAACACTAAGAACAAAATTCCATTTTCCCCCAAAACAGAGGAATGGTATTAGTCAGGCACACACTAAAACATATTCACTAAATTAAATCCTTTGGTATGACCTGTTTTTGTGGTTGATCAGTCCAGAGGAAAAGGTCATACCTATATTTAGATAAGAATTTAAAACGAATTAAGATACCCAGTTTGAAAAGAAAATTGACAAGATATAAATGGCCAGGATAAATTTAAAATTTGGAGCAACTTATCTTAAAGTAACTGAAGTAAATTTCTATTCTTTGATCGTCTGTGTTTAAATTTCCAAAATGTTTCATCTTCAGGTTGGTATATAGGTCTGTTCTCTGGGGCAGGTCTTCTTTCAGTTGGTTTGTGCTTTTCTTCTAAGGGTCGTCTGTTCATCTTCAGGGCGGTATATAGGTCTGTTCTCTAGGGCAGGTCTTCTTTCAGTTGGTTTGTGCTTTTCTTCTAAGGGTCTTCTGTTCATCATTGGCCAAGGTAAATCTACAACACTAAGAACAAAATTCCATTTTTCCCCAAAACAGAGGAATGGTATTAGTCAGGCACACACTAAAACATATTCACTAAATTAAATCCTTTGGTATGACCTGTTTTTGTGGTTGATCAGTCCAGAAGAAAAGGTCATACCTATTTAGATAAGAATTAAAAACAAATTAAGATACGCAGTTTGAAAAGAAAATTGACAAGATATAAATGGCGAGGATAAATTTACAATTTGGAGCAACTTACAGTATCTTAAAGTAACTGAAGTAAATTTCTATTCTTTGATCGTCTGTGTTTAAATTTCCAAAATGTTTCATCTTCAGGATGGTATATAGGTCTGTTCTCTGGGGCAGGTCTTCTTTCAGTTGGTTTGTGCTTTTCTTCTAAGGGTCTTCTGTTCATCTTCAGGGCGGTATATATGTCTGTTCTCTAGGGCAGGTCTTCTTTCAGTTGGTTTGTGCTTTTCTTCTAAGGGTCTTCAGTTCATCTTCAGGGCGGTATATAGGTCTGTTCTCTAGGGCAGGTCTTCTTTCAGTTGGTTTGTGCTTTTCTTCTAAGGGTCTTCTGTTCATCATTGGCCAAGGTAAATCTACAACACTAAGAACAAAATTCCATTTTCCCCCAAAACAGAGGAATGGTATTAGTCAGGCACACACTATAATAAAAACATATTCACTAAATTAAATCCTTTGGTATGACCTGTTTTTGTGGTTGATCAGTCCAGAAAAAAAGGTCATACCTATTTAGATAAGAATTAAAAACAAATTAATATACCCAGTTTGAAAAGAAAAATTGAAAGGATATAAGTGGCGAGGATAAATTTAAAATTTGGAGCAACTTATCTTAAAGTAACTGAAGTAAATTTCTATTCTTTGATCGTCTGTGTTTAAATTTCCAAAATGTTTCATCTTCAGGGTGGTATATAGGTCCGTTCTCTGAGGCAGGTCTTCTTTCAGTTGGTTTGTGCTTTTCTTCTAAGGGTCTTCTGTTCATCTTCAGGGCGGTATATAGGTCTGTTCTCAAGGGCAGGTCTTCTTTCAGTTGGTTTGTGCTTTTCTTCTAAGGGTCTTCTGTTCATCATTGGCCAAGGTAAATCTACAACACTAAGAACAAAATTCCATTTTCCCCCAAAACAGAGGAATGGTATTAGTCAGGCACACACTAAAACATATTCACTAAATTAAATCCTTTGGTATGACCTGTTTTTGTGGTTGATCAGTCCAGAAGAAAAGGTCATACCTATTTAGATAAGAATTAAAAACAAATTAAGATACCCAGTTTGAAAAGAAAATTGACAAGATATAAATGGCGAGGATAAATTTAAAATTTGGAGCAACTTATCTTAAAGTAACTGAAGTAAATTTCTATTCTTTGATCATCTGTGTTTAAATTTCCAAAATGTTTCATCTTCAGGTTGGTATATAGGTCTGTTCTCTGGGGCAGGTCTTCTTTCAGTTGGTTTGTGCTTTTCTTCTAAGGGTCTTCTGTTCATCTTCAGGGCGGTATATAGGTCTGTTCTCTAGGGCAGGTCTTCTTTCAGTTGGTTTGTGCTTTTCTTCTAAGGGTCTTCTGTTCATCATTGGCCAAGGTAAATCTACAACACTAAGAACAAAATTCCATTTTCCCCCAAAACAGAGGAATGGTATTAGTCAGGCACACACTAAAACATATTCACTAAATTAAATCCTTTGGTATGACCTGTTTTTGTGGTTGATCAGTCCAGAAAAAAAGGTCATACCTATTTAGATAAGAATTAAAAACAAATTAAGATACGCAGTTTGAAAAGAAAATTGACAAGATATAAATGGCGAGGATAAATTTAAAATTTGGAGCAACTTATCTTAAAGTAACTGAAGTAAATTTCTATTCTTTGATCGTCTGTGTTTAAATTTCCAAAATGTTTCATCTTCAGGGTGGTATATAGGTCCGTTCTCTGGGGCAGGTCTTCTTTCAGTTGGTTTGTGCTTTTCTTCTAAGGGTCTTCTGTTCATCTTCAGGGTGGTATATAGGTCTGTTCTCTGGGGCAGGTCTTCTTTCAGTTGGTTTGTGCTTTTCTTCTAAGGGTCTTCAGTTCATCTTCAGGGCGGTATATAGGTCTGTTCTCTAGGGCAGGTCTTCTTTCAGTTGGTTTGTGCTTTTCTTCTAAGGGTCTTCTGTTCATCATTGGCCAAGGTAAATCTACAACACTAAGAACAAAATTCCATTTTCCCCCAAAACAGAGGAATGGTATTAGTCAGGCACACACTAAAACATTTTCACTAAATTAAATCCTTTGGTACATGTATGACCTGTTTTTGTGGTTGATCAGTCCAGAAAAAAAAGTTCATACCTATTTAGATAAGAATTAAAAACAAATTAAGATACCAAGTTTGAAAAGAAAATTGAAAAGATATAAATGGCGAGGATAAATTTAAAATTTGGAGCAACTTATCTTAAAGTAACTGAAGTAAATTTCTATTCTTTGATCGTCTGTGTTTAAATTTCCAAAATGTTTCATCTTCAGGGTGGTATATAGGTCTGTTCTCTGGGGCAGGTCTTCTTTCAGTTGGTTTGTGCTTTTCTTCTAAGGGTCTTCTGTTCATCTTCAGGGCGGTATATAGGTCTGTTCTCTAGGGCAGGTCTTCTTTCAGTTGGTTTGTGCTTTTCTTCTAAGGGTCTTCTGTTCATCATTGGCCAAGTTATATCTACAACACTAAGAACAAAATTCCACTTTCCCCCAAAAAGAGGAATGATTATTAGTTAGGCACTTATTTATAAATATTCATATTTATGTTCTCAACATTAAAAACGCACTATTAATAAATATAGCTAAAACCCCAAGTAAAATATTTATAGTATTTAAAAAAGGGTGACAACATGTTAGTAAACACAAATACAATATCACCATATACCAACCCATATATAAAAGACGGATCATACATATAAAAGACGGACACTTGTCAAATTGTCAGTTTTGTTTGAACAGTCGGTTCATTAGTCTCGTTATATAAAAGACGGACACTTGTCAAATTGTCAGTTTTGTTTGAAAAGTCGGTTCATTAGTATCGTTATATAAAGATGGACACTTGTCAAATTGTCAGTTTTGTTTGAACAGTCGGTTCATTAGTATCGTTATATAAAAGACGGACACTTGTCAAATTGTCAGTTTTGTTTGAACAGTCGGTTCAATACTATCGTTATATAAAAGACGGACACTTGTCAAAGTGTCAGTTTTGTTTGAAAAGTCGGTACATTAGTATCGTTATATAAAGATGGACACTTGTCAAATTGTCAGTTTTGTTTGAACAGTCGGTTCATTAGTCTCGTTATATAAAAGACGGACACTTGTCAAATTGTCAGTTTTGTTTGAAAAGTCGGTTCATTAGTCTCGTTATATAAAAGACGGACACTTGTCAAATTGTCAGTTTTGTTTGAAAAGTCGGTTCATTAGTATCGTTATATAAAGATGGACACTTGTCAAATTGTCAGTTTTGTTTGAACAGTCGGTTCATTAGTATCGTTATATAAAGATGGACACTTGTCAAATTGTCAGTTTTGTTTGAACAGTCGGTTCATTAGTATCGTTATATAAAAGACGGACACTTGTCAAATTGTCAGTTTTGTTTGAACAGTCGGTTCATTAGTATCGTTATATAAAAGACGGACACTTGTCAAATTGTCAGTTTTGTTTGAACAGTCGGTTCAATACTATCGTTATATAAAAGACGGACACTTGTCAAATTGTCAGTTTTGTTTGAACAGTCGGTTCATTAGTATCGTTATACAGTTCCCCTGTGAGACGTCGTAATCTTTCTTCTTTGGTCTTCTCCAGCACAGAGTAGTTCTTTAGTGTCCACCAAATCTTTGTTCTATTTTGCATGAGATGTTTCAAAATAAACAATTTCCTGGATCGGTTTGAATGTTACGGATGGGATTCCCAAATCACAGACAACGAGATGTACCTGATTATAATGAGGGGTGTGTATGTGGGGAGGGGGGGGGCAGAGTGCAAAGGCCGGTAAACGCCAGTAAAATTGATAAAACAGAAGTAAAAAAAATCCGACAAAAACGTGCTGACAGGGTGTCTGATTCGAGGACAGTAATCGACACTGTGCAGCCGACTGGCTTGTACATGTAAGTGCAGACCAGCCTGCCTGGTGAAGCCGATAATTTGGCCAAGAAAATTAGCCTGTGGAAGTAGGCAGAGATTTATACAGCAGACAGAAGAGAGTCACTAATAACACACAATAAATATTGCTGTTCTTGCTGAAGTGAACTCAAAGAATCTAAACCAGTAAAAGACTTATTCACCACAAACATACATCAAAGTACCAAGCGCAGTGAATGCCAGAACTTTAAAACAATGCATCTGAACCCAATAACCAACCAATCTAAAATGGATGACAAACAAAAAAGATTTCGTGCTAAGAAGACAAGGGTATGGCGACAGGATTTGCGTTCTCTTGATAATCGAACAGGTAGGACAAACTTGAATCCATTTAAATCCCTATCGAAGCTATTTTATGCCTATCTACCATATAGTCCTAACTTTACTATAGCATAAGCCCTACCCATTTGGTATGTGAAGATTCAAGTCTGTCCTTCCCGAATGGATACCAAGAGAGACACCAGACGTCACCCCAAGAGGAAATCTAAACCAGTTGTGAAAAAATTTGACCATAAAAAGCCCGCGCATTGCAAGGTCCATTTCATTGGTTGTTTCTATGGACAACGGTTGAAAACAATTTGGTTTCCTTTGCGGTTGCGCGTCAATGTACGTATGTGTGGATGTTATATTGATGCTAGTAAGGCGTTCGACCGAGTGAACCAGTGATCCTTTTTTGTAATGTGCATGTACGTCTGGTCGGCCGGACCTGTCAACACTTATTTGTCCGGGCTGTATCTTCGTTACTATTCAACTGACAGCTATGATACTCACAGTGAATTTTCCTAGTATACAAAAGATGTGCACTGTCATGTTTATTCCGCCTTATACGATTCTGATTCAGAGTTATGGCCCTTTGAAATTTTGACGTAAATTTGTTTGTCCGGGCTGTATCTTACTTACTATTTAACTGACAGCATTGATACTCACAGTGAATATTTCTTGTATACAAAACATGTGCACTATCATGTTTATTCCGCGTTATACGATTATGTTGCAGAGTTATGGCCCTTTGGAATTTATACGTTAAGTTTTGTCCAGGCTATATTTCTGCTACTGTGGTACTGACAAATTCAATACTTTAGTGGATATCCTAGTGTGCCAGAGATGTACACTGTCAAATTTACTTTGACCAAAGAAACTGAAAATCAAAAGTGGTTGAATATTTCACTCTTGTTTGGTGCTAATGACTTTCTGAATAAACACTTACGAAATAAATCATCGATGACACTATTTTACGGGAATCGCATTATTTGACTGACAGTTGAAATACTCATAGTATATATCCCTAGTTTCCCAAACCTACTTCATGTAGTATGAAGGACTATTCACCAGAATTCAGTGGTAATTGTCAACCTGATAATTACTGGACATATTTCGTTGAGGGGTCAAAGCACCTTTTAGGTGCTGCCTTTTATTAAAAATGTTGATTGATAGAGGCATTCCAATTGTATTTGTAAATTTCTTGTATCGGTGGTTAAAGTGGCATTAGCTGCCAAAAGGTTGATATTTTGACGTTAAAACAGAATGTTGAAATTATTGGCTATAATACTCAGGACGTATAATTCAGAAGCTTTTCAGCGCTTCTAGTTTCGAAAATGTACGATAAAATATTGTTTTGAACTAACTTTGGCTTGGAATGAATGAATGGTCGTCCCGGTTATTTGAATGTTGTTTACTGTTCGATCACGTTTTCGGTTCATACAGGCAACATACTGTATGTATTTTCCCCATTCCAACGTCAAATTATGAAAAAAGTGTGAATTTTGGCAGCTCATGCCACTTTAACCACACGGAATTTTGCAGTAAGATGGGGTTCTTCAATATCACCATTTTTTAAAAGTATCCAATGGAGTTAGGCAAGGGGGTTTCTGGTATACTGTCACCCTGGATGTAACTCTTAGCAAGGCTGGGGTAGGGTGTAATATAGCTGGTAACTTTGTCAATCATCTACTGTATGCAAATGACCTCTGTTTGCTATGTCCTTCTATTAATGCTCTATGTGGGATGGTTGCCAGTTACCAACGAAAGGTCGTGGGTTTCCTCCCACAATAAAACTGGCAACGCCGCCATATAAGTGAAATAATCTTGAGCGCGGCGTAAAACACCAAACAATCAATCAATCAATCTATTAATGCTCTCCAACTCTTGTTAAATTGCTGTTCAGAGTACGCGGCATGCCATGATATTTTATATAATAGTTCTTAGACGGTATGCACTTTGTTCAAGCCAAGGTGGTTCAAGGGCCGTGAATCGCCCTATTTGCAGTTGGACGGTACCAAGCTACAAATACCTACATGTAGGTCATATAATATCTTATTCTATGTCAGATAATGAGGACATTTTGGTCCAGAAACGGTTTGATTGATTGATTGTTTGGTGTTTTACGCCGCGCTCAAGATTATTTCACTTATATGGCGGCGTTGCCAGTTTTATTGTGGGAGGAAACCGGGCTCTGTGCCCGGAGGAAACCCACGACCTTCCGCTGATAACGTCCAGAAACGGAAACTGTGTGTTATGGCAAACGTACTGTTACATAGATTCTGCCACTGTTCTGAATTCTATTCAAATCATACTGTTGTAATATATATTGTTGCTCTCTCTGGAGGTTGTTTTCGCAAACTGTGTGGAGTTCCATTGGAGTTATGTATCATAGTTCATTTAGGTGGTTATTAAAATACAGTTTTCGCTGTAGCGTAATGTTTCTAATGTTTTCGGGTTTTCCGTCCGTCCATTCGTCTGTTCGTCCGTCCGTCCGTCTTTCCATCCTTGTCCGTACAATAATTCATGAATGATTCATTCGATCCACTTCAAACTTGGGGTGTGCATTGACATTGGTCAGAGGACGGTTGGGATTGATTTTCAGCAATGTGCGCAATACAATATGGCCGCTATCCGTCATATTGGATTATGAGCATGATTTTCTTCTCCGGGCAATAACTTGTGGATGATTCATGCGATCGACTTCAAACTTGGGATGTCCCTTGACATCGGTGAGGGGATGGTTGGGATTGATTTTAGCAATGTGCGTACTCTAATATGGCCGCTATCCGTCATATTGGATTATGAGCATGATTTTCTTGTCCGGGCAATAACTTGTTCATGATTGATCCGATCAACTTCAAACTTGGGGTGTGCCTTGATATTATTGAGAGGACGGTTGGGATTGATTTTCAGCAATCGGCGCAATCCAATATCAAACCTGGGGTGTGCCTTGACATTGAGGAAAGTGCGATTGGGATCAATTTTCAGCCATGTGCCCAATACAATATGGCTGCCATGAAGCATATTAGATTATGAGCAATATTTTATCGGGAGTAAACTTGTGATAAGGCATTATTTGTTATAAGTTATCAGCCATCTTGATTTTGTAAAGATGGCAGCCATCTTTTAAAATAATTAATGCTTCATATTGTAACCGTTTTTGTTATCGTATCACACCAGATGAAAAGTTTTCTTTTTTGTTCGCTTTTTTAAACAGATGATGTAGCAACACCAGGCCATCACCATTGTAATGCTAAAAATACCAAGTAAATACCAGGGATATCATACATTATCTTTATTGTTTCATTTCTTCTTTATGTCACCTCTCAAACCACACTGCCGTTCTAATACCCTTGTCAATCAGTTCCCCTCCTTCGCGGAACCATGGGGGCCTCCGTGGCTCAGTAGGTAGAGCGTTGGACGCTCAATCCAAACAGCCTTCCACCAATGGGTCGCGGGTTCGAATCCCACTCAGTCCAAAAATTGGAAAATTTTCTGACTGGGTTTTCACTCGAACGACCTATGTGGGATGGTTGCCAGTTACCGGCGGAAGGTCGTGGGTTTCCTCCGGGCACAGAGCCCGGTTTCCTCCCACAATAAAACTGGCAACGCCGCCATATAAGTGAAATAATCTTGAGCGCGGCGTAAAACACCAAACAATCAATCAATCAATCGCGGAACCATCTCCATAGATTGCGTGCAATCACTAAATCTCTAGTTTATATTACTGTTTTGAAATGGCTAAATTATAGACATACCCCGTTTTTAGTACAAGGAGCTTTACAGTCTTCATTTGTATTATTTAATGTATCCTTTGGCATAATAGTGTGGCCTCGGTGGGGTTCCAATCACACTCAGTGGATTTTTCATTCGATCGCCCAATGTGGAAGAGTTGCCAGGTTCTCGCCGAAGGTCGGGGTTTTTCTCCCGGCAATGGACCCGGTTTCATCCCCACTTAACCTGGCAACGCCGTGATATGAGCGAAATAATCTTGAGTGCGGCGTAAATATCAATCAATCAACTAATTTAGCATATTATTAATGATTGAAATGTTTGTAAATATGGTGAGTAAAGAAATACAAACACACCAGCTTTTCTAGTCTCTACCTTCTTTTGTCATAGGACTGAACGTTTTCGTGATTCGATATGATTCGATCGCGCGACTCATTGGTGGGATTTTTTTTGGCATTCATCTTTTATGTGTCATGTATGCACCCGAATTCGAGACATTGCGGGGCGGGTGCGTATAGCGTTCTGTTCGTACGTACGGAATATACGTTTCATCTTATTGTCTTTTTACTCTATCCCAAGTTTATGACTATTCTTTTCACTCTTCAGAAACAATGCATTCCAACTCGAATCCACAACTTCTCTGCCTTAAGAAGTTGATCAGCCAGTTTGTGTGCAAGAAATACCTCCAATCCCTGGGAAAGACCGAGGCGATATTTCGATAAGATGGACAAATACAACTTTCAGATTGATTGGGATAGTCTTCATTTTGAACATTCCATCCAATTGATGTGATACAGATAGAGACGCGTTAAGTCAGTTTGAAATCAACCCACCCACGTCAGATCGTCGACGTTTACGGCGTAATGGTAGAAATACCGACTCATATCAGCGTGGATTCGTGGGACGTTGACGCTCCAGTTGTGGTTTGCACGGCGGCATTTAAGAATCCCACGGACCAGAATGTGTGCTTTCGGTTTTCTTCCCAACGTAACCTACTCGTGTCTATCTCTGTGAATTACCAACATCATTATTGTCTTTCTGAGCATTTCACCAACGAACAGATAACATTACCCGGTCACCTTTCACCTCTCGAGACGGACGATTCCATTATCCTGAACCCTTACGAATGTGACGTCATTGAAGATATTCGGTCAATTGAGGTTGACACGTGTGTTTCGGTTTGGTTTGTTACAACAATTCATGGGGTTTAAAGGTCTAAATGATGGACCTCTTTTTAACACAATTAGAACCTTGTCTACATGTTTATTTTAGACAAGAAGATTGTCCCTGTGCCGGTGTGTTTTAGTGATCATAAATATATAAAACAAAATTAGGCTAAGTGTAATTCACGAAAAGTGAATTCCTTATAATTCGGTTGTGCAACTGAAAGACAAATCTGTTGTTGTGATTAAAAATTGTATGTATGCTAGACCTTTTTGTGTATATGTAGTTGGTTGCAATTGCGAAACGGAGATTATATCGAAATAACATATAATGATGAACAAGAGATGGAGTTTAAAAGTTAATATCTATTAACAGAATACATCAATCTGAAAATATACTTTTGCATTGTATACATAGAAAAAAATATTTTGTAAAAGAACATGGATATTTCATACGAAATAAAAATGAATCAAATAAATCACCTGATCATAGTTCTAATCACAATCTACTTTTAAGAGTGGCACAGCAAAGTATTTTTCATCTTTTTTAATAAAGACACATTTTTTAAAGATGTCACGTGGTCTACAAAATCGAATATTTTGACCAGGTTCAAATTTGTTAAAAGACCCGAATAAGTCACTTTCAACGAAGTTGTCATACACCCGCCCCTCCCTAGAAAGCACATTCATTTCTGAAATAAATTTGCTAAGAAAACCAATTTACATGAGCTTAGTACGACTAATACCACTAAACTTAAACAGTCCAGTCCAGTCGCTGTTAACCGATCGTCAGTCATAAATAAGCCTACGTAAAATTACACTGTGCCGTTAGTTCACTCACTCTACTGAAACATAAATTCACCCCAGCGAGCAGTTTGGTTTGTTTACGTTCCCGGTACCTAACAATTCAAATTTTCAAATTCAAATTAAAAATACAAAGTGACGTCCAAACTTTTAAATTTTGGTAAAAATAGAAAGTTCCTAACTTATATTGTCTCGGGGAAAATACAGAAAACGGTCTTTCTTTTTTAATGTAAACAATATTCCTGATTTTCGCGGCAAGTGTGCCTTTAATTAATTTATACTATTACGTACCTGCCACAACTTGTAATTCTCTCATCTGCTGTATAAATGAATAAAATTTGTTGTTTGTCATTGACTTTGATAACGATGTAAGAACTACATCGAAACGTCGTCACCCTATAAACCAACAAGTTGTTATCCATAAGTAATTCTTCACCTTATTGTTAACCTTTCAACTTCTAAATGCCATAGAAGGATTTGACAAGGTAGACGCGCCAATAAGCTAAAACAACCAACCAAACATCCTTTGACAAGGTGGGCGCGCCAATAAGCCAAAACAACCAACCAAACATCCTTTGACAAGGTGGGCGCGCCAATAAGCCAAAACAACCAACCTAACATCCTTTGACAAGGTGGGCGCGCCAATAAGCTAAAACAACCAACCAAACATCCTTTGACAAGGTGGGCGCGCCAATAAGCTAAAACAACCAACCAAACATCCTTTGACAAGGTGGGCGCGCCAATAAGCTAAAACAACCAACCAAACATCCTTTGACAAGGTGGGCGCGCCAATAAGCTAAAACAACCAACCAAACATCCTTTGACAAGGTGGGCGCGCCAATAAGCTAAAACAACCAACCTAACATCCTTTGACAAGGTTGCCCAATATTTTAGATTGATTGATTGTTTGGTGTTTTACGCCGCGCTCAAGATTATTTCACTTATATGGCGGCGTTGCCATTTTTATTGTGGGAGGAAACCGGGCTCTGTGCCCGGAGGAAACCCACGACCTTCCGCTGGTAACTGGCAACCATCCCACATTGTTCGTTCAAGTAAAAAGCCAGTCAGAAAATTTTCCAATTTTTGGACTGAGTGGGATTCGAACCTGCGACCCTATATTTTAGAAGGATAACTGCTTTCATAAGCAGTCTTACATTTGTTATTCGGCTATGATTTAAACCCATGTAAGCCATAGATTCACAGCAATAGACTCCCACCCATATAAGCCATAGATTCGCACCAATAGACTCTCATCCATATAAGCCATAGATTCACAGCAATGGACCCCCACCCATATAAGCCATAGATTCACAGCAATACAATCCCACCCATATAAGCCATAGATTCACAGCAATAGATTCCCACCCATATAAGCCATAGATTCGCACCAATAGACTCTATTCCATATAAGCCATAGATTCACAGCAATAGAATCCCACCCATATCGCCATAGATTCGCAGCAATAGACTCCCACCCATATAAGCCATAGATTCGCACCAATAGACTCTCATCCATACAAGCCATAGATTCACAGCAATGGACCCCCACCCATATAAGCCATAGATTCACAGCAATACAATCCCACCCATATAAGCCATAGATTCACAGCAATAGATTCCCACCCATATAAGCCATAGATTCGCACCAATAGACTCTATTCCATATAAGCCATATATTCACAGCAATACAATCCCACCCGTATAAGCCATAGATTCCCACCCATATAAGCCATAGATTCGCAGGAATGGAATCCCACCCATATAAGCCATAGATTCACAGCAATAGATTCCCACCCATGTAAGCCATAGATTCACATCAATAGAATCCCACCCATATGAGCCGTAGATTCACAACAATAGACTCCCACCCATATAAGCCATAGATTCGCACCAATAGACTCTCATCCATATAAGCCATAGATTCACAGCAATGGACCCCCACCCATATAAGCCATAGATTCACAGCAATAGATTCCCACCCATATCGCCATAGATTCGCAGCAATAGATTCCCACCCATATAAGCCATAGATTCGCAGCAATAGACTCCCACCCATATAAGCCATAGATTCACAGCAATAGAATCCCACCCATATCGCCATAGATTCGCAGCAATAGACTCCCACCCCCATATAAGCCATAGATTCGCAGCAATAGACTCCCACCCATATAAGCCATAGATTCGCAGCAATAGAACCCCACCCATATAAGCCATAGATTCACAGCAATAGACTACCACCCATATAAGCCATAGATTCACAGCAATAGACTCCCACCCATATAAGCCATAGATTCACAGCAATAGAATCCCACCCATATCGCCATAGATTCGCAGCAATAGACTCCCACCCATATAAGCCATAGATTCTTAGCAATAGACCCCCACCCATATAAGCCATAGATTCGCAGCAATATAACCCCACCCATATAAGCCATAGATTCACAGCAATAGACTACCACTCATATCGCCATAGATTCACAGCAATAGACTCCTACTATCCCGTTATGCTCGTAACACGTCCACCAGATGTGTGAATCCCTGAGGTTCTATATGATGTTTATTTGTAACGTTATAAATTTGGAATGCTTTTCTTGGAAAGAGACTTGACAGTAAGAAATAATTGAATTAACTTCATTAATTACCAATTCTAGGATGATATTTAAAAATGAACAAGTTTCCGATAATGTGTTTTCATTGCATCATTTGGTATACAGTACAGAAACACCATTAGACTTTTTAACCATTCATAACAATACAGACGGTTGTAACGATGTAATATTTGTAGAATGTATATATATGTGCAGGATATAGGTACTTTTAGTATATCAGTTCTTGAAACAAGTATGTAAACTAGGTTTGGTTAAAGTGGCATAACCAGTTTTAGGATGGGCGTGACATCCTTCAACTGAGACATGCATGCGTGGCACCTACAAGGGAGTTTTCGGTTGGTACTTGTCAATCATCGCGTGGGTTGGTCTGCTTGGACAGAGACTTTATTATCACGGTGTATATAAAGGGGGGAAATTCGAATTATAAGGAACGATCATTGGAAAGGAAACAAGGGAGAGCACTGAAAGAAAAACAAGGGAGAGAGAAGGAAAATTCAAGGGAAGACAGAGGAAATCTAAGAGGAAAGTGCTGATAGTTATAATAGTAAGGGAACTTAGAGATATTTATAAGTCAAGTTTAAAGTCAGTAATTGATTAAAGGGGGATTCTGTTGCCTTTTCGGTTTCCATTGAGATAGGCATAGTATAGAGATAAGATAAGAGAAAACGAAGAGGGTTTTTATTTCTCTTACTATTCTTCTTAAATTAATATATATATACCATCGATCATTATACAACCCAGAGGATAACTTATATCTCGTCCAATAACAGAGTTACGCAATACAATTCACGCGCTGGACCCAACCCTCACAAATTATAAACTAAACCACGTAGACGAACGTATCATAAATATAACTAAATAAACTACTAATAAAGTGAATCGTAACAAGTCCAAACAACACAACTCCTCGTTCAGTATTTTCAATATATATATAATTAATTAACAATGAATATAAAAGATATGTCTACTTACAAATCAGACGTGTACAGTTGTCAGTTGACTCTCCAGGGCGGCTTTTGTTAATCGTATAAACTACAATAATAATACCTAGTGAAAAGCCGAAAATCACAATTTACCCACAGTTATATTTGTTTTCTGTTCTAAGTAAACTTTTTCGTTTCACGGTTATACAAGCTTTGCTGTGAATTGACAACAAAAAATCTGGACCATTTTAAAAAGAATGCATTTAACACATCAGACACAGAGGTAAATCAAAATTAATGTCGAAGTCGGTTCAAAAAACGACATTCCAAAGCACAAAGGTGATTATAGAAACCATCTCGTTTCATACGGATTCCAGGAGACTATCACATTTTACAACAAACCAAGTCTTTTAAAGACATTTCGTCAAAAAAGAAAAAAAAAAAACAATTAAAGTTCTTCTATCGGACATATATTTAGTAAAATACACGAAAATATCGATCTGTTAAAATTAGTACGTTAAACAATTTACAATTCTTCACATTGTTAATTGTTCGCCAAATAGAGAATGCTACATACGATCTGTCGTATCCAATGAAATAAGGGACAGTCTCTGAATAAAGTATCTTTTAATAACTTTCAAACGAAATGGACATCCATGACTTGATTTTCTTATGTGTACTGATTATTACTAAAGTCATCGTGTGCTGAATTTTGTTGGTCAGCTGAGAAAAAATCGTCTGCACACTGGCGAGCTAGACAGAGTTTTCTCAGTGTTACAAAAGCATACTCTTGAGTGCGGCGTAAAACATCAATCAGTCAATCAATCGATGTACATGTATCATATGTAAAGTTGTGACAATTATTGATAGGCTTACACTTATATCTTCTTATGAAGTTTTCTGAGGTGATCAATCAATCTTTGTCAAACCACAAAACACTGGGTCTTCTGCTGGATGAGAAAACCCCAATTAACATCACGAGAAGACGATAAATGTCCACCAGTCATTGTTCTTCTGCTAAAACCCCAGTTAACATCACGAGAAGACGATAAATTTCCATTTCCAACAGTCGTTGTTCTTCTGCTAAAACCCCAATTAACATCACGAGAAGACGATAAATTTCCATTTCCATCAGTCATTGTTCTTCCGCTAAAACCCCAATTAACACCCCGACAAGACGATAAATTTCCATTTCCATCAGTCATTGTTCTTCTGCTAAAACCCCAATTAACATCACGAGAAGACGATAAATTTCCATTTCCATCAGTCGTTGTTCTTCTGCTAAAACCCCAATTAACACCACGAGGAGACGTTAAATTTCCATCAATCATTGTTCTTCTGCTAAAACCCCAGTTAACATACCGACAAGACGATAAATTCCCATTTCCATCAGTCATTGTTCTTCTGCTAAAACCCCAGTTAACATCCCGACAAGACGATAAATTTCCATTTCCATCAGTCGTTGTTCTTCTGCTAAAACCCCAATTAACACCACGAGGAGACGATAAATTTCCATCAATCATTGTTCTTCTGCTAAAACCCCAGTTAACATACCGACAAGACGATAAATTCCCATTTCCATCAGTCATTGTTCTTCTGCTAAAACCCCAGTTAACATCCCGACAAGACGATAAATTTCCATTTCCATCAGTCATTGTTCTCCCGCTAAAACCCCAATTAACATCCCGACAAGACGATAAATTTCCATTTCCATCAGTCATTGTTCTCCCGCTAAAACCCCAATTAACATCCCGGCAAGACGATAAATTCCCATTTCCATCAGCCATTGTTCTTCTGCTAAAACCCCAATTAACACCCCGACAAGACGATCAATTTCGATTTCTATCAGTCATTGTTCTTCTGCTAAAACCCCAATTAACACCACGAGGAGACGATAAATTTCCATCAATCATTGTTCTTCTGCTAAAACCCCAGTTAACATACCGACAAGACGATAAATTCCCATTTCTATCAGTCATTGTTCTTCTGCTAAAACCCCAGTTAACATCCCGACAAGACGATAAATTTCCATTTCCATCAGTCATTGTTCTTCTGCTAAAACCCCAATTAACATCCCGACAAGACGATAAATTTCCATTTCCATCAGTCATTGTTCTTCTGCTAAAACCCCAGTTAACATCCCGACAAGACGATAAATTTCCATTTCCATCAGCCATTGTTCTTCTGCTAAAACCCCAATTAACACCCCGACAAGACGATCAATTTCAATTTCTATCAGCCATTGTTCTTCTGCTAAAACCCCAATTAACATTCTGACAAGACGATAAATTTCCATTTCCATCAGTCGTTGTTCTTCTGCTAAAACCCCAGTTAACATCCCGACAAGACGATAAATTTCCATTTCCATCAGTCATTGTTCTTCTGCTAAAACCCCAATTAACATCCCGACAAGACGATAAATTTCCATTTCCATCAGTCATTGTTCTCCCGCTAAAACCCCAATTAACATCCCGACAAGACGATAAATTCCCATTTCCATCAGCCATTGTTCTTCTGCTAAAACCCCAATTAACACCCCGACAAGACGATCAATTTCGATTTCTATCAGTCATTGTTCTTCTGCTAAAACCCCAATTAACATCACGACAAGACGAACAATTTCAATTTCTATCAATTTCCATCAGTCATTGTTCTTCTGTTAAAACCCCAATTAACATCACGACAAGACGAACAATTTCAATTTCTATCAATTTCCATCAGTCATTGTTCTTCTGCTAAAACCCCAATTAACATCAGGACAAGACGATAAATTTCCATTTCCATTAGTCATTGTTCTTCTGCTAAAACCCCAATTAACATCCCGACAAGAGGATAAATTTCCATTTCCATCAGTCATTGTTCTTCTGCTAAAACCCCAATTAACGTCACGAGAAGACGATAAATTTCCATTTTCATCAGTCATTGTTATTCTGCTAAAACCCCAATTAACATCCCGACAAGACGATAAATTTCCATTTCCATCAGTCATTGTTCTTCTGCTAAAACCCCAATTAACATCCCGACGAGACGATAAATTTCCATATCCATCAGCCATTGTTCTTCTACTAAAACCCCAATTAACATCACGAGAAGACGAACAATTTCCATTTCTCTTAATTTCCATCAGTCAGTGTTCTTCAATTATACATTACATATATTCCATCCTCTCGGTTCATCGTTGACCTTAAATGACCAATGCCAAGGGGATTAATACTAAGATTGAACAAATAATTATCCTTCTTTTCTCTTACAATTCACAACGGATAAAGACTACCTGTAGTTTCATTTCCTTTGTCTATTATTAAACTGTCCAATGTCGCCAATGCTTCTCAGCGAATAAGTAGAGCGGTCTCAGTGGCTCAGATAGTCTCTCAGTCCAACACAGGCCTCTGTGGCTCAGTCAGCAGTCTGACAGTCCGACACAGGCCTCGGTGGCTCAGTCAGCTGTCTTATAGACCCACAGTCCGACACAGGCCTCGGTGGATCAGTCAGCAGAGTGATAGTCCCTCAGTCACGACACAGGCCTCGGTGGCTCAATCAGCAGTCTGATAGTCCCACAGTCCGACACAGGCCTCTGTGGCTCAGTCCGCAGAGTGATACTCCCACTGGCCTCTGTGGCTCAGTCAGCAGTCGGATAGTCCCACAGTTCCACACAGGCCTCGGTGGCTCAGTCAGCAGTCTGATAGTCCCACAGTTCCACACAGGCCTCGGTGGCTCAGTCACAAGTCTGATAGTCCCGCAGTCCCACACAGGCTTTTCCGCGACACGATTGTTTACTTCATGTTACAATCAATTCATGTAATATGTAGAAGAAAGGAAACACCTCCGACTATAACAGATTTGGAACCGGCAGAAGTAAATCCTCGATCTTGCTGGTTTCTTGGAGCTAAAATCCTAAGAATAGTTGTGTGCTGGTGGACACATTTCACCCACGAGGGTTGGTGGACACACTACCCCCACGAGTGCTGGGGGACACATTTCTCCCGAGTGCTGGTGGACACATTTCACCTACGAGTGTTGGGGGACACATTTCACCGACGAGTGCTGGGGTACACATTTCGCCCAAATGCTGGTGGACACATTTCACCTACGAGTGTTGGAGGATACATTTCACATACGAGTGCTGGTGGACACATACGAGTGCTGGTGGACACATTTCACCTACGAGTGTTGGGGGACACATTTCACCCACGAGTGCCGGTGGACATATTTTGCCCGAGTGTTGGTGGACACATTTCACCTACGAGTGTTGGGGGACACATTTCACCCACGAGTGCCGGTGAACACATTTCATCCAGGAGTGCTGGTGGACACATTTCACATACGAGTGCTGGTGGACACATTTCATCCACGAGTGCTGGTAGACACATTTCACATACGAGTGCTGGTGGACACATTTCATCCACGAGTGCTGGTGGACACATTTCACATACGAGTGCTGGTGGACACATTTCACATACGAGTGCTGGGAAAAACATTTAACTCACGAGTGCTGGTGGACACATTTCATCCACGAGTGCTGGGGGACACATTTCACCCACGAGTGCTGGGAAAAACATTTAACTCACGAGTGCTGGGGGACACATTTCCCCCACGACTGCAGGGGGACACATTTTACCCACGAGTGCTGGTGGACACATTTCCCCCACGAGTGCTGGTTGACACATTTCACCCACGAGTGCTGGGAAAAACATTTCACTCACGAGTGCTGGGGGACACATTTCCCCCACGAGTGCTGGTTGACACATTTCACCCACGAGTGCTGGGAAAAACATTTAACTCACGAGTGCTGGGGGACACATTTCCCCCACGACTGCAGGGGGACACATTTCACCCACGAGTGCTGGGGGACACATTTCACCCACGAGTGCTGGTGGACACATTTCACCCACGAGTGCTGGGGGACACATTTCCCCCACGAGTGCTGGGGGACACATTTCCCCCACGAGTGCTTGGGGACACATTTCACCCACGAGTGCTGGTGGACACATTTCCCCCACGACTGCAGGGGGACACATTTCATCCACGAGTGCTGGTGGACACATTTCACCCACGAGTGTTGGGGGACACATTTCACATACGAGTGCTGGTGGACACATTTCATCCACGAGTGCTGGTGGACACATTTCACCAACGAGTGCTGGGGGACACATTTCCCCCACGAGTGCTGGGGGACACATTTCATCCACGAGTGCTGGGGGATACATTTCCCCCACGAGTGCTGGTGGACACATTTCATCCACAAGTGCTGGGGGACACATTTCACCCACGAGTGCTGGGGGATACATTTCCCCCACGAGTACAGGGGGATACATTTCACCCACGATTGCTGGTGGACACATTTCATCCACGAGTGCTGGTGGACACATTTCACCAACGAGTGCTGGGGGACACATTTCCCCCACGAGTGCTGGGGGACACATTTCATCCACGAGTGCTGGGGGATACATTTCCCCCACGAGTGCTGGTGGACACATTTCATCCACGAGTGCTGGGGGACACATTTCACCCACGAGTGCTGGGGGATACATTTCCCCCACGAGTACAGGGGGATACATTTCACCCACGATTGCTGGTGGACACATTTCATCCACGAGTGCTGGTGGACACATTTCACATACGAGTGCTGGGAAAAACATTTAACTCACGAGTGCTGGTGGACACATTTCATCCACGAGTGCTGGGGGACACATTTCACCCACGAGTGCTGGGAAAAACATTTAACTCACGAGTGCTGGGGGACACATTTCCCCCACGACTGCAGGGGGACACATTTTACCGACGAGTGCTGGTGGACACATTTCCCCCACGAGTGCTGGTTGACACATTTCACCCACGAGTGCTGGGAAAAACATTTCACTCACGAGTGCTGGGGGACACATTTCCCCCACGAGTGCTGGTTGACACATTTCACCCACGAGTGCTGGGAAAAACATTTAACTCACGAGTGCTGGGGGACACATTTCCCCCACGACTGCAGGGGGACACATTTCACCCACGAGTGCTGGGAAAAACATTTAACTCACGAGTGCTGGGGGACACATTTCCCCCACGACTGCAGGGGGACACATTTCACCCACGAGTGCTGGGGGACACATTTCACCCACGAGTGCTGGTGGACACATTTCACCCACGAGTGCTGGGGGACACATTTCACCCACGAGTGCTGGTGGACACATTTCCCCCACGACTGCAGGGGGACACATTTCATCCACGAGTGCTGGTGGACACATTTCACCCACGAGTGCTGGTAGACACATTTCACATACGAGTGCTGGTGGACACATTTCATCCACGAGTGCTGGTGGACACATTTCACCAACGAGTGCTGGTGGACACATTTCATCCACGAGTGCTGGGGGACACATTTCACCCACGAGTGCTGGGGGATACATTTCCCCCACGAGTACAGGGGGATACATTTCACCCACGATTGCTGGTGGACACATTTCATCCACGAGTGCTGGGAGATACATTTCATCCACGAGTGCTGGGGGATACATTTCACCCACGAGTACAGGGGGATACATTTCACCCACGATTGCTGGTGGACACATTTCATCCACGAGTGCTGGTGGACACATTTCATCCACGAGTGCTGGGGGATACATTTCACCCACGATTGCTGGTGGACACATTTCATCCACGAGTGCTGGGGACACATTTCATCCACGAGTGCTGGGGGATACATTTCATCCACGAGTGCTGGTGGACACATTTCACATACGAGTGCTTGGGGACACATTTCACATACGAGTGCTGGTGGACACATTTCACCCTCGAGTGCTTGGGGACACATTTCACCCACGAGTGCTGGGGGACACATTTCATCCACGAGTGCTGGGGGATACATTTCACCCACGAGTACAGGGGGACACATTTCACATACGAGTGCTGGTGGACACATTTCACATACGAGTGCTTGGGGACACATTTCACATACGAGTGCTGGTGGACACATTTCACCCACGACTGCTGGTGGACACATTTCACCCACGAGTGCTTGGCGACACATTTCACCCACGAGTGCTGGGAAAAACATTTCACTCACGAGTGCTTGGCGACACATTTCACCCACAAGTTTTTACAATGATGCAGATAATATTACTCATAACTTATTGAAGTCGCAATCCACAGAATTTCATTGGCTTGCTTTGGAGATGTCCACATCAGTTTAAGTTTTCAGAACCATCATTTTAAAGAGGAATATGGCGATCGTATATGGTCCCACGGGATATGCTTTACATTATGGTGTCGGTATGATTTATAAGAAATTTGTAATTCAACACTTTGGCATATTTCAATGAACCTATAGATCTACTAACTTTATCTCTATGGGGGCTTCGGTTGCTCAGTAGGTAGAGCGTTGGACACTAAACCCGAACAGCTTCCACCAATGGGTCGCGGCTTCGAATCCCACTCAGTCCAAAAAAAAATTGGAATCTTTTCTGACTGGGTTTTCATTTGAACGACCTATGTGAGATGGTTGCCAGTTACCACCGGAAGGCGGAAGGTTGTGAGTTTCCTCCGTACATAGAGCCCGGTTTTCTCTCACAATAAAACTGCAATGCCGCCATGTAAGTGAAATAACCTTGGGAGCGGCGTAAAAGACTAAACAATCAAGTTATCTCTATGGAGCAAAATTCGGGGTTTTTTTTAACCCGAAGGCAATTTTATTGC
Organism: Lepidochitona cinerea; assembly: GCA_963971465.1. NCBI lineage: Eukaryota > Metazoa > Mollusca > Polyplacophora > Chitonida > Tonicellidae > Lepidochitona > Lepidochitona cinerea. The sequence goes on from OZ020565.1 coordinate 12,091,527, forward strand.
ATGATGGAGCGTCATGAATTTACAGTTTATCAACATTATTTAGTGTATATGTTGGAGGAGGTTCAAGGATTTGCCCAACTTTCTCGTGCCGTATACAACCTCATTTATTGACAAAATATCGATAAATGTAAATTACCAGAATACAGTTGATTGTATGTTCGATCTGAATACTTACAGATGTCGCTTATACTAGCCGACAGTTCAAACCCTGTTTCATTTCCAATTTCCATTGGAACTTAACATTATTTTACACTAAATCCCGAGACGATAATCTGAGTCTAAGTGTTGATTTTAACTCTTCAACATAGAGAATGTATTTGTGGCTTGGAATCCAGTAGGCGTTGGTGGCTAAATTGTACCCATGTGTAATGTCAAAGTAGAAGCAATTCAGATATAATAATAAAGTGAAACAAGCATACATCCATTATTGTCTTCCAGTAACACATTTTGTACTCTATTACAACCGAAACAATATTATCAGTGTATAATTTTTTGAATATCCATATGGATTGGAGCTCCTGCTGTGATAGTCAGTTAGTGTAAATGGTCACAATATACCAATAGCATAGGTTGAAGCTATTGTACCTAAATATTACTAGCGAGTGAAACATATTAAATAACCATTGATTCTTTTCTAGTAAATACGATGTAATAAGGATTAGGAAAACTTATATTTGGAGAGAATATACAACTCATACATAAGAATAGTCATTTTACAAATATTGGGTTTTGATAAGAACAGAAATAGTGTGAGAAAAACTTGTTTGTTTAGTTGAATGTTCAACTGGTTCCAAATACATGTACCATTTCGCCGAAGGTTTCCTCCGGGCAATGAACCCAGTTTCCTTCCCCATTAAACCTGGCAACGCAGCCCTATAAGTGAAATAATATTGAGTACGACTTAAAACATCAATCAATCAATCATCCTGAATGTTTACCGTAATCAATTGGACTTCAAAGTACCCCCCTTCTATTATCTGTAGACTTCAAGTCTTTGTGTGGTTTAAGATTTCTGTGCAGTTTAGTGATCAAACGTTTAAGTGACATGAGCCGCCAAATGTCAGGCCAATTTTGTTGAAACAGAAATAGCTAATCGTGGGTTCTTTTTATCTGAAATTACAAAATAAGAACTTCCAGTTGATACCAATCTTGAGGATGTACGTTAACGTGGTTTTATAAGCAGCAAAAGAATCCTATTCTGTCCAAACCTTGTGGGTTGTGGGTTCGAATCCCATTCTGTCCAAACCTTGTGGGTTGTGGGTTCGAATCTCATTCTGTCCAAACAGTGCAGGTTGTGGGTTCAATTCCCATTCTATCCAAACATTGTGGGTTGTGGGTTCGAATCCCATTCTGTCGAAACTTTGTGGTTTGTGGGTTCGAATCCCATTCTGTCCAAACAGAAGTCTTTTTGATAAACAGTTTGACAAAGCAGAAAGTCTGTGATTTCCAAGCAAGATCTAAACAGATACTCTATATTGTTGATCTTTTATGTTCACTGACATTCAATATCTCCTTGCTGGTCGTGTTTCCAGACAGGACATTTCTTCTAAATTCCAATACAAATAGTCCCTGGTCAGTTAAGTACAACCCAATGTTTAAAATATGTGCAGTTTGGAAAGTATTCAATCCCACTCAGTACATAGACACAACTCACTCGATCGCCCTTTGTAGACGAGTATTTAGGTTGTATAGAGCTACCAGGTTCTATAGAGATACCAGGTTCTACAGAGTTGTCAGGTTCTATATTGTTGTCAGGATCTATAGAGTTGCCACGTTCTATATAGTTGTCAGGTTCTATAGAGTTGTCAGGTTAGAACTACATAGTTGCCATGGCCTATAGAGTTGTCAGGTTCTATAGAGTGGTCAGGTTCTATAGAGTTGTCAGGTTCTTCTTTAGAGCTACCATGTTCTATAGAGATACCAGGTTCTACAGAGTTGTCAGGTTCTATATTGTTGTCAGGTTCTTCTTTAGAGTTGTCAGGTTCTATATTGTTGTCAGGATCTATAGAGTTGCCACGTTCTATATAGTTGTCAGGTTCTATAGAGTGGTCAGGTTCTATAGAGTTGTCAGGTTCTATAGAATAGTCAGGTTCTATATAATTGTCAGGAGGATTCGAATCCCATTCTGTCCAAACATTGTGAGTTGTGGGTTCGAATCCCACTCTGTCCAAACGTTGCGGGTTGTGGATTCGAATCCCATTCTGTCCAAACATTGTGGATTGTGGGTTCGAATCCCATTCTATCCAAACATTGTGGGTTGTGGGTTCGAATCACATTCTGTCCAAACATTGTGGACTGTGGGTTCGAATCCCATTCTATCCAAACATTGTGGATTGTGGGTTCGAATCCCATTCTATCCAAACATTGTGGGTTGTGGGTTCGAATCCCACTCTGTACTAACATTGTGGGTTGTGGGTTCGAATCCTATTCTGTCCAAACATTGTGGATTGTGGGTTTGAATCCCATTCTGTCCAAACATCGTGGACTGTGGGTTCGAATCCCATTCTGTCCAAACCTTGTGGGTTGTGGGTTCGAATCCCATTCTGTCCAAACATTGTGGATTGTGGGTTCGAATTCCATTCTGTCCAAACATTGTGGATTGTGGGTTCGAATTCCATTCTGTCCAAACATTGTGGGTTCGAATTCCATTCTGTCCAAACATCGTGGACTGTGGGTTCGAATCCTATTCTGTCCAAACATTGTGGGTTGTGGATTCGAATCCCATTCTGTCCAAACATTGTGGATTGTGGGTTCGAATCCCATTCTATCCAAACATTGTGGGTTGTGGGTTCGAATCCCACTCTGTACTAACATTGTGGGTTGTGGGTTCGAATCCCATTCTGTCCAAACATTGTGGATTGTGGGTTCGAATCCCATTCTATCCAAACATTGTGGGTTGTGGATTCGAATCCCATTCTGTCCAAACATTGTGGGTTGTGGGTTCGAATCCCTTTCTGTCCAAACATTGTGGATTGTGGGTTCGAATCCCATTCTGTCCAAACCTTGTGGATTGTGGATTCGAATCCCATTCTGTCCAAACATTGTGGATTGAGGGTTCGAATCCCATTCTATCCAAACATTGTGGGTTGTGGGTTCAAATCCCACTCTGTACTAACATTGTGGGTTGTGGGTTCGAATCCTATTCTGTCCAAACCTTGTGGGTTGTGGATTCGAATCGTATTCTGTCCAAACCTTGTGGGTTGTGGGTTCGAATCCCATTCTATCCAAACATTGTGGGTTGTGGGTTCGAATCCCACTCTGTACTAACATTGTAGGTTGTGGGTTCGAATCCTATTCTGTCCAAACCTTGTGGGTTGTGGGTTCGAATCCCATTCTATCCAAACATTGTGGGTTGTGGGTTCGAATCCCACTCTGTACTAACATTGTGGGTTGTGGGTTCGAATCCTATTCTGTCCAAACATTGTCGATTGTGGGTTCGAATCCCAGTCTATCCAAACATGGTGGGTTGTGGGTTCGAATCCCACTCTGTACTAACATTGTGGGTTGTGGGTTCGAATCCTATTCTGTCCAAACCTTGTGGGTCGTGGGTTCGAATCCTATTCTGTCCAAACCTTGTGGGTTGTGGGTTCGAATCCCATTCTGTCCAAACCTTGTGGGTTGTGGGTTCGAATCTCATTCTGTCCAAACAGTGCAGGTTGTGGGTTCAATTCCCATTCTATCCAAACATTGTGGGTTGTGGGTTCGAATCCCATTCTGTCGAAACTTTGTGGTTTGTGGGTTCGAATCCCATTCTGTCCAAACATTGCAGGTTGTGGGTTCGAATCCCATTCTATCCAAACATTGTGGGTTGTGGGTTCGAATCCCACTCTGTACTAACATTGTAGGTTGTGGGTTCGACTGTCATTCTGTCCAAACATTGTAGGTTGCGGGTTCAAATCTCATTCTGTCCAAACGTTGTGGTTTGTGGGTTCGAATTCCATTCCGTCCAAACATTGTGTGTTGTGGGTTCGAACTCCATTCCGTCCAAACATTGCTGATTGTGGGTTCGATTCCCATTCTGTCCAAACCTTGTGCGTTGTGGGTTCGAATTCCACTCTGTGCAAACATTGCAGGTTATAGGTGCGAATCCCATTCTGTCCAAACATTATGGGTTGTGGTTTCAAATCCCATTCCGTCCAAACATTGTGGGTTTCGGGTTCGAAACCCCACTTTGTCCAAACATTGCTGGTTGTGGTTTCGAATCCCATTATGTCCAAACCTTGTGGGCTCGAATCCCACTCTATCCAAACATTGTGGGTTGTGGCTTCAATCTCGTTCTGTCCAACATTGTGGATTGTGGGTTCGAATCCCATTCTATCCAAACATGGTGGGTTGTGGGTTCGAATCCCACTCTGTACTAACATTGTGGGTTGTGGGTTCGAATCCTATTCTGTCCAAACCTTGTGGGTCGTGGAATCGAATCCTATTCTGTCCAAACCTTGTGGGTTGTGGGTTCGAATCCCATTCTGTCCAAACCTTGTGGGTTGTGGGTTCGAATCTCATTCTGTCCAAACAGTGCAGGTTGTGGGTTCAATTCCCATTCTATCCAAACATTGTGGGTTGTGGGTTCGAATCCCACTCTGTCCAAACGTTGCGGGTTGTGGATTCGAATCCCATTCTGTCCAAACATTGTGGATTGTGGGTTCGAATCCCATTCTATCCAAACATTGTGGGTTGTGGGTTCGAATCACATTCTGTCCAAACATTGTGGACTGTGGGTTCGAATCCCATTCTATCCAAACATTGCGGGTTGTGGGTTCGAATCACATTCTGTCCAAACATTGTGGATTGTGGGTTCGAATCCCATTCTATCTAAACATTGTGGGTTGTGGGTTCGAATCCCACTCTGTACTAACATTGTGGGTTGTGGGTTCGAATCCCATTCTGTCCAAACATTGTGGGTTGTGGGTTCGAATTCCATTCCGTCCAAACATTGCTGATTGTGGGTTCGAATCCCATTCTATCTAAACATTGTGGGTTGTGGGTTCGAATCCCACTCTGTACTAACATTGTGCGTTGTGGGTTCGAATCCCATTCTGTCCAAACATTGTGTGTTGTGGGTTCGAACTCCATTCCGTCCAAACATTGCTGATTGTGGGTTCGATTCCCATTCTGTCCAAACCTTGTGCGTTGTGGGTTCGAATTCCACTCTGTGCAAACATTGCAGGTTATAGGTGCGAATCCCATTCTGTCCAAACATTATGGGTTGTGGTTTCAAATCCCATTCCGTCCAAACATTGTGGGTTTCGGGTTCGAAACCCCACTTTGTCCAAACATTGCTGGTTGTGGTTTCGAATCCCATTATGTCCAAACCTTGTGGGCTCGAATCCCACTCTATCCAAACATTGTGGGTTGTGGCTTCAATCTCGTTCTGTCCAACATTGTGGATTGTGGGTTCGAATCCCATTCTATCCAAACATGGTGGGTTGTGGGTTCGAATCCCACTCTGTACTAACATTGTGGGTTGTGGGTTCGAATCCTATTCTGTCCAAACCTTGTGGGTCGTGGAATCGAATCCTATTCTGTCCAAACCTTGTGGGTTGTGGGTTCGAATCCCATTCTGTCCAAACCTTGTGGGTTGTGGGTTCGAATCTCATTCTGTCCAAACAGTGCAGGTTGTGGGTTCAATTCCCATTCTATCCAAACATTGTGGGTTGTGGGTTCGAATCCCACTCTGTCCAAACGTTGCGGGTTGTGGATTCGAATCCCATTCTGTCCAAACATTGTGGATTGTGGGTTCGAATCCCATTCTATCCAAACATTGTGGGTTGTGGGTTCGAATCACATTCTGTCCAAACATTGTGGATTGTGGGTTTGAATCCCATTCTGTCCAAACATTGCGGGTTGTGGGTTCGAATCACATTCTGTCCAAACATTGTGGATTGTGGGTTCGAATCCCATTCTATCTAAACATTGTGGATTGTGGGTTCGAATCCCACTCTGTACTAACATTGTGGGTTGTGGGTTCGAATCCCATTCTGTCCAAACATTGTGGGTTGTGGGTTCGAATCCTATTCTGTCCAAACCTTGTGGGTTGTGGGTTCGAAATTCATTCTGTCCAAACATTGTGGGTTCGAATTCCATTCTGTCCAAACATTGTGGGTTGTGGGTTCGAATCCCATTCTGTCCAAACATTGTGGGTTGTGGGTTCGAATCCCATTCTGTCCAAACATCGTGTACTGTGGGTTCGAATCCCATTCTGTCCAAACCTTGTGGGTTGTGGGTTCGAATCCCATTCTGTCCAAACATTGTGGGTTCGAATTCCATTCTGTCCAAACATCGTGGACTGTGGGTTCGAATCCCATTCTGTCCAAACATTGTGGGTTGTGGGTTCGAATCCCATTCTATCCAAACATTGTGGGTTGTGGGTTCGAATCCCATTCTGTCCAAACATCGTGGACTGTGGGTTCGAATCCCATTCTGTCCAAACCTTGTGGGTTGTGGGTTCGAATCCCATTCTGTCAAAACATTGTGGGTTCGAATTCCATTCTGTCCAAACATCGTGGACTGTGGGTTCGAATCCTATTCTGTCCAAACATTGTGGGTTGTGGATTCGAATCCCATTCTGTCCAAACATTGTGGATTGTGGGTTCGAATCCCATTCTATCCAAACATTGTGGGTTGTGGGTTCGAATCCCACTCTGTACTAACATTGTGGGTTCGAATCCCATTCTGTCCAAACATTGTGGATTGTGGGTTCGAATCCCATTCTATCCAAACATTGTGGGTTGTGGATTCGAATCCCATTCTGTCCAAACATTGTGGGTTGTGGGTTCGAATCCCATTCTGTCCAAACATTGTGGATTGTGGGTTCGAATCCCATTCTGTCCAAACCTTGTGGATTGTGGATTCGAATCCCATTCTGTCCAAACATTGTGGATTGTGGGTTCGAATCCCATTCTATCCAAACATTGTGGGTTGTGGGTTCAAATCCCACTCTGTACTAACATTGTGGGTTGTGGGTTCGAATCCTATTCTGTCCAAACCTTGTGGGTTGTGGATTCGAATCCTATTCTGTCCAAACCTTGTGGGTTGTGGGTTCGAATCCCATTTTATCCAAACATTGTGGGTTGTGGGTTCGAATCCCACTCTGTACTAACATTGTAGGTTGTGGGTTCGAATCCTATTCTGTCCAAACCTTGTGGGTTGTGGGTTCGAATCCCATTCTATCCAAACATTGTGGGTTGTGGGTTCGAATCCCACTCTGTACTAACATTGTGGGTTGTGGGTTCGAATCCTATTCTGTCCAAACATTGTGGATTGTGGGTTCGAATCCCATTCTATCCAAACATGGTGGGTTGTGGGTTCGAATCCCACTCTGTACTAACATTGTGGGTTGTGGGTTCGAATCCTATTCTGTCCAAACCTTGTGGGTCGTGGGTTCGAATCCTATTCGGTCCAAACCTTGTGGGTTGTGGGTTCGAATCCCATTCTGTCCAAACCTTGTGGGTTGTGGGTTCGAATCTCATTCTGTCCAAACAGTGCAGGTTGTGGGTTCAATTCCCATTCTATCCAAACATTGTGGGTTGTGGGTTCGAATCCCATTCTGTCGAAACTTTGTGGTTTGTGGGTTCGAATCCCATTCTGTCCAAACATTGCAGGTTGTGGGTTCGAATCCCATTCTATCCAAACATTGTGGGTTGTGGGTTCGAATCCCACTCTGTACTAACATTGTAGGTTGTGGGTTCGACTGTCATTCTGTCCAAACATTGTAGGTTGCGGGTTCAAATCTCATTCTGTCCAAACGTTGTGGTTTGTGGGTTCGAATTCCATTCCGTCCAAACATTGTGTGTTGCGGGTTCGAACCCCATTCCGTCCAAACATTGCTGATTGTGGGTTCGATTCCCATTCTGTCCAAACCTTGTGCGTTGTGGGTTCGAATTCCACTCTGTGCAAACATTGCAGGTTATAGGTGCGAATCCCATTCTGTCCAAACATTATGGGTTGTGGTTTCAAATCCCATTCCGTCCAAACATTGTGGATTGTGGGTTCGAATCCCATTCTATCCAAACATTGTGGGTTGTGGGTTCGAATCCCACTCTGTACTAACATTGTGGGTTGTGGGTTCGAATCCCATTCTGTCCAAACATTGTGGGTTGTGGGTTCGAATCCCATTCTGTCCAAACCTTGTGGGTTGTGGGTTCGAAATTCATTCTGTCCAAACATTGTGGGTTCGAATTCCATTCTGTCCAAACATTGTGGGTTGTGGGTTCGAATCCCATTCTGTCCAAACATTGTGGGTTGTTGGTTCGAATCCCATTCTGTCCAAACATCGTGTACTGTGGGTTCGAATCCCATTCTGTCCAAACCTTGTGGGTTGTGGGTTCGAATCCCATTCTGTCCAAACATTGTGGGTTCGAATTCCATTCTGTCCAAACATCGTGGACTGTGGGTTCGAATCCCATTCTGTCCAAACATTGTGGGTTGTGGGTTCGAATCCCATTCTATCCAAACATTGTGGGTTGTGGGTTCGAATCCCATTCTGTCCAAACATCGTGGACTGTGGGTTCGAATCCCATTCTGTTCAAACCTTGTGGGTTGTGGGTTCGAATCCCATTCTGTCCAAACATTGTGGGTTCGAATTCCATTCTGTCCAAACATCGTGGACTGTGGGTTCGAATCCTATTCTGTCCAAACATTGTGGGTTGTGGATTCGGATCCCATTCTGTCCAAACATTGTGGATTGTGGGTTCGAATCCCATTCTATCCAAACATTGTGGGTTGTGGGTTCGAATCCCACTCTGTACTAACATTGTGGGTTCGAATCCCATTCTGTCCAAACATTGCGGATTGTGGGTTCGAATCCCATTCTATCCAAACATTGTGGGTTGTGGATTCGAATCCCATTCTGTCCAAACATTGTGGGTTGTGGGTTCGAATCCCATTCTGTCCAAACATTGTGGATTGTGGGTTCGAATCCCATTCTGTCCAAACCTTGTGGATTGTGGATTCGAATCCCATTCTGTCCAAACATTGTGGATTGTGGGTTCGAATCCCATTCTATCCAAACATTGTGGGTTGTGGGTTCAAATCCCACTCTGTACTAACATTGTGGGTTGTGGGTTCGAATCCTATTCTGTCCAAACCTTGTGGGTTGTGGGTTCGAATCCTATTCTGTCCAAACCTTGTGGGTTGTGGGTTCGAATCCCATTCTATCCAAACATTGTGGGTTGTGGGTTCGAATCCCACTCTGTACTAACGTTGTAGGTTGTGGGTTCGAATCCTATTCTGTCCAAACCTTGTGGGTTGTGGGTTCGAATCCCATTTTATCCAAACATTGTGGGTTGTGGGTTCGAATCCCACTCTGTACTAACATTGTGGGTTGTGGGTTCGAACCCTATTCTGTCCAAACATTGTGGATTGTGGGTTCGAATCCCATTCTATCCAAACATGGTGGGTTGTGGGTTCGAATCCCACTCTGTACTAACATTGTGGGTTGTGGGTTCGAATCCTATTCTGTCCAAACCTTGTGGGTCGTGGGTTCGAATCCTATTCGGTCCAAACCTTGTGGGTTGTGGGTTCGAATCCCATTCTGTCCAAACCTTGTGGGTTGTGGGTTCGAATCTCATTCTGTCCAAACAGTGCAGGTTGTGGGTTCAATTCCCATTCTATCCAAACATTGTGGGTTGTGGGTTCGAATCCCATTCTGTCGAAACTTTGTGGTTTGTGGGTTCGAATCCCATTCTGTCCAAACATTGCAGGTTGTGGGTTCGAATCCCATTCTATCCAAACATTGTGGGTTGTGGGTTCGAATCCCACTCTGTACTAACATTGTAGGTTGTGGGTTCGAATGTCATTCTGTCCAAACATTGTAGGTTGCGGGTTCAAATCTTATTCTGTCCAAACGTTGTGGTTTGTGGGTTCGAATTCCATTCCGTCCAAACATTGTGTGTTGCGGGTTCGAACCCCATTCCGTCCAAACATTGCTGATTGTGGGTTCGATTCCCATTCTGTCCAAACCTTGTGCGTTGTGGGTTCGAATTCCACTCTGTGCAAACATTGCAGGTTATAGGTGCGAATCCCATTCTGTCCAAACATTATGGGTTGTGGTTTCAAATCCCATTCCGTCCAAACATTGTGGGTTTCGGGTTCGAAACCCCATTTTGTCCAAACATTGCTGGTTGTGGTTTCGAATCCCATTCTGTCCAAACCTTGTGGCCTCGAATCCCACTCTATCCAAACATTGTGGGTTGTGGCTTCAATCTCGTTCTGTCCAACATTGTGGATTGTGGGTTCGAATCCCATTCTATCCAAACATGGTGGGTTGTGGGTTCGAATCTCATTCTGTCCAAACAGTGCAGGTTGTGGGTTCAATTCTCATTCTATCCAAACATTGTGGGTTGTGGGTTCGAATCCCATTCTGTCGAAACTTTGTGGTTTGTGGGTTCGAATCCCATTCTGTCCAAACATTGCAGGTTGTGGGTTCGAATCCCATTCTATCCAAACATTGTGGGTTGTGGGTTCGAATCCCACTCTGTACTAACATTGTAGGTTGTGGGTTCGACTGTCATTCTGTCCAAACGTTGTGGTTTGTGGGTTCGAATCCCACTCTGTACTAACATTGTAGGTTGCGGGTTCGACTGTCATTCTGTCCAAACATTGTAGGTTGCGGGTTCAAATCTCATTCTGTCCAAACGTTGTGGTTTGTGGGTTCGAATTCCATTCCGTCCAAACATTGTGTGTTGTGGGTTCGAACCCCATTCCGTCCAAACATTGCTGATTGTGGGTTCGAATCCCATTCTGTCCAAACCTTGTGCGTTGTGGGTTCGAATTCCACTCTGTGCAAACATTGCAGGTTATAGGTGCGAATCCCATTCTGTCCAAACATTATGGGTTGTGGTTTCAAATCCCATTCCGTCTAAACATTGTGGGTTTCGGGTTCGAAACCCCATTTTGTCCAAACATTGCTGGTTGTGGTTTCGAATCCCATTCTGTCCAAACCTTGTGGGCTCGAATCCCACTCTATCCAAACATTGTGGGTTGTGGCTTCAATCTCGTTCTGTCCAACATTGTAGGTTGAGGGTTCGAATCTGCAACCACCGACTAGTCCAAACCCTCAACTACCCCAACCACCAACTACTACAAACCCTCAACTACCCCAACCACCAACTACCCCAAACCCTCTACTACTCCAACTACCCCAACCACCGACTACTCCAAACCCTCTACTACCCCAACCACGAACTACTCCAAAACCTCAACTACCCCAACCACCAACTACTCCAAACCCTCTACTACTCTAAACACCAAATACTCGAAACCCTCTACTACTCCAACTACCCCAACCACCGACTACTCCAAATGCATTACTACCGCAACCACCAACTCGAAACCCTCTACTACTCCAACTAACCCAACCACCGACTACTCCAAACCCTCTACTACCCCAACCACCAACTACTCCAAAACCTCAACTACCCCAACCACCAACTACTCCAAACCATCTACTACTCCAACCACCAAATACTCGAAACCCTCTACTATTCCAACTACCAACTACTCTAAACCCTCAACTACCCCGACCACTGACTGCTCCAAACCCTCTACTACACCAACCACCGACTACTCCAAACCCTGAACTACCCCAACTAACGACTACTCCAAACCCTCTACTACCCCAACCACCGACTACTCCAAACCCTCAACTACCCCGACCACTGACTGCTCCAAACCCTCTACTACACCAACCACCGACTACTCCAAACCCTCAACTACCCCAACCACCAACTGCTCCAATCTCCCTCTACTACCCCAACTAACAACTACTTCAAACCCTCTACTACCCAAATACCCCAACCAACAAGTACTTCAAACCCTCTACTACCCAACTACCCCAACCACCAACTACTCCAAACCCTCTACTACCCCCACCACCAACTACTCTAAACCCTCAACTACCCCAATCACCAACTACTCCAAACCATCTACTACCCTAACCACCGACTACTCCAAGTTGTACGTTTGTTAATCCGTCGATATTCTGCTTCCATCGATTTCCAATAAGGCTCCTCTGGGTACTTAATGCTTTTTACTTGAGAGAATCAGGGTCACATCCCGGAGGACATCCGATGGTATCCGTAAATAAACTGAAGTTAACTTTGGTCTTCAGCCGGTAACCTTTAACAAACCATCTTTCCTTATCTAGTTTCATCTAATCATTCGTTGTTTTCCGATCAAAACCGAACTACTTCACCAACCAACTATTCCAAACCCTCTACTACCCCAACTACCCCAACTACCCCAAATACACCACAAGCAAACTACCCCAAACCTCTCAATTACCCCAACCACCCCAAACTCTCTACTATCCAAACTACCCAAACCACCAACTACTCCAAACCCCCAACCGCCCCAAACCCTCTACCCCAAACCCTCTACTACCCCAAACACCAAGTACCCCAAACCCTCTAGTACCCCAACCACTAACTACCCCAAACCCTCTACTACCCCAACCACCAACTACCCCAAACCCTCTACTACCCCAACCACCAAGTACCCCAAACCCTCTACTACCACAATCACCAACTATCCCAAACCCTCTACTACCCCAAACACCAACTACACCAAACCCTCTACTATCCCAACTACCCCAACCACCATCTACTCCAAACGCTCTACCACCCCAACCACCAACTACTCCAAACGCTCTACTACCCCAACCACCAACTACCCCTAACCCTCTTATAACCCAACTACCCCAAACCCTCTACTACTCCAACTACCCCAACCACCGACTACTCCAAACCCTCTTCTACCCCAACTACCAACTACTTCAAACCCTCTACTACCTCAACTACCCCAACCACCAACTACCCAAAAATCTCCACTACACCAACTACTCCGAAACCTCAACTACCCCAACCACCAACTTTTCCAAACCCTCTACTACTCCAACCACCAAATACTCGAAACCCTCTACTACTCCAACTACCCCAACCACCGACTACACCAAACCCTGAACTCCCCCAACTAACGACTACTCCAAACCCTCTACTACCCCAACCACCGACTACTTCAAAACCTCAACTACCCCAACCACCAACTACTCCAAACCATCTACTACTCCAACCACCAAATACTCGAAACCCTCTACTACTCCAACTACCCCAACCACCGACTACACCAAACCCTGAACTCCCCCAACTAACGACTACTCCAAACCCTCTACTACCCCAACCACCGACTACTCCAAACCCTCAACTACCCCGACCACTGACTGCTCCAAAACCTCTACTACACCAACCACCGACTACTCCAAACCCTCAACTACCCCAACCACCAACTGCTCCAATCTCCCTCTACTACCCCAACTAACAACTACTTCAAACCCTCTACTACCCAAATACCCCAACCAACAAGTACTTCAAACCCTCTACTACCCAACTACCCCAACCACCAACTACTCCAAACCCTCTACTACCCCCACCACCCACTACTCTAAACCCTCAACTACCCCAATCACCAACTACTCCAAACCATCTACTACCCTAACCACCGACTACTCCAAGTTGTACGTTTGTTAATCCGTCGATATTCTGCTTCCATCGATTTCCAATAAGGCTCCTCTGGGTACTTAATGCTTTTTACTTGAGAGAATCAGGGTCACATCCCGGAGGACATCCGATGGTATCTGTAAATAAACTGAAGTTAACTTTGGTCTTCAGCCGGTAACCTTTAACAAACCATCTTTCCTTATCTAGTTTCATCTAATCATTCGTTGTTTTCCGATCAAAACCGAACTACTTCACCAACCAACTACTCCAAACCCTCTACTACCCCAACTACCCCAAATACACCACCAGCAAACTACCCCAAACCTCCCAATTACCCCAACCACCCCAAACTCTCTACTATCCAAACTACCCAAACCACCAACTACTCAAAACCCCCAACCGCCCCAAACCCTCTACCCCAAACACCAAGTACCCCAAACCCTCTAGTACCCCAACCACTAACTACCCCAAACCCTCTACTACACCAACCACCAACTACCCCAAACCCTCTACTACCCCAACCACCAAGTACCCCAAACCCTCTACTACCACAATCACCAACTACCCCAAACCCTCTACTACCCCAAACACCAACTACACCAAACCCTCTACTATCCCAACTACCCCAACCACCATCTACTCCAAACGCTCTACCACCCCAACCACCAACTACTCCAAACGCTCTACTACCCCAACCACCAACTACCCCTAACCCTCTTATAACCCAACTACCCCAAACCCTCTACTACTCCAACTACTCCAACCACCGACTACTCCAAACCCTCTTCTACCCCAACTACCAACTACTTCAAACCCTCTACTACCTCAACTACCCCAACCACCAACTACCCAAAAATCTCCACTACACCAACTACTCCGAAACCTCAACTACCCCAACCACCAACTTTCCCAAACCCTCTACTACTCCAACTACTCCAACCACCGACTACTTCAAAACCCTGAACTACCCTACGACCCTCTACTACCCCAAACACCAACTACCCCAAACCCTCTACTACACCAACTACCCCAAACACCATCTACATCAAATCCTCAAGTACCCCAACCACCAACTACCCCAAACCGTCTACTGCCCCAACCACCAACTACCCCCAAACCCTCCACTACCCCAGTCACCAACTACCCTAAACCCAGCTATGTGTACGTAATGGGTAATAGGCCCAAAGCTTTATGACGTCACACCAAAAATTATGGGATTGGAGAGGGACCTTTTTCTTGAAATGTCCACTTTGTTAAATCATTGGTAGTTGCACATACATATGACTGCACACGTATACTTTTTCTGGCGCAGGGAAGCAATCGGTATTGTATTGCCACCGGCACAATATTTTCGATAGATGTTTTTTTTTCTTCTTCTACGGTACGAGTAAATCTGCAATTAAATGTAGGCTCAATAAAAAAACATCAACTTGCCTGATTACGTAAGCGTGAATTCCTTACTAACCAAGAAAGCATACACATGTTTACTGTTGACGTGTTGTCCTATATAGGCCTACGGCTATCTTAGATTTTGAAGTTGCCATGTTTTGTAATTAGTATAACAGTAGTCTCACAGTTGATGTTTCAAAAAAACGAAATGCTATTTCCCGATTTCCAATTTTAGATTTTGAAATTTGAATCCGGAAATTTAGAAATGCGAATTTAAAATTTCAAACCTGAAATTCAAATGAGCCTTCTTGGCTTCCTTAGAGAGAAGCCCGGTCAGATAACTATAATCTATAAATTTGGTTACAGTGCAACAGTTGAGTATAACAGAAAGTGCATGGTCAAACTGAAACAGCTACAGGTTAATTATACTGCTTTTTGACATGAAATAGATAATTATAAGAGTTGATTTCAATATTTTAAAAAAATCTAGTGTGTTTGTGTGGATCCGTGTTAGAAACCAATGAACTATATGCGTTGAATGGACACGTCTCATTGGCTGATTTGGATCTGACTTTGTAAAATGAACCGCCATTGATAGCTGATGCGCGCGTGTATAACAGATCTGGATCTATAATACATGTACTCCTAGTAATGGCGGCATTCGGTGCATATTAAATACCACGTGACCTCCATTCCACGCGATCGTTGGAAACTCTCAGAAGGGGAGGTAAGCATGTGGGCACGATTGCAATGTGACTTGCGTCGTCTGCACCCCTGTCGACTTCGGAAGTGAAAGTCAAGATTTGAACTGCAGAATTGTTTAAGGTAGTTCCGAGTTCCAGGACTTTTAGCTTGGTAAATGTTTCTTACCGAGCGACGGAGCCAAACGTTAACATTAGTACGGCAAATGGAAAATTAATTGTCTACTGATGCCTGTACGGCGTAATGTTTAATATGAATGTTCATTGTTGTGTTGTTGTTGGCTGAACTAGTTTGACCTGTTTCACTCAAACCATGTTAAATTTTACAGAACTGAACTTATGATTATATTACATATATTGGTATATGTAATATCACCGTAAGTTTGGTAAAATTCAACTAGAGCGCGGCAAAAAACACCAAACAATCAATTTTTTATGTTTGCAAATTCTCATTTGAGGAGAAACATACGCCTGTATCAATAAATTGAATAATACAATAGCCGCACGCGTGTGTCTCTATCCTGGTTTACTTACCTTGCCGGTCAGGTAGAGCCACACATTAAACCGCCATTATAAGGGTGAGATAACTCATGTAACCTTATTAGGCCAATTTTTATGCTATGCTTTACAAAGAGCGATTTAACGGTTTAACAACGGATTTCGAAGAAATGAACTGGTTCATTGAAAAGAGGAATGTTTCAAAGATATAATAGGCGTTAATAGCTGAAAGGTAGTTGAGATTAAAGGATAGTTAAGACTTAGCTTAAATCTGAAATCGGAAGTCCTTCCAAATAATTCATTTAAAAGCCGTAACTAGTATCAATAATGCTGTAATTAGGGGTTTCAGTCACGTGACCTGCTAGCCTAGAAAAATCTCAAACTCTAAAAAAAATGGCAAAAGTTCATCTTTGAGAATTATTTTACAAAAAACTTGACAACTTACAATTATAAAACTTGGCACAATGCACAATAAAGTATTCAGGATCTACTGTGATTTTTTTAAACGCGATCGCTGAGAAGGATTTTGAAATATCGGCAATTGTTGAGAGCGATGACAGTGGAGCGCGTGAGTTTGTCAACCCGGGACCTTCGAGACCTCGTTTTTGGTGATTTGCACACGGCGAAATTGCGCAAATTCCGGGCTCGGTGATTGGTCCTATGGATTTCAGAGGTCGATAGCTGCTTCAAGGACATTCCAAGGATTTCAATGGTAGGTGGCGGGTGCTTTTTTGTTATGTTTGAGCGTTTTTACGTAAAATTTAGTGGCTTTCGAGTTAGTTTTTTTTTAAATGTAATATAAAAATTTTAACGATAAGACTCCCGCCAGTCAGAATTTAAAACTTCAAATATTTAGGGAGATAATGTTACCTTTTTTGTAGATCAAAGTTGAAAACTCGAGTCCGGATTTTAATTTGAAATTCGATCACAATTTACAGATTAACTCGCTTCAACATCCGGGCACTTCCTTAAGGAATTTCTTTACCGATTGAGTTGACCAGGACATTTGTTGGACTGTTTCTGTCTTTGTTACTGGCAGTTTGACTTTTAAATGTCAACTTTTTAATCGATCTGTGCCACTTTAACACATTAAATCTTATTGATCTTGTTGAATTTAAATATTAGAATCCCATTTGTTGATTTTTCCCCGTTGTTGTTGTTGTTGCATGTTGTGTTCATCGAATTTTGACGTTTGATTTTGACATTTTGAGATTCCTGTAAGTGAATTGAGAAAAATCTTAAAGCATTCATTACTAGAACTTTGATTTATTTATGAACTGTATATTATTACAAACTCTGAGTGTGACTTAAGATTTTTTGGTGAATTTTGTCTGTATAGTTGAATTTTGACATAATTGTTTTTTTTTTTTAATTAAAGTGTTTTTTATTAACTCAGTCTTTTCACATTTAATTTAACTTGAAAGCTACGTGTAATTGTTTTCATTTGTTTTACCTAGTTTAATATCCTCCACTAAAATAAAACTAAACTATGGCGACTTCAGATAATTCTTCCAGTTCTTCTTCTGGCAGTTCAAATTCTCTTCCGACTGTTGAATATGCATGCAACTTTTTCGCCCTTTATAATACGACAAAAAGTCCGAGGGACTTAATTTTGACATTAAGTCAGGAATTTCCTCTGTTACAAATGTATACTGTTAACGATAGATGCTATCAAAAACTTTATAAAGCTATTAAAAAGGCACACACTAAAGTCCGTAATCTGACTCGCAGCAAATCATATGCCCGCAGAGATGAATTTTTAGCCGGAACCTTAAGTTTGCCTTCAGCCACTGTAGATTTTCAAACAGAGAGAGAAAGAACGTTGGCAACTGAACTCTCTGATCAGAAAGCTAGAAACACCAGTTTGAAAAGAAAAGTCAATGATCTGGTATTAGATAACACATCAAATTGTGAGGAAATTTCTAATTTGGAAGAGAACTTTGAATCCGCTTTATGTCAGATTGAGAATTTAACAGATAAATTACTACATAGTGTAGATATCACATCATTAGAAAGAGTACGGGCTGACTATTTGTCAGCCTCAGTTAAAGTTGAAAAACTAGAGGCGGAATTGGCAGAAAGTCGCCTAAGCAGCAATACGTCTAAAAGAAACTTCTCAAAAAGATTGAAGAGACGAGACCAAAGGGTATTTAACTTGATAAAAAAAACTAACCAATCTAAAACCGTTTCAAAACAATTAGAATCAGACTGGGAAAGCCAAACAAAAAAATTGTCTGAGGCAAATCAAGAGTTAGAAACAATACAAAATAAATCCAAAAAACTAAAACATGAAAGATCTAATTTTCAAAAGAAAATATCGTATATTAAAAATAAGACTGTGACATCTAGTGAAAAGTATGAAGCTGGTGTAGTAAGTGAAATTCAAAATTTGAAAGACAAGGTTAGTTCATTAAAAGAGCAAAATATGGAGCTGCAGTCTCTCATGGCCCTTATGGATGACCCTGAAATAATAACTTTTGTAGACGGAAAATATACTGATGAAATTAGACAAGTAATTATGGAATTATTAGCTGAAAATGTTAGTATGAATAAAGTTGAAAAGGTGATAAAAATAGTTCTTAAAAAATTAGCTAACAAAGATGTAGGTAGACTACCTTCCCTAGCGTCAAGATCAAAACTATTAGTAGAAGCTAGGTATCTTGCTAAAATGCAATTGGCTGAAAAAATGCTGACAGATTTTGCGCCAACTGACTTAACCGGTAACTGTCTACATTTTGATGGTACTTCAAAATATCATAAACATTACCAAAACTGGCAGGTAACTCTTTTGGATGGCCAAACTCTATCCATGGGCCTCCATGAAATGAGCAGTGGAGATACGACAAATACTTTAGAGTCTTTCACCGAACTTATCGACGAGCTGGCAGATAATATCAACAAAAATGACAAGGACGAGCAAGTTGCAAAACTAATTGGTAGCATTAAGAATACAATTTCAGATCAAGGAGCGGTAAACCCTTGTTTTAATAAGGAGTTACAGATTCTCCGCGAATCTCTTTTGCCAATTGCTTTAAAGAATTGGAAAGATTTATCCTCTGTGGAAAAAGAAAAATTGTCAGATATGGGAAACTTTTTTTGCAAGTTGCATCTCCTTGTCAATTTTGCTACCGATTGCGATAAAACCTTGTCTTCGTTTGAAACTGTTGCGCTGGAAAAAAACACAGGCCTTTTTCTAAATACCAGCGAATCCGGGCCTGGTAGATTAGTAAGAACTGCGGTTAAAGCTTTTCATCCACGCGGTAGTGAAGAAGCTGGAGTGGCGTCGTATTTCAAGTCATTTTTAGAGGCTCAAAATTTAAAATTATTTTTAATCCCATTTGTTGGAAATCGTTTTAATGTACTTTTTTACGACGCAGCGGCTGTATTTTATCATCGTGACCACATTAAGTCTTTTCTGGCTAGTTGGCCTCAGCCTAACAAACTTTTGCTCGCTGTGAAGGATGATATTGAAAATAAAGTTAACATAGCTGGAGTAAGGGCCCTCGGTATAATTGATAAAATAATCACTGGCCCATTTTGGCGTGTGCTTCAAAAGCATCAAAGTATTCTTGAAATTAATAGTTATTTAGAAACCATGCGTGAAAAGTTTACTTTGTGGTGTGAAGACGCTTCTCCCCTTCTTTCTGGCGACAAACTTTTTGATGAGCCTGAAAATCATGATATCCTTTTTGATTCATTATTTACCGAAAGCGGAGATTCAGAACTTGACATACTGACCCAACAAGCCCTGGAACTGTTAATGCACTCTCTACTACTTTTATTAGAGAGACAGACGCAGGACCAGCTCTTGCAGGGAAAGTATGCTAAGCCTGATGAAGATCTTTCCCGACAGGCTCAAAATGTTCCCACCACTAATTGCGCCTCGGAACGTGATTTCGGCATCTTAGACATGCTAGTCAGAATGAAACCGTCTGGTACAATTTTATTATACGAATCTCTAACCATGTGGATGAATAACAAGACATCTGCATGGCTAAATTCAAAGTCCTCCGAAGAGCGTAATGAATTGATGAAAAATGCCAGGCAAAATGTACCATTCGCCATTGATCGTTATAAAGAACGCAAAGCAAAAATAAATGCCCGCCGCATTGAAAATTTGAAAACAAAACAAATGGCCAAAGAAAATGCTGAAAAAAAGCAAATTCAAAAGAAACTTTCGGTCACTAACGCTGTTGTCCCTTTCGGAGGTGTTTGGTCTACTTCATCGGAAGTAGATGAACACTTAGTTAATATGTCACAAGAAGAGGGTCGTCTTGCTGTTATAGCCCAGCTTAATTTTCATAGACAGGTATTGAAGTCAAAAGGTGATAAGAATTTATTTTTTCAGTCTCAGACCATTCGCGGAAAGAGAGTAATGTTTACCTCTCAAACTTTAATTGAAAACTTAAAAAAAGTTCTTGAATTGAACGCTCTAAATTCAGAGAGCATAGAATTGTCTCCCAATCAAATATTTCGCCCATTAGAACAAAGGTCGCATTGGTTCAAATTAGAAAAGGCCAAATTAGCATCGCGTCTCAAACAGGCTAGACTGAAACGCGTCATCTCCTGTCAAAAAGAGCAATTGCCCAAATTCGAAGAAAATCCAAGTTTACTTGTGGGGCTTCGCGTCAAGCATCGGTGTATTGAAGAAGATGAGGATGAAGAGGCATGGTTTTGTGGTCGCGTTCTTAAGATCGTGAAATTAGACAAGGTTACGCCAGTTAAATCGCTATTTACCATCAAGTATGACATCGATTCTTCCACTTGGGACTTTCCGCTGCTCATGGATATTAAAAAAGGAGACCTAATCATAGAAACTGATCTCGCCTAAGCTTACTGAAACGAATTTAAGATTAGGGACTTGGTCTGGTCTTGTGTATCACTTGTTTGCAGCCCCTTGTCTCCACTATATATGTTAAAAGGAGATGACTTCTGCTTTCTTTTGATCTCAAGAAGGGCCGCTTCTTCGATTCGGCTGTGCTATGTTCAGGTGATACAACTTCTAAAAAAGGGGAGGAATGTTGTTGATCATGAACTGGCTGAATATTGCTTCGCATAGCTTTATTTTGGATGGGGTATCCTTTGTGATCGTCCCAGTCGCAAGAAGCTTAGTGTAGGGTCAAGTAAGTACGGGGCGTGATCAGTTTTCACATGAAGTCTAAATTAAGCTTAAACCGGTTCGAAATCCCTATTAAATTATAAACTCAGGTAACTTTATGATCTATAATATTTATTTTATTCTAAATTATTCAAACTAATTTATATAAATTATTATCAATTCAAATTGTACATAATTTTTACTGTTTATTATTTAAGAATTAATCAATTAAATTATTAGATTAATGTATATATTTCTTATATGTATATAAATTTCTGATAAAATGTTTCTTAGAAACACTCGTTAAATGCTGTCTAAATATACATGTACTGACTTTATCTTTTCTTTTGTAGATGTTTCCTACGAGTTTGCCCGGTGTTTGTTGGGAAAGCATCTATGACCGATGCCGTGAGAGGAGTTGTAAGTTTGGGCGCCACTGGTCACCAAACTTCACTCTGGTGGACAGTCACTGTCACCTGGACCTACTTGGATCAGCTCACCATGCAACTCTCCATGACTTTGACTTGCCGGTTAGCTTTAAAGGGTGCGTGACCAACTTTAGTCATCCGAAGCATCACAGGTCCCTTTTCGAAGTCTTGGAGGCGAACGCCTCTGATCGGTATCAGGTGTGGGCTTCGGTTGGCGTTCATCCGAAAGAGGCGGGGAAGTTTTCCTCTTCCCTCTTAGCCAGCCTGGACCGAATGACTAGGCTGCCGGGGGTCGTTGCGATTGGAGAGACGGGAGTAGATGCCTACCATCTGGACACCAACCCGTCGTTCGCCTGCCAAGAGTATGTGTTTGCCAAACACTGCAAGCTGGCCATTGAGCGCCAGCTTCCTATCGTCGTGCACTGTCGAGAATCTGAAGAGCGCACGCTCAATGTGATGAAAACAATGCTTCCGCATGATTTTCCTATCCACCTCCACTGTTTCACCGGAGGATGGGACAGTGCCCAGCCATTCTTAGAGTATTTCCCTAGACTCTATATTGGGGTTGCAGGCCTTGTGACACACCGTCCTCTCGTGCAGGAGGTAGCCACTCGGTTGCCTCTGAATCGTTTAGTGCTGGAGACAGATGCTCCTTACCTGAAGCCAACTACTTGTAATGATGTATTCACTAACCCAGGCACTGTTGTCTGCCAAGCTGAAGAGGTAGCGCGGCTCAGGAATATATCTGTCGAAGAGGTCTGTAAAACCACTGCAGAGAACACCACTTTGTTGTATGATTTATGGTAGTGGCTGGTCATTGTTAAAGACTCAGTGGTGTTCTTCGATGCAACCAATAAATCTAATTAATAGAATTATATATATATCTTAATTTATTAATTACTTCTAATATGTATTCTGACTGGGTTTCTCGAACGACCTATGTGGGATGGTTGCCAGTTACCAGCGGAAGCCGAGGTCGTGGGTTTCCTCCGGGCACAGAGCCCGGTTTCCTCCCACAATAAAACTGGCAACGCCGCCATATAAGTGAAATAATCTTGAGCACGGCGTAAAACACCAAACAATCAATCAATCAATCTAATATGTAATGATAAAACTCTAAATTTTACTTAAAATAATGTAATGTAATTGTAATGATTTATTTAACTTATTTTAAAATAAATGATATATTAATATTTTTCTTTTCTTTTTTCCTTCATTTCTGAAGGGACATGTCATTTAGAGAAATTTGGCTGCAGGTTCATAAGCGGAATAGTTCCTTTCTAGATTTTTAAATGGATAAAAGTTAATTTCGTGTTTCACATCATTCTTAGAATTCATTCAAAATTTGGATATTCAGATGAAATATTTGCCAGCAAGATGTGTCTAATATTGCAAACTTCTATCAAAATTGAAAAATAGGAAAATGGATAAAAGAAACATGTCAATAGAGAAAATACAGTTTCAGTTTTGAAAAGTGGTGAAGGAATCACACATGAATTTTTTAAGTTCCTGTAATAAGTTCCTGTGACAAGTTCCTGTAATAAGTTCCTGTAATTAAGCCAGGTTTGTCAAAAAAACATGTCTGCAGATTGTCAATTTTGTTCTGTTTTGACTGCTCTGCACTGATGAGGCACAAGCATGCTGAAACATGTACTTTTATCTTGTTCCAATAAATTATTATGTTTGTTATTGTTCACTTTTTTTGTTTGTTTGTTAGTTCCTATGTTTCTCTTACATTCCAGTCTAGTGGAAAAGAAGGAATTACCTCCCTTTTCAGAGTTATGCCCTTTTCATAAACTGAAATTCTGGGTTAAAATTCCCTTGAATGTCATAAAATGCAATCGTATGCATATGAGCAATTTTGTAAATTCATCAATCCTTGATGCTTTCTAATAATTTAAATTAAGAATTCTATTTGCAATACTCATAACCATCATGAAATGCAACAGGCTTCTTCCTTCCTGAAAAAAGAAAAGTTTGACATTTAAGGAAATTATAAAGGAAAACAAATAAGCTAGCCAACCTTAGCAAATTGAGCCATCTGACATTACGCCAATACGTTTTCGTATATATATATATATATATAGCCTACTTTCAATTATATGCAAATGAGGTTAATTAGTCAAGATTGACCAACATATGGAAGCCAGAAATGAATTCCTTATAAAAAATTACCTTGACAGGGAAATTTTCAGCTCAATAGTCCCATTAGTTTTTGCTTTAAGAACGATAACAGTATATCATTCTTAATTCATATGCAAATTTTATGCAAATGAGGTTAATTAGTCAAGATTGACCAACATATGGAAGCCAGAAATGAATTCCTTATAAAAAATTACCTTGACAGGGAAATTTTCAGCTCAATAGTCCCATTAGTTTTTGCTTTAAGAACGATAACAGTATATCATTCTTAATTCATATGCAAATTTTATGCAAATGAGGTTAATTAGTCAAGATTGACCAACATATGGAAGCCAGAAATGAATTCCTTATAAAAAATTACCTTGACAGGGAAATTTTCAGCCCAATAGTCACATTAGTTTTTGCTTTAAGAACGATAACAGTATATCGTTCTTAATTAATATGCAAATTTTATGCAAATGAGGTTAATTACTCAAGATTGACCAACAAATGGAAGCCAGAAAAGAATTCCTTAAACACAAATACCTGTGCTGTGAAATTTTCAGTCCAAAAGTGGCATTAGTATTTGCTTTAAGAACAATTTTACTATTTCCTTCCTTAATTAATATGCAAATTTTATGCAAATGAGGTAAATTAGCCATGATTAAAGAACATGCGGATGCCGTTAGTAAATTCCCTACAAAAAATGGTTTAAAATGTGAAATTTTCAGCCTTAAAGTCACATTACTTTTTTTTCTGGATTTTTTTTTGTAATATCCTTTTTTCATTAATATGCAAATTTTATGCAAATTAGCTTGATTAATCAAGCTTAATCGACATGCGGATGTCGTCAATGAATTTCTTATCAAAAATTACACATTTTGTGAAATTTTCAGCCTGAAACCTTTATTATTATTTAATTTAGAAACAATTTAAGGATTTTCCTATACTTGTAACATGGGGCTGTGTGCCATGAATATTTAATGAGTTCCTATCTTTTACATACAATTGAAATTCTAAAAATGACCCCTGTTTCGAAGTACTAAAATTGTTGTCGAATGAAAAATAATGAACGGATTTTAGAAATTCAAACTGTTTTGAAAATCGTAATGCCTGTGCTCTTCAACAGCACCAATTTTAGATCTCTACAGAACACTTTGAAAAATGGCCTGAAACCCCTACTGTAATAGGCTACATAGAGTGATAGTTTGGGCTGTGCTACACACCACCAGGCAAGTAACATTTAATTTTACTTTTAGAACTAAATTGCCCCTCATCAGGCAAGTTGGAAAACATAGTCTACGAAAATTACAGAGATACTATTTAATTTTTCTGAGACCTTGCAATAAAAACAGTAGAATTTCAGCAAGGTCTATTTTTCGAAAGACATATTATATGTTACATATTGAAAGTAAGAAGATTTCAAGGTCAACATTTTTTTATTTTTATTGTTTCCTCCAGAGACATACATGTATAACATACAACAAACTATACAATGTCACTCCTCAAAAAACTATTCTCCATATATATAGATTTTTGGGGGCACATTCATTAAAAAAAAAAGCCTATAATTGTCCCTAATTGTGGGTACAGTCTAAAAAATTAAGTAATATTCACACAGCATCTTCTACCTGGTCTACTAAAAAATAATACAAATGAATATGGGGCTTTTACCATAAGGTATGGATGTAAGTTCAAAAATTTAGTTCATATTGCATACATAATTTATGATGAAGCATGGATGTAAGTTCAACCAATTACCTCATATTACATACATTTATGATGAAGCATGGAAGTAAGCTCAAACAATTACCTCATATTACATACGTTTATAATGGAGCATGGATGTAAGTTCAACAATTACCTCATATTACATACATTTATGATGAAGCATGGATGTAAGTTCAAACAATTACCTCATATTACATACATTTATGATGAAGCATGGATGTAAGTTCAAACAATTACCTCATATTACATACATTTATGATGAAGCATGGATGTAAGTTCAAACAATTACCTCATATTACATACATTTTTGATGACGCATGGATGTAAGTTCAAACAATTACCTCATATTACATACATTTATAATGAAGCATGGATGTAAGTTCAAACAATTACCTCATATTACATACATTTATGATGAAGCATGGATGTAAGTTCAAACAATTACCTCATATTACATACATTTATGATGAAACATGGATGTAAGTTCAAACAATTACCTCATACTACATACTTTTTTGATGACGCATGGATCTAAGTTCAAACAATTACCTCATATTACATACATTTATGATGAAACATGGATGTAAGTTCAAACAATTACCTCATATTACATACATTTATGATGAAACATGGATGTAAGTTCAAACAATTACCTCATATTACATACATTTATGATGAAGCATGGATGTAAGTTCAAACAATTATCTCATATTACATACATTTATGATGAAGCATGGTTGTAAGTTCAAACAATTACCTCATATTACATACATTTATGATGAAGCATGGATGTAAGTTCAAACAATTACCTCATATTACATACATTTATAATGGAGCATCCATGGATGCAAGTTGAAAACATTACCTCATATTGCATACATTTATAATGGAGCATGGATTTAAGTTCAAACAATTACCTCATATTAGATACTTTTTTGATGACGCATGGATGTAAGTTCAAACAGTTACCACATATTACATACCTTTATGATAAAGCATGGGTCTAAGTTCAAACAATTACCTCATCTTACATACATTTATGATAAATCATGGGTCTAAGTTCAAACAATTACCTCATATTACATACATTTATGATGAAGCATGGAAGTAAGCTCAAACAATTACCTCATATTACATACGTTTATAATGGAGCATGGATGTAAGTTCAACAATTACCTCATATTACATACATTTATGATGAAGCATGGATGTAAGTTCAAACAGTTACCTCATATAACATACATTTATGATGAAGCATGGATGTAAGTTCAAACAATTGCCTCATATTACATACATTTATAATGGAGCATGGATGTAAGTTCAAACAATTACCTCATATTACATGCTTTTTTGATGACGCATGAATGTATATGTAAGTTCAAACAGTTACCTCATATTACATACATTTATGATGAAGCATGGATGTAAGTTCAAATAATTGCCTCATACTACATACATTTATGATGAAGCATGGATGTAAGTTCAAACAGTTACCTCATATTACATACATTTATGATGAAGCATGGATGTAAGTTTAAACAATTACCTCATATTACATACATTTATGATGAAGCATGGATGTATATTGGGCTAGGTAACTTATTACACATATTCGCTTCATCTGACATACATACATGTATTCCTATTACAGTGAGTTGTTACACCAGAGTTAAACCTTCCCACCTACATGTATCCCGCATAGAAGTGGATTGCATTTGGTTAAATGAAATAATTTTTTCTATCTTAACATAGTGGCAGATTTTACTCTTCAACTCAAAGATTGATAGTTTGTTTATTTTGGCATCTTTTTTGTATAAATATATTACCTGGTGGCAAAAAGTATCAAATTTATTACTTTGTACATATCAGAGAACAATTCTTTTCATAAAATACGTTCTTTGAGATTTAAACTTATTCCCACACAGTTGTATATCCAGGAATTTAGGTTTTCCCATAGACTATCAACTAGCGACAGTAAGGTCATTAACTGGACAATTGCATAAACATCATGAATTTAGGAGTTTGTCTTGCAAGTTTTGGTTCTCTGTAGATGTTTTCCCTGTTGAATTTTATCTCAATTTGCATAACTCTCAATGCCTCTCACTAATCTGTCCATCAGGTTTGAAAGTATTCATGTTTCATCCAAACCCACCACCCAAATACTATTTTTTCTTCTTGATTAAAGTAGCATGAGCTACCAAAATGTTGATATTTTGACGTTGAAACAGAATGTTGAAATCATTGGCTATTTTTCCCAAGACTTTTTCTAGTCTCAAAGAATGTAGGATAAAGTATTGTTTTGAACTAACTTTGGCTTAGAATAAATGAATGGTCGTCTCGTTTATTTTAAATTCGAACAATATTCCGGTTCGTATAGGTCACATACTGTTTGGATTTTCCTCATTCCAACGCCAATCATTTAGTTTTTCGATGACCTTCAAAGCCTCTTACTGGCGTGACGATTAGAAATTATGAAAAAAGTGTGAATTTCGGCAGTTCATGCCACTTTAATGTTTTTTTCTGTGACCAGATGTCCATTAATATGTGTTAGCCTATTTTATCTCCATGAAATTACCCTGGGGGGTCTACATCCAAATCGACTTGGATGTCCCCATTGCATATCAACTGACAAATTCTGCTTTTCTCCACCCAACCAGGGACTGATCCAGGGAAAATTTGGGCATACCATTTCCATTCAAAATGTTCCAACAATAAGACAAAAACAACATCTCTGGTCCAAAATTCAACATTAAATGCTATTTTGATATTAAAATCTGTTGGTTTTAAGAATTTGGGCCGATTTTTTGCTTGTGAGTTTTGGCGCCCATACCTGTATACAGGTATTAAAATGTCTCTGGATCAGTCTATGCCAACTCATGAGCTATGGCTAATCTGTCAAGAAAATTGCCTCTCCTGAGTGCTGACAATATTCATTTATCTTCCATTTCACATGTGTGTTCAGCACAAAAAAAAGGAAGTATGTTCCTTCCTACAACCAATACTGAATTATCTAAGTATGGATAGGAAGTATGTTCTTATACATCCAATGCTGAATTATCTTATTACTATATAATCTGAATTATATGGATAGGAAGCATATTTAAATTGAATGCTTGTGGGTCCAAATTCTTGTTACTCACAGCATGCCTTTTTGGGGAAAAAAGCTCTTGGGTCGTGGGGTTTTGGTTAGTGCAGCTTCATGTTTCTTTATTTGGTCCAATTTTGTGCTTTCCTTACTTTATCTAACTATATTTTTCTTCTGTTAACAGGTACCTTATCATTTCATTTTGATCACAGATTGAGCTCTGACTTAAATTTCAGCCTCCTTGGCTTAGTCTCTTGGACAAGTGTATATCCCAGAAAATCCCAAACCTTATAAACTAAACTTGAAATTCATCCAACAGTAGCAATTGAAGACATGAGAAATCAAATTGAACTACTTTGGTTTTTTTCTTCAACTATCGCCAGCTCTGCACTTCACCTCTCTATGTTGTACAAAGATCTCTCTTTGGATATACAAGGTTAGTTAGGATTTTAGATTTCATCCGTTACTATTCTTTACACACATGGGTAGTCGAACAGCCCTCCATCTCCAATTTTTATTCTTGTCTGCCTGGAACGTTAAGGCTATCTCATGACCCTGTTTAGCTTGAAAACTGAGTGAATATGGGAAAATTTGAGGGTGAGTAGGGAGGGGGGGGGGGGGGGGGGGGTCCAAGGGTGTAGGATTATGGGTGCCTACCCAGGCAATTCATATCAATATTGTTTTCTATCTTTATTGCAAACTAGTTATGTCTCTATGTTCTTGATACTCACATCCACCCACAAATTTCACCATTACAACAGAAGCATTAAATAAACATGGGTAACTGTTAAAAAAAAAACAACAGATTTTTAACATGAGTCTTTGGTGTACCTCTATGGCTTCTGAATGCTTTTCAGCAGGGATTTCAAGATTTACATACTTTTTCTACACAAAATTGCCTTGAAAGAAAATATATTTTTGGACTGGCTGGTCAATTCAATTTTTCTTCTATTTACAATAAATATGAAAAATAGGTCTTAAAATCACCCGTTCTGAGCAAAAAAGAAAAAAATATATATAGACTATCAAACTAATATTGTGCTATGCATTTCCTTACAGGCTTTAGACATGTCAAGACAGAGAAGAAATCAGTATGTGCAAATCCAGAGTTGTTTAGAATATATCAGCCAGAGAAATCTACCCCTCTCCCCTTTGATCTTTGTAACAGTTCAAAAAGAGACTGTACCTGTATCTTGATATATCGGGTGAGCATACTGAAGTGATGAGTATACCAGTAATATTTGAGATATAAATATAAATTTTTGCATGCATCTTTGGAACAGATTTGGGTTTACCTGGATGTACAGGAGCAAGAGGACAATAAGGATTAGACCAAAAATAGATCCTAGATTTTGGTGAATATCTTTGGGCATTTTTTAGTGGGACTTCTCATAGGCTAGGAATACGGTTTTGGGTAATGATGGGACAAATGAAGTAGTAGTTTGCCTGAAGGTGAAGATTGAATAAAAGTGAGCTGTCTGATGTGGGAGTGATTTGGCCCATATGACTTGTGTCGTCTGCACCCCTGTCCCCTTCAGAAGTGAAAATCTTGAGATTTCTCGCTTATTGGTCTGTCAAGATTTTAACTGCAGACTTGTCTAGGTGGTTCCGATTTCCCACCATGACTTTTAGCTGGGCAAATGTTTCTAACTGAGTGACGGAGCCAAACGTTAACATTACTTCAAATGGTAAATTGATTGTCTACTGATGTCGAGCAATTTTACTTTGAAGTAGTTTGTATTCATCTTCTGCTATAATTTTGGCCATAGTGATGCTCGCTTTGTTATACTGAAACACAAATGGTTAACAGTACGGCAAATGGAAAATGAATTGTCTACTGATGTCATACACCCTGGCCAGCCAGTCTTTGACCGTTTCTAACAGAAGCACACATACTGTGACGATACTGTGTCATACACCCTGACCAGCCAGTCCTGGGTCGTTTCTAACCGAAGCACACATACTGTGACGATACTGTGTCATACACCCTGGCCAGCCAGTCCTGGGCCGTTTCTAACAGAAGCACACATACTGTGACGATACTGGGTCATACACCCTGGCCAGCCAGTCCTGGGTCGTTTCTAACCGAAGCACACATACTGTGACGATACTGATGTCATACACCCTGGCCAGCCAGTCCTGGGCCGTTTCTAACCGAAGCACACATACTGTGACGATACTGGATCATACACCCTGGCCAGCCAGTCCTGGGCCGTTTCTAACCGAAGCACACATACTGTGACGATACTGGGTCATACACCCTGGCCAGCCAGTCCTGGGCCGTTTCTAACTGAAGCACACATGCTGTGACGATACTGGGTCATACACCCTGGCCAGCCAGTCCTGGGCCGTTTCAAAGTGAAGCACACATACTGTGACGATACTGGGTCATACACCCTGGTCAGCCAGTCCTGGGCCGTTTCTAACTGAAGCACACATACTGTGACGATACTGGGTCATACACCCTGGCCAGCCAGTCCTGGGCCGTTTCTAACTGAAGCACACATGCTGTGACGATACTGGGTCATACACCCTGGCCAGCCAGTCCTGGGCCGTTTCAAAGTGAAGCACACATACTGTGACGATACTGGGTCATACACCCTGGTCAGCCAGTCCTGGGCCGTTTCTAACTGAAGCACACATACTGTGACGATACTGGGTCATACACCCTGGCCAGCCAGTCCTGGGCCGTTTCAAAGTGAAGCACACATACTGTGACGATACAGGGTCAATTCTGAATTGTTCATTAAGGAGTTAGATTTAACATGTTGAAATGGGTAGGATACATGGTTTTATCATGGCAGTTTTGGATATTTCTAAAATCAAACTAAAGGCCAGGTCAATTTTAATCATCCATAGATTGTTTATAAAACCTATATCAAACTATTGTTTACATGATTATAAGATTTAAATCAGTATTCAGTTCCACATTTACGATCTGATTTACTTTGAAAAATGATAAATCAAGGTAGACAACTTTTGTGTCTAAAATTTTACCTAATAATAGTTAGTACATGTATATGTAATAAAACCATAAGTTCGGTAAAATTAAACTAGGCCTTTCTGAGGCATTTTTGTCCCTCAGGCAAATTTTGCCCGACGGGTATTGTTGTTGCCTCCGTCGTCCATTGGACCTTGTAAACACATTATCTAAAACAGTCTTTCATTTACAACTTTGAAACTATACACATTTGTTTAATACAGCAAGTACAAGAAGCCTATTGAATATCAATGCGCCCGGATGTTTTTTCAAGAGTTACGCCCCTTACATTACCGCTGCTGTAAAAAGCATTGTAAACACATTATCTCAACAAGTCTTTCACTCACATTTTTAAAACTTACAACATTTGTTCAATACAGCAAGTACAAGAAGTCTATTTAAAATCAACGCACTCAGACGTTTTTTCCAGAGTTATGTCCCTTACATGGCCGTCAGCCAAAAACCTACTTGTAAATGTGATACATGTATGTGGAGTAGTTTTTCACTCACAGCAAATTGTCTGGAAAATAAATATATCTTCGGTTTATTTGGCCCAGACCCGAGGGGTCCTGATGGCGACAGCCACTTATTTTACTTTTATGATTGAATACCTTGTCCTAACATTTGATGACATCATCGGCCTGCCTGATCCTAGTAATGCACAATCTGAATGTTCTTTTCAATGAAGATCCCGACTTCTGTCAGATTCAGTGAATGCCATGAGTCTTTTGAAATTAGTCAGCTTGTGACCCAGTACGAGATAATGTCATTCAAAACTTTGTTTCGTTGTTGTTGCTTGGCAGTGTCGGAGAGGTCTGGAAAGCCTACATAGTTTACACTACAAAAGTCTAATTTAGTGCTTTGCACCATTTTTGGGGTGCTTCAGATTGATAGCTTTTGCTATCTACTTGTGAATCTTTGGTTGCTAACATGAGCTACATACATGTAGATTATTGCATAATTTCTTCGATGTCAATTGATCACAAATCCGTGAAGCTTTCACATGCATAGTATTAACGACTGAAATATGTGTACATATGATGAGTAAAGAAATACAAATACACCGACATTTCTAGTCTTTACCTTCTCTTGCCATATGATTCGATGGGGTTCGAACGTGCGACTCATTGGTGGAAATATTTTGACATTCATTTTTAATAACATCACCAAATATGTGTCATGGATATTTAATCCAGTACTCTTTATTACCCTTTATATGCACCCGAATTTGAGACAATGCGCTCAATCAATTCACCAAAGCATGATCAAAAACTACTTTCTTGTTTAAGGATTAAGCATTAGTCTTATTATTTATATAGTTTGATGATCATAAATGTGCCAATTCTTGGCTTGTATAGTTTTTTTCTTAGACCCATGATTAGACACATGGATACACTGCAAAAGTGTAATTAAGTAGTTTGGGGTATTTCAGATTGATGGCTTTTGTGATCTGCTTGGGAATCTTTCTGACGAAAATGTTTCGAAATGTGAAGCCTGTTGTTTTCTTCATTGTACACTATCAAACTTTGAGATCTTAATTTACCACCTGTCCGTTTCTATCGGCTTTGTACAGTTACCTGTACTAAATTTAACAATTGAACTTTGAAACCTTAGATATAAACAAATACGGATGTAAATAAAATAGGATAATTTTTCCATTTCATCGATACTCTGAATTTAAAATAAAAATAACTTTTCATTACGGTGCTTACTTGTATAGTTATGAAAACTAAAACACACGGGCACAGGGGAAATCTTCTTGTCTAATATAACCACGGAGACAAGTTTCTAATTGTGTTAAAAAGAGGTATATCATTTAGACGTTATTTTATACCCCATCATAAATTGTTGTAATAAAGTAAACCTATGATATTTCATTAGGTTGACGACTAACAGGGGCTTGGCCTTAGTCAGTAGAATTTTCTGTAACACTTTGTATTACATTGACAATGCTTACGCATCTTAAGCTATGGTAAGAATATCGTCAGACTACATATTATAGGGTCATGGGAAAAGACAGTGAAAATTTGGTCCCCCCCCACCACTTTCCCAGAAAACCATAGGTAGAAGACAGACTGGGGAGTTTATCCCTGACCAGTATGTCTTTCAAACTCGAGCAAGTTTACTTTGAAGTAGTTTGTATTCTTCTACTATAATCTTGGCCATAGTGATGCTCGCTTTGTTATACTGAAACACAAATGGTATTATATTTTTTTCACGACATCTTCCTGGGTCCAAGTTCAAACGCAAAGGATACATGTAAATAGTTTGTAATGGTTGAATCCAAAAACTTTCCCTTTCCAAACGTTTGTGCTTGGTATCTGCAGCGGAAGTGAGAAAAGGGATTTTCTCAATAGGTGTGATTTCAAAATGGTCCTTGAACCGAATGACCTAGAGTATTGAAATGTTGTGCCACGGGCACATCATGTTTAAGTCTAATATTAGATGAATGGTTGGCTGCTCTTTGTCGTAGAGAATTCTGAGTTTCTGCGACGTATTGTTTGCGACATTTTTTGTTTGTATAGTGGTGGGTTTGAGAATATATGTTAAAGTAATGCTTTGCACTAACTTAGAAGGAACGAACGTTCGTCTCGGTTATTTAAATTTTGCTTACTTTTCAAACATTATATCGGCTCGTACAACACACAGACTGTTTAGTTGTTCGATGACTTTCAAAACAACTTATTGTCATGAGAATAAGAATTCCTGAGAAAAGTTCGAATTTGGCAGCTCATGCAAATTTTATAAAAAATGAAGGTTTGAAATCCTATAAAATTTGACAACTTTTATGGAGAAATTGGAATGGGTTATACCCCTTGGAACTATCCGAGCATCATCAACTTTAGATGGGTGGGGTAAGTTTTTATTCCATTAATTATCAAAATTTGAGGGGCCTCCGTGGCTCAGTAGATAGAGCGTTGGACGTTCAATCCAAACAGCCTTCCACCAATGGGTCGCGGGTTCAAATCCCTCTCAGTCCCCCCCAAAAAAATTGGAAAATTTTCTGACTGGGTTTTCACTCGATTGACCTATATGGGATGGTTGCCAGTTACCAACGGAAGGTTGTGGATTGCCTCTGGGCATAGAGCCTGGTTTCCTCCCACAATAAAACTGGCAACGCCACCATATAAGTGAAATAAACTTGAGCGCGGCGTAAAACACCAAACAATCAATCAATAAATCAAAATTTGACAATTTGAAAGAAATTCACAGTTTAGTTATGGGCCAGAGAGGTGGCAATCTGAGAGAAGCCTGATTATGCTAGAGCTGCCATTTATTGATTGATTGTTTGGTGTTTTACGCCGCGCTCAAGATTATTTCACTTATATGGCCGCGTTGCCAGTTTTATTGTGGGAGGAAACCGGGCTCTGTGCCCGGAGGAAACCCACGACCTTCCGCTGGTAACTGGCAACCATCCCACATAGCTGCCATTGAAGGCATGTGTTGGAATGAGCGACGGTTGTCACTATACCCACTGAACCACGATTTGTAAGATGGAACTTGGAGGCACTATTTTATCACCTGATATAAAGTATAACAGCGCATTCTAAAAAACTAATCTTAATTGAAAATTTAAATCAATATCATGCATATAAGTGAGCAAGAGTTCTTTTTCGATTAACATAATTAGAATGATAAATTGAGTTTAGGATTTCCCTCACCAATATACTTGGCAGCAGGTGCATATTCTGCAATGTTAATTAAAACTGCGACATTAACTGTCAAACATCAATCAATTTAGTAACTAGTGCAATACCACTCGCTAGACAACTCCAAGAGACATTTTTTTTTTATATAAATCAAAGTTTTAATCAGCTGTAAAGATGAGTTATGTCCTCCTGATAAAATTAGGGGGTTAAATGAACTACTGGTAGCATATTTTTGCCAATTGATTTCGTTGATTTACGTTTTACTTCAATTGTATAGAAATAAAAAAGGATAACAGAACTTGAACAAATGAGTCCTATGTAAATAGTATAAAATTGCTTTACCTTATTCCTTCCTGGAACCGCATACAATGGGGGATGCATTCTGCAGTTGGTCCTCTCACAATTTCACACAATTATCAAGGAAATCTAACATACTTAATAGCCAGCTTCATAATTTCATCCCTGGCACTTGATGTCATTTAGACTTTGAAGCCATTTGATTTCCTTTTTTAATCATCTATTGGCATTTCATTTTCTATTGCAAAGTGTTTCTTAAAGCCTCCAACAAGACTGAACCAGGCTTTTTAAGTTGAAACTGGGAGCCACTTTTTCATCACCTGATATCAACACAATTCTCAATACAAAAAAATTATCCTATTCGAAAATTGAAATGAATGTCATACATGTAAGTAAACAAGAGTTCTTCTCTGACCAACATAAGTAGAATTTAGTTTAGGATTTCCCTCACCAATATAGTTGGCAGCAGCTGCATATTCTGCACCTGTAATTAAAATTGCAGCATTAAGTGCTAAGCATCAAACAATTTAGTAAAGTACTAGTGTGCTAACCACATTTCGATCAACTCCAAGATAATTTTTTTATATAAATCATATTTTTAATCATCTGTAAGGGGCAGTTATATCGTACTGATAAAATTAGGTGCTTTGCTACTGGTAGCATATGTCAATTGGCTTTGTTGATTTAGGTTTTACTTCTATTGTATAACATTGTTGTAAGTTTTAAATTATTAGTAGGGTAGGAAACTGGGATTTACATATTAACGAAGGAAACGACAGACTTCCCACGTTTGGAAGCTTTTGGTAGTGAGTGGAATTCAAACCTGCGAGCTGGATTGCTGGTAACGACTTTAGTGTATCTCACATTAATAGACTGAACCAAGGAGATCTCTTTACTTAGATAACTGCATTGAGTGTCCAAAACAAGCCCAGCGAAAGTTTGTTGTTAAAATGATTAAAGCAGTTTCATTGAATAAGAATAGTTACATCTATCGATAAGCACAATCGGTTGTATTGCTGGATTGTAATTTCCATTATACGAAAATTAAACTAGTACAATACACACAAAATGAAACATGTGAACAGAAAAGTTAGAGAACACAAATTTTCCCTCTGCTTTAAATAAGGGCTTGGGACCTTCTTACAGTATTGTAAGGCAGCATTAAAAATTGTGTTTGTGTGTTGAAAATTTGGAATTTAGTACATTTTGCTTCGATGTTTTGGCCAGCACTAAAACATGTCAAACAGATGGATGATGGCAAATAAATAAAATTCCTCTTCACATTCATTAAGGAATATCTCAAAATATTTACAATTTGATATGAAGGCTTTTATAAGGATGGGCTTATATTAAGGTGGGAAATGTAAAAAAGATCTAAAAACCTATGCTACAATGAAACCAGTTTTGTGTAAGACGCATTTGCCCCTCCTTTGCCCCACCACCCAAAAAAAACAACAACGTTTAAGCCACTAACCAAAAGCGTTCCTTTCAATAGACACATCCTTTAATCATTAGGTGTCGTAAGTTAACTTTGCATACTTTGTATACCTAAATAAAGTTTTGCGTCAGCTTTTTATCAATAAGATTTCCACAAATGTAGAAAAGATATGTGTAATGAATAAAAATTGGAAGGTTTGTTATCGACGAAGAAGATTTTAATCAACTGTAAGAAATTTTACATTAGGTTATAGTGACCATAAATAAGGGGAAAATGATATTTGTTTTGCCAAAAGTGTGCTGAAATAACACAGAATTACGGTTATCTAAAAATCATGCAACAGCTTTACTGGATTTAGCAATATTTGACATGCATTAATGCCCCCCGCCAGAAAGAAGACAAATGTGCAGCAAAATATTTATTGTAAAGTCAACAGGAATTGTTGTTTAATGGATTTATGAAAATCATATCTTTCCGAAAAAGTCTAGCTTCCAATCACTTTTCCGGGGCGTAACTTCCAATTGTATCAGGCCGCAGGTCATCTTTCAGTTGGTTTGCACTTCTTTAAATGGTCTTCTGTCCATCACTAAAACACTAAAAACAAGATTCCATTTTCCCCCAAAACAGAGGAATGGTATATTAGGCATACACTTAAAAATAGTCATATTTATGTTCTCAAATTGAAAAATGTACGACTGATAAATATGGCCTAAATCCCAATGCTTTTGTGGGCATTACATTTTTATTGTTACCCCCCCCCCCCCCCCCCCCTGCTAAATTACTTCCCTTGGCATGATCTTCTTTTTGTGGTTGATCAGTCCAGAAAAAGAAAACCATTTTTACCAAATAGGATTATTCTAGTACCTCTAATCCCCACTAACAGAAAGTATTACCCAGATTGTAGATAATAAATTTACAAATAACGTATTACCCAAATTGTAGAAACTAAGTTTAACCAAAATTATTATAAACTATGTTCATTAACACCCCAAGTCTGTATGCAAACAACAATGTTAGATTTGTAACAAAAACATATTTAGATAAGAATTTAAAACAAATTAAAATATCAAGCTTGAAAAGAAGAATTGACAAGATATAAATGGCGAGGATAAATTAAAAATTTGGAGCAACTTATCTTAAAGTAACTGAAGTAAATTTCTATTCTTTGATCATCTGTGTTTAAATTTCCAAAATGTTTCATCTTCAGGGTGGTATATAGGTCTGTTCTCTGGGGCAGGTCTTCTTTCAGTTGGTTTGTGCTTTTCTTCTAAGGGTCTTCTGTTCATCTTCAGGGCGGTATATAGGTCTGTCCTCTAGGGCAGGTCTTCTTTCAGTTGGTTTGTGCTTTTCTTCCAAGGGTCTTCTGTTCATCATTGGCCAAGGTAAATCTACAACACTAAGAACAAAATTCCATTTTCCCCCAAAACAGAGGAATGGTATTAGTCAGGCACACACTAAAACATATTCACTAAATTAAATTCTTTGGTATGACCTGTTTTTGTGGTTGATCAGTCCAGAAAAAAAGGTCATACCTATTTAGATAAGAATTAAAAACAAATTAAGATACGCAGTTTGAAAAGAAAATTGAAAAGATATAAATGGCGAGGATAAATTTAAAATTTGGAGCAACTTATCTTAAAGTAACTGAAGTAAATTTCTATTCTTTGATTGTCTGTGTTTAAATTTCCAAAATGTTTCATCTTCAGGGTAGTATATAGGTCTGTTCTCTGGGGCAGGTCTTCTTTCAGTTGGTTTGTGCTTTTCTTCTAAGGGTCTTCTGTTCATTTTTAGGGCGGTATATAGGTCTGTTCTCTAGGGCAGGTCTTCTTTCAGTTGGTTTGTGCTTTTCTTCTAAGGGTCTTCTGTTCATCATTGGCCAAGGTAAATCTACAACACTAAGAACAAAATTCCATTTTCCCCCAAAACAGAGGAATGGTATTAGTCAGGCACACACTAAAACATATTCACTAAATTAAATCCTTTGGTATGACCTGTTTTTGTGGTTGATCAGTCCAGAAAAAAAGGTCATACCTATTTAGATAAGAATTAAAAACAAATTAAGATACCCAGTTTGAAAAGAAAATTGACAAGATATAAATGGCGAGGATAAATTTAAAATTTGGAGCAACTTATCTTAAAGTAACTGAAGTAAATTTCTGTTCTTTGATCGTCTGTGTTTAAATTTCCAAAATGTTTCATCTTCAGGGTGGTATATACATGTAGGTCTGTTCTCTGGGGCAGGTGTTCTTTCAGTTGGTTTGTGCTTTTCTTCTATTAGGTCTTCTGTTATCTTCAGGGCGGTATATAGGTCTGTTCTCGAGGGCAGGTCTTCTTTCAGTTGGTTTGTGCTTTTCTTCTAAGGGTCTTCTGTTCATCATTGGCCAAGGTAAATCTACAACACTAAGAACAAAATTCCATTTTCCCCCAAAACAGAGGAATGGTATTAGTCAGGCACACACTAAAACATATTCACTGAATTAAATCCTTTGGTATGACCTGTTTTTGTGGTTGATCAGTCCAGAAAAAAAGGCCATACCTATTTAGATAAGAATTAAAAACAAATTAAGATACCCAGTTTGAAAAGAAAATTGACAAGATATAAATGGCGAGGATAAATTTAAAATTTGGAGCAACTTATCTTAAAGTAACTGAAGTAAATTTCTATTCTTTGATCGTCTGTGTTTAAATTTCCAAAATGTTTCATCTTCAGGGTGGTATATAGGTCTGTTCTCTGGGGCAGGTCTTCTTTCAGTTGGTTTGTGCTTTTCTTCTATTAGGTCTTCTGTTATCTTCAGGGCGGTATATAGGTCTGTTCTCGAGGGCAGGTCTTCTTTCAGTTGGTTTGTGCTTTTCTTCTAAGGGTCTTCTGTTCATCATTGGCCAAGGTAAATCTACAACACTAAGAACAAAATTCCATTTTCCCCCAAAACAGAGGAATGGTATTAGTCAGGCACACACTAAAACATATTCACTAAATTAAATCCTTTGGTATGACCTGTTTTTGTGGTTGATCAGTCCAGAAAAAGAGGTCATACCTATTTAGATAAGAATTAAAAACAAATTAAGATACGCAGTTTGAAAAGAAAAATTGAAAGGATATAAATGGCGAGGATAAATTTAAAGTTTGGAGCAACTTATCTTAAAGTAACTGAAGTAAATTTCTATTCTTTGATTGTCTGTGTTTAAATTTCCAAAATGTTTCATCTTCAGGGTAGTATATAGGTCTGTTCTCTGGGGCGGGTCTTCTTTCAGTTGGTTTGTGCTTTTCTTCTAAGGGTCTTCTGTTCATCTTCAGGGCGGTATATAGGTCTGTTCTCTAGGGCAGGTCTTCTTTCAGTTGGTTTGTGCTTTTCTTCTAAGGGTCTTCTGTTCATCATTGGCCAAGGTAAATCTACAACACTAAGAACAAAATTCCATTTTCCCCCAAAACAGAGGAATGGTATTAGTCAGGCACACACTAAAACATATTCACTAAATTAAATCCTTTGGTATGACCTGTTTTTGTGGTTGATCAGTCCAGAAAAAAAGGTCATACCTATTTAGATAAGAATTAAAAACAAATTAAGATACCCAGTTTGAAAAGAAAATTGACAAGATATAAATGGCGAGGATAAATTTAAAATTTGGAGCAACTTATCTTAAAGTAACTGAAGTAAATTTCTGTTCTTTGATCGTCTGTGTTTAAATTTCCAAAATGTTTCATCTTCAGGGTGGTATATACATGTAGGTCTGTTCTCTGGGGCAGGTGTTCTTTCAGTTGGTTTGTGCTTTTCTTCTATTAGGTCTTCTGTTATCTTCAGGGCGGTATATAGGTCTGTTCTCGAGGGCAGGTCTTCTTTCAGTTGGTTTGTGCTTTTCTTCTAAGGGTCTTCTGTTCATCATTGGCCAAGGTAAATCTACAACACTAAGAACAAAATTCCATTTTCCCCCAAAACAGAGGAATGGTATTAGTCAGGCACACACTAAAACATATTCACTAAATTAAATCCTTTGGTATGACCTGTTTTTGTGGTTGATCAGTCCAGAAAAAAAGGTCATACCTATTTAGATAAGAATTAAAAACAAATTAAGATACCCAGTTTGAAAAGAAAATTGAAAAGATATAAATGGCGAGGATAAATTTAAAATTTGGAGCAACTTATCTTAAAGTAACTGAAGTAAATTTCTATTCTTTGATCGTCTGTGTTTAAATTTCCAAAATGTTTCATCTTCAGGGTGGTATATAGGTCTGTTCTCTGGGGCAGGTCTTCTTTCAGTTGGTTTGTGCTTTTCTTCTAAGGGTCTTCTGTTATCTTCAGAGCGGTATATAGGTCTGTTCTCTAGGGCAGGTCTTCTTTCAGTTGGTTTGTGCTTTTCTTCTAAGGGTCTTCTGTTCATCATTGGCCAAGGTAAATCTACAACACTAAGAACAAAATTCCATTGTCCCCCAAAACAGAGGAATGGTATTAGTCAGGCACACACTAAAACATATTCACTAAATTAAATCCTTTGGTATGACCTGTTTTTGTGGTTGATCAGTCCAGAAAAAAAGGTCATACCTATTTAGATAAGAATTAAAAACAAATTAAGATACCCAGTTTGAAAAGATAAATTGAAAGGATATAAATGGCGAGGATAAATTTAAAATTTGGAGCAACTTATCTTAAAGTAACTGAAGTAAATTTCTATTCTTTGATTGTCTGTGTTTAAATTTCCAAAATGTTTCATCTTCAGGGTAGTATATAGGTCTGTTCTCTGGGGCAGGTCTTCTTTCAGTTGGTTTGTGCTTTTCTTCTAAGGGTCTTCTGTTCATCTTCAGGGCGGTATATAGGTCTGTTCTCTAGGGCAGGTCTTCTTTCAGTTGGTTTGTGCTTTTCTTCTAAGGGTCTTCTGTTCATCATTGGCCAAGGTAAATCTACAACACTAAGAACAAAATTCCATTTTCCCCCAAAACAGAGGAATGGTATTAGTCAGGCACACACTAAAACATATTCACTAAATTAAATCCTTTGGTATGACCTGTTTTTGTGGTTGATCAGTCCAGAAAAAAAGGTCATACCTATTTAGATAAGAATTAAAAACAAATTAAGATACCCAGTTTGAAAAGAAAATTGAAAAGATATAAATGGCGAGGATAAATTTAAAATTTGGAGCAACTTATCTTAAAGTAACTGAAGTAAATTTCTATTCTTTGATCGTCTGTGTTTAAATTTCCAAAATGTTTCATCTTCAGGGTGGTATATAGGTCTGTTCTCTGGGGCAGGTCTTCTTTCAGTTGGTTTGTGCTTTTCTTCTAAGGGTCTTCTGTTATCTTCAGAGCGGTATATAGGTCTGTTCTCTAGGGCAGGTCTTCTTTCAGTTGGTTTGTGCTTTTCTTCTAAGGGTCTTCTGTTCATCATTGGCCAAGGTAAATCTACAACACTAAGAACAAAATTCCATTTTCCCCCAAAACAGAGGAATGGTATTAGTCAGGCACACACTAAAACATATTCACTAAATAAAATCCTTTGGTATGACCTGTTTTTGTGGTTGATCAGTCCAGAAAAAAAGGTCATACCTATTTAGATAAGAATTAAAAACAAATTAAGATACCCAGTTTGAAAAGATAAATTGAAAGGATATAAATGGCGAGGATAAATTTAAAATTTGGAGCAACTTATCTTAAAGTAACTGAAGTAAATTTCTATTCTTTGATTGTCTGTGTTTAAATTTCCAAAATGTTTCATCTTCAGGGTAGTATATAGGTCTGTTCTCTGGGGCAGGTCTTCTTTCAGTTGGTTTGTGCTTTTCTTCTATTAGGTCTTCTGTTATCTTCAGGGCGGTATATAGGTCTGTTCTCGAGGGCAGGTCTTCTTTCAGTTGGTTTGTGCTTTTCTTCTAAGGGTCTTCTGTTCATCATTGGCCAAGGTAAATCTACAACACTAAGAACAAAATTCCATTTTCCCCCAAAACAGAGGAATGGTATTAGTCAGGCACACACTAAAACATATTCACTAAATTAAATCCTTTGGTATGACCTGTTTTTGTGGTTGATCAGTCCAGAAAAAAAGGTCATACCTATTTAGATAAGAATTAAAAACAAATTAAGATACCCAGTTTGAAAAGAAAATTGACAAGATATAAATGGCGAGGATAAATTTAAAATTTGGAGCAACTTATCTTAAAGTAACTGAAGTAAATTTCTGTTCTTTGATCGTCTGTGTTTAAATTTCCAAAATATTTCATCTTCAGGGTGGTATATAGGTCTGTTCTCTGGGGCAGGTCTTCTTTCAGTTGGTTTGTGCTTTTCTTCTATTAGGTCTTCTGTTATCTTCAGGGCGGTATATAGGTCTGTTCTCGAGGGCAGGTCTTCTTTCAGTTGGTTTGTGCTTTTCTTCTAAGGGTCTTCTGTTCATCATTGGCCAAGGTAAATCTACAACACTAAGAACAAAATTCCATTTTCCCCCAAAACAGAGGAATGGTATTAGTCAGGCACACACTAAAACATATTCACTGAATTAAATCCTTTGGTATGACCTGTTTTTGTGGTTGATCAGTCCAGAAAAAAAGGCCATACCTATTTAGATAAGAATTAAAAACAAATTAAGATACCCAGTTTGAAAAGAAAATTGACAAGATATAAATGGCGAGGATAAATTTAAAATTTGGAGCAACTTATCTTAAAGTAACTGAAGTAAATTTCTATTCTTTGATCGTCTGTGTTTAAATTTCCAAAATGTTTCATCTTCAGGGTGGTATATAGGTCTGTTCTCTGGGGCAGGTGTTCTTTCAGTTGGTTTGTGCTTTTCTTCTATTAGGTCTTCTGTTATCTTCAGGGCGGTATATAGGTCTGTTCTCGAGGGCAGGTCTTCTTTCAGTTGGTTTGTGCTTTTCTTCTAAGGGTCTTCTGTTCATCATTGGCCAAGGTAAATCTACAACACTAAGAACAAAATTCCATTTTCCCCCAAAACAGAGGAATGGTATTAGTCAGGCACACACTAAAACATATTCACTAAATTAAATCCTTTGGTATGACCTGTTTTTGTGGTTGATCAGTCCAGAAAAAAAGGTCATACCTATTTAGATAAGAATTAAAAACAAATTAAGATACCCAGTTTGAAAAGATAAATTGAAAGGATATAAATGGCGAGGATAAATTTAAAATTTGGAGCAACTTATCTTAAAGTAACTGAAGTAAATTTCTATTCTTTGATTGTCTGTGTTTAAATTTCCAAAATGTTTCATCTTCAGGGTAGTATATAGGTCTGTTCTCTGG
Source organism: Lepidochitona cinerea (assembly GCA_963971465.1). Taxonomy (NCBI): domain Eukaryota; kingdom Metazoa; phylum Mollusca; class Polyplacophora; order Chitonida; family Tonicellidae; genus Lepidochitona; species Lepidochitona cinerea. The sequence goes on from OZ020565.1 coordinate 12,135,670, forward strand.
GGCAGGTCTTCTTTCAGTTGGTTTGTGCTTTTCTTCCAAGGGTCTTCTGTTCATCTTTAGGGCGGTATATAGGTCTGTTCTCTAGGGCAGGTCTTCTTTCAGTTGGTTTGTGCTTTTCTTCTAAGGGTCTTCTGTTCATCATTGGCCAAGGTAAATCTACAACACTAAGAACAAAATTCCATTTTCCCCCAAAACAGAGGAATGGTATTAGTCAGGCACACACTAAAACATATTCACTAAATTAAATCCTTTGGTATGACCTGTTTTTGTGGTTGATCAGTCCAGAAAAAAAGGTCATACCTATTTAGATAAGAATTAAAAACAAATTAAGATACCCAGTTTGAAAAGATAAATTGAAAGGATATAAATGGCGAGGATAAATTTAAAATTTGGAGCAACTTATCTTAAAGTAACTGAAGTAAATTTCTATTCTTTGATCGTCTGTGTTTAAATTTCCAAAATGTTTCATCTCCAGGGTAGTATATAGGTCTGTTCTCTGGGGCAGGTCTTCTTTCAGTTGGTTTGTGCTTTTCTTCTATTAGGTCTTCTGTTATCTTTAGGGCGGTATATAGGTCTGTTCTCGAGGGCAGGTCTTCTTTCAGTTGGTTTGTGCTTTTCTTCTAAGGGTCTTCTGTTCATCATTGGCCAAGGTAAATCTACAACACTAAGAACAAAATTCCATTTTCCCCCAAAACAGAGGAATGGTATTAGTCAGGCACACACTATAATAAAAACATATTCACTAAATTAAATCCTTTGGTATGACCTGTTTTTGTGGTTGATCAGTCCAGAAAAAAAGGTCATACCTATTTAGATAAGAATTAAAAACAAATTAAGATACCCAGTTTGAAAAGAAAAATTGAAAGGATATAAATGGCGAGGATAAATTTAAAATTTGGAGCAACTTATCTTAAAGTAACTGAAGTAAATTTCTATTCTTTGATCGTCTGTGTTTAAATTTCCAAAATGTTTCATCTTCAGGGTGGTATATAGGTCCGTTCTCTGGGGCAGGTCTTCTTTCAGTTGGTTTGTGCTTTTCTTCTAAGGGTCTTCTGTTCATCTTCAGGGCGGTATATAGGTCTGTTCTCTAGGGCAGGTCTTCTTTCAGTTGGTTTGTGCTTTTCTTCTAAGGGTCTGCTGTTCATCATTGGCCAAGGTAAATCTACAACACTAAGAACAAAATTCCATTTTCCCCCAAAACAGAGGAATGGTATTAGTCAGGCACACACTAAAACATATTCACTAAATTAAATCCTTTGGTATGACCTGTTTTTGTGGTTGATCAGTCCAGAAGAAAAGGTCATACCTATTTAGATAAGAATTAAAAACAAATTAAGATACCCAGTTTGAAAAGAAAATTGAGATATAAATGGCGAGGATAAATTTAAAATTTGGAGCAACTTATCTTAAAGTAACTGAAGTAAATTTCTATTCTTTGATCGTCTGTGTTTAAATTTCCAAAATGTTTCATCTTCAGGGTGGTATATAGGTCTGTTCTCTGGGGCAGGTCTTCTTTCAGTTGGTTTGTGCTTTTCTTCTAAGGGTCTTCTGTTCATCTTCAGGGCGGTATATAGGTCTGTTTTCTAGGGCAGGTCTTCTTTCAGTTGGTTTGTGCTTTTCTTCTAAGGGTCTTCTGTTCATCATTGGCCAAGGTATATCTACAACACTAAGAACAAAATTCCACTTTCCCCCAAAAAGAGGAATGATTATTAGTTAGGCACTTATTTATAAATATTCATATTTATGTTCTCAACATTAAAAACGCACTATTAATAAATATAGTTAAAACCCCAAGTAAAATATTTATAGTATTTAAAAAGGGTGACAACATGTTAGTAAACACAAATACAATATCACCATATACCAGCCCATATATAAAAGACGGATCATACATATAAAAGACGTATTCTTGTCAAATTGTCAGTTTTGTTTGAACAGTCGGTTCATTAGTCTCGTTATATAAAAGACGGACACTTGTCAAATTGTCAGTTTTGTTTGAAAAGTCGGTTCATTAGTATCGTTATATAAAGATGGACACTTGTCAAATTGTCAGTTTTGTTTGAACAGTCGGTTCATTAGTATCGTTATATAAAAGACGGACACTTGTCAAATTGTCAGTTTTGTTTGAACAGTTGGTTCAATACTATCGTTATATAAAAGACGGACACTTGTCAAAGTGTCAGTTTTGTTTGAAAAGTCGGTACATTAGTATTGTTATATAAAGATGGACACTTGTCAAATTGTCAGTTTTGTTTGAACAGTCGGTTCATTAGTCTCGTTATATAAAAGACGGACACTTGTCAAATTGTCAGTTTTGTTTGAAAAGTCGGTTCATTAGTCTCGTTATATAAAGATGGACACTTGTCAAATTGTCAGTTTTGTTTGAACAGTCGGTTCATTAGTATCGTTATATAAAAGACGGACACTTGTCAAAATGTCCGTTTTGTTTGAACAGTCGGTTCATTAGTATCGTTATATAAAAGACGGACACTTGTCAAATTGTCAGTTTTGTTTGAACAGTCGGTTCAATACTATCGTTATATAAAAGACGGACACTTGTCAAATTGTCAGTTTTGTTTGAACAGTCGGTTCATTAGTATCGTTATACAGTTCCACTGTGAGACGTCGTAATCTTTCTTCTTTGGTCTTCTCCAGCACAGAGTAGTTCTTTAGTGTCCACCAAATCTTTGTTCTATTTTGCATGAGATGTTTCAAAATAAACAATTTCCTGGATCGGTTTGAATGTTACGGATGGGATTCCCAAATCACAGACAACGAGATGTACCTGATTATAATGAGGGGTGTGTATGTGGGGAGGTGGGGGGGGGGGGGGGGGGGCAGAGTGCAAAGGCCGGTAAACGCCAGTAAAATTGATAAAACAGAAGTAAAAAAAATCCGACAAAAACGTGCTGACAGGGTGTCTGATTCGAGGACAGTAATCGACACTGTGCAGCCGACTGGCTTGTACATGTAAGTGCAGACCAGCCTGCCTGGTGAAGCCGATAATTTGGCCAAGAAAATTAGCCTGTGGAAGTAGGTAGAGATTTATACAGCAGACAGAAGAGAGTCACTAATAACACACAATAAATATTGCTGTTCTTGCTGAAGTGAACTCAAAGAATCTAAACCAGTAAAAGACTTATTCACCACAAACATACATCAAAGTACCAAGCGCAGTGAATGCCAGAGCTTTAAAACAATGCATCTGAACCCAATAACCAACCAATCCAAAATGGATGACAAACAAAAAAGATTTCGTGCTAAGAAGACAAGGGTATGGCGACAGGATTTGCGTTCTCTTGATAATCGAACAGGTAGGACAAACTTGAATCCATTTAAATCCCTATCGAAGCTATTTTATGCCTATCTACCATATAGTCCTAACTTTACTATAGCATAAGCCCTACCCATTTGGTATGTGAAGATTCAAAGTCTGTCCTTCCCGAATGGATATCAAGAGAGACACCAGGCGTCACCCCAAGAGGAAATCTAAACCAGTTGTGAAAAAATTTGACCATAAAAAGCCCGCGCATTGCAAGGTCCATTTCATTGGTTGTTTCTATGGACAACGGTTGAAAACAATTTGGTTTCCATTGCGGTTGCGCGTCAATGTACGTATGTGTGGATGTTATATTGATGCTAGTAAGGCGTTCGACCGAGTGAACCAGTGATCCTTTTTTGTAATGTGCATGTACGTCTGGTCGGCCGGACCTGTCAACACTTATTTGTCCGGGCTGTATCTTCGTTACTATTCAACTGACAGCTATGATACTCACAGTGAATTTTCCTAGTATACAAAAGATGTGCACTGTCATGTTTATTCCGCCTTATACGATTCTGATTCAGAGTTATGGCCCTTTGAAATTTTGACGTAAAGTTTTTTGTCCGGGCTGTATCTTACTTACTATTCAACTGACAGCATTGATACTCACAGTGAATATTTCTTGTATACAAAATATGTGCACTATCATGTTTATATCGCGTTATACGATTATGTTGTAGAGTTATGGCCCTTTGGAATTTATACGTTAAGTTTTGTCCAGGCTATATTTCTGCTACTGTGCTGACAAATTCAATACTTTAGTGGATATCCTAGTGTGCCAGAGATGTACACTGTCAAATTTACTTTGACCAAAGAAACTGAAAATCAAAAGTGGTTGAATATTTCACTCTTGTTTGGTGCTAATGACTTTCTGAATAAACACTTACGAAATAAATCATCGATGACACTATTTTACGGGAATCGCATTATTTGACTGACAGTTGTAATACTCATAGTAAATATCCCTAGTTTCCCAAACCTACTTCATGTAGTATGAAGGACTATTCACCAGAATTCAGTGGTAATTGTCAACCTGATAATTACTGGACATATTTCGTTGAGGGGTCAAAGCACCTTTTAGGTGCTGCCTTTTATTAAAAATGTTGATTGATAGAGGCATTCCAATTGTATTTGTAAATTTCTTGTATCGGTGGTTAAAGTGGCATTAGCTGCCAAAAGGTTGATATTTTGACGTTAAAACAGAATGTTGAAATTATTGGCTATAATACTCAGGACGTATAATTCAGAAGCTTTTCAGCGCTTCTAGTTTCGAAAATGTACGATAAAATATTGTTTTGAACTAACTTTGGCTTGGAATGAATGAATGGTCGTCCCGGTTATTTGAATTTTGTTTACTGTTCGATCACGTTTTCGGTTCATACAGGCAACATACTGTATGTATTTTCCCCATTCCAACGTCAAATTATGAAAAAAGTGTGAATTTTGGCAGCTCATGCCACTTTAACCACACGGAATTTTGCAGTAAGATGGGGTTCTTCAATGTCACCATTTTTTAAAAGTATCCAATGGAATTAGGCAAGGTGGTTTCTGGTATACTGTCACCCTGGATGTAACTCTTAGCAAGGCTGGGGTAGGGTGTAATATAGCTGGTAACTTTGTCAATCATCTACTGTATGCAGATGACCTCTGTTTGCTATGTCCTTCTATTAATGCTCTATGTGGGATGGTTGCCAGTTACCAACGAAAGGTCGTGGGTTTCCTCCCACAATAAAACTGGCAACGCCGCCATATAAGTGAAATAATCTTGAGCGCGGCGTAAAACACCAAACAATCAATCAATCAATCTATTAATGCTCTCCAACTCTTGTTAAATTGCTGTTCAGAGTACGCGGCATGCCATGATATTTTATATAATAGTTCTTAGACGGTATGCACTTTGTTCAAGCCAAGGTGGTTCAAGGGCCGTGAATCACCCTATTTGCAGTTGGACGGTACCAAGCTACAAATACCTACATGTAGGTCATATAATATCTCATTCTATGCCAGATAATGAGGACATTTTGGTCCAGAAACGGTTTGATTGATTGATTGTTTGGTGTTTTACGCCGCGCTCAAGATTATTTCACTTATATGGCGGCGTTGCCAGTTTTATTGTGGGAGGAAACCGGGCTCTGTGCCCGGAGGAAACCCACGACCTTCCGCTGATAACGTCCAGAAACGGAAACTGTGTGTTATGGCAAACGTACTGTTACATAGATTATGCCACTGTTCTGAATTCTATTCAAATCATACTGTTGTAATATATATTGTTGCTCTCTCTGGAGGTTGTTTTCGCAAACTGTGTGGAGTTCCATTGGAGTTATGTATCATAGTTCATTTAGGTGGTTATTAAAATACAGTTTTCGCTGTAGCGTAATGTTTCTAATGAAAACGAAGCGAAACAAAATGGTTGCCAGCGGCCATTTTAACATGCAAACGAGCCAAAGAAATAGATGTTGCACAACTAGACCGTAGGGGGAACGTATGTGTGAAATTTAAAAAAAAATCCGACCAGCAGTTATCTTGGAATCGCGATCACAAGAGAGAAAAGTGATAAAAAGAAGAAAAACATTATTATTGCCTAACGGCCATTTTATATGAAAAAAATGACCCCAAAAATTTAAAATTGCAAATGAGCGAAAGAAATAGATACTGCACAACTTGACCATATGGGGGAAATTTGATGAAGATCTGCGTAAAAAATTTACGAAGACTCTTTCATTACTTTGGGGAAACCGTGATAGAAAGAAGGAAAACAAAATGGCCAGCGGTCGCCATTTTGTATATGCAAATGAGCAAAAAAGTGCATAGTGCACAGTGAAGCCGTATGGTTAACACGTGTACAAAATTTTACGAAGATCCTTGCATTACTTTAGGAGAAAATTGATATAAGGAAGAAAAAGGAAATGGTCGTCTAGCGGCCATTTACATATACAAATGAGCAAAAATGTGCATAGCGAGCGACAAGACCAGAGGGTTAACGTGCGTACAAAATTTAACGAAGATCTTGATGTTACTTCAGGAGAAAAGTGATAAAAAAGAAAAAGAAAATGGTTGCCAGCGGCCATTTTAATATGCAAATGAGGGAAAAAAATAGATGTTGCACAACAAGTCTATGGGGGAAACTTACATGTGAAATTTTAAGAAGATTTGACGAGTAGTTCTCTTGAAATCGCGATCACTAGAGAGAAAAGGGATAAAAAGAAGAAAAACAAAACGGTTGCCTGGCGGCCATTTTAAATAAAAAATCCGACCAAATTAATAGATGTTGCACAACTAGACCATATGGGGAACCAACACAAAAACATTTCATCAAGATCGGCCTGGTGTTTTTCTAGATTCCGCTATCCCAAACTATGCAGATAAAAATAAAAAAAATGTCCGCCAGCAACTAATATTATGCAAATGAGCAAAAAAAAATAGATGTTGCACAACCAAACCATAGGGGGAACCTGTCTGGGAAATTTCCTGAAGATCCAACAAGCAGTTTTCTTGGAACAGCGATCACAAGAAAAGTTTACAGACACCGGACGACGGACCACATGCTTCAAAAATAGTCCAGGCACGGTGCAATTAGAACATATCTTTTAAGAATCTGCAGTTTCCAAGTTTATCTGGTTTTAACGTCAGTTTTCACTTCCCCACCAGCCGATTATTTTCAAGGAACCGGTGATGCTTTTCAATGCCCTTCATTGCATAATGCAATATATTCACTTTTAATATTTTGTCCTTCGTGAAAATCGTCCTGAAATACTTAATGATAAATGTTTTCCTAATGATAGAAGAAAACTATCGCAAACAATCCTTTCAAAAGACTTTTAAAAGTTGAGATCTTTTGTCTTGCTCTATCATAAAGGTTTATTAAAAATAGGAATTTAGTTGATGAATTTTAGTCTGCTTTCGATTTTTTCTACGCAACACAAAAACCATACACATGTTTATGTTTTGTAGGTTACAAAACCTACATATTGTAGATTGTGAGATGGAGTTCAAAACCATGTTGTTTGTTATAACTGTGCTGTTTTGTTTTAACCGTGTTGTTTGCTAATGTTAGGCTGTGAGATGGAGTTTATAACCTTGTTGTTTGTTAATTGTAGGTTATGAGATGGAGTTATAACCGCATTGTTTGTTAATTGTAGGTTATGAGATGGAGTTTATAATCGTCTTGTTTTTATGTTTGTTTCGTAGGTTTTTCTGTGCCGTGAGGGGACCAAAATTTATGGGGTTCAATCTCAATCTACCAAAATGTTCTTGCCATAGTTAAGATGCGTGACCATTGTCAATGTATTACAAAAGGATTCCGGAAAAATCTACTGACCAAGGCTAAGCTCCTGTCCGTCTTCAACCTAATGAAATATGATAGGTTTAGTTTATTATAACAATTTATGGGGTATAACGGTCTAAAGGATATACCTCTTTTTAACACATTTAGAAACTTGTCTCCATAGTTATTTTAGACAAGAAGATTACTCTGTGCCCGTGTTTTAGTGTTCATAAATTTATATAAATGGCGGTGGACGTTTGAACCAGCCTTACAGATTATCATTTACCAGAATGTCCATATAAACTGTAGACATTTAAGGGCAATGCATTGTAGGGAGAAGAAGGACTCCAGTTTAAACTGTATGAGATGAAAATATGGTGTATAAAAACAGGTCCCCAGGATATGATTTGGTTTATTTCTAATCGACTCTTAAAAGTGCTTAGACGGAAACATCAATGCTGCTTATTATACGGCTGTCGTGTGTGTTCTTTTCAGGTATATTTGAGACCTTGTTGAGAAACGGATGTCATATAGACATTAGCGAAATGGATAAATAAAACATCTAATTGAATATCCTTCGGTCAGTAGTACATGTTCCTTGCAAAACGGATTTCTTTACAAACTCTCTTTCAATTTTTTTTGTAAACGATGCCCTCGTGCTTTGGATCTTTTAGTTAGAATATTAAGGTGAAGTAGAATTAAGATTACTCAAGTAAACGAGTCATTGATCTAAAGTTAGCAGTTGGTATGCAAAGGGCATTTGTAAAATTGCACATCACATACTGGGGAATAATTCCTGTTTTGAGAAAAAATACTGTTGATGTTCGGCATTGGGCATTCTTTGTTCGCTGTTATCCCATATTTGGCATAATTATGCCCAGCTAATACCACGGAATCCGGTTGAAATCTGAGCAAAACACACTATCACTGATAAAAAAATACAATTTGAATGAGAATAAAATGGATTGGATATTTTTCACGGAAGAGGATAGCTGTCTTATCAAAGTCTGGCACTGGTTACTTTCCCAAGAGAAATCCGAACTTTTAAGTACCTCGTAATAAGTACGGATAATAGGATTCGTATGCATTCTTTGACTCTTCTGATAAATACTCACAGACAGAACACTATCGTCGATTTTTGGGCAGCTGAAACTGGAAAGGCTGCGCATCTTTAAAGTAAAGAGACTACCCAATTGAATTGAAAATTCATTTTTGCAACATGATGACTTAAAGATTTGAATTAATTATTTTAGGTTCTGGTCGCCTCAGTGGCTCAGCTGGTTAGCGTTCGATCAAATAACAATTCAAAATTTTCAGATTTTTCATTGGCTCACTCCATATATTAAAGAACATACCTTATGTATAGAAATTTACTTTCTTGTTACGATGAACCAGTTGGCATTGGGCCAGAATTGCACAGACAAAATATATAGACTATTGTCTAACTATTAAGACACTGCCGATCCGTAAAAAATATAGTCCAGGCGCGGTGCTATTAGAACATTATTTTTTTACGAATCTGCAGTTGCGAGGTGTTTATCCGGTTTAAACGTCAGTTTTCACTTCCCCTTCTGCCGATTATTTTCAAGGAACCGATGATGCGTTTCAATGCCCTTTATTGCATAATGCAACATATTCACTTTTAATAGTTTGTCATTCGTGGAAATCGTCCTGGAATACACAATGATAAATGCTTTCCTAATGCTAGAAGAAAACTGTCGCACACAATCCTTACAAAATACTTTTATAGTTGAGTTATTTTGTCTACCTCAATCATAAAGGTTTATAAAAAAAATGAAATTTAGTTGATGAATTTTAGTCTGCCATAATTTTTTTCTACGCGACACAAAAACCATACATATATAAATGGCGGTGGACGTTTAAATCAGCCTATCATATTATCCTTTACCAGAATGTCCATATAAACTGTGGACATTTAGGGGCAATGCATTGTAGGGAGAAGAAGGACTCCAGTTTAAACTGTATGAGATGAAGATACGGTGTATGGAACAGGTCCCCAGGTTATATGATTTGGTTTATTTCTAGACAAATCTAAAAGGTGCTTAGACGGAAACATCAATATTGCTTATAATACGGCTGTCGTGTGTGTTGTTTTCAGGCATATCTGAGACCTTGTCGAGAAACGGATGTCATATAGACATTAGCGAAATGGATAAATAAAACATCTAATTGAATACCCTTCGGCCAGTAGTACATGTCCCTACCAAAACGGATATCTTAACAAACTCACTTTCAGCTTTTTGTAAACAATTCTCTCGTGCTTAGCATCTTTTGGATAGAATATTAAACTGAAGTAGAATTAAGATTACTGCAGTAAACAAGTCCTTGATCCAAATGTGTGTATTTGGGCATTTTGAAGATAGTATTTAATAAACAAACGTTCTTCTTAAGGGTGGGCGTTTGTTGACTCAGCCGGCAAAGCAATGGTATATTCGCCCGATACAGGCTTTCCATCAATGGGTATCGGGTTCAGACTCCACACAGACAAGAAGAAATAATTTAAACATTTCTGTAGGTTTTTTCACTCAGTATTTGTTAAATGTCAGGGTTTTCTCTGGACAAAGATCCCAATTTTCTCTATCGCCAAATTAGCAAAAACGTCGCGTAAACTGTTCCAACATGAGACGGCGGTATACCAGATCATTCCTTTAAAGGTATGATCTGAAATGATCTCGTTATTCTTGAAGGAGTTAGGTAGGGTGTCTATTTTGCTAGAGACCTATTTGGTTGCCCTTTTTTAGTTTCCCACAATCCGTAGTATGAAGTAACAACAAAAAACGGATATGCAGTTCAAAATTTATGGAGTCTTTAATAGCAATTAATGCTTTTTTGTTTCTAAATCCTGTTCAATCTGTCGACCAACATGCATGCGTTATCCATACAAAACAGATTTTCAAACCCAAGGTTTAAGATGGTGTAGCTACACTGAGAAAGAGAGAACTTAAATCGTACATAAAATTAACTTCAACTGTTCAATGATCATTTCTTTGGCAAAAGCTTTTAACAAATAATAAATATTCCACATACTCCAATATAATTATGATAAAATATACAATATATCAGTTCTTGGATTTAGTACAAATCAGCAATGACACGTCTTTTGTTGTCAAAATTTGTTTCTAAATTACCAGCCCAGATTTTACAGCTTAAAGCATAAACAAACACACCAATTGTAACTAATGTAGCCGTCTGCAAATAGTCATACTTGTGTTTGAATAAACAATGTAGAAGTTTTGGAGGTTATTATACAGAATAGAATCAATAACCGTTTGTAAATTAGTGAAGTCGTGTAATATGTATTCCAAAATTATATATATTAGGTTAACCATGGCAGGATCCATTCCAAATTGATAATACCAGTTGATGGTTGTACAAATACAGTTTGCAGTATACGTATTCCAAAATTTGTAGTTTTTTGCACCAATAGCACATATCTTTTTTGCCATAATTTCATCCTTTTAATTTTGCTAAGTATTTCACAGAATCCAAAATAATCCTCCAGAAATCACACTGCTTTGTTTTGTCCATAAAAGACTAACATCAACCCACGTTGACGTTGCAAACGCCACATGTATAATCGAATAAACCTAAAAGGAGATTAAGGATTTTTACAACAATATTTGTAGTATTCAAATGGGTATGTGAAAACATTCATATCCTTAATAGACGCCCTTAAAGAAAATATTTTACTGAACCAAGCAAAATTCAAACAATCATAAGATAATTCTTACAGATGTATATCAGAATGAACAAAGAAACACCATGGAATCATCTTTGGTATAGACGTATAATCCAATCGAAATCCAGTATATTGGGAGTTGGTGAATAATGGACATTTGTAAAATTGCACATCACGTACACAGGAATGATTTCTGTTTTATGAAAAAATACTGTGGATGATAAAGACGACATGCATATTTTGGCTATTCCTTGTTGGGATAATTCCTATTTTGAGGGAAAATACTCTTGATGTTCGGTATTGGGCATTCCGTGTTCGCTGTTATCCCATATTTGGCATAATTATGCCCAGCTAATGCCACGGAATCCGGTTGAAATCAGAGCGAAACACACTATCACTGATAAAAAATCCAATTTGAATGAGAGTACAATGGATTAGATAATTTTCACGGAAGAGGATAGCTGTCTTATCAAAGCCTGGCACTGGTTACTTTTCCAAGAGAAATCCGAACTTTTAAGTACCTCGTAATAAGTACGGATAATAGGATTCGTATGGATTCTTTGACTCTTCTGATAAATACTCACAGACGGTACACTATCGTCGATTTGCGGGCAGCTGAAACTGGAAAGGCTGCACATCTTTAAAGTAAAGAGACTACCCAATAAAATTGAAAAATCATTTTAACTGGTACAACATGATGACTTGGAGATTTAAATTAATCATTCTAGATTCTCGAGGCCTCAGTGTCTCAGTTAGTTAGCCTCTCATCAATGCGGCGTGGGTTAGAATCCCACTCGGGCGCTCGATACATTAAATAACATCCCTTATATGTAGAAATTTACTTTCTTCTTACGTTGAACCAGTTGTCATTGGGCCTGAATTGCTCAGACAAAATATATATGAAGTGGGCCTTAAAACCAGTTGGCGTTTGTCAAATAATACCGGAATCTACTTGGCTGCTCACACGATGTGTCACGATATGACGGTCACGTGTCGGATTCATCATCCAATCGTGGTAAGATATGTGTGACGTCAGCTTTAATCTCAATTGTAGTATCCACACAAGTAGCTTTCCGATAGGCCTGAAATAGAACATTGTATACCCTGAAAATCAGTCCGACATATGTTGTGAAAAAGCTTATTCTAAAGCAGAATACTTTTTGTTTTTAGGTGGGACGTTAAATCAAAATGTGTGCCTGGTAAGTAATGTTTTTCATCGAAACTCAAGTTTGTTATTATAGCTATAGTAATCTAGATTACAGTTGTATGAAATGATCTTCACAAATTTCTCTACCAATTACAATAATTAAGGATTGGTACTAAGATATACAAATGTACCTCAGCAAAACATCAAGTTGGAATTAGTCTCAGGTGCTTTGGAAACCGATTATCACTTTTAGATGAAGCAATAAATCCTAGATTTGTAATCATTTAACTTAACTTGAACCTAATTTATCAATCTTTGTCACCAGGAAACTTACAAAATAACAAGGCGCCGATGACAGCCAACAAATTGGACAGAATAAACACCACATGAGGCTGCAGTCGAACACGTGACTACCAGTCTTATGATCAGTAATATATATCCGGCTGTTGAAACATCGAGTAGCAAAGTGTTCGTTTAATCCGGGCATTGCACCAAGATAGTCGTTGTACCACGTGGTCAGCACCTCAGAGAAATCCATCTGATTAAAAAAAATACAAGGATGTTTTTAATCTGCAATTCTCACATAGAGTAAAATATACCTTAAGAATCTTCAACTTGAGAGGTTTTAATGGGTTGGGTTGGGAGGGGTAAAAATAGCAGAACTGACATATATTAAGATACAACAAACAACTTTGCAAGTGTAAGAAAAAAAAAAGAGTTCCGTGGGACGCTTTTCTCTTTAGTATTTATCTATTCCAAACCAAGTGCGATCTCTAACGCAAATTCGCTAAAAACATTCTTTACAAAGTAGTCCCATTGGTACTTACCATGACACAGAACCTTCTCTGACCAGAAAGCAATTTACAGACAGAATCCACCATTAGATCTATATAACGACGTATTGACGGATGATATGTGTTGACCAGGACGGCAATGGTAGCTAGAATAAAAAAAATCCAATTCAATTTAATGCCTCGTGAAGAAAAACAAATATAAAGCAAAAACGGATAAACAGTTTAAGTGAAACGTGAAATACGTTTAGTTAAATGCTATATGATTTCTCACAAACACACATTTAGGTAGGTAATTATTTGTCATTTGATTGATTCATTAGCTATCTATTATCATGTAACAGCAAATTATAAAAATCCCGGAAAGTGTTCTTGAGATTTTTTTCGGCCAAAAGTTTTTTCTAACTCATGGTATGAGTATTATTTTATGAGGATACGTTTAGTCGATAGTAATTAATGTAATGAGAAGTAAGCCACATGCATTTATGTGGCATATTGTTACCCTGCTTTCTAAATAAGTTCGTTTTTAAACTCTTAATCGCCCAGTATGTTCTTAAGAATAATGTTCACAATTATGAATAGAACAAGCCCTTGGACTTTATTCCCGACCACACTACTGATATATTGCACATATACTTTGTATTTCTATTTTTGTTGAATAAATTAAATTAAAAATTGAAATTGAACTTAAACAGGCTACTAAACTGTTTTAGAAATGTCACTTTCCATTGTAATCGTAAATTCGAAAAAAAAACAGTGTTGATTTTTAGGATTGAAAATTGAATAACAAATCTGATATGTTCACCTTCCCAAGTGGCAGCTCTATCCGACCCATCTCTATGTATAGTCTTGGTATGGACAACTTTACTCCTCAGCAATATCCGCTTTGAGATGAGCTGAGCTGCCAAGGCCGCTAACTCTATTTCACTGGACACTTGAAACACCCTGGAGAATATAGTATACAAATCTGAGTACTGTTTTGTTCTAATTACAAAAACAGACAATATAAATACGAACTTATCTTCGCTTTAATTTTTATTTTGTAAAAACATACTAGCATTTCATGACCATTATGATAGATTTTTTTTAGAATTCTACGAGGCGACAATCCTATCAAGTTACATGTGATAACGCTTGTCATTAACACACACTGTTATTCTTAATTACGGACAGCTTTAAATCAGCGTCGATGCCTATTACTTTTTTTATTTTGACATTGTTTTATTAAGTTTTAATAAGGAAGTTGAATCAGCCAAGTAAGCGATTAGGTTTTAGCATATATCTTCAGAAAAAGTATGCAAAATCGACATTTAAACAGGGGATGTTTGTAGTGTGTATGTGCTTGAGAAATACGTGTGGGTATCTTAAACATATCGGGTTTCTATTTTCAAATGCATTTTGGCCAGTTTGATGGAATGAGGGTGATTTGTACAAACATTGTCAGGATTATAGGTAACTTATTATATGTGTTTGTTTCGATATAACACATTTGTGATGAACTAGTGCTTAATACATGGTTTGGTAGAACCAACTAGTTTTTCAGAATGTGGAATTGTATGTTCATCAAAAACATCTATCGCATTAAATTAAAAATATCGCCTCAAAAGAGTTTTAGAGAGAGAAATAATGCTTGGTAAACTGAAAATATCTAAATTAATTTGAGGGACGATTTAAATGCAGCCTTTGATTAGGTGTCTACACAATACACTAAAAACAGCAAAGCAAAGCCGAACTTACCAGTCTGTTGGATTATCGTTTTCGTCCAGACTATCTCTGGTTAAATAGAGAATTTCGGACGGATCGTAATGGAGTTTTCCCTGACGGTAATCGAACAAATTGTAGAGCAGACCTGGGTTAACAGTAAACTCTGCCCAGCAGGCCACTGCAATAGGCGGTAAATCCTCGTCTCCCATCCTGACTACATCTTCCCTAGGAGGCTGATGACCACTGACTGGAAGATGAAGTCTCCAGCCGTATTTTATACCTCCTTTAAACTCACTGGCAATTACCCAGACTGATATGTTTATCATATTAACCGACGAGGATAGAATGGCTTACATATCAGACAGTACCAATTGATCACACTCACAGAAAATATTAAATCACATTTCGTATTCTGGCTAATTTGACATCTTCAATAAGAATCAGATAAATTATTACACTTCAATAGCTTGACATCATCTTTTCTTCAATTTCCGCCAGCTCACTCTTACCTCTGGCTGAGTAAATCTGGAATAAGAACATTTTCAATCGATTCCATCTTATTTCTTATCAATCATATATGTTTTCTTTTAATTAAGACCAGAACTTATTCACAGGCAATTGTTATGAGATCAGCGAAAAGAAAAAGGCCTAGATAAAATGTTATTCAAATGTTTAGTTATGATTTAAGTATAATCCACAATTCAAAAACAAGTGAACTGGGAATCCGTAGGCTTGTACAAAAAAATCAACTAAAAACTGTAGGTAAATCTCGACATCACACTTTGGAATACCAAATCAACCCAAGACGCACTTAGGAATAACCCCAGTTTACATTGTATATTATACGATAATTGAAATATAACATTATAGATGTTAATTCTTACATAATTATCTTTATTTGACAAATCAATGAAGGGCAATTGACAGACTCTAGGTCAAGATACATTCTATCTCACTCACTGGTTTTAATCTTTTAAATTCATTTCGGCAAATTTTATAAACATTTTGATTTATAATGAATTATCTCATACATAAGACATCAAAAGACATCCGTTAACAGTCCAAAATGTTTATGTGGAGAATACTTCGTAAGGGTTTAAACCAATAAACGAATAAAAAGAATGGTTTTAGAGTAGAGTTGTTATCATGAAACGTCCTATATGGTCACCACAAATTCAATGAACTGTCGTTTTTGTCCGGCAATTCATTTTGAGATTCCGACATTCAAAGAATAAAAATGACACATTTAGACTTGTTCTTGGCGTTTAGTCGCTAACCAATAATATTCCTGTTTGCTTACCCCAAATTCTTAACGAATGGAATTGATAAACGTCCATACTTATTGACTGCGAAGACTGAAGGTCAACGGAAACCCACAACGAACTTAGCCAGTATGTCATTTTAACTCTCACGTTCAGGTTCAGAGATCAGATAGATGGTTTTGTCAAGAATATTTTTTAGAAGATGTTCTTGCATTATGAGATCAAAAAGCATAATATACAGAAAAAGGGCAAATAAAAAGGGGAAAGGTTTACCTTTATCGATCGTGGTTTAGATCGGGGGAATATGATCAATAGCTTCATTTGTCACGCTTGTCTGTTCACATAACGTAGTAATTTCTCACTAACCCTTTATAATCTTCTTATGACGGACGAATGAAAGATTGTGGTATTTGATGATACAAATAGCCAAGGTAAAACCGTTTTCTAAAACTTGACTTTCTCTTTATTCGTTCGATGAAATTTTGCTTTTCTGCTAAGTGTTATTCTATATTTATGATCATAGTTATTCTCTAGTGTGTGCAGATCGATTACAAGTGAGATTTCAATATTATAAGTTTAAACAAATAACCTACTTTTAATAAATGGATAATTTGTTGTGTAATCTTGCAGAAAACTGCTTTAATTTGTGACCAACAGATCGCAGATTGATGATTTGCTGCCTATCTTAATAATGTACCAATTAGGCATTCGCTAACTTTATACGAAATGAGATATTTCTTTTAGAAATAAAGCAGAATATATTGATTTGTGTGTTCATATTTAAGTCTGAATTTTTTGTTTGGGCGAGTTTATCGCCAAAATATAATGCTCATATTGTCCAACAGAGATGGAACGTTATGCTCTCGCAACAAATGGTCAATAATGATTTTAGGGTACGAGCAGCTTGGTAACATCTTAGAGATTATAGTTTTTATAAAAAAGATTGAACTCAATGATCCCCGTGGAATTTTGATAACAGCTCATTTCCCTAAAAGGAACCAATCAAACTAATGGCGACTGTTTGAGAAAAAATGTTTTGTGGGTCGTTTATGTTTTATCTAATGTGTTCAAATCTGCATCCTTTGCATCCTTTGCACATATCTCCCACTGATGTTGCACACAAACTACAAACTGATATTGAACCAGAGATAACGAATTAAGCTTACCGAAATACTTCTGTAGTTTTATGAAAATATCAACTGAATACTTATCCTGACAAATATTCGAAAGCAATCCCATTTGTCGTAACTGGACACAAAAACAACATATTCCATTCACCGGGTGTTATTCCTTAAGCATAGAATTCTGTCAAAGTTGTTCCATTGGCAAATGAGGTATTCCCTTTAAGTAACAGTATTTCGTCTTCGTGTTCAACTTCACACTCAATTCTTTCGGGATAATTGTCGCATTTTCTACATTACCTTCTAATAGCACCCAAAACTTCTTCCACAAATAACCCATTCACTATTTTAGGGAAACTTTGAGCGATATGTACAATGTTTTTTTTTCTATAAAGGCTAAACAAAAAGTAGCCACAAACCGTTTAGCTTCTGTTAATTAGTTAACTCTTAAGAAACTTGCTCTATCTTACCTTAATTTGTTTTATGGATTCTCTGTAAGAATAAGTTTTGGGTCCACAGGGAAATTGTAATATTATTGGTACAATGGTAATGCCATAAGGTCTGGCTATACATAATTATTAACACGGTCCACAGCAACGGTTAGAGATATGTTGGTAATACTAATGTTAAGTACATGTAATTATAAAGGTATCACAACCCAGTTAGTTTAGTTCGTTATTTCGTGCTGATGTTCATTTATTCCTCATTGGAATGGAAGCTACTTTTAAACAAACAGACAATACGTAGTCATAACGATGTTAGATACTTGTTATCGACGTTATATGACCAATATCATTAATGACCACGCTTGGCTGTTCTCGTAGCGTGGTAATTTGTGACAAATCCCCTTCAATACTCTTATTACGGATTAAGTCAAGAGTGATGTTGATTCGTGATTCAAATATCAAAGGTAAACCAACCTTTTTTGGCGTCCTTGAATATTATCTCGCTTCTTTGGATTTTAATTATCGCCGGTAATTTATAAATGGGAGAGTTTAATTCCAAAGTATATAAGCTGATTGCTCTGTCGTAAGCGTTTGGTAAAGATCCTATGGGCGTACTTTTCCCGGGTCTATATTGACTGCTTCATAAAATATATGGGATGATATTGGAATATTTTCCAAAAGAACCTTCAACCCGCTATGTATGTAAACTCGTCCTCCAAAAATGAAGCAATCAAACTAATGGCGACTGATGTAGTAAGCGTTTGATAAAGAACATTTGGGCGTGCTTTCCCCGGGTCTATACTGAGTGCTTCAGAAAATCTATGGGATGATATTGGAATATTTTCCAAAAGAACCTCCAGCCCTCTATGTATGTAAACTCGTCCTCCAAAAAGAAACCAATCAAACTAATGGCGACTGCTTTGGGTTTTTTTTTTGTTGTCTTTTTTGTTGGCAAATCATTTTTTTAGACCTATTTTTCATATTAGACGCTCTCATGCTACAGCAAAGTTTACCCTAATAATATGTTTTGTAACATTAGATAACTAACTGATGTTAAACATACCCGAACACAAATCGCATTGATTTATTTAATTGCAAATGTCAATTTAGTATTATCTCGTAATTAATGACAATCTACGAATAAAGTCACCGTAAAAGCATTTGGCACCATATTTTCGTCAAAAGATATCACACTTGACTGGTGTAGTTCGTGTCGACAAATTAATCTTAAGAGGATTATATAGGAAGTCTGACAGATTAACATGTTATGAGAACAGACAAGCGTGGAAAGGAAAACCTTTGGTCAAAATATGACAAGGTAATGTTCGTTGGTGGTTACTAATTATTATTACCACATATTTTATTTAAAATAATGCTATTTTGGTTAATATTTTTTAAAAAATCTATACATTGATTGATTTATTTCTTTCATCAATGACGCCTCCTTGCAATCTTTCGAACAACACTTGGTTTTTTCGATTAACAAGAAATAGCGGGCAATTGGAACTTAATAATAAAAAACACAAATAGAAACTATCAGCCTGAACAGATTGAACACGAGACCAGATAGTACAACAAAGCTTTGTTAGACTTAATATCAGCTCATGAAAGTAACAAGATCCCTTCTGCCTGAAGGACGAAATATTTTATTTGAAAGAAAACCCTCAGATCTTTTGTAACACTAGATGCAGTTTCTAATAGTCCTTGGCGAAAACCATGTTTTATGTCTTAGTCTTGGAAAGTATCTGCCTGGGGAGTGTACACAAAAAAATATGCAATAAAGAGCTTCAAAGCATTTCTCCGACCGAACTAAATTTATTCTTATTAAAGCATTTACGGTGGTCGTTTAAGGCCAGCATTTTGACAAATCATCAAATTGTTAGAAAGCATTTGGGTTTTTATTATATTGTTGTCTTGAGTTTACCAATTCTAATATACCAAATTGTAAAATACAAGAAGATTTGGAAATTACTCTGTTGATAGTCGCTGTAGAACGGAAAATAATTGCAGGTTATCACATGCCGTTTTTCATATCATACCCCATATCAGCCCGAAACCTCCATATCAGCCTGAGGGCCGAAGGCCAGAGGGTTGATATGGGTCGAGGGCTGATATGGGGTATGATATGAAAAATGGCATGTTATAACCTTTTTATCATATATCATAATATATTGAAAAAAAACAAAAACAAAAAAAGTATTCATTATGGGTTAATTTGTTTTTATTGTTGTAACTTGAGAAGATATGAAAAGAAAAACCGTTGAGAAACTATTAATTTAATGAAGAAAACAATGAAAAACAACCAGCAGACAGAAATCACTGTTATTCACTGTCAGAGTCAATAACTCGGATTCTTTGCCGTTTGCTAGAGGGCGGCTTTGGGTGATCACAGGGATTTTTTTAATGTAGCTTAGCCTAGCAGACGACCCAAAGGGAGGTAACTTTAATCCAAAGATGTTGATATGGATTTTCGGACCGGTCTGATATGGCTGATATGGATTTTCAGACCGGGCTGAGATATAGGTGCTGTCAGGTATATGATAAAGTAAGATATTTTGACTTTGTTTGAGACAGTTACCACTTTGATGATCTACTCGATTTCACAATATTGTAACGTTTTTGCCGTTTTCGGACGGAGAAAAACGGAAGAAATAAAACAGGTGACGCAGGAAACCAGGGTTAAATTCCAAATGAGCAATAGTTTATTTTGAGTAAAACAATTCCTAGCGGTAGGATAAAATATAAAGCTCCTAGGGTAAAATATCAGTAGGCCCTTTCAGTATTACTATGGATGCCATCGGTAGACACTAGAATTTACTCTGCGCTAAATCGAGTGAGAACAAGGTAGGCAGACTTCTAATATGTATAAAAACTATTACAATTTGACTCTGCTTTTCTTGTTACCTGTTTCAAACTTCTTGTCTTACTAGGTCCGTAGAATTAATGATTTGAGAGTTTTGAACCGCTATCAAAAAATATCTATAGCAGCCGATGCGCGTATGAACATGGCACAAAAAGTTCCCGAAAAGCCCACAACAAGTAGGGCTTACATTGTGAAAATAGTAATCTACAATTACCGAAAAATAGTAATTACAAATGTTATGATCATCAAAATAAATTAATACAGTTACATTCTGTAAAAAACATTAGCAGTTGTGGCGTAGGTTTCTAGGTCACTACCGCAAACAGTACGTCAAAGCTGCTGACCAAAACAGTAGGAAGGATTACGGTCCCAAAAGAAATATGCCTCTGACTTTGACAAACCACAACTGCTACAAGCTAAAAACCATTTTAAAAGGACAGTACAAATTAGTGTTATCATTTTCATTAAATTATTTACAGTACTCAAAATAGAATAAACATTTAGGTAACAACATCAACAACATATTATTTGTCATGGCAGTTCAATGTAGGGGGAAATTCAAGACATATATATTACAATATTTAGTAAAATATATCATTTAACTGTCGATTGATCTACAGTCATTATGTCTTGAGCTCCTGGAATAAAATTGCAGGTTACAGATGCAGGTCGTTGAAAATCGATAAATTTCCATTTTATACAGTAAACAATTCCCTTGTTTTTCCCAGGATGTGAAATTTAAGAAATGGTGTTATTTGCTTGCTGCATTACTCCGATTTGAATCTGCCTTGCATAATGTTAAATGATTTTTGTCAAATATGAAAACACAGTGCCTCCGTTTTTTCATCATGAATTATTAGAAAACTAAGCTCGACCAAAAAATTAAATTTGATGCACATTATAAGCAGCCAGTACAGGTCAACTGACTAGACTCCCAACATTACTGTATACATTGCTAAACGTAGAAACGATGGAATTGAAAAGTAAACTCCATAAAGAAAAATTTAATGCCAGACGTTGTGTATTGGCAAATTGTACCAAATTTTATAGAAGTGGGATGTCTGTTTTTTTTTTATTGAAAAGGGAACTCCTATATATTCCTGCATCAACCTTTGCAGATTGATTGCAGTGATACTGCTTGGGAAATTAAACCCAATATTTCTGACAAACTAGCGTTGAAACAGATGTTAGCCGTTGTCATCGAGGACAAATTTAGATACACAACCATTGAGGCGGGATTAAAGAAGTTTCACTCTTCTTAGATTGTCTGGATTTACTGACGTTAAATCATAATCAGCTTTTAATGAAACTTTTTTTAACTTTAATTCAGGCCCATCTTTGTGTTCTTTTTCATAACAATGTTGAATAATTGGCATAACACGTAT
This sequence comes from Lepidochitona cinerea, assembly GCA_963971465.1. Lineage (NCBI taxonomy): Eukaryota > Metazoa > Mollusca > Polyplacophora > Chitonida > Tonicellidae > Lepidochitona > Lepidochitona cinerea. Next base: position 12,157,675 of record OZ020565.1, read on the forward strand.
TGGACAGTTGTAAGATAGTGCCATGAAAACTTAAAGTGGCATGAGCTGCCAAAATGTTGATATTTTCACATAGGAACAGAATGTTGAAATTATCGGTTATTTTTCTCAAGACGTATATTTCAGAAGTTTTTTAGTGCTTCTAGTCTCGAGAATGTGCGATACTAACTTTGGCTTAGAATGAATGAATGATCGTCCCGGTTATTTAAATTTTGTTTACATTTTGAACACTATTTCGGTTCGTATGGGCCACATACTGTATGGATTTTCCTCATTCCAACGTCAATCATTAAGTTTGTCGACGGCCTTCAAAGCGTCTTACTGTCGTGACGATCAGAAATTATGAAAAAAGTGTGAATTTCGGCAGCTCATGCCACTTTAAAATCGAATCATTTAGGTTTGTGGTTTGCCTTAATGTCATGTGGTTTTTAGAACTTTTAAAAAAAAAACACTTTGATTAAAGTCAAATTGAACACTGGAATTTTCTTGAAAAAAAGTTGGATATTATTCTTGTTTCTCCAATCTATACAACAAAGTAGTGAAAACTACAATACATATAATAAGAAGTTCTCCATAGCTATACCGTCCTTTACCTTGGATGAACAACACGAGATCCCTTAAAGGGATCTTAACGCCCGCGTTCATCTATTCATATTAAATTGATTGATTGCTTGTTTGGTGTTTTACGCTGCGCTCAAGATTATTTCATTTATATGGCGGCGTTGCCAGTTTTATTGTTGGAGGAAACCGGGCTCTATGCCCGGAGGAAACCCACGACCTTCCGTTGGTAACTGGCAACCATCCCACATAGGTCGTCTATTCATATTAAAGATTGTTGCAGCAATAACTGGATATAGGAATTGGGGCCTACATAAAAAAATCTTATTCCAGGGAGATAACTATTGTTGAGGAAAATTAAATTGTGAATTGCAAAGTAAGCTCTCCTTGAAATTTTGGTTGAAAACAACCTTGCCACCTGGTAGCCATCTTCAATATGCTAATGCGATGATAATGTACGATGCACAGCTAGAACTTAGAGGGACGATGTGTGTCATGTTTGGCTAAGATCAGGTCAGTAGTTTTCTTGGAATAATGACAATAAGTTTCATTTTCAAATTTGGTTCAAAAACAACATTGCTTCCTGGCGGCCATATTTAATAAGCAAAAAAGATGAAAATGTAGGATGCACAACTAGATCATAGGGAGATAATGTGGGCCAAGTTTGGTCAAATTCAGACCAGTACATTGTAGTTAACTTGGAATAAAAGTAATAAAAGTATTCAATATGGCGGGCATATTGAATATGCAAATCAGGTGAAAATGAACAGTGCATAACTAGACCATAGGGTGATAATGTATGTTAAGTTTGATTAATGTTAGACAGGTAGATTTCTTGGAATACAGGTAACAAAGAAAAACAACATCGCCCCCTGTCGGCCATATTGAATATGCAAATCAGATGAACATGTACAGTACACAACTAGATCATGGGGTGATGATGTATGTTGAGTTTGATTAAGATTGGACTGCCAGTTTTATTGGAATAAAGGTAACAAAGGAAAACAACATCGCCCCTGGCGGCCATATTGAATATGCAAATGAGTTGAAAATGTACAGTACACAACAAAGCTATAGGGAAATAATGTTAGGCAAGTTTAGTACATATCAGACTGGTAGTTTTCTTGGTTTAAATATATTTATTGTTTAATAGGAGCGCAGTAAGCCAAAGCTTGTTATTGGCTTACTGCGCTCCTATTAAACAATAAATATATTTAAACCAAGAAAACTACCAGTCTGAGTTTGATTAAGATTGGACTGCCAGTTTTATTGGAATAAAGGTAACAAAGGAAAACAACATCGCCCCCTGGCGGCCATATTGAATATGCAAATGAGTTGAAAATGTACAGTACACAACAAAGCTATAGGGAAATAATGTTAGCCAAGTTTAGTACATATCAGACTGGTAGTTTTCTTGGAATTAAGGTAACAAAAAAAATATATATCACCCCCTGGCGGCCATATTGAATATGCAAATGAGATGAAAATGTACGATGTACAACTAAACCATAAGGTGATGATGTATGTTGAGTTTGATTAAGAATGGTCTGATAGTTTTATTGGAATAAAGGTAACAAAGAAAAACAACATCGCCCCCTGGCGGCCATATTGAATATGTAAATGAGTTGAAAATGTACAGTACACAACAAAACTATAGGGAGATAATGTGAGCCAAGTTTGGTGAAAATCGGACATGTAGTTTTCTTGGAATAAAGGTAACAAAAAAAGCAATATCGCCCTCTGGTGGCCATATAGAATATGCAAATGAGATGAAAATGTACGGTGCACAACTAGACCATTAGGTGATGATGTATGTTAAGTTTGATTAAGATTGGACTGGTAGTTTTCTTGGAATAAAGGTAACAATCAAAAAGTTAACGGACGGACGACGGACCACGGAAAAGGGATTTGAATAGCCCTCCATCAGAATCATGGCGGGCTAAAAACATAAAGCCCACACAAAGATACGATATTTTGATTTTGTGCCAGACAAATGTTCTTCTGAACTCCAGGAAATCTCAAAGAGCACGTTGCCTGGCAAATATACTAAAGCAGATACCAGGTTTCATTCAATAGACTGGTAGGAATAGATCAGATATTTCCCGATACGTTTGGCATGGATGGTTTTCCAGATAAATCAGCCACTCGATTTCACAATAGTCTGTAACATTCTGTTTTTTTGGTCTGCTGATCTGCACACAGTATATAGTCAGTCCATCGAAAATAATTACAGACTGCCAATGTAAGATATGGGAAAATCGATTAAGATTCGCATTGTAAATATATCATAGTCCCCATTTCGCCAAAGATTGACATTTTAAGTTACTTATTGTATTATCATGATTGGTGTCTGGTTTGTCACAGATTCTCTGTCCTATCATCCTTGGATATGTTCCTCCACATAAAATGATATTATATTTTGTAACTAGCTGGAAAAGATATCTCGTAATTCTAGCTGAAAATTGGATTTATTTAACTCTTTTGAAAACTTAACATTTATTTCCAATCAGACAAATGACTGTTTTAAGTGACTAATATAATTAATATCTTTCAAATTGCTATCTTTTTGTCAAAAACATTTTTGTTGACTGGGAAAATGAAAAAATCGAAAAAAATCGCTGTATGTCATATGAGATTAATTTAAAAAGTCGTAATGGAACTAACACAAAATAGTGACGAAGAAAATATAGGCCTACCATCGGTTTCGCCCGCGTATTTTCTCAGGATATAATCCGATCGCTTTGTCTCCATGCATTTTAGATTTCATTTTGTCAAAGACTTGTTAAACTTTGATTTTTATAAGTTGCATTGAGTATCTCAAACAAATCTTTAATTTATCAAATAAACAAATGTGTTTGATTTATGAGGATTTTCCACTTTTTGCTTTATATTCTAGGGCCAGAACATAACAGCAATTTCCACTTAACACGATTTATGTAGCAAGAGTCTGAGAAGTATTTTTCTCAACATTCAAAGCAACGCCATGACAGTTACCAAACATCTAACGCTTTGCCGCTTTGTGAATCTGGGTCCACTTTTACGAAGCCTCCTTAAGCTAAAATCCCCCTAAGGAATACCTTTAGGCATAATGCTATTTTATGAAACCCCATTGACCTTGAATTCTTAAGGTTGACCCAAAGCCACACTTATCATCACCATAGTTCCTAGTTGAGCACATTTTTTATTTTATGATTAAATAGCGAAGAGGTCACCTAGTTGATATGACGCTCAAAATCGAACGCTAGTGCATTTGACTCTTTTCCAAAATTTACAATGAGTTATCCCCCTTTGTGGAGTTCCTTTGCAATCCACTAAAACTACAACAGGCTTTATCCAAAGGAAGTGTATAGCTGTCTTAATTATCATTCAAACAGCCGTTGGTTTAGATAACAATAACCGCAATTTGATGTATGATGGTAGATTTAGGTAAAAAAACATGGCGGCGAACATGAAGTGGGTGGATTGGTTTGAAAAATGTAGGTCAGTCCTGCAACCACACGTCATTTCTTAGTCACGCCATTTTCTAATTATGACACATCTCGATTTTATTGACCATGGATTGGATGAAACTAATAAAAAATGCAGTAGTCTCGTTATTTTGGGATTACACTTTCTTGAAAATATTGTAGAAATTCCTCTACCGATTTTTGGGTGACGCCCGAAACGGGAATCGAACCCAGGTCCCAGAGTATGGCACCTATCGCCAGCGGCTTTGTAAGCTTATTCTCTATTATAATGATAAATTTGAATTTCAATTATCTGCTTCTTGAGATGATAAAACATACTTTGTACCATTGTTTTAGTCAAAATGAACTGTTTCCACGTAAAGTACCGTAACGTTCTTTTTCTTTAACATTTTAAAACACATTGATAATATCGAGAGCGCGAAAATCTTGTTGCCTTTGAATTAAGAGCTAAGGTGGGGACACATTCTCCGTAAAATTTCATAGACATGTGAGGTAAGATTTTATCGGGAACAAATACATGTTACAAAGTGGCGAAGAAACAAAGCACACAAAACAGCTGGCTCGATCAAAGAATCACCAGCGCATGTATTTGCAACATTTCATTCGTCCATTAGCATTATCGGTGCGATTTAGTATTCAGAACTGAGTACCTTAACGACAGAGAACATTAATCTTAATCTGGAACGGTAAGAATTTGTCGGCAAAGATCTGGGTTTATACATTTGATGGAATATACACTGTAAAGAGTTTGCCGTCGCGGTTCACAATTTTAGCCTTGATTTAGTCGTAGAACTGATTGACAAATTGATCAACTTGGCTTGATTGCAAAAGAATGGTAATCAAATAAGATATATGTATTTTACCAACGTATGGGAAACTGGTTATTTTTCTCATGTTGTTTCATGTGCAGGACGAAATTGTTTATTATCACACAACATAGAATTAACGTGTAAGAGTAGCATGTAAACGTACTGAGGTTTTAACAACTGACGGTAGAGCATGAGATTAAACTCGAGATTAGTAAAACAAACCACGAAAAAGGACAGATCGTTCCACAATCAATTAATGGCGTGCATTATTCATACGAATGGACGCGTAAATAAGCTAAAACAACCAACCAACCAATATAAATTATACAGCAGTTTACACACAAGGACAAACTATCGGACCGAGATCAAAGAGTAGAAAGAAGCAAGTACAAAGTTATTTCATCAGTTAAACTCTCTGGGTTGTTTCCACAAACTATTAACAAAATGTGACTTATTTAGTATTCAGCAGCGAGTGCGTTAAAAGTGGGAACAATTTGTCTAAATGCACCGTCTGAATTGCTGTCAGTAAGGATTTACGTTTATGGATGTGGCCAATCAATGGGTAGAATACTTATTAAGGAAATCTGACCCATCTTTACTTTTATCGACCAAATTGCCTTAGTGCGAGAATGTATTTTTAAGGTTTGTGCTATAAACAGTTGTGTTGTCTGACTTCTTTGTTGTGATTTTGTTCTGGTCTACCAGCTAGGACGTAATGTGAAAGTAATTTAATAAGTATGTAAAACGTTTGGTGAACATGTTGAATTTAAGACCCCTGAGGGCTGTTTCTCAAAACATTTACATAAGTCCAATTACGTAAGTCCAATGCAATACCTAACCGTCGGGCAACATATATGTAAATCTTCAACATTACCAAGTGTGTATAGAAACAGCTACCAGGTCTGAAAAAATAAAGTTCATAGTGCTGACGGACTCCCAAGTCGAACGTATAAACACATATTGGTGATTATCGAATTACTTGACAACATTTCAGTCTGAACCTTTTTTCAGCTATATGTTCTTATTCCTTTCCAATCTTATCGACCAGAGGAGATACACTTTAATAATAATGATAATAATGTAAATATTATAAGTTTTTTCTGTCAAACTCTCAAACAGGTCCATAAAAACACATCCATAATAAAAAGGGGAATGTGGTCAGCGCTAGATATACACCAACGGAAAAAACTTACGCTCGGGTTTTACGCGTGGGCAAACTAGGGGGCGGGAGGGGGGGGGGAATAAACGTCGTATACTATTCGATATGCATGCAAATATGATTAGTTGCGCCACAGTTTTGTGGCAAATTTGACCTATCACAACTTACTTTAATTAAGTGGCATGAGCTGCCAACATTCAGACTTTTTTCATAAATTCTGATCGTCACGACAGTAAGAGGCTCTGAAGGCTATCGAAAAACTGAATGATTGGCGTTGGAATGAGGAAAATACATATAATATGTGGCCTGTACGAACCGAAAACGTGTTCGAAAAGTAAACAAAATTTAAATAGCCGGGACGACCATTCATTCATTCTAAGCCAAAGTTAGTTCAAAACAATACTTTATCGCACATTTTCGAGACGAGAAGCATTAAAAAGATTCTGAATTATACTTTTTGAGAAAAATAGCCAATAATTTCAACATTCTGTTTTAACGTCAAAATATCAACATTTTGGCAGCTCATGCCACTTTAAACTTGCCAGTGATGAAAAAGAAACAAAGATACACTTTTCTAATGTATGCAGGAAGCCCTGTTGGAGAAAACAATTTCTAAATTTTTGACGCCAATGTTGGTTTTTTTTAACTTTCTTTTTTCGTTGCTCTTACTCCTAACTTCATATAACTACCTATAGCTAAAATACATTATAACGAAAATCATGGGGATTTTTAAAAAATCAATCTGAAATGTATCTTCTGGTTTGATTGTCGCGTAGTGCAACTGCATTGATTAAATCATTGTGGGATAAGTACCAACCTTCAATGAGTAGTTTGCAGAGTGATCAAGCCACAAAAAACCCTTAATTTTTCTTCCATTGTTTTGGGCTGAGTTGGATCCATAAGGAAAAACTCTCAAGAAACATCTCAAGAGTCATTTTTTCTTCATGTACTTTATCAAAACACAGCAGGAATTAACAATTGAATTAGTAATTTACAGTTTCTTTTCATCACATACCTTGGTCACAAGACCACTTTTCACACCAGAATTTATATATTGCTTGCCGTCTTTGACAGTATTTCTCGCATATCGCCAATTTCGCAAGGACATATTCTATATCATAACCATTGGACGCCACTGTAAGGATTAATCAGTTAAATATTTTAGATAAATTGATAATGTATGTTTGATTGGCTGGTTTGTTATATTAGGCCGACATTTTTGTGACAAGCCTTACAATGTTACACAGATCACTAACTGTGACAAGCCTCACAATGTTACACAAGGCATAGAGCAGTTACTCTAACAACCTCACAATGTACACCCGGTACAGAGCAGTAACTGTGACACGCCTCACAATGTTACACCGGGCACAGAATAGTGAATGTGATAAGCGAAAGCTTCATAATGTTACACAAATCAGTTACTAGGACCAGGCTCACAATGTTACACACAGCAGTAACCATGGACAGCCTCACAACGTTACACACGGCACAGTGCACTTACTGTGACGAGCCTTACACAGGATAAAACGCAGTAACTGTAGCAGGCGTCACAATGTTACTCATGAAACAGGGCAGTAACTGTGACAATTCTCACAATGTTAAACAGGACACAGAACAGTAATGCTGACAAGAAAGACGTTACACCGGGCACACAGATGTAACCGTGACAAGCCCCACAAACTTTAATACATAGGGCACAAAGCTGTTACTCTGACAAATCGTACAATTTAATAAAGGGCACAAAGCTGTAACTATCTTATGTTACATAAGGCACAGATCAGTAAATGTGACAAACCTTACAATATAACCATTACCACCGTGCAGTTACTGTGATAAGCCTTGCACCATTACACGGGCACGAAGTTGTCTCAGCGGCAAGCCTTATAATGTTACACAAGGCACAGGACAGTAAGTCTGACAACCCTCAAAATGTACACAAGGCCCACAGGAGTAACGGTGGCAAGCCTTACTATGTTACACAGCACACAGAGCAGTAACTGTGACAAGCCTTACAGTGTTACACAGGGCCCAGAGCTGTCACTGTGACAATTCTTACAATGATACACAGGGCCCAGAGCAGTCACTGTGACAATTCTTACAATGATACACCGGGCAAGCTTTACAATGTTACTCAACGGACAGAGCAAAAACTGCGACAAGCCTCACAATGTTACACCGGGCACACACTAGTGAATGTGACAAGCGTTATTATGTTATACAAGGTACAGAGTAAGTTGTTTGTGAAAGCCTCATAAGCCACAAAATAGTAACTGCGACAAGGCTTATAATGTTACATAGGGCACATAGTAGTAACTGTGACAAGCCTTACAATGCTACAAAGGGCACATAGCAGTAACTGTGACAAGCCTTACAATGTTACAAAAGGCACAGAGTAGTAACTGTGACAAAGCTCATAATGTTACAAAGGACACAGGATAGTAATTGTGACAAGTTTTACAAAGTTAAGTACAATAATTTGCTGGCCCAGGTTTTGATTTTTTTTTGGTCTGGTTTAGCTAATTATCAGAGACATTGAAAATACATGTTTTAGGATTATTTTATTGCCATGATTTATCAATTTTAGAGACAATGTACAGTGATTGTTTTTTCGCTTTGTCTTCAGTTTTCAAAATCTTTCGGGCTTCTTTGTTGGCTGTATGCTCTTCAAATCTTTCCTCTTCTTGTTGGCGAATCTCTTTTTTCAGCTAAATACATTATAAAGAAAATCAGTGGTCATTTTTTTTTAAAATTCAATATGAAAGGTATCTTCTGGTTTGATTGTCAGAGATAACTACCAATGTTTAAAGAGTATTTTGCAGGTTGATCAAGCAAAAAAACACACTTACAAACTACTCCAATTTTTGTGGACTCCTATCCATGACACATATATGGGAGGCTGGTGTCAAAGACTATTACGTACCTGCTTTGATGGCTCATATAGAGTGATAGCCTTCCATTTAAGTTCTCAACTAACAATGCAACAAATTCCGAGTGAATGTTTAACTTTGATGTGAAACAGCTGTCAGGTACTCCCTGACGGTCAGGGATTTCCACTTTCATTTCCCACTAAACCTGGCAGTGTCGTCATGTCAGTGCAATAATCTTAAATGCGATGTAAAACAAATATCAATCAGGATCTTTGACTAATTTATGTTTCATGTTGAAACTAGTAATGGGATTATAAAAAACAAAACAGATAGCAATCATCCTCCGAGAAATTAGCGAGTTAATAAATAACCAACATTGAAGAACCAGGAAGCATCTTTCAAGTGCTCGGTTACCAGCAGGGCCTTTTTGGTAGTGCGATGGGGAGGTAACCTTAAGCCATCATTTAAATTCTGACAAGGGTTTGGATTTTTCCGGGTGCTTTGGTAGCTGTTATTTATTAATACATAAAAAACCCTCAAGAAACTTTGTTTCTTCATGTACCTTATTAAAACGCAGTAGCAATTAGACATTGGATTAGTAAGTTTACCGTTATGTTTTTTTCGTCACATACCTTGTTTACAAACGCAAATTTCACACAAGAATTCATCATATTCTTTCCCGTTTTCACAGTATATTTCACATATTTTGCTATCCGCACAGACTCTTTGAAGATCACCATAAGCATTGGATGCAACTGTAAGGATGAATAAATTAATTATTGTATAATTAATTGATTAATTAATGGTTTGACTGACTGGTTTGTTAAAAGGTGGATAAACTCCACATTTGGCAATACCTTTTATTTTGCGAAGAAGTAGATTTTACGCTTATATTAAAAAACCTGAAGGCAGAAAAGGGATCATTACCTCAAATTAATTTTTTAAAGAGTTTTTAAATTTTGACTTTTTTGCTGTTTCTGCCAATCAAAACTGATTTGAGCTGCTCAAATTTGTTTATATTTTAACAGAAATCCGTGATTTTGTTGTCAAAGTTCAACTTTTCTTTGGATGGTGCCAGATGGTCAGAGATTCCCTTTGAGTCATCAACTGATTTCATCCCTCAAAAAACACATTGCTTGATAAAGTCAAATCAATGGTTGATGTTTAAGAACACTAAAACACACGGACACACGGAACATCTTCTTGTCCAAAACAACCATGGAGACAAGTTTTTGATTGTGTTAAAGTGGCATAAGTTGTTAAAATTCTTTTTTTTTCATAATTTCTGATCGTCACGACAGTAAGAGGCTTTGGGGGCCATCGGAAAAGTAAATAATTGGCGTTGGAATGAGGACAAATCCATCCAGTATGTGGTCTATACGAAATAGTTCGAAAAGTACAAAAAATAAATAACCGGGACGACCATTCATTCATTGCAAGACAAAGTAGGTTCAAAACAATACTTTATCGTTCATTCTCGAGACTAAAAGCAATACAAAACTTTTGAATGATATACGTCTTGAGAAAAATAGCCAATAATTTCAACATTCCGTTTAAACGCCAAAATGTCAATATTTTGGCAGCTCATGCCACTTTAAACAGAGATATATCATTTATGTCTGTATACCCAGTCATAAGTTGTAATAAACTAAAACCTATGGTATTTCATTAGGTTGATGACAGTCAATATAATTTTGTAATATCGGTAGAATTTTCTGGAACACATTGAAATAAATTGACAATGCTTACGCATCTTCAGTGAAGGCCAGAATATCGGCAGACTGAGATTGAACCCCATATGATCATGGGAAAAGAAAGTGAAAATTTGAGTTCCCACCAGAAAAACCTAGGTAGAAGACTTACAGAGGAGTTTAGCCATGACCAGTATATCTTTAAAACGCCTGTTCTTTTTATAAGCAATGGCTGGCCTTTGTATCAGAGGTGCAGCAATTCTACTTTGAAGTAGTTTGTATTCTTCTACTGCAATCTTGGCCATACCGATGCTGGCCTTGTTATAGTGCAACACAAATGGTATTGTAGTTTTTTAACGAGATGCATCTTCCCGTATCCAAGTCCAAACCCAAACCATAAATAGGTTGTAATGTTTGAATCAAAAACACGATTTATCTGTGTTAAAAAGAACCGCTGCAATATAAATATAAATATTACACTGCATGGGCATGTACTTCATATCGAAAGGAGATTATTTCAACTTAAAGCATATTTATCACTGAGCTCTGATCAACTCGGTGACGTATGATTCATCCGCTGCAATGATCCATGTAATCGGATTATATTAGCACATTTTTTGTTCACCGGTCTGTGTAGCTCGCATACACGAAAACGTTTCGGTTATGTGCAAACTATTTCATAGAACGATGCTGAATCCATGCCAGTTTTATTTCACTGTTATCTTGTTTGAACACTTTACTGGTTGAACGAAATGTAACAGGATTAAAATCCAACGCCATCAAATTTATATCAGATACCAAATGATCTAATTCGATAGACACCGCCACATATCGTAAGGCAGTCTTGGTCTCAGTAAACAAGTTGGAAATGGATGTTTTCCTTGGTATTAGAGACATTCAACTACATGTCTATCCGTCAACTTCCGTTCATGGTCCTAAAAATAAATGTAGCTGTTAACAAAAAAGCTGCACGCACATGTTTTCAATTGTTGTCGCTTTCAAAAAGTTACCATGTGGTTGCGACGTGATAAATACCAAACAAAAACACATATGTGATATATCACACAAAAAACTTACCATAGCTCTTTGTCTTGTCAGCGTCTTTTGCATATTCAGTAGCATATTTTGCAGAAATGACTTTTCAATTCGTCGTTATATTTTCCAGTTTTTTATATCCCTATTATGATCGATACCATTCATAACATATATAAGTACTAGGCTGTGTTCTCGTTGGCGGTTTGATTCCTCCGAAACCAACGTTTTGTCATGTCAAATTTATGATAGCATATTCGGCATAGGTAATGGTACTATTACTAAGTTTTTTTTGGTGTTATCTAAAGTGGCATGTGCTGCCAAATTTTATTTTTTTTAATATTAAAACAGAATGTTGAAATTATTATCTATTATCTCAAGACGTATAATTCAGAAGCTGGTCCTTCTAGTATCGAAAATGTACGATAAAGTATTGTTTTGAACTAACTTTGACCTGAATGAATGGTCGTCCCGGTTATTTAAATGTTGTTTACACACACTGTATGGATTTTCCTCATTCCAACGCCAATCATTTAGTTTTTCGATGGCATTCAAAGCTTCTTACTGTCGCGACGATCGGAAACAAAAAAAGTGTCAATTTTGGCAGCTTATGCCACTTTAAATTTTCTTTCAAAATGGTCTTAACGTCTTCATTGAACCAAACTTACCTCCAGCACCGTTGACAACATTGACATAAACTGCCAACACACATACAGTTATACCAACGCGGAGAGAGCTCATTCTTGATATCGTTGACGCTTTGTCACAGCTAACAATTTTAAACCCAACGCTGTCCGTTTATATACGTTTAGACGTCTACTCAGCAGAAATTTCAATTCAACAGCCTAATTAATTCTCTTATGTAAAACCTTTGATTTCTAGATTCCAATACCAGATAGCGGCTGTGTCTGATAGCCATATTGAGTTTTACAAATTTATTAAACTTGTTTGATTGGCTAAGTTTGGAAGCTATTAAAAACCATTTGTTGTCCATATGTAATTCGTTTCAAAGTAGACAAATATACAAAAATGGTAAAATATGTTGACAATAGCAATATGTTTACATACTGTCTCTTATAGAACTTGAATTTATGCAGACAAAAGTCAAAATTAAATTTCCTAATACAGAGAAAATTTCGTTAATAAGGATAAAACACTGTAGTTTGAAAGTAGCTTACATTCCATGAGACTATTTCAAGGAATTCTCCCATTTAACAAAAATCTACATTTTTTCTAGCATATATTTGCTTTATATAAGATTGCGTTTCCTCATGAGAATCCACCTGCGTGTTAAATTAAAGTGGCATGAGCTGCCAAAATTCATAATTTCTGATCGTCACGACAGTAAGAGGCTTTGAAAGTCATCGAAAAACTAAATAATTGGCGTTGGAATGAGGAAGATCCATACAGTATGTGGCCTGTACGAACCGAAAACGTGTTCGAAAAGTAAACAAAATTTAAATAACCGGGACGACCATTCATTCATTCTAAGTCAAAGTTAGTTCAAAACAATACTTTATCGTACATTTTCGAGACTAGAAGCACTAAAAAGCTTCTGAATCATATGAGAAAAAATAGGCAATAATTTCAACTTTCTGTTTTAAAGTCAAAATATCAACATTTTGGCAGCTCATGCCACTTTAAGCTACATTTAATCGGTCAATACAGAGAGAGAAAGATGGATTGTATCCCCAAGAATGTCTAGAAAGGCTCGCCATTTCATAGAGTTTCTTCTGTTGTAAAAGTTATCTGACCAACCAGGGCATTATATTTGGGTAGTGAATATCAGCAGAAGCTCTCCCAACACTTGTTTGTTCTTCTACTCAACATTGGATATACAGAGTCTAGTACAGAACAATTAATCACACTGGATTTAGGCACATGTGGAAAGAATAATGTTGGGCACTACTTTAACCCTATAATAGTTGTCTGTTTCAAAAAACTGATCGGACAAAGCAATTATATTATTAACGTCGGATAAACTGCTAATCTCAGGGCCGTATGTAGTAAACATTTCGAACTAGTTATAGAGGATATTGAACAGTTGGGTTTGAAAAGCAGTTATTTATTTTTAAGTGAAAGACCGCTGAAACAGGCGATACGTTTTTTTAAAAACTTGTGGGTCGCGGGTTCGAATCCGATCGAATCAGTCCAAAAAAATCGGAAAATTTTCTGACTGGGTTTTCACTCGAACGACTTATGTGGGATGGTTGCCAGTTACCAGTGGAAGGTCTTGGGTTTCCTTAGGGCATAGAGCCCGGTTCCCTCCCACAAAAAACCGGCAACGCCGCCATATAAGTGAAAAAATCTTGAGCGCGTCGTAAAACACCAAACAATCAATCAATCAATCAATCAACCCTAAACGGGAATTGTTGATGACGCAAACTTCATAGCTGGCCCATTGAAATGACTCAAAATGTATTCTGATGTTCTGTATTTTTTATATTCCTGGTCTGATTTTATAGAAAATAAAACAACCAACTGACCGAAGCAGATTATGGGGAAGGCAGCACAAATTCCACCTTTCTATGGTCATAAGCACATCAGATTTACGTTTTTTTTTTAATTAATGTAAGCAAAGGAAGATATCATCTCACACGTTGAATTTCAAAGAGGTTTTGCTATCTTCTGAGATGTATGATTTGCACTAAGCAGATGACTTTATCTAGAAACTCTGGTTACCAGAAAGGCTGCAACGTTTGAAGTACCTTCGGAAGGTAAAAGTTCATCTAGTAAAAATTATAGGTAAAGACAGAAACTTCTGCAAGCCGAAGAAGCATGGTGATACTGGATTGCTTGATTGATTGATGTTTTACGAGGCACTTAAATATTACTGACTTAAGGGAACGATTTTGTTTCGATATGGGATGTATGAGTACATTTGGGGTTTTCGCTGCTCCCTAAACGTACATCTGTAAGATTGGTTCAACGTAGAATCGTTATTTTGGACTGTTTGGTAAATATAACGAACAGTTATCTCAATCTGTTGCAAATAACTGTTCTCTATTAAAGTTGACAACTTATGCCACTTGGATAGAGAATCCCTGAGTATATTGTCTGATTTTCTAAATATAAAATTGTTTTTATATGAACTATACACAAATATACACAGGGACCACGTAAAATTTGTCTATCCACTGATGCATTATTGTCACCAACAAGTATTCATACGATATACGCATTTGGTTTTTGTTTTAAATATGACATAATTCAACAATAAGATTTCAGTATCTTCTCGCTGGAAAGGGTGGTTTTATTTATAAAGGGAGGAGGTTTGTGTTGATTACCGGACAATTTTCTCAGGGAACAACAGATGTCAAATAGCATAGCCTCGGTAGCTTCCTTGGCAACTACGTACATCAATCGATAGTTTCGAATCTCACTCAACAAACAGAAAAAATATGGTGAGTTTTCACAACATCACAGTGGACTCGTCAGACGTGGGCGTTTTCCTCTGGATACCCCCCCCCCCCCTCTATGACAACATACAATCCAAATGATCTTTAGTGCGGCGTCAAACTTCGATCCGACGCTACAATACCTATATTGTGACCAATGCTTTCTCACTTTGGACATCAAATCTAATCATAAATATGACCAAAGAATACCAAATTATCTTCCCACCTACGATTTTTTTTCTGTTAATCTATAATGAATGTCGGGTGTAGAATTACGGAACCGTGGAAGGGACATGACGAAAAAGAAATTTAATATCACTGGAAGACTAAAAAAAATATTTCTCGACCTGTCTTTTGGACGCGCACGGGACGTAAAAAAATTGTTTTCTCCTAACAAAATGTAAGAAAAAATAATTTTTAGAACTAAAAAAAAAAGAAAATTTCAACTTGTTAAATGTTACTATATTCAGTCTGGTAAATCATTGGCCAATGGAAGGAGCGGATAGAATCTATGGTGTCAAAAAGCTATGCTTATATAATTCATGAAAATGCGTAGCCTACATACTGAAGCAAATGAGTTTTATCATAGTTTGTTAATTCATACCAGTTAATAATAGGAAGGTTGTTATCGTAAACGTATGTTGGTTTGTTCATGCGGTGTCAAAAGACCATGGTCATTCTCAAAGAAGTCTTTTTGTAAAACACACTAAGATTGGATAATTAAGTCAGGGTCCGCGTTGTTATCTCGGACCCCGCGATAACCAGCCAATAAAAGCTTAGTTTTTTGACACCATTAGATTATATCAGCTCCTTCCATTGGTCAATGATTTGCCAGTCTAAATATAGTAACATTAAAAAAGTGGAAACTTTCTTTTTTTTTCTTAGTTGTAAAAAAAAAAAAAATTCGACTTACATTTCGTTAGGAAAAAAATTGTTTTTTACGTCCCGTGCGCGTCCAAAAGGCAGGTCGAAAAATATTTTTTTTAGTCTTCCAGTGATATTAAATTTCTTTTTCGTCATGTCCCTTCCACGGTTCCGTAGGTTTAAAAGAAGGATTGTCTAAGATTATGTTTTGTCCATTTTGGTCTGAGTTGGCAGAATTTTGTCTCGTGATATCTCTGCGGTCTGTATGATTTCCTGCTTCCAATATTTAGCTTAGTTTCTAGAAAACAAATTTTCAATACACTAGACAATAGCGTGATAAGTAGCTGTTGTTTCCCGTTATCTAAATACCTCACTGGGTTGTTTTATTTGATGACACATCGGAGCAGGCCTATCGTCAATCAAGGATTTAAACTATTAAGTCATCCCGTGATACATCCCGTGATATCGCCTGCGGTCTGTACATTTTCCTGTTAATAACTCAGTCTGTAGAGAGCTCGTTTACAATACATGTATTACACACAGTAACGTGATAATAAGCTTCTACTCGTTGCTGTCTAAAAACCTCACTGGCGAATTGAGAGGTGGATCAAGCACTAACTTCTGACTCTCGGAATATGAAGAGAGAAAAATTCCACTGAGTCGAGCGTTCACACTTCTAGATGCTATGAGGCTAGTTACCTAAGTGATCATCAGTCGCATTCCCACCCCAAATGTCCATACAATATCGAAAATGAGTAAGATTGGTTTATTGTTCCAAGCTTCAGAAAGATAATATAGACGAGAATACAATATTTTTTAAATATAAATTGGACTGTCAGTAATGTAATGCAACAAAAACTGTTTTTTCCAGGTTTATTTCTCATTATAAAAGCGGTGATATTTTTTTTCTGAAATACTTCGTTATATGTTGAAACATATACTGACTAAGGCCAAACTACTGTCTGTTATAACCTAATGAAATATCATGGGTTTAGTTTATTACTGTAACCTATGACTGAGTATAAATGTCTAAATAACACACCCTCTTTTAGCACAAATAGAGACTTGTCTCATGCTTATTTTAGTCAAGAAAATTGTCTCTGTGCCCGTGTGTTTTAGTGTCTATAAAATAAAGATGCCAGGCGTATCTAATTAACCATGGTAAACGCTCCCAGAACGGTTTGACGGGTAGCTTTGTTTTTTTCCCCTGTTGTGTATTCCACTCAGTGATCCTTCACATCCATAAACATAAATCTGTACGAGAACCACTCACGTTCAGACCAATTGTTCTTAATCTTAAAAGCACTTACTGTTGAATACTTGATAAATCTCTCATCACTAATGACCTATAGAAAACCGTCAAATACCTTAGCTCGTATTACCCTAGTTTCTCAACTATCC
Organism: Lepidochitona cinerea; assembly: GCA_963971465.1. Taxonomy (NCBI): domain Eukaryota; kingdom Metazoa; phylum Mollusca; class Polyplacophora; order Chitonida; family Tonicellidae; genus Lepidochitona; species Lepidochitona cinerea. The sequence continues at coordinate 12,174,921 of OZ020565.1, forward strand.
AGGATCGCATGTGATGCTTTGTCCATTATACATCAGTTTCGATAATTTAAATAATAGTATGCTATTATATTCTGTTCTGTCTTCTGAAGTTTAATTTGAACTACAAGAGGTGGGCGAGGGAGAAGCTTCAACGTCTTAAGCATTATTTCCGTGGAAGGTCTTACGATGAATAGTTGCCAGGTATAACCGGAAGGTTGGGTGTTTCGTTATGTACACTGATTGTTTGGTGTTTCACTCAAGATTATTTCACTTAAATGGCGGCGTTGCCAGTTTTATTGTGGGAGGAAACCGGGCTCTATGCCCGGAGGAAACCCACGACCTTTCGTTGGTAACAGGCAACCATCCCACATAGGTTGTTTCAGCGAAAACCCAGGCAGAACATTTTCCAATTTTTTGGGACTGAGTGGGATTAGAACCCGCGATCCATTGGTGGAAGGCTGTTCGGATTGAGCGTCCAACGCTCTACCTACTGAGCCACGGAGGCCCCTTCATTATATACAGCAAACCAATTTAGTTCACCCTGTAATCGGTCCACCTGTGTGTTTATTTGTCGAGTTCAAGTAAATAGCTAAGATATAACTGTATAATGACCGTGACTAGATGAAGGAATTCCTGATTGGGATTTGATTGACAATATGTATGTTTCACTTAGTGGCAGTTATATATTTTTGCCATTATTGTTACCTACACTGTATACGTTACAATCCAATATTTAGTGATATGGCTACGTAATAGATATGCTACGATGCACAGAAATGGGATATTCATGTTAAAACACAACACATTGGTTCCGTCGCACTGATAAAATATCAACCTTTAATGAAATAAACCGTCTGTAGAAAAATAATTCCCAAAATAATTTTTGATGAGACGAAATACAATTATATCCAATCTTATAGCATTTAGAGGAAATAACTGTTTTTTATCGATCGTGCAAGAAATTTGAGTTACATTTATTCCCGCGGTAGTCCTGAGGATTCATTTACAACATAATAATCAACTGCCCGATAAATTACTTTCTTAATATGTATTGGCCACACCTATGTGATCAATATAGATCCTTACCGGCTGACACTCACAAATCGTATATTCAGACAAATTGTCGCTATTAAAAAATCGCGTGTACTGAAATACACTGTATCTCTCCTATTTGCAACGGCCTAAGGACATTTTGTAGAAACGCCGACTCCATATGTTCTATTTTGGCCGGTGTACCTACGCCATCCGGTATCAAGTGGGACATTTACACAGTCAATAAGTAATAGGATTGTGTGTCACTCCAGATAGTATGGTAGCTTGGTATACAGCAGGTTTCCATGCATAGATATGTGTTTATTAAAAAAACATACTTTACCTTTTTATGTACTTTACATATTATAATCGGATATTCCAAACATTTGTCTATATACATAGGTCCTTAAAGAAGATGTTTACTGTTCGTTTATAATTTTTTTATGGAATTTGATCTGTTATAGCTGAATTTTGGCAAATATCTTCAATCGAACTGGTGCGGGTTCGATTCCCACTCAGTCCAAAAAATTGGAAAATTTTCTGACTGGGTTTTCACCCGAACGACCTATGTGGGATGGTTGCCAGTTACCAACGGAAGGTCGTGGGTTTCCTCCGGGCATAGATCCCGGTTTCCTCCCACAATATATGTAGAAGACGCATGTAGCCTTGCGGAAAGCTAAACCAATATGTTACCATCGGATACCAGATTGATGATTGGTTGCCGATTTTAATAATGTTCCAATGAGGCATTTACTTACTGTATACGAAATAAGATATTACTTTTAGAAAAAAAAGAATATATTGCTTTGTGTGTTCTTATTGAAGTCAACCGGTAGAGAACGTTATGCCTTTGGCAGTCCATGGTCATTAATGATTTTACGGTACAAGCAGCTTGGTAACATGTTAGAGATTATAGTTTTTGCCAAGAAAGATCGAACTCTGTATAATTTAAATAGCAGCTCATTTCCCTAAAAGGAACCAATCAAACTAATGGCGACTGTTTGACACATGTTCTGTGGGTCGTCTACGTTTCATCTAATCGGTTCTGTTCACAAATCGGCATCCTTTGCACATATCTTCCAGAGATGCTGCACACAAACTACAAACTGATATTGAACCAGAGATAACGAATTAAACTTACTGATATACTTCTGAAGTTTTATGTAAATATCAACTAAATACTTATCCTGACAAATATTAAATCTTTCAATGGCATTTAAAAGTTCAAAGGTTACAATAAGGTGAAGAATTACTTATGAATGACGTCACCCAATAAACTAAGAAGTTGTTATCCATAAGTAATTCTTCATCTAACAAATATTCTAAAGCAATTTTATTTGTCGTACATGTAACTGGGCTAAAAAAAACATATTCCGACGCCGGAAGATGTATCTTAAAGCAAAGACTTCGGTCACAATTTCTCCCAGTTTTCTTCGCAATTACGAAATTGTACTACTATTAGTATCATGTTGCCGTCATTAGGTCTGGTTATACATACTCATGGTAAATAATTTAGGTATCACAACCAAGTAAGTTCAGTACTTTACTTCGTGGTGATGCTCAGTTATTGCTCATTGGAATGGAAGCTACTTTTAAACAAACAGATGATATGTAGTCATAACGATGTTAGATACTTTTATCAGCGATATTAATAATATAATAAAATATTTATTCCCCAAAATTGATATATACAATCATGTAGAATTTATCTTATCGGAATAAATATTGGCGGGAATAAAGCCCCAATATTTGACCGATATATCTGTTGGCCACGCCTGGTTCTTCTCGTAGCCTGGTAATTTTTCACTACTCCCAAGTAATCCTCTTAATTCGTATTAAATCCAGAGTGATGCAAATATCCAAGGTAAGCGTTCTTTTAATGTATCTGGTGATACATATAATGTATAATGTAGATTGGAGTAAATCGCTTCTATGAGCTGACTCAATCAGTGTATATAGTTTAACAGAAAGAGACATTTGATGAAAACGAGACTTTTTGCGACAACATTGCAGAGGTTGATATTTATACTGCTCCAAACTACGATCCGTGGATACCAGACTTGTTTGTTTCTATATTCAAGAATGGACGTATTAACCATTGTCTGGCTTATAGGTTTTGAGTCAAATAACCATGGGAACAAGATTCCTATTATGTTAAAAAGGGGGCATGCCATTTAAACTGTTACAAAATAATAATTAAAGAAGTAACAGCAAACCAGCAGATTTTATGTACGAATTTTGATTTCTATTAAGAAAAACAAACAGAGTAACTTATTTACAGATATATATTATACAGTCAGTGGCAAGAAATCATGCATCAATATGACGTACTTTTACAAACTAAGAAGTGACAGTTCCGATATAGAAGTCCGAAATTTGTAATCCGATCGAGAATACAAAGTTCACTGGTATATATCAACAGAGATCCGATGATCACGAAGTAATTATATCCACATAATAAAATCCTGAAAACACACTAGTAAATCCACAGAGTAGAATATTGTAAACACCAAGGCGAAAATTACTTATGGATAACAACTTCTTGGTTAATTGGGTGACGACGTTTGTAAGATGGAGTTTATAACATGGAGTTTATAACCCTGTTGTTTCTTGGTGGTAGGTTATGAGATGAATTTTATAACACTGCTGTTTGTAGGTTATGAGATGGAGTTTATAACCTTTTTGTTTGCTAGAAGTTTTGAGAGGGAGTTTATAACCTTGTTGTTTGTTGGTGGTAGGTTATGAGATGGAGTTTATAACCCTGTTGTTTGTAGGTTATTAGATGGAGTTTATAACCCTGTTTGTAGGTTATTAGATGGAGTTTATAACCTTGTTGTTTGTTGGTTGTGAGATAGAGTTTATGGTTGTTTTGTTTATTGTTTGTTACATAGTTTTGTCTGTGCCGGAGGAGGAGGGGGGGGGGGGGGGTGGAGGAAGCCAAATTTATGGGGTTCAATCTCAGTCCGCCGATGGTCAGATGCGTAACCATTGTCAAATGTGTTTCAAAAGGATTCCAGAAAATTTTACGGACTAAGGCTTAGCTCCTGTCAGTGGTCAACCTAATGAAATATCATAGGTTTGATTTGTTACAACAATTTATGGGGTATAAAGGTCTAAATGATATACCTCTTTTTAATACAATTAGAAACTTGTCTCCATGGTTATTTTAGACAAGAAGATTTTCCCTCTGCGGTGTGTTTTAGTGATCATAAATATATATAAACTGCAGATCTAAAGGTCTTATTATGTATAGTAATATTATTAACCTCTATTTTGATGATTTTTGTTAGTGTTATTATTCGGCCTGTTATTTTTAACGATCAGTGTGTTTACGATATTCTACTCTTTGTATGTACTAGTGTGTTTACAAGAGTCTACTCTTTGTATTTACTAGTGTGTTTACAATGGTCTACTCTGTTTATTTACAAGTGTGTTTACCATAAAATCTTTCAATGGCATTTAGAAGTTGAAAGGTTAACAACAAGGTGAAAATTACTTATGGATAACAACTTCTTGGTTAATTGAGTGACGACGACGTTTCGATGTAGTTCTTACATCGTTATCAAAGTCAATGACTTTGATAACGATGTAAGAACTTCTAAACTTCCAACTTCTAAATGCCATTGAAAGATTTTAGACTATTGTCTACCTATTAATACACTGCCGATCCGTAAAAAATAGTCTAGGCGAGGTGCAATTAGAACATTATTTTTAACGAATCTGCAGTTTCGAGGTATTTGTCCAGTTTAAACGTCAGTGTTCACTTCCCAACCTGCCGATTATTTTTAAGGAACCGATGATGCTTTTCAGTGCCCTTCATTGCATAATGCAACATATTCACTTTTAATAGTTTGCCCTTCGTGGAAATCGTCCTGGAATACACAATGATAAATGTTTTCCTAATGCTAGAAGACAACTATCACAAACAATCCTTACAACAGACTTTTATAGTTGAGTTATTTTGTTTACCTCAATCATAAAAGTTTATAAAAAAAATGAAATTTAGTTGATGAATTTTAGTCTGCTTTATTTTTTTTTTCTACGCGACACAAAAACCATACATATATAAATGTCGGTGGACGTTTAAATCAGCCTAACATATTATCCTTTACCAGAATGTCCATATAAACTGTAGACATTTAGAGGCAATGCATTGTAGGGAGAAGAAGAATTCCAGTTTAAACTGTATGAGATGAAAATACGGTGTATAAAAACAGGTCCCCAGGTTATATGATTTGGTTTATTTCTAGACAAATCTAAAAGGTGCTTAGACGGAAACATCAATGTTGCTTATTATACGGCTGTCGTGTGTGTTCTTTTCAGGCATATCTGAGACATTGTTGAGAAACGGATGTCATATAGACATTAGCGAAATGGATAAAATAAAACATCTAATTGAATATCCTTCGGCCAGTAGTACATGTTCCTCCCAAAACGAATCTCTTTACAAACTCACGTTCATATTTTTTTGTAAAGAATACTCTCGTGTTTAGCATCTTTTGGTTAGAATATTAAGCTAAAGTAGAATTAAGATTACTGCAGTAAACAAGTCCTTGATCCAAAGGTGTGTATTTGGGCATTTTGAAGACAGTATTTAATAAACAAAAGTTCTTCTTAAGGGTAGGCGTTTGGTGACTCAGCCGGCATAGCAATGGTATATTCGCCGGATACAGGCTTTCCATCAATGGGTATCGGGTTGAGACTCAACACAAACAAGAACTAATTTTAACATTCCTGAAGGTGTTTCACTCAGTATTTGCTAAATGTCAGATTTTTCTCTGGACACAAATCCCAATTTTCTCTATCACTATAACTGACAACCCCACCAAATTAGCGAAAACGTCGCGTGATCTGTTCCAACATGAGACGGCGGTATACCAGATCATTCCTTTAAAGGTATGATCTGAAATGATCTCGTTATTCTTGAAGGAGTTAGATAGGGTGTCTATTTTGCTAGAGACCTATTTGGTTGCCCTTTTTCAGTTTCCCACAATCCGTAGTATGAAGCAACTACAAAAAAACGGATATGCAGTTAAAAATGTATGGAGTCTTTAATAGCAATTAATGCTTTTTTGTTTCTAAATCCTGTTCAATCTGTCGACCAACATGCATGTGTTATCCATACAACACAACGGTTTAAGATGGTGTAGCTACACTGAGAAAGAGAGAACTTAAATCGCACATAAAATTAACTTCAACTGTTCAATGATCATTTCTTTGGCAAAAGCTTTTAACAAATAATAAATATTCCACATAATCCAATATTATTATGAAATAATATACAATATATCAGTTCTTGGATTTAGTAGAATTCAGCAATAAAACGTCTTTTGTTGTCAACACTTGTTTCCAAATTATCAGCCAAGATTTTACAGCTTAAAGTGGCATGAGCTGCTAAAATGTTGATATTTTGACGTTAAAACAGAATGTCGAAATTATTGGCTATTTTTCTCAAGACGTAATGAATAAATGGTCCTCCCGGTTATTTAAATTTTGTTTACTTTTCGAACACGTTTTCGGTTCGTATAGGCCACATACTGTATGGAAGGTTTTTAGGTTATTATACAGAATATAATCAATAACCGTTTGTAAATTACTGAATGCATGTGATATGTATTCCAAAATTATATATATTAGGTTAACCATGGCAGGATCCATTCCAAATTTATAATACCAGTTGGTGGTTGTACAAATACAGTTTGCAGTATACGTTTTCCAAATTTGTAGTTTTTTTGCACCAATAACACATATCTTTTTTGCCATAATTACATCCTTTTAATTTTGTTAAGTATTTCACAGAATCCATTATAATCCTCCAGAAATGACACTGCTTTGTTTTGTCCATAAAAGGACTAACATCAACACACGTTGACGTAGCAAAAGCCACATGTATAATCGAATAAACCTAAAAGGAGATTAAGGATTTGTACAACAATATTTGTAGTATTCAAATGGGTATGTGAAAACATTAATATCCTTAATGGACGCCCTTAAAGAAAATATTTTACTGAACCCAGCAAAATGCAAACAATCGTAAGAAAATTCTTACAGATGTATATCAGAATGAACAAAGAAACACCATGGAATCATATTTGGTATAGAAGTATAATCCAATCGAAATCCAGTATATTGGCAGTTGGTAAATAATGGACATTTGTAAAATTGCACATCAAGTACTCAGGAATGATTCCTGTTTTATGAAAAAATACTGTTGATGATAAAGACGACATGCATATTTTGGCTATTCCTTGTTCGATGTTATCCCATATTAGGCATAATTATGCCCAGCTAATACCACGGAATCCGGTTGAAATCAGAGTGAAACACACTATCACTGATAAAAAATCCAATTTGAATGAGAATAAAATGGATTGGATATTTTTCACGGAAGAGGATATCCGTCTTATCAAAGCCTGGCACTGGTTACTTTTCGAAGAGAAATCAGATCTTATAAGTACCTCGTAATACGTACGAATAATAGGATTCGTATGCATTCTTAGACTCTTCTGATAAACACTCACAGACACTATCTTCGATTTTTGGGCACGTGAAACTGGAAAGGGTGCGCATCTTTAAAGTAAAGAGACTACCCAGTTAAATTGAAAAATCATTTTAGCTGGTACAACATAATGACTTAAAGATTTGAATAAATTATTTTAGATTCTGGTCGCCTGAGTGGCTCAGCTGGTTAGCGTTCGATTGATGCGGCGTGGGATGGAATCCCACTCAGGCCAAAAAAAAATTCAAAACTTTCAGATTTTTCACTCGAGCGATCAATACATTAAAGAACATCCCTTATATATAGAAATTTACTTTCTTCTTACGATGAACCAGTTGGCATTGGGCCAGAATTGCTCAGACAAAAATATATGAAGTGGACCTTGAAACCAGTTGGCGTTTGTCAAATAATACCGGAATCTACTTGGCTACTCACACGATGTGTCACGATATGACGGTCACGTGTCGGATCCATCATCCAATCGTGGTAAGATATGCGTGACGTCAGCTTTGATCTCAATTGTAGTATCCACACATGTAGCTTTCCGATAGGCCTGAAAGAGAACAAAGTATGCGGTGAAAATCAGTCCGACATATTTAGTGAGTAGGCTTATTCTAAAAAGAGCATACTTTTTTGTTTTTCGATCGTAGGTTAAACCAAAACGTGTACCAGGTATTAGTAATGTTTTTTTCCATCGAAACTCAAGTTTGTTAATATCGCTATAGTAATCTAGTTTATGGTTGCATGAAATGGTTTTCACACATTTCCCTACCAATTACAATAATTAAGGATTTGGATTGGTACTAAGATATACAAATGTACCTCAGGAAAACATCAAGTTGGAATCAGTCTCAGGTGCTTCGGAAACCGATTATCACTTTTAGATGAAGCAATAAATAAAAGATTTGTAATCATTTAACTTAACTTGAACCTAATGTATCAATCTTTGTTACCAAGAGACTTACAAAATAACAAGGCGCCGATGAAAGCCAACAAATTGGACAGAATAAACACCACATGGGGTTGCAGTCGAACGCGTGACTACCAGTCTTATGATCAGTAATATATATCCGGCTGTTGAAACATCGAGTAGCAAAGTGTTCGTTTAATCCGGGCATTGCACCAAGATAGTCGTTGTACCACGTGGTCAGCACCTCAGAAAAATCCATCTGATTAAATAAAATACAAGGATGCTTTTTAATCTGCAATTCTCACATAGAGTAAAATATACCTTAAGAATCTTCAACTTGAGAGGTTTTAATGGGTTGTGTTGGGAGTGTTAAAATAGCACAACTGACATATATTAAGATACAACAAACCACTTTGCAAGTGTAAGAAAAAGAAAGAGTTCCGTGGGACGCTTTTCTCTTTAGTATTTATCTATTCCAAACCAAGTGCGAACTCTAACGCAAATTCGCTAAAAAACATTCTTTACAGCGTATTCCCATTGGTACTTACCATGACACAGAACCTTCTCTGACCAGAAAACAATTTACAGACAGAATCCACCATTAGATCTATATAACGACGTATTGATGGATGATATGTGTTGACAAGGACGGCAATGGTAGCTAGAATCAACAATCAAATTCAATTTAATGCCTCTTGAAGAAAAAACAAATATAAAGCATAAACGGATAAACATTTTAAGTGAAACGCGAAATACGTTTAATTAAATACTATATGATTTCTCACAAACAGACTTTTAGGTAGGTAATTATTTGTCATTTGATTGATTTATTAGCTATCTATTATCATGTAACAGCAAATGATCAAATCCGGGAAAGTGTTCTTGAGATTTTGTTTCGGCAAAAAGATTTTTCTAACTTATGGTATGAGTATTATTTTATGAGCATACGTTTGGTCGATGGTAATAAATGCAATGAGAAGTAACCCACCTGCATATATTTGGCATATTGTTACCATGCTTTCTAAATAATTTCTTTTATTCAACTTTTACTCACCCACCATGTTCTATACCATGACTAATGTTCACAATTATAGATAGAGCAAGCCCTCGGGCTTTATTCCCGACCACACTACTGATATATTTTACATATACTTTGTATTTCTATTTTGGGTAAATGAATTAAATTGAAAATTGAAATTGAACTTAAACAGGCCACTAAACCGTTTTAGAAATGTCACTTTCCATAGTAGTCGTGAATTAAAAAAAGCAGTGCTAAATTCATAGGATTGAAAATTGAATGACAAATCTGATATTTTTACCTTCCCAACCGACCCATCTCTATGTATAGTCTTGGTATGGACAATCAATATCCGCTTTGAGATGAGCTGAGCTGCCAAGGCCGCTAACTCTATTTCACTGGACACTTGAAACACCCTGGAGAATATAGTATACAAATCTGAGTACTGTTTTGTTCTAATTCCAAAAACAGACAATATAAATATGAACTTATCTTCGCTTTGATTTTTATTTTGTAAAAACATACTAGCATTTCATGACCATTATGATAGATTTTTTTAGAATTCTACGAGGGGACAATCCTATCAAGCTACATGTGATAACGCTTGTCAATAACACACACTGTTATTCTTAATTACGGACAGTTTTAAATCAGCGTCGATGCCTATTGATTTTTTATTTGGACAAGTTTTAATAAGGAAGTTGAATCAGCCAAGTAAGCGATTCGATCTTAGCATATATCTTCAGAAACGTATGCAAAATCGACATTTAAAAAGGATATGTTTGTAGTGTCTATATGCTTGAGAAATAAGTGGGGATATCTTAAACATATCGGGTTTCTATTTTCAAATGCATTTTGACCAGCTTGATGGAATGAGGGTGATTTGTACAAACATTTTCAGGATTCTAGGTAACTTATTATATGTGTTTGTTTCGATATAACACATTTGTGATGAACTAGTGCTTAATACCTGGTTTGGTAGAACCAACAATTCATAAATATCACTGCTTACTAGTTTTTCATAATGTGGAATTTTACGTTCATCAAAAATATATATCGCGTTCAATTAAAAATATCGGCTCAAAATAGTTTTAGAGAGAGAAATAATGCTTGATAAACTGAAAATATCTAAATCAGTTTGAGGGACGATTTAAATGCAGTCTTTGATTAGGTGTCCATATAATCATAATTCCGTGAAAGACATATGGGCGCAATTGGAAGTTGGATTGATTTATTTGATACAGTGTTTGGTGAAAACATGTTTTCAGTAAATGAAATATGCGATAAGCACAGTATGTTTTTAATTATTTGATGATCCAGATGTTTCAAAACAGAGCCTTTAGAATACACAATACCAGTCTGTTGGATTATCGTTTTCGTCCAGACTATCTCTGGTTAAATAGAGAATTTTGGACGGATCGTAATGGAGTTTTCCTTGACGGTAATCGAACAAATTGTAGAGCAAACCTGGGTTAACAGTAAACTCTGCCCAGCAGGCCACTGCAATAGGCGGTAAATCCTCGTCTCCCATCCTAACTACATCTTCCCTAGGAGGCTGATGACCACTGACTGGAAGATGAAGTCTCCAGCCGTATTTTATACCTCCTTTAAACTCACAAGCAATTACCCAGACTGTGTTTATCATATTAACCGACGAGGATAGAATGGCTTACATATCAGACAGTACCAATTGATCACACTGACAGAAAATATTAAATCGGATTTCGGATTCTGGCTAATTTGACAACTTCAATAAGAAACAGATAAATTATTACACTTCAATAGCTTGACATCATATTTTCTTCAATTTCCCCCAGCTCACTCTAACCTCTGGCTGTGTAAATCTGGAATACGAACATTTTCAATCGATTCCATCTTATTTCTTATCAATCATTCATGTTTTCTTTTAATTAAGACCAAAACTTATTCATAGGCAATTGTTATGAAATCAGCGAAAAGAAAAAAGGCCTACATAAAATGTTACTCACTATTTAGTTATGACTTATCTATAATCCACAATTAAAAAACAAATGAACTGGTAATCCGTAGACCTGTACAAAAATCCACTAAAAACTGTAGGTAAATCTCGTCGTCACACATTGGAATACCAAATCAACCCAAGACGCACTTAGGAATAAACCCAGTTTACATTGCAAATAATTAGAGAATTGAGATATAACAATACAGATGCTTTTCCTTACATAATTATCTTTATTTGACCAATCAATGAAGAGCAATTGACAGACTCTACGCCAAGATACATTCTATCTCACTCACTGATTTTAATATTTTAAATTCATTTCGGCAAATTTGATAAACATCCTCGAATTCGTCGCCAAATCGGTATTTACATTTTGATTTATAATGAATTATTGCATACACAAGACATCAAAAGACATCCGTTAACAGTCCAAAATGTTTATGTGGAGAAGATTTCGTAAGGGTTTAAACCATTAAACGAATAGAGAGAATGGTTTTAGAGTATAGTTGTTATCATGAAACGTCCTATATGGTCACCACACATTCAATGAACTGTCCTTTTTGTCAGTCAATTGACTGATTGCTTGATGACGTCACTTCAAATTTACGCGCAAAGCATTTCGGGGGATTTTGGGATCTGAACATAATTTTAAAATGTGGCGTAAGAAATAATACTGCAAGGCGTAAAAGGCGTAAAGTTACCAGAAAAATGGGTGGATAAAAACAGGCTCTGTCATCAATGTTTTCCAAAAAGGTTACATTTTGCTAAGAACCAATAAACAAAAATGGCGAACTGAGGTACATTTTACCCAGAAGGCTTTGCGTAAATCTATGTGACGTCATCAGGCTCGGCGGTAATTCATTTTGAGATTCCGACATTCAAAGAATAAACATGGCACATTTAGACTTGTTATTGGTGTTTAGTCGTTTTACTCAAATAATATTCTTGCTTGCTTAACCCAAATTCTTAACGAATGGAATTGATATACGTCCATACGTATTGACTACGAAGGCTGAAGGTCAGCGGAAAACCACAACCAACTTAGCCAGTATGTCATTTTAACTCTCCCGTTCAGGATCAACGGTCAGATAGATGGTTTTGTCAAGAATATTTCTTCGAAGATGTTCTTGCATTATGATATCAAAAAGCATAAGATACAGCAAAAGGGCAAATAAAGAGGGGAGAGGTTTACCTTTATCGATCGTGGTTTAGATCGGGGTAATACGATCAATAGCTTCATTTGTCACGCTTGTCTGTTCTCATAAGGCAGTAATTTATCACTAACCCTTTATAATCTTCTTATGACGGACGAATGAAGGATGGTGGTATTTGATGATACAAATAGCCACGGGAAAACGGCTGTTTATACCTTGACTTCTCGTTCGATGAAGTTTTGCTTTTCAGACACGTGTCAATCTCTAGTGGTTACAGATCAAATACAAGTGAGATTTTAGTAGAATAAATTTTATCAAAACGATAAATTGTAAGAAATAACACAATTGAATAAATGGAAGATTTGTTGTCTAACTTTGTAGACAATATGTGCTCCACGGATCGCAGATTGATGATTTGTTGCCAACTTTAATTATGTACCAAGTAGGCAATCACTAACTTGATACGATATGAGATATTACTTTTAGAAATAAAACAGAATATATTGCTTTGTGTGTTCATATTTAAGTCTGAAATTTATGTTTGGGCGAGTTTATCTCCAAAATATAATGCTCCAACAGGGAAAGAACTTTCTGTCTTTAGCACTCCATTCTCATTAATGGTTTTACGATAAGAGCGGCTTGCTAAAATCTTAGAGATTATAGTTTTTGCCAAAGAAGACTGAACTCAATGATCCCGTGGAAGTTGAATAGCAGCTCATTTCCCAAAACGGAACCAATCAAACTAATGGCGACTGTTTGACAAATGTTTTGTGGGCCGTTTATGTTTTATCTAATCTGTTCTTTGCCTATATCTCTCAGTGATGCTGCACACAAAGTTAAATCCGCAATCTACAAACAGATATTGAACCAGGGAGAACAAACTAAACTTACCGATATACTTCTGTGGTTTTATTTAAATTTCAACTAAATATTTATCCTGACAAATATTCTAAAGCAATCCCATTTGTCGTAACTGGACACAAAAACAACATATTCGATGTGAATTTTCCTTAGGATTCTGCCACAATTTTTCCACTCTGCCAAATAAGGTATTCAAACTAAGTAACAGTATTTTCGTTTTCGTGCTCAACTATGCTGATTGTCTGAATTTCTATCGCAAACCTTTTAACTTCAGTTAATCAACTTGTTCTATCTTACTTTAATTTGCTATGCGGATTCTCAGTAAGAATAAGTTTTGGTTTCGCAAAGTGTTATGTTAACGTCATAAGGGATGGCTATACAGAATTATCAACACTTCGGATTAATTCCAGAGTGATGTTGTTTCGTGATGCAAATATCCAAGGTAAACTAGCTTTTTATTGGCGTCCATCAAGTGGCATGAGCTGTCAAAATGTTGATATGTTGATGTTAAAACAGATTGTTGAAATTTTTGGCTATTTTTTTCAAGACGTATAATTCAGAAGCTTTTATTTCTTCTAGTCTCGTAAAATGTATGATAATTGTTTTGGCTTAGAATGAATGAATGATCGCCCCGGTTATTTAAATTTTGTTTACTTTTCAAACACGGGTTCGGTTCGTATGGGCCGCATACTGTATGCATTTTCCTCATTCCAACGCCAATCATTTTAATAGTTTTTCGATGGTCTTCAAAGCCTGTTACTGTCGTGACGATCAGAAATTAAAAAAAAGTGTGAATTTTGGCAGTTCTTGCCAACTTAAATATTATCTTGCTTCTTTGGATTGTTATTATAGTTGATAATTTATGTATGGAAGAATTTATTTCCAAAATAAAGTTCAATAAATTCCAGATTGCTCAATAGTACTAAAACTAAAGAACATATGCTCGTGCTTTCACGCGGTCTATGCTGACTGCTTTACAAAATCTATGGGATGATATTGGAATCTTTTCCAAAAGAACCTCCAACCCTCTATGTATGTAAACTCGTCCTGTTATCACTGTGATACGCATTCCAAAATTGTATATATTTGGTTAACCATGGTAGTATAAGGGAGAATTATCCATTCCAAATCGATAATACCATTTGTTGGTTGTCCAAATACAGTTTGAAGTATACATATTCCAAATTTGTACTTTTTTTGCACCAATAACACATATCGTTTTTGCCATAATTACATCCTTTTAATTTCGCTAAGTATTTCACAGAATCCAACATAATCCTCCAGAAATCACACTGCTTTGTTTTGTCCATAAAAGGACTAACATGAACACACGTTGACGTTGCACAAGCCACATGTATAATCGAATAAAGCTTAAAGGAGATTAAGGATTTGTACAACAATATTTGTAGGGTTCAAATGGGTATGTAAAAACGTTGATATCCTTAATAGACGCCCGTAAAGAACATATTTTACTGAACCTAGAAAAATTCAAGCAATCATAAGAAAATTCTTACAGATGTATATCAGAATGAACAAAGAAACACCATGGAATCATCTTTGGTATAGAAGTATAATCCAATCGAAATCCAGTATATTGGCAGTTGGTGAACAATGGACATTTGTAAAATTGCACATCACGTACACAGGATTGGTTCCTGTTTTATGAAAAAATACTGTTGATGATAAAGACGACATGCATATTTTGGCCATTCAATGTTCGATGTTATTCCATATGTCCAGCTAATACCACGGAATCCGGTTAAAATCAGAGCGAAACACACTATCACTGATAAAAAAAATCCAATTTGAATGAGAATAAAATGGATTAGATATTTTTGACTGAAGAGGATAGCTGTCTTATCAAAGCCTGGCACTGGTTACTTTCCAAAGAGAAATCCGAACTTGTAAGTACCCCGTAATAAGTACAGATAATAGGATTCTTATGGATTCTTTGACTCTTCTGATAAACACTCACAGACGGCACACTATCGTCGATTTTTGGGCAACTAAAACTGGAAAGGGTGCGCATCTTTAAAGTAAAGAGGCTACCCAATTAAATTGAAAAATCATTTTAGCTGGTACAGCATGATGACTTCAAGATTTAAATTAATCAGTTTAGATTCTGGTGGCATCAGTGGCTCAGTTGATTAGCGTTCGATCAATGCGGCGTGGGATGGAATACCACTCAGACCAAATACAAATTCAAAATTTTCAGGTTTTTCATTCGATCACTCCATACATTAAAAAACATCCCTTATATATAGAAATTTACTTTCTTCTGACGATGAACCAATTGGCATAGGGCCAGAATTGCACAGACAAAATATATGAAGTGGATCTTGAAACCAGTTGGCGTTTGTCAAATAAGACCGGAATCTACTTGGCTGCTCACAAGATGTGTCACGATATGACGGTCACGTGTCGGATTCATCATCCAGTCGTGGTAAGATATGCGTGACGTCAGCTTTAATCTCAATTGTAGTATCCACACAAGTAGCTTTCCGATAGGCCTGAAAAAAAACATTGTATGCACTGAAAAACAGTCCGATCTATTTTGTGAAAAAGCTTTTTCTAAAGGAGAATACGTTTTGTTTTTAGGTTGGACGTTAAATCTAAATGTGCGCCTGGTAAGTAATGTTTTCCATCGAAACTCAAGTTTGTTATTATAGCTATAGTAATTTCTAGATTGTGGTTGCAAGAAATGGTTTTCACAAATTTCCCTACAAATTACAATAATTAAGGACTTGGATTGGTACTAAGATATACAAATGTACCTCAGAAAAACATCAAGTTGGAATTAGTCTCAGGTGCTTCGGAAACAGATTATCACTTTTAGATGAAGCAATAAATCCAAGATTTGTAATCATTTAACTTGAACCTAATTTATCAATCTTTGTCACCAAGAGACTTACAAAATAACAAGGCGCGGATGACAGCCAACAAATTGGACAGAATAAGCACCACATGGGGCTGCAGTCGAACACGTGACTACCAGTCTTATGATCAGTAATATATATCCGACTGTTGAAACATCGAGTAGCAAAGTGTTCGTTTAATCCGGGCATTGCGCCAAGATAGTCGTTGTACCACGTGGTCAGCACCTCAGAGAAATCCATCTGATTAAATAAGAAACAAGGATGTTTTTAATTTACAATTCTCACATACAGTGAAATATACCTTAAGAATCTTCAACTTGAGAGGTTTTAATGGGTTGGGTTGGGAGGGGTAAAAATAGCACAACTGACATGTATTAAGATACAACAAACCACTTTGCAAGTGTAAGAAAAAGAAAGAGTTCCCTGGGACGCTTTTCTCTTTAGTATTTATCTATTCCAAACCAAGTGCGAACTCTAACGCAAATTCGCTAAAAACATTCTTTACAAAGTTTTCCCATTGGTACTTACCATGACACAGAATCTTCTCTGACCAGAAAGCAATTTACAGACAGAATCCACCATTAGATCTATATAACGACGTATTGACGGATGATATGTGTTCACCAGGACAGCAATGGTAGCTAGAATAAAAAAATCCAATTCAATTTAATGCCTCGTGAAGAAAAAACAAATATAAAGCATAAACGGATAAACAGTTTAAATGAAAACGTGAAATACGTTCAGTTAAATGCTATATAAGTTCTCACAAACACACATTTAGGTAGGTAATTATTTGTCATTTAATTGATTCATTAGCTATCTATTATCATGTAACAGCAAATGATCAAACCCCGGAAAGTGTTCTTGAGATTTTTTTCGGAAAAAAGTTTTTTCTAACTCATGGTATGAGTATTATTTTATGAGGATACGTTTGGTCGATAGTAATTAATGTAATGAGAAGTAAGCCACATGCATTTATTTGGCATATTGTTACCCTGCTTTCTAAATAAGTTTGTTTTTTTCAACTCTTTAATCGCCCAGTATGTTCTTAAGAATAATGTTCACAATTATGAATAGAACAAGCCCTTGGGCTTTATTCCCGACCACACTACTGATATATTGCACATATACTTTGTAGTTCTATTTTTGTTGAATAAATTAAATTGAAAATTGAATTTGAACTTAAACAGGCTACTAAACTGTTTTAGAAATGTCACTTTCCATTGTAATCGTAAATTCGAAAAAAAAAAAACAGTGTTGATTTTTAGGATTGAAAATTGAATAACAAATCTGTTCACCTTCCCAAGTGGCAGCTCTATCCGACCCATCTCTATGTATAGTCTTGGTATGGACAACTTTACTCCTCATCAATATCCGCTTTGAGATGAGCTGAGCTGCCAAGGCCGCTAACTCTATTTCACTGGACACTTGAAACACCCTGGAGAATATAGTATACAAATCTGAGTACTGTTTTGTTTTAATTACAAAAACAGACGATATAAATATGAACTTATCTTCGCTTTGATTTTTAATTTGTAAAAACATACTAGCATTTCATGACCATTATGATAGATTTTGTTTTAGAATTCTACGAGGAGACAATCATATCAAGTTACACGTGATAACGCTTGTCAATAACACACACTGTTATTCTTAATTACGGACAGTTTTAAATCAGCGTCGATGCCTATTGATTTTTTATTTGGACAAGTTTTAATAAGAAAGTTGAATCAGCCACGGAAGCGATTCGATCTTAGCATATATCTTCAGAAAAAGTATACAAAAACGACATTTAAACATGAGAGGTTTGTGGTGTGTGTGTGCTTGAGAAATAAGTGGGGATATATTAAACATATCGGGTTTCTATTTCCTAATACATTTTGGTCAGTTTGATGGAATGAGGGTGATTTTTCCAATATTGTCAGGACTCTAGGTAACTTATTACATGTGTTTGTTTCGATATAACACATGTGTGATGAATTAGTGCTTAATACCTGGTTTAGTAGAACCAACAATTCATAGATATCACTGCTTACTAGTTTTTCGGAATGTGGAATTTTACGTTCATCAAAAATATATATCACGTTCAATTAAAAATATCGGCTCAAAATAGTTTTAGAGAGAGAAATAATGCTTGATAAACTGAAAATATCTAAATCAGTTTGAGGGACGATTTAAATGCAGTCTTTGATTAGGTGTCCATATAATCATAATTCCGTGAAAGACATATGGGCGCAATTGGAAGTTGGATTTATTTATTTGATACAGTGTTTGGTGAAAACATGTTTTCAGTAAATGAAATATGCGATAAGCACAGTATGTTTTTAATTATTTGATGATCCAGATGTTTCAAAACAGAGCCTTTAGAATACACAATACACTAAAAACAGCAAACCAAATAATTGCAAAAAATCAAAGCTGAACTTACCAGTCTGTTGGATTATCGTTTTCATCCAGACTATCTCTGGTTAAATAGAGAATTTTGGACGGATCGTAATGGAGTTTTCCTTGACGGTAATCGAACAAATTGTAGAGCAAACCTGGGTTAACAGTAAACTCTGCCCAGCAGGCCACTGCAATAGGCGGTAAATCCTCGTCTCCCATCCTGACTACATCTTCCCTAGGAGGCTGATGACCACTGACTGGAAGATGAAGTCTCCAGCCGTATTTTATACCTCCTTTAAACTCACTGGCAATTACCCAGACTGTGTGTTTATCATATTAACCGACGAGGATAGAATGGCTTACATATCAGACAGTACCAATTGATCACACTGACAAAAAATATTAAATCGGATTTCGGATTCTGGCTAATTTGACAACTTCAATAAGAAACAGATAAATTATTATACTTCAATAGCTTGACATCATATTTTCTTCAATTTCCCCCAGCTCACTCTAACCTCTGGCTGTGTAAATCTGGAATAGGAACATTTTCAATCGATTCCATCTTATTTCTTATCAATCATTTATGTTTTCTTTTAATTAAGACCAAAACTTATTCATAGGCAATTGTTATGAAATCAGCGAAAAGAAAAAAGGCCTACATAAAATGTTACTCACTATTTAGTTATGACTTATCTATAATCCACAATTAAAAAACAAATGAACTGGTAATCCGTAGACCTGTACAAAAATCCACTAAAAACTGTAGGTAAATCTCGTCGTCACACATTGGAATACCAAATCAACCCAAGACGCACTTAGGAATAAACCCAGTTTACATTGCAAATAATTAGAGAATTGAGATATAACAATACAGATGTTTATCTTTACATAATTATCTTTATTTGGCCAATCAATGGCGAGCAACTGACAGACTCTACGCCAAGATACATTCTATCTCACTCACTGATTTTAATATTTTAAATTCATTTCGGCAAATTTGATAAACATCTTCGAATTCGTCGCCAAATCGGTATTTACATTTTGATTTATAATGAATTATTGCATACACAAGACATCAAAAGACATCCGTTAACAGTCCAAAATGTTTATGTGGAGAAGATTTCGTAAGGGTTTAAACCATTAAACGAATAGAGAGAATGGTTTTAGAGTATAGTTGTTATCATGAAACGTCCTATATGGTCACCACACATTCAATGAACTGTCCTTTTTGTCAGTCAATTGACTGATTGCTTGATGACGTCACTTCAAATTTACGCGCAAAGCATTTCGGGGGATTTTGGGATCTGAACATAATTTTAAAATGTGGCGTAAGAAATAATACTGCAAGGCGTAAAAGGCGTAAAGTTACCAGAAAAATGGGTGGATAAAAACAGGCTCTGTCATCAATGTTTTCCAAAAAAGTGACATTTTGCTAAGAACCAATAAACAAAAATGGCGAACTGAGGTACATTTTACCCAGAAGGCTTTGTGTAAATCTATGTGACGTCATCAGGCTCGGCGGTAATTCATTTTGAGATTCCGACATTCAAAGAATAAACATGGCACATTTAGACTTGTTATTGGTGTTTAGTCGTTTTACTCAAATAATATTCTTGCTTGCTTAACCCAAATTCTTAACGAAAGGAATTGATAAACGTCCATACTTATTGAAAATCACAGCTAACTTAGCCAGTATGTCATTTTAACTCTCACGTTCAGGTTCAAAGATCAGATAGATGGTTTTGTCAAGAATATTTCTTCGAAGATGTTCTTGCATTATGATATCAAAAGCATAAGATACAGCAAAAGGGCAAATAAAGAGGGGAGAGGTTTACCTTTATCGATCGTGGTTTAGATCGGGGTAATACGATCAATAGCTTCATTTGTCACGCTTGTCTGTTCTCATAAGGCAGTAATTTATCCCTGACCCTTTATAATCTTCTTATGACGGACGAATGAAGGATGGTGGTATTTGATGATACAAATAGCCACGGGAAAACGGCTGTTTATACCTTGGCTTCTTTATTCGTTCGATGAAGTTTTGCTTTTCAGACACGTGTTAATCTCTAGTGTTTACAGATCAAATACAAGTGATTTCAATAAATAAATTTCATCAATACGAAAAATTTTAACAAATAACCCAATTGAATAAATGGAATATTTGTTGTCTAACCTTTTAGAAAGCTGCCACAATATGTGTCCACGGATCGCAGATTGATGGTTTGTTGCCAACTGTAATTATGTACCAAGTAGGCAATCACTAACTTTATACGAAATGATATATTACTATTAGAAGTAAAACAGAATATATGTGTTCATATTTAAGTCTGAAATTTATGTTTGGACGAGTTAATGCTCCAACAGGGAGAGAACGTTATGTCTTTAGCACTCCATTCTCATTAATGGTGTTACGGTAAGAGCGGCTTGCTAAAATCTTACAGATTATAGTTTTTGCCCAAGAAGACTGAACTCAATGATCCCGTGGAAGTTGAATAGCAGCTCATTTCCCAAAACGGAACCAATCAAACTAATGGCGACTGTTTGACAAATGTTGTGTGGGCCGTTTATGTTTTATCTAATCTGTTCTTTGTCCATATCTCCCAGTGCTGCTGAACGCAAAGTTAAATCCACAATCTACAATCTGAATTAAACTTACCGATATACTTCTGTGGTTTTATTTAAATATCAACTAAATATTTATCCTGACAAATATTCTAAAGCAATCCCATTTGTCGTAACTGGACACAAAAACAATTTATTCGATGTGAATTTTCGTTAAGCATAGGATTCTGCCACAATGTTTCCACTCTGACAAAAAAGGTATTCAAACTAAGGTACAGTATTTTCGTTTTCGTGCTCAACTAGGCCGATTGTCTGGATTTCTACCGCAAACCTTTTAACCTCAGTTAATCAACTTGTTCTATCTTACTTTAATTTGTTATGCGGATTTTCTGTAAGAATAAGTTTTGGTCTTGCAAAGTGTCATGTTAACGTCATAAGGTCTGGTTATACAGAATGATCAACAAGTTCTACACACACTGTTAGAGGTCTATGTTGGTAACACTAATGATGCTCAGTTATTCCTCATTAGAATGGAAGCTACTTTTAAACAAACAGACAATATGTGGTTCTTGCCAATTTAAATATTATCGTGTTTCTTTGGATTATAATTATAGTCGGTAATTTATGTATGGGAGAGTTTATTTCCAATATATTTATCCGATTGCTCTGTAGTAAACTAAATAGCGTTTGGTAAAGAACATACATGTATGGACGTGCTTTCACGTGGTCTATACTGACTGCTTCACAAAATCTATGTGAGGATATTGGAATCTTTTCCAAAAGAACATCCAGACATTTATATATATATGTGTGTAAACTCGTCCTCCTAAAAGAAACCAATCAAACAAATGGCAACAGTGATTTTTTTGTGCCAAATCTGTTCGTTTTTATATATTGGCCCATTTTGCAAATTAGACGCTCTCACGCTACAACCAAGGTTCAACCTAATCATGTTTTGTAACATTAAATAACTAACTAATGTTAGAACATACCCGAATAATTGGCAAAAAGGTAAAATTTAGATGCATTGCTAATCTTTCATGGAGGCTTGATTATAAGCGCTGTACTTTTTGGAACTCCACGTTAGCAATTTGCGATGAATGTTATACAAACAAATAATCAGGCTTTTATATTTTGTTTAGATTTTCAACAAATTGTATTGATTTGGCCCCCATAAAAAATGTAAATGTCAATTTAGTATTTATATCTCCTAATTAAGGAAATTCGACGAATTAAGTCACCTTAAAAGCATTTGGCACCATCTCTTGTATCATCAAAAGATATCACACTTGACTGGTGTAGTTCGTGTCGACAAATTAATCTTAAGAGGATTATTTAGGAAATCTGAGAGATGAGCATGTTATGAGAACAGACAAGCGTGAAAAGGAAAGCCTTTGATCAAAATATGACAAGGTAATGTTTGTTGGTGGTTACTAACTATTATTACCACATATTTTATATAAAAGAATGCTATCTTTGTTGCTGTCTTAAAGAATCCATAGATTGATTTCTTACTTTCTTTCGTCAATAACGCCTCGTTGCAAGAATTGTTGCATCTTTCGAACAACACTTGATTCCTTCAATTAGGAACACACAGTGGGCGATTGCAACTAGATATTAAAAAAACACCAAAAAAACTACATTAGTAAGCCATCAGTCTGAAAAAAAAAACTAAATTTTTGGTTTGTAAACTTTGGAATTCGATGAATCCCTGTCTGACGGAGGCCCACAGAAGATCGGACAGGCGTACAGGTGCCAAAACTTGATCAACTCTGAAAGTCTGTAAATAAGCTGTAATTAACATTTCATCAAATTCTACCCAATGCTTCTGGAGATATCTTGTAGACAAGCAGCAACCAATGAAAATATCGAATTCGGAGGCTCACAGAAGATCGGACGAGCATACAGGCGCAAAAACTTGAGCAACTCTGCACATCCTCACAAATAAGCTGTAATAAAAATGTCATCAAATTACGCCAAGTGGTTCTGGAAATATCTAGTAGACAATCAACAACCAATGCAAATATCCGATTCTGAGGCTAACTGAAGATCGGACTGGCGCACAGGTGGCAAAACTTAATCAACTCTGACCGTTCTCACCAATAAGCTGTAATTGAAATTTCATCAAACTCCGCCTGATGGTTCTGGAGATATCTTGTAGACAAGCAACAACCAATGAAATTATCCAATTCGGAAGCTAACTGAAGATCGGACCGGGGTACAAGCGCCAAAACTTGATCAACTCTCCAGGTTCCCGCCAATAAGCTGTAATTAAAATTTCATCAAATTCCGCCTGGTGGTTCTGAAGATATCTTGCACATAAGCAACAACCAATGACAATATAGGATTCTGAGACTAACTGAAGACAGGACGGACGTACAGGCACCAACACTTGATGAACTCTCAACGTTCTCACCAATAAGCTGTAATTAAAATATCATCAAATTCGGCCAAGTGGTTCTGGAGATATATTGTAGACAAACAACAACCAATGAAAATATCTGATTCGGAAGCTAACTGAAGATCGGACGAGGGTACAAGCGCCAAAACTTGATCAACTCTCAAGGTTCTCACCAATAAGCTGTAATTGAAATTTCACCAAACTCCGCCTGATGGTTCTGGAGATACCTTGTAGACAAGCAACAACCAATGAAAATATCCGATTCGGAAGCTAACTGTAGATCGGACGGAGTTACAAGCGCCAAAACTTGATCAACTCTCAACGTTCTCACCAATAAGAAGTAATTAAAATTTCATCAATTTCCGACAGGTGGTTTTGGAGATATCTTGTAGACAAGCAACAGCCAATGAAAATATCCGATTCGGAAGCTAACTGAAGATCGGACGGGGGCATAAGCGCCAAAACTTAACCAACTATCAACGTCCTCGCCAATAAGCTGTAATCAAAATCTTATCGAATTCCGCCAAGTGGTTTTGGAGATATCTTGCAGTCAAGCCCTAGTTGACGGACGCCGGACGACAGACGACGGACGCAGGACGACGGACAGCACAACAACAGTATGCCCCCCCCCCCCCCAACATATGTTGGGGGAGACATAATTTTGTATCGATCATTTGATGGGATCTTCAGTCAGGACATCTAAGGTCATTTAATTATATCCATATTTATATCTCCTATTAGTATAAACCCAAAGTTTCTTTTTCTTTCCAAGTACTGTAGTGGTACTTGGAACTTCAATTAGACAAATCACTGTTTTAGGTGCCCAAAATACTGTAATTTTTTTAAATAATGTTGAGAAAAATTATTATATGTCAAGCTAGAGTAAAACATGTGACGGACTGATTTGACAATATTTCAAGCCAGTCAACTTATCCAAAAGTAAAGTGTAATACTTTATTTCTGGATTTATTAAACAGTATATCAGAAGAAATAGTAGCAAATGTAGTAGTCTAAGTAAATGGCTTCCCTTGTCCAGACGTATTTTCCACATGATTTCACATGTAATTCTGTCTTCTGATCCGAAATGATATATTTCCGTCTACAAGATTTAGAGACTGCTGAAGACAAAATGTGGAAAATCGATAAAATATTTGCCTCGCTTCAGACTTTTTTTAGCAAAAGATAATGGCAGATTTGTTTATTATTGGGGCTAGGAACTACCACATACGGAGATTCTGGGGTTCCAGAGATACCTTAACAGCAAATTGATTATCACGTTGTTGGGTCAAATGTCACTGATTAGAATTTCATAAATTTACGCAATACCAATTTTAGATATTTTTTCGTAAAATAATACTATTGTCACCCAGGCTCAAATGAAGATCAATTCTTTGTCCGAAACTCGTCAAACATAAGGCCTCCGGTTGTCCAAAGAAGCTATACTGTTGGGATGACGTCTGAACAATTCTGTTTTCATGCACAGTTCCTGTCGAAGCAGAATGGTAAAAATCGATATCGGTTAGATACAGCAAATAACTGAATTCACGCAGAATTCGGATTTCTAAATAACAAGGTTATTTATTCCAATCTGTATATTAGGGTCACCGTGTCAGTGTGTTTAAATGTCCACACATACATGTATGCATCTAGCCAAAGATTTACTATCTTTTGGCAAAACGAACCATTATATCTCTGATATTTTAATTCCGATCAGAGAAAGCATTGCTTTTTGGTTCGAAGTTACAGGTTTCTATCGCAAAGTACGAACCCCAAGTAGAATACTTTAAGTGTTATACTCCAAAATATAAGAATTTTTTTTGACGGATTTACCCATAAACTATATATTTGTGGTGGTCTTCCTTATTAATTAACCAGCTAATCCTCTGATGAAACCCAAAAGGAATCACAGCCCATCCAAATAAAAATGGTTTAGTTCAATGCACACTTTTTATGAGCTTGGATTTTCTTCTTTATTGGTGATAAAATAGCTCATTTTCTCCTTGATAATACGCCAAAGAAAAACTGAGTTTGTTCAGACTCATAAAACACCGACCTGACTCCCTCTCATAATGTTGTCTTTACCAGCTTTTTAAATGTCGACGGACGCTATCTCTGACATCGGGTACACAGTCAAGCCACGACCTCACAAAACCACTCAGTAGCCGCACAGCACCACACATTATATTACAGGACGGAACAGACAGAACAGATACCCTCATAGAACCGCACTGCCATATGTGTTGTGGTATCTCCCGGTTACCTAACTTAACCACCAAGTAACTGAGCCCAACTACGTAGTTGCTGCACTGTACCTCGCGGTAACCAAGCGGAACTGTGCGGCTACCGGATGGAACTATATGGTTACGTAGAGGGTAATGTCCGAGTAACGCTCCATTCCTTAAAAGTTATGGTGGGTATTAAAAAGTGTAACTAAACGGTAACGGCATGGAACCATACAGTTGGAAGGTATAACTGTACGTTTTGTTTATACGGACCTTCAATGTGCCGGGCAGATTTGAGCGGTCACTGTACAGCGTACTAAAAGCAATTGTGTAGTCCCATTTAGTATTTAATTGTCAACCTTTATAAGGTTATCTATTTGATCCACTGAACAACTTAACATAATAAAGTAGTAAGGAAACTCCGAAAATATTCATGGTGTATTCTCAATATTTCGACTTTAATTAAGTCATCGTCAGGAGAATTATGAGTACATCAAAAGACAGTGTGCATTTATATAGAAAAACAGAATACAATTTTTCTGTTGTAGTGTCAACCATTGTATTCTGTTTTTCTATATAAATGCACACTGTCTTTTGATGTACTCATAATTCTCCTGACGATGACTTAATTAAAGCCAAAATATTGAGATTACACCATGAATATTTTCGGAGTTTCCTTACTACTTTATTTATAAGGTTATATACACATATATTCGTGTAAATTATTTTCATGAATCCGCGCAAAGGAACAAATCAAGTTTGACAGGAGGGATTTTGCTTCATATACATGTATGTTGGTTCTCCGGGAAACTGTACGGAGCACCAAAGTTAACAAACAGCGCAATTTGTAGCAGTTGTAAATATAGAGTAAAGTATCAATCATATAACCAAGGATTATAAATAGCTTTATTAAATCCGAAACTAACGCTACTGAAAACCCATCTTCTATCTTGTCATTATTTTGAAAATTCAACTTCGGACTATATACTTTCTGTTATCTGTGCTCAGATTACTATTACAAACATTTTCGATAATTATATTATCTAATCTATGGTAGATCTTATCAAAAGAACATTTGAAATCTACCCTTAAATTCAAACGTCCTGGTAACACAAGAACATTTCGGAAGTTAATATTGTCGTTTAATAGTTCGAAAAATCAGTAGCAAAAAAAATCTGAATCAATTATATTGCATTAAAAAAACACGTTTAGTTCATTTCGACTGACTCTCCTTTAGAATGTGAATATGACGATATTACTTCAAAAATGGCAGAATTGATCAGCGAAATTGAAAGCATGGAATGTTTGCTATCCATTTTTCGTCGATAGGATGATTCCGGATGAAGAAAACAGCATAGGCATCTAGCCTTACAAAATTTCAGAATTTGATTTCTCTAGCAGGGTCTCTCGCATACAATCAAAGTGTCGTCCATCTTTGTTCTGTTCATTGTCTACCTGTGATTGGTCAAATTTCCGCCACAAAATTGTGCCAGAACCAATAAAAGTTTACATGCATATCAAATTGGTTGATTGATTGATTATTTGGTGTTTTACGCCGCACTCGAGATTATTTCACTTATATGGCGGCGTTGCCAGTTTTATTGTGGGAGGAAACTGGGCTCTATGCCCGGATTAAACCCACGACATTCCGGTGGTAACTGGCAACCATCCCACATTGGTCGTTCGAGTGAAAACCTAGTCAGAAAATTTTCCATTGTTTTTTTTTTTTTGGAAACGACCTTTTTCTCTGATTTGCCCTCGTGAGCTTCGTCGTGGGTTCTGACGATGCAATTGTGTATGTAAGGCGATATTTTAAATGGTCTCACGTAAGCGGTGGCTTTGCCTGGTTCATTAGAAGTAAAAAAAAACTAGGCTTTTCAAAAGGAAATCACCCCACAACCATCCTGTTTACGATTTTTAATCTAAAACCTGTTTTCGTAAGATAGTAAATCTTTAACATGTAGAACAGGAGTTTTGTGAATGAAATAATCTTCATTTATTATCGTTAGTGGAGCATTGGTTAACTCTTCTCGCCGTATAATTAGCTTTCGCACTCTTAGTACAGTTCATAAATTATTCAGAAGTCCGGTAGATCTATATTGTATCGTTGTACCGACAGATAATTCCCCTAAGGTTTTGAAAAAGCCGATTTAGATTTTCTTCCTGTTCGACCGCCAAGGATAGTATGTGGCTACTAACAACTTAATTTTCCTCTTGATGGCATCTGAACATTGGACATGATATAGCTTTCCTGGATTAACTTGTTACCCAATAAGTCCTAAAATATAGGTCTACCAAATGGAAAATAAAAACTAATAGTGGTCCAAACCAACATTTCTTGTGCCAGGAAATGTCAATTGTTTTATTAAAACCACCATAAATTAAGTTCAGTGTAGTTGACAAGAATTCAGTTGGTTTCAGTGAACCGCGAGTTTTATTTTACTATTGTTTTTTTCGGATATAAATTGTGAACCAGTTAATACAAAGTTGTTATTTACTAGTTTAACATGCAGATTTGCGTTTAAATGAAAATGAATTTACTGTGTAGGTCTGGACATTGCACACCTAACTCGATAAAATGACAAATAATCTCCGCTTAGAGTTTGTTATATGTTCTTTTTAATCTATCTCCCACAGCTACACAAACACTGGTGTTCGTAATTTTGCGATAGAAACGCGGAACTTTGAACCAAGAAACAATCCTTTCTCTGATCGGAATAAAAATATCAGAGATATAATGGTTCGTTTTGCCAAAATATAGTAAATCTTTGGCTAGATGCACCCTACTATATATTTATGGACACTTAAACACACTGGCACAGGGATTTTAATATGTATTTATGGACACTTAAATACACTGGCACAGGGATTTTAATATATATTTATGGACACTTAAATACACTGGCACAGGGATTTTAATATGTATTTATGGACACTTAAACACACTGGCACAGGGATTTTAATATGTATTTATGGACACTTAAATACACTGGCACAGGGATTTTAATATGTATTTATGGACACTTAAATACACTGGCACATGGATTTTAATATGTATTTATGGACACTTAAACACACTGGCACAGTGACCCTAATATATAGACTGGAATAAATAACCTTGTTATTTGAAAATCCAAATCCTGGATGAATTCAGTTATTCGCTGTATCTAACCGATATCGATTTTCTGCCACTGTGCGTTGATGGTTTGATTCTATAAGATGGAGCTGTGCATGAAAACAGATATTGATCAGACCGTTGCACCAACCGTATATTATAAAACTTGGCGGGTGTCGGACGAAGATATGCTCTACATTACAGCCTGTCTCAAAAGAGCGAAATTTATAAACAAAACAACAACTAGAATCTCCGTATGAGGTACTTCCTAGTCCTAAGAAGAAACAAATGTGCAATTTTCTTGTGCCAAAATAAGTCAGAAGCCAGGATGATCTAAACGCCAATATTTTATCGATTTTACAATACTCCTCTTCAGCACTAAATGTCTGAGATGGAAATAGATCATTTCGGATCAGAGAACAGAATAATATGTGAAATCATGTGGAAAATACGTCTGGAAAGGAAGCCTTTTACGAGGAAAGACTACACCCAGCGGTATATTTAGTACCATTTCTTCTCATGTACTATTCAATAAACGCAGAAATAAAGTATTACACTTTACGGCGAAGAAAGACTACACCCAGCGGTATATCTGGTACCATTTCTTCTCATGTACTATTCAATAAACGCAGAAATAAAGTATTACACTTTACGGCGAAGAAAGACTACACCCAGCGGTATATCTGGTACCATTTCTTCTCATGTACTATTCAATAAACCCAGAAATAAAGTATTACACTTTACTTTTGGATAAGTTGACTGACTTAAAACAGAATTCGTGTGAATCAAATCTAGACTATTGTCAAACCAGTCCGTGACATGCTTTGGTATAGCCTGGTATGTTTTTGACTAATATGGCCGTTAATGAATTAAAAACTGTTAAAGATTGATACAAATGTGTATTATCCAACTTAAATCGTCGACTTATTGTAACAAATGTTGTTTGAGACCTTGAGATACAAAGAAAATGTAAATCTGACAAATAATCTTTTTTCTCTTCAAGTTATTTCATTTTACCTAAAGTACAGTAGAAATATAGGGACAATTTCGTTGAAACAAAAGTTGCAAACTTTCTATCAAGAACTACAGATAGAACTACGTTCTAAATAAGTAAATACTTTTTGGAAACCTGACCCCCTGGATCCGCCTACAAATAAAAGGTGCAATAGTTTTGAAATCTCTTATTCTGTAGTTCCTATAACTTTTGAGTGACACTTAAAAGTAAAGCAACGATAAGACTAAGACAATTTTTCTCGATTACTACTCCTGTAATTATTAAACACGACGTTTCGCTGGATATGCCTTCAGCTTCACTAGGCTATGTATCTGGAGGTATATCCAGCGAAACGTCGTGTTTTATAAATACAGGAATAGTAATCCAAAAACTTGTCTTAGTCTTATCGTTGCTTTACTTTTAAGTGTCACTCAAAAGTTATAGGAACTACAGAATAAGAGATTTCAAAACTATTGCACCTTTTATTTGTAGGCGGATCCAGGGGGTCAGGTTTCCAAAAAGTATTTACTTATTTAGAACGTTTCTCAGGCAATCTAGAACCCCTGAGTTTCCGGGGCCTAAGCGGCCCCTGGGCCCTCGTCTGATGCGTTGGGATAGTCATCCCCTCGCCCATGCTTCAAACACGTTACAAGGCTTCATCTATAACTTTGGAACATAACGATTTTAAAATTTGTTTATGGGTTTTAGACTCTACTCGGCTTTTATTATTTTATGGGAAGTGGTACATGTAGTTCACTGGCAGACAGGAAATGCGTTTAATTCATATTCTACAAGAATAAAAAATACTACTCGAATATCATTTGAGGAAGTGCCGAGATCGCATAAAGTAATCGACAACCATTTAGTAGCTTGTTTTTTATTGAATAATTACACTTACAAAATGATAAGCCCGCTCAGGTCGACGCGATCAGTTGATCGGAAGGGAATTTCGTCACTATATTCTGCAGACTGGCACACCACTACGAATGACATAACAATACAACATCTTCGAAACACCGAGATAAAAATGATCACGTGATGAAGTATAGGTCGCTGATTGGCCTTAAGATTGATCGGAAGAAAACAGAACATGTTTCTATCCTTACGATCGTGAGACTGGTCAGTCTGAGACCGATCTGAAGAGTCCGAAGGCCGCTCATGTCGAAAAGAGTTCTCCGACTGATTGATCGCAGATTCACTACAGACTGGAGCTTACGACGATCGGATCGGATCTTAACTCGACCTGAACGGGGCTGAAGCTGTTAATTCAAATAGTCAGTGTTATATAAAGGTTTTTCTGTTCACTTGTCAGTAATCATTTCTTTAGACTGCAATACTTTATGTTGTGATA
The DNA here is from genome assembly GCA_963971465.1 of Lepidochitona cinerea. Lineage (NCBI taxonomy): Eukaryota > Metazoa > Mollusca > Polyplacophora > Chitonida > Tonicellidae > Lepidochitona > Lepidochitona cinerea. The sequence goes on from OZ020565.1 coordinate 12,206,264, forward strand.
TCTCAGTTTATAACTATAGTGTTAACAAATATACAGGTAAGTGTGTTTGCAGATATCATGTCTGTCCACAGCAATTTAAAAAACATCTTATCACAACTTTGTGTTTAACAAATTTCCTCGTCGTCATGCAAACTGCTACAGGACAAAGATGTGTAAATATGTGTACGTACAGAACCCTCAATGTTCATACGTTAACAACCAATGAAAAATGTCTCTTTAACAAATTCAGTTGTCCATCTGGTTTAAGATGTAATAGAGATACATGTATGTTAAAGGGGCATGAGCTGCCAAAATGTTGATAGTTTGACGTTGAAACAGAATGTTGAAAATATCGGCTATTTTTCCCAAGACGTATAATTCAGAAGCTTTTTGGGGCTTCTAGTCTCGAGAATGTACGATAAAGTATTGTTTTAAACTAACTTTGGCTTAGAATGAATGAATGGTCGTCCCGGTTATTTTAATTTTGTTTACTTTTCGAACACGTTTTCGGTTCGTACAGGCCACATACTGTATGGATTTTCCTCATTCCAACGCCAATCATTTAGTTTTTCGATGACCTTCAAAGCCTCTTACTTTCGTGACGATCAGAAATGATGAAAGAAGTGTGAATTTCGGCAGCTCATGCCACTTTAATCATTTACATTATTAAAAAAAGAATAACTAAGACCCCAAGAAAGTTTCCAATCAGTGTTTTAGGTACCAGCTTACTGAACAATCTGTCAAGTTCACTGGATTTAGAATATAATTCATACCATATTGTGATAGGCAATTCAATGTAGCTAATTTGTCTTTAACGACACGATTATAAGGGCAGTCGGGATTCGCCTGAGACGATTTTCCAACAATGATTAAATAATTAACATAAATACTTTATCTATGTCCCGATTACATTGAGTTTCAAACACATCCAGAAAAAAATCCTTAAATCTTCAGCTACAATTTGCGATATACATGTACTTATTCTACCTAGTTACAGAATATAATACCATTTTATGTGGAGGAACTTATCCCGGGCTGATGGGACAGAGGGTCTGTGGCAAACCAGACACCAGTCTTCACAATACAATACATAACTTATTCTCAAAATGCCAATCGTTGGTGAAATGAGGAATACAATTATTTACAGTGGGAATCTTTTATCGATTTTACTTCACTTACATGGTTAGTCTTTAATTATATTCTATGGACATTTAGTTCTGTTCTATCGATCTAACATATACTGTATGTAGATCAGCAGACCACAAACAGAAAGAATGTTACTGTATATTGTGAAATTGAGTGGGGGATTTATCTGGAAAACCATTCATGTTAAACGTATTGGAAAATCTCTGATCTATTCCTACCAAACGTTTGACTGGCACAAAGTCAAAATATCACATCCTTGTGTGGGCCTTAATTTTGGCTCTACCAAGATAAAAGGGGCCTCCGTGGTCCAGTAGGTAGAGCGTTGGAGGCTCAATCCGAACAGCCTTCCACCACTGGGTCGCGAATCCCACTCAGTCCAAAAAACAATTAGAATATTTTCTGACTGGGTTTTAAATCGAACGACCTACGTGGGATGGTTGCCAGTTACCACCGGAATGTCGTGGATTTCCTCCGGGCCTAGAGCCCGGTTTCCTCCCACAATAATACTGGCAACGCCGCCATATGAGTTAAATAATCTTGAGCGCGGCGAAAACGCCAAACAAACAAACCAAGGTAAAACACGGAATGACTATGAAGATAAAACATTAACTCAAGAGGATGGGTTCAACCACAAAATAAGGTCACGGCACAGAGCTTTAGCCAAAAAGATAACCATAATAAGTTTTTCGGGAAAATGTTTAAGTTTTTTAAGTTTGAACTCAAACTAAGTGTCTTTGTGCCAATGTCTTGAAGATGAAATGACGTTAGGCAAAACCACAACCGTAAATGAATTTTGAAATGACGATCCTGGGAAACAACGAAGAAAGTTATTTTACTGCATAAAATATACGTATATAGATTTTAAGCGTCCTGCATTTACAACCTACAATTCTATTTAGTCAGATTTAAACATAATGGCGGTAGATGAATCGACAGATAAATGGCGTATGTTACAGATAATTGTGAAATCATAGTTAAAATATATTTTTTTGTTATACAGCGAGTTATTTCAAAGTCTTTAATGTTCCGATAGCCTTCTTGTATTTTACAATTTACCACCTTTCAGTGTACCAGAACTGGTAAACTGGAAACAACAAAATAAAAAACCCAAATGCTTTCTAACAATTTAATGATTCCTCAAAATTAGTTTAGACTGGCCTAATATGACCCATCTATCGTAAATGTTTTTCGAATATTCTACTTGGTTCGGTTTGAGAAATCCTTTGAAGTTCTTTATTACATATTTTTTGTGTTCTCTCTCCAGACAGATACATTTCAAGACTAACACATGAAACATTGTTTTCGTCAACGACTATTAGAAACTGCATCTAGTGTTATGAAAGATCTGAGGGTTTTCTTTCAAATAAAATAGTTCGTCGTTCAGGCAGAAGGAATCAGGTTACTTTCATGAGTTGATATTAAGTCTAACAAAGCTTTGTGGTGTTATCTGGTCTCGTTCAGGCTGGTGGCTTGCTAATATATTTTTATGTGTGTTTTTTTATTATTTAGTTGCGATTCCACTATGTCTTCTTAATAGAAAGAACCAAATGCTGTTCGAAAGATGCAACAATTCTTGCAACGAGGCGTTATTGATAAAATAAATCAATCAATCGATCTATAGATAGCAGGATTACTATGTTAAATGAAATACGTTGTAAGTATAATTAGTTACCACCAACAATCATTACCTTGTCATATTTTGATCCAATCCTTTCCTTTTCACGCTTGTCTGTTCTCATAACATGTTAATCTGGCAGACTTCCAATATAATCTTCTTAAGACTAATTTGTCGACACGAACTACACCAGTCAAGTGTGATATCTTTTGATGATACAAGAGATGGTGCCAACTGCTTTTAAGGTGACTTAATTCGTCGAATTTCCTTAATTAGGAGATTATTGATAGATTTAGAATATCACATGGTTTGGGTTTACGGCATTCATCTCAAATAGCCTTAGTGCCGTCTCAGATAGTGCGGCATTTCGATCACGCATCCATAAAAGGTTACCTGTGCATCTAAGTTTGTTCAAAATTTTAGGATATATTTAACTCTAGGTAGCTGTTACAAAATATTATTAGGTTAAACTTTGCCTCTAGCATGAGAGCTAATTTGCAAAAAGAACAGATTTGCCCCCCCCCCCCCCAAAAAAAAAAAAAAAAACAGTCGTTATTAACGAGATTGTTTCCTCTCAGGATAACGAGTTCACATATATAGAGGGTTGGAGGTTCTTTTGGAAAAGATGACAATATCCTCCCATAGATTTTCTCAAGCATTATAGACCATATGAAAGCATGTTTTCTTGCCACTGATTGTATAAAATATATCTGTAAATAAGTTACTCTGTTTGTTTTTCTCAATAAAAATAAAAAAATCGTACATAAAATCTGCTACTTTGCTGTTTTTTCTTTAATTATTATTTTGTAACAGTCTAAATGGCATGCCCCTCTTTTTAACATAATAGGAATCTTGTTTCCATGGTTATTTGACTCAAAGCCTATAAGCTATACAATGGTTAATACGTCTATTCTTGAATATAAAAACAAACAAGTCTGGTATCCACGGATCGTAGTTTGGAGCAGTATAAATATCAACCTCTGCAATGTTGTCGCTAAAAGTCTCGTTTTCATCAAATATCTAATTCTGTTAAACCATATACTCTGATTGATTCAGCTCATAGAAGCGATAATTGTTTTCCATAACTATGTATAACCAGACCTTGTGACGCTAACATGATACTAATAGGAGTACAATTTCGTAATTGCGAAGAAAACTGGGAGAAATTGTGGTCGAAGTCTTTGCTTTAAGAAACATCATCCGGTGAATAGAATATGTTGTTTTTAGTCCAGTTACGACAAATAGAATTGCTTTAGAATATTTGCCAGATGAAGAATTACTTATGGATAACAACTTCTTGGTTTATTGGGTGACGTCATTCATAAGTAATTCTTCACCTTATTGTAACCTTTCAACTTTTAAATGCCATTGAAAGATTTAATATTTGTCAGGATAAATATTTAGTTGATATTTACATAAAACTTCAGAAGTATCGGTAAGTTTAATTCGTTATCTCTGGTTCAATATCAGTTTGTAGTCTGTGTGCAGCATCACTGGGAGATATGTGCAAAGTATGCAGGTTTGTGAACAGAACCGATTAGATGAAACATAGACGACCCACAGAATATGTGTCAAACAGTCGCCATTAGTTTGATTGGTTCCTTTTAGGGAAATGAGGTGCTATTTAAATTACACAGCGTTCGATCTTTCTTGGCAAAAACTATAACCTCTAACATGTTACCAAGCTGCTTGTACCGTAAAGTCATTAATGACCATAGACTGCCAAAGGCATAACGTTCTCTACCGGTTGACTTCAATAGGAACACACAAAGCAATATATTCTTTTTTTTTTAAAAGTAATATCTTATTTCGTATACAGTTAGTAAATGCCTCATTGGCACATTATTAAAATCGGCAACCAATCATCAATCTGGTATCCGCTGGTAACATATTGGTTTAGCTTTCCGCAAGGTTACACGCGTCTTCTACATATATCTGTCCACTTGGGTTATTTGTTAACATTTATTCTATTGAAATATCATTTGCATTTGATCTGTACATACGATGAGAGATTAACACATATCAGAAAAGCAAAATTTTGTCGAGCGAATAAAGTAGAAGTAAAGCTATAAAAAGCCGTTTTACCATGGCTATTTGTACCATCAAACACCACCCTTGACTCATCCGACATTAGAAGATTATATAGGTTTAGTGACAAATTAATACGTTATGAGAACAGACAAGCGTGACAAATGAAGCTATTGGTCATATTACCCCGATCTAAACCACGATCGATAAAGGTAAGCCTTGTTCAGTGTTATTTGCACTTGTGCTGTATATTATGCCTTTTGATCCCATAATACAAAAACCGCTTCCAAGAAATATTCTTGACAAAATCATCTATCTGATCTGTGGCGTGAACATAAGCGTTAAAATGACATACCGGCAAAGTCTGTTGTGGTTTTCCGTTGACCTTCAGTCTGTGTAGTCAATATGTAAGGCCCTTAATCAATTTTGTTTGTTAAGAATTTGGCGTGAGCAAGTAAACATGCAAATTGAGTAAACACCAAAAAAAAGTCTAAATACGTCCTGTTTATTCCTTAAATATAGGTCGGAATCTCATAATGAATTTGTTGACAAACACGACAGTTCACTGAATTTGTGATGACCATGTAGGACGTTTCGTGATATCATCTCTACACTTAAACAATTGTTCTTATTCGTTTAAACAGGTTTCCATCCTGACGAAATCTTCTTCACAAAAGCATTCCTGAATGTTAACCGATGTCTTATGATGTAGTGTATAAAAAAATTCATTAGAAATCAAAATGATATGTAAATAACGATTTGACGACAATTTCGGAGATTTTTTTATCAAATTTGCAGAAAAGAACCTAACATCAATATCAGTGAGCCATAGAGAATGTAAATAGGCCTATAATTGTTCGTCATTGATTGGTTAGATAAAGCTAATAATGTAAGTACTAACATCTGCTTTGCTATATCTCAATTCGCCTATAATTGGCAAGGCTTCTTAAATGCTTTTTCGGGTTGATTTGATATTCCAATGTGCGATGACGATATTACCCAACCGTTTTAGTGGATTGTGTTGTGTAAGACTACTGATTACCAGTTCACTTGTTTTTGAACTGTGAATTATGCTAAAGTCACAACTAAATGTGTAAACAACCTTTTATGTCGGTTTGTTTTTTTTATATTTTTATAACAGATGACTTTGAAAGCGTTTTGCTCTTAAACAATTAAAAGAAAACATAAATGATTGATAAGAAATAAGATGGAATCGATTGAAAATGTTCTTATTCCAGATTTACTCAGCCAGAGGTTAGAGTGAGCTGGCGGAAATTGAAGAAAAGATGATGTCAAGCTATTGAAGTGTAATAATGTATCTGATACTTATTGAAGTTGTCAAATTTAACCAGAATCTAAAATCCGATTTAATATTTTCTGTCCGCGTGACGTGATAACTTGGTACTACCATTCTATCCTTGCCGGTTATATGATAAACACACAGACTGGGTAATTACCAGAGAGTTTAATGGAGGTATAAAATATGGCTAGTGTGTTCATCTTCCAGTCGGCGGACATCCGTCTCCTAAGGAAGATGTATAGTCGGGGGGGGGGGGATTATACCACTTGATTATTGTTAGTATTTTAGGATGCGACGATTGTCAGCAATTTTTACCCTGTGAGTTGAGCGAATAATTCTAATACTAGTTGTAGGAAAGCACGCTGGTGGCCATTTTATGATCATTTTCGGAATCTAGAAAACCACCAGGCCGATGAAATGTGTTTGGGTTGGCTCCCCATATGGTATAGTTGTGCTACATCTATTTTTCTGAGCTCATTTGAATATTAAAATGGCCGCAAGGCGACTATTTCGTTTTTCTTCTTTTTATCACTTTTCTCTTTTGTGATCGCGATTCCAAGAGAACTGCTAGTCGGATCTTCATTTAATTTCACACGCACGTTCCTTCTATGGTTTAGTTGTGCAACATTTATTTTTTTCGCTCATTTACATATCAAAATGGCCGCTAGGAGACCATTTTGTTTTTCCTCTTTTTTATCCCTTTCTCCTAAAGCAATGAGAGGATCTTCGTAAAACTTTGTACGCAGGTTAACCTTTGGCCTCGTTGCGTACTATGTGCTTTTTTGCTCATTTGCTTTTTAAATAGCCGCTAGGCGACAATTTTGTTTTTCATTTTTTGTCGCTTTTCTTCTAAAGTAATGAAAGGTTAGGATTTTCGTAAAAAACATTTACGCATGTTACCCCTATGGTCTTGTTGCGCACTTTGCACTTATTTGCTCATTTGCATATTCAAAATGGCGAATGGTAGCTATTTCTGTGTTCTTTACCGTCATAGTTTGTGATTGTGGTATCAAGAAGACTCCCAGGCGGAGAGAGCGAGTTCCCGCTGTCAATCACGCGGCCCCTACAAATACATTTTAAAATGCTTCTCGGATATGACTCAGTTAAAGGCAAATAAGTTATTTTGGCATTGAGAACGTTTTTTGGAGTTTCGGAGTCCAGAGTAGTGACAAAAAGACATTTATCAGAGCTTTATTAGATCTCAGAGTGAAATTGCAATCCTCGGGTCATTTTAAAACGTATTAAAATCGACTCCTTTGAGGTTTCCAAGGGCGACTATAAGAAATAGTTTATCTATGCGTGTTGCCGGCCGCCACGACCTGTTTGAAGTCGGTAAAAATGGCCTTCTCGGATTTGGATTTTAAACATCTAAATTCTTTCCACAAATAATAAATATAATTCAAGGAGAGTGTTCCCTAAGACACTTAGGAAGATCTATATTGTCTTTTTCCGAGCTTGAAAGAAAGGAATATTTCAAAATGAAATGAAATACACGGCAACGTAGAATGACTATTTTGCCGATCGAATTTGCGTGCAGGCAGCTATGTACAGCAACTGTTATTTACCAATAAAGTAAACTTAAATGTTTTTATTCAATCCTATGTTTATCAAATCGCGCATGAAGATTTTTTTATAAGACTTCACTAATTTCTGAACGAATCGGGACATTTTTCGCCATTGATTTTTAAATTGACTTTCGTCATGTTTAAATGTTTACTCATCAGACGAGTGATACGTCGCCCATTCTTCACACGGGCTATTTTTGACAGATATACATTATCTTTTGATTAAATGCATCTTAGTAACATGGGCACAAGCGTTTTGGATTTTATAAATTCTAATGGTGTACAGGACACAAACAAGCAATATCACTGACTGGCCTGTTTGAAGTACATGTAGCCAGGAATTTCGCTGCGGGGTTTTACTACTTTTAGGCAATGTCTGCTGTCTGACTGACGGGCTACGTGCCGTGGCCTTGACTGAGCTGCGGTACCGAATGAGTTAAAATAGTCGCCTAGCGACCATTTTCTTTTTTTTTTCTTTTTATCACTTTTCTCTCTTGTGATCGCGATTCCAATAGAACTTCTGGTCGGATCTTCATTAGATTCTACAGACAGGTTACCATTATGGTCTTTTAAAATGGCCGCTAAGCGAAAGTTTACTAGTTACCGGTAATGCAGCTGAGAAAGAAGTTCTCAGTAAATTCATTTCATTTCTATAAAGGCCTATATGATATGTTTAATGCAATGGCCATACAATCGCGGTTAGATGATCTTATAAAACCTGCCGAGTGTGAGCCAACAATGCTTCTTGTAATTTAAATTTATACTTCGTTTTGCCGTATGGTATTACACAATTGTTCATTGCTTTATGGAAACGAATGCTTTATGAAAGAGGCTACAACATGTACGTAGATGCGGCCACGGTTGTATCGATTTTAATGTTGGACAAATGTATTTCGAAGGGAGATGTACACTATCAGGAGTTAAATCGAAGCATCCTTCATTTCAATCTTAATAAATTGAAATCGAACATCCTCATCAGTTATATTATTTGTCTTTATAGGATCTTACTTTTTCAAATCCATTTTGGCATTCAGTGATGACGTCGTTTTCAAACTCTTGTCCAATCATATAGGAAAGCTGGTTTAAAGCCATTTTCTACCAAAGAAACTTTGTTCTTGTCCAGCCAGCCACCAACTGAAGAAATCAAGTTCACATGTTAAGTTTGCGATCCATTTACAAGCAGCCTCACTTTCTGTGTTCTATGGTGGTCGCCAAGATCAGTTCACTGATCTCTTGTTTATTTATAAGATTGGTTTCAATAATATTTAACCGATGTAAATGTTTCAAAATTCTCATATATTCTTGACTAAAAGTCCAAGTGCAACATAAACGTTAACGAAAATGACTTTTTCATTAGAAAAGCTATATAGACAAGTTTCTACAATTGTCTTCAGCTGGTATTTCACCATTGATCTATATGCCTTCGAGTTATTCAACTTAACGTGAGTGTTTGCCTGAACGGAAATAAATGATAAACTTGAGAAGAAATTCGATTGACAGCAGCTGTTTATTTGAAGATTCAGTATATCTGGTTCGCCAATGGGTGTAAGGTTTCACATAAAGCAATTGTATCGGGTTTAAATATACTTCTCGTTATGAGTTTAAGGTATGGGTTTGTACATGACCCCGTCCGACTTTTGCTGTTTTGTCGGAAGAAACCTTAAAACAAGCTGGATACGATATACTCAAATACATTTAGCCCACAAAGGTGATGGAGACTGGATAGACATGTAGTTGAATGTCTCTAATACCAAGGAAAACATCAATTTTCTATCGTGTTCTTAGACCAAGACTACCTTACGATATGTGGTGGTGTCTATCGAATTTTTTTTTTTTACTTTTCAAACTGGCATCCGAAGAAAAGTTGAACATTGACAACAAAATCACGGATTTCTGTTAAAATATAAACAAACTTGAGCAGCTCAAATCAGTTTGGATTGGCAGAAACCGCAAAAAAGTCAAAATTTAAAAATTCTTTAAAAATTAATTTGAGGTAATGATCCTACGGTTACTTTTTCTGCCTACAGTGAGATTTTAGTAAGTTTTTTTTTAATATAAGCGTAAAATTTTACTTCTTCGCAAAATAAAAGGTATTGCCAAATGTGGAATTTATCCACCTTATAAAAAGGCAAGCGCGTAATAAACCTGATAATAATCCGTGAAATTAAATTTGTAAGTTTTAATTAAAGATTAAAACAAGAATATTTCTAAAGAAAGTGCTGAATAAGGTCCACCTGTTACAAACGTAATTGAAATGACAATATATGTCTACGTCTAATAACTTTATATAATACTGTGTGGCTGAAATTATCAGTAGAGACAAAAGACGAAATCAGGTGCCAAAATATTTCAATTTTATTAAAAATGTCCAATTTTGACCTGGTCCCGAATTGCCATTCATTCTGCTTTACGTAAATTATGTGGAAGCAGATATATTAGCTGATAACTTAGAACATTATATGCAGCTGCTACAAATAAATTTAAATTACCCTAAAATATTGAAAAGAAAAAATTATTTAAAGTCACAACCGGACGCATTTTCAATTCAACACAGTTGAATATTTCCGAAAGCTTGGTTTGACAGTCGACGATTTCAGCTATGAAGGGGATGATAATATTAATGCTGGTCTTTACCATGTACGGTAAGTAATTGAACAAAACGTTAAATTTTAAGTTGGATTACTGGCATTCCGCCGACCGGCCTCCCAGAGTATAGCACCTCTTAGCAACACTAAATGCCCGTTACCCTGCGCATTCAGCTGACCGGTCTCCCAGAGTATGGCACATATTACCAGCTCTAAATGCCCGTTATCCTGTCCATTCAGCCGACCGGCCTCCCAGAGTATAGCACCTCTTACCAACAATACATGTCCGTTATCCTGCCCATTCAGCTGACCGGCCTCCCACAGTACGGCACCTATTACCAGCTCTAAATGCCCGTCATCCTGTCTATTCAGCTGACCGGCCTCTCATAATATGGCACCTATCATTAACACTAAATGCCCGTTACCCTGCCCATTCAGCTGACCGGCTTCCCAGAGTATGGCACCTATCACTAACACTAAATGCCCGTTACCCTGCCCATTCAGCTGACCAGCCTCCCAGAGTATGGCACCTATTACCAACACCAAATGCCCGTAATCCTGCCCATTCAGCTGACCGGTGTCCCAGAGTATGGCACCTATCACCAACACCAAATGCCCGTAATCCTGCCCATTCAGCTGACCGGCCTTCCAGAGTATGGCACCTATCGCCAGCGATAAATGTCCAGTACCCTGTTCATTCAGCTGACGGGTCTCCCAGATAAGGGTACGTTCACACCTAGCCCTGGAACCCATGTTGCTGTGGAATATTATTTAAAAAAAAGTTATACTGAAGATGTCTTCCTCTCCCCATAGCTTAAAGTTTTTTTTCACACCTAGCCCTGAATCCGGTCCGGCCACCGGACCGAATCCGGGACGGATAACTGATCAGGCGCTTGGTGTTCACACTGTGGTTTTCCGTGGACTAATCCGGTATCCATGTCATGATGGATGGCCAATCAAAACTTTCATAAGCGTCACTTGTTGTATAAAGCTTGGATACGGACGAAAACTACCTGCAATGCCGCTGCGCTTTGAACAAAAGAATTTTCTCCTATCGTTGAAATTACATATTCTAATTTACCATTGACATTTAAAATCAACCAATCGATACTATTGAATAGACATTTCAATTGATAGATTTATGAATTGCTGCATTCAAGATCTTTTTTCACTTGTATGTAAACACCAACGTTCGATATATTTTAAGTTCTACACCAGTACTACGCAGTAATAAACCGTTGATATGTTTATCGATGACTATCAAAATCATTCCACTCATATAGACGGCAGTAGAAAATGTTCTGTATGTAAATACAAGAAAGTTGAGCATTACCAGGGTCAGATATAACAGCCTTACGCGGAAGAGTTACCAGATGCTCGTCCTTGAAGCAAAGAGCCTTTACCCCCCCCCCCCCCCCCCCCCCATCATCCCCACTCTAAAGCCGGGACAAAACCATATTTATAAGTGAAATAATGTAACGTTGAGTGTGAGTTAAAACATCAACCAATCATTATCAATCAGCTATAAATGATCTTTTGACCAATGAACTAAGTGTTTGTATCAGTATCTAGAGATTAACTAGTTCATTAAATCAAAGCTGTTATATTCTAAGCTTGATGATTATGTTAAAGTGGCATGAGCTACCAAAATGTTGATATTTTGACGTTAAAACAGAATGTTGAAATTATTGGCTATTTTTCTCAAGATATATAATTCAGAAGCTTTATAGTGCTTCTAGTCTCGAACATGTACGATAAAGCATTGTTTTGAACTAACTTTGACTTGGAATGAATGAATGGTCGTCCCGGTTATTTAAATTTTTTTTACTTTTCGAACACGTTTTCGGTTCGTACAGGCCACATACAGTATGGATTTTCCTCATTCCAACGCCAATCATTTTGTTTTTCGATGGCCTTCAAAGCCTCTTACTGTCGTGACAATCAGAAATTATGAAAAAAGTGTTAATTTTGGCAGCTCATGCCACTTTAAGTTGGACATGTATCTTCAAAATGCAAATTTAGTAATTGAGTTGCCAAAGACAGAAAATATACTTATTAAACTTATTTATTTCCTATTAAAAGTGAAAAACGAAAAACAACAATGAAAATTACAGGTGTCATAAAGCGTTGTATCACTGGACTAGATTACAAATTCATCAAACCGGTAGACATAAATAGTTTTCAAAAAGTGTTCACCAGGTTTTGTTAATTTTGATGGCTTTTCATGCACCTCAAACAAATACTTACGATAGTTCATGTTCAATATTGAAAAAACAAGCTACATTGTACCTCAATAAAGTTTGTAAATTAATTTTAAATGTCTGTCTTTAGGCTACCAGACTCATTACAATATAAATGTTCAGTGAAGGATAAAAAGTGTAATATAAAACAAAATATATTTGTCAGCATTTAACCATTTTTGTCAACAGAATTGTGACAATAGTCTTATTGAATGTCTTATTAGATCACAAATTTCTCTCTGTACAAAAATGTTCATTTCTTCACCAGGGCCAGAGCCAGTAACAGGGTAGGGTTAACATTTGGAAATCCTTCACTTTTAAAACAAGAAATGGGTATCAAGGAGAGGATGTTCAACTTCTGAGGGAAACAAATAGAAAATACATTGTTAGATCATTATGTATTAACTCAATTAAAATCATTAATGACAATCTTAACTCAGACAAACTTAAAAGACAAAGAAAATAAAATTTTATTTTCAAAAGTGTTTATATGTGTAAATGTTCCAAGATAGGGTTCACTTACATAAAAAAATTGATAAAAATATCTTTCTTTATCTTTCAAAATTACAAAAAGGTCTACACATTCTGTGGTGACAACTAAGGTAACATCACCATAGCCCATTTCTTGATTTCTGATTTTTTGAGGTATAAAACTCCAAAAGTCTGATAATAATGGATATAGCTGAAATCTTTTTTATAATTTATTCCAAAAAGAGTAATAGATAAAAATAGTTTACCTTTGAAGATAGCTCGAGGATTTGGGTGCTGTAATTCTCCCAGTATTATGCATGTGTACTTATGTTGGTGACAGACTGACACCTGGTGAAATAAATAGGCAAATCAATAAATTGAAAATGAAATTAATTCATTACTTTTGAGTACATTAATAATAATAGTGTAAGTAATTACCATATTAAATTTTTTTTATTATTACCCCCCGTCCCCCTCCCCCTCCAAATGAGAAATCATCACCATACTATAATTCACCAAAAAGTGAATTCCTTACCTGCCTCGTTGTTTTAATATTAATCATCTGATATTCATATGTCGTCAGGGCGGACCACCAAATAACAGTTAACACAGTGGATTTAACTTGTTTAATTACACCATACTAATACAAACAAGAAGTTTTAAAATTTGAATACTAGACCTACAAGTGTTTCAACAAGTTTGTTGTCTGTTATTATGTTTTATAAGCTGTTATTTGAATGCACTATTTATTTAGAAACTAAGTACTGATCAGTGTATGAGCCACAGACAAAGGTTACTAGGTGGCCAGTTTTCGATGAGAGCAAACGACAAAATTAATTGTCTGGAAAGGGAACCTACCGCTATTTAAGGACACTCGACTGGCGATCTTTGTCTTTATGTTGATCTTCTCCTTCAGTCAATACCCCATCGGACTGTTCTTATCTTTGTCATCTTTGTCTTGCACGTTCAACAAAATTCATTTTCTCCCGCTTCGATCCTATCCGCCATATTTGTTTTCATCCGTGTTTTGGTCAACTCTGATTGGTTGGAAGAAAAATCCGTTGCCGAATTTTCTCACCGGACCGGAAAAAATGGGTCTGCAATCCATCGGAACTATGGAATCATACAGTTGTAATAATTGGCCCATCAGCTACGGATTCTTCTCCGAACCGGACCGGATTCAGGGCTAGGTGTGAACGTACCTTAAAGCATGACACCTATTGCCAGCACTATATTCCCGTTACCCTGTCCATTCAGCTGACCGGCCTTCCAGAGTATGGCACATATCACCAGCGATAAATGTCCAGTACCCTGTTCATTCAGCTGACGGGTCTCCCAGATAGAGCATGACACCTATTGCCAGCACTATATTCCCGTTACCCTGTCCATTCAGCTGACCGGCCTTCCAGAGTATGGCACATATCACCAGCGATAAATGTCCAGTACCCTGTTCATTCAGCTGACGGGTCTCCCAGATAGAGCATGACACCTATTGCCAGCACTATATTTCCGTTACCCTGTCCATTGAGCTACCGGCATCCCAGCGTATGGCAATTATTGCCAGCACTAAATGTCCGTTATCCTGTCCATTCAGCTGACCAGCCTCCCAGAGTACGGCACCTATCACCAGCACTAAATGCCCGTTACCCTGCCCATTTAGCTGACCGACCTCACATAATATGGCAATAATTGCCAGCACTAAATGCCCGGTACCCTGTCCATTCAGCTGACCGGCCTTCCAGAGTGTGGCACCTATCATTAGCACTCCATTGAAAAACTCACTTCACTTTTAAAGAAAATGTCCTTGCACTGGAAAGTTCGTGTTCCACAATTGACTTACCTGGATTTTATCAGATGGACACCATATAACAAACCAGCCAGTCAAACCATTAATTAATCAATTAATTATACAATAATTAATTTATTCATCCTTACAGTGGCATCCAATGCTTATTTTGATCTTCAAATATACTGTGCGGATAAAAAAATATGTGAAAGGTACTGTGAAAACGGGAACGAATTTTACGGAAACTTGTGTGAAATTTGCTTGTGTAAACAAGGTATGTGACGAAAAAAAACATAACGGTAAACTTACTAATTCAATGTCTAATTTCTGCTGCGTTTTAATAAGGTACATGAAGAAACAATGATTCAAGTTTCTTGAGGTTTTTTCCATGTATTAATAGATAACAGCTACCAAAGCACCCGGAAAAATCCAAACCCTTGTCAGAATTTAAATGATGGCTTAAGGTTACCTCCCCATCGCTCTACCAATTAGGCCCTGCTGGTAACTGATCACTTGTAAGATGTTCCGTGTTCTTCAATGTTGGTTATTTATTAAATCGCTAATTTCTCTGAGGATGATTGCTATCTGATTTGTTTTATATAATCCCATTACTAGTTTCAACATAAACACAAATTAGTCAAAGATCCTGATTGATATTTGTTTTACATCGCATTTAAGATTATTGCACTTACATGGCGACACTGCCAGGTTTAGTGGGGAAGGAAACCTGGATATTCGTCCAGTGGAAATCCCTGACCGTCAGGGAGTACCTGACAGCTGTTTCACATCAAGGAGCAAGTTAAACATTCACTCGGAATTTGTTGCATTGTTAGTTGAGAACTTAAATGGAAGGCTATCACTCTATATGAGCCATCAAGACAGGTACGTAATAGTCTTTGACACCAGCCTCCCATATATGTGTCATGGATAGGAGTCCACAAAAAATGGAGTAATTTCTAAGTGTGTTTTTGGCTTGATCACCCTGCAAACTACTCTTTGAACATTGGTAGTTATCTCTGACAATCAAACCAGAAGATACCTTTCATATTGAATTTTAAAAAAAATGACCACTGATTTTCTTTATAATGTATATAGATGAAAACAGAGATTCGCCAAGAAGAAGAGGAAAGATTTGAAGAGCATAGAGCCAACAAAGAAGCCCGAAAGATTTTGAAAACTGAAGACAAAGCGGAAAAACAATCACTATACATTGTCTCTAAAATTGATAAATCATGGCAATAAAATAATCCTAAAACATGTATTTTCAATGTCTCTGATAATTAGCTAACACACACAAAAAAATCAAAACCTGGGCCAGCAAATTATAATACTTAACTTTGTAAAACTTGTCACAATTACTATCCTGTGTCCTTTGTAACATTACGAGTTTTGTCACAGTTACTACTCTGTGCCCTTTGGAACATTGTAAGGCTTGTCACAGTTACTACTATGTGCCCTTTGTAGCATTGTAAGGCTTGTCACAGTTACTACTATGTGCCCTTTGTAGCATTGTTAGGCTTGTCACAGTTACTACTATGTGTCCTTTGTAACATTGTAAGGCTTGTCACAGTTACTACTATGTGTCCTATGTTACATTATAAGCCTTGTCGCAGTTACTATTATGTGGCTTGTGCAACATTATGAGGCTTTCACAAACAACTTACTCTGTACCTTGTGTAACATAATAAGGCTTGTCAAATTCACTAGTCTGTGCCCGGTGTAACATTGTGAGGCTTGTCGCAGTTTTTGCTCTGTCCGTTGAGTAACATTGTAAAGCTTGCCCGGTGTATCATTGTAAGAATTGTCACAGTGACTGCTCTGGACCCTGTGTATCATTGTAAGAATTGTCACAGTGACTGCTCTGGGCCCTGTGTAACACTGTAAGGCTTGTCACAGTTACTGCTCTGTGTGTTGTGTAACATAGTAAGGCTTGCCACAGTTACTCCTGTGGGCCTTGTGTACATTTTGAGGGTTGTCAGACTTACTGTCCTGTGCCTTGTGTATCATTATAAGGCTTGTCGCTGAGACAACTTCGTACCCGTGTAATAGTGTAAGGCTTATCACAGTAACTGCACGGTGGTAATGGTTATATTGTAAGGTTTGTCACATTTACTGATCTGTGCCTTGTGTAACATTATAAGGCAGTTACAGCTTTGTGCCCTTTATTAAATTGTACGATTTGTCAGAGTAACAGCTTTGTGCCCTTTGTATTAAAGTTTGTGGGGCTTGTCACGGTGACAGATTTATGCCCGGTGTTACATCTTTAGTCTTGTCAGAATTTCTGCGCTGTGTCCTGATTAACATTGTGAGGCTTGTCACAGTTACTGTCCTGTGTCATGAGTAAGATTGTGACGCCTGCCACAGTTACTGCTAAGTCCATTATGAGGTTGTTAGAGTTATTGCTATGCCCTGTGTAACATTGTCAGGCTTATCACAGTTATTCTCTCTGTGCCAGGTGTAACATTGTGAGGCTTGTCACAGTTACTTCTCTGTACCGGGTGTACATTGTGAGGTTGTTAGAGTAACTGCTCTATGCCTTGTGTAACATTGTGAGGCTTGTCACAGTTAGTGATCTGTGTAACATTGTGAGGCTTGTCACAGTTAGTGATCTGTGTAACATTGTGAGGCTTGTCACAGTTTATAGTGATCTGTGTAACATTGTGAGGCTTGTCACAAAACTGTCGGCCTAATATAACAAACCAGCCAGTCAAACATACATTATCAATTGATCTAAAATATTGAATTGATTCATCCTTACAGTGGCGTCCAATGGTTATGATATAGAATATGTCCTTACGAAATTGGCGATATGCGAGAAATACTGTCAAAGACGGCAAGCAATATATCAATTCTGGTGTGAAAAGTGGTCTTGTGACCAAGGTATGTGATGAAAAGAAACTGTAAATTACTAATTCAATTGTTAATTCCTGCTGTGTTTTGATAAAGTACATGAAGAAAAAATGACTCTTGAGATGTTTCTTGAGGGTTTTTCCTTATGTATCCAACTCAGCCCAAAAAAATGGAAGAAAATTTTAGGTTTTTTTGTGGCTTGATCACTCTGCAAACTACTCATTGAAGGTTGGTACTTATCCCACAATGATTTAATCAATGCAGTTGCACTACGCGACAATCAAACCACAAGATACATTTCAGATTGATTTTTGAAATCCCCGTGATTTTCTTTATAATGTATTTTAGCTATAGGTAGTTATATGGTGTTAGGAGTAAGAGCAACGAGAAAAGAAAGTAAAAAAAACAACAACATTGGCGTCAAAAATTTAGAAATTGTTTTCTCCAACAGGGCTTCCTGCATACATTAGAAAAGTGTATCTTTTTTTTTTTCATCACTGGCAAGTTTAAAGTGGCATGAGCTGCCAAAATGTTGATATTTTGACGTTAAAACAGAATGTTGAAATTATTGGCTATTTTTCTCAAAAAGGATAATTCAGAATCTTTTTAGTGCTTCTCGTCTCGATAAAGTATTGTTTTGAACTAACTTTGGCTTAGAATGAATGAATGGTCGTCCCGGCTATTTAAATTTTCCTCATTCCAACGCCAATCATTCAGTTTTTCGATAGCCTTCAGAGCCTCTTACTGTCGTGACGATCAGAATTTATGAAAAAAGTCTGAATTTTGGCAGCTCATGCCACTTAAGCAAAGTAAGTTGTGATAGGTCAAATTTGCCACAAAACTGTGGCGCAACAAATCATATTTGCATGCATATCGAATTGTATACGACGTTTATTCCCCCCCCCCCCCCCCCACGCCCCCTAGTTTGCCCACGCGTAAAACACGAGTGTAAGTTTTTTTCCGTTGGTGTATATCTAGCGCTGACCAAATTCCCCTTTTTATTTTGGATGTGTTTTTATGGACCTGTTTGAGAGTTTGACAGATAAAAAATATAAAATATAAATTATTATCATTATTATTAAAGTGTATCTCCTCTGGTCGATAAGATTGGAAAGGAATAAGAACATATAGCTGAAAAAAGGTTCAGATTGAAATCTTGTCAAGTAATTCGATAATCACCAATATGTGTATATACGTTCGACTTGGGAGTCCGTCAGCACTATGAACTTTATTTTTTCAGACCTGGTAGCTGTTTCTCTACACACTTGGTAATGTTGAAGCTATACATATATGCTGCCCGACGGTTAGGCATTACATTGGACTTACGTCCAGCGTAAATGTTTTGAGAAACAGCCCTCAAGGGTCTTAAATTCAACATGTTTACTAAACGTTTTACAAACTTATTAAATTACTTTCACATTGGAGCCTAGCTGGTAGACCAGAACAAAATCACAACAAAGAAGTCAGACAACACAACTGTTTATAGCACAAACCTTAAAAATACATCCCCGGACTAAGGCAAGTTGGTCGATAAAAGTAAAGATGGGTCAGATTTCCTTAATAAGTATTCTACCCACTGATTGGCCACATCCATAAACGTAAATCCTTACTGACAGCAATTCAGACGGTACATTTAGACAAATTGTTCCTACTTTTAACGCACTCGCTGCTGAATACTAAATAAGTCACATTTTGATAATAGTTTGTGGAAAGAACCCAGAGACTTTAACTGATGAAATAACTTTGTACTTGATTCTTTCTACTCTTTGATCTCGGTCCGATAGTTTGTCTTTGTGTGTAAACTGCTGTATAATTTATATTGGTTGGTTGGTTGTTGTAGCTTATTTACGCGTCCATTCGTATGAATAATGCACGCCATTAATTGATTGTGGAACGATCTGTCCCTTTTCGTGGTTTGTTTTACCAATCTCGAGTTAAATCTCATGCCCTACCGTCAGTTGTTAAAACCTCAGTACGTTTAGATGCTACTCTTACACGTTAATTCTATGTTGTGTGATAATAAACAATTTCGTCCTGTACATGAAACAGCATGAGAAAAATAACCAGTTTCCCATACGTTGGTAAAATACATATCTCACACTACACCCCCGATAATTTCACTTCCAGGCAGTGTGTTATTTTTGTCATAATCAACAAGTGAAATTATGGTCCAACTTACTGCTGATTGGTTAAAAAACATGATTTTCCAAGTTCAACTAATCAAAACACAAGCTTGCATTCTCAGCGTAGGGATAATACGTTCGTTTTCCTTTTATGTAATAGCTTGAAGACATCCTTGTTAGATTACAAGTGATTGGCAGTATAACTTACAACTATACGAGTCGGTAGCCAATCATGTTATGGTTTACATACAACGTACTA
Organism: Lepidochitona cinerea; assembly: GCA_963971465.1. Taxonomy (NCBI): domain Eukaryota; kingdom Metazoa; phylum Mollusca; class Polyplacophora; order Chitonida; family Tonicellidae; genus Lepidochitona; species Lepidochitona cinerea. The sequence continues at coordinate 12,226,211 of OZ020565.1, forward strand.
CATTTATGCAAAATAGTATGATTTTCCCACGATCACGTCATAGCTACTTCCATATAAGGAAAGCATTTGAATGTACATGACATACTTCTTGATATAAACAAACTACTTCGTCTGCTTGCTTCCGTTTTTCTAACAAATTACGATTGAATACGAATATATCATAGCCGTATTTACTCCTTACTGCAAACAATGACACTTTCTGTATCAATAATTAAACACGGGATAGTTGAAACGTTCAATCAAGCAATCTACCCAAACTGGCGTCTCACAGATTTCTCAAAGAAGGTGCATTGACCTAGCTATCGTAATTGTGTCGGTCACAGCAAAACGTTCATTTGTAGAATAAATATTTTATCTCTATTCTTAAGAATTCGTGGGCAACACAAATTTTTGATTTTAGAGACCTTTCTTGTGTAGCGTAATGAATATACCGTCTCCATGTCAACGGGGTAAAGCGTTTGACCTCATTAGAATCCAATTGTCAATCACTTCTACGACTAAATCAAGGCTACAATTGTAAACAGCGATGGCAGATATAATATCATTTTATGTAGAGGAACCTATCCAAGGATGATAGGACAGAGAATCTGTGACAAACCAGACACCAATCATGATAATACAATAAGTAACTTAAAATGTCAATCTTTGGCAAAATGAGGACTATAATATATTTACAAATCTTTAATCGATTTTCCCGTATCTTACATGGGCAGTCTGTAATTCTTTTCGATGGACTGACTATATACTGTGTGCAGATCAGCAGACCAAAAAAAAAAGAATGTTACAGACTATTGTGAAATCGAGTGGCTGATTTATCTGGAAAACCATCCATGCCAAACGTATCAGGAAATATCTGATGTATTCCTACCAGTCTATTGAATGAAACCTGGTATCTGCTTTAGTATATTTGCCAGGCAACGTGTTCTTTGGGATTTCCTGGAGTTCAAAAGAACATTTGTCTGGCACAAAATCAAAATTTCTTATCTTTGTGTGGACTTTATGCTTTTGTTCATCCAAGGTAAAAGACGGAATAGCAATGGAGAACTTCTTATCATATATATTGTACTTAAGGTACATAGTTTTCGCTACTTTGTTGTATAGATTGGAGAAACAAGAGTAATATCCAATTTTTTTTTCAAGAAAATTCCAGTGTTCAATTTGACTTCAATCAAAGTGTCTTTTTTGGTCAATGTTCTAAAAACCACATGACGTTAAGGCAAGCCACAACCCTAAATGATTCGATTTCGAGTTTTCATGGCATTATCTTTATACTGTCTGATACGTGTTATGCCAATAAGTCAACATTGTTATGACAAAGAACACAAAGATGGACCTTCAGTCGTTTTATAATTTGAATTAAAGTTTTAAAAAAGTTTCTTTAAAATCCGATTATGATTTAACGCCAGTGAATCTAGAAAATCTTAAAAGCGTGAAACTTCTTTAATCCTGCCTCGCTGGTTGTGTATCTAAATTTGTCCTCGATGACAATGGCTAACATCTGTTTCAACGCTAGTTTTTTTTCAGAAACATTAGTTTAATTTCCCATGCAGTATTACTGCAATAAATCTGCAAAAGTTGAGGCAGGGATATATAGGAGTTCCCTTTTCTATAAAAAAAAATACAGACATCCCACTTTTATAAAATTTGGTACAATTTGCAAATACACAACGTCTGGCATTAAATTTTTCTTTATGGATTTTACTTTTCAATTCCATTGTTTCTACGTTTAGCAATATGTACAGTAATGTTGGGAATCCAGTCACTTGACCTATACTGGCTGCTTATAATGTGCAGCAAATTTAATTTTTTGGTCGAGCTTTAGTTTTTTAATAATTCATGATGAAAAAACGGAGACACTGTGTTTTGATATTTGACAAAAATCATTTAGTAGTAAGCAAGGCAGATTTAAAGCGGTGTAATGCAGCAAATCACACTATTTTTTTAAATTTCACATCCTGGGAAAAACAAGGGAATTGTTTACTGTATAAAATGGAAATTTATCGATTTTCAACGACCTGCATCTGTAACCTGCAATTTTATTCCAGGAGCTCAAGACATATATTTTACTAAATATTGTGAAATCGAGTAGATCATCAAAGTGGTAACCGTCTCAAACAAAGTCAAAATATCTTACTTTATTTTTTGTTCTACAGCGGCTATCAACAGAGTAATTTCCAAGTCTTCTTGTATTTTACAATTTGATATATTAGAATTGGTTAACTCAAGACAACAATGTAATGTAAACCCAAATGCTTTCTAACAATTGGATGTTTTGTCAAAATACTGGCCTTAAACGACCAAAGTAAATGTTTTAATAAGAATAAATTTAGTTCGGTAGAAGAACTGCTTTGAAGTTCTTTATTATATATTTTTTGTGTTCACTCCCCAGGCAGATACTTTTCAAGACTAAAACATGGTTTTCGCCACGGACTATTAAAACTGCATCTAGTGTTACGAAAGATCTGAGGGTTTTCTTTCAAATAAAATATTTCGTCCTTCAGGCAGAAGGGATCTTGTTACTTTCATGAGCTGATATTAAGTCTAACAAAGCTTTGTGGTATTATCTGGTCTCGTGTTCAATCTGTTCAGGCTGATAGTTTCTATTTGTGTTTTTTATTATTAAGTTCCAATCGCCCGCTATTTCTTTTTAATCGAAAAAAAACAAGTGTTGTTCAAAAGATGCAACAATTCTTGCAAGAAGGCGTTATTAATGAAAGAAAGAAATCAATCAATGTATAGATTTTTTAAGATATTAACCAAAATAGCATTATTTTAAATAAAATATGTGGTAATAATAATTAGTAACCACCAACAAATATTACCTTGTCATATTTTGATCAAATCCATTCCTTTTCACGCTTGTCTGTTCTCATAACATGCTCATCTCTCAGATTCCCTAAATAATCCTCTTAAGATTAATTTGTCGACACGAACTACACCAGTCAAGTGTGATATCTTTTGATGATACAAGAGATGATGGCAAGTGCTTTTCCGGTGACTTTATTCGTAGATTTTCATTAATTGCAAGATAGTACTAAATTGACATTTACAATAAAGTAAAGCAATAAGATTTGTTTTCGGGTATGTTTAACATTAGTTAGTTATTTAATTTTACAAAATATTATTAGGGTAAACTGCTTGTAGCATGAGAGCGTCTAATTTACAAAATGGGTCTATCAAAAAGAACAGTTTGCCAACAAAAAAGACAAAAAAAACAAAAACAAAGCAGTCGCCATTTGTTTGATTGGTTTCTTTTAGGAGGACGAGATTTACATATATATAGGGTTGGAGGTTCTTTTGGAAAAGATTCCAATATCATCCTATATATTTTTTGGAGCAGTCAGTATAGACCCTGGGGGAAAAGCACGCCCAAATGTTCTTTATCAAAGCTTACTACATCAGTCGCCATTAGTTTGATTGCTTCCTTTTTGGAGGACGACTTTAGACACATAGAGGGTTGAAGGTTCTTTTGGAAAAGATTCCAATATCATCCCATAGATTTTGTGAAGCAGTCGGTATAGATCCGGGAAAAGCACGCCCATATGTTCTTTATCAAACGCTTACTACATCAGTCGCCATTAGTTTGATTACCTCCTTTTTGGAGGACGACTTTAGGCACATAGAGGGTTGGAGGTTCTTTTGGAAAAGATTCCAATATCATCCCATAGATTTTGTGAAGCAGTCAGTATAGATCCGGGAAAAGTACGCCCAAATGTTCTTTACCAAACCCTTACGACAGAGCAATCAGCTTTATACTTTGGAATTAAACTCTCCCATACATAAATTACCGACTATAATTAAAATACAAAGAAGCGAGATAATAGTCAAGAACGCCAATAGAAGGTTGGTTTACCTTGGATATTTGAATCACGAAACAATATCACTCTTGATTTAATCCGTAATAAGAGGATTGAAGGGGATTACCACGCTACGAAAACAGCCAAGCGTGGTCGTTAAGGATATTGGCTTTATAACGTCGACAAAAAGTATCTAACATCGTTATGACCACATACCATCTGTTTGTTTAAAAGTAGCTTCCATTCTAATGAGGAATAACTGAACATCAGCACGAAGTAACGAACTAAACTAAGTGGGTTGTGATACCTTAATTACATGTACCTAACATTAGTATTACCAACATATACCCCTTACAGTTTCTGTAGACGTTGGTAATAATTCTGTATAACCAGTCCTTATGACATTACCATTGTACTAATACTAGTACTATTTCCCTGTGAACCCAAAGCTTATTCTTACAGAGAATCAATAAAACAAATTAAAGTAAGATGGAGCAAGTTTCTTGAGAGTTAACTAATTAACAGAAGCTAAAAGGTTTGTGGCTACTTTTTGTTTAGCCTTTATAGAAAAAAAACATTGTACATATCGCTCAAAGTTTCCCTAAAAATAGTGAATGGGTTATTTGTGGAAGAAGTTTTGGATGCTATTAGAAGGTAATGTAGAAAATGCGACAATTACCCCGAAAGAATTGAGTGTGAAGTTGAACAGGAAAACGAAATATTCTTACTCAGTGTGAATACCTTGTTTGCCAATGGAACAACTTTGGCAGAATTCTATGCTTAAGGAATAATACCTGGTGAATGGAATATGTTGTTTTTTGTGTCCAGTTACGACAAATGAGATAGCTTTAGAATATTTGTCAGGATAAGTATTTAGTTGATATTTTCATAAAACTATAGAAATATAACGGTAAGTTTAATTTGTTCTCTCTGGTTCAATATCCGATTGTAGTTTGCGGATTTAACTTTGCGTTCAGCATTAGTGGGAGATATGTGCAAAGGAAGCAGATTTCTTAATAGAACACATTAGATAAAACATAAACGACCCACGAAACATTTTTTCTCAAACAGTTGCCATTAGTTTGATTGGTTCCGTTTCGGGAAATGAGCTGCTTTCAACTTCCACGGGATCATTGAGTTCAGTCTTCTTTGGCAAAAACTACAATCTCTAAGATTTTGCCAAGCTGCTCGTACCGTAAAATCAGTATTGACCTTTTTGCGAGAGGCATAACATTCTCTCCCCGTTGGACAATATGAGCATTATATTTTGGCAATAAAATCGCCCAAACAAAAATTTCAGACTTAAATATGAACACACAAATCAATATATTCTGTTTTGTTTCTAAAAGTAATATCTCATTTCGTATAAAGTTAGCGAATGCCTAATTGGTACATTATTAAGATGAACAGCAAATCATCAATCTGCGATCTGTTGGTCACAAATTGAAGCAGTTTTCTGCAAGATTACACAACATATCTTCCATTTATTAAAAGGAGATTATTTGTTTAAATTTATAATATTGAAATCTCACTTGTAATCGATCTGCACACACTATAGAATAACACTTATCAGAAAAGCAAAATTTCATCGAACGAATAAAGAGAAAGCCAAGTTTTAAATAAACGCTTTACCTTGGCTATTTACTACGTTATGAGAACAGACAAGCGTGACAAATGAAGCTGTTTGTCATATTACCCCGATCTAAACCCCGATCGATAAATGTAAGCCTTGTTCACTTTCCCCCTCTTTATTTGCACTTGTGCTGTGTATTATGCTTTTTGATCCCATAATGCAATAACAGCGTCCAAGGAATATTCTTAACAAAAATCCTCTATCTGATCTCAGGGCATGAACGTGAGCGTTAAAATGACATCCCGGCTATGTTTGTTGTGGTTTTCATTCTTTCTTCGCAATCAATAAGTTCATAAATATCAATATCAGAGGGTGAGAGAGAAAGTATCTTGGCGTAGGCCTGTCAATTGCTCGTCATTGATTGGTCAGATAAACTATGTAAAGATTTACGTCTGTTTTGTTTTATATCAACTCTGTTTTAATTTACAAGGTAAACTGGGTTTAATCCTATTCCAATGCTTTTCGGGTTGATTTGGTATTCCGATGTGCTATGACGAAATTTACCTACAATTTTTTAGGGAATTTTTTGCACAAGCCTTCGGAGTACCAGTTCACTTGTTTTTGAACTGTGGATTATACTAAAGTCCCAACTAAAGGTGTAAATGACATTTTATGTAGGCCTTTTTCTTTTCGCTGATTACATAACAAATACCTATGAATAAGGCTTGGTCTTATTTAAAAGAAAACATAAATGATTGATAAGAAATGAGATGGAATCGATTGGAAATGCTCTTATTCAAGATTTACTCAGCCAGTGGTTAGAGTGAGCTGGCGGAAATTGAAGAAATGATGATGTCAAGCTATTGAAGTGTAATAATTTATCTGTTTCTTATTGAAGTTGTCAAATTAGCCAGAATCCGAAATCCGATTTAATATTTTCTGTCAGTGTGATCAATTGGTACTGTCTGATATGTAAGCCATTCTATCCTCGTCGGTTAATATGATAAACACACAGTCTGGGTAATTGCCAGTGAGTTTAAAGGAGGTATAAAATACGGCTGGAGACTTCATCTTCCAGTCAGTGGTCATCAGCCTCGTAGGGAAGATGTAGTCAGGATGGGAGACGAGGATTTACCGCCTATTGCAGTGGCCTGCTGGGCAGAGTTTACTGTTAACCCAGGTTTGCTCTACAATTTGTTCGATTACCGTCAGGGAAAACTCCATTACGATCCGTCCAAAATTCTCTATCTAACCAGAGATAGTCTGGACGAAAACGATAATCCAACAGACTGGTAAGTTCGGCTTTGTTTATTGTCAATTATTTGGTTTGCTGTTTTCAGTGTATTTTGTTTTATAAAGGCTCTTGAAACATCTGAATTATCAAATAATTAAACAGTTGGAACTATGATTAAAGGGAAACCTAATCAAAGGCTACATTTAAATCGATTTTTTCAGTTAGCAAGCATTATTTCTCTCTTAGAATACCTCTGTCGATATTTTTCATTTCGCGCGATAGTTTTTGTTGTTGAGTCGATATTTTTCATTTCGCGTAAAAGATTTTGTTTTTCATGAACATGAAATTCCACATTCTGCTAACTCACGGCGTATAAGAAAAATTAGTAAGCAGTGATATTTATGAATTGTTGGTTCTACCAAACCAGGTATTAAGCACTAGTTCATCACAAATGTGTTATATCGAAACAAACACATGTAATATAAAGTTACCTAGAACCCTGACAATGTTTGTACAAATCACCCTCATTCCATCAAACTGGCCAAAATGCATTTGAAAATAGAAACCCAATATGTTTAAGATACCCACACTTATTTCTAAAGTTTAAAATATCACTCTTTTAAAACTATTAAACGCATGGACACTAATTTAAAACTGTCCGTAATTAGGAAGTGCAGCGTGTTTTACAGACAAGCGTTATCACATGTAATTTGATAGGTTTATCTCTTCAAAGAATCTAAAAAAATATCTTTCTTAGAGACCATGAAATGATAGTATTTTTTTAAAAACAAAATTCAATGCGAAGAAAAGTTCGTATTTTTATTGTCTGTTTTTGTAATTAGAACAAAACAGTACTCAGATTTGTATACAATATTACCAGGGTGTTTCAAGTGTCCAGTGAAATAGAGTTAGCGGCCTTGGCAGCTCAGCTCATCTCAAAGCGGATATTGCTGAGGAGTAAAGTTGTCCACACCAAGACTATACATAGAGATGGGTCGGATAGAGCTGCCACTTGGGAAGGTAGAAATATCAGATTTCTCATTCAATTTTCAATCCTATAAATTATCTCTGCTTCTTTTGAATTTACGATTGCAATGGCCAGTGACATTTCTAAAAACGGGTTTGTAGCCTGTTTAGAAATATTTTGTCAAAACCAATCTCAAAAACGTTGTCCGGAATATAATAATTTGCTATCCCTCGATAATAGATTGCTAATGAATCAATCAAATGACAAATAAGAAAAAGATTTACCTACCTAAATGTGTGTTTGTGAGAAATCGTATAGCCTTTAACTGAACGTATTTGATTTTTTTACCCTAAACTTGTGTGTTGAAAAATGATATATAGCTGTTTATCTTTAAGATGGATTAAATTGAATTTGATTGTTGATTCTAGCTACCATTGCCGTCCTGGTCAACACGTATCATCCGTCAATACGTCGTTATATAGATCTAATGGTGGATTCTGTCTGTAAATTGCTTTCTGGTCAGAGAAGGTTCTGTGTTATGGTAAGTACCAATGGGAAAACTTTGTAAAGAATGTTTTTTAGCGAATTTGCATTAGAGTCCCCACTTGGTTTGGAACAGATAACTATTAAAACAAAAAAGAATTCCGCGGAACTCTTTTTTCTAACACTGGCGATGTCATTTCTGTTATTTCTTATCTTGAAGATTCTTAAGGTATATTTTACTCTATGTGAGAATTGCAGATTAAATAGTCCTTGTATTTTATTTAATCAGATGGATTTTTCTGAGGTGCTGACCACGTGGTACAACGACTATCTTGGCGCAATGCCCGGATTAAACGAACACTTTGCTACTCGATGTTTCAACAGCCGGATATATATTACTGATCACAAAACTGGTAGTCACGTGTTCGACTGCAGCCCCATGTGGTGCTTATTCTGTCCAATTTGTTGGCTGTCATCGGCGCCTTGTTATTTTGTAAGTTTCCTGGTGACAAAGATTGATAAATTAGGTTCAAGTTAAGTTAAATGATTACAAATCTTGGATTTATTGCTTCATCTAAAAGTGATAATCGGTTTCCGGTTTCCGAAGCCCCCGAGACTAATTCCAACTTGATGTTTTGCTGAGGTAGCTTTGGATATCTTATTACCAATCCAAATCCTCAATTATTGTAATTGGTAGGGAAATTTGTGAAGATCAATTCATACAACCATAATCTATAATAACAAACTTGAGTTTCGATGGAAAAAAACAGTACAGATAAGTATTTTGCTTTACCCTCTCACCGAAAAAAAAAACAATCTCCTTTTAGAAACAGCCTTTTCACAAAATATGTAGGACTGATTTTCAGGGCATTCAATGTTCTATTTCAGGCCTATCGGAAAGCTACATGTGTGGATACTACAATTGAGATCAAAGCTGACGTCACTCATATCTTACCACGATTGGATGATGGATCCGACACGTGACCGTCATATCGTGACACATCGTGTGAGTAGTCATGTAGATACCGGTCTTATTTGAAAAGCACCAACTGGTTTCAAAGTCCACTTCTGACCAATTGCCCGATGTAACTGGTTCACCGCAAGGAGAACGTAAAAGATAAGGGTGGTTCTCTAAAGTATTATAACTAATTCATGTTATATCTCTGAATTGTTCAAAATGTTTTATTGATTAATTGATGTTTTACACCGCCGCACTCGAGATCATTTCACATATGGCGACGTAGCCTGGTTTAGTGTGGTAAGAAACCGGACTCATTGCCCTGGGGAAGTCCCTGACCTTCGGCGAGTACCTGGCAATCCTCTTACAAACAGTGATCAAGTGAAAAAAACGCTCACAAATGTTTAATTTTTTTTGGTTTTAGTTGGATTCGAACACACGCCCCATCGATGGGACCCCAACCGACTGGGTCATCGAGGCCACCAAAGTTTGGGATAATTAATTTTGTTCCTGTTTGATTTAAAGATGCGCACCTTTTACAGTTTCAGCTGCCCAAAATAATGTGAGTATATATCAGAAGAGTCAAAGAATGCATAAGAAGCTATTTACCCGTACTCATTAGGAGGTTCGGATTTCCCTTGGAAAAGTAACCAGTGGCAGGCTTTGATAAGACAGCTATCCTCTTCAGAGAAAAATATCCAATCCATTCTATTCCCAGTCAAAATGGATTGCTTAATCAACGATAGTGTGTTTCCCTCTGGTTTCAACAGGATCCATAAGGTGCACAATTATTCCAAGTATGGATTAACATCGGCGAGCAAGGAATGTCCAAAACATGCACGTCGTCTTCAAAAGTATTTTATTCACAAAACAGGAATCGTTCCCGAGTATCCTGTGTATACCAAATGCAAATATATTGGATTTTACATTGGATTTTACATTGGATTATACCAAAGATGGTTCCATGTTGGCTCTCTGTTCATTTGTAATAATTTCCATATAATGGTTTGATATTTTGCTGTGTTCAGTAAAATGTTCGGTTTACAGTCTTTCATCTGAGATTGATCACTTCTTATTTTTCTAGTAATCTAAAGGTCAACAGTGAATCACCCCAAACTCGTGCGGTATCTCTTTCTAAGGTGGTATATTAAAGATATCTACGTTTTAAGGTGCCAATTGGAAATCTACAACTATTGCTGTAGAATCCTTAATCTCTTTCAAAGATATGTCGATCATATATGTGGTTTTTGTAACGTCAACATGTGTTGATGTTAGGCTTTTTAGTGACAAAACAAAAACGAGGCAGTGTTATCTATTCTGTGTTCTGGAGGATTATGTTGGATTCTGTGAAATAATTATCAGAATCAAAAGGATGTACCCTTTGGAAAAAGAAATATGTGTTAGTGATGCAAAAAACTAAAATTTGAAATACGTATCACAACGATAACAGTTTTTTTGTGTCGATTAGATTTTTTCTATAAACCTTCTTGGTAGAGGAAAACAAAAGACATCAACTTTAACAATCTTTTAATAAGATTGTTTGTGATAGTTTTCTTCTAACATTGGGAAAAGCATTTGCCATTATGTAGTCCAGGACGAGTTCTCAACTATAAATCTGTCAATTTGCTTTTTACAAGTCAACGAGTTACTTATGGATAACAACTTCTTAATTTATTTCTGGTGACATTTCTTTTTGCCTGACAACGTCTTTGTTGGCAAATCTACTAATATATCTTGTTTCGTTCTGCATGGACATCAGTTTCAGTTACAACTACCAAAATGTTCTAGCAGTGTTCTAATGCAAACAGTGAATATACAATTAAGTTTATGGACGTTTTAATATAAAGAATTTCCCAACAATCACCATAAACATAGTTAGTAGGGTGTTTCTGAATGATGAGGGGAATTGACCGTTAGATTTTGATTATGCTTACCAAGGATCTCGACGTAAATTTACAACCAGTTATGCGAGGAATAAAATGTGACAATCATTAAAGGCACACTTGCCGCGAAAATCAGGAATATTGTTTACATTTAAAAAGAAAGACCGTTTTCTGTATTTTTCCCAGACAATAAAAGTTAGGAACTTTCTATTTTTACCAAAATTTAAAAGTTTGGACGTCACTTTGTATTTTTAATTTGAATTTGAAAATTTGAATTGTTAGGTACCCGGAACGTAAACAAACCAAACTGCTCGCTGGGGCGCATTTATGTTTCAGTCGAGTGAGTGAACTTACGGCACAGTGTAATTTTACGTAGGCCTATTTATCTGAGAAATACAGGCTGGCGATCGGTTAACAGCGCCTGGAAAAGCCTGCTCGCAATTGTTTGAGTGTAAAGCACAGATAAAAAGGCCTGAAATGAGGGAAATCCAACACGAAAGTTGACCGACACTGATCGCTGTTGTTGTAATCAGGCTTCGATTCTTCGTTTATTTTTCACCCCATTTCTACATTCTAAAGCTAACTAGACATGTTTTATGTGTCCTATGTTTAAGGTTAGTGGTATTAGTCGAACTAAGCTCATGTGAATTGGATTTCTTAGCAAATTTAAACAGGCTACGGCGGCAAGTGGGCCTTTAAAGAAATATCGCGAAGAAATTTACGACACCAGAACAGGGAAACGATATTGGGTAACTGTCTGTTTTTAATCAAGATGTATTCCCCTCTGTTATCTGCCAAACCCTTTATTCTCGTCAATAGCCTCTCAAAAAAATAAATCCAGATAAATTGTCCCTACTTAAAGGAATTATGAACAGCTTTTGGAAATATTCTCTAATTTGCGTTAGGTGTGTTGTAGAACATGTACTTTATAAGTCTGACCAAAAAGAAAATTAAATTTCGGTCGCAGCACATACAAAATTCAAGCTACGTTCACCGATCTACAATGCTTACGAAAGTTAATTATCTCAGAGACTTATGACGTCAAACACGACCTCCGTTGTGTACGTACCCTCAGAGCGATGACGTAATAAACGATTTATGTTGTCTCAGTACGTCTTCGTGGCACTTTGTACACATCTAAGGTCGTGTATGACGTCATTTTTCCGAGCAGTTACGAAAAATATGCATATTTCCTCCCCGTTCGTTTTTTTGACTACCAGGGAACTAACGCGAAGGTTGTTTCGTTTCAACTGATAATTTTCAAATATATATTTAGTCAATAAACAAGCACAAACCAGCTTTAAATCTTATTCATATCTCCTTAAAAGACAGTTTGTTAAATACTAAATAACTCTCTTACTTGCTAATTGCAAGGTTTCATAAACTGTTAACTGATGTACGCCATTGTTTTCATCCTTCTTTACAATTGGTGTTTTTGATATGCAATTAACTGTTAAGGGGTACGTTTATCTCTCAGATAAAAAAATAACAACACAAAACCAAACTAAATTTACAGTAAAGAGAGCAACGGAGTCCTGGTCAAGGAAAGAACATCTGTTGACATCTGTGAAGTATAAAAATTAATCATTTTCAACGTACTTCAAGTCCATATAAATGTAATAGTGTTAACAAAATTACACAACAGTGCATCTTAATCTCAGCCACATTCTCGGTGAAGAAAACAATTGTGTGGTTAGTTTCACAGTCTACCACCTGACCCGTTTAAAGAAAATGTCATGGGGATCAATTATTGTTATTTTTTAAAGGAGAAGAAAAAAACCAAAGATCACCTATTTTTTTCCTTTTTACGGTATCAAACACATATGTTTGCGATTATTGCATGGGCCGTAGTATACCGTAACATACCGTAGTATACCGTAAATACCGTAACATACACAAAACAAATTTGTCAACTTTCAAACTCTCTCCTTTAATCCCAGGTTATTTCCGTCTCTTCGAAGTATTCCTATCTCCAGAAGATTGCTTTCAAACTTACATTGAATTACAAAAAAAAACTTTGAGGGAAATGTGGCTAGGAAAAAAGTGGTCTGGTGGCAAATTGGTGAGTTACGAAGGCCTGAGACCAGATGAATTTAACCTAGGATTACATGAGAAATTTTGAAAGTTGACCAATTTGTTTTGTGTATCGTAATTATGGTGATTTGTATTAATGGTGATTTATTATCGCCAGAAAGTTGCCCTTTACAATCACAATCGTTTCCGCAATATCAGTTTGCCAAGAACCCGCCTACACCAATGATCGTATCAGTCGGTACAGACATTCCAGGGGTGCTTAACTTTTTTCTTTATGTATATATTGAAAAGCACGGAATACCTTAAAGTCATCCACACCACTTTGTGAAGATTTTGTGTTGAATTTTTTCAATGATCTAATACAATAAGATTTCAGTTTCTTCCTACTTTTTTGTTATCGATTTTTAATTTGTCAAGAAGCATTCTTTTGGAAAGAGTTGTGTTTTTTGTTGTTGGCACATGTCTTCCATAAATCAATTTGAAACATAACAATCGTTACAAAAATCGGAAACATTTGTTAATTAGCCATGTTTTCCTTTCAATTTCAAATTGAATTCGACAAGTCCAAATACAGAGAATGAACTATAACGCCTTTCGGAGAACAGAAAACAGATTTCTATCTATCTGTATAAGATTACACAGCTAGTTTACATTTGTGGATTTAAGGCAATACATTTAACTCGAATCAGGTCGTATTCCTGTAGTGTATAGCTTCGAAATTAGTTATTTGTTTTTTTCCTCAAAGTTATTTAAGACCATGAAAAAAGCCCCACTTAAGTGTATAAAATAAAATAATCTCTGTGCTGGAGATAACTTCCGCACTCAGTTGATACCAGAGAAAAAAATCTATGTGATTCGGAGATGAAATAATATTTATCTTTCTTGTAAAACGAGCAGCACTGGAGATGAATATCAATGAGGATGGAAGGGGGGATTAGTCGTTATTCTTCTGATTTTTGTTTCAAAAACAAATTTATAAAACAAACATGGCTTAATTCCTATGTATAATGGCATAAAGCCAAATAAACGGCAGTATTTCATTAATTATTTTCGCTTACGAGTTTCATTGAGCCTGTTGTCATCGGAAGAATTGTATCTGATAAAATGTTCTCTTTTGCAGCTCTTGAGAATATAAGTTGTATTTGCCAAACTCTATTCCAAAAAACGAATATTTAAATTATGCTTGCAAGCTTAGTTTCGTTATGCCCATTCAAGTCCCATCTTTCCAAGAAACCACGTACATTCTTGCCAGTGGACATCGTTTTAATACTCATCCGCATCTTAAAACAATCAAGAATCGAGGACTCTGTTGTGTCTGTCAACTCAAAACATACATATCGTAGTTGTCTTCATAACAACTGCAATGTTATCATTGTTTCATTTAAATAACACATGCATTTTAATCATGCATGATTGTTGATGATGATTGTTTTATGTAAGTGGGGAACTAAATGCTCGACTAAAATGAACAAAAAATGGTGCGCGCTATGATTAAAATAGAAAAATGGCATTATGTGTTTGGCTCTAATCCAAACAGAAAGCTGACGTTAGAAATCGAATCGGTATCGATGTGGTTAAAAGTCTATCCTGTTTGGATTGGGGCTTAGTTTAATTATGGTTTCTTTCGGTTGCCCACAAGAACCCGATTGCAATTTATTGTTACGCCTTGGCGAGCTGTGTTGTTTAATTTCAAGCTCTGTTGAACCGGAATATCTAGCTCTTTTAGATAATCGATCGACAACACAGGAAGAGATATTGTCATCCTAAGTCCTTACGGAGCATCCAAAACGAACGAATCTTCTAAAAGAGAACGCAAACATGAGCAGGAATTTAGAATAAGTATTTCGTAATCCTTTAACTGAAATCTTCTGAGTGTATTTTCCCCTCGGTTGCCGTATATGGAGACACATTGATTGACTCCAACGTATTATGTCCTATATTACGGTTACCTGCATGGAGTGTAATAGGCTGATTCTCCCCAGATTCAGGTCATGACTTGGAAACACCAGGATAAATTACTATCATGTGGATACTGCCATGCTTCGCAGCGTGTGTTTAATATATTAGGAAAGCCAATTAAAACAGCTTTTAATGTTTGTTAGTTCTGCGTGTCGAAAATTGGAAGACTTAATTATTTTAGATATAAAAAAAAACTTGGTGGGGGTGGGGGGTGAGTAAAACAATAAGTTGAATAACAATTTTTTTTATAGTTTGATTGTTATCAGAGACCAAAGATACATAACCTGGTTTTAACGCAAGAGCAAAACAGTAGGCCTACGGTGTCTCGGTTCATCGGTCCATAGCAAAGTCAAACAGATTCTGACGAACTCAAACCAATAGGACTAAAGATTATTTCTCGTTTTGTTACAATCTTAAATGTGCAACTGTCTGTATACCATGGAAAGGTGTTAACATAGGCAATTGCCTGTTCACCAATCCATTTCTTTAAGAAGAAATAAATATTGTTTAAAACAACCTGGTCAAAAACGGACCAAAATATATTTGGTCAAAACAATTGTTCGACAAGAATTTATAGTCCAAAATGGAGGATTTGTTTTCTCTTTTCTATTATCAACTTAGGCTGAAGCTACAATAACGTTAAAGTAATTATTCTTCAAACAAAACTGATGTTCTGTTAGTATATTATTTAATTCCAATTGTTCTCTTCTCTGAAGTACTTTAAGTTTCCAAAAGTTTAACTAAAATATGGGATTACTTATATATGTCGTCAGTAGGATGTAACGGGGCTATCTCAGGATTCTTAAATGGGTGTAGCTTTTGACAATAAAGTTAATTAATATGGCAACGGACATTCGATATTTATTTTTTGCGGAATTAATCTCAGATGCTTTTAGGTTATCTGTCTCAAGCACTGTTCCTAAGGTTGAATAAAGTATCTTCCATTTATTTCCCCGATGCACTACAGGTAATTTTGGAGTAAAATATTCCACAGCAATGTTTCAAAATCTACTATGTAAGTTTGAGAGGCCTGTTTTCTCCATGTGACAAAAATGGGTTTGTTTCTTGGCATTGGTTTCTAGTAAAAGGCTTATAAAGGTTTAAGAGTATGCAAGTCTCTTGTTATTAACATCAATCCTTGGTCTTGCTATTAGTAGTTTTCCCCTCGGGTATACCACTCTGAATCCAGCGTATTACTTAATACTAAAAGCTTTGATACTGTAATACAATTTCAACAACATCGACTTTTCTTTTGTAAAGAAGAATTATTTTGGAAAGGTTTTTTTTCCACACATGGCTTCGATAAATCAAGTTAAAAGTTACATTGGTATATTGGTCGAATAAATTTCAATGTACATCCTCTGTGATTATATCCACAGTCCATTCTCACGTGTTACGATAATCAAAAAAGGCATGTTTAAAAGGGGTTTCACCAATATTCGAAACCGGGTCTTATTTCTAGTATTCTGATCATAGTAGACAGGATACTTGTGGTTGTCCCAGCATAGAGTGCATGAGTGGGGGAGTGAAACATGCTCATTAACTCTTCATTCTAAATATCCAAAATCTATGGCCAAAGTGTATTAATGCGCTGGCTAGCAGATTTGGAAAGTGTAACGTGTTGAAAAATGCAACTTTAGTGAATCGTCTATTTTTCCCTGATTTCTCCTTGCTCGCAATACAGCCGGTTGAATTGTTGATGCATCCCAATCAAAATACCATGGAAATGCTCTCAGTTGACTGGTATCTTTGCTGTCCTCCAGTGACTGCAGGGTTCGGATATCTTCCCTTATCAAGAGTTACTTATCGGCACCCGTCAAATGTGAGCATTTGCATGATCTTTAGAAGTAAGTGCCGAACTAGAAGATCGACTGGGATGCAGACGAACACAAAACCTGCGGTGTTGCTTCAATTAAGATAAAATGATGCACGCTATGATTTAAGATCACTAAAACGCACGTTGGCAAACAGCGATCTGACTTGGTTAACATTTAAAGCAGAATAATATAAGTTAGAAATCGAATCGGTAGGTGAAAAGTTTATACTGTTTGGATTGGGACTAAGTTTCATTATGGTTTATTTTAGGTGCCCTCAAAAAAAATTACCCGATTGCAATTTAATGTTACGCCTTGGCGAGTTGGGTTGTTTAATGTCAAGCTCAATCGAACCGGAACACCTAGCCGTTTTAGTTAATCCATCTAAAGCATACAAAGAAATACATGTATTGTCCTCTTTAGTCCATACGGAGCATCCAAAACGAATGAATTTAGAATAACTCTTCCATCATCCTTTATAAACGCTTTAACTGAAATCAGTACGCTCAGTTTCTGGCTTATTCGACTTGAAACTATACTGGCAGGATAGCTTTTGTGAATTGCCTCTGTATCTTCCAATTATTGATACAAAGAAAACACACTTTGATGGCTATCGATTAGTTAATGGGATCTTCAGTCCGGACATCTTAGGACTATTCGATCTTATTCCCTGTCCACCCTCTGACTTCCTGTATTATTGACCTGAGGTGTTGGACTCTAATGACCTGTCCTCTTATCTGGAGACAAATTGATTGACTCCAACCCATTATGTCTTATATTACGGTTACCTTACCACGAAAGGCATGGAGTGTAATAGGCTCATTCTTTCCAGATTCAGGTCATGACTTGGGAATACCTGGATAAATTACTATCTTTTATATTATGAAGATACTGTCATGCCGTGCAATGTATTATATTAGTAAAGACAATCAACATAAATTGTAATGGTTATTACTTCTGTGTGTCGATAATTGTCAGACCTAATTATTTTTATCAAAAGAAAACTTTGTGAAAAACGTAAAAAATAGGCTGAATAACTTTTACAGTCTGGTTGTTTACCAAGCACTGTTCCTAAGGTTGAATAAAGTATCTTCTATTTATTTCCCCGATGCACTACAGGTAATTTTGGAGTAAAATATTCCACCGCAATGTGTCAAAATCTAATATATAAGTTTGAGAGGACTGTTTTCTCCATGTGACAAAAGTGGGTTTGTTTCTTAGCATTGCTTTCTAGTAAAAGGCTTATAAAGGTTTGAGGGTATGTAAGTCTCCTGCCATTACCATCAATCCTTGGTCTTGCTATTAGTAGTTTTCCCTCGGGTATACCACTCTGAATCCAGCGTATTACTTAATACTAAAAGCTTTGATACGGTAATACAGTTTCAACAACATCGACTTTTCGTTTGTCAAGAATTCTTTGGGAGAGGGTTTCTTTTTTTCAATACATGTCTTCGATAAATCAATTTGAAACATAATAATCCTTATAAAAATCGGAAACATTCCTTATTTAGCCAAGTTTTTTCTACCACTTTCAAATTGAATTCGACAAGTCTTCAGCAAAGTCTTATTTCCCGTCGAAATACAGAAAATGAATTATAACGCCTTTCAGAGAACAGAAAAACATAATTCTATTTATCTGTATAAGATCACACGGCTAGTTTACATTTGTGGATTTACGGCAATACATTTAACTCGAATCAGGTCGTGTTCCTGTAGTTTATAGCAGTTGACTTCAAAATTAGTTATTTGTTTTGTTTGTCAAAAGTTTAAACTGAATTCAAGACGACCTTTAGCCGACAAAAAGCCTCCCTTATGCTATTGACAAAATAATCTCTGTGCGGAAAGAAACAGTTGATACCGGAGACAGAATCTATGTGATGGGGAGAGAATAGCGTATATGTCTTCAATGTACAAATGTAGTAGAATTTGTGATGAGTATCAATTTGTAATGGTTTGCCCAATTAAAGTTAACAAGGAATGAATACATATCAGTAAAATTTACCGTTAAACCAATTGCTTATAGCATGCAACTACAAAATGTCCTAAACGAATGTTTTAATATTTGAAAGAAAGTAGTGTTATCTGTAACTACTAATTGATGTCCCACCATATATAATATATACCTCCGGTGTCCCCTTGAGTGGCATACAGTGTAATAAAACAATGGAAGTGGAATTTGATGGAACCAGACTTGCATTCCCTTTGAACATCCCATGTTAAACATTTCATACAGAAACATTGCTGTTAGCTATTTATAGTCTCAAACTTTAAACAAGGTCAAATTAATTAATCCGCAAGTAAAGGCAGATTAGCCCTTTCTGGATATTCAGACTAATAGTGTGTAAATCAAAGGAAATACTTCGTGAACAAATCGTTTAGTTTAAATCCCACACGATTGAATTTAGACAAAGCTTTTTCATAAATTCTGAATGGCAAGAGATAAAAGTTAGAAAAACCTTGACAAAGTAAAATAACGTTGCAATAAATTAAAATATTGGTAAAGCCAGCAACCCATATGAACCAAATGTGTGTGCTAACAATGTGCAAAATTCAAGTAGCCGGGATGTACAAGTACATTTTAGGGTTTTAGTTGTTAACAACCTTACATATATCTGCGAGATAAGAATCAACCAAAAAGCTCCTATTTTGTACTTCCCGATAGACAATGCAACAATTAGCTGATGCGGAAAGGAAATGCTCCCTGTATTTTGCAGCTCGTGTAACTTTAAAGGCGCTTGTAACTGACAATATTGGCAACCTTTAGAAATTATCAAAAAACTAAGTGATTTGCGTTCAAATACCGTCTATTCAACTGTGTAAACTTTTGCTCTTGAGATTTTTTCGAGAACGTAAACAAAACTGAATTAATTTGGATGAAGATGCATCATTGGAAATTCTTGGAAGGATTTTTTTTAGGGGGGGGGGGGGTGCTGGATAAATTACTGTCTTATACCTTATAAAGATACTGCCATGCCTCGCAACGTGTGTTTGATATATTAGTAAAGGCAATTAAGATAGGTTTTAATTTTGTTTCTTCTGTGTGTCGAAAATTGGAAGACTTAATTATTTTAGATAAAAAAAAACTTGGTGGGGGTGGGGAGGGGGGTTAGTGAGTAAAAAAATAAGTTGAATAACAAAACTTTTATAGTTTGATTGTTATCAGAGATCAAAGTTACATATCTGGTCAAATTGTGACCAAAATATGTTTGGTTAAAACAATTGTTCGACACGAATTTATAGTCCGAAATGAAGCATTTGTTTACTGTTTTCTATTATCAAATTAGGCTGAAGCTACAATAACGTTAAAGTAACTACTCTTCAAACAAAATTGATGCATTGTTAGTATATTATTTAATTCGAAATATTCTGTTCTCTGAAGTACTTAAGGTTTCCAAAAGTTTAACAAAAATATGGGATTACTTATATGTGGCGTCAGTAGGATGTAATGGGGCTATCTCAGGATTCTAAAATGGGTGTAACTTTTGACAATAACGTTAATTAATATGGCAACGGACATTCGATATTTGTTTTTTGCGGAATTAATCTCAGATGCTTTGAGATTATCTATGTCTCAAGCACTGTTCCTAAGGTTGAATAAAGTATCTTCTTTTTATTTCCCCGATGCTATCTATCTATCTATTGGGGTTATTGGCGTTTTCCATTCATGGAATGATGTACGCCACAACAATGCGATTTACATAGTTTTACTCAGCAAAGTTGCTCCAAAAAAAAATGTAAGTAATGTTAAAGGGGCATGAGCTGCCAAAATGTTGATATTTTGACGTTAAAACAGAACGTTGAAATTATTGCCTATTTTTCTCAAGACGTATAATTCAGATGCTTTATAGTGCTTGTAGTCTCGAAAATGTACGATAAAGTATTGTATTAAACTAACTTTGCCTTAGAATGAATGAATGTTCGACCCGGTTATTTAAATTTTGTTTACTTTTCGAACACGTTTTTGGTTCGTACAAGCCACATACTGTATGGTATTTCCTCATTCCAACGCCAATCATTTAGTTTTTCGATGGCCTTCAAATCCTCTTACAGTCATTAAGATCAGAAACTATGAAAAAAGTGTGAATTTTGGCAGCTCATGCCACTTTAATTTATAAATAGGTTAAAAACTAACTTCTGTGAGATACATATAAAAACAAATTACAAACACTTTTGTTGCTTAGAAAAATCTTACTTTGGGAGACAAGATACAAGATACTTAGTTTAATTAATTAGTGTCTTTTAGAAAGTGGGTATAACAGTATTCTCGTTATTTTGGGATTACACTTTCTTGAAAATATGGGTTCGATTCCCTGGGATTCCCTGGGTCGATTCCCGTTTCGGGCGTCACCCAAAAATCGGTAGAGGAATTTCTACCATATTTTCAAGAAAGTGTAATCCCAAAATAACGAGAATACAAGATACTTAGATAAGGCTTTAAAAACAGTTTTATAATTTCTTTCTGGCTTCAAAATGTTCTCAGTAGAACGGTTGAAAACTCCAGCAGTATTTAATTCAGAGAAGAATTTAGTACGCTGAACAGTAAATTTCTTACATAACATTAAAAAATGATCTATTGTATCTTCTACATTACAGGTATCACACATTTCAGTATCGTGTATATTAAAACGATGTAAGTAGGACTTTACAGGGAAATACCCGGATTGTAATGTATAGAATAAAACCTCTGCATAACGGGAATTAAATTCAACAGTTTTTATGTTAACTTTTGGGTTTGAACGAAAATAAAAACGGCCCTTTTGAGCAGATTCCCATTCACTCTGCCACAATTGCTGGAATGTCGACTTAATAAGGCTTAGGGCTTCAGATAAGGATAATTTAAGTAAACAAGATATTGCGGGCTGATCGAGGGCTTGTTTAGCCAATGAGTCTGCCATTTTATTTCCAGTGATCCCACTGTGACTGGGAATCCATTCAAAAAACACCGTTACTCCGTGAGAGACGGCCAGAGATTTTACGTATCACGGGGCATCTGACTTGTTTACTTGTGACAACAAATCGAGTGAAATAGGTGGTCTTTCAAGGTACCATTCAGGTACAGTGTCGGACTGAATAACGAGTGGCTCTGTATTTAAACTACTCAAAATGCGCCTTGCACGAACAGGAAAAGGTGCCGATGACGTGTTACCTTCAAAATTGGCGTCATAAATTGAGGGATTAAGAATAGTTGATACACAGTTATTACTTGCGGCTTTTAGCTTTAAGGAGAAATAAACAGTGCGCATGCATCGACGTAAATACAGAGGCCATTCTCCACATATTACTTGAAGTACATTAAGAGGGATGTTCTAAGAGCACCAGTACATAAGCGTAACGCTGAACATTGTATTGTGTCTAATTTAGACGTAAGTGAGGGGCATGCAGAATCATACGCCTCGCTACGGGATCCAAGCGGGAGCGTATTAGGGCTCTGTAAATCATAAGCATATTTTTCAAGTCTACCTCCCCCCCCCCACTTCTGTCCTGAAATACACCTCATCAAGTTAAGTACTTTTTGGCATCTGGCAACTAAACAATTAATGTGCTCACGCCAGGTAAGTCGTGGATCAAGAATTACCCAAAGATATTTATATTTGAATGACCGAGACTGTCTAATATCACAATTATCTAAATAAAGTTTGACAGGAAAATGAACATATTTTGTCTTAGCAGATGAGAATTTAAACCCCCAAAGTCTGCTCCATTTACTTAGGTCTAATAAAGCTTCTTGAAGGTGCAGTCTAGCTGCAGACAGGCTTTTACAATTAAACCATATGGCTTTATCACCTGCAAATAAAGTGCAGCCTATATAAGGTTTAAGAATAGAAGGTAAATCATTAATAGATAAATTGAATAAAGTAGTAGATAAAACACTACCTTGGTGGGTTCCATTCTCAATTGTCATTGGATTTGACAAGTCTATCCCTATTCTAACCTGAATAATGCGATCGGATAAGAACTCTTTAATCCACGCCAACATTTTGCCTCCTATACCCATACGTTTCAGCCTACAGTAAAATTTTAGTAAAGTGTTTTTAATAAAATTGTAAAATTTTACTTCTTCACAAAATAAAATAAAAACTCAAAGGAATTGCCATATGTGGAATTTATCCACGTTATAAAAAAGCAAGTCCAAAACCAACGCATTAATGAGGAAAGCAATAAACCTGATAATAGTCAGTGAAATTAAATTTGTACGTTTTAACTAAAGAGTAAAAGCAGAATATTTCTAAAGAAAGTGCTGAAAAAGGTCCACCTGTTACAAACGTAATAGAAATGACAATAGATTTCTACGTCTAATAACGTTTTAAAATCACCGGTGGCCTGAAATAATCAATAAGTAACGGGAAAATACGACATTAAGAAGAGAATTATTAAAATAGTTTATATCAGGTGCCAAAACATTTCAATTTTAATAACAAAGTTCAATTTTTGTCTGGTCAGGATTTGTCATTGTGGACGCAGAGATATTAGCGGATATCTTAGCACATTATATACAGCTGCTACAAATAAATTTAAATTACCCTAAAATATTGATAAGAAATAAGTATTTAAAGTCGCAACTGCAAGCATTTTAAATCCAACACAGTTGAATATTTCCGAAAGCTTGGTTTGACAGTCGCATATTTCTGCTATGAAGGGGATAATAATATTAATGCTGATCTTTACCATGTACGGTGAGTAAATGAACAAAACTTAAAATTTTAAATTGGTTGACTGGTAGTTCGATATTAGGCGTTTAATTTTTTTCTATCATTTACTGGTGTTAGATCAAAGAAGACAATCCGATAAGGAACTTTTATTCAGTAGGATTCGAACCTGCTATTGCTTGGTGGACGGCTTCTAGGATAGACTGTACAAGCTCTAACGAGCGAGTCATGCATGATTGATTGCGTATGGCACATATCGCCAGCACTAAATTCCCGTTATCCTGTCCATTCAGCTGACCGGCCTCCAGAGTATGACACCTATTGCCAGCACTAAATGCCCGTTACCCTGCCCTTTCAGTTAACAGGCCTCCATTGAAAAACTTTTAAGCAACATTTCCTTGCACTATAGATTGTGGATGAAAAGTTCGTGTTATACAAATGATTTGCATGAATTTCATCAGATGGGCCCGTGTGGGTTGGTTGCCAGGGCAAAGTTTTACGGGAAATAAAACCCCAGTTTCTTTCTCTTTGAAACATAGCAAAACACCATATAACAAACCAGCCGGACATACCATGAATTAATTCATTCATTCTAAAACATTTAATTGATGTATCCTTGCAGTTGCATCTTATGGTGATGATGATCTAGAACGTTTCTGTAATGGTCAAGCAATATGCAAAAAAAGTACTGTCAGGGAGTATCCGGACTCCGCTGTGAAAACTGCTTTTGCGAACTATATGAACAAGAAACTTAACGGTAAACTTACTAATTCAATAGCTTATTCCTGTTGCGTTTTAATAAGGTACATGAAGAAACAATGATTAAAGTTTCTTGAGGGTTTGTTTTTTATGTATTAGTAGACAACAGACACCAAAGCACCGGAAAAAATCCGAACCTTTGTCAGAATTTAAATGATGGCTTATTTGCTTTTTAATACTCCCATTACTAGTTCCAACATAAAACATAAATCAGTCAAAGATCCTGATTGATTTTTGCTTTACATCGCATTCAAGATTACTTCACTTTTATGGCGACACTGCCAGGTTTAGTGGGAATCCCTGACATTGGGGAAGTACCTCCAAATCAAGGAGCGAGTGAAACATTCACTCGGAAATTGTTTTAGTTGAAAACTATCACTCTAACTGAGCCATCAATACAGTAAAGTGACAGTCTTTGACAACATCCTCCCATAGATGCGTCATGGATAGAAATCTAACTCAGTCCACAAAAATGGAGTAATTTCTAAGTGTAATGTGACTTGATCGTCCTGTAAACTACTCTTTGAACGTTGATATTTATCTCTATCTGACAATCAAAGCAGAAGATACCTTTCCTATTGATTTTCTTTATAATGTATTTAGCTGAAGAAAGGGATATCACGAATAAGAGGAGGATAAAGTTGAAGAAGAGCAGCGATTAAAGAAGCCCGAAAGATTTTGAAAACTGAAGACAAAACGTAAAAAACAATCACTATACATTGTCTCTAAAATTGATTAAGCATGGCAATAAAATAATCCAAAAACATGTATTACCTCCAGGTGTTACTTCAATGTCTCTGATAATTGGCTAAAACAGGCAAAAAAAAATCAAAACATGGACCAGCAAATTATAATATTTAACTTTGTAAAGCTTGTCACATTTACTATCCTGTGCCCTTTTAATACTGTAAGCCTTGTCATAGTTACTACTCTGTGCCCTTTGTAACATTATAACGCCTGTCACAGTTACTGCCCTGTGCCATATGTAACATTATGAGCCTTGTCACAGTTACTACTCTGTGCCCTTTGTAACATTGTAAGCCATTCTCACAGTTACTACTCTGTGCCCTTTGTAATATTGTAAGGCTTATCACAGTTACTGACCTGTGCTATGTGTAACATTATGAGCCTTGTCACAGTTAATGTCCTGTGGCTTGTGTAACATTTGGATGCTTTCAAAGTTAAAGCTCTGTGCCCTGTGTAAATGAATGAGGCTTGTCACTGTTACTGTATGTGCCATATGTAACACTGTATGGCTTGTCACAATGACTGCTCTGTGCCCGGTGTAACATTTTAAGGCTTGTCACAGTTACTGTCCTGTGTCTTGTGTCACATCGTAAAGCTGGCCACAATTACTGCTCTGTGCTCAGTGTAACATTGTACGGCTGGTCACAGTTACTGCTTTGTGCCTTGTGTACATTATGAGCGTTGCCCCAGTTACTCCTCTGTGCCCTGTGTAACATTGTAAGGCTGACCACAATTACTGCCCTGTGCCTTGTGTCACATTGTAAGGCTTGTCAGACGTACTGCTCTGTGCATTGTGAAACATTGTAAGACTGGTCACAGTTACTGTCCTGTGCCTGAGTACATTATGAGGGTTGCCAGACGTATTGCCCCGTGCCTTGTGTAACATTAGGAGGCTTGTCTCATTTTCTGATTTGTGTCCTGTGTAACATTGTAAGGCCGGTCACAGTTACTGCTCTGTGCCTTGTGTACACTATGAGGTTTGTCAGACGTATTGCCCTGTGCCTTGTGTAACTTTATGAGGCTTTCACAGTTACTGCTCTGTGTCCTGTGTAACATTGTGAGGCTGGTCGCATTTACTGCTGTGTGTTCGGTGTAACATAGCGAGGCTTGTCACAGTTAGTCATCTGTGTCATGAGTAACATTATAACGCCTGTCACAGTTACTACGTTGTGTCCTGTTTAACATTGTGAGGCTTGTCACAGTTACTGCCCAGTGTCATGAGTAACATTGTAAGGGTTGTGCTATTTACTGCTCTGTGCCCGGTGTTACATTGTAAGGCTGGTCACAGTTATTGCTCTGTGTCTTGTGAAACATTGTGAGGCTTGTTACAGTTACTTCACTGTGTTTGGTGTAACAATGTAAAACTGTTCATAGTTACTACCATGTGCCTTGTGTACATTATGAGGTTTGTCAGACGTATTAGGAGGCTTTCACAGTTGCTACTTTGTGTCCTTTGTAATATTGTGAGGCTGGTCGCATTTCCTGCTCTGTGTCCTGTCTAACATTATGAAGATTGTCCTATTTACAGCTCTGTGTCTGGTGTAATATTGTAAGGCCGGTCACAGTTACTGCTTTGTGCCTTGTATAACATTATGAGGGTTGTCAGACGTATTGCTCTGTGCCTTGTGTAACATTGTGAGGGTTGTCAGATGTATTGCCCTGTGCATTGTGCAACCTTGTGAGGCTTTCACAGTTACTGCTCTGTGTCGTGTGAAACATTATGAGGATTGTTACATTTACTGCACTGTGTTCGGTGTAACATTGTAAGGCTGGTCACAGTTACTGCTCTGTGTCATGAGTAACATTGTAATGCCTGTCACAGTTACTGTTCTGTGCCTTGTTTAACATTGTAATGCTTGTCACAATTACAGCGCTGTGTTTGGTGTTACATTGTAAGACTGGTCACAGTTACTCCTCTATGCCCCGTGTACATTACCAGGGTTGTCAGATTTGTAGACGACGTTTATTTCTCCACTAGTTTTCCCATGGGGAAAACATGAGTGTAAGTTTTTTCCGTTGGTGTATATCTAGCGCTGACCACATTCCCCTTTTTATTATGGATGTGTTTTTATGGACCTGTTTGAGAGTTTGACAGAAAAAACTTATAATATTTAAATTCTTATCATTATTATTAAAGTGTATCTCCTCTGGTCGATAAGATTGGAAAGGAATAAGAACATATAGCTGAAAAAAGGTTCAGACTGAAATTTTGTCAAGTAATTCGATAATCACCAATATGTGTATATACGTTCGACTTGGGAGTCCGTCAGCACTATGAACTTTATTTTTTTCAGACCTGGTAGTTGTTTCTCAACACACTTGGTAATGTTGAAGCTATACATATATGTTGCCCGACGGTTAGGCATTACATTGGACTTACGTCCGGCGTAAATGTTTTGAGAAACAGCCCTCAAGGGTCTTAAATTCAACCTGTTTACTAAACGTTTTACAAACTTATTAAATTACTTTCACATTGGAGCCTAGCTGGTAGACCAGAACAAAATCACAACAAAGAAGTCAGACAACACAACTGTTTATAGCACAAACCTTAAAAATACATCCCCGGACTAAGGCAATTTGGTCGATAAAAGTCTAGATGGTTTAGATTTCCCTAATAAGTATTCTACCCACTGATTGGCCACATCTATAAACGTAAATCCTTACTGACAGCAATTCAGACGGTACATTTAGACAAATTGTTCCTACTTTTAACGCACTCGCTGCTGAATACTAAATAAGTCACATTTTGTTAATAGTTTGTGGAAACAACCCAGAGAGTTTAACTGATGAAATAACTTTGTACTTGCTTCTTTCTTGTCTTTGATCTCAATCAGATGGTTTGTTTTTGTGTGTAAACTGCTGTATAATTTATATTGATTGGTGGGTTGTTTTAGCTTATTGACGCCCCTTATGGTCTAGTTGTGCAACACCTATTTTGTTTGCTCATTTGCATAATAAAATGGCCGCTAGGCGATCATTTTGTTTTTCTTTTTTATCACTTTTCTCTCTTGTGATCGCGATTCCAAGAGAACTGCTAGTTGGATCTTCTTTAAATTTCACAGGCACGTTCCTCCTATGGTCTAGTTGTGCAACATTTATTTATTTCGCTTATTTGTATATCAAAATGGCCGCTAGGCTACCATTTTGTTTTTCTTCTTTTTATCATTTTTCTCCTAAAGTAATGAGAGGATCTTCGTAAAACTTTGTACGCAGGTTAACCCTATCCCCGTTGCGTACTATGTGCCTTTTTGCTCATTTGCATATTAAAATTGCCGATAGGCGACCATTTTGTTTTTCTTCTTTTTGTCAGTGTTCTTCTAAAGTAATGAAAGGTTACGATTTTCGTAAAAAAAAATTACGCATGTTAGCCCTATGGTCTCGTTGCGCACTATGCACTTTTTTTGCTGATATGCATATTCAAAATGACGGTCACTGACCATTTTGTTTTTTATCACTGTTCTAAAGTAATGAAAGGATCTTCGTAAAAGTGTGTACGCAGGTTAACCCTATGGTCTTGTTGCGCAATATGTGATTTCTGTGGTTTTACCTACATAGTTTGTGATCGCGGTATCAAGAAAACTCCCAGGCGGATCTTGATGATTTATTTTTTATTTTTTGTGTTGTTTCATCTTATGGTCAAGTTATGCAACATGTATTTTTTCGTCGTTGTTTTCATTTAACCCATTCGGTACCGCTGTCGCCATATGGCATTAGAGTGCTAGCCTGCTTCATTACCGAAGATATCGTATGGTGACAGCAGAAAAGTCGGCTAAAACCACACTGACGCCCTGAGATATTTAAATATCCATGATTAAAAATTGCTAAAATCAGGTGGTGAAATTAGCTTGCGAGAGCGAATTCCCGCTGTCAATCACGCGGCCCCTACAAATGCAGTTTAATAGGCTTCTCATGCATGACCCAGTTAAAGACAAATCAGTTCTTTTGACACCGAGGACGTTATTTGGAGTTCCTGAGTCTAGAGTAGTGAAAAAGGACATTTATCTGAGCTTTATTAAACCTCAGAGGGAAATTGCAATCCTCGAATAATTTTAAAACGTTTAAAAATCGACTCCTTTCAGGTTTCCAAGGGCGACTAAAAGAAATAGTTTATCTATGCGTGTTGCCGGCCGCCACGGCCTGTTCGAAGTCGGTAAAATGGCCTTCTAGAATTTGGATTTTAAACACCTAAATTCTTTTCAAAAAATTAACAATAATAATTATTTATGAAGGAGAGTGTTCCCTAAGACACTTAAGAAGGTCTATATTGTCTTTTTCCGAACTTGAAAGAAGGGAATATTTCAAAATGAAACGAAATACACGGCAACTTAGAATCACTATTTTACAGCAACTGACTTCGCAACTGTAAATGTTATGTACCAATAAAGTAAAACTTAAATGTTTTTATTTAATCCTATATTTATCAAATCGTGCATTCAGATATTTTTATCAGAGTTCACAAATTTCTGAACGAATCGGGACTTTTTTTTGCTATTAATTTTTAAACTGACTTTCGTCATGTTTACATTTTTACTCATCAGACTCGTCGCCCATTCTTCACTTTTCACGAGCTATATTACATCATCTTTTAATTTGAATTTTGATTTGTAAACAAACACTAAATGCATCTTAGGAACATGTGCACAATTGTTTTGGATTTTATAAATGGTAATGGTGTACAAGACTCAAAAAGCGATAGCACTGACTGGACTATGTGCGGGGTTTCA
Source organism: Lepidochitona cinerea (assembly GCA_963971465.1). Lineage (NCBI taxonomy): Eukaryota > Metazoa > Mollusca > Polyplacophora > Chitonida > Tonicellidae > Lepidochitona > Lepidochitona cinerea. The sequence goes on from OZ020565.1 coordinate 12,255,790, forward strand.
CCACTTTTAGGCATTGTCTGCTGTCTGAATGACGGGCCACCGCGCACGTGCCGTGGCCTGGACAGAGCTGCGGTACCGAATGAGTTAAAATAGTCGCATAGCGACCATTTGGTTTTTCTTCTTTTTATCACTTTTCTCTCTTGTGATCGCGATTCCAATAGAACTTCTGGTCTGATCTTTATTACATTTCACAGACAGGTTACCATTATGGTCTATCAAAATGGCCGCTAAGCGACAGTTTACTAGTTACCGGTAATAGGGAAACTTCCAGCAGAGAAAGAAGTTCTCAGTAAATTCATTTCATTTCTGTATAGGCATATAGGATATGTTTAATTCAATGGCCATATAATCGCGGTTAGATGATCTTAAATAACCTGCCCAGTGTGAGCCGACAATGCTTCTTGTTATTGTGTAAAAGTTATAATTCGTTTTGACGTATGATATTGCACAATTGTGCATTGCTTTATGAAAACGAATGCTTTATGAAAGAGGCTACATGTAGGTAGATGCGGTCACGCTTGTGTCGATTTTAATGTTGGAAAAATGTATTTCGAAGGAAGATGTACACTATCAGGAGTTATATCGAAGCACCCTTCATTTCAATCTTAGTAAATTGAAATCGAACATCCTCTTCAGTTATATTATTTGTCGTTATATGATCTTACTTTCTCAAATCCATTTTGGCATTCAGCGATGTTGTTTTCAAACTCTTGACCAATCATTTAGGATTTGGAGGTTTGGAGTTTTCCGATTACAGCCACTTTCTACCAAAGAAACTTTGTTCTCGTCCAACCAGCTACCCACTGAAGAAATAAATTTCCCATATAAAGTGTGCGATCCGTTTACAAGCAGCCTCGCTTTCTGATAGTGTTATATGGTGGTCGATAAGATCAGTTCACTGATCTCTTGTTTTTTACCACCATGCATTAAATTGCCGTTATTATTATTATCTAAACCAACGACCGTTTCAATGATAATTAAGACAGATATAAACTTTCTTTGGATAAAGCCTGTAGTAATTTTAGTGGATTGCATAGGAACTCCACAAAGGGGGATAACTCATTGTAAATATTGTAAAAGAGTCAAATGCACTAGCGTTCGATTTTGAGCGTCATGTCAATTAAGTGAACCCTTCGCTATTTAATCATAAAATAAAATTTACTCAACTAGGAACTATGGTGGTGTTAAGTGTGGCTTTGAGACAACCTTAAGAATTCAAGGCCAAGGTGGTTTCACAAAAAAGCATTATGCCTAAAGGTATTCCTTAGGGGGATTTTAGCTTAAGGAGGCTTCGTAAGAGTGGACTCAGATTCACAAAGCGGCAAAGCGTCAGATGTTTGGTAACTGTCATGGCGTTGCTATGAATGTTGAGAAAAAATACATCTCAGCCGTTTTGTGAAAAGGCTCTTGTTACATAAATCGTGTTAAGTGGAAATTGCTGGTATATTCTGGCCCTAGAATATAAAACAAAAAGTGGAAAATCTTCATAACTCAACACATTTGTTTATTTGATAAATTAAGGATTTGTTTGAGATACTTAACGCATTCATAAAAACCAAAGTCTTTGACAAAATGAAATCCAATATGCATGGAGACAAAGCCTTTCATCTTGTCTTGAACGATCCGATTATATCCTGAGAAAATACGCGAGCGAAAACGATGGTAGGCCTATATTTTCTTCGTCACTATTTTGTGTTAGTTCCATTACGACTTTTTAAGTTTAGCGATCTTTGGCAAAATGAGGACTATAATATATTTACAAATCTTTAATCGATTTTCCCGTATCTTACATGGGCAGTCTGTAATTCTTTTCGATGGACTGACTTTACACTGTGTGCAGATCAGCAGACCAAAAAAAGAATGTTACTGACTATTGTGAAATCGAGTGGCTGATTTATCCGGAAAACGATCCATGCCAAACGTATCGGGAAATATCTGATCTATTCCTATCAGTCTACTATTGAATGAAACCTGGTATCTGCTTTAGTATATTTGCCAGGCAACGTGTTCTTTGGGATTTCCTGGAGTTCAAAAAAACATTTATCTGTCACAAAATCTAAATATCTTATCTTTGTGTGGGCTTTATGCTTTTGTTCATCCAAGGTAAAAGACGGAATAGCAATGGAGAACTTCTTATTATATATATGTTGTAGTTAAGGTACATAGTTTTCTCTACTTTGTTGTATAGATTGGAGAAACAAGAGTAATATCCAATTTTTTTTTTCAAGAAAATTCCAGTGTTCAATTTGACTTCAATCAAAGTGTCTTTTTTGGTCAATGTTCTAAAAACCACATGACATTAAGGCAAACCACAACCTTAAATGATTCGATTTTAAGTTTTCATGGCACTATCTTACAGCTGTCCAATACGTGTTATGCCAATTATTCAACATTGTTATGACAAAGATGGACTTTCAGTCGTTTTAAAAAATAAAACAAAGACAAAATATCTTACTTTATTTTTTGTTCTACCGCGACTATCAACAGAGTAATTTCCAAATCTTCTTGTATTTTACAATTTGGTATATTAGAATTGGTAAACTCAAGACAACAATATAATAAAATCCCAAATGCTTTCTAACAATTTGATGATTTGTCAAAATGCTGGCCTTAAACGACCACCGTAAATGTTTTAATAAGAATAAATTTAGTTCGGTCGGAGAAATGTTTTGAAGTTCTTTATTACATATTCTTTGTGTTCTCTCTTCAGGCAGATACATTTCAAGACTAACACATGAAACATTGTTTTCGTCAACGACTATTAGAAACTGCATCTAGTGTTACGAAATATCTGAGGGTTTTCTTTCAAATAAAATATTTCGTCCTTCAGGCAGAAGGGATCTTGTTACTTTCATGAGTTGATATTAAGTCTAACAGAGCTTTGTTGTACTATCTGGTCTCGTGTTCAATCTGTTCAGGCTGATAGTTTCTATTTGAGTTTTTTATTATTAATCGCCCGCTATTTCTTCTTAATCGAAAAAAACAAGTGTTGTTCGAAAGATGCAACACTTCTTGCAAGGAGGCGTTATTGATGAAAGAAAGAAATCAATCAATGTATAGATTTTTTAAAATATTAACCAAAATAGCATTATTTAAAAAAAAATATGTGGTAATAATAATAAGTAACCTACGGAACCGTAGAGGGGACATGCAAAAAAAAAAAAAAAAAGCTCTAAAAAGATTTCGTTCCACGAATTACTATTTCGTTCCACGAATTACTATTTCGTTCCACGAATTACTATTTCGTTCCACGAATTACTATTTCGTTCCACGAATTACTATTTCGTTCCACGAATTACTATTTCGTTCCACGAATTACTATTTCGTTCCACGAATTACTATTTCGTTCCACGAATTACTATTTCGTTCCACGAATTACTATTTCGTTCCACGAATTACTATTTCGTTCCACGAATTACTATTTCGTTCCACGAATTACTATTTCGTTCCACGAATTACTATTTCGTTCCACGAATTACTATTTCGTTCCACGAATTACTAACTCGTTCCACGAATTATGGTTTCCGTTGTTGTTGTCCTAGAAATAGGTTCTCAAAGTGAGGCTATAAGTACAGGTCAACATGGAAAGGGGTGAACTTATTGCTATGTATTTTGAATTAGGGTTGTTGTACAAGAACATCGTGGGTATATTAGCTGTGAATCATGGAACTAGACTGTCTTTTCACCTTTTGCACCAATTTTTACATCGACGAGAGCCAGCCAAGAAATATGCAATGTTCATCCTCATTGGTTAGCTGGCAAGTTATAAAACCATCAGCCATTGGTTATCATAATTCGTGGAACGAAATAGTAATTCGTGGAACGAAATAGTAATTCGTGGAACGAAATAGTAATTCGTGGAACGAAATAGTAATTCGTGGAACGAAATAGTAATTCGTGGAACGAATTAGTAATTCGTGGAACGAAATAGTAATTCGTGGAACGAAATAGTAATTCGTGGAACGAAATAGTAATTCGTGGAACGAAATAGTAATTCGTGGAACGAAATAGTAATTCGTGGAACGAAATCTTTTTAGAGCTTTTTTTTTTTTTTTTTGCATGTCCCCTCTACGGTTCCGTAGTAACCACCAACAAACACTACCTTGTCATATTTTGATCAAATCCTTTCCTTTTCACGCTTGTCTGTTCTCATAACATGGTAATCTGTCAGAGTTCCTATATAATCCTCTTAAGAATAATTTGTCGACCGAACTACATTAGTCAAGTGTGATATCTTGTGATGATTTACAATAACGTAAATCAATACGATCTGTGTTCGGGTGTGTTTTAACATCAGTTATCTATTTAATGTTACAAAATATTATTAGGGTAAACTTTGCATGTAGCATGAGAGCGTCTAATTTGCAAAATGTGTCTATAAAAAAAAACAAGAAAATAACAAAAAAAGCAGTCGCCATTTGTTTGATTGGTTTCTTTTAGGAGGACGAGTTTACATACATAGAGGGTTGGAGGTTCTTTTTGGAAAAGATTCCAATATCATCCCATAGATTTTATGAAGCAGTCAGTATAGATCCGGGAAAAGCACGTCCATATGTTCTTTATCAAACGCTTATGCGCCAGTCACAAATCAGTTGCGATGCGTCGGCGATGGGTAAAACCCGGGAAATTTTAACAAAATCTTGAGACAGATCTCACGATTTTGCACCCGTCGGAGGCGCTCTCCGGACGCATGCGGCTTGTCGCAGATTTTTTAGTCATCGCCACAGCCGTCGCGGTCCCCAACTTTGAACTTACAATTTTAAAATTGCTCGCAAGATTTTCACCCATTTTGGCCATCCCAGACACAATCTCCGATGACCTACGGTGCCCTCCGATTAATCGGAGGCGTCCTCCGAATAATCTGAGACTAGTCGCAAGGTTCTGTGTGGGATTGAAAATTCAGGTTGATTCAACTGAATCAGAGGCGCCCTGCGACGATTCGTACGCTTTCTGTGATCGTCTCCGAAGAATCGTACTGTGGAATCGTAGTAAATCGCCCACCTTTTCCCCCACATATACACAGGGTGGGGGGGGGGGGGGGGGGGGAATTAAAAGAAAAGGAGGCTAATCCCACATTTTTCAACAAAACCGGGTCGAAATCCTTGAAAAAATCTCAGACATTGTGACTGCTCCACTTTTATTAGGATTCTTGATAGGATTGTTCATTTTCTCATTTATTTTCTACGACGACCCTCTGCCAAAACTAATCCCCGACAGATCGCCGACATTGTGACTAGACCATAACGACAGAGCAATCAGCTTTATACTTTGGAATTAAACTCTTCCGTACATACATTACCGACTATAATTAAAATCCAAAGAAGCGATATAATATTCAAGAACGCCAATAAAAGGTTGGTTTACCTTGGATATTTGCATCACGAAAGAACATCACTCTTGATTTAATCCGTAATAAGAAGATTGAAGGGGATTTGTCACAAATTACCACGCTACGAGAACAGCCAAGCGTGGTCATTAAGGATATTGGCCATATAACGTCGATAAAAAGTATCTAACATCTTTATGACCACATCCCATCTGTTTTTTTTTTAAAAGTAGCTTCCATTCCAATGAGGAATAACTGAGCATCAGCACGAAGTAACGAACTAAATTAAGTGGGTTGTGATACCTTAATTACATGTACCTAACATTAGTATTACTAACATATCTCTAACAGTTTTTGTAGACCTTGTTAATAATTCTGTATAGCCAGACCTTATGGCATTACCATTGTACTAATAATAGTACGATTTCCCTGTGAACCAAAAACTTATTCTTACAGAGAATCCATAAAACAAATTAAAGTAAGATAGAGCAAGTTTCTTGTGAGTTAACTAATTAACAGAAGCTAAAAGGTTTGTGGCTACTTTTTGTTTAGCCTTTATAGAAAAAAAACATTGTACATATCGCTCAAAGTTTCCATAAAAATAGTGAATGGGTTATTTGTGGAAGAAGATTTGGATGATATTATAAGGTAATGTAGAAAATGCGACAATTACCCCCAAAGAATTGAGTGTAAAGTTGAACACGAAAATGAAATACTGTTTATACTTAGTGTGAATACCGCATTTGCCAATGCAACATTTTTGGCAGAATTCTATGCTTAAGGAATAACACCTTTTGACTGGGATATGTTGTTTTTGTGTCCAGTTACGACAAATGGGATTGCTTTAGAATATTTGTCAGGATAAGTATTTAGTTGATATTTTCATAAAACTATAGAAATATAACGGTAAGCTTAATTCGTTATCTCTGGTTCAATATCAGATTGTAGATTGTGTGCAGCATCATTGGGAGATATGTGCAAAGGATACAAATTTGTTAATAAGACACATTAGATAAAACATAAACGACCCACAAAACATTTTTTTCTCAAACAGTCGCCATTAGTTTGATTGGTTCCTTTTAAGGAAATGAGTTGTTATAAAAATTCCACGGGAATCATTGAGTTCAATCTTTTGGGTAAAAACTATAATCTCTAAGATTTGACCAAGCTGCTCGTACCGTAAAATCATTATTGACCTTTTTTGCGAGAGGCATAGACTTAAATATGAACACACAAATCAATATATTCTGTTTTATTTCTAAATATCTCCTTGCGTATAAAGTTAGTGAATGCCTAATTGGTACATTATTAAGATAATAAATCACCAATCTGCGATCTGTTGGTCACAAATTGAATCAGTTTTCTGCAAGATTACACAACAAATCTTCCATTTATTAAATAGAGGTTATTTGTTTAAATTTATTCTATTGAAATCTCACTTGTAATGGATCTGCACATACTAGAGATTAACACTTATCAGAAAAGCAAAATTTTATCGAACGAATAAAGAAAAATTTAAGTTTTAAAAAACCGTTTTACCATGGCTATTTGTATCATCAAATACCACCATCATTGATTCGTCAGTCATAAGACGATTAGATAAGGTTAGTGATAAATTACTACGTTATGAGAGCAGACAAGCGTGACAAATGAAGCTATTGATCATATTACCCCGATCTAAACCCCGATCGATAAAGGTAAACCTTGTTCACTTTCCCCATCTTTATTTGCACTTGTGCTGTATATTATGCTTTTTGGTCCCATAATGTAATAACAGCGTCCAAGGAATATCCTTAACAAAAATCCTCTATCTGATCTCAGGGCCTAAACGGGAGCGTTAAAATGACATACCGGCTATGTTTGTTGTGGTTTTCCTTCAGTCTTCATAGAATATCACTACCAGAGGGTGAATGAGAATGTATCATTGCCTAGGCCTGTCAATTGCTCGTCATTGGTTGGTAAGGTGAATTTTGTAAAGATTTACATCTGTTTTATTATAAATTTATATCAATTCTCCTATAATTTACAAGGTAAACTGGGTTTATTCCTATTCAAAAGCTTTTCGGGTTGATTTGGTATTCCGATGTGCAATGACGAGATTTACCTACAATTTGTTTAGTGAATTTTTTGTACAAGCCTTCGGAGTACCAGTTCACTTGTGTTTGAACTGTGGATTATACTAATGTCCCAACTAAAGGTGTAAATAACATTTTATCTATGTCTTTTTTTCTTTTCACTGGTTTCATAACAGTTGCCTATGAATATGTTTTAGTCTTAATTTAAAGAAAACATAAATGATTGATAAGAAATGAGATGGAATCGATTCAAAAAGTTCTTATTCCAGATTTACTCAGCCACAGGTTAGAGTGAGCTGACGGAAATTGAAGAAAATATAATGTCAAGCTACTGAAGAGTAATATTTTATCTGCTTCTTATTGAAGTTGTCAAATTAGCCAGAATCCGAAATCCGATTTATATATATTCTGTCAGTGTGATCAATTGGTACTGTCTGATATGTAAGCCATTCTATCCTTGTCGGTTAATATGATAAACATATCAGTCTGGGTAATTGCCAGTGAGTTTAAAGGAGGTATAAAATACGGCTGGAGACTTCATCTTCCAGTCAGTGGTCATCAGCCTCCTAGGGAAGATGTAGTCAGGATGGGAGACGAGGATTTACCGCCTATTGCAGTGGCCTGCTGGGCAGAGTTTACTGTTAACCCAGGTTTGCTCTACAATTTGTTCGATTACCGTCAGGGAAAACTCCATTACGATCCGTCCAAAATTCTCTTTCTGACCAGAGATAGTCTGGACGAAAACGATAATCCAACAGACTGGTAAGTTCGGCTCTGTTTATTGTCAAATATTTGTTTTGCTGTTTTCAGTGTGTTTTGTTTTATAAAGGCTCTTCTTGAAACGTCTGAATTATCAAATAATTAAACAGTTGGAACTATGATTAAAGGGAAACCTAACCAAAGGCTACATTTAAATCGTCCCTCAAGTTGATTGAGATTTTTTCTGTTTAACTAGCATTATTTCTCTCTCAAAAGACATTTTGTCGATATTTTGCGCGATAGTTTTTGTTATTGAGTCCATATTTCTCATTTTGCGCGAAAGATTTTGTTTTTGATGAACATGAAATTTCACATTCTGCTAACTCACGGCGTATAAGAAAAATTTGCAAGCAGTGATATTTATGATTTTTTGGTTCTACCAAACCAGGTATTAGGCACTAGTTCATCACAAATGTGTTATATCGAAACAAACACGTGTAATATAAAGTTACCTAGAACCATGACAATGTTTGCACACTTATTTCTAAACCACAAACATCTCGTGTTTAAATGTCACTTTTGTATACGTTTTCTGAAGATATATGCTAAGATCAATTCGCTTCCGTGGCTGATTCAACTTCATTATTAGCTCTTGTCCAAATAAATTTGCGTTTAAAATATCACTCTTTTAAAACAATTAAACGCATGGACACTAATTTAAAACTGTCCATAATTAGGAACAAAACAATTCTCAGATTTGTATACAATATTACCAGGGTGTTTCAAGTGTCCAGTGAAATAGAGTTAGCGGCCTTGGCAGCTCAGCCCATCTCAAAGCGGATATTGATGAGGAGTAAAGTTGTCCATACCAAGACTATACATAGAGATGGGTCGGATAGAGCTGCCACTTGGGAAGGTAAACATATCAGATTTCTTATTCAATTTTCAATCCCATAAATTATCTCTACTTCTTTCGAATTTACGATTACAATGGCCAGTGACATTTCAAAAAACGGGTTTGTAGCCCGTTTAAAAATATTTTGTCAAAACCAATCTCAAGAACGTTGTCCGGAATATAATAATTTGCTATCCCATGATAATAGATTGCTAATGAATCAATCAAATGACAAATAAGAAAAATATTTACCTACCTAAATGAAATCGTATAGCCTTTAACTGAACGTATTTCATTTTTTTTTACCTTAAACTTGTTTGAACAAAAACAATGCTATATATTTGTTTATATTTGGGATGGATTAAATTGAATTTGATTTTTTTTAATTTCAAGCTACCATTGCCGTCCTGGTCAACACATATCATCCATCAATACGTCGTTATATAGATCTAATGGTGGATTCTGTCTGTAAATTGCTTTCTGGTCAGAGAAGGTTTTGTGTCATGGTAAGTACCAATGGGAAAACTTTGTAAAGAATGTTTTTATCTAATTTGCATTTGAGTTCGCACTTGGTTTGGAACAGATAAATTTTAAAACAAACAAGCATTCCGCAGAACTCTTTTTTCTTACACTGGCAAAGTTGTTTATTGTATCTCAATATATGCCATTTCTGTTATTTCTCGTCTTGAAGAATATTTTACTCTATGTGAGAATTGCAGATTAAAACATTCTTGTATTTTATTTAATCAGATGGATTTCTCTGAGGTGCTGACCACGTGGTACAACGACTATCTTGGTGCAATGCCCGGATTAAACGAACACTTCGCTACTCGATGTTTCAACAGCCGGATATATATTACTGATCACAAAACTGGTAGTCACGTGTTCGACTGCAGCCCCATGTGGTGCTTATTCTGTCCAATCTGTTGGCTGTCATCGGCGCCTTGTTATTTTGTAAGTTTCCTGGTGACAAAGATTGATAAATTAGGTTCAAGTTAAGTTGAATGATTACAAATCTTCATCTAAAATCATCTAAAAAGCACCTAAGACTGATTCCAACTTGATGTTTTGCTGAGGTACATTTGTATATTTTATTACCAATCCAAATCCTCAATAATTGTAATTGGTAGGGAAATTTGTGAATATCATTTCATACAACCATTATCTATAATAACAAACTTGAGTTTTTTTTAGGCCTATCGGAAAGCTACATGTGTGGATTCTACAATTGAGATCAAAGCTGACGTCACGCATATCTTACCACGATTGGATGATGGATCCGACACGTGACCGTCATATCGTGACACATCGTGTGAGTAGTCATGTAGATACCGGTCTTGTTTGAAAAGCGCCATCTGGTTTCGAAGTCCACTTCTGGCCAAATGCCCGATGTAACTGGTTCACCGCAAGGAGAACGTAAATGCTTACACACGGTTTTGACACTTGTTTTCAAAAGATAAGGGTGGTTCTCTAATGTATTAGAGGTCCACCAACTAACTAATTCATGTTAAATCTCTAAATAGTTCAAAATGCTTTATTGATTAATTGATGTTTTACGCCGCCGCACTCAAGATGATTTCCCATATGGCGACGTTGTCTGGTTTAGTGTGGTAAGAAACCGGGCTCATTGCCCTGAGGAAGTTCCCGGAAGTTCGGTGAGTACCTGGCAATTCTCTTACAAACGGCGATCAGGTGAAAAAATATGCTAAAAAATGTTTCCATTTTTGGGGGTTTAACTTGGATTCGAACCCACGCCCCATCGATGGAACCCTAACCGACTGGGTCAAAAAGGCCACCAAAGTTTGAGTTTGGGATTATTAATTTTGCTCCTCTTTGATTTAAAGATGCGCACCTTTTACAGTTTCAGCTGCCCAAAATAATGTCAGTATATATCAGAAGAGTCAAAGAATGCATAAGAAGCTATTTACCCGTACCCATTTGGAGGTTCGGATTTCCCTAGGAAAAGTAACCAGTGCCAGGCTTTGATAAGACAGCTATCCTCTTCAGAGAAAAATATTCAATCCATTCTATTCCCAGTCAAAATGGATTGTTTAATCAACGATAGTGTGTTTCCCTCTCACTTCAACAAGATTCACAAGGGGCACAATTATTCCAAGTATGGATTAACATCGGTGAGCAAGGAATGTCCAAAACATTCAGGTCGTCTTCAACAGTATTTTGTTCACAGAACAGGAATCATCGCCGAGTATTCTGTGTATACCAAATGCAAATATATTGGATTTTACATTGGATTATACCAAAGATGGTTCCATGTTGGCTCTCTGTTCATTTGTAATAATTTCCATATAATGGTTTGATATTTTGCTGTGTTCAGTAAAATGTTTGGTTTACAGTCTTTCATCTGAGATTGATCACTTCTTATTTTTCTAATAATCTAGTCAACAGAGAATCACCACAAACTCGTGCGGTCTCTCCTTTTAAGGTGGTCTATTAAGGATATCTACGTTTAACGTGCCCATTGGAATTCTACAACTATTGCTGTATAATCTGTAATCTGTTTTAAAGTTTAGTCGATCATATATGTGGTTTTCGTAACGTCAACATGTGTTGATGTTAGGCTTTTTATGGACAAAACAAAAACGAGGCAGTGTTATCTATTCTGTGTTCTGGAAGATTGTGTTGGATTCTGTGAAATAATTATCATAATTAAAAGGATGTACCCTTTGGCAAAAGAAATATTTTTAGTGATGCAAAAAAACTAAAATTTGGAATACGCATCACGATAACAGGACTTGATCATTTACAAATAATTATCGATTCTATTCTCTATAGTAATCTTCTACAAATATGACTTTTTGCAGAGATGGGAAAAAAAGACCTTTCATGGCTGATTTCAACTATATACATCCAATATTTTTTTTCAATATAATCACTCCAATCGCGGTATCTCCTTTTAGGGTGGTCTATTAAGGATATTTACGTTTTAAGGTGCCCATTTGAATGCTACAACTATTGCTGTAGAATCCTTAATCTCTTTCAAAGTTTAGTCGATCATATATGTGGTTTTTATAACGTCAACATGTCTTGATGTTAGGCTTTTTATGGACAAAACAAAAACGAGGCAATGTTATCTATTCTGTGTTCTGGAGGATTATGTTGGATTCTGTGAAATAATTATCAGAATCAAAAGGATGTACCCTTTGGCAAAAGAAATATTTTTAGTGATGCAAAAAACAAAAATTTGGAATACTTATCTTCTACAAATATGTCTTTTTGCAGAGTTTTGAAAAAAGGACCTTTCTTGGCTGATTTCAACTACATCCAATATTTTGTTCAATATAATATTGAATTATGTGAAATATTTATTATATTTTGAAACATTTTGCCAAAGAAATGATCATTGGACATTTTAAGTTAATTTTTTGTACGATTTAGGTTCGTTCTCTCACAGTGTAGCTACACAATCTTAAACCTTGAGTTTGAAAATCTGTTTGCATGTTGATTGACAGATGGAACAGGATTAATTACCATAAAAGATTCCATAAATTTTAACTGCATATCATTTTATGTTTTTCTTACTTCATAGTACGGATTGTGCGTATAAAATTTAACAGACAACTTTGACCATTCCCTCCAAGAATAACAAGTTCTTTTAGATCGAGCCTTTTTTATACCACAATGCCATGTTTGATCAGATCATGCCACGTTTTCGCTCATCTGGACGGGGGGTTGTCAGCTGCACAATAATAGAGAAAACCGGACTCTTTGCTCAGGGAAAATCCTGACTTTTAGCAATTAACCGAATAAAAAAAAAGGATTTTTTTTTAAATCTTCTTGTCTGATTGTGATTCGAATCCCATAACCATCGATCGAAAACCTGTATCATATAAAGATAAGTTCGCTCTGCCGACTGAATCACCGACCACCCACCCTAAATCAAAACGTGTGTTTATAAAATACTATCTTTGAAATTTCCCATTTCAGCACAGTTTAAAAGCGAGTTTTGATTCTACAAAAGCTCATGCTCTCTGGATTTCTGCTTAAAGCCTAAAGTATACAAACCTTTAAATCAATGTTTTATTTACTGTAGTAAGAAGGGACATTTACTTACCTATTAATTCTACTTCAACTGAATATTCTAACCAGTGACGATGCAGAGTATTGTTTACAGAAAACCTGGACATCATTCTGTAAAGATATCAATGTTTTTCAGGAACATGTACGGTTAGCCGAATGTTATTCGGTTAATGATTTTTATTTATCCATATCGCTAATGTCTACACGACATCCGTTTCTCAACAAGGTCTCAAATATGTCTTAAAACAACACAGACTACAGCTGTATAATAAGCAACATTTACGTTTCCGTCTAGGCACCATTTAGATTTGTCTAGAAATAATCTAAATCATATATCCCGGGGACCTGTTTCATTTCTTGGTCTCACACAGTTTAAACTGGAATCCTTCTTCTTCCTGCAATGCATTGCTCTAAATATCTACAGTTTATATGGACAATATGTTAAAGGAACACTTGCCGCGAAAATCCGGAATATTGTTTACATTATAAAAGAAAGTCCGTTTTCTGTATTTTTCCCAGACAATATAATTTAAAAGTTTGGACGTCACTTTGTATTTTTAATTTGAATTTGAAAATTTGAATTGTTAGGTGCCCGTAACCTAAACAAACCAAACTGCCCCCTATTGGCGATTTTATGTTTCAGTCGAGTGGATGAACTAACGGCACAATGTAATTTTACGTAGGCCTATTTATCTGAGAAATACAGACTGACGATCGGTTAACAGCGACTAGAAAAAGCCTGCTGATAATTGTTTGAGTGTAAACCACAGATAAAAAGGCCTAAAATGAGGGTAACCCAACACGAAAGTTGACCGACACTGATCGTTGTTGTTGTAATCAGGCTTCGATTCTTCGTTTGTTTTTCACCCCAATTCTACATTCTAAAGCTAACTTAGACATGTTGTATGTGTCCTATGTTTAAGTTTAGTTGTATTAGTCGTAGTAAGCTCATGTAAATTGGTTTTCTTAGCAAATTTAAACAGGCTACGGCGGCAAGTGGGCCTTTAAACGATAATATGTCAGGCTGATTTACACGTCCATCACCATTTACATATGTACTGTATTTTTTGTGTCAATTAGATTTTTTTTCTATAATCCTTCTTGGTAGTGGAAAACAAAAGACATCAACTTTAACAATCTTTTAATAAGACTGTTTGTGATAGTTTTCTTCTAACATTGGGAAGAGCATTTGTCATTATGTAGTCCAGGGCAAGTTGTCAACTATAAATCTGTCACGTTGCTTTTTACAAGTCAACGAGTTACTTATGGATAGCAACTTCTTAATTTATTTCTGGTGACGTTTCTTTTTGCTTTACAACGTCTTTGTTTGCAAATCTACTAATATATCTTGTTTCGTTGTACATGAGCATTCAATTCCAGTCACAACTGCCAAAATGTTCTAAAAAATGTTCTAATGCAAACAGTGAATATACAATTAAGTTTATGGACGTTTTCATTTAAAGAATTTCCCAACAACCACCATAAACATTTATTTAGATTTTGATTACCCTTACCAATGATCGCTACGTAAATTTACTACCAGTTATGCGAGGAATAAAATGTGACAATCATTAAAGAAATATCACGAAGAAATTTACGACACCAGAACAGGGTAACGGTATTGGTTAACTGTCTGTATTTAATCCAGATGTATTCCCCTCTGTGATCTGCCAAACCCTTCATTCTCTTCAATAGCCACTGAGGACAATAAATCCAGATAAATTGTCCCTACTTAAAGTGACATGAGCTGCAAAAATGTTTATATTTTGAGGTAAAAACAGAATGTTCAAAACACCGGTTATTTTTCTCAAGACGTATAACTCACAAGCTTTTTAGTGTTCTAGTCTCGAGAATGTACGATAAAGTATTGAGGAAAATAATTGTGTGGCTAATTTTGCAGTCTACCACCTGAGCCGTTTAAAGAAAATGCCATGGGGATCAATTGTCGTTTTTTTGTTAAGGGAGAAGAAAACAAAACAAAAAAAACTGTACAGTGCGGAAGAAGCGCCCTTATTTTTCCTTTTTACGGTATCAAACACAATTTTTTGCGATTATTGCATGGGCCGTAAAATACCGTATCATGTAACATACACAAAACAAATTCGTCAACTTTTAAACTCTCTCCTTTAATCCCAGGTTATTTCAGTGTCTTCGAAGTATTCCTATCTCCAGAAGATTGCTTTTATTTTCTCGAAACTTACATTGAATTACAAAAAGAGCATTGAGCAAAAAAGTTGTCTGGTGCCAAATTGGTGAGTTACGAAGGCCTGAAACGGGATGAATGTAACCTAGGATGAAATGAGAGATTTTGAAAGTTAACCAATTTGTTTTGTGTGTCGTATTAATGGTGATTTGTATTAATGGTAATTTCTTACCGACAGAAAGTTGCCCTTTGTGATCACAATCGTTTCTGCAATATCACTTTGCCAAAAATCTGCCTACACCAATGATCGAATCGGTCGGTGCAGACTTTCCAGGTGTGCTTAACTTTTTTTCTTTGTGTATAGGCCTATATTGAAGAGCACGGAATAGCTGTAAGTCATCCACACCACTGTGTGAAGATTTTTTGTTGATTTTGTGCAATGATCTAATGCAATAAGATTTCCGTTTCTTCCTTCTTTTTTGTTATCGATTTTTCATTTGTCAAGAAGACCGTATTCTTTGGAAAAGTTTTTTTTTTGCACGTCTTCCATAAATCAATTTGAAACATAATAATCGTTACAAAAATCGGAAACATTTCTTATTTAGCCATGTTTTTCTTCCAATTTCAAATTGAATTCGACAAGTCTAGATACAGAAAATGAACTATAACACCTTTCCGAGAACAGAATACAGATTTCTATTTATACACAGCTAGTTTACATTTGTGGATTTAAGGCAATGCATTTAACGCGAATCAGGTCGTATTCCTGTAGTTTATAGCTTCAAATTTAGTTATTTGTTTTTTTTTTTCCTCAAAGTTATTCAAGACCAGGAAAAAAAGCCCCACTTAAGTTAAGTGTATAAAATAAGATAATCTGTGCTGGAGATAACTTCCGCACTCAGTTGATACCAGGGAAAAACATCTATGTGATTCAGAGATGAGATAATATTGATCCTCGTGGTAAAACGAGCAGCACTGGAGATGAATATCAATGAGGATGGAAGGGGGGATTAGTCGTTATTCTTCTGATTTTTGTTTCAAAAACAAATTTATAAAACACACATGGCTTAATTCCGATGTATAATTATCTGAGAAATACAGACTGACGATCGGTTAATAGCGACTGGAAAAGTCTGCTGATGATTGTTTGAGTGTAAACCACAGATAAAAGGGCCTGAAATGAGGGTAATCCAACACGAAAGTTGACCGACACTGATCGTTGTTGTTGTAATTAGGCTTCGATTCTTCGTTTGTTTTTCACCCCATTTCTACATTTCTACAGCCAAATAAACGGCAGTATTTCATTAATTATTTACGTTTACGAGTTTTATTGAGCATGTTGTCATTGGTAGAATTGTATCTGTTAAAATGTTCTATTTAGCAGCTCTTCAGAAAGTACATTTTTAAGTTGTATTTGCCAAAATCGTGGACATCGTTTTAATACTCATCCGCCTTCGAGATATTGCCAAGTCAATCGTGTTTTTTTTCTTCTTATACTCTCCCTATTCCAAGGAAAACGAATATTCAAATTATGCTTGCACGCTTAGTTTCTTTAAGCCCATTATTAAAAGTCCCATTCTTCCCAAGAAACCACGAACATTCTTGCCAGTGGACATCGTTTTAATGCTCATCCGCCTTCGAGATATTGCCAAGTCAATCGTGTTTTTTTTTCTTCTTATATTCCTTCTGGTATTTGTAAAATTTAAAGGCACACTTGCCGCGAAAATCAGGAATATAGTTTACATTAAAAAAGAAAGTCCGTTTTCTGTATTTTTCCCAGACAATATAAGTTAGGAACTTTCTATTTTTACCAAAATTTAAAAGTTTGGACGTCACTTTGTATTTTTAATTTGAATTTGAAAATTTGAATTGTTAGGGGTCCGTAACGTAAACAAACCAAGCTGCCCCCTATTGGCGATTTTATGGTTCAGTCGAGTGAGTGAACTAACGGCACAGTGTAATTTTACGTAGGCCTAGTTATCTGAGAAATACAGACTGACGATCGGTTAATAGCGACTGGAAAAGTCTGCTGATGATTGTTTGAGTGTAAACCACAGATAAAAGGGCCTGAAATGAGGGTAATCCAACACGAAAGTTGACCGACACTGATCGTTGCTGTTGTAATTAGGCTTCGGTTCTTCGTTTGTTTTTCACCCCATTTCTACATTCTTAAGCTAACTAGACATGTTTTATGTGTCCTATGTTTAAGTTTAGTGGTATTAGTCGTACTAAGCTCATGTAAATTGGTTTTCTTAGCAAATTTAAACAGGCTACGGCGGCAAGTGGGCCTTTAATGAGATTGTTGAGTTGTTCATTTAACGTCTGTTCTTAAAACAATCAAGAATCGACGACTCTTTTGTATCCATCAACTAAAAACATACATATCATAGTTGTCTTCATAACAACTGCAATGTTATCGTTGCTTCATTTAAATAACACATGCATTTTTAATCATGCATTTGGATGATTTTTTTTATATAAGTGGGGGACTAAATGCTTGACTGAAATGAACAAGAAATGGTGTCCGCGCTATGATTAAAATAGCAAAATGGCATTATGTGTTTGGCTCTAATCCAAAATCTGACGTTAGAAATCGAATCGGTATCGATGTGGTTAAAAGTCTATCCTGTTTGGATTGGGGCTTTAGTTTCATTATGGTTTCGTTCGGTTGTCCACAATAATCCGATTGCAATTTAATGTTACGCCTTGGCGAGCTTAGTTGTTTCATTTCAAGCTTCATTGAACCGGAATACCTAGCTCTTTTAGATAATCGATCGAAAACACAGGAAGAGATATTGTCATCCTAAGTCTTTACGGAGCATCCAAAACGAACGAATCTTCTAAAAGAGAACGCAAACATGAGCAGAAATTTAGAATAAGTCTTTCGTAATCCTTTAACTGAAATTGTTATGTGCTTCGGGCCAAAAAAAACACAACTCCGAGAAATGTTATTTGACACGCAGGATGCGGTAAATCTATTGAGGGAAAACAAAGAGTATAATATATGCTACAGTTATACCATTAAGTATCATTTACAAACAAATGAAATAAGACGCATTTACATAAGTATAAAATGCATAATTCAGAACCAAAACAAATTGGAAAAGGGGCTTAAAGGAAGACTTACAAACATTTGCGATCGCCCAGCTCCAAAACACATAAAATATCATTGACGTTGTGACCTTAGTCTTTGTTGACAGTGACATGAAAAAATGACTGTAGGTGACATTTAATCCGTACAAAAATTGAGAGCCAACTGACTCACTGAGGATCACGTGATTTATCCTCTCCGGTTCACAAAAAATCCGTGCCTGGCAAAACTGGTTTGGGTAAACCCAAAAAAGAGGACGTACTTCGCAAAAGCAATACAAAAACGTGAAAAAATAACCTCACAGAGGTTACAGAAATCTTCTGAGTGTATTTTCCCCTCGGTTGCCGTATATGGACGAGTTAACAGCTACTCACCGAAGGTCGATCGGGGGTTTCTTCCGGGCAATAAGCCCAGTTTTCTCCCCCACTAAACCTGGCAACGCCGCCATATGAATTAAATAATCTTGGGTGCGGCGTACATGTAAAACATGAATCAATTTAAATAAAACAGCACAGTCTGTTTCTAGCTCACTGGACTTGAAAATGCAGTGGGTAAGTTGTTCTCGCAGGATAGCTTTTGTGAATTGCCTCTGTATCTTCCAATTATCGATACAAAGAAAACAGACTTTGATGGTTATCGATTAGTTAATGGGATCTTCAGTCTGGACGTCTTAGGGCTATTTGATCTTATTTCCTGTCCACCCTCTGACTTCCCATATTGTAGACCTGAGGTGTTGGACTCTAATGACCTGTCCTCTCATCTGGAGACAAATTGATTGACTCCAACTTATATTATGGTTACCTGCCTATGACAGGCATGAGGTGTAATAGGCTGATTCTTCCCAGATTCAGGGCATGACTTGGAAATACCTGGATAAATTACTATCTTCTACATTATAAAGATACTGCCATGTGTGTTGTTTAATATATTAGCAAAGCCAATTAAAACAGCTTTTAAAGTTTGTTACTTCTGTGTGTCGAAAATTGGAAGACTTAATTATTTTAGATAAAAACACTTGGTAAGGGGGGGGGGGGGGGGGGGTTGGGCTGCGGTAAAAAAAATAAGTTGAAGAACAAAACTTTTATAGTTTGATTGTTATCAGAGACCAAAGATACATATCCTATGTCAAAAAGTGACCAAAATATATTTGGTCAAAACAATTGTTCGACACGAATTTATAGTCCGAAATGAAGCATTTGTTTACTATTATACAATTATTGACTCTCATGCCAGTTAATATAATGTTATAATGACCTGGACAACTTATATTGACCGATGCCGAAGGTCAATATAAGTTTTCCAGGTCATTATAATCATTATATTAACTGGTATGAGAGTCAATAATTGTTTTATTATATATCAAATTAGCGTATATATTTATTCATTCTAAACCTTCACAGAATTTCAGGCAGATGTTATATTTACATAATTCACATAACATAGTACATAGGCATTACAAATGTAATGGGTTAAATTACGTCATGTGGATTCCGTTTCAACGCTCAAATCTGATGTCATCGAAATGACGTCACAGTAATAAAGCTACACAAATTACGTTGCGCAACAAAGATAATGTGACGTCAGATCTTATATTAACCAGCAAGTCATGTAATATATAGAGGATATTTGTTGTTTATCGGTAAATACCATTTATATTTCATCGAGTGGATTAAAAAATATGTATTTTCACGATTGGCGAAGCCAAGAGTGAAAATACAACATTTTTTAATCCACGAGATGAAATATAAATGATATTTACCGATAAAACATCAAATATTCTATTTATTATATAATTATTAGTGAGATTTTCGAGTATTTTCTGCGACAAACTGAACAATCCGCTGTCGTCAGTTGACCTACATTTGGGCTCATCACACATAGGCATGTACGGCGTAGGATAAAATAGCGCGTCGTTTGGGGGTTCAAAACAACAAAAACATATAACTTTGCATCGAAAATTATTATTTTCACGTTGCAATTCATACATGTAATCAATGAAACAAGTTACAGTTAGAACAAAATACTTATTTCGTGGGAAAAACCTGCGTTTGCCTGTGCGGAAGGACACACGGTGCACGTGCGACAACAACATCGAGGTTCGCTGTCATCGACGGTGAAGTTGAACATTTCCTACACTTCAGTTTTTAATTAAACTTTTAAGTGGTGAAGTCTTGTTATTTTAAAATGAAGATTTACTAGATTAAGTGCGTTGAAATGTGCTAGGATAAATTAGATCTTTAATGTCTCGTTACCAGAATCAATCGAGTCGCTTCTTTCACACTGGCATTTTCGCCCAGAGCGAGAGTGACGATCAGGCGGCACTCAGAGTCAGAGTCAGACCACATCCCACAGTCTTTGGTTGCAATGATTTGCGTCCGTTCTCGATACGTTTTCTATATTCTTGAAAATAATCAATTTCAATGTTCCAGGTGTGCCACATTGTTTTACATTAGGTCCTGTAAAGTGGGGTAGATTAGCAACACGTTTTCACATTTAGCGAATCTTGCTGGCTCAGGCCTAAGTATACCCCGGCGAGCACCACAGCATTTCAGAAAGGCCAAAGTAAAAAAAATGTTTGGTTTGTGTAAAATTGTTTAACACCCAATTTATAATGCTAAAAAAGTGTTCGATAATATATAAAAGGAGACTTGATTACAAATTTTAGCAATTTTCAAGAAAGATTTAATCATGAGAAGATATTTGCAATTCCAATGAAAATAGTTCCGGCACTGGCAGTGATGATATAAATGTTATCGGTAAAAGTGGTGATATCACTTATATCAGAGCTGTATAACTCAATATCTCACTACTAATTATATAATAAATAGAGGATATTTGTTGTTTATCGGTAAATACCATTTATATTTCATCGAGTGGATAAAAAATCCGTATTTTCACGATTGGCGAAGCCAAGAGTGAAAATACAAGATTTTTTTATCCACGAGATGAAATATAAATGATATTTACCGATAAAACAACAAATATTCTATTTATTATTTAATTATTAGTGAGATTTTCGTGTATTTTCTGCGACAAACTGAACAATTCGCTGTCGTCAGTTGACCTACATTTGGGCTCATCACACATATACATGTACGGCGTAGGGTAAAATAGCGCACCGTTTGGGGGCTCAACACAATAAAAACTTATAACTTTGCATCCAAAGTTCTTATTTTCATGTTGCAGTTCCAATTTTTTGATGGAAAATGATTTCATGAAACAAATTACAGTCCGAATAATATACTTATTTCGGAGGAAAAACCTGCGTTTGTCTGCGCGGAAGGACACACGGTGTGCGCGCGACGACAAACATCGAGACATTCGAGGTCTGTCATCGTCGGTGAAGTTGAACTTGACATTTTCTTTTGTTTAGTTTTATATTAAAATTTTAAGTGGCAAGGTCTTATTATTTTAAAATGAAGATTTACTAGATTATGTGTGTTGAAATGTTCTACGATAAATTAGATCTTTAATTGTTTGTTACCAAAATCAATCCAGTCGGCTCTACACGGTGACACTGACAGTAGACTCTAGGCAGCGAGCGTACGTCCACCAAGCACTGATTGCCGTACCCCACAGTCTTCGTTTTCTATGATCTGCGTCAGTTCTCGATACATTTTGTTTAATAAAATAAGCAATTTTAATGCTCCAGTTGTAGGCCTAACACTTTCATTTACATTTTAGAGTTGGGTGGATTTACTTCACGTTTTCTCGTTTAGCGAGTCCTGCTGCAGTGCTAGGCCTAGGTTAAAAATATAATACGGCAAGCATCACAGAAAGGCCAAAGCCAAAAATATATTTGGTTTGTGTAAAAGTATTTAACAGCCAATTAATAATGTTCGATAATTTATAAATTAAGAATTGATTACAAATTTTGGCAATTTTCACAAAAGATTTAATAATGAGAAGATAATATTCCAATGGAAATAGTTCCGGCACTGGCAGTGATGATATAAACGTTATCGGTAAAAGTGGTGATATCACTTATATCAGAGCTGTATAACTCAATATCTCACTACTAATTATATAATAAAAGATAATATTAACTGTCATGTGACCGCCTATTGACCAATGAAATTGCAACACTCACTCCAGTTATATAATAATTACTATTATCAAATTAGGCTGAAGCTACAATAACGTTAAAGTAGTTACTCTTCAAACAAAATTGATGCATTGTTAGTATATTATTTAATTCGAAATATTCTGTTCTCTGAAGTACTTAAGGTTTCCAAAAGTTTAACAAAAATATGGGATTACTTATATGTGGCGTCAGTAGGATGTAATGGGGCTATCTCATGATTCTAAAATGGGTGTAACTTTTGACAATAACGTTAATTAATATGGCAATGGACATTCGATATTTGTTTTTTGCGGAATTGATCTCAGATGTTTTGAGATTATCTATGTCTCAAGCACTGTTCCTAAGCTTGAATAAAGTATCTTCTTTTTATTTCCCCGATGCTATCTATCTATCTATTGGGGTTATTGGCGTTTTCCATTCATGGAATGATGTACGCCACAACAATGAGATTTACAATGAGAGCAAAGTTGCTGCCAAAAAAATGTAAGTAATGTTAAAGGGGCATGAGCTGCCAAAATGTTGATATTTTGACGTTAAAACAGAACCTTTAAATTATTGGCTATTTTTCTCAAGACGTATAATTCAGATGCTTTATAATGCTTGTAGTCTCGAAAATGTACGATAAAGTATTGTATTAAACTAACTTTGCCTTAGAATGAATGAATGTTCGTCCCGGTTATGTAAATTTTGTTTACCTTTCGAACACGTTTTTGGTTCGTACAAGCCACATACTGTATGGAATTTCCTCATTCCAACCCCAATCATTTAGTTTTTCGATGGCCTTCAAATCCTCTTACATTAAGATCAGAAACTATGAAAAAAGTGTGAATATTGGCAGCTCATGCCACTTTAATTTATAAATAGGTTAAAAACTAACTTCTGTGAGATACATATAAAAACAAATTACAAACACTTTTGTTGCCTAGAAAAATCTTACTGTGGGAGACAAGATACAAGATACTTAGATAAGGCTTTAAAAACAGTTTTATAATTTCTCTCCGGCTTCAAAATGTTCTCAGTAGAACGGTTGAAAACTCCAGCAGTATTTAATTCAGAGAAGAATTTAGTACGCTGAACAGTAAATTTCTTACATAACATTAAAAAATGATCTATTGTATCTTCTACATTACAGGTATCACACATTTCAGTATCGTGTATTTTAAAACGATGTAAGTAGGACTTTACAGGGAAATACCCGGATTGTAATCTATAGAATAAAACCTCTGCATAACGAGAATTAAATTCATCAGTTTTTATGTTAACTTTTGGGTTTGAACGAAAATAAAAACGGCCCTTTTGAGCAGATTCCCATTCACTCTGCCACAATTGCTGGAATGTCGACTTAATAAGGCTTAGGGCTTCAGATAAGGATAATTTAAGTAAACAAGATATTGCGGGCTGATCGAGGGCTTGTTTAGCCAATGAGTCTGCCATTTCATTTCCAGTGATCCCACAGTGACTGGGAATCCATTCAAAAAACACCGTTACTCCGTGAGAGACGGCCAGAGATTTTACGTATGACGGAGCATCTGACTTGTTTACTTGTGACAACAAATCGAGTGAAATAGGTGGTATTTCAAGGTACCACGGTGGAAATTCAGGTACAGTGTCGGACTGAATAACGAGTGGCTCTGTATTTAAACTACTCAAAATGCGCCTTGCACGAACAGGAAAAGGTGCCGATGACGTGTTACCGTCAAAATTGGCGTCATAAACTGAGGGATTAAGAATAGTTGATACACAGTTATTACTTGCGGCTTTTAGCTTTAAGGAGAAATAAACAGTGCGCATGCGTCGACGTAAATACAGAGGCCATTCTCCACATATTATTTGAAGTACATTAAGAGGGGTAGTTCTAAGAGCACCAGTACATAAGCGTAACGCTGAACATTGTATTGTGTCTAATTTAGACGTAAGTGAGGGGCATGCAGAACAATACGCCTCACTACGGGATCCAAGCGGGAGCGTATTAGGGCTCTGTAAATCATAAGCATATTTTTCAACTCTGCCCCCCCCCCCCCCCCCCCCCCACACACACACTTCTGTCCTGAAATACACCTCATCAAGTTAAGTACTTTTTGACATCTGGCAACTAAACAATTTATGTGCTCACGCCAGGTAAGTCGTGGATGAAGAATAACCCCAAGATATTTGAATGACCGAGACTGTCTAATATCACAATTATCTAAATAAAGTTTGACAGGAAAATGAACATTATTTTTGTGAATAGAACATATTTTGTCTTAACAGATGAGAATTTAAACCCCCAAAGTCTGCTCCATTTACTTAGGTCTAATAAAGCTTCTTGAAGGTGCAGTCTAGCTGCAGACAGGCTTTTACAATTAAACCATATCATCTGCAAATAAAGTGCAGCCTATATAAGGTTTAAGAATAGAAGGTAAATCATTAATAGATAAATTGAATAAAGTAGTAGATAAAACACTACCTTGGGGGTTCCATTCTCAATTGTCATTGGATTTGACAAGTCTCTCCCTATTCTAACCTGAATAATGCGATCGGATAGGAAATCTTTAATCCACCCCAACATTTTGCCTCCTATACCCATACGTTTCAGCCTACAGTAAAATTTTAGTAAAAGTTTTTTAAATAAAATTGTAAAACTTTACTTCTTCACAAAATAAAATAAAAACTCAAAGGAACTGGCATACGTGGAATTTATCCACGTTATAAAAGAACAACCCCAAAACCAACGCATTAATGAGGAAAGCAATAAACCTGATACTAATCAGTAAAAATTTGTACGTTTTAACTAGATTAAAAGTCGACTATTTCTAAAGAAAATGGTGGATACGGTCAACCTGTTACAAACGTAATTGAAATGACAATAGATTTCTACGTCTAATAACGTTATAAAATCCCGGGTGGCCTGAAATAATCAATAAGTAACGAGAAAATACCAAATTAAAAGGACAAGAAGAGAATTATTAAAATATTTTATATCAGGTGCCAAAATATTTCAATTTTAATAACAAAGTTCAATTTTTGTCTGGTCAGGAATTTTCATTGTGGACGCAGAGATATTAGCGGATATCTTAGAACATTATATGCAGCTGCTACAAATAAATTTAAATTACCCTAAAATTGATAAGAAAAAAGGATTTCAAGTCACAACTGCAAGTATTTTCAATCCAACACAGTTGAATATTTCCGAAAGCCTGGTTTGACAGTCGATGATTTCAGCTATGAAGGGGATGATAATATTAATGCTGATCTTTACCATGTACGGTGAGTAAATGAACAAAATTTTAAATTTTATATTGGTTGACTGGTAGTTCGATATTAGGCGTTTAAATTTGTTCCTATCATTTACTGGTGTTAGTACTTTGATCAAAGAAGACAATCCAATAAGGATTTTTTTCAGTAGGATTCGAACCTGTTATTGCTTGGTGGACGGCTTCTATGATAGACTGTACAAGCTCTAACGAGCGAGTCATGCATGATTGATTGAGTATGGCAAGTATCGCCAGCACTAAATGCCCGTTACCCTGCCCATTCAGCTGACCGGCTTCCCAGAGTATGGCACCTATCCCCCGCACTAAAGCCCGTTACCCTGTCCATTCAGCTGACCGGCCTCCCAGAGTATGGCACCTATCGCCAGCACTAAATGCCCGTTATCCTGTCCATTCAGCTGACCGTCCTCCAGAGTATGGCACCTATCGCCAGCACCAAATGCACGTTACCCTGCCCATTCAGCTGACCGTCCTCCAGAGTATGGCACCTATCTCCCGCACTAAGGCCCGTTACCCTGTCCATTCAGCTGACCGGCCTCCCAGAGTATGGCACCTATCGCCAGCACCAAATGCACGTTACCCTGTCCATTCAGCTGACCGTCCTCTCAGAGTATGGCACCTATCTCCCGCACTAAAGCCCGTTACCCATTCAGTTAACAGGCCTCTATTGAAAAACTTACTTCACTTTTAAGCAACATTTCATTGCACTATAGATTGTGGATGAAAAGTTCGTGTTATACAAATGATTTGCCTGAATTTCATCAGATGGGCCCGTGTGGGTTGGTTGCCAGGGCAAAGTTTTACGGGAAATAAAACCCCAGTTTCTTACTCTTTGAAACATAGCAAAACACCATATAACAAACCAGCCGGTCATACCATTAATTAATTCATTCATTCTAAAACATTTAATTGATGTATCCTTGCAGTAGCATCTTATGGTGATGATGATCTAGAACGTTTCTGTAATGGTCAAGCAATATGCAAAAAAAGTACTGTCAGGGAGTATCCGGACTCTGCTGTGAAAACTGCTTTTGCGAACCATATGAACAAGAAACTTAACGGTAAACTTACTAATTCAATAGCTAATTCCTGTTGCGTTTTAATAAGGTACATGAAGAAACAATGATTACAGTTTCTTGAGGGTTTGTTTTTTCATGTATTAGTAGACAACAAACACCAAAGCACCGGAAAAAATCCGAACCTTTGTTAGAATTTAAATGATGGCTTATTTGTTTTTAATACTCCCATTACTAGTTCCAACATAAAACATAAATCAGTCAAAGATCCTGATTGATTTTTGTTTTACATCGCATTCAAGATTACTTCACTTTTATGGCGACACTGCCAGGTTTAGTGGGAATCCCTGACATTGGGGAAGTACCTCCAAATCAAGGAGCGAGTGAAACATTCACTCGGAAATTGTTTTAGTTGAAAACTATCACTCTAACTGAGCCATCAATACAGTAAAGTGACAGTCTTTGGCAACATCCTCCCATAGATGCGTCATGGATAGAAATCTAACTCGGTCCACAAAAATGGAGTAATTTCTAAGTGTAATGTGACTTGATCGTCCTGTAAACTACTCTTTGAACGTTGATAATTATCTCTATCTGACAACCAAAGCAGAAGATACCTTTCATATTGATTTTCTTTATAATGTATTTAGCTGAAGAAAGGGATCACACGAGTAAGGATAAAGGATAAAGTTAAAGAAGAGCGAGTCAACAAAGAAGCCCGAAAGATTTTGAAAACTGAAGACAAAACGTAAAAACAATCACTATATTGTCTCTAAAATTGATAAATCATGGCAATAAAATAATCCAAACACATGTATTACCTTCAGGTGTAACTTCAATGTCTCTGATAATTGGCTAAACCAGGCAAAAAAATCAAAACCTGGGCCAGCAAATTATAATATTTAACTTTGTAAAGCCTGTCACATTTACTATCCTGTGCCCTTTTAACACTGTAAGCCTTGTCATAGTTACGTCTCTGTGCCTTGTGTAACAGTATGAAACTTGTCACAGCTACTACTCTGTACCCTTTGTAACATTGTAAGCATTGTTACAGTTACTGCTCTGTGCCCTTTGTAACATTGTAAGCCTTGCCACAGTTACTGCTTTGTGCCCGGTGTAAAATCGTAAGGCTTGTCACAGTTACTGACCTGTGCCATGTGTAACATTATGAGCCTTGTCACAGTTAAAGCTCTGTGCCCTGTTTAAATGTATGAGGCTTGTCACTGTTACTGTCTGTGCCATATGTAACATTGTATGGCTTGTCACAGTTACTGCGCTGTGCCCTTTAAAACATTGTAATCCTTGTCACAGTTACTACTCTGTGTCCGGTGTAAAGTTATAAGGCTTGTCACAGTTA
This sequence comes from Lepidochitona cinerea, assembly GCA_963971465.1. Lineage (NCBI taxonomy): Eukaryota > Metazoa > Mollusca > Polyplacophora > Chitonida > Tonicellidae > Lepidochitona > Lepidochitona cinerea. Next base: position 12,283,765 of record OZ020565.1, read on the forward strand.
ATGCCCTGTGCCTTGTGTAACATGTTGATGCGTTCACAGTTAAAGCGCTGTGCCCTGTGTAAATGTATGAGGCTTGTCTCTGTTAATGTCTGTGCCATATGTAACATTGTATGGCTTATCACAATAACTGCTCTGTGCCCGGTGTAACATCGTAAAGCTGGACACAATTACTGTTCTGTGCTTAGTGTAACACTGTACGGCTGGTCACAGTTACTGCTTTGTGCCTTGTGTACATTATGAGGATTGCCCCAATTACTCCTCTGTGTCCTGTGTAACATTGTAAGGCTGGCCACAACTACTGCCCTGTGCCTTGTGTCACATTGTAAGGCGTGTCAGAGTTACTGCTCTGTGCCTTGTGAAACATTGTGAGGCTTTCACAGTTACTGCTCTGTGTCCTGTGTAACATTGTAAGGCTTGTCACAGTTACTGCTCTGTGCCTTGTGAAACATTGTGAGGCTTTCACAGTTACTGCTCTGTGTCCTGTGTAACATTGTAAGGCTTGTCACAGTTACTGGTCTGTGCCTTGTGAAACATAGTGAGGCTGGTCGCGTTTACTGCTGTGTGTTCGGTGTAACATAGCGAGGCTTGTCACAGTTAGTGATCTATGTCGTGTGAAACATCATGAGGCCCGCTTACATTTACTGCACTGTGTTTGGTGTAACATTGTAAGACTGGTCAGTTACTCCTCTGTGCTTTGTGTACATTATCAAGGTTGTCAGACTTACTGTTATGTGCCTTGTGTAGCATTGTGAAGCTTGTCACAGTTGACGCCCTGTGTCATGAGTAACATTATAACGCCTGTCATAGTTACTGCTCCGTGTCATAAGTAACGTTGTAACGCATGTCACAGTTACTGTTATGTGCCTTGTGTAACATTGTAATGCTTGTCACAGTTACAGCGCTGTGTTCGGTGTAACATTGTAAGACTGGTCACAGTTACTCCCCTGTGCCCTGTGTATATTATCCGGGTTGTCAGACTTGTAAACGTTTATTTTTCCCTTAGTTTTCCCATGGGAAAAACATGAGTGTAAGTTTTTACCGTTGGTGTATTAAGGGCCTGTTTGACAGTTTGACAGAAAAAACTTATTTAAATATTTAAATTATTATCATTATTATTAAAGTGTATCTCCTCTGGTCGATAAGATTGGAAAGGAATAAGAACATAAAGCTGAAAAAAGGTTCAGACTGAAATTTTGTCAAGTAATTCGATAATCACCAATATGTGTATATACGTTCGACTTGGGAGTCCGTCAGCACTATGAGCTTTATTTTTTTCAGACCTGGTAGCTGTTTCTCAACACACTTGGTAATGTTGAAGCTATACATATATGTTGCCCGACGGTTAGGCATTACATTGGACTTACGTCCGGCGTAAATGTTTTGAGAAACAGCCCTCAAGGGTCTTAAATTCAACCTGTTCACTAAACGTTTTACATACTTATTAAATTACTTTCACATTACGGCCTAGCTGGTAGACCAGAACAAAATCACAACAAAGAAGTCAGACAACACAACTGTTTATAGCACAAACCTTAAAAATACATTCTCGTACTAAGGCAATTTGGTCGATAAAAGTAAAGATGGGTCAGATTTCCTTAATAAGCATTCTACCCACTGATTGGCCACATCTATAAACGTAAATCCTTACTGACAGCAATTCAGACGGTACATTTAGACAAATTGTTCCTACTGCTAACGCACTCTCTGCTGAATACTAAATAAGTCACATTTTGTTAATAGCTTGTGGAAACAACCCAGAGAGTTTAACTGATGAAATAACTTTGTACTTGCTTCTTTCTTGTCTTTGATCTCAATCAGATGGTTTGTTTTTGTGTGTAAACTGCTGTATAATTGATATTGATTGGTGGGTTGTTTTAGCTTATTGACGCCCCTGATGGTCTAGTTGTGCAACACCTATTTTGTTTGCTCATTTGCATAATGAAATGGCCGCTAGGCGATCAATTTCACAGGCACGTTCCTCCTATGGTCTAGTTGTGATACATTTATTTCTTTCGCTTATTTGTATATCAAAATGGCCGCTAGGCGACCATTTTGTTTTTCTTCTTTTTATCATTTTTCTCCTAAAGTAATGAGAGGATCTTCGTAAAAGTGTGTACGCAGGTTAACCCTAAGGTCTTGTTGTGCACTATGTGATTTCTGTGGTTTTTACCTACATAGTTTGTGATCGCGGTATCAAGAAAACTCCCAGGCGGATCTTGATGATTTATTTTTTATTTTTTGTGTTGTTTTATCTTATGGTCAAGTTATGCAACATGTATTTTTTCGTCGTTGTTTTCATTTAACCCATTCGGTACCGCTGTCGCCATATGGCATTAGAGTGCTAGCCTGCTTCATTACCGAAGATATCGTATGGTGAGAGCAGAAAAGTCGGCTAAAACTACACTGACGCCCTGAGATATTTAAATATCCATGATTAAAAATTTCTAAAATCAGGTGGTGAAATTAGTTTGCGAGAGCGAATTCCCGCTGTCAATCACGCGGCCCCTACAAATGCAGTTTAATAGGCTTCTCAGGCATGACCCAGTTAAAGACAAATCAGTTCTTTTGACACTGAGGACGTTATTTGGAGTTCCTGAGTATAGAGTAGTGAAAAAGGACATTTATCTGAGCTGTATTAAACCTCAGAGGGAAATTGCAATCCTCGAGTCATTTTAAAACGTTTCAAAATCGACTCCTTTCAGGTTTCCAAGGGCGACTAAAAGAAATAGTTTATTTATGCGTGTTGCCGGCCGCCACGGCCTGTTCGAAGTCGGTAAAATGGCCTTCTAGAATTTGGATTTTAAACACCTAAATTCTTTCCAAAAAAGTAACAATAATAATTATTTTTGAAAGAGAGTGTTCCCTAAGACACTTAAGAAGGTCTATATTGTCTTTTGCCGAACTTGAAAGAAGGGAATAGGGAATTTTTATCAGAGTTCACAAATTTCTGAACGAATCGGGACTTTTTTTTGCTATTAATTTTTAAACTGACTTTCGTCATGTTTACATTTTTACTCATCAGACGAGTGATACGTCGCCCATTGTTCACTTTTCTCGAGCTATGTTACATCATTTTTTAATTTGGATTTTGATTTGTAAACAAACACTAAATGCATCTTAGGAACATGTGCACAATCGTTTTGGAGTTTATAAATGTTAATGGTGTACAAGACTCAAAAAGCGATATCACTGACTGGACTATGTGCGGGGTTTCACCACTTTTAGGCATTGTCTGCTGTCTGAACGACGGGCCACCGCTTTGCCGTGGCCTGGACAGAGCTGCGGTACCGAATGAGTTAAAATAGTCGCCTTGCAACGATTTGGTTTTTCTTCTTTTTATCACTTTTCTCTCTTGTGATCGCGATTCCAATAGAACTTCTGGTCTGATCTTTTTACATTTCACAGACAGGTTATCATTATGGTCTATCAAAATGGCTGCTAAGCGACAGTTTACTAGTTACCGGTAATAGGGAAACTTGCAGCAGAGAAAGAAGTTCTCAGTAAATTCATTTCGTTTCTATATAGGCATTTCGAAGGAAGATGTACACTATCAGGAGTTATATCGAAGCACCCTTCATTTCAATCTTAGTAAATTGAAATCGAGCATCCTATTTGTCGTTATATGATCTTACTTTCTCAAATCCATTTTGGCATTCAGCGATGTCGTTTTCAAACTATTGACCAATCATTTAGGATTTGGAGGTTTGGAGTTTTCAGATTACAGCCACTTTCTACCAAAGAAACTTTGTTCTCGTCCAACCAGCTACCCACTGAAGAAATAAATTTCCCATATAAAGTGTGCGATCTATTTACAAGCAGCCTCGCTTTCTGATAGTGTTCTATGGTGGGCGATAAGATCAGTTCACTGATCTCTTGTTTTTTACCACCATGCATTAAATTGCCGTTATTATTATTATCTAAACCAACGACCGTTTCAATGATAATTAAGACAGATATAAACTTTCTTTAGATAAAGCCTGTTGTAATTTTAGTGGATTGCATAGGAACTCCACAAAGGGGGATAACTCATTGTAAATATTGTAAAAGAGTCAAATGCACTAGCGTTCGATTTTGAACGTCATATCAATTAAGTGAACCCTTCGCTATTTAATCATAAAATAAAATGTACTCAACTAGGAACTATGGTGGTGTTAAGTGTGGCTTTGAGACAAGCTTAAGAATTCAAGGCCAAGGTGGTTTCACAAAAAAGAATTATGCCTAAAGGTATTCCTTAGGGGGATTTTAGCTTAAGGAGGCTTCGTAAGAGTGGACTCAGATTCACAAAGCGGCAAAGCGTCAGATGTTTGGTAACTGTCATGGCGCTGCTATGAATGTTGAGAAAAAATACATCTCAGCCGTTTTGTGAAAAGGCTCTTGTTACATAAATCGTGTTAAGTGGAAATTGCTGGTATATTCTGGCCCTAGAATATAAAACAAAAAGTGGAAAATCTTCATAATTCAACACATTTGTTTATTTGATAAATTCAAGATTTGTTTGAGATACTCAATGCAACTTATAAAAATCAAAGTTTAACAAGTCTTTGACAAAATTGAATCCAAAATGCATGGGGACAAAGGGTTTCATCTTGTCTTGAACAATCCGATTATATCCTGAGAAAATACGCGAGCGAAAACGATGGTAAGATTATATTTTCTTCGTCACTATTTTGTGTTAGTTCCATTACGACTTCAAGGCAGATTCATATCGGTGTAATGCAGCAAATAACACCATTTTTTTTTTAATTTCACATTCTGGTAAAAACAATGGAATTGTTTACTGTATAAAATGGAAATTTATCGATTTTCAACGACCTGCATCTGTAACCTGCAATTTTATTCCAGGAGCTCAAGACATAATGACTGTAGATCAATCGACAGATAAATGATATATTTTACTAAATATTGTGAAATCGAGTAGATCATCAAAGTGGTAACTGTCTCAAACAAAGTCAAAATATCTTACTTTATTTTTGTTCTACAGCAACTATCAAAAGAGTAATTTCCAAATCTTCTTGTATTTTACAATTTGATATATTAGAATAGGTAAACTCAAGACAACAATATAATGTAAACCCAAATGCTTTCAAACAATTTGATGATTTGTCAAAATGCTGGCCTTAAACGACCACCGTAAATGCTTTAATAAGAATAAATTTAGTTCGGTCGGAGAAATGCTTTGAAGTTCTTTATTATATATTTTTTGTGTTCACTCCCCAGGCAGACACTTTTCAAGACTAAGACATAAAACATTGTTTTCGCCCCGGACTATTAAAACTGCATCTAGTGTTACGAAAGATCTGAGGGTTTTCTTTCAAATAAAATGTTTTGTCCTTCAGGCAGAAGGGATCTTGTTACTTTCATGAGCTGATATTAAGTCTGGTCTTATCATCTGGTCTCGTGTTCAATCTTTTCAGGCTGATAGTTTCTATTCTTGTTTTTTTTCTTATTATTAAGTTCCAATCGCCCGCTATTTCTTCTTAATCGAAAAAAACAAGTGTTGTTCGAAAGATGCAACAATTCTTGCAAGGAATTGATGAAAGAAAGAAATCAATCAATGTATTGATTTTTTAAAAAATATTAACCAAAATAGCATTATTTTAAATAAAATAGGTGGCAATAATAATTAGTAATCACCAACAAACACTACCTTGTCATATTTTTATTAAATCCCTTCCTTTTCACGCTTGTCTGTTCTCATAACATGTTAATCTGTCAGACTTCTTATGTTATCCTCTTAAGATTAATTTGTCGACACGAACTACACTGGTCAAGGGTGACATCTTTTGATGATACAAGAGATGGTGCCAAATGCTTTTACGGTGACTTTATGCGTAGATTGTCATTAATTACGAGATAATACTAAATTGACATTACAATAAAATAAATCAATGCCATTTGTGTTCGGGTATGTTTTAACATCAGTTAGTTATTTAATGTTACAAAATATCATTAGGGTAAACTTTGCTTGTAGGATGAAAGCGTCTAATTCGCAAAATGGGTCTATAAAAAAATTGCCAACAAGAAAGAAAAACAAACAAACAAAGCAGTCGCCATTTGTTTGATTGGTTTCTTTTAGGAGGACTAGATTTACATATATATAGGGTTGGAGGTTCTTTTGGAAAAGATTCCAATATCATCCCATAGATTTTGCGAAGCAGTCAATTTAGATCCGGGAAAAGTACGCCCATATGTTCTTTATCGAACGCTTACGACAGACCAATCAGCTTTATACTTTGGAATTAAACTCTCCCATACATAAATTACCGACTATAATTAAAACCCAAAGAAGCGAGATAATATTCAAGGACGCCAATAAAATGTTGGTTTACCTTGGATATTTGAATCACGAAACAACATCACTCTTAATTTAATCCGTAATAAGAGGATTGAAGGGGATTTTTCACAAATTACCACGCTACAAGAACAGACAAGCGTGGTCATTAAGGATATTGGTCATATATCGCTGATAAAAAGTATATAACATCGTTATGGCCAAATATTATTTGTAAGTTTAAAAGTAGCTTCCATTCCAATGAGGAATAACTGAACATCAGCACGAAGTAACGAACTAAACTAACTGGGTTGTGATAACTTAATTACACGTACCTAACATTAGTATTACCAACATATCTCTAACAGTTTCTGTAGACGTTGTTAATAATTCTGTATAACCAGACCTTATGACATTACCATTATACTAATAATAGTACAATTTCCCTTTGAACCAAAAACTTATTCTTACAGAGAATCTATATAACAAATTAGAGTAAGATAGAGCAAGTTTCTTAAGAGTTAACTAATTAATAGAAGCTAAAAAGTTTGTGGCTACTTTTTGTTTAGCCTTTATAGAAAAAAAAACTTTGTACATATCGCTCAGTTTCCCAAAAATAGTGAATGGGTTATTTGTGGAAGAAGTTTTGGATGATATTAGAAGGTAATGTAGAAAATGCGACAATTACCCCGAAAGAATTGAGTGTGAAGTTGAACACGAAAACGAAATATTCTTACTTAGTGTCAATACCTCATTTGCCAATGGAACATTTTTGGCAGAATTCTATGCTTAAGGAATAATACCTGGTGAATGGTACATGTGTATGTTGTTTTTTGTGTTCAGTTACGACAAATGGGATTGCTTTAGAATATTTGTCAAGATAAGTATTTAGTTGATATTTTCATAAAACTATAGAAATATAACGGTAAGCTTAATTCGTTATCTCTGGTTCAATATCAGATCGTAGTTTGCGGATTTAACTTTGCGTTCAGCATCAGTGGAAGATATGTGCAAAGGATGCAGATTTGTTAATAGAACACATTAGATAAAACATAAACGACCCACAAAACATTTTTTCTCAAACAGTCGCCATTAGTTTGATTGGTTCCTTTTAGGGAAATGAGCTGTTATCAAAATTCCACGGGGATCATTGAGTTCAATCTTTTTTGGTAAAAACTATAATCTCTAAGATTTTGCCAAGCTACTCGTACCGTAAAATCAGTATTGACCTTTTTGCGAGAGGCATAACGTTCTCTCCCCGTTGGACAATATGAGCATTATATTTTGGCAATAAACTCGCCCAAACAGAAATTTCAGACTTAAATATGAACACACAAATCAATATATTCTGTTTTGTTTCTAAAAGTAATATTTCATTTTGTATAAAGTTAGCGAATGCCTGATAGATGAACAGCAAATCATCAATCTGCGATCTGTTGGTCACAAATGGAAGCAGTTTTCTGCAAGATTACACAACAAATTATCCATTTATTCAAAGGAGGTTATTTGTTTAAATTTATTATATTGGAAATCTCACTGGTGATGGATCTGCACCCACTAGAGATTAACTATGATCATACATATAGAATAACACTTATCAGAAAAGCTAAATTTCATAAAACGAATAAAGAGAAAGTCAAGTTTTAAAAAAACACTTTACCATGGCTATTTGTATCATCAAATACCACCATCATTGATTCGTCAGTCATAAGACGATTAGATAAGCTTAGTGAGAAATTACTACGTTATGAGAACAGACAAGCGTGACAAATGAAGCTGATGGTCACATTACCCCGATCTAAACCACGATCGATAAAGATAAACCTTGTTCACTTTCCCCATCTTTATTTGCACTTGTGCTGTATATTATGCCTTTTGATCCCATAATGCAATAACAGCGTCCAAGGAATATTCTTAACAAAAATCCTCTATCTGATCTCAGGGCCTAAACGGGAGTGTTAAAATGACATACCGCCTGTGTTTGTTGTGGTTTTCCTTCAGTCTTCGTAATCATAAATATCAATATCAAAGGGTGAGAGAGAATGTATCTTGGCCTAGGCCTGTCAATTGATTGGTCGGATAAACTATATAAAGATTTACATATGTTTTGTTATATATCAATTCTGTTATAATTTACAAGGTAAACTGGGTTTAATCCTATTCCAATGCTTTTCGGCTTGATTTGGTATTCCGATGTGCTATGACGAGATTTATCTACAGTTTTTTTAGTGAATTTGTAGTACAAGCCTTCGGAGTGCCAGTTCACTAGTTTTTGAACTGTGGATTATACTTCAGTTCCAACTAAAGGTGTAAATAACATTTTATATATGCCTTTTTCTTTTCGCTGGTTTTATAACGGTTGCCTATGATTATGTTTTGGTTTTAATTAAAAGAAAACATGAATGATTGATAACAAATAAGATGGAATCGATTGAAACTGCTCTTATTCCAGATTTACTCAGCCAGAGGTTAGAGTGAGCTGGCGGAAATTGAAGAAAAGATGATGTCAAGCTATTGAAGTGTAATAATTTATCTGTTTCTTATTGAAGCTGTCAAATTAGCCAGAATCCGAAATCCGATTTAATATTTTCTGTCAGTGTGATCAATTGGTACTGTCTGATATGTAAGCCATTCTATCCTGGTCGGTTAAGTGATAAACACACAGTCTGGGTAATTGCCAGAGAGTTTAAAGGAGGTATAAAATACGGCTGGAGACTTCATCTTCCAGTCAGTGGTCATCAGCCTCCTAGGAAAGATGTAGTCAGGATGGGAGACGAGGATTTACCGCCTATTGCAGTGGCCTGCTGGGCAGAGTTTACTGTTAACCCAGGTTTGCTCTACAATTTGTTCGATTACCGTCAGGGAAAACTCCATTACGATCCGTCCAAAATTCTCTATCTAACCAGAGATAGTCTGGACGAAAACGATAACCCAAAAGACTGGTAAGTTCGGCTTTGATTTTCGCCAAATACTTGTTTAGCCGTGTTCAGTGTATTCTGTTTTAGGAAGGGTCTTCTTGAAACATCTGTATTATCAAATAATTAAAAACAGTTGGAACTATGATTAAAGGGAAACCTAATCAAAGGCTACATTTAAATCGTCCCTCGAGTTGATTGAGATTTGTTCAGTTTGGCAAGCATTATTTCTCTTTCAAATGACGTTTTGTCGATATTTTTCATTTCGCGCGATAGTTTTTGTTGTTGAGTCGATATTTTTCATTTCGCTTGAAAGATTTTGTTTTTCATGAACATGAAATTCCACATTCTGCTAACTCACGTACGGCGTATAAGAAAAAATAGTAAGCAGTGATATTTATGAATTGTTGGTCCTACCAAACCAGGTACTAAGCACTAGTTCATCACAAATGTGTTATATCGAAACAAACACATGTAATAAGTTACCTAGAATCCTGACAATGTTTGTACAAATCACCCTCATTCCATCAAAGTAGCCAAAATTTCTTTGAAAACAGAAACCCGATATGTTTAAGATATCCACACTTATTTCTAAAGCACAAACACGCTACAAACATCTCGTCTGTAAATGTCATTTTTGTATACATTTTCTGAAGATATATGCTAAGATCAATTCGCTTCCGTGGCTGATTCAACTTCATTATTAACCCATGTAAAAATAAATTTGCGTTTAAAATATCGCATCGACACTGATTTAAAACTGTCCGTAATTAAGAATAACAGTCCCTGTTCATGACAAGCGTTATCACATTTAACTTGATAGGTTTATCTCTTCAAAGAATCTAAACAAAATATCTTTCTTAGAGGCCATGAAAGTATAGTATTTTTTTTAAAACAATAATCAATGCGAAAATAAGTTAATTCGTATTTATATTGTCTGTTTTTGTTATTAGAACAAAACAGTACTCAGATTTGTATACTATATTCTCCAGGGTGTTTCAAGTGTCCAGTGAAATAGAGTTAGCGGCCTTGGCAGCTCAGCTCATCTCAAAGCGTATATTGATGAGGAGTAAAGTTGTCCATACGAAGACTATACATAAAGATGGGTCGGATAGAGCTGCCACTTGGGAAGGTAGAAATATCAAATTTATCATTCAATTTTCAATCCTATGAATTAGCACTGCTTTTTGTTCGAATTTACGATTACAATGGAAAGTGACATTTCTAAAACGGTTTATGCCTGTTTAAGTTCAATTTGAATTTAATTTATTCACCCAAAATAGAAATACAAAGTATATGTAAAATATATCAGTAGTGTGGTCGGGAATTAAGCCCGATGGCTTGTTCTATCCAAGATTGTGAACATTAGTCTTATAGAACATGGTGAGTGAGTAAAAGTTGAAAAAAGAACTTATTTAGAAAGCAGGGTAACAATATGCCAAATATATGCATGTGGCTTACTTCTCATTACATTTATTACTATCGACCAATAATACTCATACCATGAGTGAGAAAAAAGTTTTTGCCGAAACAAAATCTCAAGAACACTTTCCGGAATTTGATAATTTGCTGTTACATGATAATAGATAGCTAATGAATCAATCAAAAGACAAATAATTACCTACCTAAACGTGTGTTTGTGAGAAATTATATAGCATTTAACTAAACGTACTTCACGTTTTCACTTAAACTGTTTATCCGTTTATGCTTTATATTTGTTTTTTTCTTCACGAGGCCTTTAATTGAATTGGATTTTTTATTCTAGCTACCATTGCCGTGCTGGTCAACACATATCATCCGTCAATACGGCGTTATATAGATCTAATGGTGGATTCTGTCTGTAAATTGCTTTCTGGTCAGAGAAGGTTCTGTGTCATGGTAAGTACCAATGGGAAAACTTTGTAAAGAATGTTTTTATCTAATTCGCATTAAAGTTCGCACTTGGTTTGGAACAGATAAATTTTAAAACAAACAAGCATTCCGCGGAACTCTTTTTTCTAACACTGGCAAAGTTGTTTATTGTATCTTAATATATGCCATTTGTGTTATTTCTCGTCTTGAAGAATATTTTACTCTATGTGAGAATTGCAGATTAAAGACATCCTTGTATCTTATTTAATCAGATGGATTTCTCTGAGGTGCTGACCACGTGGTACAACGACTATCTTGGTGCAATGCCCGGATTAAACGAACACTTTGCTACTCGATGTTTCAACAGCCGGATATATATTACTGATCATAAGACTGGTAGTCACGTGTTCGACTGCAGCCCCATGTGGTGCTTATTCTGTCCAATTTGTTGGCTGTCATCGGCGCCTTGCTATTTTGTAAGTTTCCTGGTGACAATGATTGATAAATTAGGTTCAATTTAAGTTAAATGATTACAAATCTTGGATTTATTGATTCATCTAAAAGTGATAATCGCTTTCCGAAGCACCTGAGACTAATTCCAACTTGATGTTTTGCTGAAGTACATTTGCATGTGTTATTACCAATCCAATTCCTCAATTATTGTAATTGGTTGAGAAATTTGTGAATATCATTTCATACAATTATAATCGGTAACAACAAACTTGAGTTTCGATGGAAAAAAGACATTACTTATCAGACACATATTTTGGTTTACCTTCTCACCGAAAAAAATCAATCTCCTTTTAGAAACAGCCTTCTCACAAAATATGTCGGACGGATTTTCATGGCATACATTGTTCTATTTCAGGCCTATCGGAAAGCTACTTGTGTGGATACTACAATTGAGATCAAAGCTGACGTCACGCATATCTTACCACGACTGGATGATGAATCCGACACGTGACCGTCATATCGTGACCCATCGTGTGAGTAGTCATGTATAGATATCGGTCTTGTTTGAAAAGCACCAACTGGTTTCAAAGTCCACTTCTGACCAAATGCCCGATGTAACTGGTTCGCGCAAGGAGAACGTAAATGCTCACACATGGTTTTGACACTTGTTTTCAAAAGATACGTGGGCGTCTGTGGCTCAGTAGGTAGAGCCTTGGACGCTCAATCCAAACAGCCTTCCACCAATGAGTCGCGGGTTCGAATCCCACTCAGTCCAAAAAATTGGAAAATTTTTCGACTGGGGTTTCACTCGAACGACCTACATGTATGTGGGATGGTTGCCAGCTACCAGCAGAAGGTCGTGGGTTTCCTCCGGGCACAGAGCCCGGTTTCCTTCCACAATAAAACTGGCAACGCCGCCATTTAAGTGAAATAATCTTGAGCGCGGCGTAAAACACCAAACAATCAATCAATCAATCAATCAAAAGATACGGGTGGTTTTCTAATGTATTAATTCATGTTATATCTCTGAATTGTTCAGAATGTTTTATTGATTAATTGATGTTTTACGCCGCCGCACTCGAGATTATTTCACATATGGCGACGTTGCCTGGTTTAGTGTGGTAAGAAACCGGGCTCATTGTCCTGAGGAAGTCCCCGACCTTCGGCGAGTACCTGGCAATTCTCTTACAGACGGCGATCAAGTGAAAAAATATGCTCAAAAATGTTTCATTTTTCTTTTGTTTGAGGTGGATTTGAACCCACGCGCCATCGATGGGACCCTAACCGACTGGGTCAACCAGGCCACCAAAGTTTGAGTTTGGAACTATTCATTTTGTACCTCTTTGATTTAAATATGTGCATCTTTTGCAGTTTCAGCTGCCCAAAATAATGTGAGTATATATCAGAAGAGTAAAAGAATGCATAAGAAGAACTCGTTAGGAGGTTCGGATTTCTCTTGGAAAAGTAACCAGTGCGAGGCTTTGATAAGACAGCTATCCTCTTCAGAGAAAAATATTCAATCCATTCTATTCCCAGTCAAAATGGATTGTTTAATCAACGATAGTGTGTTTGCCTCTTATTTCAACAAGATTCCAAAGGTGCACAATTATTCCAAGTATGGATTAACATCGGTGAGCTAGGAATGTCCAAAACATGGATGTCATCTTCAACAGTATTTTGTTCACAAAACAGGAATCATTCCAGAGTATTCTGTGTATACCAAATGCCAATATATTGGATTTTACATTGGATTTTACATTGGATTATACCAAAGATGCTTCCATGTTGGCTCTCTGTTCATTTGTAATAATTGCCATTTGGCGGTTTGATATTTTGCTGTGTTCAGTAAAATGTTTGGTTTACAGTCTTTCATCTGAGATTGGTCACTTCTTATTTTTCTAGTAATCTAGTCAACAGAGAATCACCACAAACTCGTGCGGTCTCTCCTTTTAAGGTGGTCTATTGAGGGTATCTACGTTTTAACGTGCCCATTGGAAATCTACAACTATTGCTGTAGAATCTTTAATCTCTTTCAAAGTTTAGTCGATCATATATGTGGTTTTTATAACGTCAACATGTCTTGATGTTAGGCTTTTTATGGACAAAACAAAAACGAAGCAGTGTTATCTATTCTGTGTTCTGGAGGATTATGTTGGATTCTGTGAAATAATTATCATAATTAAAAGGATGTACCCTTTGGAAAAACAAAAATATGTGTTAGTGATGCAAAAAAACTAAAATTTGGAATATGTATCACGATAACAGGACTTTGATCATTCACAAATAGTTATCAATTCTTTTCTCTATAATAATCTTCTACAAATATGACTTTTTGCAGAGTTTTGAAAAAAAGGACCTTTCATGGCTGATTTCAACTACATCCAATATTTTTGCAATATAATATTGAATTATGTGACATATTTATTATATTTTGAAACATTTTGCTAAAGAAATGATCATTGGCCATTTTAAGTTAATTTTTGTACGATTTAGGTTCGCTCTCTCACAGTGTAACTACACAATCTTAAACCTTGAGTTTGAACATCTGTTTCCTTTTTCATCGACAGATGGAACAGGATTAAGAGGAAAACAGTATTAATTACCATAAGAGATTCAATACATTTTAACTGCATACCAATTTCTGTTTTTCTTATTTCATAGTACGGATTGTACGTAAATTTAACAGACAACATCGACCATTCCCTCCAAGAATAACAAGTTCGTTTAGATCGAGCCTTTGTTATACCACCATATGCCATGTTTGATCAGATCACGCTCATCTGTACAATGATAGAGAAAACCGGACCCAGGGAAAATCCAGACTTTTAGCAATTAACCGAATAAAAAAAAGATATTTTTAAATCTTCTTGTCTGATTGCGATTCGAACCAGATAACCATCGATCGAAAACCTGTATCATATAAAGATAATGTCGCTCTGCCGACTTAACCACCGACCGCCCACCCTTAAGCAAAACGTTTGTTTATAAAATACTATCTTTGAAATTCCCCAATTCGGCACAGTTTAAAGGAGAGTTTTGATTTTACAAAAGCTGGTGTTCTCTGGATTTCTGCTTAAAGTTTAAAGTATACACACCTTTAGATCAATGTTTTATTTACTGTAGTAAGAAGGGGCATTTTCTTACATATTAATTCTACTCCAGCTGAATATTGTAACCAGTGAGGATGCAGGGTATTGTTTACAGAACATCTGAACATCAGTCTGCAAAGATATCCATGTTTTTAGGAACAAGTACGGTTAGCCGAAGGGTATTCAGTTAAAGATTTTTATTTATCCATTTCGCTAATGTGTACACGACATCCGTTTCTCAACAGTCAACAGGTCTTAAATATGCCTAAAAACAACACAGACTACAGCTGTATAATGAGCAACATTTATGTTTCCGTCTAGGCACCTTTTAGATTTGTCTAGAAATAAACCAAATCATATATCCTGGGGGCCCGTTTCATTTCTCGGTCTGACACAGTTTAATCCTTCTTGTTCCTACAATGCATTGCTCTAAATATCTACAGTTTATATGGACAAGCTGTTAAACGATAATACGTTAGGCTGATTTACACGTCCATCACCATTTACATATGTTTTGTGTCGATTAGAATTTTTTTTCTATAAACCTTCTTGGTGGAGGAAAACAAAAGACATCAACTTTAACAATCTGTTAATAGGGTTGTTTGTGATAGATTTCTTCTAACATTGGGAAAAGCATTTGCCATTATGTAGTCCAGGACGAGTTTCCAACTATAATTCTGTCACGTTGCTTTTTGCCTGAAAACGTCTTTGTTGACAAATCTACTAATATATCTTGTTTTGTTGTACATGGACAATTAATTTCAGTTACAACTGCAAAAATGATCTAAAAAAATGTTCTAATGCAAACAGTGAATATACAATTAAGTTTATGGACGATTTAATATAAAGAATTTCCCAACAACCACCATAAACATTTATTTAGATTTTGATTACCCTTACCAAGGATCGCTACGTAAATTTACTACCAGTTATGCGAGGAATAAAATGTGACAATCATTAAAGAAATATCACGAAGAAATTTACGACACCAGAAGAGGGAAACAGTATTGGTTAACTGTCTGTATTTAATTAAGATGTATTCCCCTCTGTGATCTGCCAAACCCTTCATTCTCGTCAATAGCCACTCAAAATAATAAATCCAGATAAATTGTCCCTACTTAAAGTGGCATGAGCTGCAAAAATGTTGATATTTTGACGTAAAAACAGAAGGTTGAAATTACCGGTTATTATTCTCAAGATGTATAATTCAGAAGCTTTTAGTGCTTCGATTTTCAATAAAGTATTGTTTTGATATAATTTTGGCTAAGAATGAATGAATGATCGTCTCGGTTACTTAAATTTTGTTTACATTTGGAACACTATTAAGGTTCCTATAGGAAACATACTGTGCGGATTATCCTCATTCCAACGCTAATCATTTAGTTTTTCGATGGCCTTCAAAGCCTCTTACTGTCGTGACGATCAGAAATAATGAAAACAGTGTGAATTTTGGCAGCTCATGCCACTTTAAAGACAGTTTGTTAAATACTAAATAACTCTCTTACTTGCTAATTGTAAGCTTTCAGAAACACTTAACTGATGCACGCCATTGTTTTCATCCTTCTTTACAATTTGTATTTTAAATATGCAATTAACTGTAAGGGGGTACGTTGATTTATCAGATAAAAAAATAACAACACAAAACCAAACTAAATTTACAGTCGGGAGAGCAGCGGAGTCCTGGTCAAGGAAAGAACATTTGCTGACATCTGTGAAATATAAAAAAGTAATACGTTTCAACATACTACAAGTTCATATAAATGTAATGGTGTTAACAGAAGTACACAACAGTGCATTTAATCTTAGTCACATTCTCGGTGAAGAAAATAATTGTGCGGCTAATTTCGCAGTCTACCACCTGAGTCATTTAAAGAAAATGCCATGGGAATCAATTATCGTTGTTTCTTTTTAAAGGAGAAGGAAGAACCCAAAGATCCCTTATTTTTTTCATTTTTACAGTATCAAACACATATTTTTGCGATTATTGCATGGGCCGTAAACTACCGTAGTATGTAACATACACAAAACAAATTCGTCAACTTTCAAACTCTCCTTTAATCACAGGTTATTTCAGTCTCTTCGAAGTATTCCTATCTCCAGAAGATTGCTTTCAAACTTACATTGAATTTCAAAAAGAGAAAGAGCTTTGAGGGAAATGTGGCTAGCAAAAAAGTGGTCTGCTGCCAAATTGGTGAGTTACGAAGGCCTTTGACGGGATGAATTTAACCTACGATTAAATGAGAGATTTTGAAAGTTGACCAATTTGTTTTGTGTATCGTAATTATGGTGATTTGTATTAATGGTGATTTCTTATCGCCAGAAAGTTGCCCTTTACAATCGTTTCCGCAATATCAGTTTGCCAAAAATCTTCCTACACCAATGATCGTATCGGTCGGTACAGACATTCCAGGGGTGCTTAACTTTTTTCTTTGTGTATATATTGGAAAGCACGGAATAGCTTTACGTCATTCACACCACTTTGTGACGATTTTGTGTTGATTTTTTTCAATGATCTAATGCACTAATATTTCAGTTTCTTCCTACTTATTTTGTTATCGATTTTTCATTCGTCAAGAAGACCGTATTCTTTGGAAAAGTGTTTTTTTTTTGCACGTCTTCCATAGATCAATTTGAAACATAACAATCGTTACAAAAATCGGAAACATTTCTTATTTAGCCATGTTTTTCTTCCAATTTCAAATTGAATTCGACAAGTCTAGATACAGAGAATGAACTATAACGCCTTTCCGAGAACAGAATACAGATTTCTATTTATATGTGTAAAATTACACAGCTAGTTTACATTTGTGGATTTAAGGCAATGCATTTAACGCGAATCAGGTCGTATTCCTGTAGTTTATAGCTTCAAATTTAGTTATTTGTTTTTTTCCTCAAAGTTATTCAAGACCAGGAAAAAAAGCCCCACTTAAGTTAAGTGTATAAAATAAGATAATCTGTGCTGGAGATAACTTCCGCACTCAGTTGATACCAGCGAAAAAAATCTATCTGATTCGGAGATGAGATAATATTGATCCTCGTGGTAAAACGAGTAGCACTGGAGATGAATATCAATGTGGATGGGAGGGGGGAATTAGTCGTTATTCTTCTGATTTTTGTTTCAAAAACCAATTTATAAAACAAACATGGCTTAATTACGGTGTGCAATGGCATAAAGCCAAATAAACGGCAGTATTTCATTAATTATTTTCGTTTACGAGTTTTATTGAGGCTGTTGTCATCGGAAGAATTGTATCTGTTAAAATGTTCTATTTAGCAGCTCTTGAGAAAGTAAGTTGTATTTGCCAAACTCTATTTCAAGGAAAACAAATATTCAAATTATGCTTGCAAGCTTAGTTTCGTTAAGCCCATTCAAGTCCCATCTTTCCAAGAAACCACGTACATTCTTGCCAGTGGACATCGTTTTAATACTCATCCGCATTCGAGATATTGCCAAGTCAAACGTGTTTTTTTTTTTTTGTTGAGTAGTTCATTACAAGTCTGTTCTTAAAACAATCAAGAATCGACGACTCTTTTGTATCCGTCAACTTAAAACATACATATCGTAGTTGTCTTAATAACAACTGCAATGTTATCGTTGCTTCATTTAAATAACACATGCATTTTTAATCATGCATTTGGATGATTTTTTTTATGTAAGTGGGGGACTAAATGCTTGACTGAAATGAACAAGAAATCGTGTCCGCGCTATGATTAAAATAGCAAAATGGCATTATGTGTTTGGCTCTAATCCAAAATCTGACGTTAGAAATCGAATCGGTATCGATGTGGTTAAAAGTGTATCCTGTTTGGATTGGGGCTTTAGTTTCATTATGGTTTCGTTCGGTTGTCCACAAGAATCCGATTGCAATTTAATGTTACGCCTTGGCGAGCTTAGTTGTTTAATTTCAAGCTCTTTTGAACCGGAATATCTAGCTCTTTTAGATAATCGATCGAAAACACAGGAAGAGATATTGTCATCTTAAGTCCTTACGGAGCATCCAAAACGAATGAATCTTCTAAAAGAGAACGCAAACATGAGCAGGAATTTAGAAGGAGTCTTTCGTAATCCTTTAACTGAAATCTCCTGAGTGTATTTTCTCCTCGGTTGCCGTATATGGACGAGTTACCAGCTACTCACCGAAGGTCGTTGGGAGGGGGGGGGGGGGGGGGATTCCGCCGGGCAATAAGCCAAGTTTTCTCCCCACTAAACCTGGCAACGCCGCCATATGAGTGAAATAGTCCTGGGTGAGGCGTACATGTAAAACATCAATCAATGTAACTGCAGTTGTTGTAGGTTCAGTTGTTCTCGCAGGATAGCTTTTGTGAATTTCCTCTGTATCTTCCAATTATTGATACAAAGAAAACACACGTTGATGGTTATCGATTACTTAATGGGATCTTCAGTCTGGACATCTTAGGGCTATTTGATCTTATTTCATGTCCACCCTCTGACTTCCCATATTGTAGACCTGAGGTGTTTGACTCTAATGACCTGTCCTCTCATCTGGAGACAAATTGATTGACTCCAATCTCCCCAGATTCAGGTGATGTTTTGGAAACACCTGGATAAATTACTGTCTTCTACATTATGACGATACTGTCATGCCTTGCAACGTGTGTTTGATATATTAGGAAAGCCAATTAAAACAGATTTTAATTTTTGTTACTTCTGTGTGTCGATAATTGTCAGACTTTATTATGTTTATTAAAAAAAAACTCGATGAAAAACGTAAAAAATAGGCTGAATAATTTTAATTGTCTGGCTGTTACCAAAGAGCAAAGGAAAGTAAACCGGTCAAAAAGTGAAAAAATATGTTTGGTCGAAATAATTGTTCGACAAGAATTTAAAGTCCAAATAACTTTGAAACCATTGGGGGGGGGGGGGGGTATTTTTCCCTCTTCTTCTATCTACTGACATGTAGGCTGATTGATTGATTGACTGTTTGGTGTTTTACGCCCCGCTCAAGATTATTTCACTTATATGGCGGCGTTGCCAGTTTTATTGTGGGAGCTATCTCAGTATTCTAAAATGGGTGTAACTTCTGACAATAAAGTTAATTAATATGGCAACGGACATTCGATATTTCTGTTTTTTGCGGACTTATTCTCAGATGCTTTGAGATTATCTATGTCCCAAGCACTGTTCCTAAGGTTGAATAAAGTATCTTCTATTTGTTTCCCCAATGCACTACTGGTAATTTTGGAGTAAAATAGTCCACATCAATGTGTCAAAATCTACTATGTAAGTTTGAGAGGCCTGTTTTCTCCATGTGACAAAAATGTGTTTGTTTCTTGGCATTGCTTTCTAGTAAAAGGCTTATAAAGGTTTGAGGGTATGTAAGTCTCGTGTCATTACCATCAATCCTTGGTCTTGCTATTAGTAGTTTTCCCTCGGGTATACCACTCTGAATCCAACTTTTTACTTAACACTACAAGCTTTCACACGGTAATACAATTTCAACAACATCGACTTTTCTTTTGTCAAGAAGAATTATTTTGGAAAGGTTTTTTTTCCACACATGGCTTCGATAAATCAAGTTAAAAGTTACATTGGTATATTGGTCGAATAAATTTCAATGTACATCCTCTGTGATTGTATCCACAGTCCATTCTCACGTGTTACGATAATCAAAAAAGACATTTTTAAAAGGGGTTTTAGCAATATTCGAAACCGGGTCTTATTTCTAGTATTCTGATCAAAGTAGACAGGATACTTGTGGTTGTCCCAGCATAGAGTACATGAGTGGGGGAGTGAAACATGCTCATTAACTCTTCATTCTTAATATCCAAAATCTATGGCCAAAGTGTATTAATGCGCTGGCTAACAGATTTGGAAAGTGTAACGTGTTGAAAAATGCAACTTTAGTGAATCGTCTATTTTTCCCTGATTTCTCCTTGCTTGCAACACAGCCGGTTGAATTGTTGATGCATCCCATTCAAAATACCATGGAAATGCTCTCAGTTGACTGGTATCTTTGCTGTCCTCCAATGATTGCAGGGTTCGGATATCTTCCCTTATCAAGAGTTACTTATCGGCACCCGTCAAATGTGAGCATTTGCATGATCTTTAGAAGTAAGTGCCGAACTAGAAAATCGACTGGGATGCAGACGAACACAAAACCTGCGGTGTT
The DNA here is from genome assembly GCA_963971465.1 of Lepidochitona cinerea. Classification (NCBI taxonomy): domain Eukaryota; kingdom Metazoa; phylum Mollusca; class Polyplacophora; order Chitonida; family Tonicellidae; genus Lepidochitona; species Lepidochitona cinerea. Next base: position 12,304,475 of record OZ020565.1, read on the forward strand.
GCTACAATTAAGAAAAAAATTATACACGCTATGATTTAAGATCACTAAAACGCACGTTGGCAAACAGCGATCTGACTTGGTTAACATTTAAAGCAGAATAATATAAGTTAGAAATCGAATCGGTAGGTGAAAAGTGTATACTGTTTGGATTGGGAATAAGTTTCATTATGGTTTATTTTAGCTGCCCTCAAAAAAAAATTACCCGATTGCAATTTAATGTCACGCCTTGGCGAGCTGAGTTGTTTAATGTCAAGCTCAATCGAACCGGAACACCTAGCCGTTTTAGTTAATCCATCTAAAGCATACAAAGAAATAATGCATTGTCATCTTTAGTCCATACGGAGCATCAAAAACGAATGAGAACGCTAACACGAGCAGGAATTTAGAATAACTATTCCATCATCCTTTATAAATGCTTTAACTGAAACCAGTGTACTAAGTTTTAGCTCATTGGACTTGAAATTGTCGTGGGTAAGCTGTACTTGCAGGATAGCTTTTGTGAATTTCCTCTGTATCTGCCAATTATTGATACAAAGAAAACACATTTTGATGGTTATCGATTAGTTAATGGGATCTTCAGTCTGGACATCTTAGGGCTATTTGATCTTATTTCCTGTCCACCGTCTGACATCCTGTATTATAGACCTGAGGTGTTTGACTCTAATGACCTGTCCTCTCATCTGGAGACAAATTGATTGACTTTAACGTACTATGTCTTGTATTACGGTTACCTTACCATGAAAGGCATGGGGTAAAATGGACTGATTCGTCCCAGATGCAGGGCATGACTTGGAAATACCTGGATAAATTACTATATTTTATATTATAAAGATACTGTCATGCCTGGCAACGTATTATATTGATAAAAATCAAAAAAAATGTTAATGGTTATTTCTTATGTGTGTCGATAATTGTCAGACTTAATTAATTTCAACAAAAGAATACTCGGGGAAAATATAACTTTTATAGTCTGGTTGTTATCAAAGAGCCAAGAAAAATAAACCGGTCAAAAAGTGATTAAAACATATTTGGTCGAAATAATTGTTCGACAAGAATGTAAAGTCCAAATAACTTTGAAACCATTGGGGGGGTATTTTTCCCTCTTCTTCTATCTACTGATATGTAGGCTGATTGATTGATTGACTGTTTGGTGTTTTACGCCGCGCTCAAGATTATTTCACTTATATGGCGGCGTTGCCAGTTTTATTGTGGGAGCTATCGCAGTATTCTAAAATGGCTGTAACTTTTGACAATAAAGTTAATTAATATGGCAACGGACATTCTATATATATATTTTTTTTGCGGACTTAATCTCAGATGCTTTGAGATTATCTATGTCTCAAGCAGTGTTCCCAAGGTTGAATAAAGTATCTTCCATTTATTTCCCCGATGCACTACTGGTAATTTTTGAGTAAAATATTCCACAGCAATGTTTCAAAATCTACTATGTAAGTTTGAGAGGACTGTTTTCTCCATGTGACAAAAATGTGTTTGTTTCTTGGCATTGCTTTCTAGTAAAAGGCTTATAAAGGTTTAAGAGTATGTTGGTCTCCTGCCATTACCATCAATCCTTGGTCTTGCTATTAGTAGTTTTCCCTCGGGTATACCACTCTGAATCCAGCGTATTACTTAATACTAAAAGCTTTGATACGGTAATACAGTTTCAACAACATCGACTTTTCATTTGTCAAGACGAATTCTTTGGGAAAAGGGTTTTTTTCACACATGGCTTCGATAAATCAAGTGGAAAGTTACATTGGTATATTGGTCGAATACATTTAAATGTACATCCACTGTGATTATATCCACAGTCAATTCTCACGTGTTACGATGATCAAAAAAGACATGTTGTGGAAAAGGGGTTTCAGCAATATTCGAACCGGGTCTAAGTTCCTAGTATGACATTTTTATGCATCCCAATCAATATTTAAATTCGTCACTAACACCAAAAATACCATGGAAATGCTCTCCTTTGGCTGGTATCTTTGCTGTCCTCCAGTGACTGCAGGGTTCGGATATCTTACCTTATCAAGAGTTACTTAACGGCACCAGTTAAATGTGAGCATTTGCGTGATCTTTAGAAGTAAGTGCCGAACTAGAAAATCGACTGGGATGCAGACGAAAACAAAACCCGCGATGTTGCTTCAATGTAAAAAAAATGGTGCAGGCTGTGATTTAAAATAGCATACTGGCGTGATGTATTTGGCTCTATTCGGCAAACACCGATCTGACTTTGTTAACATATAAAGCAGAATAATATACGTTAGAAATCGAATCGGTACTAATGAGGTGAAAAGTTTATACTGTTTGGATTGGGACTAAGTTTCATTATGGTTTATTTTCGTTGCCCACAAAAAAAATTACAATTTAATGTTACGCCTTGGCGAGCTTAGTTGTTTAATTCTAAGCTCAATTGAACCGGAACACCTAGGGCCGGGATTATAAAACTTTCTTGAGCACGACTCTGTGCTCAAGAGCCGTTTCTGTGCTCAACTCCAAACTCACACTTCAAAAGTCGGGAATATAAAACTTTTAAGTTCGTTTTTGTGCTCCGCTGAGTACGAAATTCTAAGCAAGCTATCGACCTTGCTCCAAGTTAGACTCAACGTAAAATAGCCCTCTAAATAAGTTTTTCTAGCCCTTTAAATAAGTTTTTCTATCGATATTTAGTGAAAAACTGTAATTTCTTAGTTTATTTACACTATTTTTGGAAGTGATAAACCCTTAGTTTTACTTATTTCCAAATGTTCGACCTGCCGATGACTTGACAAAATTGCAACAACACCAAAACAAACGTAAATTTTTACCTCCTTTCGCTGAAATTGCTTTGTTTATATACTCAGTTGAGCACGTTCTCAGAATGTTTTATAATCTCAATCTTTGATCCAAACTCCTGGGAGTATGCTCAACGACAGTTGAGCATAGAGTCTGAGTTGAGTATAGCACGTTTTTATACTCCCTATAGCTTCCCTATTCCCTACTCCCTATAGCTTCAAATTTAGTTATTTGTTTTTTTTTCTTCAAAGTTATTCAAGACCAGGAAAAAAGCCACACTTGAGTAAAGTGTATAAAATAAAATAATCTCTGTGCTGGGGGTAACTTCCGCACTCAGTTGATACCAGAGAAAAAATCTATCTGATTCGGAGATGAGATAATATTGATCCTCGTGGTAAAACGAGCAGCACTGGAGATGAATATCAATGTGGATGGAAGGGGGGATTAGTCGTTATTCTTCTGATTTTTGTTTCAAAAACAAATTTATAAAACAAACATGGCTTAATTCCGATGTATAATGGCATAAAGCCAAATAAACGGCAGTATTTCATTAATTACTTTCGTTTAAGAGTTTTATTGAGTCTGTTGTCACCGGAAGAATTGTATCTGATAAAATGATCTCTTTTGCAGCTCTTGAGAAAGTAAGTTGTATTTGGCAAACTCGTTTTAATACTCATCCGCCTTCGAGATATTGCCAAGTCAATCGTGTTGTTTTTTCTTATACTCTCTCTATTCCAAGGAAAACGAATATTCAAATTATGCTTGCAAGCTTAGTTTCGTTAAGCCCATTAAAGTCCCATTCTTTCCAAGAAACCGCGTACATTCTTGCCAGTGGACATCGTTTTAATACTCATCCGCCTTCGAGATAATGCCAAGTCAAAGGTGTTTTTATTTTATTATACTCCCTCTGGTATTTTTAAAATTTAATGAGATTGTTGAGTTGTTCGTTTCACGTCTGTTCTTAAAACAATAAAGAATCGACGACTCCTTTGCATCTGTCAAATTAAAACATACATATCGTAGTTGTCTTCATAACAACTGCAATGTTATCGTTGTTTCATTTAAATTACACATGCATTTTTAATCATGCATTTGGATGATTTTTTTATGTAAGTGGGGGACTAAATGCTCGACTGAAATGAACAAGAAATGGTGAGCGCTATGATTAAAATAGAAAAATGGCGTTTTGTGTGTGGCTCTAATCCAAAATCTGACGTTAGAAATCGAATCGGTATCGATGTGGTTAAAAGTCTATCCTGTTTGGATTGGGGCTTAGTTTCATTATGGTTTCGTTCGGTTGTCCACAAGAATCCGATTGCAATTTAATGTTACGCCTTGGCGAGCTTAGTTGTTTAATTTCAAGCTCTGTTGAACCGGAATATCTAGCTCTTTTAGATAATCGATCGAAAACACAGGAAGAGATATTGTCATCTTAAATCCTTACGGAGCATCCAAAACAAACGAATCTTCTAAAAGAGAACGCAAACATGAGCAGGAATTAAGAATAAGTATTTCGTAATCCTTTAACTGAAATTTTCTGAGCGTATTTTCCCCTCGGTTGCCGTATATGGACGAGTTACCAGCTACTCACCGAAGGTCGCGGGGGGTTTCCTCCGGCCATTAGTCCAGTTTTCTCCCCCCCACTAAACCTGACAACGCCGCCATATAAGTGAAATAGTCCTGAGTGCGACGTACATGTAAAACATCAATCAATTTAACTGAAACAGCACAGTCCATTTCTAGCTCACTGGACTTGAAAATGCAGTGTGTAAGTTGTTCTCGCAGGATAGCTTTTGTGAATTGCCTCTGTATCTTCCAATTATTGATACAAAGAAAACACACTTTGATGGTTATCGATTAGTTAATGGGATCTTCAGTCTGGACATCTTAGGGCTATTTGATCTTATTTCCTGTCCACCCTCTGACTTCCCATATTATAGACCTAGGCCCTGTCTTACAAAGCTGGCGTAGGTTACGTCGGACGTAAATAAGTGTTAAAGCTATAGGAACTTACGCCCTAGTCGCAACTCGTCCATGTTGTAGGCCTATGCGCAACTTTACGCCAGCTTCGTAAGACAGGGCCCTGAGGTGTTTGACTCTAATGACCTGTCCTCTCATCTCGAGACAAATTGATTAACTTCAACGTAGTATGTCTTTTATTACGGTTACCTGCCTACGAAAGGCATGGAGTGCAATAGGCTCATTCTTCCCAGAGTCAGAGCATGACTTGGAAATACCTGGATATATTACTATCTTTTATATTATGAAGATACTGTCATGCCTCGCAACGTGTGTTTAATATATTAGGAAAGCCAATTACAACAGCTTTTAATGTTTGTTACTTACTCACTAATCCATTACTTTAAGAAGAAATAAATATTGTTTAAAACAACCTGGTCAAAAACTGACCAAAATATATTTGGTTTATAACAATTGTTCGACAAGAATTTCTAGTCCGAAATGGAGGATTTCTTTTCACTTTTCTATTATCAACTTAGGCTGAAGCTGCAATAACGTTTAAGTAATTACTCTTCAAACAAAATTGATGCATTGGTAATATATTATTTAATTCGAAATATTCTTTTCTCTGGAGTACTTAAAGTTTACAAAAGTTTAACTAAAATATGGGATTACTTATAGGATGTAATGGGGCTATCTCAGGATTCTAAAATGGGTGTAACTTTTGACAATAAAGTTAATTAATATGGCAACGGACATTCGATATTTCTGTTTTTTGCGGAATTAATCACTTATGCTTTGAGATTATATATGTCACACGCACTGTTCCTAAGGTTGAATAAAGTATCTTCTATTTATTTCCCCGATGCACTACTGGTAATTTTGGAGTAAAATATTCCACAGCAATGTTTCAAAATCTACTGTGTAAGTTTGAGAGGCCTGTTTTCTCCATGTGACAAAAGCGGGTTTGTTTCTTGGCATTGCTTTCTAGTAAAAGGCTAATAAAGGTTTAAGGGTATGTAAGTCTCGTGTCATTACCATCAATCCTTGGTTTTGCTATTAGTAGTTTTCCCTCGGGTATACCACTCTGAATCCAGCGTTTTACTTAATACTTCAAGCTTTGATACGGTAATACAGTTTCAACAACATCAACTTTTCTTTTGTCAAGATTTCTTTGGGAAAAGGTTTCTTTTTTCAATACATGTCTTCGATAAATGGTATCACACATTTCAGTATCGTGTATATTAAAACGATGTAAGTAGAACTTTACAGGGAAATACCCGGATTGTAATCTATAGAATAAAACCTCTGCATAACGGGAATTAAATTCAACAGTTTTTATGTTAATTTTTGGGTTTGAACGAAAATAAAAACGGCCCTTTTGAGCAGATTCCCATTCACTCTGTCACAATTGCTGGAATGTCGACTTAATAAGGCTTAGGGCTTCAGATAAGGACAATTTACGTAAACAAGATATTGCGGGTTGATCGAGGGCTTGTTTAGCCAATGAGTCTGCCATTTCATTTCCAGTGATCCCACAGTGACTGGGAATCCATTAAAAAACACCGTTACTCCGTGAGAGACGGCCAGAGATTTTACGTATGACGGAGCATCTGACTTGTTTACTTGTGACAACAAATCGAGTGAAATAGGTGGTCTTTTAAGGTACCACGGTGGAAATTCAGGTACAGTGTCGGACTGAATAACGAGTGGCTCTGTGTTTAAACTACTCAAAATGCGCCTTGCACGAACAGGAAAAGGTGCCGATGACGTGTTACCGTCAAAATTGGCGTCATAAACTGAGGGATTAAGAATAGTTGATATACACCGTTATTACTTGCGGCTTTTAGCTTTAAGGAGAAATAAACAGTGCGCACGCGTCGACGTAAATACAGAGGCCATTCTCCACATATTACTTGAAGTACATTAAGAGGGATAGTTCTAAGAGCACCAGTACATAAGCGTAACGCTGAACATTGTATTGTGTCTAGTTTAGACGTAAGTGAGGGGCATGCAGAATCATACGCCTCGCTACGGGATCCAAGCGGGAGCGTATTAGGGCTCTGAAAATCATAAGCATATTTTTCAAGTCTGCCCCCCCCCCCGGCCCCCACTTCTGTTCTGAAATACACCTCATCAAGTTAAGTACTTTTTGGCATCTGGCAACTAAACAATTTATGTGCTCACGCCAGGTAAGTCGTGGATCAAGAATTACCCCAAGATATTTGAATGACCGAGACTGTCTAATGTCACAATTATCTAAATAAAGTTTGACAGGAAAATGAACATGATTTTTAGTGAATAGAACATATTCTGTCTTAGCAGATGAGAATTTAAACCCCCAAAGTCTGCTCCATTTACTTAGGTCTAATAAAACTTCTTGAAGGTGCAGTCTAGCTGCAGACAGGCTTTTACAATTAAACCATATGGCTTTATCACCTGCAAATAAAGTGCAGCCTATATAAGGTTTAAGAATAGAAGGTAAATCATTAATAGATAAATTGAATAAAGTAGTAGATAAAACACTACCTTGGGGGGTTCCATTCTCAATTGTCATTGGGTTTGACAAGTCTATCCCTATTCTAACCTGAATAATGCGATCGGATAAGAACTCTTTAATCCACCCCAACATTTTGCCTCCTATACCCATACGTTTCAGCCTACAGTAAAATTTTAGTAAAGTGTTTTTAATAAAATTGTAAAAATTTACTTCTTCGCAAAATAAAATAAAAACTCAAAGGAACTGGCATACGTGGAATTTATCCACGTTATAAAAGAACAACCCCAAAACCAACGCATTAATGAGGAAAGCAATAAACCTGATGCTAATCAGTAAAATTAAATTTGTACGTTTTAACTAGGTTAAAAGTCGACTATTTCTAAAGAAAATGGTGGATACGGTCAACCTGTTACAAACGCGATTGAAATGACAATAGATTTCTACGTCTAATAACGTTATAAAATCCCGGGTGGCCTGAAATATCCAATAAGTAACGAGAAAATACGACATTTAGAAGAGAATTATTAAAATATTTTATATCAGGTGCCAAAATATTTCAATTTTAATAACAAAGTTCAATTTTTGTCTGGTCAGGAATTGTCATTGTGGACGCAGATATATTAGCGGATATCTTAGAACAGTATATGCAGCTGCTACAAATAAATTTAAATTACCCTAAAATATTGATAAGAAAAAAGGATTTAAAGTCACAACTGCAAGTATTTTCAATCCAACACAGTTGAATATTTCCGAAAGCCTGGTTTGACAGTCGATGATTTCAGCTATGAAGGGGATGATAATATTAATGCTGATCTTTACCATGTTGTTGCAACGAGTTTTGTCACAACGTACGAGTTTTATTCCAACTCACGAGATTTGTTACAATGTTCACGAGTTTTGTCACAAAAGGTTACGAATTTTGTCACAAGAGCGCCAGCTTTTGTTACATGTCCCAAGTTTTGTTCCAACCCTGCCGAGTTTTGTTACAAAACCAATGTTACGAGTTTTGAAACAAACCGTCAACAGCTTTTGTAACAATTTTAATAGGACACGAGTTTTGACACAAAGAGTCAACAGCTTTTGTCCCAAAATGTCAGCTGTAGATAATTTTATAGTGGCTGATAGCTTTGCTCTCCGAAAACTTTCGACGGGACATTTAGTCGCCACCTTGTCCGTCCGTGAGTCCGTCCGTCATAATTTCTTGTCCTGACCATGTTCCGGTTAATATTTCGAGGATTGCTTTGAAATTTGGCTAGTATTTTGCCCTTTTTGTGGCAATGGTCACATTTTGCCGATATTGCTAGTACAAACTCATTACCAAGTAGTTGTGTTATGTCTCATTTTCCAGTGTTGTTGATATTTTAGAGTATCTCTCGTATTTTGTCAAATTTCTTGTGCGTATATATAGGATAGGGTATCCTTTTCTCGTGGGACAAATTGTTACTCAACTAATACAACACTCAGGACGTACATTGGAAAAAAAGCGAGATTTTCACCATCAGCAAATAAGTGGGATGGTTTTCTTATGGTATATATATGCTCCCTATCCGGATCGAGCATTAATGAGGGCGATCGTCACTTCAATATGAATAATCAAAACGTTCACTGTCCCGTTGGTAAAACGATATTGCAACCTCTTTTTTAAACGTACACGAGATTACGTTTATAAAACAGTGCATACGAGCTCATTTTCATTTCGGTTTTCAGTTCCGTGGTTTTGAGTTTGTTTACAGGCCTATAGGAACGTATACGTTTAGTAAAAATGTTCCACAGTAAAACATGATCCCCCCTACCCCCTTTCAATATATAACAAAAATAAGAACTGAGATTGATTTTTTTATTTTGTTCGAGCGTTTTTTTTAATCGAACAAACACAATACACCAGATATGGTTGGAAACAGTTTAATATAAACAGATAACTCATGTTTTGCGTAAAAAAACTGTCCCAAACGGACTTCCTAATTGACAGTCTGATAACTTCGGGGATTTATGTACGTGAAATACCCTCTGATAGACTGCAGGTCATTTTGAATGTGGCGATCAAAAAGGTAGCCGCGAAACGTACAATTTTCATATCCTCTTTAGGCCCCTACAGTTTCGGTACATTTCAGAAATCCTCCAATGCTTCAATTATAAAACTGATCGAGCCTGAAAGTTAACAAACAAGTCTGAAAGTTAACAAACAGAGTATTTTGGTCCCTTACATTATCACGAGGACACTTTTTAAAGTTATCAGACTGTGTCCGAGGCGTGTCAAAGCGGACCGGTATCAAGCGGAGATAGCCGAACTGTGTTCCGATTGCTTACTTGACATCAACTTTTTTGTAACTTTCAACTGATACAACTTTGATAAAATAGTCATGTAAATTGCAATGTATTTGTAACATTGTTTCCTTGCAAATAAAACAAAAAGTATTTGAAGAGATCGAATAATCTGTTCTCACACACTGATTATTTTACTAGGTCAAGTAGAAATGGAACCGTGGTATGGTTTACCTACTTATGCCGAATTACCCAAAATGAACGAGAAAAGACTGCCTTAGATTGAACTTTACCTGTTAGCCTGTACATGTTGGCCTATGACGAATTACCCAAATGAAGACGATTTTACGCAAATTAATTATTCTTCATCGTCGCGTTCCCAAGGCTTTGCAGGGAAATTCCATCGTTCCCCTTTTCCGTAGCCAGGCAGTTCTTAGTAACCGTTTAATCACATAATTTTAACCAGAAACATATATTGAGTGGAATTAGAAGCCGCTTTGTGGTTTATCGGGCAACTTTTTTTTAATTTATTTGGCTTGGCTTTATTTAGAAATCCAGCATACTAATACCGGCAAACAAGGTCGGCCTACACATCGCGGCTTCGAGTTCAATTCATGGGAAGGTTTTTTTCGTTGTTATGGTGAAAAGTTCGTCTTCATGTTGGTAATTAGACATTTTTTTGTCTAATCTTTCAATGGCATTTAGAAGTTGAAAAGTTACAATAAGGTGAAGAATTACTTATGGATAACAACTTCTTGATGTTGTTATCCATAAGTAATTCTTCACCTTATTTTTTTGTCTACATTGGGTTCCAGGTAATTCACATAGCCGAAAAACAATAAAACACATCGCCACTTCGAACTTTCCAGTGTCACCAGGAATAGGCCAAGGTTATATACTCTCCCAAAAAAGAAACGCAACATCCAATTTTTCCATTTTTTTTCCCCAAAAATGTGCGTGATTGACACATGACAACAGGATCATGTTATAATTTAAATATCCGATAATTGAATTTAAGCCCCTGATAGTGGCTGTTGATCACACGTGACTTTCGGGTCAGCCTTTGTATAACGCTACACGAGGAAGGCGTAGGGAAAAACGTAGGGCAGTTGCACGTGCGAATCACGTCTTATCTTTATGCGGGTTTAATGGGTATAAAAGACACACAACCTTTCAATTGAATTCAGTCGTTAAATTGTTTCACGAAGTTGCTACAATATGCCAAGACTAGACGCAGCTACCCGGAACGTCGTCATTGGTCGTCTCCTGGCCGGCGAATCACAGAATGCAGTCGCTAGACTTTATAATGTTCACCGGAGCACGATTTCCAGACTGTTGCAACGGCACCAGCAATCCGGTTCAACAGCTGATCGTCAACGTTCTGGCCGACCTAGGATCACATCAGCAGCCTAAGATCGCTACATCCGGTTACTTCACCTGCGAAACCGGACCAAAACAGCCACAGAAACAGCATCAAATATCCCAGGTCTCCGTCGAATATCGGCACAGACAGTCAGAAACCGTCTCCGTCAAAACGGCTTACGCGCCAGACGTCCTTACTTTGGCGTAGTACTGAGACGTCAGCATCGACTTGCAAGGGTCCGATGGTGCAACAGGTTAAGGGACTGAAATCTGCGAAACTGGAGGCGAGTCTGGTTCAGCGATGAATCAAGATTTCAGCTGCAGAGAAGAGATGGTCGTACACGAGTTTACAGATGCCGGAATGAGAGGTTCGCAAGGAACTGAGTCCTTGAGGTCGACAATTTCGGCGGAGGAAGTGTGATGGTGTGGGGTGCCATATCCTGTGCCCGAAAAACTCAACTGGTGCACATTCCCGGCAACCTTAACGCCGTTCGATACACAGATGAGATTTTGACACCACATATGCTGCCCGTAATGGACCTCCGTAGATAAATTTTTCAGCACGACAACGCTCGGCCGCACACAACTCGTGCTACTGATGAATTTCTAGCCAACCAGAACGTAACAGTGCTCCCCTGGCCGTCCAAATCACCAGATTTGAACCCAATAGAACATTTGTGGGATGATCTGGATAGACGCGTGCGCAGTCGTCATCCAGCGCTGCAAACTCTGCAAGAACTGCAGCAGGCTCTTGAGCAAGAATGGAGAAGAATTCCGCAAAACCGTATTCGTCGATTGATTGTGTCTATGCCGAGACGGGTCCGTGCTGTGTTACAGGTTAATGGTGGGCACAACAGATATTGACGTTGCAGGGACGTCATCTGAGCGCTATGAACTTGAATGTGATAAATTTTTACATGTGAATGAACTTTAAAGTCTGAACAGCCAGCCTGCCAAATTTCAGTGTAATTTGATGCTTTTTCTGTATTAAAAATGATGTTGAAAATTCATATTTTGAAGAATAAAAATTGGATGTTGCGTTTCTATTTTGGGAGAGTATATATAACTGATAGGTCGATCATATGAAAATCAATAATCAGCATTTGATTTTTTTCATTCTGTTGATTTAACTACATTTCCAAAATAAATTATGGTAATCCAATTTACTCCCAACTCCATCTACTTTTTAAAAAAGGTAATAAACATCAGCCAACATTTGTTACAAATCCTGTCGACTGTTTGTATCAAAACTCGTGACATGTAAAATTTGGTACAAAAGCCGTCGACTGTTTGTATCAAAACACGTGACGTGTTTAGAACAAAACTGGTCAAGATTGGAACAAAACTCGTGAGTTGTGACAAAACTCGTCGACCTTGTGACAAAACTCGTGAGTTGGAATAAAACTCGTACGTTGTGACAAAACTCGTTGCAACACATGTACGGTGAGTAATTGAACAAAATTTTAAATTTTATATTGGTTGACTGGTAGTTCGATATTAGGCGTTTAAATTGTTCCTATCATTTACTGGTGTTAGTACTTTGATCAAAGAAGACAATCCAATAAGGAACTTTTTTTCAGTAGGATTCGAACCTGTTATTGCTTGGTGGACGGCTTCTAGGATAGACTGTACAAGTTCTAACGAGCGAGTCATGCATGATTGATTGAGTATGGCAACTATCGCCAGCACTAAATGCCCGTTACCCTGCCCATTCAGCTGACCGGCTTCCCAGAGTATGGCACCTATCCCCCGCACTAAAGCCTGTCACCCTGCCCATTCAGTTATAAACAGGACTCCATTGAAAAACTTACTTCACTTTTAAGCAACATTTCCTTGCACCATAGATTGTGGATGAAAAGTTCGTGATTTGCCTGAATTTCATCAGATGGGCCCGTGTGGGTTGGTTGCCAGGGCAAAGTTTTACGAGAAATAAAACCCCAGTTTCTTTCTCTTTGAAACATAGCAAAACACCATATAACAAACCAGCCGGACATACCATAAATTACTTCATTCATTCTAAAATATTTAATTGATGTATCCTTGCAGTTACATCTTATGGTGATGATGATATAGAACGTTTCTGTAATGGTCAAGCAATATGCAGAAAAAGTACTGTCAAAAGGGAGTATCCGGACTCTGCTGTGAAAACTGCTTTTGCGAACGATATGAACAAGAAACTTAACGGTAAACTTACTAATTCAATAGCTAATTCCTGTTGCGTTTTAATAAGGTACATGAAGAAACAATGATTAAAGTTTCTTGAGGGTTTTTTTTTTTATGTATTAGTAGACAACAGACACCAAAGCACCGGAAAAAATCCGAACCTTTGTCAGAATTTAAATGATGGCTTATTTGTTTTTAATACTCCCATTACTAGTTCCAACATAAAACATAAATCAGTCAAAGATCCTGATTGATTTTTGTTTTACATCGCATTCAAGATTACTTCACTTTTATGGCGACACTGCCAGGTTTAGTGTGAATCTCTGACATTGGGGAAGTACCTCCAAATCAAGGAGCGAGTGAAACATTCACTCGAAAATTGTTTTAGTTGAAAACTATCACTCTAAATGAGCCATCAATACAGTAAAGTGACAGTCTTTGGCAACATCCTCCCATAGATGCGTCATGGATAGAAATCTAACTCAGTCCACAAAACATGGAGTAATTTCTAAGTGTAATGTGACTTGATCGTCCTGTAAACTACTCTTTGAACGTTGATAATTATCTCTATCTGACAATCAAAGCAGAAGATACCTTTAATATTGATTTTCTTTATAATGTATTTAGCTGAAGAAAGGGATCACACGAGTAAGGATAAATGATAAAGTTGAAGAAGAGCGAGTCAACAAAGAAGCCCGAAAGATTTTGAAAACCGAAGACAAAACGTAAAAACAATCACTATATTGTCTCTAAAATTGATAAATCATGGCAATAAAATAATCTAAACACATGTATTACCTTCAGGTGTAACTTCAATGTCTCTGATAATTAGCTACACCATGCAAAAAATCAAAACCTGGGCCAGCAAATTATAATATTTAACTTTGTAAAGCTTGTCACATTTACTATCCTGTGCCGTTTTAATACTGTAAGCCTTGTCATAGTTACTTCTCTATGCCTTGTGTGACAGTATGAACATTGTCACAGTTACTGCTCTGTGCCCTTTGTAACATTGTAAGCCTTGTCACAGTTACTGCTCTGTGCCCTTTGTAACATTGTAAGCCTTGTCACAGTTACTGCTTTGTGCCCGGTGTAAAATTGTAAGGCTTGTCACAGTTACTGACCTGTCCCATGTGTAACATTATGAGCCTTGTCACAGTTAAAGCTCTGTGCCCTGTGTAAATGTATGAGGCTTGTCACTGTTACTGTCTGTGCCATATGTAACATTGTATGGCTTGTCACAGTTACTGCTCTGTGCCCTTTAAAACATTGTAAGCCTTGTCACAGTTACTGCTCTGTGCCCTTTGTAACATTGTAAGCCTTGCCACAGTTACTGCTTTGTGCCCGGTGTAAAATTGTAAGGCTTATCACAGTTACTGACCTGTGCCATGTGTAACATTATGAGCCTTGTCACAGTTAATGTCCTGTGCCCTGTGTAAATGTATGAGGCTTGTCACTGTTAATGTCTGTGCCATATGTAACATTGTATGGCTTATCACAATAACTGCTCTGTGCCCGGTGTAACATCGTAAAGCTGGCCACAATTACTGCTCTGTGCTTAGTGTAACACTGTACGGCTGGACACAGTTACTGCTTTGTGCCTTGTGTACATTATGAGGGTTGCCCCAGTTACTCCTCTGTGTCCTGTGTAACATTGTAAGGCTGGCCACAACTACTGCCCTGTGCCTTGTGTCACATTGTAAGGCGTGTCAGAGATACTGCTCTGTGCCTTGTGAAACATTGTGAGGCTTGTCTCAGTTACTGCCCTGTGCCTTGTGTAACATTATGAGGCTTTCACAGTTACTGCTCTGTGTCCTGTGTAAGTGAGGCTGGTCGCGTTTACTGCTGTGTGTTCGGTGTAACATAGCGAGGCTTGTCACAGTTAGTGATCTGTGTCGTGTGAAACATCATGAGGCCCGCTTACATTTACTGCACTGTGTTTGGTGTAACATTGTAAGACTGGTCAGTTACTCCTCTGTGCTTTGTGTACATTATCAGGGTTGTCAGACTTACTGTTATGTGCCTTGTGTAGCATTGTGAAGCTTGTCACAGTTGACGCCCTGTGTCATGAGTAACATTATAACGCCTGTCATAGTTACTGCTCTGTGTCATGAGTAACGTTGTAACGCATGTCACAGTTACTGTTATGTGCCTTGTGTAACATTGTGAAGCTTGTCACAGTTGACGCCCTGTCTCATGAGTAACATTATAACGCCTGTCACAGTTACTGTTATGTGCCTTGTGTAACATTGTAATGCTTGTCACAGTTACAGCGCTGTGTTCGGTGTAACATTGTAAGACTGGTCACAGTTACTCCCCTGTGCCCTGTGTATATTATCCGGGTTGTCAGACTTGTAAACGTTTATTTTTCCCTTAGTTCTCCCATGGGAAAAACATGAGTGTAAGTTTTTACCGTTGGTGTATTAAGGGCCTGTTTGACAGTTTGACAGAAAAAAAATATTTAAATATTTACATTATTATCATTATTATTAAAGTTTATCTCCTCTTATCGACAAGGTTGGAAGGGAATAAGAACATATAGCTGAAAAAAGGTAGCTGTTTCTCTACACACTTGGTAATGTTGAAGCTATACACATATGTTGCCCGACGGTTAGCCATTGCATTGGGCTTACGTCCGGGGTAAATGTTTTGAGAAACAGCCCTCAGGGGTCTTAAATTCAACCTGTTCACTAAACGTTTTACAAACTTATTAAATTACTTTCACATTGGAGCCTAGCTGGTAGACCAGAACAAAATCACAACAAAGAAGTCAGACAACACAACTGTTTATAGCACAAACCTTAAAAATACATTCTCACACAAGGCAATTTGGTCGATAAAAGTAAAGATGGGTCAGATTTCCCTAATAAGATTGGCCACATCCATAAACGTAAATCCTTACTGACAGAAATTCAGACGGTACATTTAGACAAATTGTTCCTACTTTTAACGCACTCGCGGCTGAATACTAAATAAGTCACATTTTGTTAATAGTTTGTGGAAACAACCCAGAGACTTTAACTGAGGAAATTGCTTTGTACTTGCTTCTTTCTTGTCTTTGATCTCAATCAGATGGTTTGTTTTTGTGTGTAAACTGCTGTATAATTTATATTGATTGGTGGGTTGTTATAGCTTATTGACGCCCCTGATGGTCTAGTTGTGCAACACGTATTTTGTTTGCTCATTTGCATAATAAAATGGCCGCTAGGTGATCATTTTGTTTTTCTTTTTTTATCACTTTTCTCTCTTGTGATCGCGATTCCAAAAGAACTGCTAGTTGGATCTTCTTTAAATTGCACAGGCACGTTTCTCCTATGGTCTAGTTGTGATACATTTATTTCTTTCGCTTATTTGTATATCTTTGTATATTTGTATATCTTCTTTTTATCATTTTTCTCCTAAAGTAATGAGAGGATCTTCGTAAAATTGTGTACGCAGGTTAACCCTATCCCCGTTGCGTACTATGTGCCTTTTTCTCATTTGCATATTAAAATTTCCGATAGGCGACCATTTTGTTTTTCTTCTGTTTGTCAGTTTTCTTCTAAAGTAATAAAAGGTTACGATTTTCGTAAAAAAAATTACGCATGTTAGCCCTATGGTCTCGTTGCGCACTATGCACTTTTTTGCTCATATGCATATTCAAAATGGCGGTCACTGACCATTTTGTTTTTTATCACTGTTCTAAAGTAATGAAAGGATCTTCGTAAAAGTGTGTACGCAGGTTAACCCTATGGTCTTGTTGCGCACTATGTGATTTCTGTGGGTTTTACCTACATAGTTTGTGATCGCGGTATTAAGAAAACTCCCAGGCGGATCTTGATGATTTATTTTTTATTTTTTGTGTTGTTTTATCTTATGGTCAAGTTATGCAACATGTATTTTTTCGTCGTTGTTTTCATTTAACCAATTCGGTACCGCTGTCGCCATATGGCATTAGAGTGCTAGCCTGCTTCATTACCGAAGATATCGTATGGTGACAGCAGAAAAGTCGGCTAAAACCACACTGACGCCCTGAGATATTTAAATATCCATGATTAAAAATTGCTAAAATCAGGTGGTGAAATTAGTTTGCGAGAGCGAATTCCCGCTGTCAATTGCATGGCCCCTACAAATGCAGTTTAATAGGCTTCTCATGCATGACCCAGTTAAAGGCAAATCAGTTCTTTTGACACCGAGGACGTTATTTGGAGTTCCTGAGTCTAGAGTAGTGAAAAAGACATTTATCTGAGCTTTATTAAACCTCAGAGGGATATTGCAATCCTCGAATCATTTTAAAACGTTTAAAAATCGACTCCTTTCAGGTTTCCAAGGGCGACTAAAAGAAATAGTTTATCTATGCGTGTTGCCGGCCGCCACGGCCTGTTCGAAGTCGGTAAAATGTCCTTCTAGAATTTGGATTTTAAACACCTAAATTCTTTTAAAAAAAGTAACAATAATAATTATTTATGAAGGAGAGTGTTCCCTAAGACAGTTAAGTAGGTCTATATTGTCTTTTTCCGAACTTGAAAGCAGGGAATATTTCAAAATGAAACGAAATACATGGCAACTTAGAATCACTATTTTACAGCAACTGACTTCGCAACTGTAAATGTTATGTACCAATAAAGTAAACTTAAATGTTTTTATTTAATCCTATATTTATCAAATCGTGCATTCAGATATTTTTATCAGAGTTCACAAATTTCTGAACGAATCGGGACTTTTTTGCTATTAATTTTTAAACTGACTTTCGTCATGTTTACATTTTTACTCATCAGACGAGTGATACGTCGCCCATTCTTCACTTTTGAGGAGCTATATTACATCATCTTTTGATTTGAATTTTGATTTGTAAACAAACACTAAATGCATCTTAGGAACATGTGCACAATCGTTTTGGATTTTATAAATGGTAATGGTGTACAAGACTCAAAAAGCGATATCACTGACTGGACTATGTGCGAGGTTTCACCTTTTTTAGGCATTGTCTGCTGTCTGAATGACGGGCCACCGCGCACGTGTCGTGGCCTGGACAGAGCTGCGGTACCGAATGAGTTAAAATAGTCGCATAGCGACCATTTGGTTTGTCTTCTTTTTATCACTTTTCTCTCTTGTGATCGCGATTCCAATAGAACTTCTGGTCTGATCTTTATTACATTTCACAGACAGGTTACCATTATGGTCTATCAAAATGGCCGCTAAGCGACAGTTTACTAGTTACCGGTAATAGGGAAACTTGCAGCAGAGAAAGAAGTTCTCAGTAAATTCATTTCATTTCTATATAGGCATATAGGATATGTTTAATTCAATGGCCATATAATCGCGGTTAGATGATCTTAAATAACCTGCCCAGTGTGAGCCGACAATGCTTCTTGTTATTGTGTAAAAGTTATAATTCGTTTTGACGTATGATATTGCACAATTGTGCATTGCTTTATGAAAACGAATGCTTTATGAAAGAGGCTACATGTAGGTAGATGCGGTCACGCTTGTGTCGATTTTAATGTTGGAAAAATGTATTTCGAAGGAAGATGTACACTATCAGGAGTTATATCAAAGCACCTTTCATTTCAATCTTAGTAAATTGAAATCGAACATCCTCTTCAGTTATATTATTTGTCGTTATATGATCTTACTTTCTCAAATCCATTTTGGCATTCAGCGATGTCGTTTTCAAACTCTTGACCAATCATTTAGGATTTGGAGGTTTGGAGTTTTCAGATTACAGCCACTTTCTACCAAAGAAACTTTGTTCTTGTCCGGCCAGCCACCAACTGAAGAAATAAATTTTCCATATAAAGTGTGCGATCTGTTTACAAGCAGCCTCGCTTTCTGATAGTGTTCTATGGTGGTCAATAAGATCAGTTCACTGATATCTTGTTTTTTACCACCATGCATTAAATTGCCGTTATTATTATTATCTAAACCAACGACCGTTTCAATGATAATTAAGACAGATATAAACTTTCTTTGGATAAAGCCTGTTGTAATTTTAGTGGATTGCATAAGAACTCCACAAAGGGGGATAACTCATTGTAAATATTGTAAAAGAGTCAAATGCACTAGCGTTCGATTTTGAGCGTCATATCAATTAAGTGAACCCTTCGCTATTTAATCATAAAATAAAATGTACTCAACTAGAACTATGGTGGTGTTAAGTGTGGCTTTGAGACAACCTTAAGAATTCAAGGCCAAGGTGGTTTCACAAAAAAGCATTATGCCTAAAGGTATTCCTTAGGGGGATTTTGGCTTAAGGAGGCTTCGTAAGAGTGGACTCACAAAGCGTCGGATGTTTGGTAACTGTCATGGCGTTGCTATGAATGTTGAGAAAAAATACATCTCAGCCGTTTTATGAAAAGGCTCTTGTTACATAAATCCTGTTAAGTGGAAATTGCTGGTATATTCTGGCCCTAGAATATAAAACAAAAAGTGGAAAATCTTCATAACTCAACACATTTGTTTATTTGATAAATTCAAGATTTGTTTGAGATACTCAATGCAACTTATAAAAATTAAAGTTTAACAAGTCTTTGACAAAATTGAATCCCAAATGCATGGGGACAAATGGTTTCATCTTGTCTTGAACAATCCGATTATATCCTGAGAAAATACGCGAGCGAAAACGATGGTAAGCCTATATTTTCTTCGTCACTATTTTGTGTTAGTTCCATTACGACTTCAAGGCAGATTCATATCGGTGTTATGCAGCAAATAACACCATTTTTTTTAATTTCACATTCTGGTAAAAACAATGAAATTGTTTACTGTATAAAATGGAAATTTATCGATTTTCAACGACCTGCATCTGTAAGCTGCAATTATATTCCACGAGCTCAAGACATAATGACTGTAGATCAATCGACAGATAAATGATATATTTTACTAAATATTGTGAAATCGAGTAGATCATCAAAGTGGGAATTGCCTCAAACAAAGTCAAAATATCTTACTTTATGTTTTGTTCTACAGCGGCTATCAACAGAGGAATTTCCAAATCTTCTTGTATTTTACAATTTGGTATATTAGAATTGGGAAAATCAAGACAACAATATAATAAAATCCCAAATGCTTTCTAACAATTTGATGATTTGTCAAAATGCTGACCTTAAACGACCATCGTAAATGCTTTAATAAGAATAAATTTAGTTCGGTCGGAGAAATCTGCATTATATATTTTTTGTGTTCACTCCCCAGGCAGATACTTTTCAAGACTAAGACATAAAACATTGTTTTCGTCAACGACTATTAGAAACTGCATCTAGTGTTACGAAAGATCTGAGGGTTTTCTTTCAAATAAAATATTTCGTCCTTCAGGCAGAAGCGATCTTGTTACTTTCATGAGTTGATATAAGTCTATCAAAGCTTTGTGGTATTATCTGATAGCATGTTCAATCTTTCCAGGCTGATTGTGTGTTTTTTATTATTTAGTTGCAATTGCCCGCAATTTCTTCTTAATCGAAAGAACCAAGTGTTGTTCTAAAGATGCAACAATTCTTGCAACAAGGCGATATTGATAAAATAAATCAATCAATCGATCTATGGATAGCAGGATAACTATGTGTGAATAATATTTAGTAACCACCAACAAACACTACCTTGCCATATTTTGATCACCGGCTTTCCTTTTTCACGCTTGTCTGTTCTCATAACATGTTAATCTGGCAGACTTCCTATATAATCCTCTTAAGATTAATTTGTCGACACGAACTACATCAGTCAAGTGTGATATCTTTTGATGAAACAAGAGATGGTGCCGAATGCTTTTACGATGGCTTTATTCGTAGATTTTCAATTATTACGAGATAATACTAAATTGACATATACAATAAAATAAATCAATGCCATTTGTGTTCGGGTATGTTTTAGCATCAGTTAGTTATTTAATGTTACAAAATATCATTAGGGTAAACTTTGCTTGTAGCATGAAAGCGTCTAATTCGCAAACTGGGTCTATAAAAAAAAATTTGCTGACAAAAAAGATAAACAAACAAACAAAGCAGTCGCCATTTGTTTGATTGGTTTCTTTTAGGAGGACGAGATTTACATATATATATATAGGGTTGGAGGTTCTTTTGGAAAAGATTCCAATATCATCCCATACATTTTGTGAAGCAGTCAATATAGATCCGGGAAAAGTACGCCCAAATGTTCTTTACCAAACGCTTACGTCAGAGCAATCAGCTTTATACTTTGGAATTAAACTCTCCCATACATAAATTACCGACTATAATTAAAATACAAAGAAGCGAGATAATAGTCAAGAACGCCAATAAAAGGTTGGTTTACCTTGGATATTTGAATCACGAAACAACATCACTCTGGATTTAATCCATAATAAGAGGATTATTTTTTACAAATTACCATAAAAAGTATCTAATATCGTTATGGCCACATACCATCTGTTTGTTTAAAAGTAGCTTCCATTCCAATGAGGAATAACTGAACATCAGCACGAAGTAACGAACTAAACTAACTGGGTTGTGATAACTTAATTACATGTACCTAACATTAGTATTACCAACACATCTCTAACAGTTTCTGTATACCTTGTTAATAATTCTGTATAACCAGACCTTATGACATTACCATTATACTAATAATAGTACAATTTCCCTTTGAACCAAAAACTTATTCTTACAGAGAATCTATATAACAAATTAGAGTAAGATAGAGCAAGTTTCTTAAGAGTGAACTAATTAACATAAGCTAAACGGTTTGTGGCTACTTTTTGTTTAGCCTTTATACAAAAAAAAACATTGTACATATCGCTCAAAGTTTCCCTAAAAATAGTGAATGGGTTATTTGTGGAAGAAATTTTGGATGCTATTAGAAGGTAATGTAGAAAATGCGACAATTACCCCGAAAGAATTGAGTGTGAAGTTGAACACGAAAACGAAATACTGTTACTTAGTGTGAATACCTCATTTGCCAATGGAACATTTTTGGCAGAATTCTATGCTTAAGGAATAATACCTGGTGAATGGTACATGTGTATGTTGTTTTTTGTGTCCAGTTACGACAAATGGGATTGCTTTAGAATATTTGTCAAGATAAGTAGGCCTATTTAGTTGATATTTTCATAAAACTATAGAAATATAACGGTAAGCTTAATTCGTTATCTCTAATTCAATATCAGATTGCAGATTGCGGATTAAACTTTGCGTTCAGCATCACTCGGAGATATGTGCAAAGGCTGCAGATTTGTTTATAAACACATTAGATAAAACATAAACGACCCACAAAACATTTTTTGTCAAAAGTCACCATTAGTTTGATTGGTTCCTTTTAGGGAAATGAGTTGTTATCAAAATTCCACCGGGATCATTGAGTTCAATCATTTTGGTAAAAACTATAATCTCTAAGATTTTACCAAGCTGCTCGTACCGTAAAATCAGTATTGACCTTTATGTATGGCTCTCTTACAGATGGTCAGAGACGAAGCTCCGTTTGCTCATTATTAATGGAAGTAAATAAACACAAAACAACTAGATTGTGTGATTAAGGTCATTTAAATAATTAAATGACAATTTACTAAACTTAGTGAATCATAAATACAAAAATGGAGACATGACCCGATAGAAGTGAGAAAGGGGTAAACCATGTCTCCAAACTAATTACACTACTTTTAAGATTTTGACAGAAGTTATTTTACTGAGCAAAGGTGGGGAATGAAATAAAACAGGCCAAATACAGATCTAGATTTATTAACTGAAAACAGAGTAAGGGAGGGGAAGGGTGGGATCTTCGAGGTAAAATTCTCTCTTCCAGATCTGTATAAGTTGAGAGGTAATGGCTGCAGCTTCTGTCTTCCTCGTGGTTAGCTGGATACCATGACAACACCCGCTGGGTTACATCATTGGTTCATTACAACAATAACAAAAGGGGAGGTAACTCGCATACATAAACATCTTTTCTTTGCAAAGGTTGTTTTATGTATGGCTCTCTTACAGATGGTCAGAGACGAAGCTCCGTTTGCTCATTTTTAATGGAAGTAAATAAACACAAAACAACTAGATTGTGTGATTAAGGTCATTTAAATAATTAAATGACAATTTACTAAACTTAGTGAATCAGAAATACAAAAATGGAGACATGACCCGATAGAAGTGAGAAAGGGGTAAACCATGTCTCCAAACTAATTACACTACTTTTAAGATTTTGACAGAAGTTATTTTACTGAGCAAAGGTGGGGAATGAAATAAAACAGGCCACAGATAACAGTTAGACTGTTATCACCCCACACAAGTCTCTGACCAAATTATTTGAGCTGTGATCCCCAAAGCATTAAGAAACAATATAATAAAAATAGAGAACTCACCTAGGAAGTATGGAAGGCCAGCAAATACTGACACCCTCATCAAACAACACTGGATGTTTTTTAAAACATGACGGTCAGCAGAAACTGTCACCATCCATTGCTTAGTAAATGTAAGTGTGATTAACATTAACTATTGTGAACTTCAACTGTGAAACTATTCAACTAGTTAGAAAAATAAGGCCAGCAAAAACTGACACCTTGGCTATGTAGAGTCAATAGGTAATGCTGCAAGGCCAGCAAAAACTGACACCTTGACTATGTACAGACAATAGGTAATACTGGAAGGCCAGCAAAAACTGACACCTTCCATGAATATGTTTGACAGCTCAAGTTATCATGATGGCAGTAACAATACTCTTTGACATTCAATGTGTGTATATCATATGATGAGGTGATCTCATGCCATGATATTAAGAAGGCCAGCAAAAACTGACACCTTTCAATTAGATCTTCAAAACTTATGGTGAGAAACTGCCACCTTTCTTGGAAGGCCAGCAAAAAACTGACACATTTAAGGTGCTTTAAGCATGCGAAAAATTGTTAATACGTATGTATTTTTTAAAAGCATCAGAGTTCCATCTCCCCCATTTTTTGACAACAGATTCAGGAGTACCTGATGCAATCGATGAAGTAGCAGCCCCAATTCGAAGGCTGTGAGAAGTGTAGCGTTTTTTGTCAAGGCCTACAAATGCAACAACCTCGACTAAAGTTTTGCAAAACCAATTGTATGAAACTGGGTTGTGATCACTCATCTGAAATAGTGCGCCAGTGGTATGACCAGATAGTTTCAAAAACTGGTACAGGGCTCTTACAGGGCAAATCAAAGGATCTGACTTTATAGGAATGTTAATGCGCATGGGCTCAAGTGAACTGTACTTAAAATGTGTCAATGTCAAAGTTATCCCATGTAAACTATTTTCAGTGTTGTGAAATTCTACATCCCCTACCTGTAGCACTTTGTGGTGGGTATTTGTTGATGAAACTGTTACTTCACCAATCCGCAAAAAAGCATGAAAAGCAAGAAGAAGTAGAGATTTGAACATACATCTTAAGTAATAGTGTGGAATAGTATAAATGAGGGATGTTACCAGCTTTCTAAGAATAGGAAGAGTAATTGGTAACCTTGAATCTTGTGCTGGTCTTGTATTTTGTACTCCCTTGAGAATCTTTTTAAGAAAGAAATTGTCTGTTGGATCTGCCATGCCATCAATTTTATGAAGGAAACTGATTGCAGAAACATGTGAATAGATTGTTGCAGAACTGTAATTGCATAGAAATAGATGTGCTACATATTTAATGAGGATTTGAGGACAGGTTGGATAAGGGGTGCCAGGTTGTTTTGTTTGTTTATGAAATGCCATGAACTGATGCAACATTCTACGATAGGATTCTTTTGTGCTTTGAGATAATGCTGCATTAAGTAGTTGGTTAGTTACAGTTTGTAGCTCTCCGGTGGAATATCCACGGGCAGTTCGTTTAACCAGGGTGCTATCTTCCGAGCTTCCTGAACAACTGAACAACAGAAATTGAGATAACCAATGAGTGACTGTAATTCACATAAGGTGACCTTTTTTCTGAAACGATATAAGGTCAGCATTTCTCTTGCTTTATCCAGTTTATCTTGAGGAAATCTAGCTATCATTTTGTTGGAGTCAATCTCAATACCATATATTTGTATAACAGATTTTGATATAATGGTTTTGGAATGTTTTATCGGTATATTCAAATTTTCACAGAGATGAACAAAATTGTGTAGATCCTGACTAGATTTGAGTGAGTTGGCAGGACCCACAAAGAAAAAATCATCAAGGAGATGGGACATTCCGAAAACATGAAAATGAGAGGTCATAATCCATTGTAATGCACAACTTAGAGATTCAAAAATTTGACATGATGGAGATGCTCCCATGGGGAGACAGCGATCATAATAGAAACAGCCCTCCCAAGTGAACCCCAAATATTTATAGTCATCTGGATGTATTGGAATTAAACGAAATGCATCTTCAATATTAGTCTTAGACATAAGGCAATTTTGTCCAGCTGATTGAACAAGATTGATAACATTTTCAATATTATCATAGCTTACTTGGCTAAGATGTTTTGGTACATGGGCATTGGCAGACAGATTACATGGATAAGAAAGATCATGTATCAATCTAAATTTGCCCGGTTCTTTCTTGGGGATAACACCTAATGGGGAACAAACCATATACTCTAATGGCTTTGAATTAAAGGGTCCCGAAATTCTGCCCATTTTTAATTCATGCGATAGCTTGTCATTCACAATAGATTTTTTAGTAAGTGCAGACCTATGATTAGATGGAATAAACTCTGGAGGTTTTCCCTGAACTCCCAATTTAAAACCAAATGTGAAACCATCAGAAATATATTTTGTTAGACATGTATCATATCCTTTCAATAGACTAGACAGGTTAGTGACACGAATAGGTGTGGGTAAGTTACTTAAAGTTGTCGTCTTTTTCTGGACATTGTGACAAGGGATGTTTCTTTTTACATTTTGGACACAGGTGGGTGAAAGTACAGTGTTGTTTTGTGCATTGTCCCCACTTGAGAAATTTCCAACAGTAGCTGGTTGGATAGGCATGTTTTGGTGAGTTGCGAAAACTATACTTGTTTGTAGCAACCTGTAGTTTGTTGCTGTTATAAGGTTTTGTTGACCCTAATGTATTTCTAAGAGAGCATAGCCTCCATAACTCTTCATGTACCTTTGACCAGTCTAATGGTTCAATGGTGCGAAGCTTTCTGAAATTCTCATCATAAAACAATGCAGCATTAATACCAAACTGGCTGTTTATAAGACGGATTGTATTGCCATATTTGATAAGACCTTGTGCATGCTGTGGCTTCTTTGTTATATATATATTGAAACAAAGATATCAAAGGCATGTGTCCATTGAGCAATGTGATTCAAAGATTGCTTGGAGGCTTGTGATGACCAAGTCACATTTTTTCCATCCGAGCCCAATTGAATACATTGTTTTTCATCTTTAGGATAAAGAAGCTGGTGAAAATCAACATACTCATCAGAAAAAATTGCACCCCTAGTCTTCATATTGATGTTATATCCTAAGGGTAGGGTTGAGGAAATGAGCCTTAATGAAGGGGACTCATTATGACTATCAAAGTTGTTATGTGTGGAGGAATGAGATGGACTTGTTGTCTTACCCAAAAGTTGTTCTGATGGAAGAGTACCTGAACGTTGTTCAGCTGTGGAAGTTCCAGGTAACTCTGGGGCAGAGTTTGTACCTGGTGTTTCAATCTGCTTGGTGTCCATGGAGCAGGGTATTAAAGGAAAAGGCGAAGAAGTAGATAGGGCCGACCGGGCATCTAATGCTCGTAAAACTTCTTGAACGATGGCAACCGTTGATGGACCGGTTGTCTGCGGAGGTGCATCCGATCTCCCAGTAACGGCTTTGATGTGCTTGCGTTTCACTGACACCCCCTTCGCTGCTTTGATTGGACCACTTGCCAGGGATGCACGCCTCTTAGGTCTCATCTTGAATAGCTTTGAACACACAAATAAACAATTGTTAATACAATGTGTCTCAACAAATGTATGATGTTCAGAATGTAAAAATGTATGAGAAAATAAAAGCGCTGAAAATGTTTGCAAAGAGTCGTCTCATCAAAGATTCATGTCTACAAAAGAAATGTGATTAGATTAGGATAGTGTATATTCCATACAAATGTATGCTCAAATATAACCTAACTGAGATTAGATATGTAGAATGTAGTAAATGAACAATGAGGAACATGTGTTTGACAACACAAAATGGGAGTAACATGTACTCTACACAAATTTTTGAAAACCAGAAGAGCAACTAGTACTCCACACAGATTTTTGAAAGTCAAGGGAGAAGAAATTACTCCACACAAATGCTGTTCTTGAAAACCAAGGGAGCAGCTAGTACTCCACACAAATGTTGTTTTAAGAAAGTCAAGGGAGCAGCTAGTACTCCACATAAATGCTGTTACTGTAAGTGAAAAATATGGGAGCAGCTAGTACTCCACACAGGTATTAAAATCTCAGTGCCTCACACAAAAGATTTAAATGTGGGCAATATATATGCATCCATACAAATGATGTGTTGGGATTGTAATAAGCATAAAATGTATTTACATATATAAGCCCTATATGAGTATTAATTAATGATCAAAGTTAAATAATGCTTTATGTTTACAGTGATAAATGGCTTTTCTCATGCTGTGCATGTACCTCTTCAGACCATAGCTATTTAAGTGCACCCCATCAAGGGATAAAACGTTACCAGGTTGTCTCCAGAAACCTTGGTGGTGCCAAAATATAATATTTACATTACCATTATCCTCACTTAATAAGTGTTTAACTGTTTCGTTTACTGCTATCACTTTCGAATTATAGGATATTTCCATTTCTGAAGAGGCAAACGACCTACAAAGGAGCTGACATATTGCAACGCCTTTAATATTTTAATTTTATTTTAATATTTTATTTAATTTTACAAAATAAAATTTAGGGTAAACTGCTTGTAGCATGAGAGCGTCTAATTTACAAAATGGGTCTATCAAAAAGAACAGTTTGCCAACAAAAAAGACAAAAAAAACAAAAACAAAGCAGTCGCCATTTGTTTGATTTGTTTCTTTTAGGAGGATGAGTTTATATATATAGAGAGAGCTGGAGGTTCTTTTGGAAAAGATTCCAATATCATCCCATAGATTTTATAAAGCAATCAGTATAGACCCGGGAAAAGTACGCCCAAATGTTCTTTACCAAACGCTTACTACATCAGTCGCCATTAGTTGGATTGCTTCCTTTTTGGAGGACGACTTTAGACACATAGAGGGTTGGAGGTTCTTTTGGAAAAGATTCCAATATCATCCCATAGATTTTATGAAGCAGTCAGTATAGACCCTGGAAAAGCACGCCCAAATGATCCTTATCAAACGCTTTCTACATCAGTCGCCATTAGTTTGATTACTTCCTTTTTCAATTTTGGAGGACGAGTTTACATACATAGAGGGTTGGAGGTTCTTTTGGAAAAGATTCCAATATCATCCCATAGATTTTGTGAAGCAGTCTGTATGGACCCGGGAAAAGTACGCCCATATGTTCTTTATCAAACGCTTACGACAGAGCAATCACATTTATACATTGGAATTAAACTCTCCCATACATAAATTACCGACTATAATTACAATCCAAAGAAGCGAGATAATATTCAAGGACGCCAATAAAAGGCTGGTTTACTTTGGATATTTGAATCACGAAACAACATCACTCTGGATTTAATCCGTAATAAGAGGATTGAAGGGGATTTGTCACAATTACCACGCTACGAGAACAGGCAAGCGTGGTCATTAAGGATATTGGTCATATAACGTCGATAAAAAGTTTCTAATATCGTTATGACCACATACCATCTGTTTGTTTAAAAGTAGCTTCCATTCCAATGAGGAATAAATAAACATCAGCACGAAGTAACGAACTAAACTAAGTGGGTTGTGATACCTTAATTACATGTACCTAACATTAGTATTACCAACATATACCCCTTACAGTTTCTGTAGACGTTGGTAATAATTCTGTATAACCAGTCCTTATGACATTACCATTGTACTAATAATAGTACAATTTCCCTTTGAACCAAAAACTTATTCTTACAGAGAATCCATAAAACAAATTAAAGTAAGATAGAGCAAGTTTCTTGAGAGTTAACTAATTAACAGAAGCTATAAGGTTTGTGGCTACTTTTTGTTTAGCCTTTATAGAATAAAAAACATTGTACATATCGCTCAAAGTTTCCCTAAAATAGTGAATGGGTTATTTGTGGAAGAAGTTTTGGATGATATTAGAAGTAATGTAGAAAATGCGACAATTACCCAGAAAGAATTGAGTGTGAAGTTGAACACGAAAACGAAATACTATTACTTAGTGTGAATACCTCAGTTGCCAAGGGAACATTTTTGGCAGAATTCTATGCTTAAGGAATAATACCTGGTGAATGGTACATGTGTATGTTGTTTTTTGTGTCCAGTTACGACAAATGGGATTGCTTTAGAATATTTGTCAGGATAAGTATTTAGTTGATATTTTCATAAAACTATAGAAATATAACGGTAAGCTTAATTCGTTATCTCTGGTTCAATATCAGATTGTGGATTTAACTTTGCGTTCAGCATCAGTGGGAGATATGTGCAAAGGATGCAGATTTGTTAATAGAACACATTAGATAAAACATAAACGACCCACAAAATATTTTTTCTCAAACAGTCGCCATTAGTTTGATTGGTTCCTTTTAGGGACATGAGCTGTTATCAAAATTCCACGGGGATCATTGAGTTCAATCTTTTTTGGTAAAAACTATAATCTCTAAGATTTTGCCAAGCTTCTCGTACCGTAAAATCAGTATTGACCTTTTTGCGAGAGGCATAACGTTTTCTCCCCGTTGGACAATATGAGCATTATATTTTGGCAATAAACTCGCCCAAACAAAAATTTCAGACTTAAATATGAACACACAAATCAATATATTCTGTTTGGTTTCTAAAAGTAATATCTCATTTCGAATAAAGTTAGCGAATGCCTAATTGGTACATTATTAAGATGAACAGCAGTTTTCTGCAAGATTACACAACATATCTTCCATTTATTCAAAGGAGGTTATTTGTTTAAATTTATTATATTGAAATCTCACTGGTAATGGATCTGCATACACTAAAGATTAACACTTATCAGAAAAACAAAATTTCATCAAACGAATAAAGAGAAAGTCAAGTTTTAAAAAACGGTTTTACCGTGGCTATTTGTATCATCAAATACCACCATCATTGATTCGTCAGTCATAAGACGATTAGATAAGGTTAGTGATAAATTACTACGTTATGAGAACAGACAAGCGTGACAAATGAAGCTGTTTGTCATATTACCCCGATCTAAACCCCGATCGATAAAGGTAAACCTTGTTCACTTTCCCCATCTTTATTTGCACTTGTGCTGTATATTATGCCTTTTGATCTCATAATGTAATAACAGCTTCCAAGGAATATCCTTAGCAAAAATCCTCTCTCTGATCTCAGGGCCTGAACGTGAGCGTTAAAATGACATACCGCCTGTGATTGTTGTGGTTTTCATTCTTTCTTCGTAATCAATAAGTTCATAAAATATCAATATCAGAGGGTGAGAGAGAATGTATCTTGGCGTAGGCCTGTCAATTGCTCGTCATTGATTGGTCAGATGAACTATGTAAAGATTTACATCTGTTTTGTTATATATCAATTCTGCTATAATTAACAAGGTAAACTGTGTTTAATCCTATTCAAAAGCTTTTCGGGTTGATTTGGTATTCCGATGTGCAATGACGAGATTTACCTACAATTTGTTTAGTGAATTTTTAGTACAAGCCTTCGGAGTACCAGTTCACTAGTTTTTGAACTGTGGATTATACTAAAGTCCCAACTAAAGGTGTAAATAACATTTTATCTAGGCCTTTTTCTTTTCGCTGGTTTTATAACAGTTGCCTATGAATACGTTTCGGTCTTAATTAAAAGAGAACATAAATGATTGATCAGAAATGAGATGGAATCGATTGAAAAAGTTCTTATTCCAGATTTACTCAGCCAGAGGTTAGAGTGAGCTGGCGGGAATTGAAGAAAAGATGATGTCAAGCTATTGAAGTGTAATATTTTATCTGTTTCTTATTGAAGTTGTCAAATTAGTCAGAATCCGAAATCCGATTTAATATTTTCTGTCAGTGTGATCAATTGGTACTGTCTGGTATGTAAGCCATTCTATCCTCGTCGGTTAATATGATAAACACAGTCTGGGTAATTGCGAGTGAGTTTAAAGGAGGTATAAAATACGGCTGGAGACTTCATCTTCCAGTCAGTGGTCATCAGCCTCCTAGGGAAGATGTAGTCAGGATGGGAGATGAGGATTTACCGCCTATTGCAGTGGCCTGCTGGGCAGAGTTTACTGTTAACCCAGGTTTGCTCTACAATTTGTTCGATTACCGTCAAGGAAAACTCCATTACGATCCGTCCAAAATTCTATATCTAACCAGAGATAGTCTGGATGAAAACGATAACCCAAAAGACTGGTAAGTTCAGCTTTGTTTATTGTCAATTATTTGGTTTACTGTTTTCAGTGTATTTTGTTTTATTAAGGCTCTTCTTGAAACATCTGTATTATCAAATAATTATAAACAATTGGAACTATGATTAAAGGGAAACATTTAAATCGTCCCTCAAGTTGATTGAGATTTTTTCTGTTTAACTAGCATTATTTCTCTCTCAAATGACATTTTGTCGATATTTTGCGCGATAGTTTTTGTTATTGAGTCCATATTTCTCATTTTGTTTTTGATGAACATGAAATTTCACATTCTGCTAACTCGCGGCGTATAAGAAAAATTTACAAGCAGTGATATTTATGATTTTTTGGTTCTACCAAACCATGTATTAAGCACTAGTTCATCACAAATGTGTTATATCGAAACAAACACATGTAAAAAGTTACCTAGAATCCTGACAATGTTTGTACAAATCACCCTCATTCCATCAAACTGGTCAAAATGTATTTGAAAATAGAAACCCGATATGTTTAATATATCCACACTTATTTCTAAAGAACAAACACGCTACAAACATCTGGTCTTTAAATGTCACTTTTGTATACGTTTTCTGAAGATATATGCTAAGATCAATTCACTTCGATTCAATTTCATTATTAACTCTTGTCCAAATAAATTTGCGTTTAAAATATCACTCTTTTAAAGTATTTGAAAGCATCGACACTGATTAATAACTGTCTGTAATTAAGAATAACAGTATGTGTTAATGACAAGCGTTAGCACGTGTAACTTGATATGATTGTCTCCTCGTAGAATTCTAAAAAAAATCTATCATAATGGTCATAAAATGCTAGTATGTGTTTAGAAAATAAAAATCACAGCGAAGATAAGTTCGTATTTAAATTGTCTGTTTTTGGAATTAGAACAAAACAGTACTCAGATTTGTATACTATATTCTCCAGGGTGTTTCAAGTGTCCAGTGAAATAGAGTTAGCGGCCTTGGCAGCTCAGCTCATCTCAAAGCGGATATTGATGAGGAGTAAAGTTGTCCACACCAAGACTATACATAGAGATGGGTCGGATAGAGCTGCCACTTGGGAAGGTAGAAATATCAGATTTCTTATTCAATTTTCAATCCTATAAATTATCTCTGCTTGTTTAGAATTTACGATTACAATGGCCAGTGACATTTCTAAAAACCGTTTTGTAGCCTGTTTAGAAATATTTTGTCAAAAAACAATCTCAAGAACGTTGTCAAGAGTATAATAATTTGCTATCCCATGATAATAGATTGCTAATGAATCAATCAAATGACAAATAAGAAAAAGATTTACCTACCTAAATAAAATCGTATAGCCTTTAACTGAACGTATTTCATTTTTTTACCTTAAACTTGTTTGTAGAAAAAAATGCTATATATTTGTTTATATTTGGGATGGATTAAATTGAATTGGATTTTTTTATTCTAGCTACCATTGCCGTCCTGGTCAACACATATCATCCGTCAATACGTCGTTATATAGATATAATGGTGGATTCTGTCTGTAAATTGCTTTCTGGTCAGAGAAGGTTCTGTGTCATGGTAAGTACCAATGCGAAAACTTTGTAAAGAATGTCTTTATCTAATTTGCATTAAAGTTCGCACTTGGTTTGGAATAGATAAATACTGAAGAGAAAAGCGTCCCACGGGACTCTTTCTTTTTGTTACACTTGCAAAGTGGTTTGTTGTATCTTAATATATGTCAGTTGTGCTATTTTAACCCCTCCCAGCCCAACTCATTAAAACCTCTCAAGTTGAAGGTATATTTTACTCTATGTGAGAATTGCAGATTAAAAACATCCTTGTATTTTATTTAATCAGATGGATTTCTCTGAGGTGCTGACCACGTGGTACAACGACTATCTTGGTGCAATGCCCGGATTAAACGAACACTTTGCTACTCGATGTTTCAACAGCCGGATATATATTACTGATCATAAGACTGGTAGTCACGTGTTCGACTGCAGCCCCATGTGGTGTTTATTCTGTCCAATTTGTTGGCTGTCATCGGCGCCTTGTTATTTTGTAAGTCTCCTGGTGACAAAGATTGATAAATTAGGTTCAAGTTAAGTTGAATGATTTCAAATCTTGGATTTATTGCTTCATCTAAAAGTGATAATCGGTTTCCGAAGCACCTGAGACTAATTCCAACTTGATGTTTTGCTGAGGTACATTTGTATATCTTATTACCAATCCAAATCCTTAATTATTGTAATTGGTAGGGAAATGTGTGAAAACCATTTCATGCAACCATAATCTAGATTATTATAGCTATAATAACAAACTTGAGTTTCGATGAAAAAAACATTACTTACCTGGTACGTTTTGGTTTAACCTCCGAACGATTGATTGATTGTTTGGTGTTTTACGCTGCGCTCAAGATTATTTCACTTATATGGCGGCGTTGCCAGTTTTATTGTGGGAGGAAACCGGGCTCTATGCCCGGAGGAACCCCCCGCCCTTCCGTTGGTAACTGGCAGCCATCCTCCGAACGAAAAACAAAAATCAATCTCCTTTCAGAATAAGCTTACTCACTAAATATGTCGGACTGATTTTCACCGCATACTTTGTTCTTTTTCAGGCCTATCGGAAAGCTACTTGTGTGGATACGACAATTGAGATTAAAGCTGACGTCACGCATATCTTACCACGATTGGATGATGGATCCGACACGTGACCGTCATATCGTGACACATCGTGTGATTAGTCATGTAGATACCGGTCTTGTTTGAAAAGCGCCAACTGGTTTCAAAGTCCACTTCTGACCAAATGCCCGATGTAACTGGTTCACCACAAGGAGAACGTAAATGCTTACACACGGATTTGACACTTGTTTTCAAAAGATACGGGTGGTTTTCTAATGTATTAGAGGTCCACCCTCTAACTAATTCATGTTATATCTCTGAATAGTTCAAAATGATTTATTGATTAATTGATGTTTTACGCCGCCGCACTCAAGATTGTTTCACATATGGCGACGTTGCCTGGTTTAGTGTGGTAAAACACCGGGCTCATTGCCCTGGGGAAGACCCCAACCTTCGGCCAGTACCTGGCAATTCTCTTACAAACGGCGATCAAGTGAACAAATATGCTCAAAAATGTTTCATTTTTCTTTTGTCTGAGGTGGACCCACGCGCCATCGATGGGACCTAACCGACTGGGTCAACGAGGCCACCAAAGTTTGAGTTTGGGATTATTAATTTTGTACCTCTTTGATTTAAAGATGCGCACCTTTTACAATTTCAGCTGCCCAAAATAATGTGAGTATATATCAGAAGAGTCAAAGAATGCATAAGAAGCTATTGACCCGTACTCATTAGGAGGTTCGGATTTCCCTTGGAAAAGTAACCAGTGGCATGCTTTGATAAGACAGCTATCCTCTTCAGAGAAAAATATTCAATCCATTCTATTCCCAGTCAAAATGGATTGTTTTATCAACGATAGTGTGTTTCCCTCCGATTTTAACAAGATTCCAAAGGTGCACAATTATTCCAAGTATGGACTAACATCGGTGAGCTAGGAATGTCCAAAACATGCACGTCGTCTTCAACAGTATTTGTTCACAAAACAGGAATCATTCCCGAGTATTCTGTGTATACCAAATGTCAATATATTGGATTTTCCATTGGATTATACCAAAGATGGTTCCATGTTGGCTCTCTGTTCATTTGTAGTAATTTCCATATAATGGTTTGATAGTTTGCTGTGTTCAGTAAAATGTTCGGTTTACAGTCTTTCATCTGAGATTGATCACTTCTTATTTTTCCAGTAATCTAGTCAACAGAGAATTACCACAAACTCGCGCGGTATCAACTATTAATGTGGTCTATTAAGGATATTTACGTTTTAAGGTGCCCATTGAAAAACTACAACTATTGCTGTAGAATCCTTAATCTCTTTCAAAGTTTAGTCGATCATATATGTGGTTTTTATAACGTCAACATGTCTTGATGTTAGGCTTTTTATGGACAAAACAAAAACGAAGCAGTGTTAGCTGTGTTCTGGAAGATTATGTTGGATTCTGTGAAATAATTACCATAATTAAAAGGATGTACTCTTTGGAAAAAGAAATATGTGTTAGTGATGCAAAAAACTAAAATTTGGAATACGTATCACAACGATAACAGGACTTGATCATTCACAAATAGTTATCAATTCTATTCTCTATAATCTTCAACAAATATGACTTCTAGCAGAGTTTTGAAAAAAAAAACTTTCACGGCTGATTTCAACTACATCCAATATTTTTTTCAATATAATATTGAATTATGTGAAATTTTAATTATATTTTGAAACATTTTGCCAAAGAAATGATCATTGGCCATTTGAAGTTAGTTTTTGTATGATTTAGGTTCGCTCTCTCACAGTGCAGCTACACAATCTTAAACCTTGAGTTTGAACATCTGTTTGCATGTTGATCGACAGATGGAACAGGATTAAGAGGAAAACAGTATTAATTACCATAAGAGATTCAATACATTTTAACTGCATACCAATTTCTGTTTTTCTTATTTCATAGAACGGATTGTACGTAAATTTAACAGACAACATCGACCATTCCCTCCAAGAATAACAAGTTCGTTTAGATCGAGCCTTTGTTATACCACCATATGCCATATTTGATCAGATCATGCCAAGTTTTCGCTCATCTGGCGGAGTTGTCCGCTGTACAATGATAGAGAAAACCGGACCCAGGGAAAATCCTGACTTTTAGCAATTAACCGAATAAAAAAAAAGATTTTTTAAAAATCTTGTCTGATTGTGATTCGAACCCGATAACCATCGATCGAAAACCTGTATCATATAAAGATAATGTCGCTCTGCCGACTGAATCACCGACCACCCACCCTTAAGCAAAACGTGTGTTTAAAAAACACTATCTTTGAAATTCCCCAATTCAGCTCAGTTTAAAAAAGAGTTTTGACTCTACAAAAGCTCGTATTCTCTGATTTTCTGCTGAAAGCTTAAAGTATACACACCTTTAGATCAATGTTTCCTTTACTGTAGTAAGAAGGGTTTGTTACAACATTTTATGGGGTATAAAGGTCTAAGTGATATACCTCTTTTTAACACCATTAAAAACTTGTCTCCATGTTTATTTTAGACAAGAAGATATTCCCTGTGCCCGTGTGTTTTAGTGATCATAAATAGTAATTCTACTTCAGTTGAATATTCTAACCAGTGAGGATGCAGGGTATTGTTTACAAACATTCTGAACATCAGTCTATAAAGATATCCATGTGTTTAGGAACATGTACATGTACGGTTAGCCGAAGGGTATTCAGTTAAAGATTTTTATTTATCCATTACGCTAATGTGTACAGGACATCCGTTTCTCAACAGGGTCTCAAACATGCCTGAAACAGAACACAGATTACAGCTGTACAATAAGCAACACTTATGTTTCCGTCTAGGCACCTTTTAGATTTGTCTAGAAATAATCCAAATCATATATCCTGGGGACCCGTTTCATTTCTCGGTCTGACACAGTTTAATCCTTCTTGTTCCTACAATGCATTGCTCTAAATATCTACAGTTTATATGGACAAGCTGTTAAACGATAATACGTTAGGCTGATTTACACGTCCATCACCATTTACATATGTTTTGTGTCGATTAGAATTTTTTTCTATAAATCTTCTTGGTGGAGGAAAGCAAAAGACATCAACTTTAACAATATTTTAATAGGGTTGTTTGTGATAGATTTCTTCAAACATTGGGAAAAGCATTTGCCATTATGTAGTCCAGGACGAATTCCCAACTATAATTCTCTCACGATGATTTTTGCCTGACAACGTCTTTGTTGGCAAATCTACTAATATATCTTGTTTCGTTCTGCATGGACATCAGTTTCAGTTACAACTACCAAAATGTTCTAAAAGTGTTCTAATGCAAACAATTAATATACAATTAAGTTTATGGACGTTTTAATATAAAGAATTTTCCAACAACTACCATAAATATAGTTAGTAGGGTGTTTCTAAATGATGTGTGGAATTTACCGTTAGATTTTGATTACCCTTACCAAGGATATCTACGTAAATTTACAACCATTTATGTGAGGAATAAAATGTGACAATCATAAAAGAAATGTCACGAAGAAATTTACGACACCAGAACAGGGAAACGGTATCGGGAAACTGTCTGTATTTAATCAAGATGTATTCCCCTCTGTGATCTGCCAAACCCTTCATTCTTGTCAATAGCCACTCAAAAAAATAAATCCAGATAATTGCCCCTATTTAAAGTGGCATGAGCTGCCAAAATGTTTATATTTGGACGTAAAATTAGAATGTTCAAACTACCAGTTATTTTTCTCAAGACGTATAATTCAGAAGCTTTTTAGTGTTCTAGTCTCGAGAATGTACGATAAAGTATTGAGGAAAATAATTGTGTGGCTAATTTCGCAGTCTACCACCTGAGCCGTTTAAAGAAAATGCCATGGGAATCAATTATCGTTATTTTTGTTAAAGGAGAAGAAAACAAAACAAAAAACTTTACAGTGCGGAAGAAGCGCCCTTATTTTTCCTTTTTTACGCTATCAAACACATATTTTGCGATTATTGCATGGGCCGTAAAATACCGTATCATGTAACATACACAAAACAAATTCGTCAACTTTCAAACTCTCTCCTTTAATCCCAGGTTATTTCAGTCCCTTCAAAGTATTCCTATCTCCAGAAGATTGCTTTTATTTTCTCGAAACTTACATGGAATTACAAAAAGAGCATTGAGCAAAAAAGTTGTCTGGTGCCAAATTGGTGAGTTACGAAGGCCTGAAACGGGATGAATTTAACCTACGATTAAATGAGAGATTTTGAAAGTTGACCAATTTGTGTTGTGTGTCGTATTATCTGATATTGTGCCCTTTGTGATCACAATAGTTTCTGCAATATCACTTTGCCAAAAATCTGCCTACACCAATGATCGTATCGGTCGGTGCAGACTTTCCAGGTGTGTTTAACTTTTTTCTTTGTGTATAGGCCTATATTGAAGAGCACGGAATAGCTGTAAGTCATCCACACCACTTTGTGAAGATTTTGTGTTGACTTTTTTCAATGATCTAATGCAATAAGATTTCAGTTTCTTCCTACTTTTTTTTGTTATCGATTTTTAATTTGTCAAGAAGTATTCTTTTGGAAAGTGTTGTGTTTTTTTTCGCACATGTCTTCCATAAATCAATTTGAAACATAACAATCGTTACAAAAATTGGAAACGTTTCTTATTTAGCCATGTTTTTCTTCCAATTTCAAATTGAATTCGACAAGTCCAAATTCCGAGAATGAACTATAACGCCTTTCAGAGAACAGAAAACAGATTTCTATTTATCTGTATAAGATTACACAGCTAGTTTACATTTGTGGATTACAGGCAATACAAACTCGCATCAGGTCGTATTCCTGTATTCCATATCTTCAAAATTAGTTATATGTTTTTTTTTCTTCAAAGTTATTCAAGACCAGGAAAAAAAGCCCCACTTAAGTTAAGCGTATAAAATAAAATAATCTCTGTGCCGGAGGTAACTTCCGCATTCAGTTGATACCAGAGAAAACAATCTATGTGATTCGGAGATGAGATAATATTGATCCTCGTGGTAAAACGAGCAGCACTGGAGATGAATATCAATGTGGATGGAAGGGGGGATTAGTCGGTATTCTTCTGATTTTTGTTTCAAAAACAAATTTATAAAACAAACATGGCTTAATTCCGATGTACAATGGCATAAAGCCAAATAAACGTCAGTATTTCATTAATTATTTGCGTTTACGAGTTTTATTGAGCCTGTTGTCATCGGAAGAGTTGTATCTGATAAAATGTTCTATTTAGCAGCTCTTGAGAAAGTAAGTTGTATTTGCTAAACTCTATTTCAAGGAAAACGAATATTCAAATTGATTGCTTGCAAGCTTAATTTCGTTAAGCCCATTCAAGTCCCATCTTTTCAAAAAACCGCGTACATTCTTGCCAGTGGACATCGTTTAAATACTCATCCGCCTTCGAGATTATGCCAAGTCAATCGTGTTTTTATTTTATCATACTCCCTCTGGTATTTGTAAAAGTTAATGAGATTGTTGAGTTTGTTAATTTAACGTCTGTTCTTAAAACAATCAAGAATCGAGGACTCTTTTGTATCGGTCAACTCAAAACATACATATCGTAGTTGTTTTCATATCAACTGCAATGTTATCGTTGTTTCATTTAAATAACACATGCATTTTTAATCAGGCGTTTGCATGATTTTTTTATGTAAGTGGGGGACTAAATGCTCGTCTGAAATGAACAAGAAATGGTGAGCGCTATGATTAAAATATCAAAATGGCATTATGTGTTTGACTCTAATCAAACAGAAATCTGACGTTAGAAATCGAATCGGTATCGATGTGGTTAAAAGTCTATCCTGTTTGGATTGGGGCTTAGTTTCATTATGGTTTCTTTCGGTTGCCAACAAGAACCCGATTGCAATTTAATGTTACGCCTTGGCGAGCTTAGTTGTTTAATTTCAAGCTCCTTTGAACCAGAATATTTA
Organism: Lepidochitona cinerea; assembly: GCA_963971465.1. Lineage (NCBI taxonomy): Eukaryota > Metazoa > Mollusca > Polyplacophora > Chitonida > Tonicellidae > Lepidochitona > Lepidochitona cinerea. The sequence continues at coordinate 12,344,426 of OZ020565.1, forward strand.
GCTCTTTTAGATAATCGATCGAAAACACAGGAAGAGATATTGTCATCCTAGGTCCTTACGGAGCTTCCAAAACGAACGAATCTTCTAAAAGAGAACGCAAACATGAGCAGGAATTTAGAATAAGTCTTTCGTAATCCTTTAACTGAAATCTTCTGAGTATATTTTCCCCTCGGTTGCCGTATATGGACGAGTTACCAGCTACTCACCGATGGTCCGGGGGGGGGGGGGGGCAATAAGCCCAGCTCTCTCCCCCACTAAACCGGGCAACGCCGCCATGTGAATGAAATAATCTTGGGTGCGGAGTACATGTAAAACATCAATCAATGTAACTTCAGTTATTGTAGCTTCAGTTGTTCTCGCAGGATAGCTTTTGTGAATTTCCTCTGTATCTTCCAATTATTGATACAAAGAAAACACACTTTGATGATTATCGATTAGTTAATGGGATCTTCAGTCTGGACATCTTAGGGCTATTTGATCTTATTTCCTGTCCACCGTCTGACTTCCCATATTATAGACCTGGGGTATTTGACTCTAATGACCTGTCCTCTCATCTGAAGACAAATTGATTGACTCCAACCTATTATGTCTTATATTACGGTCACCTTACCACGAAAGGCATGGAGTGTAATAGGCTCATTCTTCCCAGAGTCAGGTCATGACTTGGAAATACCTGAATAAATTACTATCTTTTATATTATGAATATAATGTCATGCCTTGCATCGTATTATATTAGTAAAGAAAATCAAAATAAGTTTTAATGGTTAATACTTCTGTGTGTCGATAATTGTCAGACTTAATTTTTTTTTTTGAAAAAAAAAACTCGGGGAAAACATTAAACGTGATTAATTTGTAAAGACTGGTTGTTACCAAAGAGCTAAGAAAAATAAGCGGGTAAAAAGTGACTAAAAATATGTTTGGTCGAAATAATTGTTCGACAAGAATTTAATGTGCAAATAACTTTGAAACCATTGGAGGATTCATTTTTCCCTCTCCCTCTATCAACTGACATGTAGGCTGAAGGGACAATAACGTTAAAATAGTTGCTCGTAAAACCAAATTAATGCACTGTTAATATATTATTTAATTCGAAATATTCTCTTCTCTGAAGTACTTAAAGTTTCCAAAAGTTTAACTAAAATATGGGATTACTTATACATGACGTCATTAGGATGTGCTCATTGTCCAGAGGAAACCCCCGACTCAGAAATCCACTTAGACATATTTCAATTTTCATTTGGTCTTAGTGAGATTCGAAGATCTGTGTGGGACTGAGGGGCGATCACTGAAACCCACTTGACCACCGAAGTCCCGCAAAACGTTCTGGCTGTGAATATACACACAAAGTAAAAATGTTAAGCACCCCCCTGGAAAGTCTGTATCGATCGATAAAATCATTGGTGTACGTAGGGAGATTGTTGGCAAACGGATGTTGCAGAAACGATTGTGATCATAAAGGGCAACATTCTGGCGATAAGATGTTACCATTAATGGCAATAAACTAAACAATTCATTCAGGATATCGTTAGATAATCAAAAGTGTATTTTAACAAAAAAATGTTTGTAAGTATGAAACGTCAGAGTCCATCTGGCTTCTCAGGGCGTACACATTCCTTGATCAGAAGGTCAAAAGCGCGTATAGCCTCCATAAGCTTCCAACCTGCGTCTCTCCTCTCCAGTGATACGACGGATCTGTTGAAGGGGCTTAATTTTTTTCTTTTTTTCTTTGTGTAAATTTTGTTGATTAGTTGATTTTGTGCAATGATCTAATGCAATAAGATTTCATTTTCATCCTACTTTTTTTGTAATCGATTTTTCATTTGTCAAGAAGTATTCTTTGGGAAAGGGTAGTTTTTTGTTCGCACATGTCTTCCATAAATCAATTTGAAACATAACAATCGTTACAAAAATCGGAAACATTTCTTATTTAGCCATGTTTTTCTTCCAATTTCAAATTGAATTCGACAAGTCCAAATACAGAGAAAGAACTTTAACGCCCTTCAGAGAACAGAAAACAGATTTCTATTTATATGTGTAAGATAACACAGCTAGTTTACATTTGTGGATTTAAGGCAATATATTTAACTCGAATCATGTCGTATTCCTGTAGTTTATATCAGTTGGCTTTAAAATTAGTTATTTGTTTTTTCCTCAAAGTTATAAAAGGCCAGGACAAAAAGCCCCACTTAAGTAAAGTGTATAAAATAAAATAATCTCTGTGCTGGAGGTAACTTCCGCAATCAGTTGATACCAAGTTGTAAGTTGTATTTGCCAAAATCTATTCCTGAAAACGAATATTCAAATTATGCTTGCAAGCTTAGTTTCGTTAAGCCCATTCAAGTCCCATCTTTAAAAGAAACCGCGTACATTCTTGCCAGTTGACATCGTTTTAATACTCATCCGCAATCGAGATAATGCCAAGTCAAACGTGTTTTTTGTAAAATTTAATAAGATTGTTGAGTTGTCCATTTCACGTCTGTTCTTAAAACAATCAAGAATCGAGGACTCTTTTGTATTGTCAACTCAAATCATACATATCTTAGTTGTCTTTATAACAACTGCAATGTTATCGTTGTTTCATTTAAATAACACGTGCAATTTTAATCATGCATTTGGATGATTTTTTTTATGTAAGTGGGGGACTAAATGCTCGACTGAAATGAACAAGAAATGGTGAGCGCTATGATTAAAATAGCAAAATGGCGTTATGTGTGTGGCTCTAATCCAAACAAAAATTTGACGTTAGAAATCGATTCGGTATCGATGTGTTTAAAAGTCTATCCTGTTTGGATTGGGGCTTAGTTTAATTATGGTTTCTTTCGGTTGCCCACAAGAATCCGATTGCAATTTAATGTTACGCCTTGGTGAGCTTAGTTGTTTAATTTCAAGCTCCGTTGAACCGGAATACCTAGCTCTTTTAGATAATCGATCGAAAACACAGGAAGATATATTGTCATCCTAAGTCTTTACGGAGCATCCAAAACGAACGAATCTTCTAAAAGAGAACGACCTATGTGGGATGGTTGCCAGTTACCAACGGAAGGTCGTGGGTTTCCTCCGGGCATAGAGCCCGGTTTCCTCCCACAATAAAACTGGCAACGCCGCCATATAAGTGAAATAATCTTGAGCGCGGCGTAAAACACCAAACAATCAATCAATCAATCTAAAAGAGAAAGCTAACATGAGCAGGCATTTAGAGTAAGTCTTTCGTAATCCTTTAACTGAAATATTCTGAGTGTATTTTCCCCTCGGTTGCCGTATATGGACGAGTTACCAGCTACTCACCGAAAGTCGGGGGGTTTCCTCCGGGCAATAAGCCCGGTTTTGTCTTCCACTAAACCTGACAACGCCATATGAGTGAAATAATCTTGGGTGCAGCGTAAAACAGCAATCAATTTAACTAAAATCAGCACAGTCCCTTTCTAGCTCATTGGACTTGAAACTATCGTGGGTAAGCTGTACTCGCAGGATAGCTTTTGTGAATTGTCTCTGTATCTTCCAATTATTGATACAAAGAAAACACCCTTTGATGGTTATCGCTTAGTTAATGGGATCTTCAGTCTGGACATCTTAGGGCTATTTGATCTTATTTCCTGTCCACCCTCTGACTTCCCATATTATAGACCTGAGGTGTTTGACTCTAATGACCTGTCCCCTAATCTGGAGACAAATTGATTGACTCCAACCTATTATGTCCTATAGTACGGTTACCTGCACGGGGTGTAGTAGGCTCATTCTCCCCAGATTCAGGTCATGATTTGGAAACACCTGGATAAATTACTGTCTTCTACATTATGACGATACTGTCATGCCTTGCAACGTGTGTTTGATATATTAGGAAAGCCAATTAAAAGAGATTTTAATTTTTGTTACTTCTGTGTGTCGAAAATTGGAAGACTTGATTATTTTAGATAAAAAAAACTTGGTGGGGGTGGGGGGGGGGGGTGAGTAAAACAATAAGTTGAATAACAAAACTTTTATAGTTTGATTGTTATCAGAGACCAAAGATACATAACCTGGTCTTAACGCAAGAACAAAACAGTTTGGCGTGTCACTCGGTTCATCGGTTCATAGCAACGTCAAACAGATTCTGATGAACTCAAACCAATAGGACTATAGATTATTTCTCGTTTTGTTACAATCATAAATGTGCAACTGTCTGTATACCATGGACAGGTGTTAACATAGGGAATTGCCTATTCACCAATCCATTTCTTTAAGAAGAAATAAATATTGTTTAAAAAAACCTGGTCAAAAACTGACCAAAATATATTTGGTTAAAACAATTGTTCGACAAGAATTTATAGTCCGAAATGGAGGATTTGTTTTCTCTTTTCTATTATCAACTTAGGCTGAAGCTACAATAACGTTAAAGTAATTATTCTTCAAACAAAACTGATGTTCTGTTAGTATATTATTTAATTCGAAATATTCTCCTCTCTGAAGTACTTAAAGTTTCCAAAAGTGTAACAAAAATATCGGATTACTTATATATGGCGTCAGTAGGATGTAATGGGACTATCTCAGGATTCTAAAACTTTTGACAATAAAGTAAATTAATATGGCAACGGACATTCGATATTTCTGATTTTTGCGGACTTAATCTCAGACGCTTTGAGATTATCTATGTCGCAAGCACTGTTCCTAAGGTTGAATAAAGTATATTTTATCTATTTCCCCGATGCACTACTGGTAATTTTGGAGTAAAATATTCCATGGCAATGTGTCAAAATCTACTATGTAAGTTTGAGAGGTCTGTTTTCTCCATGTGACAAAACTGTGTTTGTTTCTTGGCATTGATTTCTAGTAAAAGGCTTATAACGGTTTAAGGGTATGTAAGTCTCCTGTCATTACCATCAATCCTTGGTCTTGCTATTAGTAGTTTTCCCTCGGGTATACCACTCTGAATCCAGCGTTTTACTTAATACTTAAAGCTTTCATACGGTAATACAGTTTAAACAACATCGACTTTTCTTTTGTCAAGAAGAATTCTTTGGGAAAAGGTTTCTTTTTTCCATACATGTCTTCGATAAATCAATTTGAACATAATAATCCTTATAAAAATCGGAAACATTCCTTATTTAGCGAAGTTTTTTCTACTACTTTCAAATTGAATTCGACAACTTTTCAGCAAAGTCTTATTTCCCGTCGAAATACAGAAAATGAATTATAACGCCTTTCGAAAACATAATTCTATTTATCTGTATAAGATCACACGGCTAGTTTACATTTGTGGATTTACGGCAATATATTTAACTCGAATTAGGTCGTGTTCCTGTAGTTTATAGCAGTTGGCTTCAAAATTAGTTATTTGTTTTGTTTGTCAAAAGTTTAAACTGAATGTAAGACGATCTTTACCCGGCTAAAAAGCCTCCCTTATTATATTGACAAAATAAGCTCTGTGCGGAAAGAAACAGTTGACACCGGAGACAGAATCTATGTCATGGAGAGAGAATAGCGTCCTCAATATACAACTCTAGTAGAATTTGTGATGAATATCAATTTGTAATGGTTTGCTGAAAGTTAACAAGTATAACGAATGAATACATATCAGTAAAATTTACCGTTAAACCAATTGCTTATAGCATGCAGCAACAAAATGTCCTAAAAGAATGTTTTAATATTTGAAAGAAAGTATTGTTATCTGTATCTTTTATTGATGTCCCGCCATATGTAAAAATACATGCATGCAACCTCTGTGTCACCCTGAAGGGCATAGATTGTAATAAAACAATGGAAGTTGAATTTGATGGAACCAGACTTGCATTCCTTTGAACATCCCATGTTGAACATATCATACAGAAACATTACTGCTTGCTATTTATAATCTCAAACTTTAAACAAGCTCGAATTAATTAATCCGCAAGTAAAGTCAGATTATCCCTTTCTGGATATTAAGACTAATAGTGTGTAAATCAAAGGAAATACTTCGTGAACAAGTAGTTTAGTTTAAATCCCACACGGTTGAATGTAGACAAAGCTTTTTCATAAATTCTGAATGGCAAGAGATAAAAGTTACAAAAACCTTGACAAAGTAAAATAATGTTGAAATAAATAACAAGAGATCCCTTAAAAGGATCTTAACGCCCGCGGTCATCTCCATATTAAAGATTGTTACAGGAATAACTGGATATAGGAATTGGGGACGATATTGCATTTAATGTATTATATGGGCCGACATAAAAACATCTTATTCCAGGGATATTGTTGAGGAAAATTAAATTGTGAATTGCAAAGTTTTGGCTTTGGTTAAAAACAACATTGCCACCGGGTAGCCATATTGCATATGCTAACGAGATGCAAATGTACGGTGCATAGCTAGAGCTTAGGGGGCTAATGTGAGTCATGTTTGGTTAAGATCAGGTCAGTAGTTTTCTTGGAATAATTATAACAAGTTTCATTCAAATTTGGTTCAAAAACAACATTGCTTCCTGGCGAAGATATTTAATACGCAAATGAGATGAAAATGTTGGGTGCACAACTAGATCATAGGGCGATAATGTGGGCCAAGTTTGGTCAAAATCAGACAGGTAGTTTTCTTGGAATAAAGGTAACAAAAAAACAATATCGCCCCCCCCCCCTGGCGGCCATATTAAACATGCAAATGAGATGAAAATGTACAGTGCATAACAAGGCTATACGGAAATAATGTGAGTCAAGTTTGGTGAATACCGGACGGGTAGTTTTCTTGGGATAAAGGTAACAACAATATATATATATATATATCGCACCCGGGTGGTCATATTGAATATGCAACTGAAATGAAAATGTACGATGCACAACTAGACCATAAGGTGATGATGTATGTTGAGTTTGATTAAGATTGGACTGATAGTTTTACTGGAATAAAGGTAACAAAGAAAAACAACATCGCCCCATGGCGGCCATATTGAATATGCAAATGAGATGAAAATGTTTAGTACACAACAAAGCTATAGGGAGATAATGTGAGACAAGTTTGGAGAATATCAGGCTAGTAATTTTCTTGGACTAAAGGTAACAAAAATATATATATCACCCCCTGGCGGCAATATTGAATAGGCAATTAAGATTGGATTAAGATTGGACTGATAGTTTTCTTGAAATAAACGTAACAAAGAAAAACAACATCGCCCCCTGGCGTCCATATTGCATTTTCAAACAAGATGAAAATGTACGATACACAACTACATTATGGGGAGCCGAGCCGAGTTTGGTAAATATCGAACTGATAGTTTTCTTGGAATAGAGAACAAAAAACTATATCGCCCCCTGGCGGCCATATTGAATATGCAAATGAGATGAAAATGTATGGTGAACAACTATACCATAGGGTGATGATGTATGTTAAGTTTGATTAAGATTGGACAGGTAATTTTCTTGGAATAAACGTAACAAAGAAAAACAACATCTCCCCCTGGCGGCCATATTGAATATGCAAATGAGATAAAAATATACCATACACAACTAGATTATGGGGAGATAATGTGAGCCAAGTTTGGTGAATATCGGAATAATAGTTTTCTTGGAATAGAGAACAAAAAACTATATCGCCCCCTGGCGGCCATATTGAATATGCAAATGAAATGAAAATGTACGGTACACAACTAGACTACATGGAGATAATGTGAGCTAAGTTTGGTGAAAATCGGACTGGTAGTTTTCTTGGAATAAAAGTAACACAAAAAACATTATCGCCCCCTGGTGGCCATATTGATTATGCAAATGAGATGAAAATGTACGGTACACAACTAGACCATAGGGTGATGATGTATATTAAGTTTGATTAGGATTGAACAGGTGGTTTCTTTTATAATAAAGGTAACAAGCGAAAAGTTAACGGACGGACGACGGACCACGAAAAAGCGATTTGAATAGCCCTCTATCAGAATGATGGCGGGCTAAAAATATTGGTGAAGCCAGCAACCCGTATGAACCAAATATGTGTGCTAACAATGTGCAAAATTCAGTTAGCCGGGATGTACGAGTACATTTTAGGGTTTTAGTTGTTAACAAACTTACTTATGTCTGCGAGATAAGCATCAACCAAAAAGCTCTTATTTTGAACTTCTTTATAGACAATGCAACAAATAGCTGATACGGAAAGGAAATGCTCCCTGTATTTTGCAGCTAGTGTAACTTTAAAGGCGCTTTAACTGACAATATTGGCAACCTTTAGAAATTATTGAAAAACCAAGTGATTTGCGTTCAAATACCGTCTATTCAACTGTGTAAACTTTTGCCCTTGAGATTTTTTCGAGAACGTAAACAAAACTGAATTAATTTGGATGAAGATGCATCATCGGAAATTCTTAGAAGGATTTTTTTTTTTTGGGGGGGGGGGGGGGGTATTTATAAAACAATCTTACTGTCTGCCATAGACATAATCTGAATAAACTCCCATATCATTAGAATGTGAATGTGGATATCAGAAGAGTTTTATTTTTATGATTAAAATGGATCTAATTAGCTTTCGTTTTTGAGAAATTGAAATACGACAATTGTTAACTTTAGTCTATTTTAATTGTGTTATCATTTCTCGCTTTATTTCAAGGAAGTAATTGGGTCCAACGAAAGAGTTATTTAAATCGCACAACGAGATCTGTAATGAAGACAACTGCGGATACAAAAGATGTGTGGAATCTTGGTTGTTCCCAGGCCAGATGTGAAACAAATTAACAATCTCATTCAATTTTACAACAAAATAAACCATAGAGAGTATAATACAAGAGATCCCTTAAAGGGATCTTAACGCCCGCGTTCATCTATTCATATTAGATTGATTGATTGATTGTTTGGCGTTTAACGCTGCGCTCAAGATTATTTCATTTATATGGCGGCGTTGCCAGTTTTATTGTGGGAGGAAACCGGGCTCTATGCCCGGAGGAAACCCACGACCTTCCGTTGGTAACTGGCAACCATCCCACATAGGTTGTCTATTCATATTAAAGATTGTTACAGCAATAACTGGATATAGGAATTGGGGCCTACATAAAAAATCTTATTCCAAGGAGATAACTATTGTTGAGGAAAATTAAATTGTGAATTGCAAAGTTAAGCTCCCCTTGAAATTTTGGTTGAAAACAACATTGCCACCTGGTAGCCATCTTCAATATGCTAATGAAATGATAATGTACGGTGCACAGCTACAACTTAGAGGGATGATGTGTGTCATGTTTGGTTAAGATCAGGTCAGTAGTTTTCTTGGAATAATGATAATAAGTTTCATTTTCAAATTTGGTTAAAAAACAACATTGCTTCCTGGCGGCCATATTTAATAAGCAAATGAGATGAAAATGTAGGGTGCACAACTAGATCAGAGGGAGATAATGTCGGCCAAGTTTGGTCAAAATCAGACCAGTAGTTTTCTTGGAATAGAAGTAACGAAAAAACAATATCGCTCTCCTGGCGGCCATATTGAATATGCAAATGAGATCAAAATGAACGATGCATAACTAGACCATAGGGTGATTAAGATTGGACAGGTAGTTTTCTTGGGCTAAAGGTAACAAAAAAAAAAAACATAGCCCCCTGGTGGCCATATTGAATATGCAAATGAGATGAAACTGTAGGATGCACAACAAGAATATATGGAGATAACGTCAGCCAAGTTTGGTGAAAATCGGACTAGTAGTTTCCTTGGAATAAAGGTAACAACAACAAAAAACAATATCGCCCCCGGGTGGCCATATTGAATATGCAAATGAGATGAAACTGTACGATGCACAACTAGACTATATGGAGATAACGTCAGCCAAGTTTGGTGAAAATCGGACTAGTAGTTTCCTTGGAATAAAGGTAACAAAAAAAAAACAATATCACCCCCTGGCGGCCATATTGAATATGCAAATGAGATGAAAATGTACGGTGTACAACTAGACCGTAGAGTGATGATGCATGTTGAGTTTGATTAAGATTGGACTAATAGTTTTCTTGGAATAAAGGTAACTACCGAAAGTTTTCTTGCAATAAACGTAACAAAGAAAAACAACATCTCCCCTGGCGGCCATATTGTTTAAGCAAATGAGATGAAAATGTACGGTGCACAACTAGACCATAGGGTGATGATGTATGTTAAGTTTGATTAAGATTGGACGGGTAGTTTTTTTGGAATAAAGGTAACAAAGAAAAACATCGCCCCCTGGTGGCCATATTGAATATGCAAATGAGATGAAACTGTACAATGCACACCTAGACTATATGGAGATAATGTCAGCCAAGTTTGATGAAAATCGGACTAGTAGTTTCCTTGAAATAAAGGTAACAAAAAAAAAACAATATCGCCCCCTGGTGGCCATATTGAATATGCAAATGAGATGAAAATGTACGGTGTACAACTAGACCGTAGGGTGATGATGCATGTTGAGTTTCATTAAGATTGGACAGGTAGTTTTCTTGGAATAAAGGTAACTACCGAAAGTTTTCTTGCAATAAACGTAACAAAGAAAAACAACATCTCCCCCTGGCGGCCATATTGTTTATGCAAATGAGATGAAAATGTACGGTGCACAACTAGACCATAGGGTGATGATGTATGTTAAGTTTGATTAAGATTGGACAGGTAGTTTTCTTGGAATAAAGGTAACAAAGAAAAAACAACATCGCCCCCTGGCGGCCATATTGAATATGCAAATGAGATGAAAATATAGGATGCACAACTAGACTATATGGAGATAATGTCAGCCAAGGTTGGTGAAAATCGGACAGGTAGTTTTCTTGGAATAAAGGTAACAAAAAAAAACAATATCGCCCCCTGGTGGCCACATTAAATATGCAAATGAGATGAAAACGTACGGTGCACAACTAGACCATAGGGTGATGTTGTATATTAAGTTTGATTAAGATTGGACTGGTAGTTTTCTTGGAATAAAGGTAACAAGCAAAAAGTTAACGGACGGACGACGGACGACTGACGACGGACGACGGACGACGGACGACGGACGACTGACGACGGACGACGGACCACGGAAAAGCGATTTGAATACCCCACCATCAGAATGATGGCGGGCTAAAAACACGATTTACTTGACATTGTCTTGAAGAACTTCACCGGTTTCTTAGAAAGGTGGGACTTCAATGGGCTTAACTAAAATAAACTATGCAGGCATAATTTGAATATTCATTTGCTGGAATAGGCAAATACAACATATTTTCTCAAGAGATACACAATAGAACATTCTATCAGATACAGCTTTTAAAAAACTTGTAAATGTAAATAATTTTATAATGAAATACTGCCGTTTGTTTGAGTTTATGCCATTAAACATCGGTACTAAGTTTGTTTTGTTCACAAACAACAAACTTCGTAGTGATGCCTTAATCATTTCTCATTAATATATTTATGAAAACTAAAACACACAGGGAATATCTTCTTGTCTAAAATAACCATGGAGACAAGTTTCTAATTGTGTTAAAAAGAGGTATATCATTTAGACCTTTATACCCCATAAATTGTTGTAATAAACTAAACCTATTGTATTTAATTAGGTTGACGACTAACAGGAGCTTAGCCTTAGTCAGTATAATTTTCTGGAATCCTTTTGCAATACATTGACAATGGTTACGCGTATTAATTATGGCAAGAAGATCAGTAGACTGAGAATGAACCCCATAAATTTTGGTATATTGGTGGAAGTTGAAGATATAAACAGGAAACCAAAACTGAATGGATTACAACTTCTGGATTTATTGGGCTGTGGGGGAGTGAAATATGCTCATTAAAGGAGGGGAAATCTCTAGAAATACATAGGGATTATCGTCGATAACAACCTTCAAAGTACTTAAAACATTTCACGTCAATTACCGCCAGTGACCCTCAAGCTAATAAAAACAGACAGAAGTATGTCCTTTCAGTGGCTTATCTGTGTAGCCATTTTTCCGTTTTAGGATGACGTGATGTTGGTATAGCCATTTTTAGATCAATAATGACGTATTTTTACCGCTCTCTAATGTATAAGGGTAGATTTAGGTCCAAATAAACATGGCGACAAACTTGAAATGGCAAGATTGTCTCCGAAAATATAGGTCAGTATGCAACCGCGCGCCATTACTTAGCCAGCCATTGGCTAAATTGCATCACATGACTACTCTATAACGCACTTAAATTTTTATTCAACAATAATTGGATAAAACTAATGAAAAAATGGTGGCGGCCTTGTGAATGGCCTATGGAGCTTATTCTCTATTGTAACGCCACTTTCAAATTTCAATTATTCACTTACGAGGGGATAAAACATACATTGGACAGCTGTTTTGGACTAAATGAACTCTACTCTTTCCATCTAAACTAGTCTAAAGCTTAGATTTTCTTTCCCTTTAACTCTTTATTCTTAATATCCAAAATCTATGGCCAAAGTGTATAAATGCGCTGGCTAGCAGATTTGGAAAGTGTAACGTGTTGAAAAATGCAACTTTAGAGAATCATCTATTTTTCACAGATTTCTCTTTGCCCGCATCACAATCGGTTGAAAGTTCAATTCGTCACTAACACCAAAAACACCATGGAAATGCTCTCAGTTAGCTGATATCTTTGCTGTCCTCCAGTGACTGCAGGCTTCGGATATCTTTCCTTATCAAGAGTTACTTAACGGCACCAGTCAAATGTGAGCTTTGTATGATCTATAAAAGTAAGCCGCGGTGTTGCTTCAATTAAGAAAAAAGGGTGCACGCTGTGATTTAAAATAGCATATTGGCGTTATGTATTTGGCTCTATTCGGCAAACAGCGATCTGACTTGGTTAACATTGAAAGCAGAATATTATACGTCAGAAATTGAATCGATACCAATGGGGTGAAAAGTTTAGACTGTTTGGATTGGGAGTAAGTTTCATTATGGTTTATTTTCGTTGCCCACAAAAACAAATTACCCGACTGCAATTTAACGTTACGCCTTGGTGAGCTTAGTTATTTAATTCCAAGCTCAATTAAACCGGAACACCTAGCCTTTTTAGATAATGATCTAAAGCATACGAAGTGATAATGGATTGTCATCTTTAGTCCAAACGGAGCATCCAAAACAAATGAATCTTCTAGACGAGAACGCTAACACGAGCAGGAATTTAGAATAACTATTCCATCATCCTTATAAATGCTTTAACTGAAACCAGTGCACTAAGTTTTAGCTCATTGGACTTGGACTTATCGTGGGTAAGCTGTACTCGCGGGATAGCTTTTGTGAATCGCCTCTGTATCTTCCAATTATTGATACAAAGAAAACACACTTTGATGGTTATCGATTACTTAATGGGATCTTCAGTCTGGACATCTTAGGGCTATTTGATCTTATTTCCTGTCCACCCTCTGACTTCCCATATTATAGACCTGAGGTGTTTGACTCTAATGACCTGTCCTCTCATCTCGAGACAAATTGAGTGACTCCAACGTACTATGTCTTATATTACGGTTACCTTACCACGAAAGGCATGGAGTGCAAAAGGCTCATTCTTCCCAGATTCAGGACATGACTTGGAAATACCTGGATATATTACTATCTTTTATATTATGAAGATACTGTCATGCCTCGCAACGTGTGTTTAATATATTAGGAAAGCCAATTACAACAGCTTTTAATGTTTGTTACTTACTCACTAATCCATTACTTTAAGAAGAAATAAATATTGTTTAAAACAACCTGGTCAAAAACTGACCAAAATATATTTGGTTTATAACAATTGTTCGACAAGAATTTCTAGTCCGAAATGGAGGATTTCTTTTCACTTTTCTATTATCAACTTAGGCTGAAGCTGCAATAACGTTTAAGTAATTACTCTTCAAACAAAATTGATGCATTGGTAATATATTATTTAATTCGAAATATTCTTTTCTCTGGAGTACTTAAAGTTTACAAAAGTTTAACTAAAATATGGGATTACTTATAGGATGTAATGGGGCTATCTCAGGATTCTAAAATGGGTGTAACTTTTGACAATAAAGTTAATTAATATGGCAACGGACATTCGATATTTCTGTTTTTTGCGGAATTAATCACTTATGCTTTGATATTATATATGTCACACGCACTGTTCCTAAGGTTGAATAAAGTATCTTCTATTTATTTCCCCGATGCACTACTGGTAATTTTGGAGTAAAATATTCCACAGCAATGTTTCAAAATCTACTATGTAAGTTTGAGAGGCCTGTTTTCTCCATGTGACAAAAGCGGGTTTGTTTCTTGGCATTGCTTTCTAGTAAAAGGCTAATAAAGGTTTAAGGGTATGTTAGTCTCCCGTAATTACCATCAATCCTTGGTCTTGCTATTAGTAGTTTTCCCTCGGGTATACCACTCTGAATCCAGCGTTTTACTTAATACTTCAAGCTTTGATACGGTAATACAGTTTCAACAACATCAACTTTTCTTTTGTCAAGATTTCTTTGGGAAAAGGTTTCTTTTTTCAATACATGTCTTCGATAAATGGTATCACACATTTCAGTATCGTGTATATTAAAACGATGTAAGTAGAACTTTACAGGGAAATACCCGGATTGTAATCTATAGAATAAAACCTCTGCATAACGGGAATTAAATTCAACAGTTTTTATGTTAATTTTTGGGTTTGAACGAAAATAAAAACGGCCCTTTTGAGCAGATTCCCATTCACTCTGTCACAATTGCTGGAATGTCGACTTAATAAGGCTTAGGGCTTCAGATAAGGACAATTTACGTAAACAAGATATTGCGGGTTGATCGAGGGCTTGTTTAGCCAATGAGTCTGCCATTTCATTTCCAGTGATCCCACAGTGACTGGGAATCCATTAAAAAACACCGTTACTCCATGAGAGACGGCCAGAGATTTTACGTATGACGGAGCATCTGACTTGTTTACTTGTGACAACAAATCGAGTGAAATAGGTGGTCTTTTAAGGTACCACGGTGGAAATTCAGGTACAGTGTCGGACTGAATAACGAGTGGCTCTGTGTTTAAACTACTCAAAATGCGCCTTGCACGAACAGGAAAAGGTGCCGATGACGTGTTACCGTCAAAATTGGCGTCATAAACTGAGGGATTAAGAATAGTTGATATACACCGTTATTACTTGCGGCTTTTAGCTTTAAGGAGAAATAAACAGTGCGCACGCGTCGACGTAAATACAGAGGCCATTCTCCACATATTACTTGAAGTACATTAAGAGGGATAGTTCTAAGAGCACCAGTACATAAGCGTAACGCTGAACATTGTATTGTGTCTAGTTTAGACGTAAGTGAGGGGCATGCAGAATCATACGCCTCGCTACGGGATCCAAGCGGGAGCGTATTAGGGCTCTGAAAATCATAAGCATATTTTTCAAGTCTGCCCCCCCCCCCCCCCCCCGGCCCCCACTTCTGTTCTGAAATACACCTCATCAAGTTAAGTACTTTTTGGCATCTGGCAACTAAACAATTTATGTGCTCACGCCAGGTAAGTTGTGGATCAAGAATTACCCCAAGATATTTGAATGACCGAGACTGTCTAATGTCACAATTATCTAAATAAAGTTTGACAGGAAAATGAACATGATTTTTAGTGAATAGAACATATTCTGTCTTAGCAGATGAGAATTTAAACCCCCAAAGTCTGCTCCATTTACTTAGGTCTAATAAAACTTCTTGAAGGTGCAGTCTAGCTGCAGACAGGCTTTTACAATTAAACCATATGGCTTTATCACCTGCAAATAAAGTGCAGCCTATATAAGGTTTAAGAATAGAAGGTAAATCATTAATAGATAAATTGAATAAAGTAGTAGATAAAACACTACCTTGGGGGGTTCCATTCTCAATTGTCATTGGGTTTGACAAGTCTATCCCTATTCTAACCTGAATAATGCGATCGGATAAGAACTCTTTAATCCACCCCAACATTTTGCCTCCTATACCCATACGTTTCAGCCTACAGTAAAATTTTAGTAAAGTGTTTTTAATAAAATTGTAAAAATTTACTTCTTCGCAAAATAAAATAAAAACTCAAAGGAACTGGCATACGTGGAATTTATCCACGTTATAAAAGAACTACCCCAAAACCAACGCATTAATGAGGAAAGCAATAAACCTGATACTAATCAGTAAAATTAAATTTGTACGTTTTAACTAGGTTAAAAGTCGACTATTTCTAAAGAAAATGGTGGATACGGTCAACCTGTTACAAACGCGATTGAAATGACAATAGATTTCTACGTCTAATAACGTTATAAAATCCCGGGTGGCCTGAAATATCCAATAAGTAACGAGAAAATACGACATTTAGAAGAGAATTATTAAAATATTTTATATCAGGTGCCAAAATATTTCAATTTTAATAACAAAGTTCAATTTTTGTCTGGTCAGGAATTGTCATTGTGGACGCAGATATATTAGCGGATATCTTAGAACAGTATATGCAGCTGCTACAAATAAATTTAAATTACCCTAAAATATTGATAAGAAAAAAGGATTTAAAGTCACAACTGCAAGTATTTTCAATCCAACACAGTTGAATATTTCCGAAAGCCTGGTTTGACAGTCGATGATTTCAGCTATGAAGGGGATGATAATATTAATGCAGATCTTTACCATGTACGGTGAGTAATTGAACAAAATTTTAAATTTTATATTGGTTGACTGGTAGTTCGATATTAGGCGTTTAAATTGTTCCTATCATTTACTGGTGTTAGTACTTTGATCAAAGAAGACAATCCAATAAGGAACTTTTTTTCAGTAGGATTCGAACCTGTTATTGCTTGGTGGACGGCTTCTAGGATAGACTGTACAAGCTCTAACGAGCGAGTCATGCATGATTGATTGAGTATGGCAACTATCGCCAGCACTAAATGCCCGTTACCCTGCCCATTCAGCTGACCGGCTTCCCAGAGTATGGCACCTATCCCCCGCACTAAAGCCTGTCACCCTGCCCATTCAGTTATAAACAGGACTCCATTGAAAAACTTACTTCACTTTTAAGCAACATTTCCTTGCACTATAGATTGTGGATGAAAAGTTCGTGTTATACAAATGATTTGCCTGGATGTTATCAGATGGGCCCGTGTGGGTTGGTTGCCAGGGCAAAGTTTTACGGGAAATAAAACCCCAGTTTCTTTCTCTTTGAAACATAGCAAAACACCATATAACAAACCAGCCGGACATACCATGAATTAATTCATTCATTCTAAAACATTTAATTGATGTATCCTTGCAGTTGCATCTTATGGTGATGATGATCTAGAACGTTTCTGTAATGGTCAAGCAATATGCAAAAAAAGTACTGTCAAAAGGGAGTATCCGGAGTCTGCTGTGAAAACTGCTTTTGCCAACGATATGAACAAGAAACTTAACGGTAAACTTACTAATTCAATAGCTAATTCCTGCTGCGTTTTAATAAGGTACATGAAGAAACAATGATTCAAGTTTGAGGGTTTGTTTTTTTATGTATTAGTAGACAACAGACACCAAAGCACCGGAAAAAATCCGAACCTTTGTCAGAATTTAAATGATGGCTTATTTGTTTTTTAATACTCCCATTACTAGTTCCAACATAAAACATAAATCAGTCAAAGATCCTGATTGATTTTTGTTTTACATCGCATTCAAGATTACTTCACTTTTATGGCGACACTGCCAGGTTTAGTGGGAATCCCTGGCCTTGGGGAAGTACCTCCAAATCAAGGAGAAAAACATTCACTCGGAAATTGTTTTAGTTGAAAACTATCACTCTAACTGAGCCATCAATACAGTAAAGTGACAGTCTTTGGCAACATCCTCCCATAGATGCGTCATGGATAGGAATCTAACTCAGTCCACAAAAATGGAGTAATTTCTAAGTGTAATGTGACTTGATCGTCCTGTAAACTACTCTTTGAACGTTGATATTTATCTCTATCTGACAATCAAAGCAGAAGATACCTTTCATATTGATTTTCTTTATAATGTATTTAGCTGCGAAAGGGATCACACGAGTAAGGATAAAGGATAAAGTTGAAGAAGAGCGAGTCAACAAAGAAGCCCGAAAGATTTTGAAAACTGAAGACAAAACGTAAAAACAATCACTATATTGTCTCTAAAATTGATAAATCATGGCAATAAAATAATCCAAACACATGTATTACCTTTAGGTGTAACTTCAATGTCTCTGATAATTGGCTAAACCATGCAAAAAATCAAAACCTGGGCCAGCAAATTATAATATTTAACTTTGTAAAGCTTGTCACATTTACTATCCTGTGCCCTTTTAATAATGTAAGCCTTGCCACAGTTACTGCTTTGTGCCCTGTGTAACATTGTACGGCTTGTCACAGTTACTACTCTGTGCCCTTTGTAACATTGTAAGCCTTGCCACAGTTACTGCTTTGTGCCCGGTGTAAAATTGTAAGGCTTATCACAGTTACTGACCTGTGCCATGTGTAACATTATGAGCCTTGTCACAGTTACTGCTTTGTGCCCGGTGTAAAATTGTAAGGCTTATCACAGTTACTGACCTGTGCCTTGTGTAACATGTTGATGCTTTCATAGTTAAAGCTCTGTGCCCTGTGTAAATGTATGAGGCTTGTCACAATAACTGCTCTGTGCCCGGTGTTACATTTTAAGGCTTGTCACAGTTACTGTCCTGTGCCTTGTGTAACATGTTGATGCTTTCACAGTTAAAGCTCTGTGCCCTGTGTAAATGTATGAGGCTTGTCACAATAACTGCTCTGTGCCCGGTGTTACATTTTAAGGCTTGTCACAGTTACTGTCCTGTGTCTTGTGTCACATCGTAAAGCTGGCCACAATTACTGCTCTGTGCTTAGTGTACATTATGAGGGTTGCCCCAGTTACTCCTCTGTGTCCTGTGTAACATTGTAAGGCTGGCCACAACTACTGCCCTGTGCCTTGTGTCACATTGTAAGGCGTATCAGAGTTACTGCTCTGTGCCTTGTGAAACATTGTGAGGCTTGCCCTATTTACTGCTCTGTGTCTTGTGTAATATTGTAAGGCTGGTCACAGTTACTGCTCTGTGCCTTGTGTGCATTATGAGGGCTGTCAGACCTATTGCCCTGTGCCTTGTGTAACATTGTGAAGCTTGTCACAGTTGACGCCCTGTGTCATGAGTAACATTATAACGCCTGTCATAGTTACTGCTCCGTGTCATAAGTGATCTGTGTCGTGTGAAACATCATGAGGCCCGCTTACATTTACTGCACTGTGTTTGGTGTAACATTGTAAGACTGGTCAGTTACTCCTCTGTGCTTTGTGTACATTATCAGGGTTGTCAGACTTACTGTTATGTGCCTTGTGTAGCATTGTGAAGCTTGTCACAGTTGACGCCCTGTGTCATGAGTAACATTATAACGCCTGTCATAGTTACTGCTCCGTGTCATAAGTAACGTTGTAACGCATGTCACAGTTACTGTTATGTGCCTTGTGTAACATTGTAATGCTTGTCACAGTTACAGCGCTGTGTTCGGTGTAACATTGTAAGACTGGTCACAGTTACTCCCCTGTGCCCTGTGTACATTATCCGGGTTGTCAGACTTGTAGACAACGTTTATTTTTCCCCTAGTTCTCCCATGGGAAAAACATGAGTGTAAGTTTTTACCGTTGGTGTATCAAGGGCCTGTTTGACAGTTTGACAGAAAAAACTTATTTAAATATTTAAATTATTATCATTATTATTAAAGTGTATCTCCTCTGGTCGATAAGATTGGAAAGGAATAAGAACATAAAGCTGAAAAAAGGTTCAGACTGAAATTTTGTCAAGTAATTCGATAATCACCAATATGTGTATATACGTTCGACTTGGGAGTCAGTCAGCACTATGAGCTTTATTTTTATCAGACCTGGTAGCTGTTTCTCAACACACTTGGTAATGTTGAAGCTATACATATATGTTGCCCGACGGTTAGGCATTGCATTGGACTTACGTCCGGCGTAAATGTTTTGAGAAACAGCCCTCAAGGGTCTTAAATTCAACCTGTTCACTAAACGTTTTACATACTTATTAAATTACTTTCACATTACGGCCTAGCTGGTAGACCAGAACAAAATCACAACAAAGAAGTCAGACAACACAACTGTTTATAGCACAAACCTTAAAAATACATTCTCGCACTAAGGCAATTTGGTCGATAAAAGTAAAGATGGATCAGATTTACCTAATAAGTATTCTACCCACTGATTGGCCACATCCATAAACGTAAATCCTTACTGACAGCAATTCAGACGGTAAATTAAGACAAATTGTTCCTACTTTTAACGCACTCGCTGCTGAATACTAAATAAGTCACATTTTGTTAATAGTTTGTGGAAACAACCCAGAGAGTTTAACTGATGAAATAACTTTGTACTTGCTTCTTTCTACTCTTTGATCTCAGTCCTATAGTTTGTCCTTGTGTGTAAACTGCTGTATAATTTATATTGGTTGGTTGGTTGTTTTAGCTTATTTACGCGTCCATTCGTATGAATAATGCACGCCATTAATTGATTGTGGAACGATCTGTCCTTTTTCGTGGTTTGTTTTACCAATCTCGAGTTTAATCTCATGCTCTACCGTCAGTTGTTAAAACCTCAGTACGTTTAGATGCTACTCTTACACGTTAATTCTATGTTGTGTGATAATAAACAATTTCGTCCTGTACATGAAACAGCATGAGAAAAATAACCAGTTTCCCATACGTTGGTAAAATACATATCTCACACTACACCCCCGATAATTTCAATTCCAGGCAGTGTGTTATTTCTGTCATAATCAACAAGGGAAATTATGGTCCAACTTACTGCTGATTGGTTAAAAAACATGATTTTCCAAGTTCAACTAATCAAAACACAAGCTTGCATTCTCAGCGTAGGGATAATACGTTCGTTTTCCTTTTATGTAATAGCTTGAAGACATCCTTGTTAGAATACAAGTGATTGGCAGTATAACTTACAACTATACGAGTCGGTAGCCAATCATGTTATGGTTTACATACAACGTACTACATTTATGCAAAATAGTATGATTTTCCCACGATCACGTCATAGCTACTTCCATATAAGGAAAGCATTTGAATGTACATGACATACTTCTTGATATAAACAAACTACTTCGTCTGCTTGCTTCCGTTTTTCTAACAAATTACGATTGAATACGAACATATCATAGCCGTATTTACTCCTTACTGCAAACAATGACACTTTCTGTATCAATAATTAAACACGGGATAGTGGAAACGTTCAATCAAGCAATCTACCCAAACTGGCGTCTGACAGATTTCTCAAAGAAGGTGCATTGACCTAGCTATCGTAATTGTGTCGGTCACAGCAAAACGTTCATTTGTAGAATAAATATTTTATCTCTATTCTTAAGAATTCGTGGGCAACACAAATTTTTGATTTTAGAGACCTTTCTTGTGTAGCGTAACGAATATACCGTCTCCATGTCAACGGGATAAAGCGTTTGACCTCATTAGAATCCACAAAGATTGGCTGGATTGATGTGGAGCTGCATTTCAGAATAAAATGCAGTATTTTTGTGTATTGTGAGAAAAATATTAACCAACTCGAGTCCGTTTGGTACAATGAACATCACTCTCATCTATTAATTGTCAAAGTCACTCGCCAGAGGCTCGTGATATTCATCGTAAAAAACAGGCTCTCGTAAGTTAACCTCTATATATCTCATTTGATTACCGTTCTTTTGGAATCAAACCAAGCGGATCCAATTGTCAATCAGTTCTACGACTAAATCAAGGCTACAATTGTAAACAGCGATGGCAGATATAATATCATTTTATGTGAAGGAACACATCCAAGGATGATAGGACAGAGAATCTGAGACAAACCAGACACCAATCATGATAATACAATAAGTAACTAAAAATGTCAATCTTTGGCAAAATGAGGACTATAATATATTTACAAATCTTTAATCGATTTTCCCGTATCTTACATGGGCAGTCTGTAATTATTTTCGATGGACTGACTATATACTGTGTGCAGATCAGCAAACCAAAAAAAAAGAATGTTACAGACTATTGTGAAATCGAGTGGCTGATTTATCTGGAAAACCATCCATGCCAAACGTATCGGGAAATATCTGATCTATTCCTACCAGTCTACTATTGAATGAAACCTGGTATCTGCTTTAGTATATTTGCCAGGCAATGTGTTCTTTGAGATTTCCTGGAGTTGAAAAGAACATTTGTCTGGCACAAAATCAAAATATCTTATCTTTGTGTGGGCTTTATTTTTGTGTTAATCCAAGGTGAAAAACGGTATAGCTATGGAGAACTTCTTATTATATGTATTGTAGTTAAGGTACATAGTTTTCTCTATTTTGTTGTATGGATTGGAGAAACAAGAATAATATCCAATTTAAGAAATTTCCAGTGTTCATTTTTTACTTCAATCAAAGTGTCCTTTTTGGTCAATGTTCTAAAAACAACATGACATTAAGGCAAGCCACAACCCTAAATGATTCGATTTCGAGTTTTCATGGCATTATCTTTATACTGTCCGATACGTGTTATGCCAATTAGTCAATATTGTTATGACAAAGAACACAAAGATGGACCTTCAGTCGTTTTATAATTTGAATTAAAGTTTTAAAAAAGTTTCTTTAAAATCCGATTATGATTTAACGCCAGTGAATCTAGAAAATCTTAGAAGCGAGAAACTTCTTTAATCCTGCCTCGCTGGTTGTGTATCTAAATTTGTCCTCGATGGCAATGGCTAACATCTGTTTCAACGCTAGTTTTTTTTCAGAAACATTAGTTTAATTTCCCATGCAGTATTACTGCAATCAATCTGCAAAAGTTGAGGCAGGTATATATAGGAGTTCCCTTTTCTATAAAAAAAAACAGACATCCCACTTTTATAAAATTTGGTACAATTTGCAAATACACAACGTCTGGCATTAAATTTTTCTTTATGGATTTTACTTTTCAATTCCATTGTTTCTACGTTTAGCAATATGTACAGTAATGTTGGGAATCCAGTCACTTGACCTATACTGGCTGCTTATAATGTGCAGCAAATTAAATTTTTTGGTCGAGCTTTTTTTTTTAATAATTCATGATGAAAAAACGGAGACACTGTGTTTTCATATTTGACAAAAATCATTTAGCATTATGCAAGGCAGATTCAAATCAGAGTAATGCAGCAACGACCTGCATCTGTAACCTGCAATTTTATTCCAGGAGCTCAAGACATATATTTTACTAAATATTGTGAAATCGAGTAGATCATCAAAGTGTTAACTGTCTCAAACAAAGTCAAAATATCTTACTTTATTTTTTGTTCTACAGCGACTATCAACAGAGTAATTTCCAAATCTTCTTGTATTTTACAATTTGGTAAATTAGAATTGGTAAACTCAAGACAACAATATAATGTAAACCCAAATGCTTTCTAACAATTTGATGATTTGTCAAAATGCTGGCCTTAAACGACCAAAGTAAATGTTTTAATAAGAATAAATTTAGTTCGGTCGGAGAAATGCTTTGAAGTCCTTTATAACATATTTTTTGTGTTCACTCCCCAGGCAGATACTTTTCAAGACTAAGACATAAAACATTGTTTTCGCCACGGACTATTAAAACTGCATCTAGTGTTACGAAAGATCTGAGGGTTTTCTTTCAAATAAAATATTACGTCCTTCAGGCAGAAGGGATCTTGTTACTTTCATGAGCTGATATTAAGTCTAACAAAGCTTTGTGGTTTTATCTGGTCTCGTCTTCAATCTGTTCAGGCTGATAGTTTCTATTTGTGTTTTTTATTATTAAGTTCCAATCGCCCGCTATTTCTTCTTAATCGAAAAAACCAAGTGTTGTTCGAAAGATGCAACAATTCTTGCAACGAGGTTTTATTGATTAAACAAAGACATCAATCAATGTATAGATTTTCAAAGATATTAACCAAAATAGCTTTATTTTAAATAAAATCTGTGATAATAATAGTTAGTAACCACCAACAAACACTACCTTGTCATATTGTGATCAAAGCCTTTCCTTTTCACGCTTGTCTGTTCTCATAACATGTTAATCTGTCAGACTTCCTATATAATCCTCTTAAGATTAATTTGTCGGCACGAACTACACCAGTCAAGTGTGATATCTTTTGATGATACAAGAGATGGTGCAAAATGCTTTTAAGGTGACTTTATTCGTCGAATTTCCTTAATTAGGAGATATAAATACTAAATTCACATTTACATTTTTCATGGGGGCCAAATCAATACAATTTGTTGAAAATCTAAACAAAATATAAAAAGCCGTATTATTTGTTTGTATAACATTCGTCGCAAATTGCTAACGTGGAGTCCCAAAAAGTACAGCGCTTATAATCACGCCTCCATGAAAGATTAGCAATGCATCTAAATTTGACCTGTTTGCCAATTTTTCGGGTATGTTCTAACATTAGTTAGCTATTTAAAGTGGCATGAGCTGCCGAAATTCACACATTTTCATAATTTCTGATCGTCACGACAGTAAGAGGCTTTGGAGGCGATCGAAAAACTAAATGATTAGCGTTGGAATGAGAAAAATCCATACAGTATGTGGCCTGTACGCACCGAAAATGTGTTCGAACAGTGAACAAAATTTAAATAACCGGGACGACCATTCATTCATTCTAAGCCAAAGTGAGTTCAAAACAATACTTTATCGTACATTCTCGAGACTAGAAGCACTAAAAAGCTTCTGAACTATACGTCTTGGGGAAAATAGCCGATAATTTCAACATTCTGTTTCAGCGTCAAAATATCAAAATTTTGGCAGCTCATGCCACTTTAATGTTACAAAACAGTTTAGGTGGAACCTTGCTTGTAGCATGAGAGCGTCTAATTTGCAAAGTGGGCCGATATATAAAAAAGAACAGATTTGGCACAAAAAAACTGTCGCCACTAGTTTGATTGGGTTTTTTTAGGAGGACGAGTTTACATATATATAGGGTTGGAGGTTCTTTTGGAAAAGATTCCAATATCATCCCATAGATTTTGTGAAGCAGTCTGTATAGACCACATGAAAGCACGCCCATATGTTATTTAGTTTTAGTACTATAGAGCAATCTGGAATTTATTGAACTTTATTTTGAAAATAAACTCTCCCCTAAATAAATTATCAACTATAATAACAATCCAAAGAAGCAAGATAATATTTAAGTTGGCAAGAACTGCCAAAATACACACTTTTTTTCATAATTTCTGATCGTTACGACGGTAACAGGCTTTGAAGACCATTGAAAACTATTAAAATGATTGACGTTGGAATGAGGAAAATCCATACAGTATGCGGCCCGTACGAACCGAAAACGTCTTCGAAAAGTAAACAAAATTTAAATAACGGGGACGATCATTCATTTATTCTAAGCCAAAACAATACTTTATCGTACATTTTCGAGACTAGAAACACTAAAACACTGTCTTGAGAAAAATAGCCAAAATTTTACAAAAATGTTTTAACACCAAAATATCAACATTTTGGCAGCTCATGCCACTTGAAGGACGCCAATAAAAAGCGGGTTTACCTTGGATATTTGCACCACGAAACAACATCACTCTGGATTTTATCCGAATTAACAGGATTGCATAGGAATAATGACAAACTACCACGCTGCAAGAACAGCCAAGCGTGGCCAACATATATATTGGTCATATATCGCTGATAAAAAGTACCTAACGCCGTTATGACCACATATTGTCTGTTTGTTTAAAAGTAGCTTCCATTCTAATGAGGAATAACTGAGCATCATTAGTGTTACCAACATAGACCTCTAACAGTGTTTGTAGAACTTGTTGATCATTCTGTATAACCAGGCCTTATGACGTTACCATAACACTTTGCAAGACCAAAATTTATTCTTACAGAAAATCCGCATAACAAATTAAAGTAAGATAGAACAAGTTGATTAACTGAGGTTAAAAGGTTTGCGGTAGAAATCCAGACAATCGGCCTAGTTGAGCACAAAAACGAAAATACTGTTACTTAATTTTAATACCTTATTTAGCAGAGTGGAAAAATTGTGGCAGAATCCTATGCTTAAGGAAAATTCACATCGAATATGTTGTTTTTGTGTCCAGTTACGACAAATGGGATTACTTTAGAATATTTGTCATGATAAATATTTGGTTGATATTTACATAAAACTACAGAAGTATATCAGTAAGTTTAATTCGTTATCTCTGGTTCAATATCAGTTTGTAGTTTGTGTGCAGCATCACTGGGAGATATGTGCAAAGGATGCAGATTTGTTAACAGAACAGATTAGATAAAACATAAACGGCCCACAAAACATTTGTCAAACAGTCGCCATTAGTTTGATTGGTTCCGTTTTGGGAAATGAGCTGCTATTCAACTTCCACGGGATCATTGAGTTCAGTCTTCTTTGGCAAAAACTACAATCTCTAAGATTTTAGCAAGCCGCTCTTACCGTAAAATCATTAATGACAATGGAGTGCTAAAGACATAACGTTCTTTCCCTGTTAAAGCATTATATTTTGGAGATAAACTCGCCCAAGCATAAATTTTAGACTTAAATATGAACACACAAAGCAATATATTCTGTTTTATTTCTAAAAGCAATATCTTATTTCGTATAAAGTTAGCGATTGCCTACTTGGTACATAATTGAATTTGGCAACAAATCATCAATCTGCGATCCGTGGAGCACATATTGTGGCAGCTTTCTGCAAGGTTAGACAATATATCTTCCATTTATTCAACTGAATTATTTGTTACAATTTATCGTATTGATAAAATTTATTCTATCTAAATCTGACTTGTATTTGATATGTAAACACTAGAGATTAACACGTGTCTGCAAAAGCAAAACTTCATCGAACGAATAAAGAAGCCAAGGTATAAACAACCGTTTTCCCGTGGCTATTTGTATCATCAAATACCATCATCCTTCATTCGTCCGTCATAAGAAGATTATAAAGGGTTTGTGATAAATTACTACGTTATGAGAACAGACAAGCGTGACAAATGAAGCTATTGATCATATAACCCCGATCTAAACCACGATCGATAAAGGTAAACCTCTCCCCTCTTTATTTGCCCTTTTGTTGTATCTTATGCTTTTTGGTCTAATAGTGCAAGAACATCTTCTAAAAAATATTCTTGACAAAACTATCCATCTGGTTTTTGGACCTGAACGTGAGAGTTAAAATGACATACTGGCTATTAAGTTCGTTATGGGTTTCCGTTGACCTTCAGTCTTCGCAGTCAATAAGTATGGACGTTTATCAATTCCATTCGTTAAGATTTTGGGGTAAGCAAGCAAGAATATATTATTTGAGTAAAACGACTAAATGCCAAGAACAAATCTAAATGTGTCATTTTTATTCTTTGACTGACAAAAACGACAGTTCATTGAATGTGTGGTGACCATATATGACATTTCATGATAACAACTCTACTCTAAAACCATTCTTTTTATTCGTTTAATGGTTTAAACCCTTACGAAATCTTCTCCACATAAACATTTTGGACTGTTAACGGATGTCTTTTGATGTCTTATATATGCAATAATTCATTATAAATCAAAATGTAAATTACGATTTGACGACAAATTCGAAGATGTTTATACAATTTGCCTAATTTTTAGTGGATTTTTGTACAAGCCTACGGATTACCAGTTCATTTGTTTTTTAATTGTGGATTATACATAAGTCATAACTAAATAGTGAATAACATTTTATGTAGGCCTTTTTTCTTTTCGCTGATTTCATAACAATTGCCCATGAATAAGTTTTAGTCTTAATTAAAAGAAAACATAAATGATTGATAAGAAATGAGATGGAATCGATTGA
Organism: Lepidochitona cinerea; assembly: GCA_963971465.1. Lineage (NCBI taxonomy): Eukaryota > Metazoa > Mollusca > Polyplacophora > Chitonida > Tonicellidae > Lepidochitona > Lepidochitona cinerea. Next base: position 12,372,115 of record OZ020565.1, read on the forward strand.
AAATGCTCGTATTCAAGATTTACTCAGCCAGAGGTTAGAGTGAGCTGGCGGAAATTGAAGAAATGATGATGTCAAGCTACTGAAGTGTAATAATTTATCTGTTTCTTATTGAACTTGTCAAATTAGTCAGAATCCGAAATCCGATTTAATATTTTCTGTCAGTGTGATCAATTGGTACTGTCTGATATGTAAGCCATTCTATCCTCGTCGGTTAATGTGATAAACACACAGTCTGGGTAATTGCCAGTGAGTTTAAAGGAGGTATAAAATACGGCTGGAGACTTCATCTTCCAGTCAGTGGTCATCAGCCTCCTAGGGAAGATGTAGTCAGGATGGGAGACGAGGATTTACCGCCTATTGCAGTGGCCTGCTGGGCAGAGTTTACTGTTAACCCAGGTTTGCTCTACAATTTGTTCGATTACCGTCAGGGAAAACTCCATTACGATCCGTCCAAAATTCTCTATCTAACCAGAGATAGTCTGGACGAAAACGATAATCCAAAAGACTGGTAAGTTCGGCTTTGTTTTGCTGTTTTAGTGTATTGTGTGTTATAAAGGCTCTGTTTTGAAACGTCTGGATTATCAAATAATTAAAAACATACTGTACCTATCGCATATTTCATTTACTGAAAACATGTTTTCACAAAACACTGTATCAAATAAATCAAACCAACTTCCAATTGCCCATATGTCTTTCTCGGAATTATGATTAAATGGACACCTAATTAAAGGCTACATTTAAATCGTCCCTCAAACTGATTTAGATATTTTCAGTTTATCAAGCATTATTTCTCTCTCTAAAACTCCTTTGAGCCGATATTTTTAATTTAACGTGATAGATGTTTTTGATGAACATGAAATTCCACATTCTGGCAACTCACGGCGTATAGGAAACACTAGTAAGCAGTGATATTTATGAATTGCAGGTTCTACCAAACCAGGCATTAAGCACTAGTTCATCACAAATGTGTTATATCAAAACAAACACTTAGGAACACATGGAATAAGTTACTTAATCCTAACAATGGTTGTACAAATCACACACTTTCCATCAAACTGACCGAAATGTATTTGAAAAAAAAATATATGTTAAAGATATCGACGCTGATTTAAAACTGTCCGTAAGAATAGCAACGCGTTATCACATGTAACTTGATAGGATTGTCTCTTCATAGAATTAAAAGAAATCTATCATAATGGTCATGGAATGCTAGTATGTTTTTACAAAACACAAATCAATGCGAAGATAAGTTCGTTTTTTTTTTTGTTTTTTTTTTTTTAATTAGAACAAAACAGTACTCAGATTTGTATACTATATTCTCCAGGGTGTTTCAAGTGTCCAGTGAAATAGAGTTAGCGGCCTTGGCAGCTCAGCTCATCTCAAAGCGGATATTGATGAGGAGTAAAGTTGTCCATACCAAGACTATACATAGAGATGGGTCGGATAGAGCTGCCACTTGGGAAGGTAAAAATATCAAATTTATCATTCAATTTTCAATCCTATGAATTAGCACTGCTTTTTTTTGAATTTACGATTACAATGGAAATTGACATTTCTAAAACAGTTAAGTAGCCTGTGTAAGTTCAAATTCAATTTTCAATTATATTTATTCACCCAAAATAAAGTATATGTAAAATATATCAGTAGTGTGGTCGGGAATAAAGCCCGAGGGCTTGTTCTATCTATAATTGTGAACATTATTCTTATAGAACATGGTGGGTGGGTAACAGTTGAAAAAAGAACTTATTTAGGAAGCAGGGTAACAATATGCCAAACATATGAATGTGGCTTACTTCTCATTACATTACCATCGACAAAACGTATGCTCATAAAATAATACTCATACCATGAGTTAGAAAAAACTTTTTGCCGAAACAAAATCTCAAGAACGCTTTCCGGGATTTGATAATTTACTGTTACATGATAATAGATAGCTAATGAATCAATCAAATGACAAATAGTTACCTACATAAATATGTGTTTGTGACAACTCATATAGTATTTAATTAAACGTAATTCACGTTTTCACTTAAACTGTTTATCCGTTTATGCTTTATATTTGTTTTTTCTTCACGAGGCATTAAATTCATTTGGATTTTTTATTCTAGCTACCATTGCCGTCCTGGTCAACACATATCATCCGTCAATACGTCGTTATATAGATCTAATGGTGGATTCTGTCTGTAAATTGCTTTCTGGTCAGAGACGGTTCTGTGTCATGGTAAGTACCAATGGGAAAACTTTGTAAAGAATGTTTTTTTATGTATGGCTCTCTTACAGATGGTCAGAGACGAAGCTCCGTTTGCTCATTATTAATGGAAGTAAATAAACACAAAACAACTAGATTGTGTGATTAAGGTCATTTAAATAATTAAATGACAATTTACTAAACTTAGTGAATCAGAAATACAAAAATGGAGACATGACCCGATAGAAGTGAGAAAGGGGTAAACCATGTCTCCAAACTAATTACACTACTTTTAAGATTTTGACAGAAGTTATTTTACTGAGCAAAGGTGGGGAATGAAATAAAACAGGCCAAATACAGATCTAGATTTATTTACTGAAAACAGAGTAAGGGAGGGCAAGGGTGGGATCTTCAAGGTAAAATTCTCTCTACCAGATCTGTATAAGTTGAGAGGTAATGGCTGCAGCTTCTGTCTTCCTCGTGGTTAGCTGGATACCATGACAACACCCGCTGGGTTACATCATTGGTTCATTACAACAATAACAAAAGGGGAGGTCACTCGAATACATAAACATCTTTTCTTTGCAAAGGTTGTTTTATGTATGGCTCTCTTACAGATGGTCAGAGACGAAGCTCCGTTGGCTCATTATTAATGGAAGTAAATAAACACAAATAATTAAATGACAATTTACTAAACTTAGTGAATCAGAAATACAAAAATGGAGACATGACCCGATAGAAGTGAGAAAGGGGTAAACCATGTCTCCAAACTAATTACACTACTTTTAAGATTTTGACAGAAGTTATTTTACTGAGCAAAGGTGGGGAATAAAATAAAACAGGCCACAGATAACAGTTAGACTGTTATCACCCCACACAAGTCTCTGACCAAATTATTTGAGCTGTGATCCCCAAAGCATTAAGAAACAATATAATAAAAATAGAGAACTCACCTAGGAAGTATGGAAGGCCAGCAAATACTGACACCCTCATCAAACAACACTGGATGTTTTTTTTAAAACATGACGGTCAGCAGAAACTTTATCTAATTTGCATTAAAGTTCGCACTTGGTTTGGAACAGATGAATTTTAAAACAAACAAGCATTCTGCGGAACTCTTTTTTCTTACACTGGCAAAGTTGTTTATTGTATCTTAATATATGTCATTTCTGTTATTTCTTATCTTAAAGAATATTTCACTTTATGTGAGAATTGCAGATTAAAAAATCCTTGTATCTTATGTAATCAGATGGATTTCTCTGAGGTGCTGACCACGTGGTACAACGACTATCTTGGCGCAATGCCCGGATTAAACGAACACTTTGGTACTCGATGTTTCAACAGCCGGATATATATTACTGATCATAAGACTGGTAGTCACGTGTTCGACTGCAGCCCCATGTGGTGTTTATTCTGTCCAATTTGTTGGCTGTCATCGGCGCCTTGTTATTTTGTAAGTCTCCTGGTGACAAAGATTGATAAATTAGGTTCAAGTTAAGTTAAATGATTACAAATCTTGGATTTATTGCTTCATCTAAAAGTGTAAATCGGTTTCCGATTTCCGAAGCACATGAGACTAATTCCAACTTGACGTTTTGCTGAGGTACCTTTGCATATTTTATTACCAATCCAAATCCTCAATTATTGTAATTGGTTGAGAAATTTGTGAATATCATTTCATACAACCATAATCTATAACAACAAACTTGAGTTTCGATGGTAAAAAACAGTACAGATTCATATTTTGCTTTACCCTCTCACCGAAAAAAAACCAATCTCCTTTTAGAAACAGCCTTCTCACAAAATATGTCGGACTAATTTTAATGGCATACATTGTTCTTTTTCAGGCCTATCGGAAAGCTACTTGTGTGGATACGACAATTGAGATCAAAGCTGACGTCATGCATATCTTACCACGATTGGATGATGAATCCGACACGTGACCGTCATAGCGTGACACATCGTGTGAGTAGTCATGTAGATACCGGTCTTGTTTAAAAAGCACCAACTGGTTTCAAAGTTCACTTCTGACCAAAATGCCCGATGTAACTGGTTCACCGCAAGGAGAACGTAAATGCTCACACACGGTTTTGACACTTGTTTTCAAAAGATAAAGGTGGTTCTCTAATGTATTAGGGGTCCACCCTCTGACTAATTCATGTTGTAATCTCTGAATTGTTCAAAATGTTTTATTGATTAATTTATGTTGTACGCCGCCGAACTCAAGATTGTTTCACATATGGCGACGTTGCCTGGTTTAGTGTGGTAAGAAATCGGGATCATTGCCCTGAAGAAGTCCCCGACCTTCGGCGAGTACCTGGCAATTATCTTACAAACGGTGATCAAGTGAAAGAAAACGCTCAAAAATGTTTCAATTTGTTTTGGTTTTGAGTTGGATTCGAACCCACACCCCATCGATGGGACCCTAAAAGACTGGGTCAAAGAGGCAACCAAAGTTTGATTTTGGGGTTATTAATTTTGTACCTCTTGATTTAAAGATGCGCACCTTTTACAGTTTCAGCTGCCCAAAATAACGTAAGTATGTATCAGAAGAGTCAAAGAATGCATAAGAAGCTATTTACCCGTACTCATTAGGGGGTTCGGATTTCCCTTGGAAAAGTAACCAGTGCCAGGCTTTGATAAGACAGCTATCCTCTTCAGAGAAAAATATCCAATGCATTCTATTCCCAGTCGAATTGGATTGTTTAATCAACGATAGTGTGTTTCCCTCTCATTTCAACAAGATTCCAAAGGTGTACAATTATACCAAGTATGGATTAACATCGGTGAGCAAGGAATGTCCAAAACATGCACGTCGTCTTCAACAGTATTTTGTTCACAAAACAGGAATCATTCCCGAGTATTCTGTGTATACCAAATGCCAATATATTGGATTTTACATTGGACTTTACATTGGATTATACCAAAGATGGTTCCATGTTGGCTCTCTGTTCATTCGTAGTCATTTCCATATAATGGTTTGATATTTTGCTGTGTTCAGTAAAATGTTTGGTTTACAGTCTTTCATCCGAGATTGATCACTTCTTATTTTTCTAGTAATCTAAAGGTTACGAACTCGTGCGGTATCTCCTTTTAAGGTGGTATATTAAGGATATCCACGTTTTAAGGTGTTAAACTATTGCTGTAGAATCGTTAATCTCTTTCAAAGTTTAGTCGATCACATATGTGGTTTTTATAACGTCAACATGTCTTGATGTTAGGCTTTTTATGGACAAAACAAACACGAAGCAGTGTTATCTATTCTGTGTTCTGGAGGATTATGTTGGATTCTGTGAAATAATTATCAGAATCAAAAGGATGTACCCTTTGGCAAAAGAAATATTTTTAGTGATGCAAAAAACTAAAATTTGGAATACGTATCACGATAACAGGGCTTGATCATTCACAAATAGTTCTCGATTATATTGTCTATAATAATCTATTGAAAAAAGGACCTTTCATGGCTGATTTCAACTACATCCAATATTTTTTTCAATATAATATTGAATTATGTGAAATATGTATTATATTTTGAAACATTTTGCCCCAAAAGTGATCATTGGACATTTGAAGTTAATTTTTATACGATTTAGGTTCGCTCTCTCACAGTGTAGCTACACAATCTTAAACCCTTAGTTTGAACATCTGTTTACATGTTGATCGACAGATGGAACAGGATTAATTACTATTAGCGATTCCATAAAATTTACCTGCATACCAATTTCTGTTTTTGTTACTTCGTAGTACGGATTGTACGTAAAATCTAACAGACAACATCGATCACCCCGTTCAAGAATAACAAGATCATTTAAGATCGTGGCTTTATTATACCACCATACTTGATCAGATCATGCCACGTTTTCGCCCATGTGGCGGGTTTGTCAGCTAGAGTGATAGTGAAAACGGGGCTCTTTACCCACTGAAAATCCTGACTTGTAGCAATTAACCGAGTAAAAAAAAAGATTTTTTTTAAATCTTCTTGTCTGATTGTGATTCGAATTCGATAACCATCGATCGAAAACCTGTATCATATAAAGATAATTTCACTTTGCCGACTTAATCACCGACCGCCCACCCTTAAGCAAAACGTGTGTTTAAAAAATACTATCTTTAAAATTCCCCAATTCGGCACAGTTTAAAAGCGAGTTTTGATTCTACAAAAGCTGGTGTTCTCTGGATTTCTGCTTAAAGCTTAAAGTATACACACCTTTAAACCAATGTTTCATTTACTGTAGTAAGAAGGGTTTGTTACAACAATTTCTGGGGTATAAAGGTCTAAATGATATACCTCTTTTTAACACAATTAAAAACTTGTCTCCATGGGTATTTTAGACAAGAAGATTTTCCCTGTGCCCATGTGTTTTAGTGATCATAAATAGTAATTCTACTTCAGTTGAATATTCTAACCAGTGAGGATGCAGGGTATTGTTTACAGACATTCTGAACATCAGTCTGTAAAGATATCCATGTGTTTAGGAACATGTACGGTTAGCCGAAGGGTATTCAGTTAAAGATTTTTATTTATCCATTTCGCTAATGTGTACACGACATCCGTTTCTCAACAGGTCTTAAATATGCCTAAAAACAACACAGACTACAGCTGTATAATAAGAAACATTTATGTTTCCGTCTAAGCACCTTTTAGATTTGTCCAGAAATAATCCAAATCATATATCCTGGGGACCTGTTTCATTTCTCGGTCTGACACAGTTTAATCCTTCTTGTTCCTACAATGCATTGCTCTAAATATCTACAGTTTATATGGACAAGCTGTTAAACGATAATACGTTAGGCTGATTTACACGTCCATCACCATTTACATATGTTTTGTGTCGATTAGAATTTTTTTGTCTATAAACCTTCTTGGTAGAGGAAAACGAAAGACATCAACTTTAACAATCTTTTAATAGGGTTGTTTGTGATAGATTTCTTCTAACATTGGGAAAAGCATTTGCCATCATGTAGTCCAGGACGAGTTCTCAACTATAAATCTGTCGATTTGCTTTTTACAAGTCAACGAGTTACTTATGGATAACAACTTCTTAATTTATTTCTGGTGACATTTCTTTTTTCCTGACAACGTCTTTGTTGGCAAATCTACTAATATATCTTTTTTCGTTGTACATGGACATTCAATTTCAGTTACAACTGCCAAAATGATCTAAAAAAAATGTTCTAATGCAAACAGTGAATATACAATTATGTTTATGGACGTTTTAATATAAAGAATTTCCCAACAACCATCATAAACATAATTAGTAGGGTGTTTCTGAATGATCGGGGGAATTGACCGTTAGATTTTGATTACGCTGCTTTAGGATCTCTACGTAAATTTACAACCATTTATGTGAGGAATAAAATGTGATAATCATTAAAGAAATATCACGAAGAAATTTACGACACCAGAACAGGGAAACAGTATTGGTTAACTGTCTGTATTTAATCAAGATGTATTCCCCTCTGTGATCTGCCAAACCCTTCATTCTCGTCAATAGCCACTCAAAATAATAAATCCAGATAAATTGTCCCTACTTAAAGTGGCATGAGCTGCCAAAATTCAACCTTTTTCATAATTTCTGATCGCCACGACACTAAGAGGCTTTGAAGGCCATCGAAAAACTAAATGATTGGCGTTGGAATGAGGAAAATCCATACAGTATGTGTCCTGTACGAACCGAAAACGTGTTCGAAAAGTAAACAAAATTTAAATAACCGGGACGACCATTCATTCATTCTAAGCCAAAGTTAGTTCAAAACAATACTTTATCGTACATTTTCGTGACTAGAAGCACTAACAAGATTCTGAATTATACGTCTTGAGAAAAATAGCCAATAATTTCAACATTCTGTTTTAACGTCAAAATATCAACATTTTGGCAGCTCATGCCACTTTAAAGACTTTTATTTATCCATTTCGCTTATGTCTACACGACATCCGTTTCCCAACAGGCTCTCAAATATGCCTGAAACAGAACACAAACTACAGCTGTATAATAAGCAACATATATATTTCCGTCTGGGCACCTTTTAGATTTGTCTAGAAATAAACCAAATCATATAACCTGGGGACCTGTTTCATTTCTCGGTCTCACACAGTTTAAACTGGAATCCTTCTTCTTCCTTAAATGCATTGATCTAAATATCTACAGTTTATATGGACAATCTGTTAAACGATAATATTATAGGCCATCACCATTTACATATGTACTGTTTTTTTGTGTCGATTAGATTTTTTTTCTATAAACCTTCTTGGTAGAGGAAAACAAAAGACATCAACTTTAACAATCTGTTAATATGGTTGTTTGTGATAGATTTCTTCTAACATTGGGAAAAGCATTTGCCATTATGTAGTCCAGGACGAGTTCCCAACTATAATTCTGTCACGTTGCTTTTTGCCTGAAAACGTCTTTCTTGGCAAATCTACTAATATATCTTGTTTCGCTGTACGTGGACATTCAATTTCAGTTACAACTGCCAAAATGCTCTAAAAACTGTTCTAATGCAAACAGTGAAATATACAATTAAGTTTATGGACGTTTTAATAAAAAGAATTCGCAACAACAACCATAAACATAGTTAGTAGGGTGTTTCTGAGTGATGTGGCTAATCGACCGTTAGATTTTGATTAAGCTTTTCAAGGATCTCTATGTAAATTTACTACCAGTTATGCGAGGAATAAAATGTTACAATCATTAAAGAAATGGTTTAGTCTCGTTTCGCCTACTTCTGAACAGTATTTATTTTGGGTACCCTGTGGAGACCGCCTAGTGCGGTCCCACTATGCTTGACAAGGAGGGTGGGGTGGAGGGTAGGGGTGAACAGTCATCTGCCATCGATTGCAAGACTAGAGTTTATTACGACTATAAGAGGTGGTGTTAATGTAATGCTAAATGGCTATAAGTACCGTGTAAACCGCAAGAAAGACAACTGGATTGCCTGGAAATGTGCGACTGCAGGCTGCAAACCTAGCATTTCTACCTTTGCCCGCATCCTCAGCAATGTTGGGCCACATCAGCACAGCCATGACATTCCATCCTTCAACAGAGAAGTCGAGAGGGTAAAGGGGGTCATGAGAAAGAGAGCCAGAGAAGAACTGACACCTGTACCCCAAATATACGACTATGAGCTTATTAAGCTGAATCAGGCCAACCCAACGGAGGCATCAAACTTTCCATCATACTACTCTGTTCGCTCCGGAGTTTACAGAGAAAGGAAGAAGACCATACCCACAGTTCCTAAGCACTTCTCACCACCAACCATCCAGGCAGACTTCGAGAAAGCATTTCACAATGCTGTTTACACTGTAGGCCTACTGCCCGAAACTACTTTGAAAGGTTGCTTCTTCCATTATTCCCAAGCCATCTTGCGCAATGCGCAGAAGCATGGATTACAACAACCTTACCAAGATGATCCAGAAGTTGTTACCGTTGAAAATCAGTGTAACTGATTTATTTAATTCTGTCATTAATAAAATATGTATTACAACTAGATTTTTTCGTGGGGGACGTCAAGTGGATTTTATGGGGGAAATGGGGACCTTAATCCATAATCCAGGTATTGTTAAAGGATTACCGAGTCTCCTAACGCCCCGCGGCGTTTTCTAATTAAAATAAAAGGAGTAGGCGAAACGAGACGTCACCAAAGAAATATCGCGAAGAAATTTACGACACCAGAAAAGGGAAACGGTATTGGTTAACTGTCTGTATTTAATCAAGATGTATTCCCCTCTGTGATCTGTCAGACCCTTCATCCTCGTCAATAGCCACTGAGGACAATAAATCCAGATAAATTGTCCCTACTTAAAGTGGCATGAGCTGCCAAAATGTTGATATTTTGACGTAAAACCAGTATGTTGAAATTATCAGTTATTATTCTCAAGATGTATAATTCAGAAGCTTTTAGTTCTTCTATTTTCGATAACGTATTGTTTTGAAACAATTTTGCTTAAGAATGAATGAATGGTCGTCCCGGTTACTTAAATTTTGTTTACTTTTGGAACACTATTAAGGTTCGTATAGGAAACATATTGTACGGATTTTCCTCATTCCAACGCTAATCATTTAGTTGTTCGATGGCCTTCAAAACCTCTTACTGTCGTGACGATCAGAAATAATGAAAACAGTGTGAATTTTGGCAGCTCATGCCACTTTAAAGACCGTTTGTTAAACACTAAATAACTCTCTTACTTGCTCATTGTAAGCTTTCAGAAACACTTAACTGATGTACGCCATTGTTTTCATCCTTCTTTACAATTTGTATTTTAAATATGCAATTAACTGTAAGGGGGTACGTTGATTTATCAGATAAAAAAAATAACAACACAAAACCAAACTAAATTTAACACAAAACCAAACTAAATTTACAGTCCGAAGAGCAATAGAGTCCTGGTCAAGGAAAGAACATCTGTTGACCTCTGTGAAATATGATAAGTAATACGTTTCACATAGTTCAAGTTCATATAAATGTAATGGTGTTAACAAAACTACACAACAGTGCATCTCTATCTTAGCCACATTCTCGGTGAGGAAAATAATTGTGTGGCTAATTTCGCAGTCTACGACCTGAGCCGTTTAAAGAAAATGTCATGAGGATCCATTATCGTTATTTCTTTTTAAAGGAGAAGAAAAAACCCAAAGATCAATGATTTTTTCCTTTTTACGGTATCAAACACATATGTTTGCGATTATTGCATGGGCCGTAAAATACCGTAGTATACCGTAACATACCGTAGTATACCGTAAATACCGTAACATACACAAAACAAATTTGTCAACTTTCAAACTCTCTTCTTTAATCCCAGGTTATTTCAGTCTCTTAGAAGTATTTCTATCTCCAGAAGATTGCTTTCAAACTTACATTGAATTACAATAAAAAAACTTTGAGGGAAATGTGGTCTGGTGGCAAATTGGTGAGTTACGAAGGCCTGAGACCGGATGAATTTAACCTAGGATTACATGAGAGAATTTTAAAGTTGACCAATTTGTTTTGTGTGTCGTAATTATGATGATTTGTATTAATGGTGATTTATTATCGCCAGAAAGTTGCCCTTTACAATCACAATCGTTTCTGCAATATCACTTTGCCAAGAATCTGCCTACACCAATGATCGTATCATTCGGTACAGACATTCCAGGGGTGCTTAACTTTTTTCTTTATGTATATATTGAAAAGCACGGAATAGCTTTACGTCATTCACACCACTTTGTGAAGATTTTGTGTTGATTTTTTTCAATGATCTAATGCAATAAGATTTCAGTTTCTTCCTACTTTTTTTTTGTTATCGATTTTTCATTTGTCAAGAAGTATTCTTTGGGAAAATGTTTTTTTTTTTTTCGCACACGTCTTACATAAATCAATTTGAAACATAACAATCGTTACAAAAATCGGAAACATTTCTTATTTAGCCATGTTTTTCTTCCAATTTCAAATTGAATTCGACAAGTCTAGATACAGAGAATGAACTATAACGCCTTTCCGAGAACAGAATACAGATTTCTATTTATATGTGTAAAATTACACAGCTAGTTTACATTTGTGGATTTAAGGCAATGCATTTAACGCGAATCAGGTCGTATTCCTGTAGTTTATAGCTTCAAATTTAGTTATTTGTTGTTTTTTTTCCTCAAAGTTATTCAAGACCAGGAAAAAAAGCCCCACTCAAGTTAAGTGTATAAAATAAAACAATCTCTGTGCCGGAGGTAACTTCCGCATTCAGTTGATACCAGAGAAAACAATCTATGTGATTCGGAGATGAGATAATATTGATCCTCGTGGTAAAACGAGCAGCACTGGAGATGAATATCAATGTGGATGGGAAGGGGGATTAGTCGTTATTCTTCTGATTTTTGTTTCCAAAACAAATCTATAAAACAAACATGGCTTAATTCCGATGTATAATGGCATAAAGCCAAATAAACGGCAATATTTCATTAATTAGTTTCGTTTACGAGTTTTATTGAGCCTGTTGTCATCGAGAGAATTGTATCTGATAAAATGTTCTCTTTTGCAGCTCTTGAGAAAGTAAGTTGTATTTGCCAAACTCTATTTCAAGGAAAACAAATATTCAAATTATGCTTGCAAGCTTAGTTTCGTTAAGCCCATTCAAGTCCCATCTTTTCAAGAAACCGCGTACATTCTTGCCAGTGGACATCGTTTTAATACTCATATGCCTTCGAGATAATTCCAAGTCAATCGTGTTTTTTTTTCTAATACTAAAATAGGAAAATGGCATTATGTGTTTGGCTCTAATCTAAACAGAAATCTGGCGTTAGAAATCGAATCGGTATCGATGTGGTTAACAGTCTATCCTGTTTGGACTGGGGCTTAGTTTAATTATGGTTTCTTTCGGTTGCCAACAAGAATCCGATTGCAATTTAATGTTACGCCTTGGCGAGCTTAGTTGTTTAATTTCAAGCTTCATTGAACCGGAATACCTAGCTCTTTTAGATAATCGATCGAAAACACAGGAAGAGATATTGTCATCCTAAGTCTTTACGGAGCATCCAAAACGAACGAATCTTCTAAAAGAGAACGCAAACATGAGCAGAAAATTAGAACATTAATCTTTCGTAATCCTTGAACTAAAATCTTCTGAGTGTATTTTTACTTCGGTTGCCGTATATGGACGAGTTACCAGCTACTCACCGAATGTCGGGGGGGGGGGGTTCCTCCGGGCAATAAGCCCAGTTTTCTCTCCCACTAAACCTGACAACGCCACCATATAAGTTAAATAATCTTGGGTGCAGCGTAAAACATCAATCAATTTAACTGAAATCAGCACAGTCCGTTTCTAGCTCATTGGACTTGAAAACTGTCGTGGGTAAGTTGTTCTCGCAGGATAGCTTTTGTGAATTGCCTCTGTATCTTCCAATTATTGATACAAAGAAAACACATTTTGATGGTTATCGATTACTTAATGGGATCTTCAGTCTGGACATCTGTGGGCTATTTGATCTTATTTCCTGCCCAGCTTCTGACTTCCCATATTATAGACGTGAGGTGTTTGACTCTAATGGCCTGTCCTCTCATCTGGAGACAAATTGATTGACTCCAACCTACTATGTCCTATATTACGATTACCTTACCACGAAAACTTGATGTGCAACAGGCTCATTATCCCCACATTCAGGGCATGACTTGGAAATACCTGGATAAATTACTATCCTTTATATTATGAAGATACTGTCATGCCTTGCAACGTATTATATTAGTAAAGACACTCAAAATAAGTTTTAATGGTTAATACTTCTGTGTGTCGATAATTGTCAGACTTTATTATTTTTATCAAAAGAAAACTCGGGGGAAAACGTAAAAAAAGGCTGAATAGCTTTTATGGTCTGGTTGTTCCAATAACCAAAGAAAAATAAACCGGTCAAAAAGTGACTATAATATATTTGGTCGAAATAATTTAATGTTCAAATAACTTTGAAACCATTGGAAGATTTATTTTTCCCTCTCCCTCTATCAACTGACATGTAGGTTGAAGTGACAATAACGTTAAAAGTAATTACTCTTCAAACAAATTTGATGCATTGTTAATATATTATTTAATTCTGTTACTCTGAACAACATACGTTTTCCAAAGTTTAACTAAAATATGGGATTACGGATATGTGGCGATAGTAGGATGCTATGGGGCTCAGGATTTAAAAACAGTGTAACTTTTGAGAGGGTTCGTGAAGAACAACGTATTTGATAATAAAGTTAATTGATATGGCAATGAACATTCGATATTTCTGTTCTGGCGGACTTAGTCTCATATGCTTTAACATTATCTATGTCCCAAGCACTGTTTGACTACTAGTGATTTTGGAGTGGAATATTCTACTGCAATGTTTCAAAATCGACTATGTTAGTTTGAGAGGACTGTTTTCTCCATTTGACAGAAAATGTGTTTGTTTCTTAGCATTGATTTCTAGTAAAAGGCTTATAAAGGTTTAAGGGTATGTAAGTGACCTGTCATTACCATCAATCCTTTGTCTTTCTATTAGTAGTTTTCCCTCGGGTATACCACTCTAATGACCTGTCCTCTCATCTGGAGACAAATTGATTGACTCCAACTATGTCTTATATTACGGTTATCTTACCACGAAAGGCATGGAGTGTAATAGGCTCATTCTTCCCATATTCAGGGCATGACTTGGAAATACCTGGATAAATTACTATCTTCTACATTATAAAGATACTGCCATGCCTCGCAACGTGTGTTTAATATATTTGGAAAGCCAATTAAAACAGCTTTTAATGTTTGTTACTTATGTATGTCGAAAATTGGAAGACTTAATTATTTCAGATAATAAAAAAAAACTTGGTTGGGGGGGGGGGGGGGGGGTGAGTAAAAAAATAAGTTGATTAGCAAAACTTTTATGTTTGATTGTTATAAGTGACCAAAAAAAATAACCTGGTCAAAAAATGACCAAAAGATATTTGGTCAAAACAATTGTTCGACAAGAATTTATGGTCCGAAATGGAGGATTTGTTTTCTCTTTTCTAATATCAACTTAAGCTGGAGCTACAATAACGTTAAAGTAATTACTCTTCAAACAAAACTGATGCATTGTTAATATATTATTTAATTCGAAATGTTCTCTTCCCTGAAGTACTTTAAGTTTCCAAAAGTTTAACTAAAATATGGGATTACTTATATATGGTACCAGTAGGATGTAATAGGGCTATCTCAGGATTCCAAAATGGGCGTAACTTTTGACAATAAAGTTAATTAATATGGCAACGGACATTCGATATTTCTGTTTTTTGCGGACTTAATCTCAGATGCTTTGAGATTATATATGTCTCAAACACTGTTCCTAAGGTTGAATAAAGTATCCTCTATTTATTTCCCCGATGCACGACTGATAATTTTGGAGTAAAACATTCCACAGCAATGTTTCAAAATCTGCTATGTAAGTTTGAGAGGCCTGTTTTCTCCATGTGACAAAGATGTGTTTGTTTCTTGGCATTGCTTTCTAGTAAAAGGCTTATAAAGGTTTAAGGGTATGTAGGTCTCCTGCCATTACCATCAATCCTTGGTCTTGTTATTAGTAGTTTTCCCAAGGGTATACCACTCTGAATCCAATGTTTTACTTAATACTAAAAGCTTTGATACGGTGATACAGTTTCAACAACAACAGGCCATGACGAAAATTCTATATCGATGAAAACAGAGAAAAATATCTATAAAAACCTCTAGCAGATTTCCACATGCCCAAGGAAGATAACTCTAATGTACAAAGTAAGATCATAATATTGTAAAGTCATACCTCCTATTATAAAGCTGTATCGTTATTTTTTCCACATTTATAATCGTATTAAACGGTCACATATTTGAAACCTTCATGCTTTTTAATTCAACGTATATGTCGGAATAACGTTTTTATCCTTCATATTATTGTCCACTTATTGGTGTTATATTTGATACAAACTATACCATTTCTCCTAAGCGCAGTAGGGATATGGCTCAAATCCGATTCAGAAAAAAATATGAAGAACTTTTTCTGACTGTGTTTCTGACTGTGAAAATTAATTCAACACTTGACGAAGACACCGGCACAGGTGTCGAAAGCTCGTGTTGCTAAAAAAACAACTGAAGACGTGGTGATGTCTTTAATTTTTTATCATTAGTATGGAACCCACGTTTAAAGAGAGTTTCAAACATTTCTTAGAAGACTATATGTTAGTCAAAGTGTTGGTTTAATAATAGAATATTTGAGGTGCTATTGCTGAAGTAATAATTTTTATAACTATTTTGATAAAATCCGAATAATACCATAAGCCATAACACTAAGAGAGCATTCGAACCTCGTTGTGTGCATTATTGACATGGCGTCAAGAGAAGTTGTTTGAAAGACCTATATAGCTGGGTGGTATAAGTAGGCCTAGCAGTGTAACTAGGGAAAATGATAAAAAGCTGAGTTTTACATATTGCTAAATGCAAAAAAAAAACGAAAGTTGAAGCTAAAATTCTGTTCTGGAAAAAACTAGACAGGGTAATTAAAAACTCAAACATTTCGGTTGCTGTCCATCCGTATATTTTTTTTGTGTCAATCATTTTGTCTAGAAACATTCTGATTAATTTATAACTTCACGCTTGAAACCCAATCAGTACCGTTTCAAGTGATTCCTGTTAGTATGCCTACAAACTCCTCAAGTAATGATGTTTTCTTCATACCAGTCTGAGGTAAATCATTTATGCAGCTATCTTTATTATATTTGGAAGCTTTCCTGGGCTGTCACAATACTTTACCTTTTTTGCAAACAGTTCTAATTCATTGAGCGATTGGTGTTTTACGCCGCACTCAAGATTTTTTTCACAATTAAGAGTATTTCACTTATATGGCGGCGTTGTCAGGTTTAGTGGGAGATGAAAGCGGGCTCATAGCCCAGAGGAAACCTCAGAAATCCGCTTAGACATATTTCAATTTTCATTTAGTCTGAGTGAGATTTGAAGATCTGTGTGGGACTGAGGGACGATCACTGTAAGCCACTGGACCACCGAAGTCCTGCAAAACGTTCTGGCTGTGAATATATACACAAAGAAAAAGTTAAGCCCCCCCCCCCCCCTGGAAAGTCTGCATCGATCGATAAAATCATTGGTGTAGGGAGATTGTTGGCAAACCGATGTTGCAGAAACGATTGTAATCATAAAGGGCAACATCCTGGCAATAAGGAATCACCATTAATGGCAATAAGCTAAACAATTTATTCAGGATATCGTTAGCCAAATCAAAAGTGTATTTTTACAAAAAAAAATGTTTGTAAGTATGAAACTTCAGAGTCCATCTGGCTTCTCGGGGCGAACACATTCCTAGTGCAAAAGGACAATAGCGCGTATAGCCTCCATAAGCTTCCCGACCTGCGTCTCTCCCCTCAAGTGATACGTCGGATCTGTTGAAGGGGCTTAAGTTTTTTTCTTTGTGTATATATATAAAAACCATAAACAACGAAATACTAGCTTCCACATGCCCAAATAATACACTTAATGTCTAATTGACAACACCATAAAAGATCATCATTGTAGATTTGTCAGAACATTATCCATCGAATGTAACATTGACCTCAATTAAACTGTTAAACCTGTTTGACTTTTACGTCTTCCGAAAACAAAGTGTTATGTCCTTTCCCAATAACTGGCGTCCATAAAATACATAGTCTCCTATCACCTTTATTAATTTCGTAGATAGAGCCTCTGACAAATACTTACAGCAATTTTCTTATCTCGCCATCGATTTAAAACCCTCGGGATAATGGTTTAAACATCCATATTATATTGACGATATTTGATAATACAATGGACCCTAGTTTTGATGATTATCGATTACATAATGGGATCTTCAGTCTAGATGTCTCCTGGATATTTGATCTCATTTCTGTCTCACCTTCTGATCTCAATCATTAGATACGTATTTACAAGAGAAAAGACAAAATGACAAAAAGGCGTGTTTTGAAATCAATATATGCCAGCTTCTTGAAGACGAACCTTAAATACCTGAAAGGGTGGTTCGACTTTGCGGAATTCCGGGTTCGAAATGCAGATTGAAATTTGTCACCACTATGATATTCGAGAATGTTATCTCGCATTCGGCTCTTTTATAACAATCTTTTATTACAATCAATGGGATTCTAATCAAGTCGCATTAACTCAAAAGATTTAAACACAACTTCGATTATCAAATATAATCTTGAAAACAAGGTGACACGTAGCCGAGGTGTAAGGCCATTTATTCTTCCCTTGAAAATGGTTATAGAAGGTTTATAAAGGTTAAATTGTGAGTGTATCGATGGGTATCTTTACTTGGTTTGATTGACTGATTGATTGATTGGCTGCATTACGTGGCATTCAAGATCGTGTTTATGTATATGGTTGTGTTGTCAGGTTTGGTGTGCACGTGTATGTTTGTAGGCAAGGCGGAGATGAAAAGCCCAACCTTCCGATAGTCCCACTTGGCAGCTAATGCACATAGAGGAATAGAGTAAACCCGGTAGTTTTCTCGGTGTAATCCAGCTGGCTTTCTTGCGTTTTTTTTTATTATTCAACTATATACGTCCTTTTTACCAAAGCCACTCCTAGGTTACAGGATTTTTCTTTTTTAAGTAACCTGTTGCGATGACAGGAGGATACCTTCTGGTATTACGTCATAACCATCATAAACAAATCTATTGAATCGACGGACCATTCGAGAGTCGGCAAATACTTCTAGCGTAAAACGACGGACTAATCGCTTTATCAAGTGCAACATGTTCTATTTTTTCTATTCTTACTTAGTCACCAACTGTACGACTTAAGCAACAACATAGTATGTTCTAGACACTGAAATACTTATCTCCACTTGCGCTGAAGTATTTACATGCGCTGAAAGACTTCCAATTTGCGGCCAGAATTAGCTAAAAGCATGTCGCCATATTGAACCTCAAAATCAATATTAGGTCACGTAGTCTGATACGAGACGGAGCAAAATTGATTTATTGTACTTTGAATCAAAAGAAAGGATATCACACAAAAGGAAAATGAATGTAGAACCAATGACCCCAGGAATTTCACAGCGAAGAAGTATATGCAACAATATATGGGGTAAAATGCCCATTAAGTGATGACTTTGTTGGTGTTGAAAGTAGTATGTATATATTATTATATACGTTTCTCTCCCCCAAGGTCGAAATGATATGACCGGAGATCTGCGATCTACCTCAATGTATCAGTGTTGTCCTCTACCGACCTCTGAAGCCGTAATGTGGGATGAAATAAACAGTCATCGACAAATATCCTAAACATAAGATGACCTTTAGATTTGGATCCAGTTGAAGACTATGGGTTGACCCCGATTGCTGCAGACTCGGTAACATTTTCCATGGTCGCGAAGAAGACCTGTCGAGGTCTGTTTGGTTGGTTGTGGTCGAGGGGCCTTCAACTATTAGGGAAGGTGCTTGCTACATCCTGGTTTCCTATGATGGTACATCGGTATAAAAACTTAAAAAGTCATCATAAACTCGACTGGTATAGAATGCGTGAGCATGGTGAAGTAAACCGCTATCGCAACAAGCCATAAGCATCGGGAGCAAGTGTACTATCAGTTAAACTGTAGCAGATCATCTGTGTTGGCATGCTATTAGTAATAGCTGCCATGCTTTGTTGGAGTCGTAGCAGTGTCCGTAGATATTAAGGGCGTTGGTAGACTTGAACCTAATTTGGCACGGGTTTATAGACGAGTTGCGATCCAACACAGAAAGCTGTTTTCTTCCAACGATTGCGAGCCTAGTATGTTCCTGCAAACTGTACATTGTTCTCCGCCATCGATGTTGCGTTTGGTGTTTGTTATGTGTTTACGTCTTTTAGGCATGTTGGAATCGTACACGGGTAGAGTGGAGATAAACTGTAGAAGGTGGTATCGAAATACATCGTTCAATGTCTCCTCCCAGCTGACGACTTTGGAGAATATATCCCCAGCTAGATTGTTAACACCACGTTGCCGCTAACATGATGGTGAAAGCTACGGTTGCTTCTAGAACTCTTGGGAGGTTCCTAAACGGATAGATATGGTTTAGTATTACCGTGTCTGAGGCTGAAAAGTCTGCCTGGATTCTCCATTTTTTTGCAGAACTTGGTTTTGTTGTCCCGAATAAACAACCAAACCAGTTTTGGGCTGATCAGACAGACTATTCGGGCAATCCAGTACAGGTGTGTATATGATCCACAGGGGCATAGAGCAACCATAACCGGTGTGACGAACTTGCGGCCTCTATGGAAATATAGCAAAATAACGGCAACCAACAAGGACCAACGGAATTTGCAGTTCCACCACAATTGCCATATCTATGCTATATGTTGGTTTGTTGCCACACATGTGAAGTTAGGGAGCGCAAAGCAGATGCTGTCTCCTGAGTAATGGACGTTTTTATGGCATCGTGGTGGCTCGTAGAAGCTGTTTTTAAACTTTTGCAGCAGGCATTTCCCCCAGGGACTAAAAGTTTTCCTTCCTCTATCCATACACATACCTTCAATTGACCGGGGCTTGAAGAGAGTCGATTTAGCCGGAACAGCCTGTACGCAGGGCTTAGCAGGTCGTTGTCTCTGATAATAAATTGTATTATTCGTCTATGTAGAAAACATATTTTATATAATGTATAAATGTATGCCGATAGTTTGAGAAGGTTTTAGCTAATACAAGTGTATCAACTGACTAAGTGTATCCATCTTAATCAATTAATTGTTTAATGAAATATGGTCTTCTCGACAGAGACATAATTATTTAAATAAATGGTCAAACAAAACACAGAGTCTTGATTGTCAAGAAAGTCATCAAATCTAGTAATTTTTTTCTTCCAGCGTTGTTTCTGTACCGCATTTACTGTAGTCTCTATCCAAGAAACGTGTTACTACTTTTCAGTTTCAATCTCACAGTGTCCAATCCTCAATACTTTGACTGGAGTTATGTATCATATAGGGTAGCCAAATCAAGCTGTATCAACTCCTAGCTCACTGACCTTGAGATGACGTATGTACGTTGTTGTATTCGCTGGATAGACTTTGGGAGTTGTGTCTTCCAATCTTCCAATTATTGATACAAATAAATCAAACTGAATTGGTTATCGATTACTTAATGGGTCTTCAGTCTGGACATCTTAGGGCTATTTGATCCTATATCCTGTATACTGTCTGACTTCCCATATTACAGATCTAAGGTGTCTGAGGTTTCTAAGGACTTGTCCTCTCATCTGAAAGCAAATTGATGTTTCCTTAAACAGTTTCTGACCTCAACCTATTGTGTCATATGATGATTTATTTCAGACAAATTTGTCCGTATGAAAAAACAGTTAAACAGTGTTTGACAACAAGATTACCAAGCAGAAAATGTATATATCTTAGTGGCTTTAGAGGTTGGACAATAAAGGTATCGGCACGTATGGAGTGTTTATATGGCTATAGCATAAGCTTCATTCTATCAGAATAACATAAATTGGAAAACACTTCTGTATTTGAATCAGCCTTTGATTAAGGCGTCACATTTCCAAACACGTCATGAGAAACGTAATTTTGAAGTTAACCGGACTGTTAGTGTTTAGAATTTATGAGTCTGGTAAGCGCTCGGTCACTTTTGGGAGAAAACAATCTGTAAATTATTTCTATTGGGCTGTTGATTGTGGTGTTGATTGTGGTTATTTGAACATCTTATAATCCGAAATAAACGACGTCTGGTTAAAATCCGACAGAAACCCTCGAAGGTAACCCAGGTGTCCCCTCGTGTGAAGAAATGTGTCATCGCATCGCAGGATAATTTTGCCTGGGAGAAAACAACAGCAGAACAAATCGGGTGTGAAATACTCATTACCACTACACATAGAAAGGAGGGTCGGAAATGAGGTGGGAGATTTGCGTTAATTAAAACCCTTTCCAACGTGTTAAATTTTTTCGACAGTAGTTCCAGAAAATTAATCAATCCGGTTTAAAATGGGCTGTGCCAATGTGTACGTTAATTCTTACCAATTCCCCGAGTGTTTCAAAATCGTCATCCTGTCTCGGAAACAAATCCATCGTGATTAACCGCCAGTTAATAGTAAAACCATCCAACGCTTGTTCCAAGATAACCATCTAACCATCTGCGACCAATCAATGGAGTGTTTTTAGTGGGTGCAATAATCTGGGGAGCCCAACGGGTCGAAGAAACCATTCCTTTGACTGCAAGGCTTTTTTTTGTTGGTTCTTTTGATAGCTTTTTGGCGATTCCTCTGTCTTGTTTACATAAACTACATAGCCTATTGTTTCAATATATTTAATCTTCCACGCGGAGCTTAACTAATAAACACAGCGTCTAGTGATCTAAAGAACGTTGAACAGTGGTTATTTGCGACCAAACTCCTGTTAGATACTTCTGAGACAAATACATGACCACTACACAGCATCGGAAACGTAT
Source organism: Lepidochitona cinerea (assembly GCA_963971465.1). Lineage (NCBI taxonomy): Eukaryota > Metazoa > Mollusca > Polyplacophora > Chitonida > Tonicellidae > Lepidochitona > Lepidochitona cinerea. The sequence continues at coordinate 12,394,207 of OZ020565.1, forward strand.
GGAATATTCCATGATCCGAAATGAACGGCGACGAATAGTTCAAGTAAGACAACAAGTATCTTACCTAACCAAGCTGCATCGCAAGATAATATTCCCTTGGTTGGGAGATTGGAAAATTGGATACAGCTGTCTTTTCACTTCTTTAGTAGTTTAGTTTCAGTATGCATTTAAGCAGTACATGTACATCAGACGAAATATACCGTTGACTTTAAATACATTTCTAAAACAAGAACATAATTATCTTCCCGCGATTCGTGACTTCGTGACTCAAATCGGCATAGAGGATTATTCTTTTAGTGGCGCTATGAAAGCTTGCAGTTAACTAGCGTTGAACTGGACCTAGCGTAATGCATGGCTCCCGTATTAATCTTGTTGATCATCGAGGTCACTTCCGTATCAGGGAATCTTTTTATCATGACCGACAATATATTCGTTTGTATGTTGTTTTTTTCTGCAAACGGCTACAAGTCATTTACTCTTCCAATAACATGTGCTTAACTTAAAGGCACACTTGCCGGCGTGGCCTGTTTGGCATTTGTTAAGAAAACCAATTTGCACGAGCTTACTACAGCTAAAACCACTAAAGTTAAACATAGCACACATAAAGCATGTTCATTTAGGTTTAGAATGTATAAATGAGGGTGAAAAACAAACGAAGAATCGAAGCTCGATTACAACAACTACACCGATCAGTGTTGGTTAACGTAAGTGTTGGATTACCCTGATTCAAGCGTTTTTGCCCGTGGTTTGCACTCAGCAGGCTTTTATAGTCCCTCTTACTCGATCGTTAGTATGTATTTATTAGATAAAGTTCGTAAAATTATACTGTGTCGTTAGATCGCCCACACGACTCAAACCATTACGGCACCATTTCGAAGTTTGTTGACATTACGGGTACCTCAAAAATCTGTTTTTCAATTTCAAATTAAAAATACTAAATGATGTCAAAACTTTCAATTTCTGGTAAAAATAGAAAGTTCCTAACTTTTTCGGTCTTGGAAAAATACAGAAAACCGTCCAATGTTTTTAATGTAAACAGTCTTCTGGATTTTCTTTTTCTATTACAAAAGCACATTCTTCCAACCCCATTATGCCTGTACTCATTCGAAACAGAGCCCTGTGTCTTTGATAACCACAATGGCATGTGTTATCTTGCGATTCGTTAGGTCGAAAATATCATGGAATAAAGCACTGTCCATCTTGCTGCTATTTAATCTTATTTCATTTCAATCTTCTCACTGTCCGTGTTATAGGCACATGTCTACTTTGAAAGACAAATCATAATTTACACACACAAACACCTTTGCATGGCTTCTTCGACCTACCATCACGCATTCAAGCTAATTTTAGAATATTCCTGTGCGGGAATCAAATACACAAAGCATGTGAGAACAAATCTTGAAAACCCAGATCTCTGTAAAACCAATATACTTTCTATCTGTATAATGTATAACGACCCTGGCAACTTCCTTAAAAATGAATTGGTTATGTACAGTATTGAATGATATGTGGCTTAACGAAATATCCATACATAACGGATCCATTCATCTAATTAATCACATTTGTTTTTTTGTTTTTTAATCTTAAGAAAAAATATCAGATAACACCAGTTTAAACCCGTTTTTTTTAATCCATAGATGCTCAATACAGTTTGGAAGCTGTACAATAAGGATGAGAAAAGATACAACCCAGTGAAAGTCTCCTTAACGCGAACTTGGGTGTGGGTCATTCTGCAAACAAGGAATGTTCTTAGCTTTTCTCCCAAGAGTATAGTACTTGGAATCCAGCTTCAGTATTAAAAGCTTGGCTACGGCGTTAACGTTTCAACGACAAAATAACAAGAGCCGTGGAATGGTTATTCAGAGAGAGGGTTTCCTACAGAAAATGGCCAACATGGCTGAGTGTTAAGAATACCCAAGATTCCATTTTGTGTAATGATTAAACGTGAGAATGAAAGTTAATCATCCATGTTGATTTCGGCAGGCTGCCAGCTGACAGAGTATTCTAATAAACGTTTGCTTGGGTACAAATACCACGTTTTCACTGCTTTGGAACTAAACTACATTACTACATATTTAAGGTCATCTCCTGTCACAACGGGTTTTCTTTCCTTTAAAGGGGGAGATTACAGAAAATCACTTTAGGGTTCAGAAGAAGCGCACTAACTTTTCCATTCCAACGATACCAAACACATAATATGTGTTTGGTACCGTTGCAAAGGAAAAACAAGCGCGCTTGTTTTGAACCAAAATGATTTTTTTTTTTTTTCTTTTCCTTAAAAACCTTGTTTTTGTTAATGAAACCCAGTTATTTTTATACACAGTAGGTTCCTGAAATGCATTCAGCAAGTTTACAGTGGCGTACCTATAGATACATTCTGATATCCCAGCAGTACATTCAATGTCATTATCCAAATAGTAGATAGAACAAACCATTAGTAGTCAAATATAACACAATTATGGATAATTGTGTTTTATTTGACTACTGTATATAAAATAGAACCCGGGAACCTTTTTATGACACCACTTTTGTCCACGAAAATCTATTCTTGTGTGCCAGATCCAATTTCCACAGTGTTATTTACTCAGATGGATTTGCGATTTCACAAAAAGACAAATCAGTGGAACTATGTAATTTCATGAAATAAGACGACACGACCGATTTTGCGTCTTACGCCTTTTTGTACATGTATCACATATATTCTCTAATTTCTCACTGTTCCTCTATATAGATATTTTGTAAGTTTCTCGACAGCCGTTTCTAAATTATTTACAAGTTTTGCAAGGCTGTGTGTTATTCTTTGCCATTTTTGTAAACTGGCGCAGCTCTGGGAAAATAATCTTCAAAACGACAAATAACGTCTTAATCTACGACGTTTAATGGCTATTGGCAACTATATATAATTAATGATAACAAATTAAGACATCACCACGTCGTCAGTTGTTTTTTAACAACACGAGCTTTCGACACCTGTGCCGGTGTCTTCGTCAAGTGTAACTGAAGACACCGGCACAGGTGTCGAAAGCTCGTGTTGTTCAAAAACAACTGACGACGTGGTGATGTCTTAATTTTAGCCCGCCATCATTCTGATGGAGGGCTATTCAAATCGCTTTTCCGTGGTCCGTCGTCCGTCGTCCGTCCGTTAACTTTTTGCTTGTTACCTTTATTCCAAGAAAACTACCAGTCCAATCTTAATCAAACTTAACATACAACATCACCCTATGGTCTTGTTGTGCACCGTACGTTTTCATCTCATTTGCATATTCAATGTGGCCACCAGGGGGCGATATTGTTTTTTTTGTTACCTTTATTCCAAGAAAACTACCTGTCCGATTTTCACCAAACTTGGCTGACATTATCTCCATATAGTTTAGTTGTGCATCCTACATTTTCATCTCATTTGCATATTCAATATGGCCGCCAGGGGGCGATGTAGTTTTTTCTTTGTTACCTTTATTTCAAGAAAACTACCTGTCCAATCTTAATCAAACTTAACATACATCATCACCCTATGGTCTAGTTGTGCATCGTACATTTTCATCTCATTTGCATAAACAATATGGCCGCCAGGGGGAGATGTTGTTTTCCTTTGTTACGTTTATTGCAAGAAAACTTTCGGTAGTTACCTTTATTCCAAGAAAACTATTAGTCCAATCTTAATCAAACTCAACATGCATCATCACCCTACGGTCTAGTTGTACACCGTACATTTTCATCTAATTTGCATATTCAATATGGCCACCAGGGGGCGATATTGTTTTTTTTTTGTTACCTTTATTCCAAGGAAACTACTAGTCAGATTTTCATCAAACTTGGCTGACATTATCTCCATATAGTCTAGTTGTGCATCGTACAGTTTCATCTAATTTGCATATTCAATATGGCCACCAGGGGGCGATGTTGTTTTTCTTTGTTACCTTTATTCCAAGAAAACTACTTGTCCAATCTTAATCAAACTTAACATACATCATCACCCTATGGTCTAGTTGTGCATCGTATATTTTCATCTCATTTGCATAAACAATATGGCCGCCAGGGGGAGATATTTTTTTTTTGTTACCTTTATTCCAAGGAAACTACTAGTCCGATTTTCATCAAACTTGGCTGACATTATCTCCATATAGTCTAGTTGTGCATCGTACAGTTTCATCTCATTTGCATATTTAATATGGCCACCAGGGGGCGATGTTGTTTTTCTTAGTTACCTTTATTCCAAGAAAACTACATGTCCAATCTTAATCAAACTTAACATACATCATTACCCTATGGTCTAGTTGTGCATCGTACATTTTCATCTCATTTGCATAATCAATATGGCCGCCAGGGGGAGATGTTGTTTTTCTTTGTTACGTTTATTGCAAGAAAACTTTCGCTTGTTACCTTTATTCCAAGAAAACTATTAGTCCAATCTTAATCAAACTCAACGTACATCATCACCCTACGGTCTAGTTGTGCACCGTACATTTTCATCTCATTTTGCATATTCAATATGGCCACCAGGGGGCGATATTGTTTTTTTTTTGTTACCTTTATTCCAAGGAAACTACTAGTCCGATTTTCACCAAACTTGGCTGACATTATCTCCATATAATCTAGTTGTGCATCCTACAGTTTCATCTCATTTGCATATTCAATATGGCCACCAGGGGGCGATGTTTTTTTTTGTTGTTACCTTTATTCCAAGAAAACTACCTGTCCAATCTTAATCAAACTTAACATACATCATCTCACCCTATGGTCTAGTGGTGCACCGTGCATTTTCATCTCATTTGCATATTCAATATGGCCACCAGGGGGAGATGTTTTTTTTTGTTACTTTTTTCCAAGAAAACTACCAATCCGATTTTCACCAAACTTGGCTCACATTATCTCCCCATAGCCATGTTGTGTATTGTACATTTTCATCTCATTTGCATATTCAATATGGCCGCCAGGGGGCGATGTTTTTTTCTTTATCTTTATTCCAAGAAAACTATCTGTCCAATCTTAATCAAACTTAACATACATCATCTCACCCTATGGTCTAGTTGTGCACCGTACATTTTCATCTCATTTGCATATTCAATATGGCCACCAGGGGGAGATGGTTTTTTTTGTTACTTTTTTCCAAGAAAACTACCAATCCGATTTTCACCAAACTTGGCTCACATTATCTCCCTATAGCCATGTTGTGTACTGTACATTTTCATCTCATTTGCATATTCAATATGGCCGCCGGCAGGGCGATATTGTTTTTTCGTTACTTCTATTCCAAGAAAATACTGGTCTGATTATCATTTTATTAGCATCATTAGCATCATTTTATTAGCATATTGAAGATGGCTACCAGGTGGCAATGTTGTTTTCAACCAAAATTTCTAGGGGAGCTTAATTTTGCAATTCACGATTTAATTTTCCTCAACAATAGTTATCTCCCTGGAATAAGATTTTTTATGTAGGCCCCAATTCCTATATCCAGTTATTGCTGTAAGTGAAATAATCTTGAGCGCAGCGTAAAACACCAAACAATCAATCAATCAATTTAATATGAATAGATGAACGCGGGCGTTAAGATCCCTATAGGTTACATGATACAGTTTCATTTCCCATTTGCGGTAATGTTAACGTTTTGATTTGTGGCTAATTACCTAAATCTCGTTAAGACTTTTCCTAACCATTTTCAAATAGATCAACACATGAGAAATCCTTTACAACCAAATAAAGTTGACATAGTGCATGCCGGTTTCAAGCTACACACAATTTAACATGGGTACCGCCATTTTGACAGTTTTAGGCTTACTTATTCTAGCCAAACGTTGGTATTTTCAAAATTGGGTGAACATTAAAAAAACACACACAAAAATCTGTTATCAGGCATTGATTGAAAGCTTAAAGTATGTACAGTAGACCTATGTTAGTTTCAATTCAATATTCAAATAACCCAGATACCAAACTATCACTATGTAGGCACCTTCTAGCTCCTGTATAACCGAAGTCAATTTTCATTGGCTGAGAAAACACAAACTGGGTGTTGTGACCTATAACAAGGATATAATTCCTCGAAATTTGTCAAATTTAATAACTTTGCTTTTATTAACCAATATCAAATTGAATTTCAAAAGATCAAAGCTTTTCGGCCAGTCGTTTTGAATTTGCGAGGTAATTTACACACCCACCCCCTTCATGTTTCCAGGCTTATATTTTAAAGTTTTTCTGAGGACCAATTCAAAATGTTATTCCTCGCTATAAAAAAGTGAATCATCAAATACCTTTCAAATTTGCTGGAAATTATGGGTTGTTGGTTGTAGTTTACTGTTAGCATCTGTCCGGGTTAGAGACTGCCATAAGGGCAGAGCCAGGGGAGATAACCCACCCCACCCGTCCAAAAAATGTCTGATTTCTTAACATTTGGACTGTTTGAAAGTTAATAAAACTTCTCCAGTGATTTAAAAACTGTCCAATTCAGGGCCACAATCATGTCAGCTTACCTGTCAAGATATAAAAAGGGCAATTTGTACAGATTATATCATTTCAGACCCACAGGGAAGGGGGTGGGAGGGGGGGGTCTGGTTATTTTACATCAATAGCTAATGAGCTTGAAATAATCATTTGCTTTGAAAAACATTAATAATTCCAAGAAGTGAAATGTCATTCCTAGACCTCATTGATGGAAATGGATCACTACTGAGGCATATACAAGTATTGTACACCCTACAATAAGAGTCTTGTGTCTGCTCAAACCTAGCCCTGGTCTACAAAAGCCTGTTTTTCAGAAAAAGTGGTGAATATTTAATTTTTTTTACTGAATTCATTTATTTTATATTTCAAATATGTAGTCCAGATACAACGGCACCAAAAATGGTGGTGGTTTGAAAATTTAGAACAAAATACTTACTTTTCACACTTCACTAACAAGGATATAATTCCTCGAAATTTGTCAAATTTAATAACTTTGCTTTTATTAACCAATATCAAATTGAATTTCAAAAGATCAAAGCTTTTCGGCCAGTCGTTTTGAATTTGCGAGGTAATTAACACACCCACCCCCTTCATGTTTCCAGGCTTATATTCTAAAGTTTTTCTGAGGACCAATTCAAAATGTTATTCCTCGCTATAAAAAAGTGAATCATCAAATACCTTTCAAATTTGCTGGAAATGATGGGTTGTTGGTTGTAGTTTACTGTTAGCATCTGTCCGGGTTAGAGACTGCCATAAGGGCAGAGCCAGGGGAGATAACCCACCCCACCCGTCCAAAAAATGTCTGATTTCTTAACATTTGGACTGTTTGAAAGTTAATAAAACTTCTCCAGTGATTTAAAAACTGTCCAATTCAGGGCCACAATCATGTCAGCTTACCTGTCAAGATATAAAAAGGGCAATTTGTACAGATTATATCATTTCAGACCCACAGGGAAGGGGGTGGGAGGGGGGGGGGTCTGGTTATTTTACATCAATAGCTAATGAGCTTGAAATAATCATTTGCTTTGAAAAACATTAATAATTCCAAGAAGTGAAATGTCATTCCTAGACCTCATTGATGGAAATGGATCACTACTGAGGCATATACAAGTATTTTACACCCTACAATAAGAGTCTTGTGTCTGCTCAAACCTAGCCCTGGTCTACAAAAGCCTGTTTTTCAGAAAAAGTGGTGAATATTTAATTTTTTTTACTGAATTCATTTATTTTATATTTCAAATATGTAGTCCAGATACAACGGCACCAAAAATGGTGGTGGTTTGAAAATTTAGAACAAAATACTTACTTTTCACACTTCACTATAGGTTACATGATACAGTTTCATTTCCCATTTGCGGTAATGTTAACGTTTTGATTTGTGGCTAATTACCTAAATCTCGTTAAGACTTTTCCTAACCATTTTCAAATAGATCAACACATGAGAAATCCTTTACAACCAAATAAAGTTGACATAGTGCATGCCGGTTTCAAGCTACACACAATTTAACATGGGTACCGCCATTTTGACAGTTTTAGGCTTACTTATTCTAGCCAAACGTTGGTATTTTCAAAATTGGGTGAACATTAAAAAAACACACACAAAAATCTGTTATCAGGCATTGATTGAAAGCTTAAAGTATGTACAGTAGACCTATGTTAGTTTCAATTCAATATTCAAATAACCCAGATACCAAACTATCACTATGTAGGCACCTTCTAGCTCCTGTATAACCGAAGTCAATTTTCATTGGCTGAGAAAACACAAACTGGGTGTTGTGACCTTTAAGGGATCTCTTGTTTATCATTAGTACGGAACCCACGTTTAAAGACAGTTTTAAACATTTCTTATATATAGTTATAAACACTAAAACGCACAGGCGGGGTAAAAACGACCTTGTCTAAAGTAACCATGGACACACTAGTTCTTTTTTAAAAATAATGACTGGCTTTTGAGTCGGAAGTCGAGCCATTTTACTTTCAAGTAGTTTGCATTATTCTACTATGATCTTGGCCATTTCTATGCTGGCCTTTTTATACTGAAACACAGATGGTATAATAAATGACTTGTCTTAATGTGTCAGATTTCATCTTTCGGAATAACCTAAAAGAATACCCCGCGAAGAGCTTTAAAAGGAACAGAACACGCCCGATTAAAAATCTAAAGAACTACCGTTTCTATTGAATCTAAAGACTTGAGACTAAATGACTTCCTTGAAAGTGTTGGGAGGATGATATTACCCAGCATGTAGCAGCTGATGCGTGCAAGTAGATATGAAGAATATTTGATAATCTAGTTACCCAATCGTTTGATATTTATGACCCTTATAAAAAGACATCCACAGAAGTGTTATCAATAGTAGATGTAGTTTAATGCTGGGGACATGGTAATGTAGAACGTATAAAGGTCTTCCAACGCATGTTATCATGACATAAATATGTCGTCCAGATACTGAAGGTAAATGAAAGGTTGTTTGTGGAATTTTTGGAGGAATGTAACTCTTTTTAGCCATACAAACTAGAGGCAAAAATCGGACTAAAATATTTTCCCATAGCGCAACCTTTAATTTGAAAAAAAAGTCTAACAATTCTTTGTCCGGAGGAAGGTGGTCAAAATATCTTTTAAATGCGGATTTTATGGATTGTAGACCCACATTTATTTCAGCGTTTGTCAACATAATCCCCATCTCTAAAGCAGCCTAGCCTGTGGGGTGTATGTTGATAAAGCTAGGATACCCATTCGCTATAGTTTGAAGATAGTAATCAATTAGCTCTGATATTTTCTAACTTTCATTACCACAATCTTTTTTTAGAGTTAAGATCCGATTCCAAATAGCGATACTGTCTTTTTGTAGTAAGAATGAAATACTAATTCTATAAAATTCTATTGAAATTTTCAACATTTTTGGCCAAATTTACTTTTGTTGCGTAGGTTTAATAAGTATGGTTTGATTTCCCCGTGGCTTATTTAAAGTGGCATGAGCTGCCAGAATGTTGCTATTTTGACGTTGAAACAGAAAGTTATAATTATTGGCTATTTTTCTCAAGACGTATAATTCAGAAGCTTTTTAGTGCTTCTAGTCTCGAAAATGTACGATAAATTATTGTTTTGAACTAACTCTCTCTTAGAATGAATGAATGGTTATTTAAATTTTGTTTACTTTTCGAACACGTTTTCGGATCGTACGGGTCACATACTGTATGGATTTTCCTCAGTCCAACGCCAATCATTTAGTTTTTCGAAGGCCTTCAATGCCTCTTACTGTCGTGACGATCAGAAATTGGGAAAAAAAGTGTGAACTTTGGTAGATCAGGCCTCTTTAAGGCAAGACTTATTCATAACATTGAGTAATACAATAATAGAAAATCCCCATCAGATAATGACTTTAAACAAAGCACAAATGAAAGTCTTATTTTGAGAAGGGTTATATCATCAGCAGTGAGTTCCTCGTTTCTAAGATTACCATATTACTTTCTAAGTCGAAAGTAGGGTGGCACATGCCCTGTCACAAATGTAGTTTGAATAAAGTGTCTGAAGCCAGTGGGTATATATCAATTTGTTATATCTTCGTTCCAGTGAATTTCGTTCAGTGATACTTCAAATTTTGATTGTGATACATTTGGTATGACTCTTTTTGGAAGCCCACTCAGTCCCAAAAAAAATTGGAAACTTTTCTGACTGGGTTTTTACTCGAACGACCTATTTGGGATGGTTGCCAGTTACCACCGGAAGGTCGTGGGTTTCCTCCGTGGATAGAGCCCAGTTTCCTCCCACAATAAAACTGGCAACGCCGCCATATACGTGAAATAATCTTGAGCGCTGCGTAAAACACCAAACAATCAATCAATCAACAGTCATTTGCCAGTAGATATATGAATTAGTTTCGAAAATTCCCTAGTCGGTAATTTAGTATAGGTAGTTGGATATTATATTATATCTGTATATCTATATTTATCAGACCATTATCCATCGAATGTAACATTAACCTCAACTATCCATTAAACCTGCTTGACTGTTTACGCCTTCCGAAAACAAAGTGTTATTTCCGTTTGCAATCGCCGTCCATATAGTTCTATTGCTTTTACTATTACCTTAAATGGAGTCATGTGCCGTCTGACACAAGCACTTATCTAGTCTTGTCACTAGCGTGGAATTAGCCTCGAGATAATGGTTTAGACACCCCTGATAGTCTTGGTGACCGTCTAAGTATCTTCCGATTGTTGATACACAGAACTCCCGTTTTGATGATTATCGATCACTTAATGGGATCTTCAGTCTTGACATCTCAGGTCTTATTTCTTTTAATTTCCTTCCATTTTAATTTCTGGCAACCAGTGTTAGGGTCTAATTTAAAAGATACAAGACTTTTATATTAAATAAAAGCATTGTTTCAAACGCTGTTTAGCGCCTTTGAGAAACCTAACCTCAACTGATTGATTGATTGATATTTATTCACCACACTTTATAACATGACAAAATAAGAAAATATATAAAGGGAATGGCGGAAATAAAACCCCATGGGGCTTATTTTATCCCATTATAGCAACATATTATTTAATAGATTGTATGGTAATGGTTAGACAGATTATAAATTTAACACAATGACACAAAAATACTGCAAAGAGGGACAAAAGAAAAAAAGAAAACAGATTTAAGCACAAAAAGCACAGTATTCTCTTTTCTACATTGTTTTGAATATCATTCTTTATCACTCTCTTAAATAAGGACAATGAAGATGTATTTTTAAATCGGTTGGTAACTTGTTGCAGAGACGAGGACCTTTGTTTCTTATTGAATAAAAAAATAGATTTGATTGGTAGATGGGTGGAACTAAGTTGTTTGCCTCTGAGCTACACGTTCTGTGTTTGGTTTTGAGTTTGTTCAAAGAATGTCCTACAAAAAGCAGGGAGCAGATATAGATGAAACAGAGCTTTGTGGGCAAAAATTAAGACATCATAGTCATTTAGTTGAGCCATGGGCAGAATACCGTATTTTATGAAGAGCGGGGCTGTATGGGTCAGATAATTAGATAATGTTATGGCACGGATTGCCATCTTTAGTAGAATGACAAGAGGTTTTAAATGCGTTGAGAAGGTATTTCCCCACAGTATATAACAGTGTGAGAGATATGGAAAGTGTTTCAATGTTATGTGATAAAGTAGACCAATATTTCTAGAACTTTTGTTGGAGATATACGCTATGTGGGACGTCTAAGTGAGGCTTTCGTTCAAATGAAGGCCCAGTAATTTGAACTCAGTTTGTCGTTCAAGATTTCCCCCAGAAATTTTAACGGATATGCCAGATATGTTTGTTTTATTTTGAGAGCTCTAGATTGAAATGTTTTTTTCAGTTTTATAAAAAAAAATCGCACGACTGTGCTTTGGTAATGAACACTGATGGGACCTCAAGGGTTCAGTGGGTAGATCCCCCAGTCCGACACAGGCCTTCCATCGATATGTTGCTGATTCGAATCCCACTCAAATCAAATAATAATTGAATTTCTGAGTGGATTTTTACTGGATTGCCGTATGCGGAAGAGTTGCCAGGTACTCGCCGAATGCCGGGGGTTTTCTCCGGGCAAAGCCGGTTTTCTTTCCCACTAATAAGAGAACAAATCTTGAGTGCGAATAGTCCGGGCTTCTGACTTCAAAATCACAATTTTATATACTGGCGGCCGGCTTTTTGATTGCAGTGAACCCTGACTCCAAATTACTAGAGTGCGAAGTAAAACATAAAGCAATCAACCCCTCGGTCTTATGTCAAGATACCCTATCTTAAAACTATTTGTTTTAGACAAAAATATGTCCCCTTGAGGACGTGTTTAGATAGAGTTATTTAAAAAAAACCTGACAAATCAGCATTTAAACACATAACAGTTAATGTAATGTAATTTTGTTACTATATCCTCAAATAATCTAATTCTGCATTTACGCAAACAAATTCACGCCTTGTAGATAAACACATTTTTTTTATCTAATCGTCAATCATTTGTTTTTCGACGTACTTTAAACGCTCATATACTCAAGGAAATCAAAATTCATGAATAAAATCCAAATTTGGTAGCTCATGCCACTTTAAAAAAGTAAACATTGAGCTGATATTGTAGCGAATATGTTGTTTGTGTTTGACTATGTTATTGAATTACAACCATGCAGAGATTGCTGTGTGAAAATAGAAAATGTTATTTTTTATCATAGCTGTTCACTATTCCCCATAACGTCAAAAATGGCATGCAAAACTATTCGTGCGCTTTCTAGGACAGATGGTTACGTAGAATGGTGAGAGATCATGATGCCAGTAACGAATTAGTTCTTGCATTGGACTCTTTTATAAATAGCACTGAAAATTCAGGGGATTGCAATTAAGTCACGGCTTTAAAAGAAACCCTTTCAAAATTTAGAAAATATTGAGGATTTGGTTATAAAGTGTATGCGAAATCATTCTGAAAAAAGCTACACGAATAAACTAGAATAGTCCATCACCAGATTAAACCAAGTTGTTGTATAAATGTATAATAAATGATTTTATTAACTATGGTACTAGAGACGAGGTGGTGACTGTCGAGAAGTGTCTAAAACCTATCGTGAAGTGTCTAAAACCTGTCGAAAAGTGTCTAAAACCTGTCGAGAAGTGTCTAAAACCTATCGAGAAGTGTCTAAAACCTGTCGAGAAGTGTCTAAAACCTGCCGAGAGGTGTCTAAAACCTATCGCGAAGTGTATAAAACCTATCAAGAAGTGTCTAAAACATGTCGAGAAGTGTCTAAAACCTGTCGAGAAGTATCTAAAACCTATCGAGAAGTGTCTAAAACTGTCGAGAAGTGTCTAAAACCTGTCGAGAAGTGTCTAAAACCTATCGAGAAGTGTCTAAAACCTATCGAGAAGTGTCTAAAACCTGTCGAGAAGTGTCTAAAACCTGTCGAGAGGTGTCTAAAACCTGTCGAGAAGTGTCTAAAACCTATCGAGAAGTGTCCAAAACCTGTCGAGAAGTGTCTAAAACCTGTCGAGAGGTGTCTAAAACCTGTCGAGAAGTGTCTAAAGCCTGTCGAGAAGTGTCTAAAACCTATCGAAAAGTGTATAAAACCTGTCGAGAAGTGTATAAAACCTGTCGAGAAGTGTATAAAACCTGTCGAAAAGTGTCTAAAACCTGTCGAGAGGTGTCTAAAACCTGTGGAGAAGTGTCTAAAACCTGTCGAGAGGTGTCTAAAACCTGTCGAGAAGTGTCTAAAACCTGTCGAGAGGTGTCTAAAACCTATCGAGAAGTGTCTAAAACATGTCGAGAAGTGTCTAAAACATGTCGAGAAGTGTCTAAAACCTGTCGAGAGGTGTCTAAAACCTATCGAGAAGTGTCTAAAACCTGTCGAGAAGTGTCTAAAACCTGTCGAGAAGTGTCTAAAGCATGTCGAGAAGTGTCTAAAACCTATCGAAAAGTGTATAAAACCAGTCGAGAAGTGTATAAAACCTGTCGAGAAGTGTATAAAACCTGCCGAGAAGTGTCTAAAACCTATCGAAAAGTGTATAAAACCTGTCGAGAAGTGTATAAAACCTGTCGAGAAGTGTCTAAAACCTGTCGAGAAGTGTATAAAACCTGTCGAAAAGTGTCTAAAACCTGTCGAGAGGTGTCTAAAACCTGTCGAGAAGTGTATAAAACCTGTCGAAAAGTGTCTAAAACCTGTCGAGAGGTGTCTAAAACCTGTCGAGAAGTGTATAAAACCTGTCGAGAAGTGTCTAAAACCTGTCGAGAAGTGTATAAAACCTGTCGAAAAGTATCTAAAACCTGTCGAGAGGTGTCTAAAACCTGTCGAGAAGTGTCTAAAACCTAACGAAAGTGTTCAAACCGGGTGTAACATGTCCCAAATGCTAACTGTTACTCCTTCTGTACAACACCATGGTCTCCAATCTTTTTCATAAATTCTTGAACTGAAATCATGTATAAACCATGGTGACAAAATTTAATCTAACTTGGTGACATCTTACATTTTACTAACGATGAAAACTCACATTTTTAAAGTTTGGGATATTTGACTGTATCGTCCAATGATGAAAATAAAGAAATCACTCTTTCGTTGTATCTTCCAATGTTGAATATAAAGGAATCACACTTTGATGGTTATCGATTACTTAATGGGATCTTCAGTCTGGACATCTTAGGGCTACTTGATCTAATTTCCTCCCCAGCTTCTGAGTTCCCATATTATAAACCTAATGTATTTGAGGCGTTTGACTCGAATTACCTGCCCTTTCATCTGAAGGCAAATTGATATTTTTCTAAACAGTGTCTGACTCCAACATTATATTACGGTTATCACACCTCGACACATGTTATATAGAGTGTCATATTAATCTGATATATATTTCATTAAAATTATATCCGAATAACAATAGTTGGTTAGTTAACAATTCCGTAATTGGCTCAGTGGTGAGTCATAGCAACATTAGTCTGGTCGCCGTAATGCACATCTGTGTTTATAGATTTGTTTAAATTTTAGACTGGTAACCATTGAATGAAAATGAATAACATCCTCATGGTATGTACATTGAAATGACAGTCTTAAAAACACTGCACATCGACTTATTTATAACACTATGTTTGTAAATCTTTCCGACATAAACCAACAAGTACCCGAAATGAATGATTAGGTGGTTTTATAGTTTGAGGTTGGTACGTCATTGTGTAGGCTTAATAAGTTTTAAAGTAACTTGGAGTAAGCCTAATTCGGCTGTTAGTGTTCAGGAATTATAAGCCTTAGCTGCTTTTTGGGAGAGTAACAATTAAGGCACTAGTATTAAAACCTCGTAAACTGCTGTTCTCTGTGGTTATTTGGCCCGAAATGAATGCCGCTGAGTTGTTAATGCAAGGAAACAAACTTCTAATATAATCTAACTGTCTCATAGTGTAAAGAACTGTGTGTGTCGAGCCAAAGGATAATTTTCCCAGGGCGAAAACAAGTGCAAAATATCCATGTCCAATATACAACGCGGAGAAACCGAGAATCAGATAGCTAGAGATTAACTTTCATTAAAGCTGTTTCCAGCGTGTCAACTTTTATTGACAGTAGCTCCAGGAAATTAATCAATCCCGTTCGCTGTCTATGTTAATTTCACAAATTCCCCTGGTGTTTGAAAATCAGCAACATGTTTCAGAAACAAATCTACTTTGATCGCCTGGCGGCTAATGTTTAGGCCATTATGCTCTAGAATAAACCATAAACAGCTCCTACTAATCCTCTAGAAAGCTAGATAAAGGTCACTACAAGCCAATCGGCTTGTATCACGTCATGAGCATATTCATTGCCGTTCCACGCCACACGTTTAATGAGATCAATGTGGGCGCCAATAAACCTCATAGTTTACTAGCTTTCAAAATAATTTTAGTAACATTAGCTTTCCTGATGGTTACGGGGTCTCGGTGGCGCAGTCAGCATCGTGACATATTCGCAAGACAAGTTAAAATCTGCATGTCTCTATTCCGTGTTCTACCTTGGCGGACTACTCAACTCAAACCCGTAAATCGAAAAGTGCGTTTTGATTGGATGCGAGTACAACTGTGACAGTTCATCAGTAGTGATAGTGATAGTTCCTCAGTTCAACACAGGTCTTTCGTCTATGCATTACGGGTTCAAATACGACTCAGATAGGATAAAACTGAAAAATTCTGATTGTTTTTGCCACTCGACGGCCAGTTGCCAGATACTCCTTGAAGCTCGAAGCTTTCCCCCTGGCATGGCGCCAGCTACTAATAAAACCTTGTAACCCCTTCATGTACATCAAATAATCTTGTGTGCGGCGTAAAACATCAACCAATTTAACAATCCGCTCATGGTCTTCTTGATATTTTATGTCATTTCACAATTGGGTAAGAGTTATAGTCCCCCAGTCTCACACAGACCTTCCATCGATGCGGCGCGGGTTCGAATCACACTCAGACCAAATGAAAATTGAAAAATTTCTGAGTGGATTTTTCACTTGGTCGCCGTATATGGAAGAGTTGCCAGGTACTCGCCGAAGGTCGGGGGTTTCCTCCCCAACTAAACCTGGCAACGCCGCTATAGAAGTGAAATAATCCTGAGTGTGTCGTAAAACGTCAATTAATCAGTATACCTGCTAAGTAGTCGTTTGGTGTTTCTTGCCCGCCTTTCGACCTCCATACGTAACAAGAGTAGCACTGGAATGACATCTGGTCTCTTCCGAAGACAAATTGTTAATTTCACCCACAAACACCGTTTTATGGTTTCTCCAATCAACCTGCAAGTATTCAACCTATTTTTAGAACTCTCCTCAATGAGAGGATACGTCCCTAATGGAGAATAGACGTAAAGTAAACTCCAGTGAGGTCCATCCGGTAAACAAAGAATACTCTAAGCTATTCCCAAGAGAAACCCATTTGGAATCCAGATTCTGTGTTCAGCATTAGAAGCTTTATTACGGCGCAGCTTCAACGACAAAATCACACGAGCTCTGTGATGGCAATTTGCCAGTTTAAATGGGATTTCCTGTAGAAAATGAATACACATGGCTTTTATCCGAGTCATGGAGGAGTCCTACAGGAATAATGGTTTGTCCTAGCTGTAACAAAATCTCCCTGATTTAGCAGAGTAAGGAACCCTGGGGCTGGTACCATAATTACATGTAGATTAGATATACTTTACTTTATGAGTTGTAATGGATTATACTTCTAACCTGGTATCGATTTTAGTATGGATGGACATTGATTTAAAAACAACATAATAATTTCATAAAGGATACGGAAAACAGTGTTGGATTAACTATGGTACTAGAGACTATCGAGAAGTGCCTAAAACCTGTCGAGAAGTGTCTAAAACCTGTCGAGAAGTGTCTTAAACCTGTCGAGAAGTGTATAAAACCTGTCGAGAAGTGTATCAAACCTAACGAAAGTTTTCAAACCGAGTGTAACAAGTCCCAAATGCTAACTGTTACTCCTTCTCTACAACACCATGGTGTCCAAACTTTTTCATAAATCCTTGAACTGAAATCATGTATCATCTATGGTAACAAAATATAATCTAACTTGGTGACATCTTACATTTTACTAACGATGAAATCTCACATTTTAAGTTTGGGATATTTGACCGTATTTTCCAATGCTGAAAATATAGAAATCACTCTTTAATTGTATCTTCCAATGTTGAATATAAAGGAATCACACTTTGATGGTTATCGACTACTTAATGGGATCTTCAGTCCGGACATCTTAGGGCTATTTGATCTAATTTCTTGTCCACCTTCTAACTTCCCATATTACAGATCTAAGGTATTTGAGGCGTTTGACTCGAATAACCTGTTCTTTCATCTGAAGGCAAATTGGTATTTTCCTAAACAGTTTCTGACTCCACCTTTATATGACGATTACCACACCTCGACACATGTTATATAGAGTGCCATATGAATCTGGTATATAGAGTGTCATATGAATCTGATATATATTTCATTTAAGTTACATCCGAACAACAATAGTTGGCTAGTTAACAATTCCGTAATTGGCTCGGTGGTGAGTCGTATCAACATTAGTCTGGTCGCCGTAATGCACGTCTATGTTTTTAGCTTTGTTTGAATTTTAGTATGGTAAGCATTCAATGAAAATGAATAACACCCTCATGATATGTACATTGAAAAGTACAGTCTAAAGAACACTGCACAGCGAGTTATTTATAATACTATGTTTGTAAATATTGCCGACATTAACCAACAAGTATCCGAAATGAATGATTAGGTGGTTTTATAGTTTGAGGTTGGTACGTCATCGTGTAGGCTTACAGAGTTTTGGAGTAACTTGTAGTAAGCCTAATTCGACAGTTAGTGGTCAAGAATTATAAGCCTGAGCTGCTTTTTAGTAGAGTAACAATTAAGGCACTAGTATTAAAACCTCGTAAACTGCTGTTCTCTGTGGTTATTTGAATAGTACATGACCCGAAATTAATGCCGAGAAGTAGTTAAAGAAAGGAAACAAACTTCTAATGTGATCTAACTGTCTCATACTGTAAAGAACTGTGTGTGTCGAGTCAAAAGATAATTTTCCCAGGGCGAAAACAAATGCAAAATATCCATGTCCAATATACAACGCAGAGAAACCGAGAATCAGATAGCTAGAGATTAACTTTCATTAAAGCAGTTTCCAAAGTGTCGACTTTTATTGACAGTAGCTCCAGGAAATTAATCAATCCCGTTCGCTGTCTATGTTAATTTCACAAATTCCCCTGATGTTTGACAATCAGCAACATATTTCAGAAACAAATCTACTTTGATCGCCTGACGGCTAATGTTTAGGTCATTATGCTCTAGAATAAACCATAAACAGCCCCTACTAATCTTCTTGAATGCTAGATAAAGGTCACGACAAGCCAATCGGATTGTATTACGTCATCAGTAGATTCATTGTTGTTCCACGCCACACGTTTAATGAGATCAATGTGGGCTTTCCTGATGACTACGGGGTCTCGATGGCTCAGCCAGCATAGTGACATATTCGCCAGACAAGTGAAAATCTGCATGTCTCTATTCCGTGTTTTACCTTGGCGGACTACTCAACTCAAACCCGTAAATCGAAAAGTGCATTTTGATGGGATGCGAGTACAACTGTGACAGTTCCTCAGTAGTCATAGTTCCTCAGTTCGACACAGGTCTTTAGTATATGCGTTACGGGTTCAAATGCTACTCAGATATGATAAAACTGAAAACTTCTGACTGCATTTTTCACTTGACCGCCAGTTGCCAGATACTCCTCGAAGCTGGTGCCAGCTTATAATTAAAACCTGGTAACCCCATCATGTACGTCAAATTCTCTTAAGTGCGGCGTAAAACATCAACCAATTTAACCATTCGCTCATGGTCTTCTTGATATTTTATGTCACTTCCCAATTGGGTTAGAGTTATAGTCCCCCAGTCTCACGCAGACCTTCCATCGATCCGGCGCGGGTTCGAATCACACTCAGACCAAATGAAAATTTCTGAGTGGATTTTTCACTTGGTCGCCGTATGTGGAAGGGTTGCCAGGTACTCGCCAAAGGTCGGGGTTTCCTCCCCCACTAAAGCTGGCAACGCCGCCATATAAGTGAAATAATCCTGAGTGTGTCGTAAAACGCCAATCAATCAGTATATATGCTAACTAAGTAGTCATTTGGTCTTTGTTGTCAGCCTTTCGACCTCCATACATGTTGTACAAGAGTAGCACTGGAATGACATCTGGTCTCTCTCTAAGACAAATTGTTAATTTCACCCACAAACACCGTTTTATGGTTTCTCCAATCAACCTGCAAGTATTCAACCTATTTTTAGAACTCTCCTCAATGTGAAGATACGTCCCTAATGGAGAATAGACGTAAAGTAAACTCCAGTGAGGTCCATCCGGTAAACAAAGAATACTCTTAGCTATTCCCAAGAGAAACCCATTTGGAATCCAGATTCTGTGTTCAGCATTAGAAGCTTTATTACGGTGCAGCTTCAACTACCAAATTACACGAGCCCTGTAATGGCAATTTGCCATTTAAAATGGGATTTCCTGTAGAAAATGAATACACGTGGCTTTTATCCGAGTCATGGAAATGACAAAGAGTCCAACAGGAATAATGGTTTGTCCTAGCTGTAACAAAATCTCCCTGATTTAGCAGAGTAAGGAACCCTGGGCCTGATAGGCCTACCATAATTACATGTAGATTAGATATATTTTACTTTATGAGTTGTAATGGATTATACTTCTAACCTGGTATCGATTTTAGTATGGAGGGACATTGATTTAAAACCAACATAATAATTTCACAAAGGATACGGAAAACAGTGTTGGATGCCTCTAGCCAGATGTTTAGATATATAAAAAATAACACGTATCGGAACTGCATTTAGCACAAACCTAAAAATACATTTAAAACACCAAAAAAACCCGACTATATCATAGTAATAAGGTTCATGCAACTTTTAGAAAAACCACGTGCTGATGAAATACCTCGTAAAAATATACCGATGGAATGGATGTTAATCTAACTAAATAACCATGGTTTTAAATTAGTTGGGATGAGATCAATTTTAGCATAAATAGAAGTCTTACCGAATGAAGAAAGTAAAACTAGATGTTATGACTCCCTTCGAATTTCAATTTCCGAAACTGTGACACTTGTCAAGATTGTATTTTTTTTCTTCTCTTTTTGATACTTCTTTATGGAATCTTTCTGCATAACCAAGAAACCCTGAAATCCGGAATTCAGCCGGAATTCAACACGCCCCACTTACTGCTATACATATACATCCAGTTAGAAATATGCTTCCATCATTCACTGGTGGGGTGTAAGTTTTTAAATAAATGCTGATCTCTATCGACTGTTCATCAGTTCTTACAATTACCATTTCGGTTCAGTCAAACCTGCCGAAGATGAATAACATATTTTACCATAGCAAGTTATTTTTTTATTATTATTTATAAATAAGTGAAAACTAGGGATTTCCTTTACTAGAAAAGTTATAATTCACTGCAGTGCAATAACACTTTTTGTTATTTAATGCACGCGACGAAGTCGACGGACCTACTTCTTTCTTGTGTACTGACGTCTTCTGTACAACAACAACAGTACATAGGATTTCGATAGGCTAAATGAAGCCTTTTCAGTCATATTTAGCATTAAGATAAATAATTTACAGCTGAAAACACTAAATTGATTCAATATAGGATCGGCTTACCACTCTAAGTCAAAGCGATAAAACAAAACTTCATTATCGATCGTCTGTAGTCAGCGTTGTGTGACCTGCAGCATGGCTTCGGAGAATCAAACCACTGCGTGTAACGAGTAACTGTACCTGCCATTCATTTACGCGTTTAAACAATGTAAAGTAATTTCAAATATCCTTTTTTATCCTGGTGACTGGTGCTCTGCAGAGTTAAAATCCATGGAGTTCGATTTAATTTCTTTTTACATGAAATATCGCGAAAAACTTCAGGGAGAAAATGGCCATTCAAATGACCACAAATCTGACAGTTGATAGTCACGTGAGATGAACAGACATGCTGTTGTTTCATTGGTCAGCGATATATATTCCTACATTTGCTGAAAACCTAATCCGTCATAAATTTGTTGATACTTTCTTTTTTATAATTGATAAATTTATACTTATCCCCAGCCTAAAACATGATAGTATAAATAATAAACAGAATATTGTACAGTTGTGTTTGAACAGCATTTATATTTTTTCTCTTGAAAGGCGGAGGGATAACCCACTCGATGCTTCGCGTCTCGTGGGTTATTCTCCGGCTTTCACTCGAAAAAATAGAAGTGCTATTCAAACACAACTGTTCAATATCCTCTATGTATTTTTTTAAATTACGCTTTACGAGAGGTATTTTCGCTGGACACTGACGAATAGACTGTTGGAAGGTTAGGTAAAAGCAAAATTGCGTGCAAAGTACAGTTGTTAACGAGGCGCTTCCTTTGGGTAAACAGCTTTCCAATACATTCTCTTTAATCGACAGTACATGAAGTTCAAGGAAATGAATTAAACCGGTTTACGATGAGCTGTTTCAACGGCGGTAATTCTTGCAAATACCCTTCCTTGTTCCGAGAGTTGGAGTATTAAAACCTCGTAAACTGCTGTTCTCTGTGGTTATTTGAATAGTTCATGACCCAAAATGAATGCCGAGGAGTAGTTAATGCAAGAAAACAAACTTCTAATGTAATCTCACCGCCTCATACTATAAAGAACTGTGTGTGTCGAGCCAAAAGATAATGTTCCCAGGGCGAAAAGAAGTGCAAAATATCCATGTCCAATATAAAGCGCAGAGAAACCGAGAATCAGATAGCTAGAGATTAACTTTCATTAAAGGAGTTTCCAACGTGTCAACTTTTATTGACAGTAGCTCCAGGAAATTAATCAATCCCGTTTACAAATAGCTGCCTTGCTGTTTATGTTAATTTCGCAAATTCCCCTGGTGTTTTAAAATCAGCAACATGTTTCAGAAACAAAATCTACTTTGATCGCCTGACGGCTAATGTTTAGGCCATTAGGCTCTAGAATAAACCATAAACAGCTCCTACTTATCCTCTTGAATGCTAGATAAAGGTCACTACAAGCCAATCGGCTTGTATTACGTCATCAGCAGATTCATTGTTGTTCCACGCCACACGTTTAATGAGTTCAATGTGGGCGGCATTAAACCTCATAGTTTACTGGCTTTCAAAATAATTTTGATAACATTAGCTTTCCTGATGGCTAGGGGTCTCGGTGGCTCAGCCAGCATAGTGACATGTTCGCAAGACAAGTTAAAATCTGCATGTCTCTATTCCGTGTTTTACCTTGGCGGACTACTCAACTCAAATGCTAGTAAAACTGTGACAGTTCCTCAGTAGTAATAGTGATAGTTCCTCAGTTCGACACAGGTCTTTCGTCTATGCGTTACGGGTTCAAATATCACTCGGATATGATAAAACTGAAAAATTCTGATTGCATTTGTCACTCGACCGCCAGTTGCCAGATACTCCTCGGAGCTTGAAGCTTTCCTCCGGGCATGGAGCCAGCTACTAATAAAACCTGGTAACCCCATCATGTACATCAATTAATCTTGATTGCGGGGTAATACATCAACCAATTTAACAATCCCGCTCATGGTCTTCTGGATATTTTATGTCACTTGCCAATTGGAGTTATAGTCCTCCAGTCTCACACAGACCTTCCATCGATGCGGCGCGGGTTCGAATCACACTCAGACCAAATGAAAACTGAAAAAAATTCTGAGTGGATTTCCTCCCCCACTAAAGCTGGCAACGCCTACATATAAGTGAATTAATCCTTCTTGTCTTTCTTGTCCGCCTTTCGACCTCCATACATGTTGTACAAGAGTTGCACTGTAATGGCATCTGGCCTCTTCCGAAGACAAATTGTTAATTTCACCCACAAACACCGTTTTCTGGTTTCTCCAATCAACCTGCAAGTATTCAACCTATTTTTAGAACTCTCCTCAATGTAAGGATACGACCCTAATGGAGAATAGACGTAAGAAAAACTCCAGTGAGGTCCATCCGGTAAACAAAGAATACTCTTAGCTATTCCCAAGAGAAACCCATTTGGAATCCAGATTCTGTGTTCAGCATTAGAAGCTTTATTACGGTGCAGCTTCAACTACAAAATTACACGAGCCCTGTAATGGCAATTTGCCATTTTAAATGGGATTTCCTGTAGAAAATGAATACACATGGCTTTTCTCCGAGTCATGGAAATGACAAAGAGTCCTACAGGAATAATGGTTTGTCCTAGCTGTAACAAATCTCCCTGGTTTAGCAGAGTAAGGAACCCTAGGGCTGAGACCATAATTACATATAGATTAGATATATTTTACTTTATGAGTTGCAATGGATTATACTTCTAACCTGGTATCGATTTTAGTATGGAGTGACATTGATTTAAAACCAACATAATAATTTCACAAAGGATACGGAAAACAGTGTTGGATGCATCAAGACAGATGTTTAACTAGAGAAAAAATAACACGTATCGGAACTGCATTTGCCACTGCATCGAAATACGCAGCGGATAAATTCGCACCCGCACCGAGAGGGCACACGGCTGTGATTATCGCACAGAGCAGCCTTGATACTGACAGTCATGTGATCTAAAGATGGCGGCGTCCAGTAAGCTGAAGAGTGCAGCCGCTGCTGCTCTGTATTCATTGTTAAAAAACGCCAGCGTCACAGATAGCGGTGGAAAAATAGACGACACTGGACAAAACCATGGATACTACGGCGATACAAACACTGAAACAGTCAATTTATGTTAATTTGATAAAATAAATTGTCTGCTGAAGACACGGGATTTCACAAAATATATGAGATTCTATCCTGTCGCGATATGTGCTCAATATCGTGTTCAAACACGGCTTTTCCGACCAAAGCAGCACGAGTTCGACTTATTTTTCCCTAGTCCACGTTGTATCTGTATTCATATTTGCGGTCGCCGACATTTTGCAAGATCACATGATCTGGAGCTCGGCGGCTATTGGCTGCTTGTCAGTGTCGTCCGCAGCGACTATCGCACGGAGAGGACACACGGAGCGATTTTATCCGCGGCGGAAATAATCGCTGCGGAAATATTTAACATGTTTGATCGGTCCAAATTTCGTTGCGGAAAAATCCGCGGCGCATTTCGCACGTTGAGGAGAGGACACACGTATGCGAATATCGGTGCGATTGCAAAATACGCCGCGGTCATGCGGAAAAATTCGCACGTGTGTCCCCTGCTTTAGCGAATAAAGAAAGTAAAACTGGATGTTATGACTCCCTTCTATACACCAACGTACATGGATAAACCCTTTTATGACACGGCCTTAAATCTTCCTTTCTGTACTTTATAATACCCTGGAGAACGAGTCAGGTTTTCATTTTAGGACATTTTATTGTGGAATTAAAACCCAGGTATATTTCTTATATGTATTTGTGGTTTCGTACAGAAATGAGATTGCCCTGGCTTAAGCGTACAGCATGGAAATGGTTCCGCTGTTTTCAATCTTACTGCCCTTCCTCCGTCCAACAATCACTGTCTGATGTTCATTTCAGAGTTTCTAACATAGCTGGGTGTTATTAGATTACTTGGCAATATCGGACCGATTGTTTAATCAAAAACGTTAATAGAGGGAAATAAATTGTTGAGTTAAGTGTACAATGTATGTGGTGAAGTTAAAATCTAAAATATCTAAATATCCGGAATAGAAATTGCGTGTTTATTTAAGAAGCTGTATTATCCAACAAGGTGGGTTTTTTATATTTGTTTGAGAATAATACTTCCGCCTTGTAATAAAAAAAATCTGTGCAAACCGAGATTGAGTTTTGTTATTGGACACAATTTCCGAAACTATGACACTTGTCAAGATTGTATTTTTTTTGTGTGTCTTTTTGATACTTATTTATGGAATCTTTCTGCATAACCAATAAACCCTGAATCCGGAATTCAGCCGGAATTCAACACGTCCCATTTAATGCTATACATATACATCCAGTTAGAAATATGCTTCCATCATTCACTGGTGGGGTGTAAGTTTTTAAATAAATGCTGATCTCTATCGACTGTTCATTACCATTTCGATTCAATCAAACCTACCGAAGATGAATAACATATTTTACCGCAACAAGGTATTTTTGTATTTTTTTTTTAAATGACGCTTTACGAGAGGTTTTTTCGCTGGTCACTGAAGAGTAGACTGTTGGAAGGTCAGGTAAAAGCAAAATTGCGTGCAAAATACCAATTTCACAGCGAGTACAGTTGTTAACGAGGTGCTTCCTTTGGGTAAACAGCTTTCCAATTCGTTCTCTTCCATCGACAGTACATGAAGTTCAAGGAAATGAATTAAAGCGGTTTACGATGAGCTGTTTCAAGGGTGGTAATTGTTGCAAATACCCTTCCGTGTTTAGAGATCGGTGTCTCAGGAACACATTGAGTGTAATTACCCGATGTAGTTCGCTAAATACTATTATAGACAATTGATTGCGCACATAACAATTGCCCGGATGAAGGTCAATGCTAAAGTAAATGACCGACATCATATATGTATACACTCGAACGACCTATGTGGGATGGTTGCCAGTTACCAACGGAAGGTCGTTGGTTTCCTCCGGGCATAGAGCCCGGTTTCCTCCCATAATAAAACTGGCAACGCCACCATATAAGTGAAATAATATTGAGCGCGGCGTAAAACACCAAACAATCAATCAATCATATATGTATATGCCTGACACTCATTATATATGTAAACCTTACCTATAGCCATCCTTATAATTAGTTATTGTTTTGTTTTTACTCTTAAATTGCGCACTTTAAAGGTTTGTGGACAATGTAGTTTCTAACTTTGGCCTGTAATCGAGATCTTGATAGAGACGAACACCGAGAACACGAGCGACGGTCTCGGGATTTTGTGGTCGTCATCTGATCTACGTCACATTGGCCAAAGTTGGTTTTTGTAGAATCCCTACTTTGATTATATTCCAATAATGAAACACAGCTGATAAAACTAGGCGGTTCCTGTAACTGTAGGTATTGATTGAATGGGTTATTTGGTAAAATTGGCAATGAAACCAAAAGGGGTATTCACTTTGAAACCAGTCAGTAAACATCTTCCTACATTCATATAACTAAGCACATGGGCACATATACTACTATTAATTGGGTCCAGTGTCCTTTGTTTTTCCGATCGTCTTTATTCTATCATTCGATTAGTCCTAATACTATATTTACCAAAATCCCTCACTATACAAACAAAGTAAGGTAGCCTTAGCGGCCAAATGCAGAAAAAAGATTTAAATACAATTAGCTAATGGTCCGTTATTTTTTATCAAGAGGTACAATTTTCCGCTGATATCAACCCTGAAGATTCATATCAGGATAGTTTTATAAGCCGCAAAAACACTTAGATACACTCAAACGTGCTCACTATCTTAAATATGTCCATTATTAGCGCACATATGTGGATCGCACAATTACGTTTTCTGTCACCTTTTACTGTTTGATCGACATGACAGATTATATCAATATTGTTAATATTTTTTAAAATATATTTTCTTTCGAAATTTATCGATGTTAGTTTCAAGTTTAGAGGCCGATTAAAGAATTGTTTTGTAATCCGAAAACTGAAACCATAGTTGAATGATATTTCGAATTTCGAGTTGCATTTTATAACCACGAGTAATTTGATAGAGCTTTTAGTCTTTTCCTAGATGGCCAATATGTCGATTGACGTCAAAATGTATCCGAATCCGTGAGGTCGTATATCAGTGGGCGTGGAAACTTAATAATCGGCAATGATTAGCCAGGCCCATCCTCATGACATTTGACCTCTCGGATTTAAATAAATTATGACGTCCATCGATATTTTTACCATCTTGTTAAAACAGTCATTATGACGTATGGCATTCGAAAACACTAAAAGCTCTGTCAAATTACTCCTGATTGTGATATCAAGTTGACATTTGAAGACAATGCTAAAATCAGTTTGTTTCTGAGCATGAGTTAAAAGACAAATACATATTACACTTTAAAACAATTACTTTAATCAGCTTCCAAACTTGCGAATAATTAAATGAGACTGACAATAGATACACATAACTCCATATAGGAAAAAGCAGCGCGGATTTGTTAGACTATTTACATTTAATCTACTGTTGACCTCAATGTTTATGTTAAAGGTGGTAGACATTAATGTCTTCTGAGAAGACGTTATTTCTGTACACGCACCCGTTCCATCCCCGTATACATCTGTGATATGGGTCCTCATCGGATTCATCACAACCTAAATAGAATCACATACTCAGAACATCCTGTATACAAATTATCTCATCTGCCATTTCCCGGGAGGTGAAAAAGGCTCCGAGATAATGGTTTAACACCCCTGATAGTCTTGGTGACCGTCTAAGTATCTTCCCATTGTTGATACAGAGAACTCACGTTTTGATGATTATCGATCACTTAATGGGATCTTTAGTCTGGACATCTCAGGGCTAAATGTTTTCATTTCCTATCCATTCCAGGTGATTGACTTGGTGAAAAACACAATGCTTGTTCTGTATTTCTAGTCAGAGAGCTACCGAAATCTTGTCCAATAAAACAAACTTGAATTTTACATTAAATTATAAATTTTAAGTGATATCAACCTCGAGGTAAACTGCAAATAAGTGTCTGTCTAAACAAACAATATATTGGTAGTTATTTTATAAGCATAGCTTATACAAAGACTTTAATAGCTTTTGATTGTTTTAATGTCTTCCGGAGAGATATAGTGATTTTCCATTAGTGACTGGCTTGATCAATTTGTCTTTAGCCTACCACTTCTGATCGGCTTTACTTAAGGCTTACTTGAAGTCATATACGTTTTGTACCCTATGTCCCCACTTAATATCCTAACCTTGTAGACCTCGGTAGCCGCATGTGGAAGAGTTGCCAGGTACTCGCCGAAGATTAGGGGTTTCATCCAGGCAATGAGTCTGGTTTCCTGGCAGCGCCACCATATAAATGATGTATTCTTGAGTGCGGTGTAAAACACCAATCAATCAATCGAAAAAAACTCTTTATAATGGTGACTGTATAAATATCTTTAGCGTATTGATACAAAGAACACTAGTTTATATAGGTTACGTAATGGGATCTTGAGTCTGGACATCTGAGGTCTATTTTATCTTACGTCCTGTCCACTTTCTGACTTTGCAATCTGTAGGGATTGATTTTTTCACTATTTTTTTTTTCTTTTACTAGTTATAGTGATTGCGTTTTAATGTCATTCTCCGTTGTATCTATTTCTAAGAAAATTATGTATTTGAGCGAAATGTCTCATTTTAAGAAAAAATAAATCGACAGTACATGAAGTTCAAGGAAATGAATTAAACCGGTTTACGATGAGCTGTTTCAACGGCGGTAATTCTTGCAAATACCCTTCCGTGTTCCGAGAGTTGGGAGTATTAAAACCTCGTAAACTGTTGTTCTCTGTTGTGGTTATTTGAATAGTTAATGACCCGAAATGAATGCCGAGAAGTAGTTAATGCAAGAAAACAAACTTCTAATGTAATCTAACCGTCTCCGTAAAGAACTGTGTGTGTCGAGCCAAAAGATAATTTCCCAGGGCGAAAACAGGTGCAAAATATCCATGTCCAATATACAGCGCAGAGAAACCGAGAATCAGATAGATAGAGATTAACTTTCATTAAAGCAGTTTCCAGCGCGTCAACTTTTATTGACAGTAGCTCCAGGAAATTAATCAATCCCGTTCGCTGTCTATGTTAATTTCGCAAATTCCCCTGGTGTTTGAAAATCAGCAACATGTTTCAGAAACAAATCTACTTTGATCACCTGGCGGCTAATGTTTATGCCATTAGGCTCTAGAATAAACCATAACCAGCTCCTATTTATCCTCTAGAATGCTAGATAAAGCTCACTACAAGCCAATCGGATTGTATTACGTCATCAGCAGATTCATTACTCTTCCACGCCACGCGTTTAATGAGAGCAATGTGGCGCCGTTAAACCTCATAGCTTACTGGCTTCCAAAACACTTTTTGATAAACTTAGCTTTCCTGATGACTACGTGGTCTCGGTGGGTTAGCCAGCATAGGAACATATTCGCAAGACAAGTTAAAATCTGCATGTCTCTAGTCCGTGTTTTACCTTGGCGGACTACTCAACTCAAATGCGAGTAAAACTGTGACAGTTCCTCAGTAGTTATAGTGATAGTTCCTAAGTTCGACACAGGTCTTTCGTCTATGCGTTACGCGTTCAAATACTACTCAGACGTGATAAAACTGAAAAATTCTGACTGCATATTTCAATCGACAGCCAGTTGCCAGATACTCCTCGAAACTCGAAGCTTTCCTCCGGGCAAGGAGCCAGCTACTGATAAAACCTGGTAACCCCATCATGTACGTTTAAATAATCTTGAGTGCGGCGTAAAACTTTAACCAATTTAACAATCCGTTCATGGTCTTCTTGATATATTATGTCACTTCCCAATTGGGTTAGAGTAATAGTCCCCCAGTCTCACACAAACCTTCCATCGATGCGACGCGGGATCGAATCACACTCAGACCAAATGAAAATTGAAAAATTTCTGAGAGGACTTTTCACTTAGTCGCCGTTTCTGGAAGAGTTGCCAGGTACCGTAAAGTGGGGTAACTTTGAACGGCGGGGTATCTTTGAACAGTCAAAGATGAACATCTAAATTTTCGCTATTTGGTAACAAATACTAAGAAAAGTGGAAATAATTTTGTTTTTAGCTTTTTTAAAAAGTGGTAATAATTATGTTTTTACATTTTCTAATGGTGAAAAGCTATAAACATAATTATTACCACTTTTCTTAGTATTTGTTACCAAATAGCGAAAATTTAGATTTTCATCTTTGACTGTTCAAAGATAACCCGCCGTTCAAAGTTACCCCAGCTAGTTTACGGTACTCGCTGAAGGTCGGGGGTTTCCTCCCCCACTAAACCTGGCAACGCCGCCATATAAGTGAAATAATCCTGAGTTTGTCGTAAAAAGCCAATCAATCAGTACATCTGCTAACTAAGTAGTCATTTGGTCTTTCTTGTCAGCCTTTCGACCTCCATACATGTTGTACAAGAGTAGCACTGGAATGACATCTGGTCTCTCCCGAAGACAAATTGTTAATTTCACCCACAAACACCGTTTTATGGTTTCTCCAATCAACCTGCAAGTATTCAACCTATTTTTAGAACTCTCCTCAATGTGAGGATACGTCCCTAATGGAGAATAGACGTAAAGTAAACTCCAGTGAGGTCCATCCGGTAAACAAAGAATACTCTTAGCTATTCCCAAGAGAAACCCATTTGGAATCCAGATTCTGTGTTCAGCATTAGAAGCTTTATTACGGTGCAGCTTCAACGACAAAATCACACGAGCCCTGTAATGGCAATTTGCCATTTTAAATGGAATTTCCTGTAGAAAATGAATACACACGGCTTTTATCCGAGTCATGGAAATGACAAAGAGTCCAACAGGAATAATGGTTTGTCCTAACTGTAATAAAATCTCCCTAATTTAGCAGAGTAAGGAACCCTGGGGCTGATACCATAATTACATGTAGATTAGATATATTTTACTGTATGAGTTGTAATGGATTATGCTTCTAGCCTGGTGTCCATTTTAGTATGGAGTGACATTGATTTAAAACCAACATAATAATTTCACAAAGGATACGGAAAACAGTGTTGGATGCATCAAGACAGATGTTTAACTATAGAAAAAATAACACGTATCGGAACTGCATTTACCACTGCATCGAAATACGCAGCGGATAAATTCGCACCCGCACCGAGAGGACACACGGCTGCGATTATCGCACAGAGCAGCCTTGATACTGACAGTCATGTGATCTAAAGATGGCGGCGTCCAGTAAGCTGAAGATTGCAGCCGCTGCTGCTCTGTATTCATTGTTAAAAAACGCCAGCGTCACAGATAGCGGTGGAAAAATAGACGACACTGGACAAAACCATGGATACTACGTCGATACAAACACTGAAACAGTCAATTTATGTTAATTTGATAAAAAAAATTGTCTGCTGAAGACACGGGATTTCACAAAATATATGAGATTCTATCCTATCGCGATATGTGCTCAATATCGTGTTGAACAAACACGGCTTTTCCGACCAAAGCAGCACGAGTTCGACTTCTTTTTCCCTTGTCCACGTTGTATCTGTGTTCATATTTGCGGTCACCGACATTTTGCAAGATCACATGATCTGGAGCTCGGCGGCTATTGGCTGCTTGTCAGTGTCGTCCGCAGCGAATATCGCACGGAGAGGACACACGGAGCGATTTTATCCGCGGCGGAAAAAATCGCTGCGGAAATATTTAACATGTTTGATCGGTCCAAATTTCGTTGCGGAAAAATCCGCGGTGAATTTCGCACGTTGAGGAGAGGACACACGTATGCGAATATCGGTGCGATTGAAAAATACGCCGCGGTCATGCGGAAAAATTCGCACGTGTGTCCCCTGCTTTAGCGAATAAAGAAAGTAAAACTGGATGTTATGACTCCCTTCTATACACCAACGTACATGGATAAACCCTTTTATGACACGGCCTTAAATCTTCCTTTCTGTAGTTGATAATGCCCTGGAGAACGATTTGAGTCGGGTTTTCATTTTATGACATTTTATTGTGGAATTAAAAACGAGGTATATTTCTCATATGTATTTGTGGTTTTGTACAGAAATAGGATTGTCCTGGTTTAAGAGTACAGCATGGAAATGGTTCCGCTGTTTTTTATTTAATCTCTCTGCCCTTCCTCTGTCCAACACTCACGGTCTGATATTCATTTCAAAGTTTCTAACATAGCTGGGTGTTATTAGATTACTTGGCAATATCGGACCGATTGTTTAATCAAAAACGTTAATAGAGGGAAATAAATTGTTGAGTTAAGTGTACAGTGTATGTGGTGAAGTTAAAATCTAAAATATCTAAATATCCGGAATAGAAATTGCGTGTTCATTAAAGAAGCTGTATTATCCAACAAGGTGTTTCGTTATATTTGTTGGAGAATAATACTTCCGCCTTGTAATAAAAAAAATCTGTGCAAACCGAGATTAAGTTTTATTATTGGACACAATTTTCGAAACCATGACACTTGTCAAGATCGTCTTTTAGATACTTCTTTATGCAATTATTCTGCATAAACAAGAAACCCTGAAATCCGGAATTCAACACGTCCCACTTAATGCTATGCATATACATCCAGTTAGAAATATGCTTCCATCATTCACTGGTGGGGTGTAAGTTTTTAAATAAATGCTGATCTCTATCGACTGTTCATCAGCTCTTACAATTATCATTTCTGTTCAGTCAAACCTGCCGAAGATGAATAACATAACATTTACGAGAGGTATTTTCGCTGGTCACTGAAGAGTAGACTGTTGGAAGATCAGGTAAAAGCAAAATTGCGTGCAAAATACCAATTTCACAGCGAGTACAGTTGTTAACGAGGTGCTTCCTTTGGGTAAACAGCTTTCCAATACGTTCTCTTTCATCGACAGTACATGAAGTTCAAGGAAATGAATAAAACCGGTTTACGATGAGCTGTTTCAACGACGGTAACTCTTGCAAATACCCTTCCGTGTTTGGAGATCGGCGTTTCGGGAACACATTGAGTGTAATTACCCGATGTAGTTCGCTGAATACTATTATAAACAATTGATTGCGCACATAAGAATTGACCGGATGAAGGTCAATGCTAAAGTAAATGACCGACATCATATATGTATACACTCGAACGACCTATGTGGGATGGTTGCCAGTTACCAACGGAAGGTTGTGGGTTTCCTCCGGGCATAGAGCCCGGTTTCCTCACACAATAAAACTGGCAACGCCACCATATAAGTGAAATAATCTTGAGCGCGGCGTAAAACACCAAACAATCAATCAATCAATCATATATGTATATGCCTGACACTCATTGTGTACGTAAACTTTACCTACATCCATCCTTATGATTAGTTATTGTTTTGTTTTTACTCCTAATTTCCGCATTTTAAAGGTTTGTGGACAATTAAGTCTATAACTTTGGCCTGTAATCAAAATCTTGATAGAGACGAACACGGAGAACACGAGCTACGGCCTCGGGATTTGGTGGTCGTCATCTAATCTACGTCACATTGGTATATTGGACAAAGTTGGTTTTCGTAGAATCCTTACTTTGATTATATTCCAATAATGAGACACAGCTTATAAAA
Source organism: Lepidochitona cinerea (assembly GCA_963971465.1). Taxonomy (NCBI): domain Eukaryota; kingdom Metazoa; phylum Mollusca; class Polyplacophora; order Chitonida; family Tonicellidae; genus Lepidochitona; species Lepidochitona cinerea. The sequence goes on from OZ020565.1 coordinate 12,427,852, forward strand.
CAAGGCTGTTTCTGTAACTGAAGGCATTCATTTAAGGGGCTATTTGGTAAAATTGGCAAGGATACCAAGAGGGGTTTTCACTTTGAAACCAGTCAGTAAACATCTTCCTACATCCACACAACGACGCACATCGGCACCTATACTACTATTAATTGAGTCCAGTCCGAAAGGCTTGTCCAATGTCCTTTGTTTAGTCGAAAGTATGACTTTTCTGATCGTTTTTATTCTATCATTCGATTAGTCCTTAAACTATATTTATCGCAATCCCTCACTATACAAACAAAGTAAGGTAGCCTTAGCGGCCAAATACAGAAAAATGAACAGTTGCAGAATGCAACTGATTTTGTGGTGTGCTTCAATTGCGCTTACCCCCCTCTAAGCGAAATCCCATCACGCATTGCTCTTCGCGGGTCTTTTGCATTTTATGTAATTCTTATCCAATCATCTCACTATAGTCCGTCACGTTTTGTGTCGTCTGCACGTCCATCCTTGTCCGGTCAACTTCGCAGCCATTTTCTATTCGCGAGCGTTAGTTTTGTCTTTAGTTTTGTTTTAAGTCCAGTTCAAACTTTCATTTTCCAGTTATTTCGTTCATTTGTCATAATCTGCTCGCGAATTAGTTGTTGTATACGTCGTCCTAGTCGCGGTGGCCTGTTCCTTTCTATCCGCCATCTCCTTTTGTTTGGTGCGTCAGCCGAAGTAACCTTCGCCGGCAGTATTTAAGGTAGGTGTTGTCACGAAGACTTTAATTCTCGGTCATTCTATTATTAGAAATTTAGGGGATTATTTAAGCTCTTCTGATAGCCGTATTCGGCCTGATTTTCGATTGTCCGAATCTACACATGTAAAGGTATTTGGCAATGGTGGTAGGACGTTGGAATTTGGATAAGATAGTTACCTTCGATTTGAATGTAGTTACAGCCTACCAACCGTCTACACTCTCACCGATATAGTTTTACTTGGAAGTCCCCCCCCCCTTTTTCTCTCTCCCCATAGAAACTATTTGGTTTGGATGCATTTAGAAGGGATGGGATCCATTTATCCGACTAGGGTAATTACCATCTTTATAAGTCGTTTAGAGGGGCAGTTCTCCGACTTCTCGCAGCCATGGCCAAACTGCGATAAATTCATTTCACCAACATTGGATGGAAAGTTATATGTGTGATTTATTTTTCTGGCCGTTAGCCACACACTTGCTGTAAATGCAACTATAACTTATACGTAACCTACATGTACAACGTACAAGTGCTCATATTCCCATCTATTTATTACTCATTCATCATGATTTATGTTTCCTTATGTACTATTAATAATTTATTACTTATTATTTTTCTTTCACGGAGGAGTAGTGCTTGTAATAGGTTGTGGGAAGGTTTATTTAGGCAATCAAGCTTGGCAGATAATATTAATGCGATTAGCCCTAGGCCTATATTGTCTGTGGTCAGTCTTGGTGACTTTAAGTGAACTGACTGTGCCTCGTGGTTAGAGAAGGTAGGCCTCAAATTTTACCGTTGTTGACACAAACAGCTGACATAGCTAATACGGGCCAAATGGGCGACTTTCCTTATGTAGCATATGCCCAGGCTTCAGGGCCACAGAGTCCCTGCCCTGAGCTGACCTCTTCCCTGGTAGCCACAAACATCGCCGCCCCCTCGGTACCTTTAGTCCCTTTCGTTGATACCCATCCGCTGCCAAACCCTTTAATAAGTATATGTGACGACGTCGATGTTCACGTTAGCCCTCAACTAAGAAACAAAATATGGTGCTCCGAATACGTCGACCTAGCTCAGCTTTTAAAGCATGACATAGAATTTGATAAAACATGTACGGTCTCATTTACGGGTCAACCTGGTGGGCCCTTGTTATTAAAGCCGCATAATAACACGAGAAAGATCGATTCGAAAGAATTATGGACGACGGCCTTTCTAGTACATGCCAGTATTTATTTACTGCGTCACCCGGTGAAAGCCAGACAGCTTTTGAAGTATATGAGTACCATTCGCTCGTTAGCTGCTAAGCTTGGAGGGTTTGCATGGCGCAGCTATGATGAGCAGTTTAGGCTGAAGTTAGCACGGCAACCAAACTTGTCCTGGTCCATGATTGACGCAGAGCTATGGATGTTCGCCATGCTGCACAGGGGGTCGGGTCAATCGAGTGCAGGTTATAATGTAAATACCAAGGGAGCTAAATCTGTCAACCAACGGGGTCGCCCAACTGGGGTTTGTTGGGATTACAATAACGGTAATTGTAGCAGACGGGTTTGTCGCTATATACACCAGTGTAAAGAGTGTGGGGCACAGCATCCCGCTACAAAGTGTAACGTTCCAAAAAACCAGGAAAAGGGGCCAAAGGCCCCCTTAACAAGACAGTAACAACTACCACTATTTTAGGTCAGAATCTCCCTAACCCAGCCGTGTTAAACAGTTCACATTTAAATTTAGCTCCAACTCCCATTATATTACATAGACTCGAAACGTTAATTACGCATTATCCTAACTTAGAAGATAAACAACGGTTAATAGATGGCTTTAAGAGCGGGTTTTCTCTTCTATACCACGGTCCACATTTGCCAACAGACGCGGATAACTTGAGCTCAGTTAGAAACAACGAGGAAATTGTTGAAGCAAAGATTAAAAAAGAAATTGATCTGGGTAGAATCGCGGGTCCTTTTTTCTCCCGCCCTATCGCGTCGTTACGTGTTTCACCATTAGGACTCGTGCCCAAAAAGACCCCGGGTGAATTTCGGTTAATACATCACCTATCCTTTCCACCAGGTGCGGGCGTCAATGATTATATCGATCCCAAATTTTGTTCGGTTTCATATTCTAAGATAGATGATGCTATTGAAATGGTACAGACACTAGGTCGCGGCGCGCTAATGGCCAAAGCCGATATACATTGTGCGTTTAGATTGCTTCCTGTTCGACCAGGAGATTTCGATCAGCTCGGGTTTAAATTTAACGGGTGTTACTATTTTGACAAATGCCTTCCTTTCGGTTGTTCAGTTAGTTGTTCGACATTTGAATGCTTCAGCACATTTTTGGAATGGTGCGTATTTAAATCAGCAGGCCTATCTACACTATGCCATTATCTCGACGACTTTATATTTATCGGTAGTGTCTGTACCACTCAATGTTCCAAACTCCTTCGTGCGTTTTATGATGTATGTGATTACCTTGGAGTCCCAGTGGCTTATGATAAGTGTACTGAACCAAGCTCCAAGATCATTTATCTTGGTTTGGAGCTTGATTCGGTTGATATGGTAGTTCGGTTGCCAGAAGATAAGTTGGAAAAGTTGAAGGAGCAGTTAGCTTCAATTTTATGTTAAGATAAGGTTACTTTACGTGAACTCCAGTCACTTATCGGATTGTTAAATTTCACATGTAGGGCGGTAAGGCCTGGTCGGGCATTTTGTAGGAGATTAATCGATGCAACTATGGGCGTTACAAAACCATATCACTTTATTAGAGTAACCAAGTCAATGAAAGAAGACCTATCAACGTGGTTTTCCTTCCTAAATACCTGCAATGGGACGACTTTGTTTTTGAGTAAGTGCTGGGCCGCTAATGACACACTACAGCTGTTTACTGACGCGGCTGGCGGTTTCGGTATGGGGGCCTATTTTAGAGGGCATTGGGCGTGGGCAGCATGGCCTGCGTCATGGCGTAAAAGTGGGCTCACGGGTGACATAACTTTCCTAGAACTTTTTCCAATCGTAGTTGCTGTATCGTTATGGGGTGAAGATCTCCGAAATAAAAAGGTTATATTCCACACCGACAATCAGTCAGTGGTTGAGATAATTAATAAGCAGTCAAGTAAATCGCGCACGGTTATGCAGCTTGTTCGTTTATTAGTACTTGCTTGTCTCAAGAATAATATTTTATTTAAGGCCCAGCATATCCCGGGTTTCTGTAATAATATAGCTGACGCCATCTCTCGATTCCATTGGCAGCGTTTTCGTCAGCTGGCACCACAAGCCGACACAGTGCCGACGATGATCCCGAATTATCTCTGGCAGTTCAAGAATTAATGGGTGAGGCCAATTGTTTGTTGGAGTCGTCGATTTCTGATAATACATCTCGAGCATACCGTACTGGCTTAACATCATATGATAATTTTTTGAGAGTCGTTAATATACCACGGGAATGGCCGGTCCCACTTAAGCATTTATCATTGTATATTGCGCATTTGTCACTTAACGGCATGTCGGCTTCAACTGCCAGCACTTATATAGCAGGTATAGGTTTTCATCATAAAATTAAAGGCCTTCCAGACCCGACAGATAATTTTGTTGTCCGCAAATTATTGGAAGGCTTTAGGCGGCGCGGCACCCAATCTGATGGCAGGGCCCCATAACGGTAGATTTACTCAGGCGAATGGTTGGTGTTCTACCTGCTGTTTGTGAATCTGGTTTCGAGGCATGTTTGTTTCGGGCAGCATTTTTATTAGCATTTACCGCCCTCCTTCGTGTCGGGGAGTTTACAGCTTTTTCTCGGAATAAACTGAGCGCTAGCAGCTTGAGTATTTCGGACGTGCGTCAGTCTGAAGACAAAAAAGCTTTGCACATTCGTCTCCGTTATTCAAAAACTGATCAGCGCGGTCGCGGTACTACTATTATAATACCCAAAACAGGTGGGCAAATGTGCGCTGTAAGTGCGGTCAGTGAATATGCAAGTTTGAGAGCAAACCTGGATAGCTCTCAGTTTTTCTGTCACTTCAATTCGTCACCTTTAACACGGTATCAGTTTTCGGCACTTGTCGTAAAATCTTTTACATTTATTGGTGTTAATAGTAGTAGATACAAAAGTCACAGTTTTAGAATTGGCCGCTGCACTCACCTTGCAACTCTAGGCGTCTCGCCCGAAGAAATAATGAGGCTAGGGCGATGGTCCTCAAATTGTTTTCAGCGTTACATTAGGGTGCCGTTAATCCAATAACACTGTATAATAATCAATTCCTCCGTAATGCTATGATTCCTTTCTGCTGCCGAGTTCTCTCTTTATGTTTTAGATCCTGGTATTGTTAGGCCTAAATCGGTGTGGATCTTGGGTTCCAGCTATATCTACTGGGCAGGACGCAGGGCAGATAAAATTGGCGGTACTTCACTTGGCCTTGGCTCCCGGCTGGATTTATCTGTGAAATGGTTCGGCAGACGTGGTATGAGATGGTCACGTCTTATGAGTGTCATCAAGCAGAAATTATCAAGGACTGTTTCCCCACAACTACTTATTTTACACCTGGGAGCTAACGATTTGTGTGTGACCCCCTTAAAGACCCTGATGGAGAGTATGCTGTCAGACTTGAGCTCTTTACGATCCTTGTTGCCACATACAACAATCGGTTTTTCGCACATGTTGCCCCGTAGAGCTTGGCGGAGTGGGCGTGACATTCCCCGTATTGAGCTTGCTAGGAAGCGATTAAATCGTGCCGTGAGTCGTCAGGTGCTGGAGCTTGGTGGTATCGTCATAAAGCACCCTGATATAACTTTTAATATGCAGACTTTGTATCGAGAGGATAACGTCCATCTCTCGGATATTGGTAACGACTTTTTCCTCAACATGTTTGAAGGCGCCCTAGAAGGCTTCTTTTTACACAATAAGCGTTCTTTCCCGGCTGACAATTATTAATAAGAATATTTGAAGTTAATCAAACCTAACCAAATTTACGCCCTGTTTCGTAATCTAAGTTTTCTGTTTAATGGGCCTAAGGAGCAAGTTCAAATGAATGGCGACGGTTGGCGATAGCCATCCGTGTGGCGGTTATTTTCCATGGGTTCATAATGGTTATTTGATACACCTTTAAGGTTTCAGGTGTGTACTCACCTGTGGTGCTAACACGCGTGAAGGCTGTATCTGCCCGAGTCGGACCAGGGGGATGCAGGCGTAGTATGCGTTGGGAACTGACTCGGTGTCTGCCTGAGTATACCAAGGGGACACTTGGGCAGCTCTTTAACTCATACTATTTTCGGGTTTTTTAGTGTTAGCTGGGGGCATCCGCTCGTGTCGGACCAGAGGGATGCGCTTTTAATGCTTACGGCTGGCTTTCTATTCTGCCTGTGTTTACCCGGGAGAGAGGAAGGCAGTCCTGAGCGTTTCTGTTAGAAAAAGGTGTAATTTTCCTTGCATGATTCGCCGGAGATAACCCACGGGAATCAGCGGCTGATTTGTCAATCGCGTCACTCAGCCTTGTTTATACCCATGGAAATACGCCATTCATCGACTTGTTGTCTTTATGAGTAATTAAACCTTGGGCCTTTTTATCCACAATTTATGGTGTTTATTCATTTATTATAAATTTATTAGCTAGCTCACTTGCTATTTCAATATAACTTTCATCATGGTCGCTTAAACTTTCTTGGTATCTAGCGAGATATTAGGATAATTAGCTAATCGTCCGTTATTTTTACCAAGAGGTACAAAATAAGAGCTTTTCACTGATACCAACCCTGAAGATTCATATCAAGATAGTTTTATAAGCCGCAAAAACACTAAGATATACTCATACATCCTTGCTACTTCAAATTTGTCCATTATTAGTACAAATGTTTGGTTCGCACGGATTACAGTTTCGGTCACTTTAAACCGTTCCATGAACATGACAGGTTGCATAAAGGTTGATAATAATTTTTAAAACATATGATATTTCGAAACTTAGCGATGTTTTTCAACATGTTTGGTATAATTTGTGTATATGCGTTTCGATGTAGGCGATTTTAATTCAACCAATTCTACGAGCAAAATTAAGACTTTTTTGTTATTGTCCGTTGCTTTTAATTAGTTTCAAGTTTAGAAGCCGATTAAAGATTTGTTTTGTAATCCGAAAACTGAAGCCATACATGAATGATATTCGAATATATATATTCAGTTTTCGGAGTTGCATTTCTTTTGTGTTTCTTTTGTTAGACTAGGTCCATTAAATCTGCTGTTGACCTCAATTATTATGTTAAAGGTGGCAGACATTAATGTCTTCCGAGAAGACGTTATTTCTGTACACGCACCGGTTCCATCCCCGTATACATCTGCGACACGGGTAATCATCGGATTCATCACAACCTAAATAGAATCACATACTCAGAACATCCTATATACAAATTATCTCATCTTCCATTTCCCCAGAGGTGAAAAAGGCCCCGAGATAATGGTTTAAACACCTCTGATAGTCTTGTTGGCCGTCTAAGTATCTTCCGATTGTTGATACACAGAACTCCCGTTTTGATGATTATCGATTACTTAATGGGATCTTTAGTCTGGCCATCTCAGGGCTAAATGTTTTTATTTCCTGTCCACTCCTTTATTATTCATACTCGAGGGGATCTATCGTCGAGCTACCGAAATCTTGTCTAGTAAAACAAACTTGACTTTTACATTAGATCAGGAGTTTTAAGTGATATCAACCTCGAGGTTAACTACATGTAAGTGTCTGTCTATTTTGATAAATCAGCAGTCCATAAACAAACATGATTTGGAAATTATTTTATAAGCATACGTTAACTTCAAAGAATCTGATAGCTTTTGAAATGTCAATATAGAATGCGACGTGCAGATTGACCAACCAAATGTACCGATGACTTTAAGTATTATGTTAAATGTGTTTACCTTTAATGACTTTTCGATATGTTTTCGAATTAGTCGTTTTTTTCTTAAAGTGTCCGGCCTACTCCATTAATATTTGGGCCTGACTGGTAATTTGACCTCATCCGAAATTCGTGAATGATAACAAAGATTATCAACAAAAACAAAGCTTTTAACAATCGCGTACAATCTGGAATGACACAGCTGATTAGGTTCTGATAATGGTCTCTTCCGAATTGCTGGTATTTTTCAGTTTGTACACCCCAGGGCCATTCGATCTTATTTCCTTTCCATCCTTTGACTTTCTGTATTGCGGTTCTGGGGTGTTTGACTATAATGACATGTCCTCTCATCTGAAGGCAAATTGATATTCCCCTAAACAGTGTCTGACTCGAATCAATTATTTCTCGAATTACATTTACCACACCACGGTACATATATTGCCAAGTGCTAATTGCTGGTATATCTTAAATTACAATTTGTCAAGATAGCTAGTTCGGTAATTTTCAAGATGATAATTGCTAATAAAAATATATAATCATTCAACGTCATTATAATAAGATTACATAATATCCACTTATCCCAGTAAATTAAATTCCGTTATAAAGAACCAATTATGAAAAAGTTTATCACACTGTGTGAATTTAGTCGAGAGAAACCTTAAAATACCAAAATTATTGGCTGAATCGTGGAATTCAAATAGAGGCGCCACAGTTCCAAACCAGCAAGACCTATGAAAATAAGTTTAAAGGTCGACAAATCGACCGTTACGTATAAAGAAGTTATGCATCTGGTAAGCAATCGGCCACTTTTGGGGGAGAAATAACTTCAAGTCTTAAACCTGATATATTCTTTCTTTAGTAAGGTATTTGTGGTTATTTAAATATTTCGTGAACGACGATGAGTAGCTAAAGTAAGACAGCAAACCTCTAAACTAATCAAGTTACCTTCTAATGTGACCAAATGGGTTTGTCGTTGGAAAAGGTAATTTTCACTGAACGAAAACACGAGCAAAACAAATTAGGTGCAAATTACCCATTTATATTATACAGCGCAGAGGAAATGGGAATGAGAGACATTTACCTTAATTAAACCAGTTTCCAATGTGCCAACTTTTATCGACAGTAGCTCCAGAAAATTAATCAATCTTGTGTAAAATGGGCTATCCTACTGTCCGCGTTATTTCTTGGGAATTCCCCGAGTGTTTGAAAATCGACAACATGTCTCGAACACAGATCCACTGATTACCCACCAGTTAATGGTAAGACTGTACAAGACTAGAATAAACAATGAGTTGCTTCAAGACAATCATCAAGATAAAGATCCGTTGCCTCTGTTATCAGACCATGCAATTGGAGATAGATTATTCATCGCTGCGTTACGTCGCACTCAAAAAATATATCATTTACATTGCGATGTTGCAAGGTTTAGTTGGAAAAGACACCAGGACCTGCCCGGAGGAAACCATGATATGCCTTATAAGTCCGTAGTAATCTATTGTAAACCCAGGCAGAATGTTCCCTTTTTGCTGTGGACTGGCTGAGATTCGAAGCCGCGGTCCATCAACAGCGTGTTTCTGTCGACGCGACAAACTCAGAATTTCAGCAGTACGAAAATCGGTTTTGTACGGAACCGTGGAAGGGACATGACGAAAAAAAAATTTAATATCACTCGAAGACTAAAAAAAATATTTTTCGACCTGTCTTTTGGACGCGCACGGGACGCAAAAAAAATTTTTTTTTCCCTAACGAAATGTAAGTCGAAAAAAAATTTTTTTACAACTCAAAAAAAAAAAGAAAATTTCCACTTTTTTAATGTTACTATATTTAGACTGGCAAATCATTGGCCAATGGAAGGAGCGGATAGAATCTAATGGTGCCAAAAAGCTATGCTTTGATTTACTTCTTGTCAGAGTGGAAATACTTCCTAATAATTCATGAAAATGTGTAGCCTACATACTGAAGCAAATGAGTTTTATCATAGTTTGTTAATCCATACCAGTTTATATTAAGAAGGTTGTTATCGTAAACGTATGTTGGTTTGTTCATGCGGTGTCAAAAGACCATGGCCATTCTCAAAGAAGTCTTTTTGTAAAACGCACTTAGATTGGCTAATTAAGTCAGGGTCCGCGTTGTTATCTCGGACCCCGCGATAACCAGCCAATCAAAGCTTAGCTTTTTGGCACCATTAGATTCTATCCGCTCCTTCCATTGGCCAATGATTTGCCAGTCTAAATATAGTAACATTAAAAAAGTGGAAATGTTCTTTTTTTTTGAGTTGTAAAAAAAATTTTTTTTCGACTTACATTTCGTTAGGAAAAAAAAATTTTTTTTTACGTCCCGTGCGCGGCCAAAAGACAGGTCGAAAAATATTTTTTTTAGTCTTCGAGTGATATTAAATTTTTTTTTCTCCATGTCCCTTCCACGGTTCCGTAGTTTTGTTCTTATGTCTTTTCATTTCTTTTTTATTACCTATTGGGTTATTTTAGATTTTTTCTGTACATTTATGTCAAGCAAAACATACCGTTGACCTCAACGACTCACACAAATGTTTTGGACTTACATGACCCTATAACATGAGTATGATTTCCGTGCAACGATTGGTCCAAGCATTGTGTCGGCGAGTACCTGGCAACTCTCTCACGTACAACAATCGAGTGAAAATCCACTCAGATGTTTTTGTCATTTTTTTGTTTTGGTCTCAGTGATTCAAAGATTCGAACCCGCGCCGCATCGATGGAAAGCCTTGATAAAAAACTGAAGGACAATCACTCTAACCGACTGAGCCACCGAGGCCAGCAGAGCATACCTCTTTATCTAAAGTAAAACACAAAAACGTTTGATATAATTTGATATTTATAGAACGTAGAATATGACTAACTCGTTATTTACACTAAACACAAAATTGTTTGTGATAATTTGACATTTATACAACGTAGAATATGACTAACCCTTTATTTCCACTAAACACACAATTCCGTGTGATAATTTGACATTTATACAACGTAGAATATGACTAACCCTTTATTTACACTAAACACACAATTCCGTGTGATAATTTGACATTTATACAACGTAGAATATGACTAACCCTTTATTTACACTAAACACACAATTGTTTGTGATAATTTGACATTTATACAACGTAGAATATGACTAACCATTTATTTACACTAAACACACAATTGTTTGTGATAATTTGACATTTATACAACGTAGAATATGACTAACCCTTTATTTACACTAAATTGTGTGTGATAATTTATCATGTGTGCCATGTAGACTATCTATTAACTAACATCATGTCAAATATAGTTAAATCCATCATTTCTTGTCTTGAAAACTCTGCATCAGATTCGCTAGATGGAATCAATAGTTAAGTTGGTTTCGGATTATATAAGTCTTGAAACATATCTTCAATTCCTCTTTTTCCTTTCCTGTTAGGGACCTTGTTGGTCCAGTGGGTTAGAATGAGCGTCCTTCTGTCTCACACATACCTTCCACCGATGCGGCGTGGATTCGAATCACGCTCAGACCAAATAAAAATTTCTGAGTGGATTGTTATATATCTGTTGAAGTGTCGTCCGTTTTTAAAAGCTGGACGACATGGTCTGTTTTAAAACTATCGCCCAGTATTTATTTTTACAGTGCACAATTTTGTTTGATTGCTAAGTACATGTAACTGGTTTTACACACATTGTGTATGTCATACAAAATCATTTAGGGATAGAACAAGCCCCGCCTACATTTGAATTATTTTTATCATATATCGGTAAATAAAAATCAAATGATGTGCCCTCTGCCATTTTCTAATTTTGCATTTTACACCAATTAGAAAAACCTCTGGATAATGGTTTAGATTCCCACAAAGTTCTTGCTGATTGCCTAAATACCTTCTCACTGGTGATGCTTTAAGCATTTCTCATTATCATTAATTTATTGATTGTTTGGTGTTTTACGCCGCGCTCAAGATTATTTCACTTATATGGCGGCGTTGTCAGTTTTATTGTGGGAGGAAACCGGGCCCTATGCCTGAGGAAACCCACGACCTTCCCGTGGTAACTGGTAATCATCCCACATAGGTCGTTGGAGCGAAAACACAGTCAGAAAATCTTTAATTTTTTTTAAGACTCAGTGGGATTTAAACCTGTGGCCCATTGGTGGCATTAGCATTGAACCCACGTTTAAATAAAGTTTCAAACATTTCTTCTATCTTCTGAGTGTTGAAACAGCGAACTCGCGTTTTGAAGATTATCGTTTACTTAATGTGATCTTTAGTCTGGACATCTCAGGTCTTACTCTATTAATTCATGTTCAGCTTTTTCCTATTATTTCTAGTTCCCGTATTATAGACAAGATAATTCAAATGACGTCTTGTATTACCATATCGGATTTCAATACAGGTAACAACATCCTTTCAAGAGCAGGCATATTGATGAAATATACGTTAATGAAATACCCAAACCCCTGGAATGAATGATAGGTTTATACCCGTACATTAAGCAAACTCAGGTATATGGCTTGTATATATGGCTTTAAACCAGTTGGAATTAGATACAAGCTTAACCACCATTTTATGGCGCACCTTAGCTTTCATTGTGAATACCCTGGAGAACAACTTGAATCCGGTTTTTAGTTTACGACATTTTATTGCGGTAATAAAATCCACGTACATTTCTCGTATATATTTGTGGTGCAGAAATGAGATGATCTGACTATAAATATTATCCTGACGTTGGGAACTATACTCTAGACTAGAAGGCAACACGGACGTCTCATGGCCTGGGTTTTTTTTCAACAGAGCATTGGATGGAATAAATCTAGCATTGCTTATTGTAAATAACCTTGCATGAATCACAAAACCAATAAACGAAACCCTAGCAAAGGTACCGTTGGAGAAAGGTAATCCCAATCCAAGCACATTGCAAGGTATCTAATGAAATAATCGCCACTGCATACTGATCTGATGTATTCTCTCTACTTTTGTGACTGTCTGTGTACATTCGATCAAAACATCCTAAAGTTGGTTTAAAATCTGATTTCCACCATGGCACCTGTTTATATTGCATATTTTTCATCTGTTTTTTTTTCTACTTCTTCTTAGCGCTAATCCAATAAACCTTATTTGTAACCAAACAACCTTGCAATACGGAATTCAATAGATCATTACTTACATCCATTTTAATGTTTCAAAGAGGCTTCCATCATTCACTAACGGAGATTTAAAATGAAATGAGTGCCGGTCTCCATCGGCTATCCATCTTCTTGCCAATTATTTCGTTTCAGTCGAATTGATACTTTTAGGATTTGTATAGAATTACAGAATTTGAAAGCTATTTAGGCTGTGTTCTGAACATTAGACTGCTGTAAGTTCGCGTGCAAAATACCAATTTCCACTACAGCAGGTACAGGTGTTGACGGGGTGTTTCCGTTGATTATGTCCGTTTCCTGCAATTCGTTTTCCACTTTAATTGAATGAATTAAACCGGTTAACAACGAGTTGTTTCAACGGTAATTATTGCAAATTCGCTTCCGTGTTTTTTGTTTCAACGGTAATTCTTGCAAATTAACTTCCGTGTATGGAGATTGGCGTCTCAGTGGCATATTCAGTTTAATTACCTGACGGCCCTTTTCACGTTCGCCGAATATCAAAATAAACAAGATTATTTCACTTATATGGCGGCGTTGCCAGTTCTATTATGGGAGGAAGCCGGGCTCTATGTCCGGAGGAAACCCACGACCTTCCGGTGGTAACTGGCAACCATCCCACATAGGCCGTTCGAGTGAAAACCCAGTCAGAAAACTTCCAATTTTTTGGGGGGGGAACTAAGTGGGATTTGAACCCGCGACCCATTGGTGGAACTATCTAGATGAAGGTCAACGTCAAAGTAAATGATCGACAACAGATATGCCTTTATATAAATAAAGCTTACCTTAACCCATCATCATAATTGCTTGTTTTTAAAGGGATAATAATTTAAACCTTCATGATAATCTGTGTTGAGGGATTGATGTTAAACGTTGAACTCAAGATTATTTCACTTATATGGCGGCTTTACCGATTTAGTGGAAGAGGAAGCCTGACAAGTATTCAACATACGACGATCGAGCGAAAATCCACTCAGAAAGTTGTCAAGTTTTATTTGGTTTGTGTGATAATCTTGATGATGTCTAAGCATCTTCCGAGTGCTAATACAGAGGAATTTAGGTTTAAATGCGTATCGATTACTTAATGGGATCGTCAGTCTGGGGATCCCAGGTCTATTCCATCTTATTTCCTGGCACCTCTTCACTTCTCGTATATAAACTTACTTAAGTCCCATAGTGGATGAGCTTATCGTATTTCACCAAAGGAAAACCTCTATTAAAAAACAGCATGCTGATGAAAAACCTCGTAAAAATATACCCCAAACCGATAGAATGGATGATAAAACGAGGTTCACAAAGTTTAACGCTGAAATGGAACTTTTAGTTTATACCGTTATAGCGAGTGAAGAAAGTAAAGAAAAATACAAGGTGCTATGCCTCCCACTACTGAACCTATGTGGAATGGTTGCCAGTTACCACCGGAAGGTCGTGGGTTTCCTCACAGCATAGAGCCCGGTTTCCTCCCACAATAAAACTGGCAACGCCGCCACAAACGTGAAAAAATCTAGAGTGTGGGGTAAAACACCAAACAATCAATCAATCAACCAAACAATCAATCAATCAATCAATCAATCCCACTACTGGAAGCTTCTGTCCACCCAAGTGCATGGATAGAACATTTTATAGAAGTGTCTTATAGCTACGCTTCTGTACTAGATAATACTCTGAAGAGCGACTTGTGTCTTGTTTTAATTTGGCAACATTTTATAGCGGAAGTTTTGCATATGCATTTAGGTTTCGCACATAATTTGGACAAACTGACTTCGATTGATTGATTGATTGTTTGGTGTTTTACGCCGCGCTCAAGATTATTTCACTTATATGGCGGCGTTGCCAGTTTTAGTGTGGGAGGAAACCGGGAAACCCACGACCTTCCTTTGGTAACTGGCAACCATCCGACATAGGTCGAACGAGTGAAAACCCAGTCAGAAAATTTTCCAATTTTTTGGGGACTGAGTGGGATTCGAACCCGCGACACATTTATGGAAGGCTGTTCGGATTGAGCGTCCAACGCTCTACCTACTGAGCCACGGAGTCCCCCCAACTGACTTCGAAGTGACGGTGATGGAAGTCTCAAAAACCGACGGTCCCAGACGAGAGAGGAGCTTTTTCATGTGACAAGAATCTGCTTTTTTGTAGCTGAACAATATCCTAGAAGTCTTACAAGCACGTTTTTGTTTTTATGGAATATCGATACACCCTTCAATCGCTTGGCGAGTTGATTTGACTGCACTATCAGTCAGTGATATCTCTGGCGAACATCCCCGAGCAAGCGCTAAATCAAGTATCCTACTATTACATGTCTCGAACCTATTGAACTGCTACAAATTAATCGTGTAAATCAGCCCAAGTGCTGTGATAGTGCCCCCCCCCCCCACACACACACACACCCCACCCCACACCCCCAACTTCAAATCAACTTTCGACACCCCTAAATACGTCAGAAACAACATAAACTGTATACGGCCTGTTTGGTAGCTGGTTTAACAGTAACTTCGGGGATTTACGTGCGTGAAATACCCTCTGATAGACTGCAGGTCATTTTGAATGTGGCGACCAAAAAGGTAGCCGTCAGTCGTACAATTTCCATATCCTCTTCAGGGCCCCACAAAAGTGTCCCCGTGATAATGTAAAGGACCGAAATACTCTGTTTGTTAACTTTCAGCCTCGATCAGTTAAATAATTGAAGCATCGGAGGATTCCTGATATGTACCGAAACTGCGTCTGTCTACAACATGTGGTTTTCCGGGCTAAATAAAATATATAATCAGATATCTTTCTAAATGATATTAGAATTTAATAAATTTCTAATTGTTTTTATTTTATTTTTTCGTCTGCAGTGAAACATTTTGATATTTACTTTCGACGCCATTTTTATTCAGCCCAAAAATACGGTGATTTGCCGTATAAAAAGAGCAGACTGCCCGAGGCGTATCAAAGCCGACCGGTAGCGAGCGAAGATAGCCGAAGGGAGTTCCGAATGGAGATATAGATTCAGTTGTAAGGGAGGTAACTAAGAAGATTCTATCAAATTTATTTCGTCGTTTGATGGGTTGCGTACCTTGTGCTGAGAACACGTTTCGTCTTAAACTGGTTTACAGTGTTATTTAAATTTTTGACGTCGGTGAATCTCACATTATAACTCAAAGAGCTACAATGTCGCCACTAAAATGCAGAACACTGTTTAAAAGAAAAAGCACAAGAGGGTTGTTTTTCCCAGACAGAAGAAGTTTTTGCCTGGGAAAAAGTTTTGGCATAATTTTTGTATTTTTAATTTGAAATTGTAAATTCTTTTTGTCAGGCACTAGCATTGTCATCAAATGCCAAGCACGTCATTTAGATTTCAGCCAATGAAAATTAATCCCGATTTGACAGAGCTACAAGGGAGGAGTTTACTTAGCCATAGTTTTGCATATTGAATTAAAACTAAAGCAGATTCATAGAACGCAATTTAAATTTTCAATCAATGTCTGGTTCAAGATTTGTTTTTTCTTCTTTTTTTAGATTTTTATTTAACTTCAATAATTGTTCATATGTTGCCAATTTCTGTACGAATTGTTGCACGCAATAAGCTTCTAGCTTACTGTGCACGAATAAATAAGGTTTTTTTTAAAAAAGTAACTTGATTGACGTTCAGATTGACGAGGCGAAAATGTTTGCTAATAACGGACAAAATCCAAACAGCTGGGATGTTATTGTACGAGTACATTATCGTGTCTTTGTAGGTTATAAAGCTACCTTAACATATACATATCCAAGATTGATGTATGAGGAAAACTCCTATTTCTTACTTCTTGACAAAAATGACGAACAATTAGCTAATTCTGCTTCTACGAAATTTCCCTATATTTGGCAGCTCATGCCACTTGGACATATTTCTGAGACTAGATATCTTCCAATATAACTTCTTAAAAAAATATTCAACTCCTTTAAAATATTTCAATTATAAATTATTGGCTGCCCAGGTCACTTTTAACAAGTTTTAAAAGAACATATCGGGGATTGAAAAACACTCAACTGTACTTGAAACCTGTATCTGTACAGAAAGTAATCCATTGATTTTTACAGATTTTGTACAAGATGCTCTAGGTTTGAATGATTGAATGTTCCTGTCCATCCTATCCCAAATATGCACTAAACGATTCAAATATGCGCAGTTATCCAGTCAACAGATCCAACATCTCACTGGAGGGATAAAACGCAGGTTGGAAGCTACTGGAGGCTATACGCGCTGTTGACCTTCCGCTCCAGGGATGGTTTCTACACACTCAAAGTGACAATTTTACTTCAATATGTTCGTCCTGTGAAGCCAGATGGACTAACGTTGCATACTTGCAATTCTTTTTATTTTGTTAAAATACACTTTTGATTTGGCTAACGATATCCTGAATACATTGTATAGCTTATTTCCATTAATAGTGATTTCTTATCGCCAGAATGTTGCCTTTTATGGTCACAATCGTTTCTGTAACATCAGTTTGCCAACAGTCTCCCTACACCAATGATTTGATTTGTCGGTTCAGACTTCCCAGGGGGGTGCTTAACTTTTTCTTTGTGTATATATAAGACTTGCCAGGTTTTTACTCATAGCGTCGTTTACGATACTTATCTTTGACCAAAAGCTACTAGATATATTTTCGTCTCCAGAATCAGAACTAAATGTATGTATTTATCTCGCCTGACATTTAAGGGTCCTAACGCGAGGCACAAATTCCAATTATGTATCAAGTGTACTTCTTCCGTTTCTAGTTTAAAGAGAAATTTGAGGAACTGATTCAATAACTAAGATGTGTTTAAAGTGGCATGAGCTGCCAAAATGTTTATATGTTGACGTTAAAACAGAATGTTGAAATTATTGGCTATTTTTCTCAAGACATGATTCAGAAGCTTTTTAGTGCTTCTAGTCTCGAAAATGTACGATAAAGTATTGGTTTGAACTAACAGTGGCTTAGAATGAATGAATGGTCGTCCCGGTTATTTAAATTTTGTTTAAATTTCGAACACATTTTCGGTTCGTACAGGCCACATACTGTATGGATCGTCCTCATCCCAACACCAATCATTTAGTTTTGCGATGGCCTTCAAAGACTCCTACTGTCGTGACGATCAGAAATTATGAAAAAAGTGTGAATTTTGGCAGCTCAGGTCACTTTTAAGTACTTGTTTTCCTTTTGTCTTGTACAAATTCTTCGTTTTTAGTTTATTTTATGTATTCTTCTAGGATATAATAAGTCATCCGAGCTTTTATTCTCGGCATTTCATTTTGCTTTGTTGTAAATCCTATGTATGCTTGATGAACAAATGCATCATTCAATCCAACATGAGAATTCGTGCCAGGTCATGGAAATAGGACAAAATGAAACTATGATAAGGTAGAAGTTTATTTAAAGAGTTATGAAGAACACGTAGGCCTATATAGTCTACATGATGAATTGAATAGGATGACTAAATAATAGAAATGTTTGAAACTCTCTTTAAACGTGGGTTTTATACTATGTGCCGGTGTCTTCGTCAAGTGTAACATGTGTCGAAAGCTCGTGTTGTTCAAAAACAACTGACGACGTGGTGATGTCTTAATTTTTTATCATTAGACTAAATAATTATTGAGAATATGGGAAAGTAGACTGTTAAACTCCACCTTCGCGGAAACGTAAGTCATATAATACCATGGAAATCTTTAACAGAACAGATGCAATAAGTATTTTACAAAAATCAGTCGCATCATGTTAGTTCGACAAGAAATAATTTTAGAAACAACTTCAACAGTGACCCCTTAAAAGGCAATACGACAACACAACACGAAGTATAAAATGTAGTTTTCCGTACATTAAAATTGGTTTCGAAGTTAATGTTTAAGAGTTGATAACATTCGCGAAATCCTTAGTAGAGGGCAAAATGGGTGTTGAGACGCACTTAAAGTGAGCCAAATGCCGCGAGGCATTGACCTAATTACATATGTACCCAGTCTAGTGCAGGTCTATTAAGGGACGTGCGCATCAGTCAATATTAAAGTACATGTGCACCTATTCTTAAAAAAATATGCTGAATAATACACTCCCACGGAAAAAATATGTTTAGTAATGCAATACTGGTCTAAAGGACCAATTAAACCGACTGGCACTGGTGATAGACAATAGATAATAAACGAATGTATAAACAACCTTGGACTGTATTAACTCAACGTATAGATCATATCGGTAAGTATGTGTACACCAGAGCCGGACGGCCTCGGGGGGCAGATGCATCGGACCGTATCCAATTAAGTCGACTGCCAAAGAGACGTGTGCGTCCAACCGTAACAAATTAACGGAATAGAATATGTCGAGTAATGCAGTCCTGCCTAAGGGCAACAGGCCACGTACAGATAGTAATAGACTCCGGCTTTAGGTATCAACCAATCAAATGATTGCGCCTTCCCGAAAAAAAATATATGCATATCAAATATATACTATGTATAATACTTAAGTCTTGACCACTGGTCATCAACCCGGAAGTGACCGGAAGTGAACCGGAAGTGTACCGGAAGTGACTGGAAGTTACCGGAAGTAACCCGGAAGTGAACCGGAAGTGACCGAAAATAACCCGGAAGTAACCGGAAGTGACCGGAAATAGACCGGAAGTCACCGGAAGTTACCGGAAGTAACCGGAAGTGAACCGGAGGTGACCCGGAAGTTACCGGAAATAGACCGGAAGTGACCGAAAATAAACCGGAAGTAACCGAAAGTAACCGGAAGTTACCGGAAATAACCCGGAAGTCACCGGAAGTAACCGGAAGTGACCGGAAATAGACCGGAAGTGACTGGAAATAACCCGGAAGTCACCGGAAGTGGACCGGAAGTAACCGGAAGTGAACCGGAAATAGACCGGAAAGTGACTGGAAATAACCCGGAAGTCACCGGAAATGGACCGGAAGCAACCGAAAGTGGACCGGAAGTGACCGGAAATGGATATTCTCATTAGAGAAAAACACTGTGTGGAACGAGAGAATTATGAACTTTATAGAAAAAGAAACCGATTTAAACAAAAATTATTTGTTACAATGCATTTTGGGAGAATAAAATACGATATATATAAAATTGAATTTTTAAGAGCGTTGTCATTATAACTATGGGTGGAAAACTAAGCCGTAATACGAAGCGAAATAGCGGTATCGCCGGTGTATGTTATAACTATAGGGATCAGCCTATTGTTCTTAAAGGCCCACTTGCCGCCGTAGCCTGTTTAAGCCACGTATAAATAGTAATAGACTCCGGCTTTAGGTATCAACCAATCAAATGATTGCGTCTTCCCGAAAAAAATATGCTGAGTAAAACGTGTCAGCCTTAGGGCTCAGCCAATCTGTATAAATACGGGTGTAAATCAGATCCAGTCATCATCGGAAAATAGGAGCTTACATCATTGATATCTTTACTAAATAATTGCGCCCCCAGCTGTGTGTTTTTCGCACTGTAACCATTATCAATAATTATTTGAATATAGCTCTTGTAGTGATAATTATTGGGGGATGATGTAACCATTACGACATATTGTCATGCGTCTTTATTTTTATGTGAACAGTTGTAAGACAAATACATTTATCAAAAAAGATTATTTTCACTAACTAAGACTACAGAAAAAGTATCGTGTTGTTAAATATCATTCTCACTAGTAAAAGACAGATCACTCATGTATAATGCCTCTGGGTTGGATGGTGATGTAGATTTTCGTGAACGCACCACAAGTATGACAACAGTAAAGGTTAGAAGCAGACAAATTCTACCAAACAAGGCTGTTGATATCACATAGGACGGGAAGTTTTCTGTAAAAGTTAGACAACAGATTCATATATGTCTTCAATGTTTTCATCAGAGGGTGATGTAGCCACTACAGGAAAACTATATGTTTCAATGCTTATGTCAGAAAAGTTCGAAATTTCAGACAACTCACGATTGCCTGTGTTTGTCCTTACCTTATAAAATGTTAAGACAAAGGTAAATAATATAATTGATAACGTGAAAATAGCTGCCCCCATGCAAATAATTGTAATAATTAACTCACGCGTTGGGTTTTGCACATCGCCTGTAGATGTAGTGTTGTTTGATTGAACCTCATTCATGTTAAAAGTCACATTCTCAAAGGAAGTTGTATTTTCTTTAAATTCTGTCTTTATTTCTGAATCTACTGTTGAGTTTATATCTTCAGACGATTGCGTAATGAGGATGGTAATATTCTTTTTCACACTCGGAGTGGCAGACTTTACCCATGGTGTCGTAATCGAGGGGAATTGACAAAGCTTTCCATTCACGAAAACCCCGTTCCATAGAGTGTCACAAGAAATAGCAAAGGGCACTTGAAGAACTTTCAATTTAGGAAAATTCTCTTCTTTAAGTCTAAGTACTTAAAATTTAACGCGAGTCAAGTCTATTCTTGCAATAGTTGGATGAGGTTCACTCTCAACAATTCCGTCTGGAAATAGCACATTTCTAGTGCATGTTATAACTGTATTGTGCTGAGTACATTCCCTTAATCCTTTTCCACAAACACACGTAATAACCAGGATAAGAATGAATATACCCATAGCGAGCTTGGCGAGAGAAAATAAGATATGTTGCGTTCAGAAACAATATGGATCACTATGCCTGTGTTTCCCCAAAACAATTTCTGCTTCAAAGAATTTTCCGACAAAGTGATTTATACTTTGCCCATTATCGCTTGTCAGTGTTTATACTTTCTTTATCTCCCATTATATTTATGTAAAAATAAACCGAGTCAGTCACGCATTCCTCAATCAATCTTTTCGCGAGCCATTTCAAGCTGTCCGCTGTCCAGTAGAATCTCTGGACAATATACTATCCGGTGAAAAAAAAAACCCAGAGAAGTATAAAATGGTGTCTGGTCAATCTATTTTACCACCACTTATCTTCATCAGTTTAATTGTAAGAAAAATGGCGTTAAATCCTGGGGAACATTTTTGCTCGTGTCGGTGCTTTGTGTGCCATACGTCGACTATACAAAACCCCCTATCAGAACGAACAAAACTAATGTAAAAACCAAGCAAACTCAATGGTTAAAATTTTGATGTAATTTTATATGGAATAAACAAAACAAAAGCGAAAATATTTACAGTGTTTGATATTTACAGAAGATATTTACAGATGTACATAAAGTCTCTACTCTCTCAAAACTGTTCGTGTTCTCAGTTGGTATACTATGGGGTCATCTATCTCTTCTTCTTGCTGCACTATTTCATCCGGTGTTTCGCCCTCTCTAGCCATCAACTCCGTCCATATCTCTGATATTGTCCTATATACTTTGGCAATTTTCCGTCTTAAAAAGACGCAATAAGCACCTAAAGCAATGGTTATTGCCGAGACAATGCCAAGTCCGACTTGAAAACCCACTGAAAATAGAAAAAATGGAATGTGGTCAAATATCTTATCACATTGTACACCAAATAAACATCATTGCGACTAGTTCATTAGAAAAAAAAAGCTATTACCACATGAATATTTCTCAGTATCGTAAGGAGGCGACGAAGGTGTCATAAGTGAGCTTGGTGTAGTGACACATTCATTTCCATTGACGTAGACTCCTCCCCAAAAATCATCACATTTTAGTTCTATCGAAGATGTAGCAAAATGGTGACTCTTACATGTTTGAAATATCCTTATAAAGCATCTAGATAGTTCCCCCAGGGAGCTTCATTGTTGTGTTCTTTTCTTACGTGTAAAGAAATAAATCTTCACATCGTTATTTTTAATCGATTACCATATAATGCGGGAGAGACAGTTGAAGTGTCATTAACCATGTTTGTTTCTCACTTTGAATGGAAATGAAAAAACACGGAAGCGCACCCCACAGTTATACACTCATACGCTTATGTTACCCGGGGTGCTAACAGCTGTTGATGGTTACTCCCTTGATTACCTTAATCCACTGGTTATATGATTAGAGGTATAATAACGGAGTCAATAAAATACTCACCAGTATTATCCTGGTGTGAACATCCTTGTAGTGTATGCAAAAGCGTCACAATTAGGCTACACAATCAAAGTCTAACACTTGCGAACGTTAAACAGATTGTCAAATGTAAGGTAATAAACTCACTTGAGCGATCGAGAGATTTTAATAGTATACTTCCGGAAAGTAATACAGATCTAATTGTTTAAGTATCGCATATAAGATGTATTTAACGTATCGAATCGAATCTACCTCTAAAATTATAAAAATGTACTTACGATTCAGTAAAATCTATGACGTCTATTTGAGATATTCTACAATCTGCAACTGAAATAGATGAGACGTGTTAAAATCAAATTCATAAAGAGAAACGTCTCGTTTTACATTTACTTATCCCAACATCAATACCTATAATACGCTTTCATTTGTAGATATTCAAACATTTAAAAAAACAATTAGCCCGTATTTATGGTTAGATATCGAAGAATTAACCTAACGGTGTCACATACACTACGGGTAATTGACATTCTGACAATCATTAAGAATGAAGCCACGTGTGTTCAATGATGTGTAACGCCACGCGTTCCACATTAGTCGGGTTAGATAACAAACTGACAACGGCTAAATTCTATTGAGACAAACTGATAAATTACTAATCAAACCGTCTTTAACTGTTCTATCCTATTTCAAATTATAACTATATTGTCTGAGATAAATGTAAACTTACCAATTGCTCGTCTTTAACAAAACGTTCGAGATGAGTGGTTTGAATCGTTGTGTTTCAAGCGACGTTTTATAGTCAGAAATTAGTCGCGTTTCGCTTATGCTTGTATAATCTTACGGACTGATAGTTAATCAAAAAATAGCTACACCGGCAAATAAAAACAAAGCGCGATTTATATTGTACGTATCAATAAAGAAAGAGGGACGATATAAAGAAATGAATGAGCGCTTTTACCCGGTCAAAAAACATTAGTCCGTAGAAATAAAATAATTACATCCGTCCAATCAAAAAATGCTTTGCAAGCATTCGGTGTGAGAAGACCGAGTGTGAAAATTCGTGTCGACTATGAGATTAATTTAAAGCGAAAGAAAGAGAAATGAAAAAATGGCTATCAGAGCGTTATTATATTTTTATCTTCAAAGCGGGGAAGGACCATCAGATTCAACAATACGGCTTGAACGCAGTTAACGAGATAACAACATATTTCATTCAAACAAACAAAAAAAAATACCTAGTGTGAGAACATTCATTTTTAGCTACTCCGGTGATCAGACACGATATACATTTGTATACACAACTTAGATCAATAAAAAATCTTACCACTAAACCAGGTTACATGGGTATTTAAAACCAACAGTAGAAATACGCAAACAAACATCACCTGTAAAACAATCCGAGAAACTATCATGGAAACGGGGGAAAAAATCTGCTTTCTCGGATTGTTTTACAGGTGATGTTTGTTTGCGTATTTCTACTGTTGGTTTTAAATACCCATGTAACCTGGTTTAGTGGTAAGATTTTTTATTGATCTAAGTTGTGTATACAAATGTATATCGTGTCTGATCACCGGAGTAGCTAAAAATGAATGTTCTCACACTAGGTATTTTTTTTTTTTTGAATGAAATATGTTGTTATCTCGTTAACTGCGTTCAAGCCGTATTGTTGAATCTGATGGCCCTTCCCCGCTTTGAAGATAAAAATATAATAACGCTCTGATAGCCATTTTTTCATTTCTCTTTCTTTCGCTTTAAATTAATCTCATAGTCGACACGAATTTTCACACTCGGTCTTCTCACACCGAATGCTTGCAAAGCATTTTTTGATTGGACGGATGTAATTATTTTATTTCTATGGACTAATGTTTTTTGACCGGGTAAAAGCGCTCATTCATTTCTTTATATCGTCCCTCTTTCTTTATTGATACGTACAATATAAATCGCGCTTTGTTTTTATTTGCCGGTGTAGCTATTTTTTGATTAACTATCAGTCCGTAAGATTATACAAGCATAAGCGAAACGCGACTAATTTCTGACTATAAAACGTCGCTTGAAACACAACGATTCAAACCACTCATCTCGAACGTTTTGTTAAAGACGAGCAATTGGTAAGTTTACATTTATCTCAGACAATATAGTTATAATTTGAAATAGGATAGAACAGTTAAAGACGGTTTGATTAGTAATTTATCAGTTTGTCTCAATAGAATTTAGCCGTTTTCAGTTTGTTATCTAACCCGACTAATGTGGAACGCGTGGCGTTATACATCATTGAACACACGTGGCTTCATTCTTAATGATTGTCAGAATGTCAATTACCCGTAGTGTATATGACACCGTTAGGTTAATTCTTCGATATCTAACCATAAATACGGGCTAATTTTTTTTTAAATGTTTGAATATCTACAAATGAAAGCGTATTATAGGTATTGATGTTGGGATAAGTAAATGTAAAACGAGACGTTTCTCTTTATGAATTTGATTTTAACACGTCTCATCTATTTCAGTTGCAGATTGTAGAATATCTTAAATAGACGTCATAGATTTTACTGAATCGTAAGTACATTTTTATAATTTTAGAGGTAGATTCGATTCGATACGTTAAATACATCTTATATGCGATACTTAAACAATTAGATCTGTATTACTTTCCGGAAGTATACTATTAAAATCTCTCGATCGCTCAAGTGAGTTTATTACCTTACATTTGACAATCTGTTTAACGTTCGCAAGTGTTAGACTTTGATTGTGTAGCCTAATTGTGACGCTTTTGCATACACTACAAGGATGTTCACACCAGGATAATACTGGTGAGTATTTTATTGACTCCGTTATTATACCTCTAATCATATAACCAGTGGATTAAGGTAATCAAGGGAGTAACCATCAACAGCTGTTAGCACCCCGGGTAACATAAGCGTATGAGTGTATAACTGTGGGGTGCGCTTCCGTGTTTTTTCATTTCCATTCAAAGTGAGAAACAAACATGGTTAATGACACTTCAACTGTCTCTCCCGCATTATATGGTAATCGATTAAAAATAACGATGTGAAGATTTATTTCTTTACACGTAAGAAAAGAACACAACAATGAAGCTCCCTGGGGGAACTATCTAGATGCTTTATAAGGATATTTCAAACATGTAAGAGTCACCATTTTGCTACATCTTCGATAGAACTAAAATGTGATGATTTTTGGGGAGGAGTCTACGTCAATGGAAATGAATGTGTCACTACACCAAGCTCACTTATGACACCTTCGTCGCCTCCTTACGATACTGAGAAATATTCATGTGGTAATAGCTTTTTTTTTCTAATGAACTAGTCGCAATGATGTTTATTTGGTGTACAATGTGATAAGATATTTGACAACATTCCATTTTTTCTATTTTCAGTGGGTTTTCAAGTCGGACTTGGCATTGTCTCGGCAATAACCATTGCTTTAGGTGCTTATTGCGTCTTTTTAAGACGGAAAATTGCCAAAGTATATAGGACAATATCAGAGATATGGACGGAGTTGATGGCTAGAGAGGGCGAAACACCGGATGAAATAGTGCAGCAAGAAGAAGAGATAGATGACCCCATAGTATACCAACTGAGAACACGAACAGTTTTGAGAGAGTAGAGACTTTATGTACATCTGTAAATATCTTCTGTAAATATCAAACACTGTAAATATTTTCGCTTTTGTTTTGTTTATTCCATATAAAATTACATCAAAATTTTAACCATTGAGTTTGCTTGGTTTTTACATTAGTTTTGTTCGTTCTGATAGGGGGTTTTGTATAGTCGACGTATGGCACACAAAGCACCGACACGAGCAAAAATGTTCCCCAGGATTTAACGCCATTTTTCTTACAATTAAACTGATGAAGATAAGTGGTGGTAAAATAGATTGACCAGACACCATTTTATACTTCTCTGGGTTTTTTTTTTCACCGGATAGTATATTGTCCAGAGATTCTACTGGACAGCGGACAGCTTGAAATGGCTCGCGAAAAGATTGATTGAGGAATGCGTGACTGACTCGGTTTATTTTTACATAAATATAATGGGAGATAAAGAAAGTATAAACACTGACAAGCGATAATGGGCAAAGTATAAATCACTTTGTCGGAAAATTCTTTGAAGCAGAAATTGTTTTGGGGAAACACAGGCATAGTGATCCATATTGTTTCTGAACGCAACATATCTTATTTTCTCTCGCCAAGCTCGCTATGGGTATATTCATTCTTATCCTGGTTATTACGTGTGTTTGTGGAAAAGGATTAAGGGAATGTACTCAGCACAATACAGTTATAACATGCACTAGAAATGTGCTATTTCCAGACGGAATTGTTGAGAGTGAACCTCATCCAACTATTGCAAGAATAGACTTGACTCGCGTTAAATTTTAAGTACTTAGACTTAAAGAAGAGAATTTTCCTAAATTGAAAGTTCTTCAAGTGCCCTTTGCTATTTCTTGTGACACTCTATGGAACGGGGTTTTCGTGAATGGAAAGCTTTGTCAATTCCCCTCGATTACGACACCATGGGTAAAGTCTGCCACTCCGAGTGTGAAAGAGAATATTACCATCCTCATTACGCAATCGTCTGAAGATATAAACTCAACAGTAGATTCAGAAATAAAGACAGAATTTAAAGAAAATACAACTTCCTTTGAGAATGTGACTTTTAACATGAATGAGGTTCAATCAAACAACACTACATCTACAGGCGATGTGCAAAACCCAACGCGTGAGTTAATTATTACAATTATTTGCATGGGGGCAGCTATTTTCACGTTATCAATTATATTATTTACCTTTGTCTTAACATTTTATAAGGTAAGGACAAACACAGGCAATCGTGAGTTGTCTGAAATTTCGAACTTTTCTGACATAAGCATTGAAACATATAGTTTTCCTGTAGTGGCTACATCACCCTCTGATGAAAACATTGAAGACATATATGAATCTGTTGTCTAACTTTTACAGAAAACTTCCCGTCCTATGTGATATCAACAGCCTTGTTTGGTAGAATTTGTCTGCTTCTAACCTTTACTGTTGTCATACTTGTGGTGCGTTCACGAAAATCTACATCACCATCCAACCCAGAGGCATTATACATGAGTGATCTGTCTTTTACTAGTGAGAATGATATTTAACAACACGATACTTTTTCTGTAGTCTTAGTTAGTGAAAATAATCTTTTTTGATAAATGTATTTGTCTTACAACTGTTCACATAAAAATAAAGACGCATGACAATATGTCGTAATGGTTACATCATCCCCCAATAATTAGTTTAGTGGTAAGATTTTTTATTGATCTAAGTTGTGTATACAAATGTATATCGTGTCTGATCACCGGAGTAGCTAAAAATGAATGTTCTCACACTAGGTATTTTTTTTTTTTGAATGAAATATGTTGTTATCTCGTTAACTGCGTTCAAGCCGTATTGTTGAATCTGATGGCCCTTCCCCGCTTTGAAGATAAAAATATAATAACGCTCTGATAGCCATTTTTTCATTTCTCTTTCTTTCGCTTTAAATTAATCTCATAGTCGACACGAATTTTCACACTCGGTCTTCTCACACCGAATGCTTGCAAAGCATTTTTTGATTGGACGGATGTAATTATTTTATTTCTATGGACTAATGTTTTTTGACCGGGTAAAAGCGCTCATTCATTTCTTTATATCGTCCCTCTTTCTTTATTGATACGTACAATATAAATCGCGCTTTGTTTTTATTTGCCGGTGTAGCTATTTTTTGATTAACTATCAGTCCGTAAGATTATACAAGCATAAGCGAAACGCGACTAATTTCTGACTATAAAACGTCGCTTGAAACACAACGATTCAAACCACTCATCTCGAACGTTTTGTTAAAGACGAGCAATTGGTAAGTTTACATTTATCTCAGACAATATAGTTATAATTTGAAATAGGATAGAACAGTTAAAGACGGTTTGATTAGTAATTTATCAGTTTGTCTCAATAGAATTTAGCCGTTTTCAGTTTGTTATCTAACCCGACTAATGTGGAACGCGTGGCGTTATACATCATTGAACACACGTGGCTTCATTCTTAATGATTGTCAGAATGTCAATTACCCGTAGTGTATATGACACCGTTAGGTTAATTCTTCGATATCTAACCATAAATACGGGCTAATTTTTTTTTAAATGTTTGAATATCTACAAATGAAAGCGTATTATAGGTATTGATGTTGGGATAAGTAAATGTAAAACGAGACGTTTCTCTTTATGAATTTGATTTTAACACGTCTCATCTATTTCAGTTGCAGATTGTAGAATATCTTAAATAGACGTCATAGATTTTACTGAATCGTAAGTACATTTTTATAATTTTAGAGGTAGATTCGATTCGATACGTTAAATACATCTTATATGCGATACTTAAACAATTAGATCTGTATTACTTTCCGGAAGTATACTATTAAAATCTCTCGATCGCTCAAGTGAGTTTATTACCTTACATTTGACAATCTGTTTAACGTTCGCAAGTGTTAGACTTTGATTGTGTAGCCTAATTGTGACGCTTTTGCATACACTACAAGGATGTTCACACCAGGATAATACTGGTGAGTATTTTATTGACTCCGTTATTATACCTCTAATCATATAACCAGTGGATTAAGGTAATCAAGGGAGTAACCATCAACAGCTGTTAGCACCCCGGGTAACATAAGCGTATGAGTGTATAACTGTGGGGTGCGCTTCCGTGTTTTTTCATTTCCATTCAAAGTGAGAAACAAACATGGTTAATGACACTTCAACTGTCTCTCCCGCATTATATGGTAATCGATTAAAAATAACGATGTGAAGATTTATTTCTTTACACGTAAGAAAAGAACACAACAATGAAGCTCCCTGGGGGAACTATCTAGATGCTTTATAAGGATATTTCAAACATGTAAGAGTCACCATTTTGCTACATCTTCGATAGAACTAAAATGTGATGATTTTTGGGGAGGAGTCTACGTCAATGGAAATGAATGTGTCACTACACCAAGCTCACTTATGACACCTTCGTCGCCTCCTTACGATACTGAGAAATATTCATGTGGTAATAGCTTTTTTTTTCTAATGAACTAGTCGCAATGATGTTTATTTGGTGTACAATGTGATAAGATATTTGACAACATTCCATTTTTTCTATTTTCAGTGGGTTTTCAAGTCGGACTTGGCATTGTCTCGGCAATAACCATTGCTTTAGGTGCTTATTGCGTCTTTTTAAGACGGAAAATTGCCAAAGTATATAGGACAATATCAGAGATATGGACGGAGTTGATGGCTAGAGAGGGCGAAACACCGGATGAAATAGTGCAGCAAGAAGAAGAGATAGATGACCCCATAGTATACCAACTGAGAACACGAACAGTTTTGAGAGAGTAGAGACTTTATGTACATCTGTAAATATCTTCTGTAAATATCAAACACTGTAAATATTTTCGCTTTTGTTTTGTTTATTCCATATAAAATTACATCAAAATTTTAACCATTGAGTTTGCTTGGTTTTTACATTAGTTTTGTTCGTTCTGATAGGGGGTTTTGTATAGTCGACGTATGGCACACAAAGCACCGACACGAGCAAAAATGTTCCCCAGGATTTAACGCCATTTTTCTTACAATTAAACTGATGAAGATAAGTGGTGGTAAAATAGATTGACCAGACACCATTTTATACTTCTCTGGGTTTTTTTTTTCACCGGATAGTATATTGTCCAGAGATTCTACTGGACAGCGGACAGCTTGAAATGGCTCGCGAAAAGATTGATTGAGGAATGCGTGACTGACTCGGTTTATTTTTACATAAATATAATGGGAGATAAAGAAAGTATAAACACTGACAAGCGATAATGGGCAAAGTATAAATCACTTTGTCGGAAAATTCTTTGAAGCAGAAATTGTTTTGGGGAAACACAGGCATAGTGATCCATATTGTTTCTGAACGCAACATATCTTATTTTCTCTCGCCAAGCTCGCTATGGGTATATTCATTCTTATCCTGGTTATTACGTGTGTTTGTGGAAAAGGATTAAGGGAATGTACTCAGCACAATACAGTTATAACATGCACTAGAAATGTGCTATTTCCAGACGGAATTGTTGAGAGTGAACCTCATCCAACTATTGCAAGAATAGACTTGACTCGCGTTAAATTTTAAGTACTTAGACTTAAAGAAGAGAATTTTCCTAAATTGAAAGTTCTTCAAGTGCCCTTTGCTATTTCTTGTGACACTCTATGGAACGGGGTTTTCGTGAATGGAAAGCTTTGTCAATTCCCCTCGATTACGACACCATGGGTAAAGTCTGCCACTCCGAGTGTGAAAGAGAATATTACCATCCTCATTACGCAATCGTCTGAAGATATAAACTCAACAGTAGATTCAGAAATAAAGACAGAATTTAAAGAAAATACAACTTCCTTTGAGAATGTGACTTTTAACATGAATGAGGTTCAATCAAACAACACTACATCTACAGGCGATGTGCAAAACCCAACGCGTGAGTTAATTATTACAATTATTTGCATGGGGGCAGCTATTTTCACGTTATCAATTATATTATTTACCTTTGTCTTAACATTTTATAAGGTAAGGACAAACACAGGCAATCGTGAGTTGTCTGAAATTTCGAACTTTTCTGACATAAGCATTGAAACATATAGTTTTCCTGTAGTGGCTACATCACCCTCTGATGAAAACATTGAAGACATATATGAATCTGTTGTCTAACTTTTACAGAAAACTTCCCGTCCTATGTGATATCAACAGCCTTGTTTGGTAGAATTTGTCTGCTTCTAACCTTTACTGTTGTCATACTTGTGGTGCGTTCACGAAAATCTACATCACCATCCAACCCAGAGGCATTATACATGAGTGATCTGTCTTTTACTAGTGAGAATGATATTTAACAACACGATACTTTTTCTGTAGTCTTAGTTAGTGAAAATAATCTTTTTTGATAAATGTATTTGTCTTACAACTGTTCACATAAAAATAAAGACGCATGACAATATGTCGTAATGGTTACATCATCCCCCAATAATTATCACTACAAGAGCTATATTCAAATAATTATTGATAATGGTTACAGTGCGAAAAACACACAGCTGGGGGCGCAATTATTTAGTAAAGATATCAATGATGTAAGCTCCTATTTTCCGATGATGACTGGATCTGATTTACACCCGTATTTATACAGATTGGCTGAGCCCTAAGGCTGACACGTTTTACTCAGCATATTTTTTTCGGGAAGGCGCAATCATTTGATTGGTTGATACCTAAAGCCGGAGTCTATTACTATTTATACGTGGCTTAAACAGGCTACGGCGGCAAGTGGGCCTTTAAGAACAATAGGCTGATCCCTATAGCTATAACATACACCGGCGATACCGCTATTTCGCTTCGTATTACGGCTTAGTTTTCCACCCATAGTTATAATGACAACGCTCTTAAAAATTCAATTTTATATATATCGTATTTTATTCTCCCAAAATGCATTGTAACAAATAATTTTTGTTTAAATCGGTTTCTTTTTCTATAAAGTTCATAATTCTCTCGTTCCACACAGTGTTTTTCTCTAATGAGAATATCCATTTCCGGTCACTTCCGGTCCACTTTCGGTTGCTTCCGGTCCATTTCCGGTGACTTCCGGGTTATTTCCAGTCACTTTCCGGTCTATTTCCGGTTCACTTCCGGTTACTTCCGGTCCACTTCCGGTAACTTCCGGGTTATTTCCAGTCACTTCCGGTCTATTTCCGGTCACTTCCGGTTACTTCCGGTGACTTCCGGGTTATTTCCGGTAACTTCCGGTTACTTTCGGTTACTTCCGGGTTATTTTCGGTCACTTCCGGTCTATTTCCGGTAACTTCCGGGTCACCTCCGGTTCACTTCCGGTTACTTCCGGTAACTTCCGGTGACTTCCGGTCTATTTCCGGTCACTTCCGGTTACTTCCGGGTTATTTTCGGTCACTTCCGGTTCACTTCCGGGTTACTTCCGGTAACTTCCAGTCACTTCCGGTACACTTCCGGTTCACTTCCGGTCACTTCCGGGTTGATGACCAGTGGTCAAGACTTAAGTATTATACATAGTATATATTTGATATGCATATATTTTTTTTCGGGAAGGCGCAATCATTTGATTGGTTGATACCTAAAGCCGGAGTCTATTACTATCTGTACGTGGCCTGTTGCCCTTAGGCAGGACTGCATTACTCGACATATTCTATTCCGTTAATTTGTTACGGTTGGACGCACACGTCTCTTTGGCAGTCGACTTAATTGGATACGGTCCGATGCATCTGCCCCCCGAGGCCGTCCGGCTCTGGTGTACACATACTTACCGATATGATCTATACGTTGAGTTAATACAGTCCAAGGTTGTTTATACATTCGTTTATTATCTATTGTCTATCACCAGTGCCAGTCGGTTTAATTGGTCCTTTAGACCAGTATTGCATTACTAAACATATTTTTTCCGTGGGAGTGTATTATTCAGCATATTTTTTTAAGAATAGGTGCACATGTACTTTAATATTGACTGATGCGCACGTCCCTTAATAGACCTGCACTAGACTGGGTGCATATGTAATTAGGTCAATGCCTCGCGGCATTTGGCTCACTTTAAGTGCGTCTCAACACCCATTTTGCCCTCTACTATCCTTATAGTAAAACAACAAATGGAAAAACCGACCAAAAACAGAAAACATATCTACAAAAATTAATAACCATGAACAAAACTAACGGAAACTAATAACACATTTAAAAATGGCGTAAAATACGAGACATAAATATAGCCACCAGGTTTTTAATTTCATTCTGTTTACCACATATGGTACACTGTGATACACTGCTGATTAGCCGAGAAATCTGGGCTCTGTCGAATTTTTTCCTCTCCGTGTTCGTCATAAGGCGACAAGACACATTAGCAGCCATATAATACCAGTCGCAGTAAGACCGATAATCCGGGCTAACTGCCGATATATCAGTATTGACCAGTTATCAGTTAGCACTTCGTGTGTACCAACCGGGTTATCCGACTTGACCTTTTTCCATTGGCGGACCTTGAAAAAGTAAAAAGCAATAAAGAAGGTTACAGGAGATCGGAGGGCGAGGGGGAATATTCCATTTTATATTGTTTTTTTTATTTATTCAAAAAGCGGTTTAATCTATAATGCTCTCAATGTCAATCTACTTTGGTGGATTTATGCGGGCTACCAATTTATGTTTTCACCACAGACGAGTTGGTGCCCCCCCCCCCCTCCTGCCCCACAAGTAGAAGGATACACTCAGTGCCACCCCTCCTGCCCCACGAGTAGAAGGACACACCCAGTGCCCCCCCCCCCCCCACCCCCACACACACACGAGTAGAAGGATACGCTAAGTAACCCCTCCGAGTCGAAAGATACGTACAGTACTTCGCCCCAAACAAGTAGAGGGATACGTTCAGTACGCCCCGTCCTCCACGAGTAGAGTGATACGTACGGTACACTCCGCCCCACACAAGTAGACGGATACCTCCAGTACGCCACGTCCCCAAAGAGTAGAGGGATACGTACGGTACGCTCCACCCCCACAAGTAGAGTGATACGTTCAGTACGCCCCGTCCTCCACGAGTAGAGGGATACGTCCAGTACGCCCAACTCCATCCCCACACGAGTAGCGGGATACAGCTAGTGTTTCTTTGAGTAGAGGGATACAGCCGGTGCCTCTCTGAGTAGACGGATACACCAAGTGGTTTTGCGAGTAAATAAAATTCGACAATGTGAGCAAAAAGGGGGCGGCGTGAGACACTTACTTTGTTTTAAGTAAAATTTCTCCACAAATGTCGTTTTCCTTGTTAGCACACCAAGATGATCCCCCATTTGCACTGTATTCCACAACAAGGCCTGGATATTCCACATTTGTTAGTAATTTGCCTTCAACAATTCTGCAGATGAAACAAGGTTAATAAAGGCCATGAGATTGAAGCCTGGAGATTTTTAATATTTAAAAGAAACCAATTAAAATATGGGTTCAGTTGTTGGGGTAATTTAGGGTCTATATCAAAACTATGTCCTGACAAACTGAATACAGGGACCTACATGTATATCTATCAATTAAATACATTGTGCGTTTACAGTTCCCAAAATACTGATATTAATACACTTAAATGGATATGTAAATATACTTTTTTTATCGTTCAGGATGATCGATAGAAATACAGTTGGTGGCTTGGCGCAAATATTGCGAAATAATGGTCAGAAATCAAGTCAGGAAAAGCAACCGTAGTCTTCCGTGTGTTCCGGAGATAGCAACCAAGTTTAAACGGCGCTCTTAACACAGTAAATTACTAACTTTGCTCCTGGTGGAGAAACTCTGTATTTCACACCCAAATTGTCAAGTCGACCAAGCTCTTTATACCCCAAGGTATTTGAGAAATCCTCCCAATCAATATCAAGGAGCCTTTTCCTAACTGTGGCATTTTGTACCCCTTCCCATGAGGCTTTGTGCCAGGCTCGTTCGGCCAAGGCGAGAAGCCGAGGGAAAATCATGTAGTCCATTTGCTCCTCCGTTCTCACAGTTTCTGTCCATAAATGACCTTGTATACCTGGAAATCAAAAAGATTTACTACAAGTTCTACCAAAGCAATGGATAAAGCAAAGTTCTGAAAGAGCATTTTATTTCAGAAGTAAAAAATTCAATCAGTTTAACGTACTAATTTTGAAAAATCTTTTCTTTCCCCGTGATCAACCGAGAGCGATCTCTCTTTACATTTACCCAAAATCATCCATCAGATCAGAGGAAAGTGTTGTAGAATTCACACTAGTTACTAGTTAACATGACATTGAAAATTCAATTACAAACTTTCGAGCAAAATCAATCGACTCGTATTGTTTTGTTAGTATCATATTAAAGTGGCATGGGCTGCCAAAAGGTTTATATTTTTACGTAAAAACAGAATGTTGTAAGTATCGGCTATTTTTCTCAAGACGAATAATTCAGAAGCTTTTTAGTGCTTCTAGTCTAGAGAATGTACGATAAAGTATTGTTTTGAACTAACTTTGGCTTAGAATGAATGAATGGCCGTCCCGGTTATTTAAATTATGTTTACTTTTTTAACACTATTTCGTTTCGTATAGGCAACATTGTGTATGGATTTTCCTCATTCCAACGCCAATCATTTAGTTTTTCGATGGCCTTCAAAGCCTCTTACTGTCGTGCAGATCAGAAATTATGAAAAAGTGTGAATTTTGGCAGCTCATGCCACTTTAAAGTGGATGACATCTTTCTTTTTTGTGGTTGAGCCATAATAAAGCCGAGATAAGAAAGGGGGAGGATCGCTAAAAAAAGATACGACACAAGGCAGATGATCATTACAAAAGAGATGAACAATACAAAGAGGATCGTTGGGCACGTAACAACCTATAAGGTAAGTACATTTAGACCTAGCCGAGAAATCTGGGCTCTGTCGAATTTTTTTTTCTCTCCGTGTTCGTCATAGGCGAAAAGACACATTAGCAGCCAAATAATACCAGTCGCCGTAAGACCGATAATCTGGGCTAATGTAGACGTACATTTTAACAAAAGTTAGAGAGGGGACTCGATGTTCCTACCGACAAACATGCATGTGGCCTGGTTATTCATCGGAATACATATTTGTAAACATAATGTACAAAGTGTTGAATTAGTAAATGTTCAAGTACCAATGATATTTTCTGCTTTTTTCAGCGAAATGCACAGAGATCCATCATCTCCACAAAGCTGTTTTTCTGTAAATGCTTCCCCTGACCCCTTGACATCCACGTTACCATACACATCGTCGGGCATGTATCCAAACGTTTTCTTGGCATTAATAAACCTTGGTGCCCAGTAATACCCCCTTTCTTCGGGATCGGGTTCGTATGGATGGTCAAAATAAAGGTGTGTAGCATGGGCCAATACCACCTTTGAAAAGAAAAGGATTGATTGATTGATGTTTACGCCGCATTGAATATTATTTCATTTACATGGCGGCGTTACCAGGTTTAGTGGGAAGGAAACGGAACCAATCTGAGTGATTCGAACCCTCGCGCATCATTGGAAGGTATGTGTGTGAGGTACGATCACTGTAACCCGCTGGAACACCGAGGCTTCAAAAAGGAAACATTGAGACTCTCAAAACCTTGCACGGCAATTCAGGGGTTTTCAATTTTTCATTTTGGGACTACATCAATAGCCAGGATACTTACCTAGTTTACAATTACAAACCCCATTCAAATAGCCCTTGCTCTTACCAAAGTTACAATTACAGACCCTATTCAAGTAGCCTTTGCTCTTACCAAAGTTACAATTACAGACCCCATTCAAGTAGCCCTTGCTCTTACCAAAGTTACAATTACAGACCCCATTCAAGTAGCCTTTGCTCTTACCAAAGTTACAATTACAGACCCCATTCAAGTAGCCCTAGCTCTTACCAAAGTTACAATTACAGACCCCATTCAAGTAACCCTTGCTCTTACCAAAGTTACAATTACAGACCCCAGTCAAGTAGTCCTTGCTCTTACCAAAGTTACAATTACAGACCCCATCCAAGTAGCCCTTGCTCTTGCCAAAGTTACAATTACAGACCCCATTCAAGTAGCCCTTGCTCTTACCCAAGTTACAATTACAGACCCCATTCAAGTAGCCCTTGCTCTTGCCAAAGTTACAATTACAGACCCCATTCAAGAAGCCCTTGCTCTTACCCAAGTTACAATTACAGACCCCATTCAAGAAGCTCTTGCTCTTGCCAAAGTTACAATTGCAGACCCCATTCAAGTAGCCCTTGCTCTTGTCAAAGTTACAATTACAGACCCCATTCAAATAATTCTGGCTCTGGTGGAAGTTACAAAAGAAATAAACCACCTAAGACATTTTCAAAATATCTAGTAGCATGGTTCCTGATAGGCTTACAATTGGAAAATATGAAAATACAAAAACGACTGCCCCCTCAATCCACTCTCCAGGAAAAAATCAACAAAAACGCTACTTGATACCTTCAAAAAGTCTTTCCGTAATTGACATTTGAAAAGTGGTTCTTAATATTTTGGAGGTACAAACCTTATACCCTTCGTTAGCCATTTTGTATGCTCTCGTGGAGACCCCCCACTCCCATACATTATCCCATGCCAGAGCTAGCACTTGGGGATTGCGGAGTTTGGTTCTGTTGTAGGGTTGAGATTCTCGGTCCATTAATCCATCCTCCCAGCCGGCAAGGTTCAGACCATAGTTTGAGCTGATCGTCGACACACGTCGCAGGAAAGTTTCCTTCAGATCCTTAGCATCGTTAATATCTTCATTGGAAGTGAGCATAATGTTACACTTTGTAGAGTTCAACCAAGCTCCGGTCGCTACTTCATCGCCACCGAAATTAAATGTCTTCAACGGACTAATATCACTGTGTATTTCGACGATTGATCGCACAAGGTAGTCCACAAACTTGTACGTGGATTCCATACATGGGTTTATAGCATTGTCATTGTACAACTGCACAGATATGTATTCGGACTTATCGTAAAGATCAGACAATAGATAATGTTCCGCTTCACTTTTATTGTTCTTCCGTAAAAATTTATAATAGCGTTTTTCCATAGCTTTAATGGCGGCGTGGCTATGCCCTGGCATATCGAACTCGGGAATCACCTCAATATGCCTATTTGTAGCGTGTTGAAGTATCTCACGATAGTCTTTAACAGAGTAATAACCACTTCCTCGGGTTTGGTTGGTCGGCCCTGAACCTAGTTGTGGAAGTAAACAATTTTTTTCACTTTCGTCAAAGCACCTCTTAGAACCAAGCTGAAAACAAGAGTAATACAGTCATTATATATATATATAGATCACAAGACATGCCACGTTTGACAGCCACGTCGATGTAGCCAGAAGATTGGGCTGTGCACGCATCGCTATCACCAGGTTGATGCAGCGGTTACGTCAGACAGGAAAGACTTCAGGCAGGAGACAGGATAGGAGTGGAAGACCACGAGTAACCCGCGCAGTGTGAAGATAAAAGTTATCAGTGTTTGGGTTGTTTTCTTGTTAGAATACAGTTAAATTTTAAGGTTAAACTGTGAAGTCCAGTGATTGTTCTGTATGCGATATCCCTGCAAGTAAGATTGATTGATTGTTTGGTGTTTTACACCGCGCTCAAGATTAGTTCACTTATATGGTGGCGTTGCCAGTATTATTGTGAGAGGAAATCGGGCTCTATGCATGGATGAAACTCACGACCTTCCGGTGGTAACTGTCAACCATCCCACATAGATCGTTAGAGTGAAAACACAGTCAGATAATTTTTCAATTTTTTGGACTGAGTGGGATTTGAACCAGAGACCCATTGGTGGAAGGCTGTTCGGATTGAGCGTCCGGCGCTTTACCTACTGAGCCACGGAGGCCCCACTGCAAGTAAGAGAAGGAATAAATAATCTCATTGCTTTCGTCTTCCATTTGTTTTTCACTTTACTACTTAAAGCTATTAGACACTTTTCGACCATGGCGCAAAACCATCACGTGGTACAAAATTGTGCGTGTGTCGCTGTTAAGGCAGTCATATTTTTCTTCTAAAAATAACTTTAAATTATAGAAATAAACAAATAAGTTTTAAGTAATTAACACGACAAGTCTGCATTTTGAATTTTTTACCGTATGCGTTAGCGCTTTACGTCTTGCATTGATAACTGACTTAGAAATTCAGGAGCTTAGTAACGCCATGGAACGATGGTTTTCAACAATAAATTTGAAATGTTACTAAGAGAATTAGTTTATACACTCGGAACTCCCTTCGGCTATCTTCGCTCGCTACCGGTCGGCTTTGACACGCCTCGGGCAGTATGCGTTTTTTATAGGTAAATCACCGTATTTTTGGGCTGAATAAAAATAGCGTCGAAAGTAAATATCAAAATGTTTTACTATAGAAGAAAACATAAAATAAAAATAATTATAAATTTATTAAATGCTAATATCATTAGGAAAGATATTTGTTTATATATTTTATTTAGCCCGGTAAACCACATGTTGTAGACAGACGCAGTTTCGGTACATATCAGGAATCTTCAAATACTTCAATTATATAACTGATCGAGGCTGAAAGTTAACAAACCGAGTGTTTCAGTCCCTTACATTATCACGGGGACACTTTTGTGGGGCCCTCAAGGGGATTTGGAAATTGTAAGCTTCACGGCTACCTATTTGGTCGCCATATTCAAAATGACCTGCAGTCTATCAGAGGGTATTTCACGCACGTAAATCCCCGAAGTTTCAGAGTGTTAGTATATATAAAGTATCCGTTCTGGGGTGTCTACTATCAGAGAAGTGGGGGAGCGGGGGGGGGGGGGGTTGGGTGAGTTTCTTACCTCAGTGAGTTCTTCAAGCCCAGGAATCTCCAGCCTCCAGCCTTCGTCTTCAGTCAAATGAAAATGCAACTTATTTAACTTATACATCGCCATTGCATCCAGTAATTTGAAAACTTCGTGTTTTGTGTGGAAGTTACGTCCGACGTCAAGATGCATCCCTCTGTAATGAAACCTTGGAGAGTCACGTATGATGGTCACAGGTAACACGTTATCGGGTCGCAGCAAACTTTTCAAAGACTGAAAGCCGTAAAAGGCACCGGCGGTCGTGAATGCTTTGATGACCACTCTAGCCACATTGTCTTCCACGTGTAGTTCATAGGCCTCGGCACTCCTCGAGGGTTTACCCTCAACCATGACCTCTGGTTTTACCTTCTGGAAGTGAATGTACCTCGTTGGCGGCTTTTTATGGGAGAATTTCATGCCAAGATCGGCTAAATGAAGGAATATGAAAGAGAACTAAGTTACACAACGACAAGGCTAACTTCAAAGTATTTACAGTACTAGCCAATTGCACGAGGAAAGCAATTTTAAAATAAAATGTAATGCTTATGATTTAAATGGGTAAACCCCATGGAGGTGGCCACAAATATCTGTCACACCACTTAACGCCATACCAGGTGATGAGACATTCCTACCCATCATCTGAGAGGTCCGTTAATCTCGAGTCTACAAAATGCACGCCAATGGTAGGCGAAATGGGCCGCCAAACGTCAACTTTACTATGGTGATCCATGTTTGGTACTTTGAATGTCCATTTTAATCAGTATTTCACTGCACGTTTAAAACTAACTTAGGTAAAATATAATATTGTTGGAAAAGTGTGATACATATTAAAAATAATTCGAAAAATGTTAATGTATTTCAAATGGAGAATAGAAGAAGTCAGCCCAGGTCTGTCAAGTGGTGTATTCAAGGGGGTTAAGGAGGTACACGTGAATGGAGAGCACCCATTTCTTGAAAGCCCTGTCTATACGAAACAGGACTTTCGTTTTACACTGTTTGAGAGACATTTGTGTTATTGTTTAGAACACAGCATTAAACCGCATAGACCATCAAACAACTTGCTGCAGTGTGTGAAATCAGGCCTCTATTTTCCAGTGTGCGTGCGTGTACATGGGTGCGGCGGATTGATTTGATTATGCACAAGATACCATTCTGCTTTTTAGGGATACATGTGTAACTCTGCCAGGATTTATTTTTACAATGATAACGAATTTAGGCCCAATGTATTAAAGTGGCATGAGCTGCCAAAATTCACACTTTTTTCATAATTTCTGATCGTCACGACAGTAGGAGGCTTTGAAGGCCATCAAAAAACTAAATGATTGGCTTTGGAATGAGGAAAATCCATACAGTATGTGGCCTGTACGAACCGAAAACGTGTTCGAAAAGTAAACCAAATTTAAATAACCATTCGTTCATTCTAAGTCAAAGTTAGTTCAAGACAATAATTTATCGTATATTTTCGAGACTAGAAGCACTAAAAGCTTCTGAATTATACGTCTTGAGAAAAGTAGCCAATAATTTCAACATTCTGTTTTAACGTCAAAATATCAACATTTTGGCAGCTCTTGCCACTTTAAAAGATAGAGTGAGTGAGTGATTGGGGTTTTACGTCCTGCTCAACAGTATTTCGGTTATATGAAGACGTTGTCTCCTTGTGACAGGGCGGATTTCCACCGCTCTTTTAGGTGCTGTCTCACCGAGACGACTTGCCGAAGACAACCAGCAAGCCCCCTCACCCAGTCACAGTATACTGACACCGGGCCAACCAGTCGCTGCTCTAACTCCTATTGCTGAGCGCCAAGCGAAGCAGTAACAGCTACCACTGTTAAAGGAGGGTAAATCTCTAGAACTACATAGGGATTATTGCCGATAACAACCTTCAAAGCACTTAAAACATTTCACGTCAATTACCTCCAGTGACCCTCAAGCTAATAAAAACAGACAGAAGTATGTCCTTTCAGTGGCTTATCTGTGTAGCCATTTTCCCGTTTTAGGATGACGTGATGTTGGTATAGCTATTTTTAGATCAATAATGACGTATTTTTACCGCTCTCTAATGTATAAGGGTTAATTTAGGTCCCAAAAAACATGGCGACAAACTTGAAGTGGGAAGATTGTCTACGAATATATAGGTCAGTATGCAACCGCGCACCATTACTTAGCCAGCCATTGGCTAAATTGCATCACATGACTACTCTATAACGCACTTAAATTTTTATTCAACAATAATTGGATGAAACTAATGAAAAAATGGTGGCGGCCTTGTGAATGGCCTATGGAGCTTATTCTCTATTGTAACGCCACCTTCAAATTTCAATTATTCGCTCACGTGGGGATAAAACATACATTGGACAGTTGTTTTGGGCTAAATGAACTGTACTCTTTCCATCTAAACTAGTCTAAAGCTTAGATTTTCTTTCCCTTTAAAGTCTTTGGTCTGACTCGACCCGGGCTTGAACCCGGATCTCCCAGGCCTGAAGCGGACGCTCTACCGACTGAGCTATCGGGGCTGGTCTTTAAAGATAGATGAATGTTTTCACATACCTGCCACGTACATAGCCATTTCCATTAAATCTGTAGACTTGACATCCACATAAACTATCCAATCCGGAGGGTTAAGCTTAATCCATCGCCCTTCATACATTTTTACTTCCACCGGAGTCGGTATTACTTGTTTGGGAGCGTAGCCCAAATCAGTCACTTTAAACATCTCGTAACGTTCCTCTGGTGTAAACGGTGCATAATAATCTTTCATGGTTTCCGTTTTGTATCTCTTGTATTGGTTTGGCCGGTCAAAATTCCCAACAAACGATAAACTCTCGCCCACAGTACTCCGAATGGTACGAGCTATAGTTCCACTAGCCGAGATAAACCAGTTTGGGAATATGTCCGTACGAGACACATACCAGTACTTTCCCAAAAAGTTAATTGTGTGTTTTTGAGCAGGTTTTATAGGCTGGAAGGTGGGTAACGGTTCTATTTTGAACAACATGCCTTGAACATGTGTTATATTCACCCAATAGTGTATATAATTGTACCGCTGAAGTTCATCATTCTCTGGTTGGGTGATTCCAATAATATGATAGAAATATATAGCCCAGTTACCCCCCTTTATGTCTTTCGTGCCACTGTTCATGAGAGTTATACGTTGTGCAGAATTGGCAGTACCATCGATGAAGTTGTCAACGACGTCATAACGTACGTCCATAAAGGCCGACATGTAATCCACATCTGCTTGGGTTG
The DNA here is from genome assembly GCA_963971465.1 of Lepidochitona cinerea. Classification (NCBI taxonomy): domain Eukaryota; kingdom Metazoa; phylum Mollusca; class Polyplacophora; order Chitonida; family Tonicellidae; genus Lepidochitona; species Lepidochitona cinerea. Next base: position 12,471,113 of record OZ020565.1, read on the forward strand.
TAGACAAAACTAATAAAAAATAAAATCAGAATTATGATAATTAATCATCCTTGGGAACATTTCCATTAACACAAATAATGATTAGACAAAACAATATACGGAGTGGCCATATTATGGCCTTACTAATAAATACGTAAACAAAAACGAAAACTGTCGCCAACACCCCTTACCGGTGTTCAGATTTTGTAGATTGATTGGTGTTTTAATTTCACTTAAAAGGCGGTGTTACCAGATTTATTGGGCAACAAAACCAGAAACTTTGGCCAAGAGGAAGCCCCAGGCATTCGGCGAGCAATACTTTCACATATGGCATTCAAGTGAAAAATCCACTCAGAAATTGTTAAATTTTTATTTGGTCTGAGTGTTAAATTATTGAATCATAACATACTTCAAATTGTATTTTAAGGAATCAGTGAGTCATTGAATTGTCTATTCAATATTGCATTTTGGCGAATCAATGAGTCAGTGAATTGTCTATTCAATTTTGCACTTTGGAGAATCAGTAAGCCAGTGAATTGTCTATTCAATATTGCATTTTGGCGAATCAGTGAGTCATTGAATTGTCTATTCGAAATTGCATTTTGGCGAATCAGTGAGTCAGTGAATTGTCTATTCAATATTGCATTTTGGCGAATCAGGGATTCATTGAATTGTATATTCAATGTTGCATTTTAGCAAATCAGGGAGTCATTGAATGTATATTCAATATTGCATTTTGGCGAATCAGTGAGTAATTGAAATTTTGTCTATTTAAAATTGCATTTTGGTGAATCAGTGAGTCATTGAATTGTCTATTCAATATTGATTTTGGAGAATTAGGGAGTCAGTGAATTGTCTATTCAATATTGCTTTTTGGCGAATCAGTGAGTCGTTGGATTGTCTATTCAATTTTGAATTTTGAAGAATCAGTAAGCCAGTGAATTGTCTATTCAACATTGCATTTTGGCGAATCAGTGGGTCCTTGAATTGTCTATTCAAAATTGCATTTTGGCGAATCAGTGAGTAATTGAAATTTTGTCTATTCAATATTGCATTTTGGTGAATCAGTGAGTCATTGAATTGTCTATTTAAAATTGCATTTTGGCGAATCAGTGGGTCCTTGAATTGTCTATTCAAAATTGCATTTTGGCGAATCAGTGAGTAATTGAAATTTTGTCTATTCAATATTGCATTTTGGTGAATCAGTGAGTCATTGAATTGTCTATTTAAAATTGCATTTTGGCGAATCAGTGAGTCAGTGAATATTCAATATTGCATTTTGGAGAATTAGTGAGTCATTGAATTGTCTTTTCAATATTGCATTTTGGCGAATCAGTGAGTCATTGAATTGTATATTCAATATTGCCTTTTGGCGAATCAGTGAGTCATTGAATTGTCTATTTAATATTGATTTTGGAGAATTAGGGAGTCATTGAATTGTCTATTCAATATTGCATTTTGGCGAATCAGTGAGTCAGTGAATATTCAATATAGCATTTTGGCGAATCAGTGAGTCATTGAATTGTCTATTTAATATTGCATTTTGGCGAATCAGTAAGCCATTGAATTGTCTTCGCAATATTGCATTTTGGAGAGTCATAGCATAGTTTACTCAACATTGTATTTTTATGAATCTGTAAATGATGACAAATTCTGCACATTGTATTTAGGCGAATGAGTGAGGCATGGCATACTCTAGGCAACCTTTTATTTTGGAGAATTAGTGAGTCATTGTATAGTTTACTCAACATTGTATTTTGGTGAATCGCTGTATCACTGCAAAGTCTACGCAACGTTGTATTTTGGTGAATCAGCGAGGCATTGCATAGTTAACTCTAAATCAATGAGTCATTACAGTTTCTCTAACATATTGTTAGACGTCCTTGCATTGTATATTAGTTGATTGATTGATTGTTTGGTGTTTTACACCGCGCTCAAGATGATTTCACTTATATGGCGGCGTTGCCGGTTTTATTGTGGGAGGAAACCAGGTTCTATGCCCGGAAGAAACCCAAAGACTTCTACTTATATCAGATGAGCGAAAGCACTTCAAAATATACAATAGTATCCCTCGGATATATACGGGGATCGAGACGACTGAGTGAGATTCGAACCCGCGACACATCGATGGGAGGCTTGTGGCGGACTGAGACACTGAACTTTGTATTTTAGTAAATCAGTAAACAGCTGGTAAATTAGGGTTGAATGATAGGTAGTTGAAAATATAGAAACTTTCTGGCCAAAGTAGGCCTATATTGATGTGGTGTTGTACTGGCCAGCACAATATCATTACTTTTTGGCCATAGAATCTCGATATTCCCAATGGCAGTAAGGGAGAAGTGTTTTCTTTTATGTAACATTTCACGCTTCACGTATTTGTTTATAAACTGGATAACTCCGTTACATTTTGGTACCCGATACGGGACTATTGGCGGAACACGTACATAAAAGAATTGGGGCAGAAACGGAAACGAATATGAGCTTATGTGGGTTGAATATGTCTGTAGTACAGAATTAATTTCTTCATAGAAATACCCTGGAGAGAGTCACTGCATGGGCGATCTGGGCGATTGACTCGTATACAGGTATAACCGGATTGATTGTTTGGTGTTTTACGCCGCACTCAAGATTATTTCACTTAAATGGCGGCGTTGCCAGTTTTATTGTGGGAGGAAACCGAGCTCTATGCCCGAGAGGAAACCCACGACCTTCCGTTGGTAACTGGCAACCATCCCACATAGGTCGTTCGAGCGAAAACCCAGTCAGAAAATTTCCCAATTCTTTGGACTGAGTGGGATTCGAACCCGCGACCCATTGGTGGAAAGGTATAACCGGAAGGAACAGGGAAAAAATGAGATTGGATATGAAGGATACACAGGCATGTATAAGCATGATTTCAAGGAATTGGTGAAGTAAATAGAATAAAGCATACTACCTGTTGATATGGAGCACAGTGTTAATAAAGTCAACGTATAAAGACTATCATATTTCCTCCTAGCAGTATCCATAGTCTTGGCACTACGCTAGTAAAACACCTACTTCACAAATCTTAACTCTTGCAAACAAGGGAAACCCGCTACACCCAGGGAAGCGTTATTGTCCATTGGATGTTCTTTCTGTCGCTCGGTGATGGTCAATACAATTTTTCGACGGCCCTGTGTGTTTACTTTCTATTCCAGTGGAGCTATTATACATATATAGACGTGTGTCTATAGAACGTACAGAGGTCACGCGCTGATTTAACAGTCACGTGACGACCATGTCTCTGAAGACGAAAGTACGACCTCCCTCCAAAATGTTATTTGCACTCTTAACATCACGTATGCAAATATCGCTTGTCCTCTTACATGTATATGACCGTTGTCATGTGAAGTCTGCGACGAACCAGCATCTCATTACCTGGCACAACTTGAAATTAAACTAAAACAAAGCAGAAGTTACCTCGCAACAATCTCACGTCCGTATTTCCCCCGATCTTTTCCTACAGATTGTTTTCTCTACCTGGACCGCCAATACATCAAATAGGCAGACAGCGAATTTTTTTTTCCGTGCAGATAAACACCAAGTTTCTAAGAAAAAGGCAACAAACCTTTCGTTAAACTTTGTGTAGCTTTAATTGTTTAGTCTGACTTCTGTTTAGTTCTTTATTTATTGATTTCTTACGTTTTATCTTGCACCCCTATTTATTAGAAATTTTATACATAATTGCACATATAATTGTCCAATATTTGATTTTAGGCATTTAACTGATAGTTTATGGGTGTGTACATTTTCTTCCTTTGCAAATGTAAGAAAGGCCACGGTGGCAAGTGTGGTGGCACAAGCGGACAAATAGAAGATACATGTATTGATTGATTGATTGATTTTTTACGCCGCACTCAAGATTATTTCACTTAAATGGCGGCGTTGGCACGATAGTGTGGGAACAAATCGGGAGAAGATATTGAGGAGTTGTGTTTAAATGGCACTTTCGAGCGAAAAACGGAGAATAACCGACCAGATACGAAATGTCGAGTGGGTTATCCATTCGCCTTTCAAGTGAAAAATAAATAAATGCCAGTCAAACACAGCTGTAGAATAATCTGTTTATTATTCATACTATCATGTTTCACATTGGAAGTTTCTTATTAAGACAATATCCACAAACTTATGACTGGTTAGATTTTCATCAAGCAAAGGAATACATACGTGTATCACTGACCAGCGAAACAACAGCATTTCTGTTCCTCCCACGTGACGTCAACTGTCCGATATCTGGGCATTTGAATGACCATTTTCTCTATGAAAATGTGCACGTAATTTCGTGTAAAAAAAATCAAATCGATCTCTGTGTACTTTAATTCTGTACCAGTCATCATGAGAGAAAATTTATTTCAATGTTTCCTCCGGTAGTTATAAGCCCTTTCGGTGGAAGTCCCACGAGATCACGCGGGACCCGTGTTTGGACGTATAACTTTCACAGATCGGCTGTCTGATTAACATTAGTGCTTATGGAGATCGACTGTAACCATGTTGTTTTAAATTCTACTATGGAGTGGTTTTATTAAAGCCAAAACACACATAGGACAACATGTTGTTTTGACTGCGATTCTCAGTTTACAATCTATACGTTTTATACAAAAGTCCTTTTCTGTCGACATATCAAGATATTAGATACTTTTTTGACCGACAAAAATATAACATTATTACTAACACAAAAATAGCACGTGGTAGTTGTGTTTTTACTGTTGGTTTTTGACAACTTCGAAGCGTATCGACACGATATAAATATTTGTAATGACTGTCAACTGTCAAAAACACAACTGATAGCGTCTGGCGTGTTTCATAAAAAGATATGGATTAAAGAAATGATTTAGAAATAAAGAATCAAAGACAAAACGACACGATAATTAAACCATAGACGCTTATGTTAAATGAACGGCTAGTGAGTGAAAGTTATACCCCTAAACTCATTTCTCGCGTGATCTGGCGGTGTTTTAGCCAAACTCGAAAGCGGCATATTAAATGCCAACCGGAATTAGTAGTTATATGCAGCGGTCCAATTCTACGAAATCAGCAGTTCACACAATGGCGCCACAGTAAACAGACAGATAATGAGCATTTTTACAGCTTTGATTTAGGGGCCTCCTTGGCTCAGCAGGTAGAGCGTTTGACGCTCAATCCGAACAGCCTTCCACCAATGGGTCGCATGGTCGAATCCCACTCAGTCCAAAACAAAATTGAAACATTTTCTGACTGTGTTTTCACTCGAACGACCTATGTGGGATGGTTTCCAGTTATCACCGGAAGGTCGAGGGTTTCCTCCGGGCACAGAACCCGGTTTCCTCCCACAATTAAACTGGCAACGCCGCCATATATGTGAAATAATTGCCTACTGGTGCCAACTGTCAGATTTGTGGTCATTTGAATGGCCGTTTTCTCCCTGAAGTTTTTCGCGATATTTCATGTAAAAAGAAATTAAATGGATGTCCATGGATTTTAACTCTGTAGTGCAGCAGTCACCACGATAAAATATGATCTGTGAAATTACTTTTCCTTGTTTTACCAGGTCATTGAATGGCAATTTCAGTTACTAGTTGCACGCAGTGGTCCGACTCTCCGAAGCCATGATGCAGGTCACACAACGGTGTCAACAGACGATCGATAATGAAGTGTTGTTTTATCGCGTTGAATTCAAGTGGTAAGCCGATCTTCTATTGAATCAATCAAATGTTTGTACATTATTTATCTTAATGCTAAAGATGACTGAAAAGGCTTCATATTCCTATCGAAATTCTATGCACTGTTCTCTTCATTGAAACGGGTCTGTACATAGACACTATAAACACTGGACATGAAGCTGTGAACTACTGCGGATTAACTAAATTTCTACATGTCGTGGTCTTTTGTTTTCGCCAAGTAAATTAATTATACCCAAACAGTGGAAGTGCAGTTTGTCTGTCTTTTGGGGTCTTCAATGCGCTTCCAGCTGGTTAAAATGTTGTAGCTGTAGGTCTAAAGCTTCAAACATTTCAAGCTGAGTGATATGAGAAAGGATGTGGATCTTAAAGAAAGGCACTTGAGTGAAGTCCATGGCACAAGGCCAAAATGTTTATACTGTGTAAAGGCCTACATATTTGTGTGTGTGTGTTTGGTTTAAATAAATAGTGAACACATACAAGATATACAGTTATCTTTTAGGCTGCTTTACTTGAGTAGACATTGAAGTTCAATCCTGTTTAAACTTTGGCATTTACTCTTATTAGAAAAAAATAGTGGGTTAAACATAGAAGTATAACCATTAACTGTTAACCCGTTTAATTAAATCTAAAGCTAAATTAATAAAATCACAGCATTTTCTAAAACTGTGGTGATCGTGATCTAACCCTTCTAAAACAAGCGTTTTAGTAAACTCAACACAAAAAATCGCGCGATTTGACTTAATAGCGTGTTTTTATAATCTCGTGTCACGTGCTTTGTAAAACACGCGACTCGAGATTAAGAAACGCGCAAATCTCGCGAGTTAGGCGTGCTTTCTTAATCTCGTGCCGTGCGTTTTGTTAGTTTTTCATTGCACAAGACTGGAAGTCTTTGTCGTTGAATAATAAAGGCTAAAACGAATTTCTCCCTCATCAAAGGGAGCAATGTTGCGAGTGATACGTAATTTATCTAAAGCTTTATGCAGCTTTCTCACACTACACCCCCGATAATTTTACTCCCAGGCAGTGTGTTATTTTTGTCATAATCAACACGTGAAATTATGGTCCAACTTACTGCTGATTGGTTAACCAACATGATTTTCTAAGTTCAACTAATCAAAACGTAAGCTTGCATTCTCAGCGTAGGGATAATACGTTCGTTTTCATTTTATGTTAACTTGAAGACATCCTTGTTAGATTACAAGTGATTGGCAGTATAACTCACAACTATGCGAGTCGGTAGCCAATCATGTTATGGTTTACATACAACAGACTATATTTATGCAAAATAGTATGATTTTCCCACGAACACGTCATAGCTACTTCCATATGAGGAAAGCCTTTGAATGTAAATGACATACGTACTTCTTGACATAAACAAACTACTTCGTCTGCTTACTTTTCTAATAAAATTCCGATTGAATACGAATATAGCATAGCCGTATTTACTCCTAACTGCAAACTATGACACTCTCTGTATCAATAATTAAACACGGGATAATTAAAACTTCCAATCAATCAATCTACCCAAACTGGCGTCTCGCAGATTTCTCAAAGCTGATGCATTGACCTAGTTATCGTAATTGTGTCGGTGTAAGGTCACAGCAAAACATGACTTCGTCATTGAATTGCAGACATTGAACTATTGTTATGTTTATTTTTGTTTTATTCTAAGAAGTGTCATTCATTTGTAGGATAAATATTTTATCTCTTTATGCTTAAGAATTCGTGAGCAACAAAACTGTTTGATTTTAGAGACCTTTCTTGTGTAGCGTAATGAATACAGTCTCCATGTCAATGCAGTGAAGCGGTCTGACTGATGTGGATTGAACGATGTTATTTGGAGCTGCATTTCAGAATAAAATGCAGTATTTTTGTGTATTGTGAGAAAAAGATTAACCAACTCGAGTCCGTTTGTTACAATGAAATATCACTCTCATCTATTAATTTCCAAAGTCACTCGCCAGAGGCTCGTGAATTAATAGACTCGAGTGATATTCATCGTAACAAACGGGCTCTCGTCAGTTAACCTCGATAACCTCTATAACATATTTTGGATATTTCCTTTCAAAATGCAAGTCCATATTTGATTTTTTTTTTCGCCATAGCCCTATATATTTGAGAAAAAAAAGTGAAACTATATCAATATTGATATATTATATTTAGCTCTCCAATGCATTAACTGTCCCTCTTTATTAAATTGTTATAATATGCCATTATTATATTATATTATATTCACCTCCCAGCAAATAGAGATTATTTTCCATATTATTTTTTTTGGAAATGGCATGAGCATCCAAAGTTGCTGTTTTTTGGTAACAGTCTTGGTAGTTTAGAGTACATCGAAAACCCGTTAAACAAGACATTAAAACAAAATAATATGCCTTTAGCTGTATGAAGCAATGTTTAAGTGAAAACTGTAAACAAAATTTAAATATAAACAGGGATGTATATAATTTCATTCATTTTAGGCCTAAGTTACTTATTTACACCACTTAAGCAGATCATCTAATTTGCCTTTCTGAGTGAAACAATAACTGGTAATTTCCTAGTATTGTTTCATCCATGAAATATCAATATTTTGCAGCTCATGCCAAATTAGTTTACCCTTGTTCTAAATACTGTATTACTAGTTAAAATAAATCATATTACACATAATTAATTCCCAAAGAACAAAATGTACCGGCGTAGTTGAACTAGTTCAAAATATAAAGAAATATATTGTGCGACATTTGTGGCGTACATTAAATGTCATCAAATAAAATCGAACAAACTTTGACAGAGTATGGCACGTTGGGCTTATCACGAAACTAAAGTCTCTTGGTATAACCGGAGCTCTTCTCAAATGGATTGAATGCTACCTTTCTAGTAGGAAACAACGAGTTGTCCTTGGAGGTGCCACCTCGTTAACTTTGTCGTTATCTGCAGGGGTACCACAAGGATATGTCTTAGGCCCCATTCTATTTTTGATTTGCATAAATGACCTTCCTGTTAAAATCGTAAACAATATAAAATTATTTACAGATGACACGTGTTTGTACATTATTTCGGATGATGTGAAAGAGAATCTAAACTCTTTGCAAAGTGACATCAAATCCCTGGAAGATTGGGCTAAAGCTTGGTTAGCTGACTTTAATCCTCTGAAAACCAAGTCCATGTTAGTGTCTAAACGAAGACCACCTTCACAAATCAGTTGCACATTGAAGGTTGAGAGGCTCCTCTCATAAACATCTTGGAGTGATCCTTAATTGCTCTGCCAATTGGAATCAACATATTGAGAGACTTATTGAAATGACCAATAAAAAGGTATCTATACTTAGCGCCATTAAAAACGCACGGTTGAATTTTATGTTTCTACCCCACTAAGGCTACTGGCCATTTAAGTTTTGTTATTTACTGTTAGTTCGAGTTGAGTTGCAAAAACTGGATAACCTGTGGTGTTCCCGACGCGCATGTCGTGAATATTACGCAACATTTCCTAATAACGTCCATTGAGTGTTTCACCGTCACTGAGAACAGCTTTCAGGGCTCATTTGTCGTGGGTTCAACACTTTACACGAAGCTCAGCATAAAGACGAAAAAAATCAGAAAACGTTGACATGCCCCGACTTACGACACAACAAAGGGAACGTGCCATTGGCATGTTACAGGCGGGTCCCAGTTGTGCCGCCGTAGGACGTCACATGCAGTATCATCCCTCCACAATTAGTCGCCTCAGAATCAGGGAACATCAAACTGGCAATGATGCCGACCGACCACGCCCTGGTCAGCCAAGAGTCACTACAGCCCGCCAGGATCGGTACATCGGTTTGTTGCACACACGTGACACACACATTACGATCGGCTCGAAATCATCAGAGCCCACACTCTGCAAGGTTGACACAAGACTTCTTGCAACAGAATAATGTGAACATCATGGAATGGCCAGCTTACGATCTGTCGCCAATAGAGCACTTGTGGGATCAGCTTAAGAATGCCGTTGCACAACGTCAACCCAGGCCACGCAACCGACGTGAATTGATCCAGGTAGTGCAGGAAGAGTGGGACCGGATCCCACAGCTCAGAATAGCCACACTCATCAGGTCCTTGCGTCGCAGATGTACTGCTTGCATTGATGCCCGAGGTGGACATACCCATTATTGAATGATGACACCTTCAATTTCTGTATCAACGATTTGTTTGCAAGGAATAAAAGTCACCAGGGTTTCACATATTGTCAATTCTTTGTCTCATTGTGACCAATGCCTTGTTCCTCAATTTAAGAGTACTTACAATATTTTACACTTTACATTTCTCAAAATATTTTACATTCTTTGGGTCGTGCGTTTTAATGGCGCTAATTATATGTTCAGAGGTTTAAAGTACCAGCTACCCAGAAAAAGCCTTGAAATCATGTACAAAAGCTTCATTCGGCCATCTTTCGAATATGCAGACGTAGTTTGGGACAACATGGCGGATTACCATGTGAATGCACTTGAAGCTATTCAAAAAGACTGTATAAGAACCATAACAGGTCTAACAAAAAGTGTTTTTGCTACTTTATTGTATGAGGAATCCGGTCTACACAAACTAACTACCAGACGAAAAATACATAGGCTAATAACCTTCCATGTAAACATCAACAATCCTGACAGCTCACTAAATACACCCCCAACTCGTATACGTAATCCATATCCAGTAAGAAATGCTAATCAACTAACCTATTTTAGATGCAAAACCGCCAACTATTTCAAATCATACTATCCACAAACATTGAGAGAATGGAACGAATTACCTGAACCAACTAAACTTTTAACCAGTCAAATGTCCTTCAGAAATTCTTTGCATAAAATCTTCCCAATACTGAAGGTTCCTTCTTGGTATTACGTTGGACATAGGAAACCTAACATAATTCTGTGTCGAATCCGAAATGGCTGTAGTTCGTTAAATGAAGATTTGTTTAACAATTTTCTTAACGATTCACCAAAATGTTCATGTGGCTCTCCCACTGAAACGGCCACTCATTACCTTATCCTTTGTGGAAGATTCCTCACGCCGCGCACATCCATGTTCGATCATTTAAGATCACATGGGTATGATGGGGATTTGACGACAACAGTAATACTCTATGGATCCAATGATGTCAACGAAGAGATCAATAAACTGATATGTTCATCTGTTTGTTCATTTATAATCCAATCAAAACGTTTCTAATTCAGTAATCAAGAGGCCAATGTGTGACACAATCTGGACGGCCAAGTTCAATTTATCAAAATTTAAACACTTTTATAGTTGATTAAAGAATGCATGTAAAATAATATTTCATAATTCTTACTCTTCATTTGCTAGCGCTGGTGAAACATGTAAGTAGTCAATAGTGCCTTTTTGTTTTTTATGTATATATCTATGTGCTTGCACAATGTCCTTTCTATCGTATTTGTATACTCCTGTGAATAGTGTGTTTAAATTAGAAAAAATAGTCAATATATTTGTGTACATAATCGCTCCCAAATTTAAAACATGTTTGTTGATGTTGTAAACTGTACATTATTAGTTTTCCTTAATTTACCAACCCTCTATGTATATAAATTTCTTCAATACCCAAAATAACAAAATGAAAATTATTTTATATAATTATTGCACAAAATAAGCTATTGGCTTGATGTGCAGAATAAAGATTTGTATATAAAAAAAATTAAAAAAAAACGAACAAACAGCATAACAACGAACATTCAGGCACTGGACGCAGGGGCTGACTGAAACATGAACCTGGCTGGCTGAAATGGCCAGTGCAGGTAGAGTACTACTGGCTACAACTACCGACCGTACTGTCTGTGGCTAACCACAAAATACGATTGAAAGTAAAATGAGTTTACCTGGATGCCTTAGTGCTGGATGCAAACGCTATAAATCTCAGCAGATAAAAATTATACAATTGCCTGTATAGTCCCTCGTTTCTGGTCATGATTTAAGGAATGTTTAGCTTGTAAACAGCTGTGAACGACCACTCAGACTAGTCTTCGGAATCGTCGCCATGTTTTGTGTTGACAAATGACGTCAGGAACTATTTGAAAAGTCTTCAACGGCTTCTGTCCCTTTCAGACATAAAAACGATGCTTTCTGGATGTATTGTCTTTTAAGAGTGAGTTTTGGAAGCGATGGGGCAGTTTATTTTACAAGTTGTTCTGTTATAACCATTTCCCATCTCTCGCGGGTTTTCCCATGTCAAGATGTCCCGCCATTAGCCACATGCTGTGTTCTTAAGCGAAGGGGAAGTAAGCATGTGGGCACGATTGTTCTACTTGCAGATAACTTCCCAACACGGTTCTCATGTATACAGTATAGTATCACAATTGATAGAATCTTGCAGATAGGCATTAGTCTACAAAATACTGAATATAGATGAAAACAAATAAACTAATTGATAAAGTATTTTAAAACATGCCATTATAATTAACAGGTTATTTATATTTATGATCACTAAAACACACGGGCACAGGGAAAATCTTCTTGTCTAAAATAACAATGGAGACAAGTTTCTAATTGTGTTAAAAAGAGGTATATCATTTAGACCTTTATACCCCATAAATTGTTGTAATAAACTAAACCTATGATATTTCATTAGGTTGACGACTGCCAGGAGCTTAGCCTTGGTCAATAGAATTTTCTGGAATCCTTTTGTAATATTTAGGAACACTAAAACACACGGACACAGTGAAAATCTTCTTATTTAAAATAACCATGGAACCATGGAGACGAGTTTCTAATTGTGTTAAAAAGAGGTATATCATTTAGATATTTATACCCCATAAACTGTTTTAATAAACTAAACCTATGGTATTTCATTAGTTTGATGACAGACAGGAGCTTAGCCTTGGTCAGTTGAATTTTCTGGAATCCTTTTGTAATACATTGACAATGGTTACGCATCTTAACTATGGCAAGAACATCGGTAGACTGAGATTGGACCCATAAATCTCCCCCCCCCCCCCGGTACAGAAAAACCTATGTAACAAACAAAACGGTTATTAACTCCATCTCATAACCTACAATTGACAAACAATACGGTTATAATCTCCATCTCATAACATACAATTAACAAACAGCAATGATATAAACTACGTCTCACAGCCTAACATAAACAAACAACACGTTTAAGACAAAACTGCACAGTTATAACAAACAACATGGTTATAAACTCCAGCTCACAACCTACAATTAGTTATAACAAACAACATGGTTACAAACTGCATCTCATAACCTACAAGTAGCAAACAATAGGGTTATAAACTCCATCTCACAGTCTACAATTAACAAACGACAAGGTTATAAACTCCATCTCACAACCTACGATTAACAAACAGCACGGTTATGACAAAACAGCACAGTTATAACAAACAACACGGGTATCTTGAAAAAAAAACAAAGATTTTGGGTGATTTGAAAAATGACACAAATTATTGTACCGAATTTGGGTCAGTCCCGACCCGTCACTCGAGCGTCACTTATACGATGAATGTCATGTATTGATGATCATAGGTGAATTACATTTGATCATCGGTTCAAAACGCGGGTCAACCTCTAGATGATTTCTGCCGTTTTCCTAGAAAGCGTAAACGCTAAAATGTGCAACATTTCCTGAAAAGTAAGCCGGTCAATAGTCTATGAATGAATTTTCAGAAAACTTTAAATGCCTTGTTTACGACTCTTATTATGGATGTCCGCCAACAGACATTACTTAAAGGCACACTTGCCGCGAAAATCAGGAATATTGTTTACATTAAAAAAGAAAGACCGTATTCTGTATTTTTCCCAGACAATATAAGTTAGGAACCTTCTATTTTTACCAAAATTTAAAAGTTTGGACGTCACTTTGTAGATTTAATTGGAATTTGAAAATTTGAATTGTTACGTACCCGGAACGTAAACAAACCGATCTGCCCCCTATTGGCGATTTTATGTTTCAGTCGAGTGAGTGAACTAACGACACAGTGTCATTTTACGTAGGCCTATTTATCTGAGAAATACAGACTGACGATCGGTTAACAGCGACTGGAAAAGCCTGCTGATAATTGTTTGATTGTAAACCACAGATACAAAAGCCTGAAAGGAGGGTAATCCAACACGAAAGTTGACCGGCACTGATCGTTGTTGTAATCAGGCTTCGATTCTTCGTTTGTTTTTCACCCCATTTTTACAGTCTAAAGCTAACTAGACATGTTTTATGTGTCCTATGTTTAAGTTTAGTGGTATTAGTCGTAGTAAGCTCATGTAAATTGGTTTTCTTAGCAAATTTAAACAGGCTACGGCGGCAAGTGTGCCTTTAAGTATAGTATCCTTCCTAGCTGAGCTTCACAGAGAGAACTCACGGGCAGAAACGCCTTACAAAGCTTGAAATGACAAGAACAATACATTTTCACATATATTCTGGACTTTGAACGCCTGGGGATCGTTCTACTAAGCTGGCGTAAGTTGCACCAGTCGCAAACGCGTGTTAAATTATCGGAACTTGCGAATGATCGCAAATCTGGAGGCGCAACTCTATGCTGTAAACATATGCGTACCTTTGCGCCAGCTCAGTCGAACGAGCCCCTGACGTCGAGTGATACGTGGTAACATCTACGCCAAGTTGTCAAGGATAAGGTACTGTGGAACGTAATCCTCTAAGTGTGAGTGGATCAAACTCCTGATAAAACTAAATATATACCCTTGGTTATAACCGCTGAGTGAATAGTTAAATGAACACATCTGAACATGTAACTTGAGAAATTATTACACAAAGCGATCTTATGTTGCGTTAGAGCCATTTTTTAAATATTTTTTGCTGTTACAACCCTTATTGTAATAAGTATTACATTGAGATATGTTCTGCATTAAGTGGCGCATCACTGCTCTGTCGACTGAGCTAAGACACAAAGGAAAACGTAGCAGTAATATTTCACTCCAATTCATTCTATATTCTATAGATAAGAGAGTTAAGCCCAACAAAGACTGGTTATACTCCTGTACAGAAATATTCAATTTATTGTATTAAAACATCACAGTTTTCCTAATGGCTCAAGGTAATAATTACTCACTAGTATATGGCGTACACCATTAATATGAATGGGCGCGCCAATAACCTAAAACCAGCCAACCAGCATGCGACTGGAATTTCGCGACACCACTGTGTGGAGAGTAAGTGTATAGCTGCATGAAGCTCTATCAGAATGGGTAAATGACGTTTCACTCGCAACCTCGTTCCTTTTGGTAAGGTCATCTAGTGCATGTTTACAAGTGCGGGAGAAATTCGCTCTAGCCTGTCGACTGAGCTACCGGGATCACTCAGACGCAAAAGAAAAAGTAGTCCCTGAGCGGACCGTTGAACGCTTACAGCCTGGTCGACTATTTCGTCGTCTTCTAATGTTTGTGGGGTTTTCCTGATTCTATAATATAGAAATAAATTAAAGAAGATTGGGCATTTCACAGTTTATCAGGTAGATAAATATTAGTTACTCTTTCACAACTCACTACAGTATAGGTTCAACCATGCATGACCTCTGTTTATATCCACCCAAAACCGTCCGCCAGACAGTAAACAATGTAACATGGAATTACCATTAATTACTCGTTAATTGTACAGTTTTGGCTGAAAATCAACCCAATACCTTTCATCCAAAGTTAAATCGGTCTTATTTTTTAAATTAGTAGAAACATTATGAGAAATGTAAACAATAACATGCAACTAGTCCCTAATCACAACATGCGACTGGAATGGCGGTATACCACTGTATGGAGAGTAAGCGTATGGTTGCATGAAGCGCTATCAGAGTCAGGACAAAATAATTAAAAAAAAACGCACACAAAAACATCTGGAGCTTTTTTTGTCCCTACCAAAACTGGAGGTCTGTGACCTGTATCCACATGTAAGTACTCAAACATCATGGCTGCCATAGTCGCTTGTTTAATGTATTTAAATACCTGTTGCGCCTTCTTGAAATTCCGAGTTCGCCATAGCTTCTCTGGGATAAATCCGTCGCATGATACACAATTTCTTCGCTCAAACAAGTCGTTCGGTTTACATTTTCCAGAGTTTGGCGAACGCCCAACAATAATCGAACTAGACCTACAAACTTGTACCCGGACACAATCATGTCATGTAGGTCAACGGTCCCAGTATTCGATATTCAGCCAATGAAAATTTATCCTGGTTTACTTAGCCATATAGTTTTGTATCTGGGTGAATTTAAAATTGGATTAAAAGTATTTCTAGTAGACACTTTAAACATTCGATCAATGAAGTTGAAGATTTGTTTGTGCTTTTTTTCCAATTTAAAAACGTTTAAATTAAAACGTGCACATTATCGTAAATGGGAAATGAAACTGTACCCTGTAACCTTCAATGGTCATTTAATATCTAAATGTCTTAAGCTTCTAAATGTCGCCCAAGAAAACAAACATTAGGCCTATGTTGTTTTACATGTACATGTATGACCCAATTTCAGTTTTTAACCAATACAAGAGTTATTATCCGTCGCATTTTAACACCCACTTGCAGCAGTAGCCTGTTGAACCTTTCTTAAGGAAACTAATTTACATGAACTTGCTACAACTAAAACCTCTAAAATTAAACATAGGACACGTAAAACATGTCCAGTTATTTATTTATTTGCTTATTGTCTTTCTCTTTATCTTTGTGTTTATTTTTGTTTTCCTCTCTTAACTTATTGATATCATAAATACTCCAGTGTATACAAATTCCTTGCATAACTTAACTCTACCTTACTGCTTCAAGTGGCATGAGCTGCCAAAATTCACACTTTTTTCATGACAGTAACAGGCTTTGAAAGCCATCGAAAAACTGAATGATTGGCGTTGGAATGAGGAAAATCCATACAGTATGTGGTTCGATGCCCGTTCCGGGAGTCACCCAAAACATTTCTTCCATATTTTCAAGAAAGTGTAATTCCAAAATAACGAAAAGACTGTTATACTAACTTTCTAAAAGACACTAACTAATGAAACTTTCTTGGATTGTCAACGATGTCTCAATGATGTTCTATTTTTAAAAAAGATAGGAAATGCATCAACCAATCAAAAACTTAGAGGTTAACAAGTTGCAAAAAAGAAACGAAACTGAATAGTGTAACCAGTATGCGTACACTGTATTCAAAGGTAGCTCCGAATTCGTTTAACGCTGAGGGGATTTCCCTCGGAATCCATTCGATCAAACCGGATCCAAACTGGTCAATAGCTTTAATGTCCCGTGTAAAATAAGTTGGACAGAGCCCAAATATGGCAGATAAATTACTTGTAATGAAAGGCATTTTAGTAGAGGACGAACACATATTTTAGCGTGACTCGCCTTTTAATCGCTTATCCAACAAATAAGGCCTTCAGCATGGCAATCGCTTAACCAGTTGTTTTTGTTTCATACAAATGTTTATCGCTTGTTATATCTCTGCTACTACTGGTATATGTCTACTGAAATTTGCTCTTATGTTTATGCGTCTGTTTTTAGTTCATTTGAATAAATTTCTGAAGCGCCCATAAAATATGTATTTATAACAAATTAGAAAACGTTGGATTATAGACTAAGATTGCGTTTGTGATTCTTGGTTCGTTTACACAGTAAAACTGGATAACCAAGCGCATAAGTGCATATCTTTACATATAAACGTAAACTAAAACAGTTTTATACTATCGCTGATAAAGTTGCTTGGGAAATTTTAATTCATTTGGTTATTGGAAAACATTTGTTTCATAATTTGTGATCGTCACGACAGTAATAGGCTTTGAAGGCCACCGAAAAACGAAATGATTGGCGTTGGAATGAGGAAAATTCATACAGTATGTGGCTTATACGAACCGAAATAGTGTTCGAAAATTTAAATAACCGGGACGATCATTCATTCATTCTAAGTCAAAGTTAGTTCAAAACAATAGGGAGCGCAAGTCACGTGTGAATTCCACATATTCCACATGAATTCCCGAGTTCTCGGTAGAATATTATTGAACATGCTAGTGTATCTCAATAATATTAAAACAAAAGCCATAAAAAATCCCCAGACGACAATACGACCGACTCGGTTGTTAACTTCCAATGATGTGCTCTGGAGCCTGTTTCACAAAGTGGCGTAGTGTAGGTTTTTACGTAACTGTCATAGCAACCCATACTGTAGAGATACGTTGCTATGGTAGTTACGTAAAAACTTACGCTACGTCGCTTTGTGAAACAGACTCCTGGAACCTCTATACGAAATCAGAGTCTATATAAATAGAAATAAACAGTCATCTGCAAGTCCTTTTAAAATCCCATAAAATTTGACTTTTTGGCTTAAAGGGGCATGAGCTGCCGAAATTCACACTTTTTTCATAATTAGTAATCGTCACGACAGTAAGAAGCTTTGAAGGCCATCGAAAAACTAAATGATTGGCGTTGGAATGAGGAAAATCCATACAGTATGTGGCCTATACGAACCGGAATAGTGTTTGAAAAGTAAAAAAAATTTAAATAAACGGGACGACCATTCATTCATTCTAAGTCAAAGTTTGTTTAAAACAGTACTTTATCGTACATTCTCGAGACCAGACGCACTAAAAAGCTTTTGAATTATACGTCTTAGGCAAAATAGCCGATAATTTCAACATTCTGTTTCAACGTCAAAATATCAACATTTTGGCAGCTCATGCCACTTTAATGATTAAAAAATTAAAGATTGCAGCTTTACGATAAAAGTAGGTATTTATCCTTCAAATTGCTTAATTGTAATGACCTATTACAAAAATGAAAGTCTAATTCTAGGAAATTTATGCGCAATGAACACTGCCGTATTGTGGAACAAGGTGGCAAGTTGTATAATTAATGTCTCGATTATCCGTCAGTTCACCCTGATGATAGGACGGACGCCCATATTCCTGACCCTCGCCTCTCTCTGCCTTATCCAAAGGTCGTGATACTCCGTGCAATATCGGTCTACCCCGTGCAACAAAATCTTACCGTTCTCGGCTGACTTTAAATTTGTGACGGCTGGATTAAACATTGGGAGGCAGCACATTTGATATGGAGGGAACTGCGACCATTCCAACAACTGCCGCTGCCAAATTCATAGCTTGTTTCGGGTCTGGTTTAACTAAAGACCCCAGAAGATGAACTTGTTGCTCTAAGCTCTTTGCCTTTGTCATGGATAATGTATCTTTGAGTTGTTCATTTTCTTTTTTTAAAGCCTCTTTCTCTAAAACGTGCTCGGCTACAATTGCCTTGGTTTCGTCACCTAAATTCTTAATTTCCAATTCGTGATTGTTTTGAACCTTGTTAATTTCTTTCAACAATGACACATGTTCAACGCCAATGAATGACAAGCAAGTATCACATCTCTCTAACGTAGTATCCGTTGTAGATGTAAGAACTGTGAGGCATTCGTTTCGTTCTTCAATCAAAATCCTGTTCAAGGTTAGATATTGCTTCTACAAAACTCTGCATATCCCTTTTTTCTCTTTCAGACAGGCTGCGACTTTGTCCGATTTTTTTATGTAAGGAAGTTGATAGGCTTTCCTGTGCATTTGGTGTAATCGTTTCTTCCTCCTGTTCTGTATCTGTATAGTCGATAAAAAATACTTTCAGTTAATATTTCGCTACTTTATATTATACGGGCTACTTAAAATGTTGGCCAATATAAAGATTCGAATAAAATGAATAATAACAGAACTAACAGTGCACAGCATTTTCTAAAATCAATCAAAATGTAGTCGAAAAAAGTAGACGTTTAAGTTAAGCAAAAACCTTATCAACGGTACCATATTAAATTCTTATTTTGAGAATTGTGTACACTCAACAGTGAAGACCGCAACTTACTGTTTTTTTGTCGAGCTATTTCCTGCCTGACGTCATCTTGAAGGTCGTTGTACAGCCAACTATGATTTCTCTCTAAAAGTTTGACAAAGGTGTTGAATGCTGTCGGTCCTCTTGTAAGTAATATCTCCAAAAGTTTGCTCACTTTATCCCCACGAGTGTTCTCTGCCTACATAAAAATGGGGCTTATTCAAATAATGAACTACGTAGGCTACATGTACTTTTCTAGCTAAAATGACGTGTCAATGTTTTCCATACATGAAATTTGAACATGATTAATCTAAGAAATGTTTGAAACTCTCTTTAAACGTGGGTTCCATACTAATGATAAAAAAAATTAAAGACATCACCACGTCCTCAGTTGTTTTTAACAACACGAGCTTTCGACACCTGTGATTGCTACCGAGCTTTCGCACAGGTGTCGAAAGCCCGTGTTGTTAAAAAACAACTGAGGACGTGGTGATGTCTTTAATTTTTTATCATTATTATGATTAATCTACATATTATATTTATGATCACTAAAACACACATTATACCACGTCTCGTTATCAACATAGGATATCCATCCCTTATAAAGCAGATGGGCAGGACAAAATGCTCATATAAGTTATAGTATAAAATGTTCAGCCCATTAACCCATTATGTAAGGTATGTTAAAGACAGTTGTTAAACTGATGGAGGAGTTAGGTACCAACCTGTTTTTAAGCCCTACCTGAATTAGCTGAACCATATCACCATCAAATAATCCAGTCTGTATCAACTCTGCCATAAACCCAGATGTGAGAATTATGGTATCTATCAACTCCTTGGATCTTTCACGAAGTATTTTCTTATGTATCGGGTCCATTGTCAGTTTTCTCTTTTAAAAAAGACTTCATGAAGCTAAAACGTTAACGTAAAAAAAGCCGAAGACAGCATTGCATTTCAAGAAATATCGGTATTTTCTACATTTCTCATTAATTTTGAAGTTTTCGTTCAACACAATTGTCACAACAAAATAACCAGTTCTTTACTTTGTCTTGCTTTACCTGATTGCTATGAGTGTTTTCTTCAAATTGTCTTGCATTCTCTACTCATCAACAGGAGTATTGGCCGTTACAGGTATATTTGCCGTCAATTAACTGTAAACTCAGACTTATGTTTTCAACTCATACGGGACCAGACTTACATAAAAAAACCAAGTGGTTTTGTTCCTTGTCATGACAATGTATTCGAGCCTTTTAACTCAAGGATCTCACATGGTACAAGTGGTTTCCTGAACGACTGCGTTCTGTTAACATTTTGAAAAAGTTGGCACTCCAAGGACTGCGTTCTATTGACATTTTGAAAAAGTTGGCACTCTACCAGATCATTTACAGGGCGATTCATAAAAAAAAACAGCCCGGTATACCTTAATTGTGAGAATGTCCCCTGGTAAAAATAGTCCCACGCTTCATTGCATTTGAAAGGCCAATTCGATTTGATGGTATAGGATGGGATGTGATTCTATTCGAACGCCGCACTCAAGATTATTTCACTTGTATGGCGGCGAAAAGTCTAATCGCACCTTGTCTACATACAAAAAAACATTGAACATTACAACCACAAATTGGTAAACAAAAATTAATAAAACTTGGTAAATTAGTAGTACTAATTATTTTGTGTAGTATGAAAATATGAAAACAGGAAATGTACAAGTTTTGTCACATATAAATATAAATAATTCATGTAGATAGCTATTCTCTTGGAGTTAAAAGCATATATATATAGGTCTATAGCATAAAATGGATTTTAAAAAGCGAGATCTGTTGGCAGAACCCACACGGGTGCATAGGGATGTGTCGCCTCTTACCGACCAGGCACCTTGGGGAAGCCGAGGGTCTCTCTCCTGGAACCCACTCCGGGGGCATTTGAAAGGATTTGTTAAACCTATTGAAGCTTGCATTATATTTATTGAACACTAAAACACACAGACACAGGGAAAATCTTCTTGTCTAAAATAATCATGGAGACGGGTTTCTAATTGTGTTAAAAAGGGGCATATTATTTTATACCAAACCATATGTTGTAATAAAAGTTGGGTAAGTCAATTGAGAGGTGTAAAACGGCCTTTTCCCTCTTCATAGCATAAATAGGATGACAGTTTGCCAAAAAATAGACAAAAGGCATTGTATGTGTGTAAGAACAAATATTTTAGCGTAGCTTCTTATATTCCAAATCGAGTATGACAGAATCGCATATGTGTACATAACCGTACTCATGGATTTGTGCTTTAAATCTACATAGACGGTTTAACGATTGGACCAACAATCACCTGTTATCGCATCGCATTCCTCTTCAATATTATACTTATGAATTGTCAAAATCATTAGTTCAGTAATGTGATACGTTTTCGTTTGGGTAGACAATTAGTTTTTTAACATAATAGAAAAGTCTTTTGCCGATTTTACCTTTCGACTCAAATCGTTCCAAACAAGTCTTCTTGTCTCATTTTCAACTATATGAAGTTCTTCGGAAACTTTAACTTTTGCTCCATCAAGTACTGTTGTCCTATCTAAAACGTTCGCCATGTTTTTTCCTATACATGCCAGAATAGTTCATAGGAGGAAATGAAGAAAAGCCACGCTTTCTGACTAACCGAAAGAGAGCGCTGTTTATGGTGACCTTTGGGTCAAAAGGTGCCAATGCCCTGAATATGATGTAATGGGACGCTTCACACTTCCACATTCAAAGACTTCTGATTAAATGTATTAGATAGAGAGGTAAGGGGATCGAGGGCACTCCGTGTGCCTATGGCCACAGTGTACGCACGAAAGTTTGGAATGGACTAACCTTTTGGGGGGCTAAAGTATGTCCTAAGGAATATAAAAAAACATACAAAAAGTATATTCCAGAGATCGGCTACGGGACCCTATTTATAGCGACTTTGCAAGTTACAGCCACCGGCCTAATTGTCTTACTCTTACGGCTAACTCTGAAAGACCGTAATCAAGTGGATTCATCTTTAAGTTCACGGTTTTTTTCCTTATAAAATCCACAGGAAATATCTTGTTTGTCGAAGACTGCTCATCAGAAGAAAAACGCCGCAACCATGATACAATTGGAGAATAAACATTTGTTTCCAAGATGTCTGGGAATTGTCACTTGACAGAGCTACATGTTTTGTGGCCAGATTAAATACAATGGAATGAGTGGTTTATATATTAAATACACCTTGTATAACGATCGAAGTAAAGGCAAGCTATTACTTGTAAAAAAAATCATTATTATTTATAAAGGGATCAACAATTTGACTCGCACAAAAGTTTGATTTAGCCTAACAGCTTGCAATTTAGCATACCCTTACACAAATATCCGTTCTTTCACAACCACTGAAAACAAGGGCAATTAACCCTAATAGTCAAGTATGACTTGACTTTGCGTGACTTCCAGGGATTAACAACACAAACACTCTGTGAGGAAACCTGAAGTTGGTCTGTTACAAAATGCTTTACGATACTAGATGTAAATTCAAAACAACGACAACATGTTAAAGTTTCTCCCGTGGTAGTATATACATGTAAATCAATCGACGATTTTTTTACTGCCCTTTATTTTCAACGTAATCACAACGTTGTTTTACTTTACCGAATATATTTGTATTAATACACGTAACGAAAACACCCGTCGCGATTAGGTCCGTCAAGCATAAAGACAAAAGACGCCGGCTGTCGGTAGACTGAGTTTTTTTCTGGCGTCTTTTATGCACTCTCAAAAGACGATTATTGCGGGCACTCCCTTTAATAGTTACCAGTAGAGTAACTAACCATTTTAAAACCATTGTATTCATCATAGCCTTTTCCGTAGACAAAAACTCTGTATTATTAATGAAGCTCAAGTAAACATCTCGAACCATAATATGACTTGTTGGAGTTAGTCTTTGTCTACATAATGTATCGCAATTTACCAGGAAAGGCTTGGCAGACGGCCAACTAGTCAAAAGTATCTAATTCTTCAACAAGCGGCTTATAACATGCTCAATCTGTGTGGGTTATACACTTCGAAAAGAATGTTCTGACCAGCGATCAAGCTACTAAGATAATTTTGTGCCTCCTCTCGAATGAAATGAAAAAAATAATTCTGAGTTTACGGATAACTGAGGATAAATCTACTTGTAATAGAGTTTGAAAACAGATAACATCAATCAACCAAGGTAAGGCAAAAGACTTGGCAATTATTTTTGAAAATGGCTATGAAGGAAAGCTTCATAAGGAAGTTGAATATGGCAATATACAATGTACATTAAAGAAAAATCAACCTTTCGTGAGATGCAATTCTATATTCGGATTTCTTTTGAATGATTTTTTATCTTGGTGGGGCCTGTGATAAAAGAGAAAACTGACAATGGACCCGATACATAAGAAAATACTTCGTGAAAGATCCAAGGAGTTAATAGATACCATAATTCTCACATCTGGGTTTATGGCAGAGCTGATACAGACTGGATTATTTGATGAGGACATGATTCAGCTAATTCAGGTAGGCCCTAAAACAGCTTTACTTTTATTTCCTTCATTTTGATACTTAATTCATCCATCAGTTCAATAAAGATTCAGCTAATCAAGACGAGGATTACTTATGGATAAACAACTTCTTAATTTATTGGGTGACGACGTTTCGATGTAGTTCTTACATCGTTATCAAAGTCAATGACAATCAACAGGTACAAGTTCATTATATAGTGGTTGGCAGAAATACAAGTTAAGACAGGTGTGAGAATATCTGGATTAAGTAACAATGTAACAATGAATTAAGAAGTTGTTTATCCATAAGTAATCCTCGTCTTGATTTGTACTTCCAACTTCTAAATGCCACTGAAAGATAAGATTCAGCTAATTGAGATAGGACTTGAAAACAGCTTGATACTTAATTCCTGCATCAGTTCAATAAAGATTCAGCCAATTGTGATAGGACTTGAAAACAGCTGGATACTGATACATAATGTTATTTCATTATTTAAATCAAGCCCCTTTTTCTGCAGGCCGAGAAAACGCCTGGTGATAAAGTGGGGAAACTTTTAGAAATATTGCTCACAAGGGGACCAACAGCCTTTGATACCTTTGTTCGACTTTTAGAGAGAAATTATAACTGGCTTTACAATAAACTTCAAGATGATGTGAGAACGGAGAGAAACAGTAAGTTTATTTTAGTATCTTTTCTAGTGCACGCATTTACGGATACGGGGAAATCCTATACAGTTACAAACTATTTAATTCTATAGAATATTTGCATAGCACGCATAAACAGTAAACACTAGATTTCAATTCTGTAGTTAACTACGATGTATCTGGTTCTTATCCGAAATTCCGGGCAAGTTCGTCATGTAAGACAACTTCAAAACAGTATGCTCTTTTATATATACAGAAACACCTACCAATTCATATATATATATATGTGTTTTACTTTAAATTATACCTATATATGTTATTAACTTTAAAAATATATGGATATATATAAATAGCTATATAACATGTAATGATCCCTTACATTATATATATATTAAATTATTATATTTACATGTAATTCATATATAGAAAGTTTATGTCTGTGTTCGGGCTTCAGTCTAGTTTAAAAGTTTATTTGATGGGTTGGCTATGGTCGTCTGTGTATTTTTTATATTTATTTATATTGCCGGGATGGCCACCGACAACCGACGACCGTCAATAAGCTGCTATCTCAAGTAGATGTAAATGTACCTGTCACATTTTAAATAATATATGTACTGGTATCATTTTCTATGGCTGGGATGGCCACCGACAACCGACGACCGTCAAGAAGCTGCTATCTCAAGTAGATGTAAATGTACCTGTCACATTTTAAATAATATATGTACTGGTATCATTTTCTATGGCTGGGATGGCCACCGACAACCGACGACCGTCAAGAAGCTGCTATCTCAAGTAGATGTAAATGTACCTGTCACATTTTAAATAATATATGTACTGGTATCATTTTCTATGGCTGGGATGGCCACCGACAACCGTCAAGTAGCTGCTATCTCAAGCAAAACAGTACATGTATGCTCTTTTATATATACAGAAACATCTGCACACTGCAGTAGCGTTTGTCATCTTTATATATATATACGTATATATATATATATATACGTATATATGTATATATATAGCTATATAACATGTAAAGAGGTCACTTACATTATATATATTAAATTATTATATTTATATGTAATTCATATATAGAAAGTTTATGTCTGTGTTCGGGCTTCAGTCTAGTTTAAAAGTTTATTGATTTATTTGATGCGTTGGCTATGGTCGTCTGTGTGTTTTTTTCTATTTCTATTGCCGGGATGGCCACCGACAACCGACGACCGCCAAGAAGCTGCTATTTCAAGTATAGATGTAAATGTATCTGTTGAATTTTAAATAATATATGTACTGGTATCATTTTCTTTGGCTGGGATGGCCACCGACAACCGACGACCGTCAAGTAGCTGCTATCTCAAGTAGATGTAAATGTACCTGTCGCATTTTAAATAATATATGTACTGGTATCATTTTCTATGGCTGGGATGGCCACCGACAACCGACGACCGTCAAGAAGCTACAGTGTCGTACCAAGTCGATGGATGTGTACCCCTCATTCTTAAGACCTTTTTTACTTGCTGGGATGGCCACCGACAACCGACGACCGTCAAGAAGCTGCTTTCCCAAGTAGATGTAAATGTACCTGTCACATTCTAAATAATATATGTACCGGTATCATTTTCTATGGCTGGGATGGCCACCGACAACCGACGACCGTCAAGTAGCTGCAGTGTCCTACCAAGTCGATAGATGTGTACCCCTCATTCTTAATAAGACCTTTTTTTACCTGCTGGGATGGCCACCGACAACCGACGAACATTCTGCTCGAGAGTGAAATCGTAGTACATGTATTTACCGTTATTCAATGTTTACCCTTTGCTGAAAAAGCCAGAGACAACTGACCACCGCCTATAGCAGTCTCCTGAATTTGGAAATCTATTGTACTCTTATATGTGCTTGAGATATATTCCATTGTTTTGTTTGTTATATGGCTTCGAAGGCCACCGACAATCGTCATGTAGAGCGTTTATAATATCAAATGATGGACTGGCTTGCATTTTTTAAAGAATCTTTTTACTTTAGTGCAGTCATCCCGGGTGCTATATAAATGGTTGCAAATATAATATCAACTATAGAACACCACAGGCGTAAAATAAGTAAGATAGATAAGAATTAAATACTTCCTTGCACCCCCACCCCCTCCCACTTTCTGACCCAGTTGAATGTCTTGGAGATAAGAGATTATACTACGGAACTCTATTGTTACCATAGACCTACTGTTTTTTCCTTGATAAAATGAGGATTTTTGACATAAATTAAATAGTTATAATTAACAGACTTAGGTAAAATATACGTGTTTGCGCGTTGAAAAATTCAAAATCAACCACATAGAAGCTAGTATATTAACACACGGATGCTTCGTATAAAGGCCGGCACTCTCGTTCAATTATAAAGAGGCAGTGATGTAAACGACCCTTCATATTCTACTGGACTCTGAGCTTTTGCGTGCTGCACTCACATCGATGGGCGCTTTCCCACATGTTAGGTAGGTATCCAGCCAGGCCTATTTTATCATTCTTGAACTGAAGTATATTATTACAATATAGTCATTTTTTTACATATGTCTGTTAAAGCTTGTGAGAAAACAGCTAAAAATAGTGTTTCGATATTGTCATTCATCAAACTTACCATGCCCACGCCTGTTTGATATTTCCAACTCCCCTACTGGATCATAAGTCATATCTCCTGTATCCCTGTCTGTGGCTTCAGATTGAACTATCTTGGGTATTTCCAACTCCCCTGCTGTGCAAGAAGCCGTACGTCAAGGTTCCATACGTTCAACTAAGTTGTTAGACAAATCCTATCAAGTTTCGGAGGTATCCTTTGTAGAGATAGCCTGAGTGTATTTGGTGAAACCCTCTGTTAAAACTAAAACATTGTCGATATTACCGATACCGGGTTTGAGAACCACGGTAAAGTCCATAGCTAAAATATCCAATGGCCTTTGGGCTAACAATGTAGTTAAAAGAGTCTTTATATTGTACCATATTTGCTCAATAAGCAACGACTACACTTTGAACAATACTCCTTAACATCACGAACCATGAATGGCCAATAACATCTATTTTCCAAGAGACCTAATATTATCTTCGCACATTGGTGTCCCATAGAATCATACATAGAAGATAATATCTCAGGTATCATTGTATAAGTCTGACATCTGGACAAAGTTGCAAGACACGAGGCAACTAAGTTTGACGAGTCTGATGGATTTCTAGTAGGTTTGGCTTGGACTTCCTCCATCCACACTTGTTCCACTAAATCTTTAATTTCTTTTCGGAGATTTCCTGGTAAAAGGGTGGTGTTGGATGAATGTTGTAAAACATGGACTGATATTTCTTCCAGTCAAGTAGATTCTGAGCAATACTCGGGTTTACGACTTATAGAGTCTGCATTTCTAATAACCTTTCCTGATTTATGCCAAACTTGGCAAGCTGACCGACTCGGCGCATCTCTGTGGCTCCAAGCTTGGGTGTGGTTTGTATATAACTAAGAGGAGCATAGTTTGTATACACCGTCAAAAGATCCCTGTACTTCTCTAATACAACCCACTCCAGAGCTAAAAGTTCAAGTTTCATGGACGAATACCTCTCCATGTTTTACTCAGCAGGAGGCAGTGCTCTTCTTGCGTAGCTTAAAACTATTGTGCCTTGATCTTGTTCTTGAGACAGGACTGCCCCAAGTCTTAAATGGCTTGCATCTACATCTACCACAAACATTTTCGAAAACTCGGGGTTGTCAAGAAAAGGTCGACTGACAAGTTTATCTTCAAGCGTCGTCATTGCTTCGTCATAAGCGTTGTTCCAGCCAGTAACACCATTAGGGTTGAAAAAACTCTTCTTACGTCTCTTCGATTTCTTTACTGACGAAGAGGTGATGCATTCCTTGCATACTTCTGGACAAGTCGTCTATAGTAGCCAGTGATGCCAAGAACAGATCGGAAATCTGTATCTGTTTTCGGTTGGGGCCAATCTTTAATCGCCGATATCATATCCAGGTCAGGTTGAATACCTTCCTGAGAAACAACATATCCTAGATTTAAACAACTGAAATTTCTTAGTCTTTACCTTTAAATTTCATTTTTTCAAACGACTTAAAACCATTTCAAGCCTATCAAGGATTTTCTCAAAAGTCTTATCAAAACAGAGAATATCATATAAGTAAATTAGAAGGGTCTAGAAATTTTGGTCTCCAAAAGTGTTGTCCATTAGGCGCATGAAAGTCCCAAGGGCTCCTGTGAAACCAAACGGCATTCTAACATATTCATATAAACCTCCTGTGTCGACTCTGAATGCAGTCTTCTCGACATCTTGGTCTCGTACTGATATCTGATTTAACCCATGAGCGAGGTCCAATGAGCAGAAAAAACATGGCACCATTGAGCACATCAAAAGTCTCTTCTATTTGTGGTAAAGGATAGGCATCCTTCCTTGTCTTTGCGTTGAGATCACGGTAATCACAGCATAAACGCAGTTTACCGTCTTTTTCCTAACACGTACAACTTGAGACGGCTCGAGGATATACGTATGACTCCAGTGTCTATGCTGATTGTAAATATTTTTGAACTTCCGATGAACTTCCGATGTGAGGGGGCACTCTTGGCTAAGGAACTTTAACTGGTACCTCATCTTCAGTCTTTATTCGTTGTTCGACTGTATCACAATACCCGATCTCATCTTCACCTGAGCTGAATACATCAGAATACCTGTTCTGGAAAGTTGGAACTTCCGCACCAATTCCTTCAACAAGAGCTGTAAATGGTCCACTGTTTGGGGGTTTTACAGAGCCTTCAACTACTGGAATCGACCAAGCTTGAATGACAGGTTTTCTCTAGATACTTTAACTCAACGCTTTCGTTTCTTCATATAAGAAACAATAGTCTGCCATTTTGGATCTGGTATATTCAGATATGTTTGCTTGCTCATTTCTCTGAATATATTTGAGCCAATCACACTTTCTCTCTTTAATTTCAGGGTCCACTGGATCTTTAGCTACCAAGAATGTCATCTTGGGAAACTTACAATCACGAACTACAACATCCAACTCAATATATCATAACAATGGGATTTCTTTCCCACAGATTCTCTTTGTAACAAGACTCTGTTACTATTGAAACTTGGGCACCTGTGTTCAATAACATCTCAAGCCTATTCCCTCAACTTCTATCACGGCTTCAGGACAAGATCCTACAGTCTTCTCCAAAATGAGCCTTCATCAAATTTACCCATAGTGTGGCTCGCAACTACAGGTGATACTAGTTTAAATTCTCCCTGACTGAAGACTTTGTAAGTTAATGTTCCCGGGAATCAGGGCAGTCTCTCCGAAGATTTGTCAAAGATCCAAATCCCAACAACAGTGTTCTCTGTATTGTCTCTGGCCAAACGGTTTCATATATCCGCCAGATGGATGTTGAGGAGGTCGCTCTGTAGCATTGCAAGCATTACCATATACCGCAGGCGTAGAGCGACTTAGTATATAGGCAATGTAACCGCGACCGCCATCTTGTTTTTTCGAGTGACTTCCGGTAGGATCTGTCAGTGCGATCGTCGATGTCTGGGTCCGGTCAGTTTCAGGTAATTTTCTTTATATTCGGCTTTTAGCTGGGGCGATTGCATGTAATTTTTATTTTCCTCAGTGATTACTGAGTCTTTCTAAATCCTCATTTAAGCCTGACATTCTCTGAATTTCTTTCACGCTAGGGAATTCCCTTTTACAACTAATTACGCTGAAAGGTATTTCCCCACTTTGACATTAAAAAAACATATGATCCAAATTCCGCGTTTTGTTGAAATTTGGTAGGAATCTAGCCAATCATATGTAAAAACAGTGTGCAAAGTTTGACATTAATGTGCCAAGTAGAACTCTTAAAATATATGCTTAGTTGACAGCTCCTCCAAATACATACTGAATCCCATTGACAACTATTCATAAATCATAGTTTACTGAGGTTTCCCACCACAAGCTATCACCACAACTTTCACCGATTAGCATGTACGTAGTGGATTTTTTAGTCCGAATGGGGCTTTTCATATTGGATTCATGTTAATCGCTGTCATAAGTGGGATGGTTGCCAGTAACCAACAGAAGGTTAGGTTAAATCAGGACATTTAATTCACAAGTAAAAGTGTTTGTACAGAAAGGTTAGCTTATCGATTATTAAAGCTGGTCTAAACCAATTATCTAATGGATTGCATTGACGGTTTTGATAAAATTGAATAAAAAGTCATAAATACAAATTTTCTATCATTATTTAGATAAAAATTTAACTCCTGTTTATACTTGTAAATGGAATTACACTTTTCCTCCAAACAGTTTATTATATTTAAAATTTATTGATTTTCTTTGAAAGAAAATCTGCGATATATACTGATTTTCTTAACGTTAACATATAAATTTGTTTTAAAGCTGGTCTAAACCAATTATCTAATGTATTGCAATGAGGCCGTTGATAAAATTGAATAAAAGGTCATAAATACAAAGTTTCTAGTATTATTTAGTTAACAGTTTAACTCCTGCTTATACTTTTAACTTAAATTACACTTTTCTTACAAACAATGTCTTCTGATATTTAAACTTTATTGATGGAAATGGAAATCTGTGGTATTCTTAAGCATTAAAGGATAAATGTGCAATTATTTTTCAGAAATAGGACAACCTCTACTATAGTTTTGGGGACTGGGGATGATATTCACCACATCGAAGTGTTTGTTAAATATTTCTACAAGAATGGCATGGTATTACCAGAGATCTACAAGAATAGAGTGGTGTGACCAAATCAATGAGATTGTTTATCATTTTAAGTGTTTTATGATAAATATTTGGAGATAAAATATGGACATTTGAAATGTTCTGAAAAATTAAAAAAGACATCAAGCTGCAATCATCATCAGGGAAATTACTGAATTATGAAATATTTCTACAAGAATGGCATGGTGTTACCAAAGATCTACAAGAATATGATTGTGTGCCCATAATCAATGAGATTGTTTATCATTTTAAGTGTTTTATGATAAATATTTGGAGAGAAAATATTGACATTTGAATTATGCTGAAAACTTAAAAAACATAAGCTGCAATCATCATCAGGGAAATTACTGAATTAGTAAACGAGAACACAGGAAAATTAGAATCTCTTAAATGATACTTTTTGAACCACCACCACCCCCCCCCCCCCCCCCCCCGCACTTGCAAATAACAGGCCTGACCCACACACACCTGCCAATGATACATCATAAACAATCAAATTCTAATAAAGATGTGTGAGTGAATTTTGATCATTATGCATTCCAATGGAAGGATATGCATGAGTGAGTGAGAGAAGATTTAACATCGGTTTAAACATCATTTCAGTCTTATCGCAACGACGATAGGGATGAAATAACCTTTGGTTGGTGCGTGAAGAACTAAAAATTGAAATATTTAAAATCTCATAATTACAGTCATCTTTTAGACACAAAGAAAATAGAAAAAAAACAGTTTATTTTTTAATTTTGTAGTGCACTGTATATGTTACATAAGTAGCCAGTACTATATTTACATTTCGTTTATTGTTTTAAATAAAACATTTTCTCCTTTTTTGTACATTCATCTGTGTACAGAAATACAAATATTTTGATCTTTTAAACTTGTGTTTTAGCTATTTAACTTTGCGTTGTCCTCCAACTAAGACTACTTCTGACTTACTCATGTTTAACCAGTCTATTATATTTCAAAATTTAAGCCCAGTAACAGTTTTGGCCCTCTGTTATCCATCATTAGTGTTGGCGACCTGAAAAAAAATATGAAAAATATATAAAATATGTATATAAACCAAGCTTTATAACTGGACCTGTTTAAATTTGTCACAGGATAGTCATATGCAGACAATTATAGAAGAAAATAGATCGAGTAATTTTTCCAATTATGTAGTTTATTTTATATAGATATATTTTTTATGACCACTAAAACACATGCTACCGTTACAGGCCAATCTTCTGGTAGAATTCCAAATGGCCTTGCCATATCATAAGTTTGGGGGAAAATATTAACCCATGACTGATTGATTGTTTTGTCTTTTACACCACATAAAAGGATTACTTAATTTGCCCAGTGGCACAAATTGCTGGAGAGATAGAAACGCTCAACCTTCTGTTAGTTCCCTTCAACCATCCCACTTATGACAGCTATTAACATGAATCCAATATTAAAAATCCCATACCCATTAATATTTTTGTAAATTTCCATTTCGAACATGCAAAGGGTTAATCAGAGAAAGTTGTGGCGATAGCTGGTAAAAAAAGAAAATTAAACCCCCAGTAAACTATGATTTATGAATAGTTGTCTATGGGATTCAGTATGTATTTGGAGGAGCTGTCAACTAAGCATATATTTTAAGAGTTCTACTTGGCGCATTAATGTCAAACTTTGCACACTATTTTTACATATGATTGGCTAGATTCCTACCAAATTTCAACAAAACGCGGAATTTGGATCTTATGTTTTTTTAATGTCAAAGTTGGGAAATACCTTTCAGCGTAATTAGTTGTAAAAGGGAATTCCCTAGCGTGAAAGAAATTCAGAGAATGTCAGGCTTAAATGAGGATTTAGAAAGACTCAGTAATCACTGAGGAAAATAAAAATTACATGCAATCGCCCCAGCTAAAAGCCGAATATAAAGAAAATTACCTGAAACTGACCGGACCCAGACATCGACGATCGCACTGACAGATCCTACCGGAAGTCACTCGAAAAAACAAGATGGCGGTCGCGGTTACATTGCCTATATACTAAGTCGCTCTACGCCTGCGGTATATGGTAATGCCTGCAATGCTAGTCGCTCTGCAGCTAACAAAATTCTATCAATTTGGCCTTGCTGACGAGCAATTATTTCCTCTTGTCACTTGATAAGAGTCTCATGGGTGGTAGCTAATCTTGTTCTCACGTCAGGTTTCAATCTGCCTAACCACCCTATGGCCCGGTCTCTAGGTTGGAAAAAGTTAAGCTCTTGGCATTCTGTGTTTAGGTGACGAATCTCTCGTTTCAAAACCAGATCTGACACTTCAGCTAACCGTCTCTTCAACGTAGCCTCACGGTTAGGTTTAAAAGAACTGTCCAATTCGACCATTCGATCAAAAATTTCTACTAGCTTAAGGGCGCATGTAATCAAGTCAGAATTTCCCTGTGGGTAAGAGAAAAGGGTTTCCTGCAATGACGATAAGTCGTCTCCATTCCCAAAGACACGGATAGGTAACTTAAAGATATCCTCAACACTTCTTAAAGACCCACTTGCCGCCGTAGCCTGTTTAAATTTGCTAAGAAAACCAATTTACATGAGCTTACTACGACTAATACAACTAAACTTAAACATAGGACACATAAAACATATCTAGTTAGCTTTAGAATGTAGAAATGGGGTGAAAAACAAACGAAGAATCGAAGCCTGATTACAACAACAACGATCGGTGTCGGTCAACTTTCGTGTTGGATTACCCTCATTTCAGGCCTTTGTATCTGTGGTTTACACTCAAACAATTATCAGTAGGCTTTTCCAGTCGCTGTTAACTGATCGTCAGTCTGTATTTCTCAGATAAATAGGCCTACGTAAAATTACACTGTGCCGTTAGTTCACTCACTCGACTGAAACATAAAATCGCCAATAGGGGGCAGTTTGGTTTGTTTACGTTACGGGCACCTAACAATTCAAATTTTCAAATTCAAATTAAAAATACAAAGTGACGTCCAAACTTTTAAATTTTGGTAAAAATAGAAAGTTCCTAACTTATATTGTCTGGGAAAAATACAGAAAACGGACTTTCTTTTTTAATGTAAACAATATTCCTGACTTTCGCGGCAAGTGTGCCTTTAAATCATCTCCCCTTCCTAAAATTTTACCTGCCGTGCAATCGCTCAGGCACCGGCACACTTATATCATTATGTTTTAAACCGAAGAAAATTAAAAAAAAATTGAAAACCTTCAGCGTCTACAACGACAAACCTAAGTTGTGAGTAAAACTTCTCGCAGCTAATCAAAACCTCGGGCACTTACATGAAAAATAACGTAATGGCGGCTGTGTTCACCTTGAACTTTTTTGTAACGAGTTTTGATTGGCCAAGACTCTGTAAGTATAGGACAGACAACTCTTACATTCACACCAGTGGGATCTGTTCGATTTACGGGTTCGAGTCGAGTAGTCCGCCAAGGTAAAACACATGCAGATCTTATCTTGGCTAGAGAAGATGCTTTGATCGAGACTACGTGATGACGTGCAGCTTGGCGCGCGTTTGTTTCTTTTTGGGCTGTCTGATACGGTATTTGTATATGGTTTTGATACGGCAGAATAAGTGTTCGGAATTAAATAGATTGATTTTGTAAATTTTTCATATACCGTTGGGCTACTGAGACACACCGAATTTTTAAGTTTGTTCATAGTATTAGACTTGTTCATTACTCGACTAACCAAAATAAACTGCAACCCCCCCTATACACCACAATAGATACGTCCGAATTTGACATCACTTTGCGTGTGGAACATGTTCAACGGAGCATTATTGTGGGATTTTGATGCAATTGTTCCCAACATTGCAAGTAATACCGACAAGTTCTTCATAAAAGACAACTTCAAAACAGTATGCTCTTTTATATATACAAAAACACCTACCAATCCAAACCTATATATGTTTTGAAAAATAAGGTTGTATTTCACTCCCATAATTCATTTGTCACTTGCTAAAGATTCAGCGATGGTTGTCGGTCGTCGGTGAGTTAGAGTCAACACAAAACGCATATATCCACATCAACTAAATCTTTCGGAAGTATCTTGTTAATAATTAGCGGCAGTTGTCGGTGCTTTGAAAACAACACATACATAAAATTATTGTCATAAATTGACTTATCCACATGAGTCAATTTATTTGAAAAAATATGTTAGTTACTGCCGGCGGTTGTCGATCGTCGGTGCGCCAGAAACAGCACATCAGAAAAATACACAAACTTCCTACGAAGAGCAGAAGTGCAAATATTTAATGATCTCAATAAACATAAACATATGAAGAAATGAAAAATACATGTGAGGTCTACTCTAGAAAAAAAGAGATGGATACGTATATATATATAAAGATGACAAACGCTACTGCAGTGTGCAGATGTTTCTGTATATATAAAAGAGCATACATGTACTGTTTTGCTTGAGATAGCAGCTACTTGACGGTTGTCGGTGGCCATCCCAGCCATAGAAAATGATACCAGTACATATATTATTTAAAATGTGACAGGTACATTTACATCTACTTGAGATAGCAGCTTCTTGACGGTCGTCGGTTGTCGGTGGCCATCCCAGCCATAGAAAATGATACCAGTACATATATTATTTAAAATGTGACAGGTACATTTACATCTACTTGAGATAGCAGCTTCTTGACGGTCGTCGGTTGTCGGTGGCCATCCCAGCCATAGAAAATGATACCAGTACATATATTATTTAAAATGTGACAGGTACATTTACATCTACTTGAGATAGCAGCTTATTGACGGTCGTCGGTTGTCGGTGGCCATCCCGGCAATATAAATAAATATAAAAAATACACAGACGACCATAGCCAACCCATCAAATAAACTTTTAAACTAGACTGAAGCCCGAACACAGACATAAACTTTCTATATATGAATTACATGTAAATATAACAATTTAATATATATATAATGTAAGGGATCATTACATGTTATATAGCTATTTATATATATCCATATATTTTTAAAGTTAATAACATATATAGGTATAATTTAAAGTAAAACACATATATATATATATATGAATTGGTAGGTGTTTCTGTATATATAAAAGAGCATACTGTTTTGAAGTTGTCTTACATGACGAACTTGCCGAAATTTAGTCAACAATTTAATAGACAAGAAATGAAAGCTTACTTGTCAGATGACCTCAAAAAATGAAAAGGATGTGAGTAACTGTCCAGGAATTGTCTTCTTCACAAGAAAACACGCAGATTTTGACCTTGATGACCTCTGTGGTCTACTAAGATAGATCGGACACTCCCGAAAAGGCCTCACATCAAAGTAATAAATAGAGGAGGTAAGTCGGAGTTACCTCCCCTTGTTTGTTTTCTGCGTGGCTGCATGAGCATTACATCATATTTACTGCCGCTAATTTGGAGTTGTGCTGTACTGCCACAAATCCTTTGTTATATGCTGATGATATCTGTCTTATATGCCCACCAGCAGTGTCTCTATAGACTCGGTTAAACGGATATGGTTCTGCTAAATAAAGCATTTGATTGACTTTGAGGGAAAGGTGGACAATTAAGTGAGACGTCTGATCTGTTGAAGGGGTAACTGCCGCCAATACCGATGTAATGTGGCTTCCAATTCCTGCAGATTTTGTACAGGGGGCTCTAGGGCTTGAATGTTTCTGCCCATCCTATCCCAAATGTGCTCTAAAGGATTCAAATCTGCGCAATTTATCCTTGAACAGATCCCACGTCTCACAGGAGGGATAAAACGCA
This sequence comes from Lepidochitona cinerea, assembly GCA_963971465.1. Lineage (NCBI taxonomy): Eukaryota > Metazoa > Mollusca > Polyplacophora > Chitonida > Tonicellidae > Lepidochitona > Lepidochitona cinerea. The sequence continues at coordinate 12,508,198 of OZ020565.1, forward strand.
GGTTGGAAGCTAATGGAGGCTATACACGTTATTGCCCTTCTGCTATGTGCTCTGCAGCCTCAAAGTGACATTTTTACTTCAATATGTTCGCCCTGTGAAGCCAGATGGACTCTGAAGTTTTAGACTTACAAGCATCTTTTTATTTTGTTAAAATACACTTTTGATTTGTCTAACCCTATCCTGAATAAATTGTATAGCTTATTGCCATTAATGCTGATTTCTTATCGCCAGAATGTTGCCCTTTATGATCACAATCGTTTCTGCAACATCAGTTTGCCAACAATCTCCCTACACCAATGATTTTATCAGTCGAAGCAGACTTTCTAGGGAGAGGGGGGGGGGGGGGGGTGTATATATAGAATCCCTCCATTTTTCTCTGATTTTATCCTAATTGAAGCAACGCAGCCTACCCACACTTTCCACACAATGCCGTTCCACCAAAAACAAAAAAAACAAAGAGACTTTTGCGTTCGCTGTTTTCCGAAGGTTAGCTTCAACCTCCGACTCTCTTTCGCATTTGGGTCCAAGTTTCTTAACTCACACGTGAATTTTTCAACGGTTTTTTTTTCGGGGGGGGGGGATGGAACGCCGATATAATGATAATAGGATGTGACTAAAGTTTTGGCCGGCTGCGTTGCTTAAATTAGGAGAAAATCGGAGAAAAATGGTGTGATTCTAAAGAGTTACATGTTTCAATATGGCACGTCCTCCAGCTGTGTTGGCCGCACATCATCAATATACATGTACTTTGGCCACAGAGTTTAGATAACGCATTGTCCGAGCAAAGACCCGACCTTCAGCGAGTACTTGGAAACTCGTCCATGTAGGGCGACCGTGTAAAGAAAAAAAAAGAAATTTGTCAATTTAATTATTTGGTCTGAGTGGGATTTAAACCCGGAAAGCCTGTTCTGGACTGAGTGTCCTAAACGAAGTACTATAGCTTGAGTATGGTTACTGGTTGTCTAACAGCTGCTGAAACGTAACTAGAAAACAATACACACCCATTAAAACAAATTTAGGGTCGAATAATATGCCTGGATGTTTGTAATATAAAACAAAACTTGAGAGCATTTATATATGTGTTTGTCTATTTCCATAACTTTATATTCAGTTTTTTGTGCTGGTTGTAGGTTAGGAGATGTAGTTTATAACCTTGTTTTTCTAGAAAAAGGTTATGAGATGGAGTTTATAACCTTGTTTTTTGTGCTGGTTGTAGGTTATGAGATGTAGTTTATAACCTTGTTGTTTGCTAGAAAAAGGTTATGAGATGTAGTTTATAACCTTGTTTGCTAGAAAAACATTGAGATGGAGTTTGTGGCCTTGTTGTTTATGTTGGTTTGGGTTATGGGATGGAGTTTATAACCTTGTTGTTTGCTGGTTGTAGGTTGTAAGATGGAGTTTATAACCTTGTAGTTTGCTGGTTGTGAGATGGAGTTTATGGTTGTTCAAGCAAAATTTATGGGGTTCAATCTCAGTCCACCGATGTTCTTGCCATGGTTAAGATGCGTAACCATTGTCAATGTGTTACAAAATGATTCCAGAAATTCTACTGACCAAGGCTAAGCTCTTGTCAGTCGTCAACCTAATGAAATATCATAGGTTTGGTTTGTTACAACAATTTATGGGGTGTAAAGGTCTAAATGATATACCACTTTTTAACACAATTAGAAACTTGTCTCCATGGTTATTTTCGACAAGAAGATTTTTCCTGGGCCCGTGTGTTTTAGTGATCATAAATTTATGTTCAGTTAAAACATTGAAGCAATCTACGCTTTCCATAAAGATAGGTGTATATTAAATGTTTATTTTTTTATTTTTTTTCCGCTAAGTCTACTCTCTCAATCTAAAATTAGAAGTTACCCTAGTCCTAAAGTCCAGATTTAACTAGCCACCAATCGTAATGTCGCGCAATCTCCTTTAGACGTGGCTAAGATAGAACCTCGTACGATTTTACCGGACATAGCGCAGGGATTTTCGCATGCGATCTAGGGTAACATTTTTAGAAGCTATTAGATAAATATAAATTTCCTGACATCACGCTGTACGTGAATATAGAAACCGTTAAACTAGTAACGAAAACGTAGAGTCAATTTCACGAAATAGTCTCATTTTGACGAAAACTGGCAAAATGGCGACCTTTCCCTGTCTATCCGATTCACTTTGAACTGGCCACTGTGATAGGTTCAATGGGGTGTTTCCAATAGCTGCTAGTGTTTAAATGTGCGATGTAACTAACAATAGCTCTAGCTAAGTGTAAGAGAATAATAGAAAAGCACGAAGATGCGAGCAAATGCCCGACACAATTCCATGGTGTTGTTGTTTTGTCGAAGTCACATGATCAATTGACCTCCTTTATGAACTCTTCAACCCCATTCCAATGGATATTTTTGATAAAAATGTCAACCATTGGCCCTAGAGGTTAAATCTCACCTTTACGAGTAGGGTAACTTCTAATTTTAGATTGGTGGCTAAGGTAGTCTGGGCTTTAAGACTAGGGTAACTTCTAATTTTAGATTGCTTAGTCACGTCTTTAAGGAGATCTCGCGAGAATACGATTTTGTACTCTCTATGAGTTTTCTTGTTAGTGTGGATCAAAACAGGAAATCCAACCAAATAGCTAGAAGAGAATTTTGCTTCAAATTCAATAACTATAAAGTCCGGCCATGTGATTCGTTAACGTTATCTAGTAATCGGCAATGTAGGTCATTATTAACGCATTCTAACTGGCTCGGCGAACGCACAAGTTACTTGGAACCACCCTAGACAAGTCTGTAGCCGAGAAATCTTGGCTCTGCCGAATTTTTTTTTCTGAAAAAAAAATTCGGCAGAGCCAAGATTTCTCGGCTAGACCAGTCTGCAGTTCAATTTTTTGGCAGACCAATAAGGGAGGAATCTCAACATTGTCACTTCCGAAGGGGACGGGTGCAGACGACACAAGTCACATTGTTGTCATTGGCCAATTCACCTCCACGTCAGACAGTCCAATACGCCACTTTTATTCAATCTTCACCTTTCATATATTGTTTAGGCAAACTACTACTCCATTGAGTCACATTGTTACTCACAAAAGTATTCCTAGCCTATGAGAAGTCCCACTAAAATGCCCAAAGATATTGATCGAAATCTAGAAACTTAATTCGTTAAATTGGCTAATCCTAACTGTCCACTAATCCTAACTGTCCATAGCGTGAATGGTATAAACAATGTTTATCTAAATCCTTCTAATGGTGGGAATTTTCACATGCGCATGTATATCAATTATTAAAGACTCTTCGGAGAACAACCTCGCAACAAATATCAAGTGGCAGAGAATCTTAATTACGACTCTTCTTCTATCGTGTATGTAATCACGTGCAAAAAATGTCGCAAGCAATACGTCGGAGAAACTCAGAATTCTCTACGACATTAGAGCAGCCAACCACATATTTCAACACTCTAGGTCATTCAGTCAAGGACCATTTTTAAATCATGCCTATTAAGAAAATCGCTTTTCTCACTTCCACTGCGGATACCAAGCACAAACGTTTGATACCCGCGAAGATGCCGTGAAAAACTACTTCAAAGTAAAATGTCTCGATCTCAAACCCAAAGGCCAGTCATTGCTTATAAAAAGACCACGTGTTTGAAAGATATAATGGCCAGAGCTACCTAGGTTTTTCGGGTGGGGTGGGACCAACATTTTCATTTTCTTTTCCCATGATCCTATGTGGTTCAATCTCAGTCGACCGATATTCTTGCCATAGTTGAAGATGCGTAAGCAAAGTGTTCCAGAAAATTCTACTGATAAAGACCAAGCTCCCGTCAGTCTTCAACCTAATGAAATATCATGAGTTTATTACAATAACTTTTGATGGGGTATACATGTCTAAATGATATACCTCTTTTTAACACAATTAAAAACTTGTCCCCATGGTTATTGTAGACAAGACGATTTTCCCTATGCCCGTGTTCATAATTTTTTTTTATTAAAGACTCACTTTCGTATCTTGTTTCTACCACCAGGATGCGTTGGTCACATTCTAAGCACCATGGAGGCAGGTAGTTAGAGTTTTGTATACTAGTTCAGACATTTGTAATATGTGAATTTTGTTGTGTTGATACTCTTCGCGCTTAACTACAAAATTCTCAAAAACATAAACATTTAGAACAAAACCTTCTATTTTACCGCAGAAAACCAGTTTATTTATAGATGTCTGAAATCAGTTCGACGCTCCATCAATAAAATAACAACAATATGATTTCTTGAATAAGGCAGATGTTGTAAATGAAGTATAAGATACTTTTGCCCGCGCAAATACTTGACTTTCGGAGAGTACCTGGCAACTCTTTCGTATATTTATGATAACTAAAACACACGGGCACAGGGGAAATCTTCTTGTCTAAAATAACCATGGAGACAAGTTTCTAATTGTATTAAAAAGAGGTATATCATTTAGACCTTTAGGCCTATAAACAATTTATGATGGGGTATAAAGGTCTAAATGATATACCTCATAAATTGTTGTAACAAATCGTATAGGTAGAGATACTTTATCCTAAAGTGTTGCGCATGGGATTAAGTATTGCATCGTAATAAATCTAATTTGCTCCCGAATCGTTCAATATTATATTTGTTCTTTATTGCTCTCCTACTATATCACATGTATTATTCATAAACTATAGTATTATTTCTTCCGCCAGTTGCTGCCACCGGGGCAACATTTTCCAGCATTATTTGTAACTCTACAACAAAGTCCTATCCTGGAACTGTCACAACAATCTGCCAATCGCAAAGACGAGCAGCAACTGACTAAGGGTTGGGAGCTGCCACAGCACATAGTCTTAGATTGGGAGACTGGGATGCCTAATGCAACACGACTTGAGGCGCAACATTCCAGCTGCATGCTACTGGAGCAACAGTCATGGGATCTTGAGGAAGACAAAGGTGCAACATCTCGAGTCTGACTCAGGGAGGTTTCAGACCGTACGGAGGTGTGTTGACTGTTACAACAATGTTGCTGCCTTGTAGTAAAACAGCAACTGGTTTGTCCAGCTTGCACCGCTGCGGTTGTGTCATAAGAACGCTGCTGTGCTGGGTACTGTGCAACATTTTGAGAAGGATAGTGACGTATACTGTTATAGGACGATCGTTGTTGTGGCATTGGTTGATATTGGTATGAAATTGCACAACAATATGACGCCCGAGTCGTTGAACAACAATCGGTTTCCTGAGATGATACCCGAGTCGACTGACGATACGGATTAACCCGTTGTCCTTCTGACTGGGATACATAACTGTCTCTGTGTCGGAATCCAGGTTGATTTGAAACAGACGCGTAGGCAGAGGCTGATGCTGCAACACCCCTAGATATCTGACCTGCAGTTTGATAATTTTGGTTTGAAGGTGACAATTGTCCTTGATGCGTTGCAACTTGTCGTGAAGAAGGCAGCTGGTATGATGGCATCGACGGTGACGAGGTCGTACATCTCGGCATACCATACCCATACCGTGTAGGACAACATGAAGTACATTGTCGCTCTGTGTGAGTTGATATACATTGACCAGGGTGATTGACTGATGGGCTGTTTCTGGAAAAGGGAAATAAAGAAAAAAAAGTATAATTGGTACCGAGGTTTGAAATAGAAATCTTATTTTCAAGCAGGCTGCTAAGATAATGTACCGTATTGAATGCAGCCTGATCCTAGTTACCATTAAGCCAACAGAAATCGAGTAGTGAACATTGGTACTTGTGGAGCCTATACTTGGACATTATATCATACTGGAGAACAACACATTGTCGGAATCCAAGATTAAAACTTACGCTCACGCTCACTTTACCCGTGGGACAAGTGGAAGTAAATCCGTAGTTTCTAACTTAATATGCATGTAGACTTTGATTGGTTTCGCCACAAAATTGTGGCGGAAATTTCTCCAATCAGAATCCACGTTACGTAAGCATCTAGGCAGTATTAAAAACAAACATGGACGTCGTTTCGGTTATGCTACAATCAGTGAACTATATGCGTGGAAGGGACACGTCTCATTGACTGGTTTGGATTTGACTTCGTAAAATGTGCCGCCATTGATAGTTGTAGCGCGCGTCCTTAACAGATCAGGTCTCCTAGTAATGGCGGCATTCGATGCAAATCAAATACCACGAGACCTCCATTCCACGAAGAGTTTCAACGTTTATAAGAGAACTTTTGATTGGCCCGACAGTAAATGGGCGTTCCCAGAAAACGAGGCTTTGTTGGCCCAGGGGTAAAAGGTGAGCTTGTTGAGAATTTAACCGTGGGCATCCGAAGATGAGAACAACATTGCTTGGTCTTGAATGGGCTCCCCTTACAGACATATTACATTAACAATACCCACCAACAATCAATTTTTAAAAACGGCACCTAGTTAGTATAGTTATCAACGAATTAAATTGGCATGAGCTGCAAAATATAGGGAAAATTTCGTTTTGAAAATAAGAGCTTTCCGATGATTCCAATCTTGCAGATGAACATGTAGGTACTTTTATAGACAAGAAAACCCCTAAAATGAAATCATACATCCCGGCTGTTTTAAATTTTGTCTACATCTTCGGTCCGTACGAGCTACTGGCTTTATCAATATTTTTTTGCGTCTACCTTTTACTATATCAAGGTACTCCACACGCTGAACTTGTCTCCAGAATCGGAATTTATAAAGATAAAGTAAGTTTTGTTATTTTTACCTTTGAATAAAGTCAACTTTCACACACGCGCCGTTTCGGATTGAAACACAGATTTGTTGTGGGAAAGATCCTGTTTGCCCATTGGTGCAAGTTTTAGTCGTCCATGTATATCTGAAAATCAATATTAGAATTACAGCTAAATATTAGGATTGATTGATTGATTGTTTGGTGTTTTACGCCGCGCTCAAGATTATTTCACTTATATGGCGGCGTTGTCAGTTTTATTGTGGGAGGAAACCGGGCTCTATGCCCGGAGGAAACCCACGACCTTCCGTTGGTAACTGGCAACCTAAATATTAGGAACAAAGTCTGTTATGGAGTACAACTTCTGCTATATTAAGTAAACAAAACCATCCCATAAAAAAACTTCAAAGGATCCAAAAAAGTAAACCATGAACTGACCTCGTCGTCCAACGACAACAGAAACAAAGTGTTGATGAACTGCAGGATTGACCTGGTGAGGGGCGTGTAGGTTGGACGTAGATTGGTGAACGAGTAGGCTCGACGTGGACGGGCCGACGAGTTTGCTGAACATATATTGGCCGGTGGGTTGGTTGGACGTAAACTGGTTGACGAGTTGGCTGAACATATATTGGCCGGTTGGTTGGTTGGACATAAACCGGTCGATGAGTTGGCTCAACATATAATGGCCGGTGGGTTGGTTGAACATATGAGGGTCGACGAGTTGGCTCAACATATATTGGGCCGTGTGTTGGCTGTACGTAAACGGGACGTCGAGTAGGCTGAACATATACAGGCGGATGGGTGCGCTGAACGTAAGTAGGCCGTGGGGGATGGGTTGGTTGGACATGAACTGGTCTTCTAGTGGGTTGAATCCGTCGTGATCTGTCCGTGGGCTGGTGATAAATTGGAGCATGGGGGCTCCATCTTGTTCGATGTGACGGTTGTGGTTTAGTAGGCTGGACATATTCGTTAGAGTTGGTGCCTGACTGATACACTGCTGAATCTCTGTGCCTTTCCTGGGACTGCTTCTGGTACTCACGTGGAATGTAACGCGGGGTAGGCTTTTGGACTACATACCGCCTTTCTTCTCTTCCCGAGACACTTGATGCTGCCGCTGCCGATGATCCTGTGGCCCAGCCTGCAGATGCTGACGCTGCGGCGCTGGCAGATGCGGACCCAGCCGAAGATGCACTTACAGCTGCTGCAGAGCTGGGAGGCGAGAAGCGTCCGTGGTGACGCCTGTCGTAGATTTTGAAGTCAGATTCTTCAGGCCCATGCTTTTTGACTTGACTTCCTGGCTCAGCGAACTGTAACTCTGCGCCGATTCCGAATTCCTTGTGCCGATAGTCCGTCAGGTATCCAACACCTTTGCAATGGCCTATGGAAAATAATACATACTAAATTTATACCATAAAGAAATATATCGGTTGCAAAATAATAAACATGTTTGCCAGAGAGAGAGAGAGAGAGAGAGTCGGGCTCAAAAACTTTGTCTGCAATAAATATATAACATGAATTCTGAATTCTACAACTAACTTAATTATTTAGTCTTTTCCGAATTCTCCAAAACGATATAAATGCTGTACAACTATTTTTTCAACATGACATTATAAAATTGATGGGCATCCTCTCGCCTGACTGCTTATTCAAGAAAAAACTAAAGTGCGCTTCCTAGAAAAAAAATTGTGTGTATATAACCCTGAAACCAAGCTGCAATCATCATCAGGGAAATTACTGAATTAGTAAATTAACCGACACTGATTGACCCGGAATTTTTTCCGGGTAAATCAATGTCGCTTAATTTACTAATTCAGTAACCCTGAAACCGCTCGACAAAAATGAAATTAATATGCGTTAGACTTCGATACAGAATAACTTTCACACACTGTATTCATTTTGGGTCCAACTGTTCAATTACATTTAGAAGGTGAATTTAGAAGGTGAATAATTTCTTATGGATAACAACTTCTTGGTTTTTTGCAGGTGACGGTGTTTCGATTTAGTTCTTACGTCGTTATCGAAGTCATGTGAGAACTGCATCGAAATGACATCACCCTATAAGCCAAGAAGTTGTTATCCATAAGTAGCCTAATTCTTCATCTTATCATTTAGAGTAATGCTGAGAATTGCGTGTGACTAAACTATACGGCAGAGTAACAGGTTTTAAATGGCAACATTCCTAAATTATTTGAGTGGAAACTTTCCTTTTTCTCCTAAATCTTGGAGATTTATAAGGCTGGGTGTGAACGCTTCAGCTAAAGTACACCGAGCATCATTTTAAAGATGAGTGTAATATTGTCCTCCGCCATGGTAGGTTTTGACATAAATTATGTGAATGAGATTTTGCACACATTACATAACCAGTGTAACTCTACATGCCGGATACTCCTATACAATATTAACCAGGTCTCACAGATTGTTACTGTTTTTATAAACTTTCCTCTGAGGCCCCTGGGCGCCAAAGAAATCGTTTATTAATAGCATATAGAGAATAACAGGATGTCTGGAATTTTGTAGGTTTTACACCCAAAATTTCATTTTCTTTTGGTGGAGTTTGTATAGTACACGTTCTTAAACAGTAGGCCTAATTAAAGTCTTGAGAAATGGGACGGTTTCACGAAGCCGTCGCAAAGTGCGATCAATCGCAGTTGCCATGACGTCGTATCTCTTCAGTATGGTGTCCAGCGGCAACTAGGCTTCATTTGCGATGCGACTGCTTGGTGAAACGAGCCCCAGGTCTTAAATTTTTTTTTTTTTTTTTTTTTTCAGCGAAGCCGGTACAAGTGCACAGGCGTTTATTTGTATAGATCACGGTTTTACAATTGAGTGCCGCAAATATACTGGCCCACGTGATCAAGGTGTATACGGCATTGTGCATTTAACGAGCAAAAATATTAATGAACAGTACTTGTTACTTGTACTAACAATATAGTTTGTAATGCAAAGACAAAGACAAAATTCAACGCACCCCATCCCCACCCATAGAAGCTAAAAGTACACATACTCTATATGAATCAAATTAAGAAGAGTCGGCCAAAGAACAGAGATAGTTAGTTGTTATAAAAGTATAATGACAACAGGCGATACGGATAGTGCTTAACTGTAAATCCATTCAGAACAGTATTGTAATCAAGAGGTGTGACAACAAATTAGCATTTTGTTCAATTGTTCAGATATAGATTTGCATTTTAAAATTCTAGAAAGTACAACTGTTTCAAACTTTATAATGTTTAGCAGCTCATCAATGGATGGCAACCTCTCAGTGACACGACATTTATACACTAAAAATTTGGCTTGGAGCAAAACATAGTTTTTTGCTTTACAATGGTTACTATTATCAAAAAATCCATACAATACAGAATACGGTTGTGATGAAATATCACAGTTGATACTCCGGCATAGGAAATTATTGACTTTTCCCCAAAAGGCAGCTAAACGGGAGCAATACAAAAAATAATGAGTGATATCATCTACCATGTCACAGTGTTCACAATAGGGGCTGTCCTTGATTTTTAGACGGCCGTGTAGATAAACATTGCACGGAACGATGCGATGGAGTATTTTATATTGTAACTGCTTACACTTATTATCCACAGGTAAGCTATGCACCAAATTCCAAACCAGAGATTTATTCACTGTGTCATCAGTATTTAACCATTTATTATAGTCAAATTCCTCTGACTTTGTTGCTGTTATTTTGCCTCTCCAAAATCTACATGATAACGCTGGGTCATGCAGGGGGAAATCATCATAGGTTACAGGACCACACAGTGTCCGCGTTATGGCGTTTTTGTTAAAGGCGCAATAGCCAGTGAATGTTAATATAGCAGAAATAATTATATAATACTCGTTTGGTTCGCATAACAATAAATATTTTCTTTCCAACTCTGGCATAGAAAGTAAATTACCATTGATATCAAAGATATCTCTGACGAAAGTTATCCCGGCATTATACCAAGATGAATTAAAAAGAGAGTTAGAGCCCCTTGTAATCCAACGATTATTCCAAATAATTTCATTAAAAATGTCATTCTCAGGTTGTTTTCTAAGTTTTAACCAGGACAGAAGGATATCTTTGTAAAAAACAGGGACTTTAATTTTGAGAGTAGAGATGTCAAAATTACAGAGAAGAAGAAATTCTAGTCCACCCAGGGGCCTAAAAATTTCCGCGACAGTTTATTTCCATGGAGAACGACGGTTTCCGAAAAACGCGTAAGCCAAACCAGTTTTAGTGCTTGATTATGGTCATTAAAATCAATACATTTGATTCCTCCATCATAAATATCTGAGCACATTATTGACCTTTTTATCTTCTCTTGTCGATAGGCCCATATGAATTGGAAGATTTCTTTATTGATCTCACGTATCATACATTTCGAAAAGTGTAAAACCGACGCAAGATATGTCAGCCTTGACATACCTTCACTTTTACTAAGAAGTGATCTGCCGAATATTGTCAAGCCCCGTGATGTCCAAATTTTAAATCTTTTCTTAACTTTACTTAGCGTAGCTTTTATGTTATTGTTTACTGTTTTTTGGTTGCCTACGGAAATTCCTAAAAGTTTGACATCTGTTTCATTTATTCCACAATAGGGTATCCCTAGAAAGAATGCGCGATGACTATTTGTAGATTTTCTACAAAGCGAAATAAATTTGCACTTTCCGCGATTTAATTTCAGTCCCGTAGAGGATTAATATAGTTTGTACTTTTCTATAACATTTTTGGCCGACTGGACATCTAACAGAGTCATGTTTGAATCATCTGCGTAGTATACTCCTTTGATTTCTACGTTGTTTACTATAATACCCTTAATCGTTTCATCCTTACGTATTTCTGAGTTTATTAATTCTAGACATATAAGAAAGATGTAAGGAGAAAGTGGACATCCTTGTCTGGTCCCTTTTTCCAAATCAAACCAGTGAGTTGAAGTGCTCTTATGTAGAACACAACTACTTGACTTATGATATAATGTGAATATATATTTTGTAAACGAAACACCAAAGTTAAATTTGTTAAAGGCATATGCAATGTAAGCCCATTCTATTGAGTCAAATGCTTTTTCAATATCTAAAGACAGCAACCAGCTATTCTGAAAGTCTTCATTTTCGATAATATCTAACAAGAATCGGACATTTTCTCCTATAAATCTGCCTTTCATAAATCCTGACTGGGTGTAATGAATAAGGTCAGGTAAACAGAGTTTCATTCTGTTTGCAAGGGCCTTTGCGATGATTTTGTAGTCAACGTTTAAAGTGATATTGGCCTCCAGTTTGATAACAAATTCAAATCTTTTCCAGGCTTTTCTATAAGTTTGATAATTCCGCGTCTCTGTGAAATAGTTAAAGTGCCTGCTTCAAAAGAAGCATTGGCAGATGAAATAAAAAGATTTTTAACATCTTCCCAAAAGGTTCTGAAAAACTCTGCAGTCAGTCCATCGCACCCAGGTGATTTATTTAAAGGCATGCTGTATAATGCTGTCTTAAATTCATGTTCCTTTAGAGGAGAGTCTAATGTTATTTTTTGTTCCTCAGATAGACGAGGAGAAGGACTCGGAAATAATTAAGCAACTCATCAGCCGATGTAGAGGATTTAGACTTATACAAGTCGGAATAAACAGATTCCAATTCGTTCAGAATATCACAATCATGTGTTATTTTAGTTCCATCAGATCGGATTATTTGACTAATGCTGCTGCTATTAAAAACACTTTTCTCTAAATTGTGGAAATATTTCGAGTTCTTTTCACCCTTTTCTATCCAACCGGCAACGAGAGCGAACGAAAGAACCCGCTGCTTTCTGTTCATAAATCTTTTCATTTTTTTTTCGATTCAAGATTTATGTAGATTTCATCATTGCCCCAGGTCTTAAAATAGTCACATATCCTTTTATTTGACAAGTTATCGAACTTGATAAAACGTCGGGTTGGTGTAGGATGATACCAAAATATCTAGTTCTTCACAAACCTTGCTCGGTTGATTGATTGATGTTTTACGACGCAGTCAAGATTATTTCACTTATATATACTGTATAAAGACGTGTACAGGTTTAGTCGGGGAGGAAACCGGGCTCTTTGCCTGGAGGAAATCCCTGACCTTCGTGGAGTACCTGGCAACTCTTCTACATACGGCAAACCTTACTTGGTGGTGATGTCATGATAATTTATTATTTTGTTTATGATATCTACCATTAGTCCAACACGATAACGTCTGATGACCGGGTAATATTCAGCAGAACAAGGCTGATGTGTCGCTTTTAGGAGATGTAGTTGCGTCAATAGTCTGTAAAAAGTCAATTCTAAATTAGAAATGCGCCATATGCAATTTAATATCATGGTGTACAGTACTGAAGTGGTATAACTGTTTTATCATATGTTATCTGAAGCCAAACATCTAACTGTCCATAATGTAGTGTTTTACCACCTCTTTTGGAACTATGATCTTTTTTAAGCTAACGTTTTACTTCAACTCGAGACTACCGCTCAGATCAAATTAGGATTTACAAATTTTGGTGTGTTTCCACGGACATGCGTTAACGCGTGCGTTGACGGATGCGATTTTCCCTTAAGAATGGGAACTACAGAAATACACTATAGTGTTTCCATGGCCAGTCCGATAGTTTTTAACGCACGCGTTAACGGACGGAGAATGGAGCTTGTCCCATTTTTAACGCACCGGACGAGGGATTTCGCTGATCATGAGGTCATTGAAGGGGTTTTCCGACCCTGATGACCTTTTGCTGTCAGATCGAAATCCACAGAAAACACCGAGTGAGTTTGTTTATTCATTTTACTGACTATTTGTGTTGGAAATGTATTTTGTATGAAAAAGCTATGTAGATGTCCACTTATTCACGTTCTTTCCCCAAACCGAAAAAAATGTTGTCAAGGATATGACCTTGATTTTTGACCGTAACCTTATGACAGATCGCACTATCGATCGCATGCGTTAACGCAAGTCCGTGGAAACACATCATCCTATCCGTTAAACAATCGCATCCGTCAACGCACGCGTTAACGCAGGTCCGTGGAAACACACCATTTCTGAGTGGATTTGTCTCTGGACCGCCGTATACTGAAGAGTTTGGGGGTACTCCAGGCAAATAGCCCGGTTTCCTCCCCACTAAACCTGGCAACACCGCCATAAGTGAAATGATCTGGAGTGTGGTGGAAAACATGTCATCAATCAAGAAATCAACTGCGACCGCGACCGTTTAGCTCAAGTCCACATATGCCGATCAAGAAATCAACTCGAGACCGCGACCGTTTAGCTAAGTCCACATATGCCGAAATAACACCCTTGCCATAAAACTGTTTCATACTTATTAAAAAAATCGACTCAATGGGTACAGTTTTATTTTATCACAAAATAGCATTCTATTCTCACTTTCTTTGGCGACAATCGGTATGTAAACATAGGGGCCATATACTGAATGTAATTTCTGGCATTTAGTCATATTTATCTAAGCTGTATTGGCAGTCGTGTGGAGCTATGATCGTCAAAACGCACTAGGAGTTGAACATTCTTCCCGGGTGTTGACTAAAATAGTAGAACAAGCAAACCACAAGTCTGACTCAGTTTCCTTCTCTGGGTATATTTTCGAATTCCTGGACGAGAGTAATTTGTAAGTGAGTCACATTGTCATATGTTAGCCATCAACCATATGGGACACCGTGTCCTCTTACCGACATAGAATGTGCACCGATCAGTATAGTTATATACAAATAAACCACTTTGTTTCCAGCCAACCGGTAACGTCCATTTGTATACTTCTCATATCATGTGGTGTAGACATTAGAGGGGAAATGTTAGGGACAATGTATTGTCGAGAGTATATATTTATTTTCCTGAGATAGATTGATCACTCGGAACATCCTTCGGCTATCTTCGCTCGCTACCGGTCGGCTTTGACAAGCACGTAAATCCCCAAAGTTAACAGACTGAGTGTTTGACGTCGAACACAATTATTTTTTCTTCCAAATCTTACTGTTGTGACGATTAGAAATTATGAAAAAAGTGTGAATTGTGGCAGCTCATGACACTTCAAATGCACCCCCTTCTCTTCCTGTATTTCTCGTATCCTTAAATGCACCCCTTCTCTTCAGGTATTTCTCGTATGCTTAAATGCACTCCCTTCTCTTCAGGTATTTCTCGTATGCTTAAATGCACCCCCTTCTCTTCAGGTATTTCTCGTATGCTTAAATGCACTCCCTTCTCTTCAGGTATTTCTCGTATGCTTAAATGCACTCCCTTCTCTTCAGGTATTTCTCGTATGCTTAAATGCCCCCCCCTTCTCTTCAGGTATTTCTCGTATGCTTAAATGCACTCCCTTCTCTTCCAGGCAACTGTTAGTTTGATAACGTCCTATTTGAGAGGTAGGGATTGGGGAATAATATAGATGCAGTACTCGTGATTATGGCCAACATATATCATGATAATAGTAGGCCTAAAGCATGTCGTAAAAACGACAGTATAGGGCCTACCGTAATCTGGGGTAACTTTGAACAGCGGGGTATCTTTGAACAGTCAAAGATGAAAATCTATATTTTCGCTTTTGGTAACAATAATTATGTTTTTAGCTTTTTCGCAATTGAAAAAGTTAAAAATATAATTATTATGAATTTTCTTAGTATTTGTTACCAAATGGCGAAAATTTAGATTTTCATCTTTGACTGAAGATACCACGCCGTTCAAAGTTACCCCAGTTTACGGTAGTGTGACAGTGCAGAACGTGGTCGCTGCTACGACATTAGGACCAGAATACACTTATCGGTCAGCATTGTCCCGACCGAAATGTCGTCCCTCCAATTCAGATGGTCTTACTTCCTGGTCCCAGATGAAAGTCGAAATAAATTAAAGTCTTACTAGGCCTACCGGAATGGTGGCAGTTTTAACCAAATGAAAGTCAAATTACCCAAATGACAGTCGAATTACCCAAATGTCAGTCGAATTACCAAACTGGACCCAAAATGAAAGTTTAATTATGCACAGAAGCCCATGCAAATGAAATTGATATTACCCAAATTGACCTGATTGAGGACAGCTTTACTCCGATAAATGTCAAATTACCTAAACTACGTTATTGAACGTCGAATAAACCAAACAACCCCAGATGACGACAGTTATACCTGAAGTTTGCCTAAATAAACTCACCCGAACGAACTCAAATGGAAGTTGAATTAACTAAACGGATTAACTAACTCAACCCAAATAAAACTTTGCTTTTTTTCAGCGATCGCGTGAAAAATCTGCTTAAAATTTTCAAATTTATATTTGGTCTGAGCGGGATTCGAACCCCCGCTGCATCGATGGAAGGCCCGTGTCGGACTAAGGGACTATCATTTTAACCGACTGGTTACCATTAAATGGGTTAGGGTATAATACAAGGGTTAAATTTCCTTTCGCAATATACATTGTGATTGAATAGCTAGCAACACTACTTTGTGGAAATCATAACTCGGTAACACAGACCTAAAATATTTGCGAATAGCCAATTTCCGATTAAAGTGGCATGAGCTGCCAAAATTCCCACTTTTTTCATAATTTCTGATCGTCACGACAGTACTAGGCTTTGAAGGCCATCAAAAAACTAAATGATTGGCGTTGGAATGAGGGAAATCCATAAAGTCTACAGCCTATACGAACCGAAATAGTGTCCGAAAAGTAAGCTAAACGAAATTTAAATAACCGGGACGACCATTCATTCATTCTAAGCCAAAGTTAGTTCAAAACAATACTTTATCGTACATTTTCGAGACTAGAAGCACTAAACAGCTTCTGAATCATATAGCCTACGGCTTGAGAAAAACCAATAATTTCAATGTACTGTTTTAACGTGAAAATATCAACATTTTGGCAGCTCATGCCACTTTAACTTGCCTTATCATTGATTGGCCATGACACTAAAGTAAGCTGACAAACGCAACTGTACCACATGCACAAGGAAGGAAACGATAATTGATAACTATGACATAAAGTTCCTAAACGTCATATTGATATAATATAGTAGGCCTATAGACTTTATACTTACCAACAAGTGATGCTAACAACAGTGCGTAGATCCACCACATGGTTCTTAAGTTCACACTCATACAGTGGCGAGAAATCCAACTTTATACCAAGTTTCGTTTATAATCTAGTTCTATAGCTGGTTGTCACGAGGAAGACAAAATTAGTCATTTTACCACACAGAAATTAAATCTGTTCCGAAAACCCGTGGGAATAACTCCAAATTTCACTGTCTCCAGCTTATAAGTCCGACTAGATGAGAAACGTTATCGCAACACGTCACGACAGAAACACACCGAGTGTGGGAGAGTGTCCATTGTTTTATTCAGCATTTTGGTTACTCTAAGTCGGAAATGATACATATCTTTGTCAAGAAAATCAACCCTATATATACCAATATGTAATCTAGCAGTATGCAATCTACTCTACGTATACCAGTATGTAGTCTACCCTACGTATACCAGTATGTAATCTACTCTACATATACCAGTATGTAATCTACTCTACGTATACCAGTATGTAATCTACTCTACGTATACCAGTATGTAATCTACTCTACGTATACCAGTATGTAATCTACTCTACGTATACCAGTATGTAATCTACTCTACGTATACCAGTATGTAATCTACTCTACGTATACCAGTATGGAATCTACTCTACATATACCAGTATGTAATCTACTCTACATATACCAGTATGCAATCCACCAGTATGCAATCTACTCTACGTATACCAGCATGCAATCTACTCTACATATACCAGTGTGTAATCTACTCTGCGTATACCAGTATGTAATCTACTCTACATATACCAGTATGCAATCTACTCTACGTATACCAGTATGTAATCTACTCTACATATACCAGTATGTAATCTACTCTACATATACCAGTATGCAATCCACCAGTATGCAATCTACTCTACGTATACCAGTATGCAATCTACTCTACATACACCAGTATGCAATCTACTCTACATATACCAGTATGCTACTCTACGTATACCAGTATGTAATCTACTCTACGTATACCAGTATGCAATCTACTCTACGTATACCAGTGTGGAAACTACTCTACATATACCAGTATGTAATCTATACTCTACGTATAGCAGCATGTAATCTAATCTACATATACCAGTATGTAATCTACCCTACATACACCAGTATGTCATTTACCCTACATATACCAGTATGTAATTTACCCTACATATACATGTACCAATATGTAATTTACCCTACATATACCAATATGTAATCTACTCTACATATACCAGTATGTAATCTACCCTACATATACCAGTAGGTAATCTACTCTACGTATACCAGTATGTAATCTACTCTACATATACCATTATGTAATCTACTCTACGTATACCAGTATGTAATCTACTCTACGTATACCAGTATATAATCTACTCTACATATACCAGTATGTAATCTACCCTACATATACCAGTAGATAATCTACTCTACGTATACCAGTATGTAATCTACTCTACATATACCAGTAGGTAATCTACTCTACGTATACCAGTATGTAATCTATACTCTACATATACCAGTATGTAATCTACCCTACATATACCAGTAGGTAATCTACTCTACGTATACCAGTATGTACATGTAATCTACTCTACATATTCCAGTATGTAATCTACTCTACGTATACCAGTATGTAATCTACTCTACGTATAACAGTATGTAATCTACTCTACGTATACCAGTATGTAATCTACCAGTATGTAATCTACTCTACATATACCAGTATGTAATCTACTCTACATATACCAGTATGCAATCTACCCTATATATACCAGTATGTAATCTACCCTACATATACCAGTATGTAATCTACTCTACGTATACCAGTATGTTATCTACCCTACATATAACATTATGTAATCTACTCTACATATACCAGTATGTAATCTACTCTACGTATACCAGTATGTAATCTACTCTACATATACCAGTATGTAATCTACTCTACATATACCAGTATGTGATCTACTCTACATATATACCAGTATGTAATCTACTCTACGTATACCAGTATGTTATCTACCCTACATATAACATTATGTAATCTACTCTACATATACCAGTATGTAATCTACTCTACATACACCAGTATGTAATCTAATCTACATATACCAGTATGTAATCTACCCTACATACACCAGTATGTCATTTACCCTACATATACCAGTATGTAATTTACCCTACATATACCAATATGTAATTTACCCTACATATACCAATATGTAATCTACTCTACATATACCAGTATGTAATCTACCCTACATATACCAGTAGGTAATCTACTCTACGTATACCAGTATGTAATCTACTCTACATATACCATTATGTAATCTACTCTACGTATACCAGTATGTAATCTACTCTACGTATACCAGTATATAATCTACTCTACATATACCAGTATGTAATCTACCCTACATATACCAGTAGGTAATCTAATCTACGTATACCAGTATGTACATGTAATCTACTCTACATATTCCAGTATGTAATCTACTCTACGTATACCAGTATGTAATCTACTCTACGTATAACAGTATGTAATCTACTCTACGTATACCAGTATGTAATCTACCAGTATGTAATCTACTCTACATATACCAGTATGTAATCTACTCTACATATACCAGTATGCAATCTACCCTATATATACCAGTATGTAATCTACCCTACATATAACATTATGTAATCTACTCTACATATACCAGTATGTAATCTACTCTACGTATACCAGTATGTAATCTACTCTACATATACCAGTATGTAATCTACTCTACATATACCAGTATGTGATCTACTCTACATATATACCAGTATGTAATCTACTCTACGTATACCAGTATGTTATCTACTCTACATACACCAGTATGTAATCTACTCTACGTATACCAGTATGTAATGTACCCTACATACAATGTACACCAGTATGTAATCTACTCTACATATACAGTGTACCAGTATGCAATCTACTCTAAATATACCAGTATATAATCAACCCTACATATACCAGTATGTTATCTACCCTATATATAACATTATGTAATCTACTCTACGTATACCAGTATGTAATCTACTCTACATATACCAGTATGTAATCTACTCTACATATACCAGTATGGAATCTACTCTACGTATACCAGTATGTAATCTACTCTACATATACCAGTATGTAATCCACTCTACATATAACAGTATGTAATCTACTCTACATATACCAGTATGTAATCCACTCTACATATACCAGTATGTAATCTACTCTACATATACCAGTATGTAATCCACTCTACATATAACAGTATGTAATCTACTCTACGTATACCAGTATGTAATCCACTCTACATATACCAGTATGTAATCTACTCTACATATACCAGTATGTAATCCACTCTACATATAACAGTATGTAATCTACTCTACATATACCAGTATGTAATCTACTGTACGTATACCAGTATGTAATCTACTCTACATATAACAGTATGTAATCTACTCTACATATATACCAGTATGTAATCTACTCTACATATATACCAGTATGTAATCTACTCTACATATATACCCGTATGTAAACTACTCTACCCCACATATACCACTATGTAATCTACCCTATATATACCTTGCCTTACTTTGTAAATAGTGGGCTACAAACAAATCTGTTGCTCAACAGAAGGGACACTTTGGTTATTAGGCAATTTTTACAAGACACTTGTTTGTCGAAAGTCTTTAAGAAGAAGAAGAAACTTTAAGCCGGCCTCAGGACCCAAATAAAGAGCCTGGTTTCTTTTTTAATCTCGCGGGTTCGAATCCCAGTCAGTCCAAAAATTGGAAAATTTTCTGACTGGGTTTTCACTCAAACGACCCATGTGGGATGGTTGCCAGTTACCAGCGGAAGGTCGTGGGTTTCCTCCGGGCACAGAGCCCGGTTTCCTCCCACAATAAAACTTGCAACGCCGCCATATAAGAGAAATAATCTTGAGCGCGGCGTAAAACACCAAACAATCAATCAATCTTTTTTAATCAGTTTACAAACTGGTCATGTTTAGTTGACACATCAAGATTTGTCCCTAGAGGAAAGTCTAGAACCAATTTACAGAACGCATAACCAGCAATGGTATCACATTCTTCATAGTTAGGAACCAATTTACAGAAACCGTAACCAGCAATGGTATCACATTCTTCATAGTCAGGAACCAATTTACAGAAACCGTAACCAGCAATGGTATCACATTCTTCATAGTCAGGAGTCAATTTACAGAATGTGTAACCAGCAATGGTATCGCATTCTTCATAGTCAGGAACCAATTTACAGAACGCATAACCAGCAATGGTATCACATTCTTCATAGCCAGGAACCAATTGACAGAACGCATAACCAGCAATGGTATCACATTCTTCATAGTCAGGAACCAATTTACAGAAGGCATAACCAGCAATGGTATCACATTCTTCATAGTCAGGAACCAATTTACAGAATGTGTAACCAGCAATGGTATCATATTCTTCATAGTCAGGAACCAATTTACAGAATGTGTAACCAGCAATGGTATCACATACTTCATAGTCAGGAACCAATTTACAGAACGCATAACCAGCAATGGTATCACATTCTTCATAGTAAAGAACCAATTTACAGAAAGCATAACCACCTACGGTGTCACATTCTTCATAGTCAGGAACCAATTTACAGAAGGCATAACCAGCAATGGTATCACATTCTTCATAGTCAGGAACCAATTTACAGAAAGCATAACCAGCAATGGTATCACATTCTTCATAGTCAGGAACCAATTTACATAAAGCATAACCAGCAATGGTATCACATTCTTCATAGTCAGGAACCAATTTACAGAAAGCATAACCAGCAATGGTATCACATTCTTCATATTCAGGAACCAATTTACAGAAAGCATAACCAGCAATGGTATCACATTCTTTATAGTCAGGAACCAATTTACATAAAGCATAACCAGCAATGGTATCACATTCTTCATAGTCAGGAACCAATTTACAGAAAGCATAACCAGCAATGGTATCACATTCTTTATAGTCAGGAACCAATTTACATAAAGCATAACCAGCAATGGTATCACATTCTTCATAGTCAGGAACCAATTTACAGAAAGCATAACCAGCAATGGTATCACATTCTTCATATTCAGGAACCAATTTACAGAAAGCATAAGCAGCAATGGTATCACATTCTTCATAGTCAAGAACCAATTTACAGAAGGCATAACCAGCAATGGTATCACATTCTTCATAGTCAGGAACCAATTTACAGAAAGCATAACCAGCAATGGTATCACATTCTTCATAGTCAGGAACCAATTTACATAAAGCATAACCAGCAATGGTATCACATTCTTCATAGTCAGGAACCAATTTACAGAAAGCATAACCAGCAATGGTATCACATTCTTCATATTCAGGAACCAATTTACAGAAAGCATAACCAGCAATGGTATCACATTCTTTATAGTCAGGAACCAATTTACATAAAGCATAACCAGCAATGGTATCACATTCTTCATAGTCAGGAACCAATTTACAGAAAGCATAACCAGCAATGGTATCACATTCTTTATAGTCAGGAACCAATTTACATAAAGCATAACCAGCAATGGTATCACATTCTTCATAGTCAGGAACCAATTTACAGAAAGCATAACCAGCAATGGTATCACATTCTTCATATTCAGGAACCAATTTACAGAAAGCATAACCAGCAATGGTATCACATTCTTCATAGTACGGAACCAATTTACAGAAAACATAGCTAGCAATGATATCACATTCTTCATAGTCAGGAACCAATTTACAGAACGCATAACCAGCAATGGTATCACATTCTTCATAGTCAGGAACCAATTTACAGAAAGCATAACCAGCAATGGTCAGGAACCAATTGACATAAAGCATAACCAGCAATGGTATCACATTTTTCGTAATTTATTTCAAGTTGAAGACTTCATGTACATAGACTTCAAAAGTAAATAATCAAATAAATCAAAGTATAATATAAATAATTAACAAAGAAAGAATTAACAAAAGCAAAACGTATTCTCTAAATAAATATTGCTTTGATATGGGATTTGCTTAATTTTGACGTCAATGGTTGATTAATTGATTGCTGTTTTATGTAGTATATATGATTTATATTTCACTTATGTATGGCTGAGGCATCAGGTTTAGTGGAAGGAGGAAACCCCTGACCTTCCGTCACTACATCACATGATCGAAATAGTTCATTGTAATCTATTGTTTGTTTTAAATTTACAAATAAATGCCTTGAAAAAGCTTCAAATGTTGGCAAGGAGAATGTTGGATACCTGTGTTTTTTGAGCTAGTAGTAGTTGGTTTGTACACCTAGTTCCATTTCAGACTAAAGTTGTATGGTTATACTACATATTGTATGACAATAGACAAAGTCAGGGCCCTGAGAAACAACAAGACACTTATGTTAGTGAGCTTGTTGTTTCTTATGGCACAAATCTTTCAATGGCATTTAATGGTGAAGAATTACTTATGGATAACAATGGATAACAATAAACCAAGAAGTTGTTATCCATAAGTAATTCTTCACCTTATTCTTATGGCACACTTTGGTCTACTATTAATTATTAAATAATTCAGTGGAAGTCTAAGCAAATAACCATATGTTTGTCTCATATCTATCTACGTAACATCACATCTGGCTGTAATGTATGTGTGCCTTCATGACAATACAATAAAAATGTCTGAGTGCATTTATGGTGAGAGAGTTGCCAGGTACCCGCCGATGGTGGGGGATTTCCTTCGGGCAATGATCCCTGTTTCCTCCCCCACTAAACCTGGCAACGGCACAATATAAGTGAAATACTCTTGAGTGTGGTGTAAAACATCAATCAATCAATAATGATAATACACTCAGGTAATTTGACCTTTGTCAATGATTTTAATTAATCGTAACTATGTTCAAAGGGTAGTGTAAAGACATACATACATGAGGTGTATGATCGTAAAATGCTTTTTTCAACGACTTATTTATCAAAGTTATGGTAAACTTATCTTGATAGACTCAGAACGTAAGAACAGGGGAATGTAAATACATTTGAATGCCATTATTGATACTCAGTAGTTTAAAGTACATTCATAAATCCTTATAATTCACTACCGATATGACTTAATAAAGCTAGTGGCATGAGCTGTCAAAAAATATTGAAACAG
Organism: Lepidochitona cinerea; assembly: GCA_963971465.1. NCBI lineage: Eukaryota > Metazoa > Mollusca > Polyplacophora > Chitonida > Tonicellidae > Lepidochitona > Lepidochitona cinerea. The sequence continues at coordinate 12,532,117 of OZ020565.1, forward strand.
AATTAATAGCTAATAACATTTTTATCAAAAGTATGAATTGGAGCTTTCTGTTGATAACAATCTTGGAGATCTTATATTAATGTCAAAACTTGAAAAATATAGTTTGAATTACAGACTGGTTCATATATTAGACATGAAATCTTAATCTTCCTGAAACATTTAGATGTGTCAAACCTACACACACTCATCCTATAGCTTCTCATCTCTGTTTAAAAGTCCTTTGTAAAGTGGTAGTCTCTAAAAATGCTAGTGAATTCACTCCCTTGTTTGAAACTCTTCTTTGTCAGGATGTACATCTCCCTCACTTCCTGCTGACTCAGATCAGCCAATGAACTATACATGTGGAATGGAAGTCACATGGTATTTGGTGTGCATCGAATGCCGCCATTACTAGGGTATGGTGCAATTTTGATCCAGATCAGTCATGCACGTGCCCATCACTTACAAAGTCAGATCTAAACCAGCCAATGAAAAGTGTCCATTCAACGTATATATTTCATTGGATTCAGCATGTATTAAAGCTGCGGTCCAATGAACTTTATTCGTAGATTGACTGTCATGTAATATTTGATGTTCAGCGAGCGCAGCCATTTAATGTCACTGATTCTGATATGTCAACTGCGTCATAATAATCAGTAATGACGAAACACTATTGTGGCATCAATTCTCAGTGATGTTAGAAGATTATAAAAGATTATAAAAGACGACAGATATTCCCAACATTTCAAAATTATGCTGACGATTTTAGCATGTCAGACTAACCAATGTGATGTGTCCATTCAATGTATAGGCCTACAGTTCATTGCTGCAGCCTTTCCTTTCTTTCTCAAGGTTTCATCAAAGAAAATGTCATTGAATTCACTCCCTTGTTTGAAGCTCTTCTGTGTCAGGAGGTACATCTTCCTCGCTTCCTGATGACTCAGCATCTATTAAAGCTGCAGCCTTTCCTTTATTTTTTAATGATTCATCAAAGAAAAAGTCAAAAGCATATTCTTTTTTAGCAAACTCCTTGGCTCGAAATGACACCATTTTGGATCTGTCCTGTTCATAACGGCGAATCTGCAATGAAAAATTGGTATGATCAAAAGATTGATAAGATAATGTCACTAATAGTATTCAACCAAATTACATTGGCAAGTTTACAGCGGGATGAAACAAGGTTCTGTGCATATTGATTTATTTTATGCCACACTTATCTGGAAGAAAACCCCCGGCAACTCTTCCACATAAATGTACAGCCATCGTGTAGCGTTTTGTATATGAAACCCTGACACAAACAGGTAGATGTTTTACACCCAAGGGCTGGGAAATCATGATTTGATTGATTGATTGATTGATTGATGTTTTACGCTACACTCAAGATTATTTCACTTTTATATGGCGGTGTTGACAGGTTTAGTGGGGAGGAAACCAGGCTCATTGCCCGGAGAATTAAACCCCTGACCTCCGTTGAGTACCTGGCAACTCCTCCTTTATATACGGCAACCGAGTGAAAAATCCACTCAGAAATTTTTCAATTTTTATTTGATCTGAGTGTGATTTGAACCCGCGTTGCATCGATGGAAGGTCTGTGTGGGACTGATGGAAGATCACTCTAACCCACTGGACCACTGAGGCCCCAGAAGTAGATTTGAGCCAAGTACATGTACCTAGAGAAGGAACATTAGCATGGTTTATTGGTCCATTTTTTTTGGTTTCTGGCAAACAAAATCTGAATCAATGAAATTAGTGATGAATGCACGCAGGAGATAGATTAACATAGAAAATAATAATTTAAAAAGTTTTGTAGAGAAAATAGTGTGCGAATTTCTAGTTGTAAATATGTAAAGTTGTCCAAACCTCGATAAGAAAGACCTCTCCTTCGCCCTGGAGACCCAGCCCTGTGATGTCATTGAAGAGTTCTTCTGGGGACGGCACACCATAAACACCCTGTTTACTGTAAAACTGGAGGGAAAAATAAATTCCACACAATTAGATGCACTTATTAAGTCATTAACATTGTTTATTTTGGATTTTATGCAGATTTCAACATTCTATCTAATAGTCAGATTATAAGTCCAGAAACTAGATTGATTGATTGATTGGTTGGGACTTAACGTCGCACTCAACAGCTAAGGTTATATGACGACAAAAGTATCAACCGATCAAAAGATTTTACACACCCCCATGATCCATCCCACCTAAATTTTAACATTAAAACCTCCACAGATCATATGAACGTCAGGAAGGCTAATGTATTTGGCATAATTAATTTTCCTCCATGGTAGGTAGGCGAAAATGGCTATGGCTAAAAAGCACACCGCCCCCAGCCCGAGGGTTCAGAAACTAGAAGCCTGAGTAGTACATGTATAATTGATTGATGTCTTATGCCGCACTTAAAGGACCGTTTCTTTAGAATTGGTTACATTTTTGTTAAAACTTCTACTAAATAGATAAATATGATTTGATTGATTTTGGGTGAAAGGTAGTAGGGAGATTTTATGTACAATTAAAGAGCAATTAGTGCGATTTCTACATTATGTAATCAGGACAAAAACACATTAAAGTCAGAAGACGCCGAAATGTGATTATAATCGCTCAGGCTGTAAGCGAGCAATGGCTCGCTCTTGAGCCTTATTAAAAACTCCAGCCTGGCGGAAATTAAAAGTAAACAAGTCAGCTGTATAAAATGAATTCCAAAATCGTATTAAACTCATTTCACCGCTTATCAGGGGAAATATGTTTATCAGTGATGTCGGCTTACTACACCAGAATAAAAAACTTGGATATCCTTTGAAGATAAATCTATTCAGATACTTGATGAATGTATGTTTTGCTAGATTGATTGATTGATTGATTGGTGTTTTATACTTCACTCAAGATTATTTCACTTGTATAAAGGCCTTGCCAGGTTTAGTGGGGAAGGAAACCATGCTCTTAGCTCGAAGGAAACCCTGACCTTCGGCAAGGACCTGGCAACTCTTCCACAAACGGCAATCAAGTAAAACACTCCCCCCTGCGTTTTTGGACGGAGTTGGATAGTGACCTTACCTTTGTAACATTGGTACAATCCCTGTAGAGAAAGGCCATAGCTTTCGGATGTTGTAAATCAACGGCCTGGCTGACATCAATAAACCAAACTGTCTCCTCGTGCCACAGTAAATTATATTCACTCAAGTCAGCATGAACCAATTGACAATCATTATGTAAAGTTTTCATCGACTGAAAAATGAAAATTGGTCATATTCTTATGTATTCTGGAGAAGTGCTAATAAATTCCAGCCTTCCTGTTTTGAGAAATCCCACACAAGGCACAATTTGTTTCATCAATGAAGATTATTTCAGCTCCTATTGTATGACAATGTTTGCATAACTCCTTTAAGTTATGGAGCCGAAAGGAATCCGGGACGAACGAACGTATGGCGCTGGTGATGCCATAATACGGCCGACTTTTTTTAAGTTGGGCGTATTAAAAAAAAACCTCTCCTAAAAATTTCAATATTGGTATTGAATTGAACTAAAATGTATTTTAACCTAAAGTGTTCGCTTTAAGCAGGTGATATTGAAATAATTCTATTGTCTCTTACCCGGATTGTTTGCTCATAAGCATCCTGCCATTGCTCAGTTGGTAGACGAACCTCCTTTAATTTGGGGGCAGGTTTTTGGTTTTCTCCGATAAAGGACATTACAAGACAATGTTTCTTGAGAATGACAACAGAGGGACATGGTACTTTGAACTTTCTTAACCTGTTAAAAAAAAAAATAATTTTACGTTTTAATTAAACTGAAAATTTGTCAACTACATTATTTTAAAGTGGCATGAGCTGCCAAAATTCACACTTTTTTCCTAATTTCTGATCGTCGCGACAGTAAGGGGCTTTGAAGGCCAGCGAAAAACTAAAGGATTGGCGTTGGAATGATCCATAACAGTATGCGGCCTATACAAACCGAAACGTGTTTAAAAAGTAAACAAAATTTAAATAACTGGGACGACCATTCATTCATTCTAAGCCAAAGTTAGTTCATGACAATGCTTTATCGTACATTTTCGAGACTAGAAGCACTAAAGAGCTTCTGAATTTTACATCTTGAGAAAAAATAGCCAATAATTTCAACATTCTGTTTTAATGTCAAAATATCAACATTTTGGCAGCTCATGCCACTTTAAGAAGTTGTCTATCAATAAGTAAGCAGCCATTGCTAATCATCGTTTAGCTCTGAGAAGATTTTGATAATAGAAAGTCTAAAGAATTGTAAGCTGGGGGCTATTTCTCAACACTGTTGTGACACAGTAATTAAATCAATCTTTCATACAACAAAATTTGTGATATTTTTTTCTTGTAAAGAAACAAAGTACAATTGACTTTTCCATCAGCACAAACTGATCACTCAACACGTATGAAAAGGTTTAGACAAAGCCAGACTTCTTGCTTTGTGATGCTGCATTCATTGTTTTTGTCACATTCAAGATAATTCACTTATATGGTGGAGAAAGCCAGGTTCTTTGATGTGCAACTCTTCCACATAGTGAAAGTGAAAAACCCATTCAGATGAATTTGAATTTGAGTAAGTTTCGCTCGACGGGAGGCATGTGTCTGATTATCCCTCTGTGGGCTGAGCCACCGAGGACACTGCAAATTTTCAGGAGATGACAGAGTGTTTTCATTGAGTACAAATGATTGAATGCTAAATAGCTCTGTGCATTAGGCCATTTGTCAAGCAACAAAGCTTTCTGCTGAATCTGCCCAAGCTATTGAACGTTTGAACTGGTCAATTGACACTGGTGAAGAAATCCATAGGTTTAATGGCCTATGTTTTAAGTACCCTTCCATGTACCCAGTAAGAATAAACAAAATTAGAGACAGACAATAGGGTTAAAGTTATGGAGCTGACACGAATCCGGGACGGAGAGACGGACGAGCGGAAGTCGTATACCAATACATGCACACTTTAAGAGCAGGCGTATAAAAATTAGGTCCCACCTCATTAAGTTTGCCGTTTCTTTTTCTGCCCATACTTTGATGATTTTGCGAGGGTTAAATTTCTTGTAGTCATCTCTAACAAATCTATGGTCCCCATGAATATACTCCTCTCGTGTCTTAAACTCATTCAGGGTTGTCTTGAAAACCTTAATTGCACATTCAGATGGAATAGGATGATCAAAGCCTTCCATGCTGTAAAACCAAAAAAATGTTACGGAGATTAAAAGTTAAGATTTCAAGAACAGTATAAGTGAGGTTTATTCAAACGAGATTACTAGCCTATTTTTGAACATGAAGTCACACTAGCACAGGAGTGGTCTAATCAGTTTGAAGCTAATTACTTTCTAAAATTGTGTTTTCTCACTGGGTTTTCACTCTAAAGACCTATGTTACCTCCCACAATAAAACTGACAACGCCGCCATATAAGTGAAATAATCTTGAGCGCGGAGTAAAACACCAATCAATCAATCAAAAATTGTGTTGAGTTGTTAAGTCCTCTTGAGCACTAAACTTTAGACTGATTGATGTCTTACACAACACTTGAAATTATTTCACATATATAGCGACATTGTCGGTGGCAACTCTTCCACATACGGCGATCAAGAGATAAATCCACTTTCTATTTTTATGTGGTCTGAGTGGGATTCAATCCTTCGTAGCATCAATGGAAGGCCTGTGTTGAACTGAGGAACTATCACTTTAACGGACTGAGCCAACAAGGCACATATAAACTTTGTTGAGTGTTAACATGTGTGTCTATTGAAACTAAAAGATAGATTTTTTCAGCAAGGTGCATTCACCATCCAAAAGATACATGCGTACACTTGAAGAGCAAAGATCTATTTCATAAAGAAGTTTAGCTTACAGTGGACTAAAATGGCCACGCTTCGGCATTCCTTCTTAGTCAGCTTTAATGTAAGTCAGCTAAATGTAGATCGGCTAAATGTCCAAGTTTTATGAAACAGGCATCAGGCATATTTCAATGGTTTGTAACATTTCCACTACAGCCATATAAGAGAAATAATCTTAAGTGCGACATAAAATCTCAAATAATCAATCCGTGTCCCTGAGTATCCTGAGACGTGGTAGACTTCCACGTCAATCACCCCACACACACAGTTTGATGAAAAGAAACTAAGCCAGAGCATGTCAAGAAATTCACAACATGACCATCTGAAATTTAAGTTATTTTGTGATATGAACGTTGAATTATACTGACCTTCCTCCGTAAGCATGGAAGACGATGGATTCCTTGCCTGAACTGATACTTCCTGTGATCGACTCTAACAAACCACTATTGACGAGTTTATACAGAAGTAATCTGGTGCGGGGGTCCATAGCTTGTTCCTGATAGTACAAAATGTAACATTATAGATAATTCAAATGGTTCAAGTGGGTATGAAAGGATTCAGATTAAGACATTTAGCTGGAAATATAATTGTCCAATTAAATTAAGGCTGATTGATTGGACTGGAGTGTTTAGTTCTTAAATTTATTGATTCCCCCAAAACTGCAAAAAAAGGAGTTAAAATATGTTGTACGGTTCTTAAAGATTTCATGGTGATAGTTGACATTGATTTTGAACTTTTTAATGATGTTGTCACTCCAATTAACATATTTTGTTCCACAGAGTGAATTCAGTAAACTGAAGATCACGATGGGATGTAAAACGCTTACACATGTGCAGTAAGAGTGGAATTCTCCCCACTCCCTACAGGTCCAACTGTCTGTCTGGTTGATAGCAAGGTCTTTATATCAGACTCAAAACACCATTGAAATAACCCAAACACTGAGTTCAACAAGATAAGGAGGGCATCACTAATGGGAACAAACTAATTGAAGCTGCCCCATTAATTGTGAAAGGAAGGTCCATTTGTAGTTGTTTTAAATACTTACAGCAGTAGAATGTTCCTTTTTCTCATGTAATCTATGAGTCTTCTTGGTTTCTGACAGGGAATGTGCCTTCAGTTTATTGTAAACATGGTTAGGCAGCTTCATGTCAATCCCTTCACCATCTCCAACTTCAAACTCTGGAGGAAACTGAAAGTGAAACCAACATTTTCAACTTGAAACTGAAAGTGAAACCAACATTTTTAACATGAAACTGAAAGTGAAGCAAACACTATGAACAAATGTTTCACAGAGAAAGTAGACGTTGCCAGTTTTAGTGGGGCAAGGAAAGCCAGGCTCTGTATGCTCATGGGGGCCTCAGTGGCCCAGTCAGCAGAAATATTCTCATGCGGGCCTCAGTGGCCCAGTCAGCAGAAATATGCTCATGGGGGCCTCAGAGGCCCAGTCAGCAGAGTTGTAGTCCTTTGATGCGTTGTGGGTTAAAATCAGAACAAATAAAATTTCAAAATTTCAAAATGGGGATTTCACTTGATAGCCGCATGTGGAAGTTGCCAGGTACTCGCTGAAGGTCAACTTCAAACTCTGGGTGAAACTGAAAGTGAAACCAACATTTTCAACATGAAACTGAAAGTGAAAACAACATTTTCAACAAGATACTGAAAGTGAAGCAAACACTAAGAGAAAGAGACGTTGCCCGTTTTAGTGGGGCGAAGAAAACCAGGCTCTTGTTAGCTCACGGGGGCCTCAGTGGCCCAGTCAGCAGAGTTGTAGTCATTTGATGCGTTGTGGATTAAAATCAGAACAAATAAAATTGACAAATTTCTGAAGGAGGTTTTCACTTGATAGCCCAAGTGGAAGTTGCCAGGTACTCGCCGAAGGTCAGGAGTTTCCTCTCCGACTAAACATGGCAACACCACCATATAAGTGAAATAATCTCCAGTGTGGCTAATACATCAATCGATCAATCAATAAATCTTAATAAATAAGCTAAAGACATTCTTGTTACATTGAGCAGTCAACACTTTACTAAGCAGACCTTGAATGCTCCGTGGTTCAAATAAAAATCTTACCTCCATCATCCTCGAAGCATTTCTTCTACCACAGATAACAGCATCATGTTTCGTTGTCATATTTTTACCTTTTCCACTGATACCACTTTTATTGAAAACTGGGACAGGTGCCCCTGAATAACATACACCATGTGAAAAAAATGAAAATGTGTAGATGAAGGTGTAAAAGCATATGCAGAATTGAAACCCAACATGCATGTAACCTATCAGGTATCTTCACATCGTCGAAACCCACGGTTAAAAATTCCGCTTACGCTCACATTACCCGTGGGACAAGTCGGACCCTGCCCGTCGTTTCTAATTTAATATGCATGTAGATTTTGATTGGTTCCGCCACAAAAATGTGGCGGAAAATTTCACCAATCAGAATCCGCGTTGCGTCAGCATCTTAGCAGTGTTCAAAACAAAGATGGACGACTTTTCGGTTGTATCACAACTCACATGTCCTATTGGGGGCCGCCATCTTTGTTTTTACTTCAATTCGATAAACGTGTCTCCAAAACTGAAGAGTTAAAACGTTTATAAGAAATCGTTTGATTGGTCCGACAGAAAATGGGCGTTCCCAGAAAACGACGCTTAACGAGGCAATTGACCCAGGGGTAAGAGGTGAGCTTGTCGAGAATTTAACCCTGGGTATCCGAGGATAGTATCTTCAATGCAAGTTTACTCTCTTGGTGTTTTCTGGATTTTAGATGTGAGTATGCCGTTAAAGAAAAAGTTAAAATGGAATGAGCTGCCAGAATGTTGATAATTTGACGTTAAAGCAGAATGTTGAAATTATTTGCTATTTTTCATAAAACATATAATTCAGAAGCTTTTTAGTGCTTCTAGTCTCGAAAATGTACGATAAAGTATTGTTTTGAACTAACTTTGGCTTAGAATGAATGAATGGTCGTCCCAGTTATTTAAATTTTGTTTACTTTTCGAACACGTTTTCAGTTCGTAAGGGCCACATACTGTATGGATTTTCCTCATTCCAACACCAATCATTTAGTTTTTTGATGGCCTCTTCAAAGCCTCTTACTGTCGTGACGATCAGAAATTATGAAAAAAGTGTGAATTTCGGCAGCTCATGCCACTTTAATAATGTATGATAATTATTTGTTCTTACGCCATCCTGTAGCATCCTGTTCCCAGTCTTCATCACTTTCCTCAAACTCATCATCAGGCGTAAGAGAAGGGTGAGTGGAACGATACTTTGAGAACGACACAGACACTGCCAGTGGAAATAAACAAATTATATTAAAGGATAAATGTCAAGTTTAAGTCAATGCCTCCTATTTAATAATCAATTGTTTAAAAACTTGCACCGTATAGACGTACAAACTTAGCCCAAAGCAAAATGAGATTGCAGGCACTAAACCTAAAAAATCAAGGCATTATATTTCTCTCTACCGCCTAGATACGGAAATTAATTAGCTTTAGCACTGTGACGTCATGGTTGACATCTGATATGTACATTACTTTTGGTGTGACGTCATACACAAACGACGTTGAGTCGGACGTTTTCGCGGTTGGTTGAAATGACGCCAAAAACGTTCCAAATGTCAACTATGACGTCAAATACTTAGATATTTCCGATTGGTGACGGAAGATATGCATATTTTCAATCGCTGTTTCTGTGACACCCTTAAACCCTACCGGACGTTTGTCTTGTTTCAGCATTAGGGTTTTAGATACATATTTACTCAATTTACAATAACAAATCACTGCTAGGTGTTCAGAAAGAGCTTGGCATTTATACTTTAAGTACTAAAATGAAAATTGGTTGATTGATGTTTTAGGCTGTACTCAAGATTAGTATGCTGTTCCCTGTTCTGAAACAACACTTGGACAACAGCACAGACATTGTCAGTGGAAATATATCATATTTAGCAGTAAAATGAAGACTGGTTGATTGATATTTTAGGCTGTAGTCAAGATTAGTTCCCTTGTCTAAAACAACACTTTGAAAACAGCACAGACACTGCCAGTGGAAATAAACATAATGATGACTGATTGATTGATGTTTTACGCTATATACATTATTTCAATTTAGAAAATTTTATTTCGCATAAATTTAGAGCTGACAATTTGTCAAAAAATAACTATAACATGGCATAACTGAAAGTTTGATTTAAAAATCTGTATACCTTTACTTGTGCCATTCAGTTTATCTTCTTCCCTTTGTAACTGTTTATCGTATTCTTTGTCAAACTCATGCTGTATTAATTCAGCTAAAATCACATCATCAGAAGTTTCATCTAATCCAGCAGCGATTTTTGCAGCAAGAGCTGCATCGTCAATTTCCTGTTGGCTAAATAAAACACGTTTATGATCAGTTGAATAAACTTTGATAGAAAATAACCCAGAAATTATAGGGTGTCTCAAGGTTGGCAAGAAAATTAAATGTATAAGTGATAGTTTATTTGAACACATTTCAATCATTTTTAAAAAATTTAAACCAAAATGTAGGTCTACATCATATTATGATATCCTATAAAGCTGAATTAAATGATCCCTATCTAGAGAATGTTGGAACACTTTCTCCTCGATCACGGCTGCCATGTTTCATATTGTCAGCCATTCAGGAATTGTCCTATTTTAATAAGGGCTAAGGCCAAAGTGTTCCGCCCTTCGGGCAACACTACATACCAAAACTACAGTAGTAAATATGCAATGACAATACAGCATAAACGGTCACAGGGTTTGAGCAACGTTTAGCAACTGAATGATGATGGCTTTTGGTTAGAAAAAAATCATTATCCTGAGTTTCTCATTGAACCAGTAGACCCAGTAATACTGTACATCTATTTAACATTCTCTGTGTCCGTATGTTTTGGTGTTCATAAATGTTTAACATTTTTTACAGTTAAATTTATACATACCTTGTTATGTGATAAGATTGCTCGTCAGCTTCAGTTAATTCTAAGGCGAGCTGCTCACTCATTACATCTTGAAAAGAGCATGGTTTAGGAGAGGATGCTGATTCTATTTTACCCCAGGCTGAGCCAACTGGATTGGAAATGGAAATGGTTTTGCCCCAAGGATTTGGGTTGGATGGCTGCAGAGGCCTATGTGGTGACGTGACAGTGACAGCAGATTTGTCTGATCCTTCCATATCTTTAACGGTTGAAGAAACGATACAATTATTCTTTTGTCTTGAACTTGAAAGTGGACACAACGATCAATGCAAACAGCCTAAAATGGGTAAAGTCAAGTTGAAGTTTGTTTTGTTGTTGTTGTTTCGTAACGCAGTCTCCTACGGCTAAGCGAGTAGCTAAGTTAGTTCAGTATTTAGTGCAGACTATATATGAGATGGTAGACTATAGAGTCACTCTAGACTAAAATAGACGCAATAGCCTGTTTCACAACACATTGAGATTGATTTTGTCGTACTACAGCTGTTTCGCGATGGACAACCCTTTATGTCATACCCGAAACTGAGAGCTTTCATAGCGCATGTCTACCAGCGTCAGTAAAATAAAAACACAAACTTGTAAGCATAGACTGCGCATGTCTAAGCGACTGTCATACGCCAGCTGGAGTTCAGTAAGTTATAAAATGTACAATGTGAGCGGATTTCACAGGTCTTCATTAAAACAGATCCCTTATTTTCATACAACATCACCTGTTTCAACCACGACGTAACTCAGCAACAATTTCTTCAAATAACAGAAGATAGTTGGATTAAATTATGATCAGTTAAAATGCGTGTATTGACAGTTGTACGGTGTGACGCCTGACAGTGACAGTTACAAATCTAATGTTACTTCGTAAATAGATTACATTTTGGTTGCAATTGAAATGTTTTTATCAATTACAAGTATGTCAATTAATTGTAGGCCAACTGACATGAAAATACGTGTATTTGTATACATTCTAAAGAGAAATAAGTCCAAGGTTATAAAAAAAATCAATACACCAAAAATTGGTAAAATCTGAAATATACGTAGGGGATGATTACTGAATTAGCTGGTAAATTATTATTAATGAATTTAGAGACACTGATTTCCCTGTCAGTAGGCCTTTTCATTTTAAAAATATTTTATGTCTCAATCAATCAATCAAATACCACCATAAGTTCGGTAAATTGAACTACATGTAGTTGTGAGCTTGCCATTTTGACCTTAAAATCAAAAAAGAATAGAAATGCCATTGCCTATATCCTTAGTCAAGTAGCCTGGGACAGCACTCTTAATAGAACATCAATTTTGTCTGTTTTGAAATTCAAGTTGTGAAAACGTTTAATTAATTATTTGCTTGTTCTGTTTTTACCAACCAAAGAAAGCATATGCTCGAGTTAATTTGTAGCGTTATTTGTGCAAAATGTAAAACTCTCCCTATTTCTTCAGCATTGCGCTAAATACATCTGTAAATTAATTTTAGAGGGTTCCAATGATCTCACAATTGATTAAAACACAGTAATTGCGGAATTTAGCATGCATTTATATTTAATACTTAACGGTTCTGAATAGACATGTATCATTGTTGTTCTATATCTCCTAGTGGCCTTTTCTGTGAGAAATCCTTGTAAAAAGAAATAAAGAATTAAATTCACAATTTAGTAGCCTACTCATATCTTTTAAACGGGCTGTCAAAATAAAACCAACTCTCCTGTCCAACTACCAATATCCTTCTGTTCAACAACCCTTCTATCACTGTATCCTTTTGTTCAACAAACATCACCCACCTATTTCCTTCTATTCAGATGGCTTTTCTGACTGGGTTTTCACTCGAACGACCTATGTGGGATGGTTGCCAGTTACCAGCGGAAGGTCGTGGGTTTCCTCCGGGCATAGAGCCCGATTTCCTCCCACAATAAAACTGGCAACACTACCATATAAGTGAAATAATCATGAGCGCGGCGTAAAACACCAAACAATCAATCGATCAATCTGTTCAGATGGCAAGACGTACATAGAAGAGTGATATATCTCTTTTTAACACAATTAGAAACTTGTCTCCATGGTTATTTTAGATAAGATCTTCCCTGTGCCCGAGTGTTTTAGTGTTCATAAATATATAGAGAAGAGTTTGCCAGATACTTGCCGATGGTCAGGGGTTTTCTCTGGGCAAGGAGCCCTCCCCCCCCTACTAAACTTGGCACACCATATAAGTGAAATAATCTTGAGTGCGGTGTAAAAGATCAATCAATCCTTGAATTAATCAGATGTCAAGACCTCCAGTCCAGATGTCAACACCAAGTCCAGATGGTTATTCCTTCAGTACTGATGTCAAGACCTCCAGTCCAGATGTCAACACCAAGTCCAGATGGTTATTCCTTCAGTACTGATGTCAAGACCTCCAGTCCAGATGTCAACACCAAGTCCAGATGGTTATTCCTTCAGTACTGATGTCAAGACCTCTAGTCCAGATGTCAACACCAAGTCCAGATGGTTATTCCTTCAGTACTGATGTCAAGACCTCTAGTCCGGATGTCGGCACCAAGTCCAGATGGCTATTCCTTCAGTACTGATGTCAAGACCTCCAGTCCAGATGTCAACACCAAGTCCAGATGGTTATTCCTTCAGTACTGATGTCAAGACCTCCAGTCCAGATGTTGGCACCAAGTCCAGATGGTTATTCCTTCAGTACTGATGTCAAGACCTCCAGTCCAGATGTCAACACCAAGTCCAGATGGTTATTCCTTTAGTACTGATGTCAAGACCTCCAGTCCAGATGTCAACACCAAGTCCAGATGGTAATTCCTTCAGTACTGATGTCAAGACCTCCAGTCCAGATGTCAACACCAAGTCCAGATGGTTATTCCTTCAGTACTGATGTCAAGACATCTAGTCCAGATGTCAACACCAAGTCCAGATGGTTATTCCTTCAGTACTGATGTCAAGACCTCCAGTCCAGATGTCAACACCAAGTCCAGATGGTTATTCCTTCAGTACTGATGTCAAGACCTCCAGTCCAGATGTCAACACCAAGTCCAGATGGTTATTCCTTCAGTACTGATGTCAAGACCTCCAGTCCAGATGTCAACACCAAGTCCAGATGGTTATTCCTTCAGTACTGAAGTCAAGACCTCCAGTCCAGATGTTGGCACCAAGTCCAGATGGCAAGACCTCCAGTCCACTTGGAATTAAATAATATTTCAATTCAAGTTGAAATCATTTTGACTCCAGTGAGAATGTTTAAACTCAAATCTAAAAGATATGATTCCACAAGATCAACTTTTTTCTCAATGTCTTTACTTTTTTGTAAAGCCGTTGCCCTTTTTTATCTATTTTTTCTGATCTTAACTGCCAAGTTGGTAATTTCTTGCACCAACACAAATTCGTGCATCCCTAATTTTTCAGATGCCTTGGCGGGCGTATGTTTACTAAAACTTTTGTTTTATTTGGTCTGAGTGGGAATTGAACCCGCGCGGTATCAATAGAAGGTCTATGTCTAACCTACTGGACCACCGAGGCCCCCTGGTGGCAAGAGAGGATTGTAGGAAGTTGGTGATCAAACAGAAGTCTACAGAATAGTGGAGGTTAACAGAAGAATGGTGGTGGTAATGGTGGTTGAACAGATTGATTATTTCCCTTATATGGCGGCATTATCGGTTTTATTGTGGGAGGAAACCGGGCTCTATGCCCGGAGGAAACCCACGACCTTCCGTTGGTTACTGGCAACCATCCCACATAGGTCGTTAGAGTGAAAACCCAATCAGAAAATTTTAAAATTTTTTGGATTGAGTGGGAATCGAACCCGCGACCCATTGGTGGAATGGTTGAGTAGAAGAATAGTGCCACTGTGGATGTGATGGCGGTTGAATAGAAGAATAGTGGGTGTTATGGCGGTTGAATAGAAGAATAGTGGGTGTGATGGCGGTTGAATAGAAGAATAGTGGGTGTTATGGCGGTTGAATAGAAGAATAGTGGTGATGATGGTGGTCGAACAGAAGAGTAGTGGTGATGATGGTGGTCGAACAGAAGAGTAGTGGTGATGATGGTGGTCGAACAGAAGAGTAGTGGTGATGATGGTGGTCGAACAGAAGAGTAGTGGTGATGATGGTGGTCGAACAGAAGAGTAGTGGTGATGATGGTGGTCGAACAGAAGAGTAGTGGTGATGATGGTGGTCGAACAGAGAGTAGTGGTGATGATGGTGGTCGAACAGAAGAGTAGTGGTGATGATGGTGGTCGAACAGAAGAGTAGTGGTGATGATGGTGGTCGAACAGAAGAGTAGTGGTGATGATGGTGGTCGAACAGAAGAGTAGTGGTGATGATGGTGGTCGAACAGAAGAGTAGTGGTGATGATGGTGGTCGAACAGAAGAGTAGTGGTGATGATGGTGGTTGAACAGACGAATAGTGGGTGTGATGGTGGTCGAATAGAAGAATAGTGGGTGTGATGGTGGTCGAACAGAAGAGTAGTGGTGATGATGGTGGTTGAACAGAAGAATAGTGGGTGTGATGGCGGTCGAATAGAAGAATAGTGGGTGTGATGGTGGTTGAACAGAAGAATAGTGAGTGTGATGGCGGTTAAACAGAAGAATAGTGGGTGTGATGGCGGTTGAACAGAAGAGTAGTGGTGATGATGGTGGTTGAACAGAAGAATAATGAGTGTGATGGTGGTTGAACAGAAGAATAGTGGGTGTGATGGCGGTTGAATAGAAGAATAGTGGGTGTGATGGTGGTTGAACAGAAGAGTAGTGGTGATGATGGTGGTTGAATAGAAGAATAGTGGGTGTGATGGCGGTTGAACAGAAGAATAGTGAGTGTTATGGCGCTTGAACAGAAGAATAGTGGGTGTGATGGCGGTTAAACAGAAGAATAGTGAGTGTTATGGAGGTTAAACAGAAGAATAGTGGGTGTGATGGCGGTTAAACAGAAGAATAGTGAGTGTTATGGAGGTTAAACAGAAGAATAGTGGGTGTGATGGCGGTTGAACAGAAGAATAGTGAGTGTGATGGCGGTTGAACAGAAGAAAAGTGGGTGTGATGGCGGTTGAACAGAAGAATAGTGGAGGTGATGGTGGTTGAACAGAAGAATAGTGGGTGTGATGGCGGTTAAACAGAAGAATAGTGGGTGTGATGGCGGTTGAATAGAAGAATAGTGAGTGAGAGGGCGGTTGAATAGAAGAATAGTGAGTGTGATGGTGGTTGAATAGAAGAATAGTGGGTGTGATAGTGGTTTGCCAGTCTCTCAGTTTGGGGTATGACCTCATTGGCCTGTTAGATTCAAATGTATATAGATGTTTGTCAGCCTCTCAGTTTGGGGTATGACAACATTGGACTGTGAAATTCAAATGTATATAGAGGTTTGTCAACCTCTCAGTTTGGGGTATGACAACATTGGACTGTGAAATTCAAATGTATATAGAGGTTTGTCAACCTCTCAGTTTGGGGTATGACAACATTGGACTGTGAAATTCAAATGTATAGAGGTTTGTCAACCTCTCAGTTTGGGGTATGACAACATTGGACTGTGAAATTCAAATGTATATAGAGGTTTGTCAACCTCTCAGTTTGGGGTATGACAACATTGGACTGTTAGATTCAAATGTATAGAGGTTTGTCAACCTCTCAGTTTGGGGTATGACAACATTGGACTGTGAAATTCAAATGTATATAGAGGTTTGTCAACCTCTCAGTTTGGGGTATGACAACATTGGACTGTGAAATTCAAATGTATATAGAGGTTTGTCAACCTCTCAGTTTGGGGTATGACAACATTGGACTGTGAAATTCAAATGTATAGAGGTTTGTCAGCCTCTCAGTTTGGGGTATGACAACATTGGACTGTTAGATTCAAATGTATATAGAGGTTTGTCAACCTCTCAGTTTGGGGTATGACAACATTGGACTGTTAGATTCAAATGTATATAGAGGTTTGTCAACCTCTCAGTTTGGGGTATGACAACATTGGACTGTTAGATTCAAATGTATATAGAGGTTTGTCAACCTCTCAGTTTGGGGTATGACAACATTGGGCTGTTAGATTCAAATGTATATAGAGGTTTGTCAACCTCTCAGTTTGGGGTATGACAACATTGGACTGATAGATTCAAATGTATAGAGGTTTGCCAGCCTCTCGGTTTGGGGTATGACATCATTGGACTGTGGAATTCAAATGTATATAGAGGTTTGTCAACCTCTCAGTTTGGGGTATGATAACATTGGACTGTGAAATTCAAATGTATAGAGGTTTGTCAGCCTCTCAGTTTGGGGTATGACAACATTGGACTGTTAGATTCAAATGTATATAGAGGTTTGCCAGTCTCTCAGTTTGGGGTATGACATCATTGGACTGTGAAATTCAAATGTTTATAGAGGTTTGTCAGCCTCTCAGTTTGGGGTATGACATCATTGGACTGTTACTGTTAGATTCAAATGTATATACTAATAGAGGTTTGCCAGCCTCTCAGTTTGGGGTATGACATCATTGGACTGTTAGATTCAAATGTATATAGAGGTTTGCCAACCTCTCAGTTTGGAGTATGACAACATTGGACTGTGAAATTCAAATGTATAGAGGTTTGTCAGCCTCTCAGTTTGGGGTATGACAACATTGGACTGTTAGATTCAAATGTATATAGAGGTTTGCCAGTCTCTCAGTTTGGGGTATGACATCATTGGACTGTGAAATTCAAATGTTTATAGAGGTTTGTCAGCCTCTCAGTTTGGGGTATGACATCATTGGACTGTTACTGTTAGATTCAAATGTATATACTAATAGAGGTTTGCCAGCCTCTCAGTTTGGGGTATGACATCATTGGACTGTTAGATTCAAATGTATATAGAGGTTTGCCAACCTCTCAGTTTGGAGTATGACAACATTGGACTGTGAAATTCAAATGTATAGAGGTTTGTCAGCCTCTCAGTTTGGGGTATGACAACATTGGACTGTGAAATTCAAATGTATAGAGGTTTGTCAGCCTCTCAGTTTGGGGTATGACATCATTGGACTGTTACTGTTAGATTCAAATGTATATACTA
The DNA here is from genome assembly GCA_963971465.1 of Lepidochitona cinerea. Classification (NCBI taxonomy): domain Eukaryota; kingdom Metazoa; phylum Mollusca; class Polyplacophora; order Chitonida; family Tonicellidae; genus Lepidochitona; species Lepidochitona cinerea. The sequence continues at coordinate 12,549,916 of OZ020565.1, forward strand.
ATAGAGGTTTGCCAGCCTCTCAGTTTGGGGTATGACATCATTGGACTGTGAAATTCAAATGTATATAGAGGTTTGTCAGCCTCTCAGTTTGGGGTATGACAACATTGGACTGTTAGATTCAAATGTATATAGAGGTTTGCCAGTCTCTCAGTTTGGGGTATGACATCATTGGACTGTGAAATTCAAATGTTTATAGAGGTTTGTCAGCCTCTCAGTTTGGGGTATGACATCATTGGACTGTTACTGTTAGATTCAAATGTATATACTAATAGAGGTTTGCCAGCCTCTCAGTTTGGGGTATGACATCATTGGACTGTGAAATTCAAATGTATAGAGGTTTGTCAGCCTCTCAGTTTGGGGTATGACATCATTGGACTGTTACTGTTAGATTCAAATGTATATACTAATAGAGGTTTGCCAGCCTCTCAGTTTGGGGTATGACATCATTGGACTGTGAAATTCAAATGTATAGAGGTTTGTCAGCCTCTCAGTTTGGGGTATGACATCATTGGACTGTTACTGTTAGATTCAAATGTATATACTAATAGAGGTTTGCCAGCCTCTCAGTTTGGGGTATGACATCATTGGACTGTTAGATTCAAATGTATATAGAGGTTTGCCAACCTCTCAGTTTGGAGTATGACAACATTGGACTGTGAAATTCAAATGTATAGAGGTTTGTCAGCCTCTCAGTTTGGGGTATGACAACATTGGACTGTTAGATTCAAATGTATATAGAGGTTTGCCAGTCTCTCAGTTTGGGGTATGACATCATTGGACTGTGAAATTCAAATGTTTATAGAGGTTTGTCAGCCTCTCAGTTTGGGGTATGACAACATTGGACTGTTAGATTCAAATGTATATACTAATAGAGGTTTGCCAGCCTCTCAGTTTGGGGTATGACATCATTGGACTGTTAGATTCAAATGTATATAGAGGTTTGCCAACCTCTCAGTTTGGAGTATGACATCATTGGACTGTTACTGTTAGATTCAAATGTATATAGAGGTTTGTCAACCTCTCAGTTTGGGGTATGACAACATTGGACTGTTAGATTCAAATGTATATAGAGGTTTGTCAACCTCTCAGTTTGGGGTATGACATCATTGGACTGTTACTGTTAGATTCAAATGTATATAGAGGTTTGTCAACCTCTCAGTTTGGGGTATGACATCATTGGACTGTTACTGTTAGATTCAAATGTATATAGAGGTTTGTCAACCTCTCAGTTTGGGGTATGACAACATTGGACTGTTAGATTCAAATGTATATAGAGGTTTGTCAACCTCTCAGTTTGGGGTATGATAACATTGGACTGTGAAATTCAAATGTATAGAGGTTTGTCAGCCTCTCAGTTTGGGGTATGACAACATTGGACTGTTAGATTCAAATGTATATAGAGGTTTGCCAGTCTCTCAGTTTGGGGTATGACATCATTGGACTGTGAAATTCAAATGTTTATAGAGGTTTGTCAGCCTCTCAGTTTGGGGTATGACATCATTGGACTGTTACTGTTAGATTCAAATGTATATACTAATAGAGGTTTGCCAGCCTCTCAGTTTGGGGTATGACATCATTGGACTGTTAGATTCAAATGTATATAGAGGTTTGCCAACCTCTCAGTTTGGAGTATGACAACATTGGACTGTGAAATTCAAATGTATAGAGGTTTGTCAGCCTCTCAGTTTGGGGTATGACAACATTGGACTGTTAGATTCAAATGTATATAGAGGTTTGCCAGTCTCTCAGTTTGGGGTATGACATCATTGGACTGTGAAATTCAAATGTTTATAGAGGTTTGTCAGCCTCTCAGTTTGGGGTATGACATCATTGGACTGTTACTGTTAGATTCAAATGTATATACTAATAGAGGTTTGCCAGCCTCTCAGTTTGGGGTATGACATCATTGGACTGTTAGATTCAAATGTATATAGAGGTTTGCCAACCTCTCAGTTTGGAGTATGACAACATTGGACTGTGAAATTCAAATGTATAGAGGTTTGTCAGCCTCTCAGTTTGGGGTATGACAACATTGGACTGTTAGATTCAAATGTATATAGAGGTTTGCCAGTCTCTCAGTTTGGGGTATGACATCATTGGACTGTGAAATTCAAATGTTTATAGAGGTTTGTCAGCCTCTCAGTTTGGGGTATGACATCATTGGACTGTTACTGTTAGATTCAAATGTATATACTAATAGAGGTTTGCCAGCCTCTCAGTTTGGGGTATGACATCATTGGACTGTGAAATTCAAATGTATATAGAGGTTTGCCAGTCTCTCAGTTTGGGGTATGACATCATTGGACTGTGAAATTCAAATGTTTATAGAGGTTTGTCAGCCTCTCAGTTTGGGGTATGACATCATTGGACTGTTACTGTTAGATTCAAATGTATATACTAATAGAGGTTTGCCAGCCTCTCAGTTTGGGGTATGACATCATTGGACTGTTAGATTCAAATGTATATAGAGGTTTGCCAACCTCTCAGTTTGGAGTATGACAACATTGGACTGTGAAATTCAAATGTATAGAGGTTTGTCAGCCTCTCAGTTTGGGGTATGACAACATTGGACTGTTAGATTCAAATGTATATAGAGGTTTGCCAGTCTCTCAGTTTGGGGTATGACATCATTGGACTGTGAAATTCAAATGTTTATAGAGGTTTGTCAGCCTCTCAGTTTGGGGTATGACAACATTGGACTGTTAGATTCAAATGTATATAGAGGTTTGCCAGTCTCTCAGTTTGGGGTATGACATCATTGGACTGTGAAATTCAAATGTTTATAGAGGTTTGTCAGCCTCTCAGTTTGGGGTATGACATCATTGGACTGTTACTGTTAGATTCAAATGTATATACTAATAGAGGTTTGCCAGCCTCTCAGTTTGGGGTATGACATCATTGGACTGTGAAATTCAAATGTATATAGAGGTTTGTCAGCCTCTCAGTTTGGGGTATGACAACATTGGACTGTTAGATTCAAATGTATATAGAGGTTTGCCAGTCTCTCAGTTTGGGGTATGACATCATTGGACTGTGAAATTCAAATGTTTATAGAGGTTTGTCAGCCTCTCAGTTTGGGGTATGACATCATTGGACTGTGAAATTCAAATGTATATAGAGGTTTGCCAACCTCTCAGTTTGGAGTATGACAACATTGGACTGTGAAATTCAAATGTATAGAGGTTTGTCAGCCTCTCAGTTTGGGGTATGACAACATTGGACTGTTAGATTCAAATGTATATAGAGGTTTGCCAACCTCTCAGTTTGGAGTATGACAACATTGGACTGTGAAATTCAAATGTATAGAGGTTTGTCAGCCTCTCAGTTTGGGGTATGACAACATTGGACTGTTAGATTCAAATGTATATAGAGGTTTGCCAGTCTCTCAGTTTGGGGTATGACATCATTGGACTGTTAGATTCAAATGTATATAGAGGTTTGCCAACCTCTCAGTTTGGAGTATGACAACATTGGACTGTGAAATTCAAATGTATAGAGGTTTGTCAGCCTCTCAGTTTGGGGTATGACAACATTGGACTGTTAGATTCAAATGTATATAGAGGTTTGCCAGTCTCTCAGTTTGGGGTATGACATCATTGGACTGTGAAATTCAAATGTTTATAGAGGTTTGTCAGCCTCTCAGTTTGGGGTATGACATCATTGGACTGTTAGATTCAAATGTATATAGAGGTTTGCCAACCTCTCAGTTTGGAGTATGACAACATTGGACTGTGAAATTCAAATGTATAGAGGTTTGTCAGCCTCTCAGTTTGGGGTATGACAACATTGGACTGTTAGATTCAAATGTATATAGAGGTTTGCCAACCTCTCAGTTTGGAGTATGACAACATTGGACTGTGAAATTCAAATGTATAGAGGTTTGTCAGCCTCTCAGTTTGGGGTATGACATCATTGGACTGTTACTGTTAGATTCAAATGTATATACTAATAGAGGTTTGCCAGCCTCTCAGTTTGGGGTATGACATCATTGGACTGTGAAATTCAAATGTATATAGAGGTTTGTCAGCCTCTCAGTTTGGGGTATGACAACATTGGACTGTTAGATTCAAATGTATATAGAGGTTTGCCAGTCTCTCAGTTTGGGGTATGACATCATTGGACTGTTAGATTCAAATGTATATAGAGGTTTGTCAGCCTCTCAGTTTGGGGTATGACAACATTGGACTGTTAGATTCAAATGTATATAGAGGTTTGTCAGCCTCTCAGTTTGGGGTATGACAACATTGGACTGTTAGATTCAAATGTATATAGAGGTTTGTCAGCCTCTCAGTTTGGGGTATGACAACATTGGACTGTTAGATTCAAATGTATATAGAGGTTTGTCAGCCTCTCAGTTTGGGGTATGACAACATTGGACTGTTAGATTCAAATGTATATAGAGGTTTGTCAGCCTCTCAGTTTGGGGTATGACAACATTGGACTGTTAGATTCAAATGTATATAGAGGTTTGTCAGCCTCTCAGTTTGGGGTATGACAACATTGGACTGTTAGATTCAAATGTATATAGAGGTTTGTCAGCCTCTCAGTTTGGGGTATGACAACATTGGACTGTTAGATTCAAATGTATATAGAGGTTTGTCAGTCTCTCAGTTTGGGGTATGACATCATTGGACTGTGAAATTCAAATGTTTATAGAGGTTTGTCAGCCTCTCAGTTTGGGGTATGACAACATTGGACTGTTAGATTCAAATGTATATAGAGGTTTGCCAGTCTCTCAGTTTGGGGTATGACATCATTGGACTGTGAAATTCAAATGTATATAGAGGTTTGCCAGTCTCTCAGTTTGGGGTATGACATCATTGGACTGTGAAATTCAAATGTTTATAGAGGTTTGTCAGCCTCTCAGTTTGGGGTATGACATCATTGGACTGTTACTGTTAGATTCAAATGTATATACTAATAGAGGTTTGCCAGCCTCTCAGTTTGGGGTATGACATCATTGGACTGTTAGATTCAAATGTATATAGAGGTTTGCCAGTCTCTCAGTTTGGGGTATGACATCATTGGACTGTGAAATTCAAATGTATATAGAGGTTTGCCAGTCTCTCAGTTTGGGGTATGACATCATTGGACTGTGAAATTCAAATGTTTATAGAGGTTTGTCAGCCTCTCAGTTTGGGGTATGACATCATTGGACTGTTACTGTTAGATTCAAATGTATATACTAATAGAGGTTTGCCAGCCTCTCAGTTTGGGGTATGACATCATTGGACTGTTAGATTCAAATGTATATAGAGGTTTGCCAACCTCTCAGTTTGGAGTATGACATCATTGGACTGTTACTGTTAGATTCAAATGTATATAGAGGTTTGTCAACCTCTCAGTTTGGGGTATGACATCATTGGACTGTTACTGTTAGATTCAAATGTATATAGAGGTTTGTCAGCCTCTCAGTTTGGGGTATGTCTCAGTCTCGGTTTAATGTCTGGCGTTGACAGATTTACTAGGACTGTTGTTGTTGGATTGTCCATAATCATCTCCTCTCACAACCTTCACTAGTTGTGTAAATGGAAATAGTTTGCAGTAAGTAGGCTATACCTCACTCAGTTTCGGGTATGATGTGAGTTTGAGGGGACACTCTTGACGTCTTGTGAGCTGTGTCACTGTCACTCAGTGTCACTGTCAGACTCTTTCCAGCACTCGGCATATCATTATCAGTGTTATCAAGTTTCAACTTCAAGTTCAATCAAAATAGACTTAAATAAGAGGATGATGGAAAATACCTGACGTTAATGGCTCAACATCTCGTTATGAAGTATGACAAAAAAATATATTTAAAAGTCAATGGATTGGATGACAGAAATAGTGTGAAGGATGGGTCAACTCTGTTTCGAGGATGGCGGTGTTTTAAGACATGCACTGTAGACTTTTGAGATCCAGTAGACTGTCTCAAACGGACATGCGCAGTGGATCTCTCAGTTTCGGGTATGACATAAAGGGTTGTCCTTTCGCGATATCTCCCGGAAGTTGTGAAATCTTTCGTCTGCTGTCACTTAAATCTCGTTCGAGGCGAGATATTCCGAGAAAAACAAATATTGCAGATCGCGGGACAAAAAGTTAGGATTCAAAAACACCTGTGCGGTGAGGAAAATTAATGCCAGGTAGAAAAACTACACGTAACTCTGTTTGTATGTGTTTAGGGCGCGAGTTTTCTGTAAGTATCAGTCAAATGATTTGATTTTAACATTGCGTCTAATTTTCGAGAGGCCCAAAACCAAAGTGAAAATACTCTCCACGACTCCAGTCATGAGAGTTGAGTGCAGGAGAAAAAACACAAATAAACCAATTAATCAATCTAATTAAATAGAGTATTTTCTCAATTTTAATTACTATTAATTCATTTGTTTATTTTGTTATGTGTACTCTACCTTTGTCGGGTGCTCGTACAATAAATCGTGAAACTTGAATCTTTTTTGTAGTGTAGTTTTACTTTTAATTCAATAACAATAACATTAAATGTCTACAGGTACCTCGTTATTTATGTTTGGATATTTATTGGTCGGTACCAGGTCGACGACCAATAAATGTCAGAAATTATAAATAACGGAGTAAGACCTTTACTAAAGTGAAGTAGTGTAGTTTAAGTTCTTCAAACTCTGTTGCCAAAATATATTGATGATGGGTGGCAAACAGTCTGTTTGCCACCCATCATCAATCTCTAAGTTTTGGCAACAGAGTTTGAAGAACTTAAACTACACTACTTCACTTTAGTAAAGGTCTTACTCCGTTATTTATTTGTAGTACTAGTAAGTAAGATGAGGAAGGTTCAGCGACTGGTAGCCTACTTTATCATATTCCTATACGTCAAACCCTACTGATACACAGCCATCTGATAATTTTCCGATACTTTTGCCCGATCTCAGCCAACTCGGTGTTGATACGGCCTCACATATCACACAGTGTTATAATCTGTATGTACTGTATCATCTGTATGTTGTAATGAAAAGTCTTATCAAATGTAAATACTAAATGATAACTTTAATACTACAGTAAGCAGGGAATTTTGACATTCCTAGATTGTTCACACTTATTATTACCCCAAATTAGATGTTCATGCAGCCTGAGACAACCACAATTTTGTAAGTGCAACTACGTTTTTTAATACTGTGTTTAACCAGAAATACAGAATTACCCCAAAAATGCTGCATCAAGTGGTCAACCTCGGAAAGCATAATTTTTCGAGACCTGTAATTAACTACAAATGTACATGACACGCTCCAACCAGTATATATTATATTGTAACTATACATTGTAGCTAAAATTAGAATCAATAATTTTATTTTCAGGCTACAGTTGAAAGGAGATGGCATCTACAGACACTGTCAAATCTGAATGGACAAATGAAGTCCCAGAATCCAGTTTTAGTCAGGCAGACTTTTTAAGGGTCAGAAACTTTCTGGTGCAAATATTGGAAGAAATCAAGCTTAGACGAGTGAGTTTTATGATTAGTAGTACTTGAAAAAGCGTCCCAAATTTAGCCTTCCTCAGACGATAATAATTGATAAAATAAAAGAAAAACTAGGCAGAAAATCTCACTGTATAGAACAGCTTAATAGCTTTCGATAAATTAATTGATTGATGTTTTACGCCATAGATTATTTCACTTGTTACAACTTTCAACTTCTATACAAGTTGTATGGAAACGTCAGGTTTAGTACATGTACATGAGGAAACTGTGCTCTTTGCAATCGTCATCAGGGAAATTACTGAATTAGTAAATTAATCGACACTGATTGACTCACCCTGGCCCGGAATTTTTTCCAGGTCAATCCGGGTCTCACTGTATAGAACAGCTTAATAGCTTTCGGTAAATTAATTGATTGATGTTTACTTTTATGTCACAGATTATTTCACTTGTTACAAGTTTCAACTTGTTTCAACTTCTATACAAGTTGTATGGAAATGTTGTCAGGTTTAGTACATGAGGAAACTGTGCTCTTTGCAATCGTCATCAGGGAAATTACTGAATTAGTAAATTAACCGACACTGATTGACTCACCCTGGCCCGGAATTTTTTCCGAGTCTATCAGTGTCGGTTAATTTACTAATTCTGTGCTCTTTGCTCAGAGGAGTACATGTAGCGGGTAACTCTAGGTACACATAGATGATACGGCAATCGAGTGAAAAACACACTCAGAATTTTAAAAATTTGATTTGGTCTGAGTGGGATTCCGACTTGCGACTCGATCAAGTGAAGGCATGTGTCAGAGAGAATATCACTGTGCTGACTGAGCCATAGATAGCCTGACTTTCAATAGAAGTATGCAGTTAATTCCAATTATTTTATGGAGATTTCAGGGATATCTTTTAAATGCAACATGTTTTTTTTTCTCACTCGTATATTTTGTCTGTGACCGTATTTTGGTTGTTTTTCAGAGAACTGACATTGAGAATGAAGACAGAATAAAACATCTAGTGAAAGAGAAACACCAGCTTGAATGCAAACATGTAAGTGTTTTCCAGTCAGTGGTTGTATGCCATACATGTACATGTAAATTTATGCTACAAAAATAGTCAAAACCTTTAATACCAATCCATGTTTAAGGGATGCATAATTTTTTTCACTGAAATAATATGCACCAATAGCACTCTTAATTGTGAGATCATGCAGTGAATCTGAAAAAGAGGATTTTAATGCAAACATGGGAAAAACCATCCTGAATTTTCTTATAAAAGTTTTGTCTTGTAAACTTGATTTAATCATTAATGCTACCCTGGTTTGAGTGGTGAAGATTTGTTAATTAAGATGACGTCATCATGTGGGGGTTGTTGTAAAAGCTTGTTTGCCTGTTACCTAAAGCCCGGTATACACTGAGAGTTTTGCTGCGACGCGACTGTACCCAACTCGAGTCGGGTTCAGTCGGTTTGAGTTGAGTCGCGTCGTAGACCGGTATACACTACACACAACTGAAGTCATTAAGAGACATGACGTTTGGAACTTTCTAGCAGAAAAAGGTACAAAAAAGACTTGTTTGACGTCACGTGACTGTAGTCTACGACGATCCTCGCAAGAGTGGATACACTGTTTGACAAGGCCCGACTCAACCAGATTCCTGATCAAATATCTAGCACGTCCAGATCACTCCCGACCCGACGCAACTGAAGCCGACTGACACCGATTTGCGTCGTGGACTGGTATACACTACACTTTTTCTCAGCGATTTCCCAGTCAGGTCGGGTCGCAGCAAAACTCTCAGTGTATACCCGGCTTAACAACATAAAGTCAGTAGGAGGACTCTCCGATTCCCACTTTGAGGCAGTAATTCTTAATGTTCCCATCAGTATTCCAGAAAAAAAATTAATTATTTACCGTATTTAATAGTCTACCCACATGTCATTACATGTATATTTTCATTATTTAGGATGCAGAAGTCTCCAAAGTCAGTAATCTTCAGCAAAAACACAAAGAGGAAATTCGTGAAATCCACAGGCAGTATGCAGACAAGGTTCGACTCATGCAGGAAGAAAAAGTAGGTCACGATCAGGGTTTCATAGAAGTCATCATTTTTTAGGCCGTAACCAGTTCCAGAGTTTTTTCCTAGTCGATTAGGGGGGGGGGGGGGGGGGGGGGGGGGGGGGGGGGGGGGGGGGCTCTGTGGCTCAGTATGTAGAGCGTTGAACAGCCTTCCACCAATGGATCGCAGGTTCAAATCACACTCAGTCAAAAAAAACAATGGAAAATTTTCTGACTGGGTTTTCACTCGAACGACCTACGTGGGATGGTTGCCAGTTAGCAACAAAAGGTCGTGGGTTTCCTCCGGACATAGAGCCCGGTTTCCTCCCACACTAAAACTGGCAACGCCGCCATATAAGTGAAATAGTCTTGAGCGCTGCTTAAAACACCAAACAATCAATCCAAGTCGATTAGAGTATTTTAGTTGTTAGAGATTGAATATTTGATAACTGAATTAACTGCAATTCAGTTTTTATGAGGTAAATTGAGTTTTTATGGTCATTTTGGGGCAGACTTTCGGCCACAGTAATTGATATCCAGGAATTCGGTCTGATAAAAGAGGTGTCTTGACTGGCTTAAGGCAAAGTAAATTGCACAATAATAATTGTTTGGCTGCGAATATTATCGTGAATGAAAGTGGGCTCAATTTCTTCAATGAAAAACAGGACGAAAATAGGCCTGATCTTTCAACGCTTTCTGCAGGTCATGTTGACCCCTAAGTATGCCCTGATGACGTCATTAAGTAATCAGTATATTAAAGGATAAATGCCAAGTTCTTTCTGAACACCTAGCGGTGATTTGTTATTATAAATTGAGTAAATATGTATCTAAAACCCTAATGCTGAAACAAAACGAACTTCCGGTAGGGTCCAAGGGTGTCACAGAAACAAGGATTGAAAATGTGCATATCTTCCGCCACCAATCGGAAATATCTTCGTATTTGACGTCATAGTTGACATTTGGAATGTTTTCAGCGTCATTTCAACCAACCGCAAAGACGCTCGGCTCAACATTGTTTGTGTATGACGTCACACCAATAGTAATGTACATACCAGATGCCAACAATGACATCACGGCGCTAAAGCTAATTAATTTCCGTATCTAGACGGTAGAGAGAAAAATAATGCCTTGATTTTTTAGGCTTAGTGCCTGCAATCTCATTTTGCTGTGGGCTAAGTTTGTAGGACTATACGGAGCAAGTTTTTAAACAATTGATTACCAAATAGGAGGCATTGACTTAAACTTGACATTTATCCTTTAAACTATAAGCTGAAGAACACATGATTTACACTGTATGTCACTGCTAGATAGTCTTTTAAGGCCCGTTCTCGCGGTGCGATTTGTAGAACTGACTTTTAACATTCGACTGATCCGCACAATGAGAACAAGGAAGCTGGTCTGATTTTTGTAGCATCCAACGTGTTGTTAGCGAGTCGCATGAAATATAGAAAGCCCTATCTCATACTGAGTACAAATTGCATGCATTGACCAATCAAATCGCTTCAAAATGCCAGTTGCACTGATCTTTATATTCGGCGCCATGTAACTGTTCGATCGATTTGAAAACGATACAAGATTGCATAATCTAGATCTAAAATACGAATCTGTTTAGCTCTTGATGAATATTTTAAAATTACTTTTACAGCGACATATGAATTATCTCTCTCAAGTTAAAATGGCAAGAGCTGCCAAAATTCAGACTTTTTTCATAATTTCCTAACGTCACGACAATAAGAGGCTTTGAAGGTCATCTAAAAACTAAATGATTAGGGTTGGAATGAGGAAAATCCATACAGTATGTGGCCTGTACGAATCGAACAGTTGTTCGAAAAGTAAACAAAATTTAAATAACCGGGACCACCATTCATTCATTCTAAGTCAAAGTTAGTTCAAAACAATACTTTATCGTATATTTTCAAGACTAGAAGCGCTACAAAGCTTCTGAATTATACGTTTTGAGAAAAATAGCCAATAATTTCAACATTCTGTTTTAATGTCGAAATATCAACATTTTGGCAGCTCGTATGGGTCGTATGCTACAAGTCACACTGGACAAGTCAGTACTACAAATCGCACCGTGAGAACTGGTCTTAATTAGAATAAGCAGCTGCATTTTTGTAAATCTGCTGAACATAGTGCTTTAATTTGGTGTTTCCCGCAGAGTCGACAGAAGATTGTAGAGGAAACTGTCCAGAAAGAAACTAGCGGTCTCAAAGACGACGTGAGGAATTTGCAGGTAATGAACAATTTCTGTTCAATAGATTGATTGATTGATTGTTTTACACGACATTCGATATAATTTCACTTTTATGGCCAGTGGTGCTGCCAGGTTAAGTTGGGAAGGAAACTGATCACATGCCCAGAGGAAAGCCCTGACCTTAGGCGAGTAACTGGCCACTCTTCCACTTTGTGCGATCGAGCGAAAAACCCACCTATTACCTGTTTAAGTATCAAACCTATCAATTACATGTACATATAGTGAAGACCAATTCTGTCAAGCATACATGTAGGTAACAAAATATGATTTATAAAGTGCTTAGTCCTGAAGAGTTCGATCCTCAAGATAATCCTCATTAACTGATTTGATTATTTATTGTGTCAATCAGTCATTTTTCACCTGAGTACATTTCATGAGTTTGATCAGATACATTTACTTACAGTGCTCGAGTTATGTACAAATGTCAATGTTACTGGTTATTGAATTACAGACATGACTGTAGTGCTAGCAGGATGTTTGTTATTAATGGTGATGTATCATTTGGAGAGCTGCTCTGCAAACTTGTGTTCTCCTTTAAAAGAAGACTAGAACTAAATTGTTATGTAGTTTATGTAAATCTGATGTTCCTGCAACATCTAAACTCTTTGCCAACTGGCAAACAATGTTGTAGAGTGTTAACTAACATAATTAATCCAGATTCTCTGTATTTCTACAGTTCTATGGACCAAATTGTGTCCGAAATAAAATTATTATTATTATTTATTCTAGATAATTACTATTTCAAGTTGAAATCTAGGACATTTGGCTGCTTCGACAACAAATTCCTTTTTTTGATCCCTTATTACAGCTATGTTAACAACCCACCTAATAATTTCCCTAAAGCTGACCGAGGCAAACGTTTATTTGGTTTCGCAGTTTTACATGTTTGGAATCAGCTAATGTGCCGTCTACTTTACATGTACTCCATATAACATTTGCGTACGTTAGGTCAGTCTGTTGTTAACGTACATTGTAGCTGAAATGATGGATCAAAAGAAGGATATTATAGAAGCAGCTAAATAAAAATCTGCAAGTTAGTTGCCATGGATACCATAAAGATGCCTAAGGAAATACATACATGTACATAGCCCTAACGCCAAAATATTAAGTAATCAACAGCTACATTGTATTTCTGTCAATTACAGAATATCTAATGACTTGGTAACGGTTTTGGTTGCCAAAAACCACAGACCTCAATTTAAATTTGGTACAGAACACATACCAGTTAGCTAGTCACATTTGAAAAAGAAACATCCTTGCAAAAGTTTTAAACTTATTGAGCTGACAGTCAGATGGACAATGGTATGAATATATAGGCACAAACTTGGGTTTAAACCAGCTGGGTGAAGTTAAGTGTCCTGTAAAAAACCCCTACAAATTTGACTTTCAGCTTCAGAAGTACAGCTTAGAAAAGCAGCTTCACGAACAAACAAACAAGCTTCATCTTCAAATGGGCACTGCTGAGAAATACCTGTCACAGTTATCTGCCCTTGAGCACAAGTTTACGAATGTAGCGAGGCAGTATCAACAGGTTATTGCCTCCCAGGGACGATTAGAAAAGAATGGTAAGTCAATTGATGTATCTCTGTTCATGTGACGTCCAAAACTGGTTTCATCCGTGTGAGACTGTGAACATAAATAGGATGGTATTAATTCATCTCAGATAATAAACAAAAATACTGTTTTTCATTTAGATACAGCTGTTTTCTTGAAGAGAAAGAAGAATTTTTTTGAAATTTCTAACATTTTCAGGCCAACACTTTGATTGACGTGGTGTAATTGACATTGCTACATATACATGTAACAAGCCTGCCTCCTTGGAATATCCCTGATATTCTCGTCAAAACATGCTCTAACTAAAACTTGTTTGATTGCGAGTTCCAATCATTTCTTTTAAAAATATAGTGAATTTATGGTGAATACAGCTGTACATGTATCTCCATATTCCCCACTGTCTGGTTGTTTTAACGTGTCACAGTGATTGTGATGGAAGACGTCTTTGTTTCTGTCAGAACAAACACATGTAATCAGTGCTGGAACTTAACTTTTTAGACTGGTTGCCATCAGGGCAAGCTGAACAGTAAAACTGGTTGCCCTCACCAAAATAAAGTTGCCCCGATTTATCATAAATGTTTTCAAGCAAATGAAAAGTGACTTTGTTGAGAGGAAATAATGGTAGTCGTTGTTTGTGTGGACGAACCGAAGGCCCTGTTACTTCCGTCTTCATATTTCAAAGTCATATTAGACCATTTAAATAACAGGCTCAACTTGCTCCAAGACTAACTTGCTAATCAGGGCAAGCACTTTTCAGGTCTTGCTTGCCCTCAGTCCAAATCACTTGCAAAATGCATGAGAGCAAGCACTGATAAAAAACAACCAAATATCAGATTCAGATGTAAGAAAGATCTAATAAAAAAGAAAAAATAATTGTTGAAGCGTTTGCCTCCTCCCCCCCCGCTCACTTAATCTCCAAAAGGACTAAACGATGTATCCAAAAGGACTAAACGATGTATCCAAAAGGACTAATCAGTGAGAGTTTGTATAATGTGTACAATGTACACTCACTGCACGGGTGACAGGTCTAAAAAAAATAACCTTACATTCTTTTCAATCAACTCTCTGGATCTTTTGACTGTAGGCTAGACTTTCCGAAATCAGCTATGGTACAAACCATTAATAAGGATGCTGTGTACAACTGCCAAACTTTACAAGATATTTTCGGATTAACTGTCAGATAAACACGGCACAGGTCAGGGGAAAAAAACACTCCAGTGATTTATTTTTGTACAAAATTTAAAAAAAACATTAATGCCAATTAGACGTCTACCTTTCACCAATAGTAGAACACATAACAATCAATCAAAAACCCTTATAACTGGAGGGCTGTCTTTGTTGTCTGTGTTTATAATGTTTGCTGCAACACCATGTGTCTCTAATACATTGACCTTTTCATTTCTGCTTTATCCAGTAACATTTTATTCAACATACAACTTCATGTACTCCTCATTAAAGTAAATGGTAATGTATGTTAAGGCCAGAAGAGCCTTAGGGTTATATTTTTGGGCGTAGCATTATATCATTTAAGCCAATTCAGACAGTCAGTAGCAACGTAATTGAGCAGATATATATATTTATGAACACTAAAACACACGGGCACAGGGAAAATCTTCTTGTCTAAAATAACCATGGAGACAAGTTTCTAATTGTGTTAAAAAGAGGTATATCATTTAGACCTATATTATAATAATAGCTCTACATCTTACAATGTACGAAATATAAAATCAATGTAATAAGTTTTCATTCAGGTGGAATCGTTAAAGAATTACAGTGAACAAAATACCAGTTTACATAGTAATGCCGTTATAATTTTCTGCAAATTGACAACATGGATAAGGGTAAATATAAGGGTAAATAAATATATAGAGTAAATAACAACTCACCCACTAAACCAATTCAAGCTAATTGATATCCTTCACATTAACCCTGCACCATAACCCGTGGCACTTTCTAGCAATAATATACA
Organism: Lepidochitona cinerea; assembly: GCA_963971465.1. Classification (NCBI taxonomy): domain Eukaryota; kingdom Metazoa; phylum Mollusca; class Polyplacophora; order Chitonida; family Tonicellidae; genus Lepidochitona; species Lepidochitona cinerea. The sequence continues at coordinate 12,565,171 of OZ020565.1, forward strand.
ACAAGGTGTAATCTAACATATCAGAGCTGAAACATTATTTACAACTAGAAATAGTTATCAAAAAAAAAAAAGAATTAATCATAGGGTATTTCCGAGAAAATTATTTCCACTTGTTTACAATTGACAAACCGTAAAAATTTAGAATAAAAATAACGCACTAATAAATATAGTAGCATAGACATAAAAATATATAAATCTGATTACCTGTAATAATTACGTAGATCAAAATATAGCGACGGCAATCTTAAATTAAAAACTTGACCCAACAGTTCCGACGTTTCATAATATATAACTTTCTCCCAAACGTTAGTGGAATGTAGATGACAAGTACGTCGGCTGTTCGGCTCTGGTGAACGTCGGTTGTTAAGAACGTCGCCCGTCTCTTGCTCGGCTGTTGCGAACGTCTGACGTTCAGTTGTAACGTCCGAATTGTCACCGTCATTTCCGTTCAGCTGTTGCGAACGTCTGTCGTTTGGTTGTTACGTACGTACCTGTCATCTACACATTATGGGTATTTGTTTTACATTACCGGTACCACAATTTTAAAAGTCATGATAGGCTATCAGAACCAATCGTTAGTGTAAAATCTCATGCCTTATGTTTAAGAAATAATGGATTGATTCTCTGCGTATACGCTGTGATAACTGCAAGAAAAAAGGAAGTCTCCATTGTTTTTGGACTGAGGCCCGAGTTCAAAAAGTGTGGACACTTCCTTTTTTCTTGCAGTTATCACAGCGTATACGCAGAGAATCAATCCATTATTTCTATTCTAACACATTAATTTTAATGTAAAGAAAAACTTAATTTTAGTAGTTTTCTTTATTTTCTACTTCAAACTAAAAATTGGCAACCATTGTTATAGCTGAATATTTTTTCCCTGATTGCCCCATGGACGAATCTAATCTAAAAAATGATAGGGGTGCTAGCTTCAAACAGCTGTTTTATGTGTTACCATTTTTTAGTCTACTAACAGACCTGATAACTTTTTAAAGATATATTCATACTTTTAGCTTATGTAAGTTCCCTTTCAAGTCTTGTCATTGTTTATTAGCATCATCATGCGTTTATGAGTTAGCTTTAAAGGAGAAATGCCTGGCATACACAACAGTCTGACATCCCCACTCGCATTTAAGTGATGACGTCATCCAGTGACGTATTCCATCACGTCACCAAAATTTAAAAATAATGACGTCGTTCAGTGTCAGGGCGTTTGACGTCACAATGAAAACGTTCTCTGCATATATGCTAGTTTATACGCCAGTTTTGTCCTATCTCACAACATGTAGGGAAATCACGCATGTGTTAGAATAACAGATATAATCATCACCTTCTTGTATTGTCACGTCTAATGTTAGCACTAGATATGAATGTCTGTCTGGTTATAGGCGAGGGATTTGAGTAGGCTAGACGGTTTGTAGTGTTCTGTTGGGTACGGTTTTTTAACTTGTTGATTGTCCTCTGTTTTCTGTCGATTTGTTTTTCTTTAGTGTTGACAGTATTCCATAGTTCATCCACTTCTTTTTGTAACCCCAGTATTGTGTCCATCAACGTGGACAGTTTATCATCCTTTCTTTGGATTTCTTCTTTAAGGTCATAGTTTTCAAATTTAATGTCCCAAACTTTGGAGTCGAAGTGATAAATATTTCTTTTCTGCTTTTAATATCTGGATTTTATCTTCAAGACCTCGTGTAACTTGTTTGATTTCCTCTAACAGTGTCTTGCTTTCTGTACTCCCAAATGAGGAGCATGTATTAGATCTGTCAATTGGCGGTTCAGCTTCTTCAGGATCTTGGGGAGGATGCAGGAACGAAAGACACTTGTTGCATTCTTCAGTCAAGTTGTTAAATTGTCTTCTGAGATTGTTGACATTTTGGTTGAGATGTGAAATGGCATCTTGCTTTGATAATCCAGAGATCACTTGCCAGCGCTCTAACCTCACCTGTTTATCATCAAAATTGTAGAAACACATTTCCAGGTTCATGTTTATTATATCAATCTTTGAAAATATCTCTTCGACTTCTTCAACTGTCATTCTCTTGTTAAGTTGCTCTCTTTCAATAATAGACTGCTCCCAGCGTACTTGAGCCTCTCTGATATACTCGTCTAACCATTTCCCTATAGATTTTATTTCAAATTCATTCATAGGTACTTTTCTGCTTTGGCCAAATTTGTTGTTCAAGAAAGTTGATATATTGTCTTGGACTTTCTTTTTTTCTTCCTTGTTAGCTGAATTATCTATAATGAGATAGCAAGTTATAAGTTTCTTATTTTATCTGTAGAGTCAGCCACCTCTCTCAATACAAATCAAAATATATTTTTGTTCAATCTTGGAACGATATACTTATTTGTTTTCATATACATATTACCAGAAGTCTATGAATGTGGAAGTGCAAAACGTACCATTACATCATATTCAGGGCATTGGCACTTTTTGACCCTAAGGTCACCTTAAACAGCGCCCTCCCTCGGTTAGTAAGAAACCATAGCTTTTCTTCACTTCCTCTAATGAACTATTATGGGATGCATAAAAAAAACATGGTGATTGTTTTAGATGCAACATCAGTAGGCCTACTTGATAGAGCAAACGTTAAAGTTTCCGAAGAGCTTCATATAGTTGAAAATGAGACAAGTCTTGTTTGGAATGCCTTGAGTCGAAATAGAGATATCAGAGTTGTGTTCGGTAAAGCTTTTATAAAGACCAATGCATTCTCCGAACTGCGGTTACTGGAATTGCCTATAGATGCAGTAAGTGGATTTGAAATTGCGCAACCGTAAACAATTTCAGAATCTACCACGGATGAACGTCACATAGTGTAGTACATGTATAAGCAGACTGAAAGTGCCAGTGCCGTGATTATGGGGTAATGCGACCTTACACAGACTTCTGATATTACTCATTATACATCGATCTTTTAATCCATAAGAAAACAGAAAGTCATGAGAGAAAAAAATCACCTCAGCCACACAAACGACTTTGTGACTTTGGCTGCATTATCAGACAGGAAAAGCATTTTACATTGTATTTGACTTTACACAACTACAAGGCCCGAAACTATAATTATAAGGAAATTTCGCTGAAACAGTGCGTACTTACCAACTTTTTGCTGCTGTGCCATTTCCTTTTCAAGGTCATCTTGAAGGTCATTATAAAGCCATTCATAATCTGATTTCAAAAGACTGACAAATGTCTGGAAGGCTGTTGGACCCCTGGTGGGTAGTATCTCAAGGATTTTATACACTTTACCACTGCGTGTTTTCTCTCCCTGTAGATGTAGATCTTTCATTTTTGGTATATAGAGACACATTAGGGAGACCTTGGTCAATTTTCGGGGATGTCGACCTATATTTTAGGTCACAGAGGTCATAGACGTCAAAATTCTGGAATTGGCTTGTGAACGCCATAGCTTAACTGCTAGATGCAGATCTTTCATTTTTGGTATATAGAGACACATTAGAGAGTCCTTGGTCAATTTACATAAATCAGACCACACTCCCACAATCATTGAACATCATATATATGGTGATTATATCCAATGTATAATGAGCAACTAATCCAAACAACATTTATGGCGGGGGACCTGCTAGCTACTTGGCTTGTTTCAAATTTAAATGGGAAGTTTATTACCTTAATACCCCGCTCAAGTTCGACTTTCGCTTAAATCCGCGCATATTTAATTATTGTACAGGCTTTTGATTGGCTCAAGTTCGACTTTCGCTAAAATCTGCGCATATTTAATTATTGTTTTTGATTGGCTGATACAAATAACTTGGTTTCCCTGCAATATCTTGAAAACCACTGGCTTAACTTTTTTCAAATTTAAATGGGAAGTTAAATACCTTAATACCCCGCTCAAGTTCGATTTTCGCTAAAATCCGCGCATATTTAATTATTGTACAGGCTTTTGATTGGCTGATACAAATAACTTGGTTTCCGTGCAATATCTTGAAAACCACTGGCTTAATTTTTTTCAAATTTCAATGAGAAGTTTAATACCTTAATACCCCGCTCAATTTCGACTTTCGCTTAAATCCGCGCATATTTAATTATTGTACAGGCTTTTGATTGGCTGATACAAATAACTTGGTTTCCGTGCAATATCTTGAAAACCACTGTCTTAATTTTTTTTCAAATTTAAATGGGAAGTTTAATACCTTAATACCCCCCTCAAGTTCGACTTTCGCTTAAATCCGCGCATATTTAATTATTGTACAGGCTTTTGATTGGCTGATACAAATAACTTGGTTTCCGTGCAATATCTTGAAAACCACTGTCTTAATTTTTTTCAAATTTAAATGGGAAGTTTAATACCTTAATACCCCCCTCAAGTTCGACTTTTGCTAAAATCCGCGCATATTTAATTATTGTTTTTGATTGGCTGATACAAATAACTTGGTTTCCCTGCAATATCTTGAAAACCACTGGCTTAACTTTTTTTCAAATTTAAATGGGAAGTTTAATACCTTAATATCCCGCTCAAGTTCGATTTTCGCTAAAATCCGCGCATATTTAATTATTGTTTTTGATTGGCTGATACAAATAACTTGGTTTCCCTGCAATATCTTGAAAACCACTGGCTTAACTTTTTTCAAATTTAAATGGGAAGTTTAATACCTTAATATCCCGCTCAAGTTCGATTTTCGCTAAAATCCGCGCATATTTAATTATTGTACAGGCTTTTGATTGGCTGATACAAATAACTTGGTTTCCGTGTAATATCTTGAAAACCACTGGCTTAATTTTTAAAAAATTTAAATGGGAAGTTTATTACCTTAATACCCCGCTCAAGTTCGACTTTCGCTTAAATCCGCGCATATTTAATTATTGTACAGGCTTTTGATTGGCTGATACAAATAACTTGGTTTCCCTGCAATATCTTGAAAACCACTGTCTTAATTTTTTTCAAATTTAAATGGGAAGTTCAAGTTCGACTTTCGCTAAAATCCGCGCATATTTAATTATTGTTTTTGATTGGCTGATACAAATAACTTGGTTTCCCTGCAATATCTTGAAAACCACTGGCTTAACTTTTTTCAAATTCAAATGGGAAGTTTAATACTTTAATATCCCGCTCAAGTTCGATTTTCGCTAAAATCCGCGCATATTTAATTATTGTACAGGCTTTTGATTGGCTGATACAAATAACTTGGTTTCCGTGCAATATCTTGAAAACCACTGGCTTAATTTTTTTCAAATTTAAATGGGTAGTTTATTACCTTAATACCCCGCTCAAGTTCAAATTACGACAATCCCTCCGCTAATTATAGGACAGGATGTCTCACTTTAAATCTGTTTGTCTAAATACTTTCTTAGTGTAATGAATAGCTTTTTGTGGAATTCTGTACAGAAGAATATCACTAATAAATTTTTATTCAATAAATACATATTTTGCATGTTTTAAGTTAATTGATTTTACTCTTTAGACAACCAATAATGAAACCATTCATTCAGTCAAGCTTCCATTTGCAGGGGAGCCTCCGTAGCTCAGCTAGTAAAGATTTTTACTCGCATCAACATAAGCCTTCCACCAATACCGCATGGGTAGGATCCTTGTCAGGCCAAAATTTCATACTGGATTTTTTCGCAAAAGATGAAGGTATATGTGGGATGGTCGCTCGGAGTCAATGAAATGTTGGGGATTTCTTATAAATGTGTAATCTGACGCAGATTATTATTTAATATCTCATATTCAGGTAACATCTTACACAGCATGATATACATATATTCACAAATAAAGTACAACAGTGAATTTTTTTGTGAAAGGTGATGTACCTTCTCCTTGTATATTTATCCTGCCAGGCGACACTTCTACTTCAGTTGAATTCTAGTTGTATTTCAGAAAGGAAAATTACTGTATTTTTGGGGGGTTTCTTTTCTTCTTGTTTCGATTCTCTGTAACCTGTGACAATTAAACAAGTTTAATCAGTGAAAATTAATTTATTTCAAGGATACTCTTAAAAGAAAATGTCTCATTTTCTGATTTAGTTCATATACATGTACACATTTGCACAGACTCACTGGTCAGTTTCTTTGAAATTAAAATTTTAATTTAAATATCACTAATGCATGTGCAACGGTGTAATTCCCATTGTCTGTATTATATATATTTTTGAACACTAAAACACACGGGCACAAGGAAACTTTCCTTGTATATGTTCTTTGACCTAAAAATACTGAAAACAACTTACTCATTTTTTGTTGAGCTATTTTCCTTTTAACATCATCTTGAAGTGTATCGTGTAGCCATGGAGAATCTTCCTTTAAAAGTTGTAGAAAATCCCTAAAGGCTGTTGGCCCCCTTTTGGGAAGCAACTTGAAGATATGGCTCACTTGCCTGCTGCGTGTTTCCTTAGCCTGTAGCGAATTGATAACTATCTGAGTTTTATTTATACCTAGCAACCTTCACACATACAAGATTTGAGATAATGATGTAGGTTGATCGATTAAAAAACATTTTTTGGGCTCACAAATTAATTTGAACGGCAGACTTTAACTCTAGATAAAAATAATGATGAAGTCGGTGTTTTAAAAGCAAGCTGCAATCATCATCAGGGAAATCAGTGTTGGTTAATTTACTAATTCCCCCAAAATATGGCTCACTACCTGTTGACCCCTGTCACTGTGTCACATATCTATCACAAATGTTCTATTAGGCTACATGTAGACACGCTCAGCAACATGACTTTGTGAGGTTATGGTATTTGTAACGCCACAAAGCCAACATTCTGAGTGTGTCTACAGGGACTGATCCAGGGAAAATTTGGGCATACCATTTCGGTTCAAAATTTTCCAACAATAAGACAAAAACAACATCTCTGGCCCAAAATTCAACATTAAATGCTATTTTGCTGTTGGTTTTAAGAGTTTGGGCACTCATACCTGTATACAGGTATCAAAGTGTCTCTGGATCAGTCTATGGAACCTTTTGGAACTGGTGGTCAAAACATGTTGCTATGGCCGGCATACAGGTCAGTTGTGGGTAACATCATTTGTCTACTTCATGTATCTCAGTCGCATAATAACATGGCTGCTGATTCTAATTTTTATCTTTTTGCTTGTGATTCTAGAAAACTAGGATTAAAAAAAATGCTTGCAGATTTGCGTGCGACCGACTATTCGGATTTTTGAAATGAAAAAATGACGAGCACAGCCTCTGCAGCACTAATTGATATACATGTACAGGTGTCTGGTTAAGGGGTACAAGATATATATTTTTTCTGGTTTATGTGTATTTCCTTTTCCATCGTGAAAGAAAATATTTCAATTTTAGTTGCACAATTCCTCACATTTATATGGTAAATGAGGAGAGCTTGGGCCATTCCCTGATCAGTGCATGCAAATCTTGGACAAGTCTTGGATAGCCTATATGGCTTTTTGACTCATTCTTAATACATTATTATGTAGTTTATTAAAACATATTTCATATTATTAATAAAGAGAAATTTCATTGAAACAGAATTAGCCAAATTTGCGTAATTTCTATCGAAAATTATAAATTAAGAGCTTTCTGTTTATACATGTACCAATATTTTGTAGGCAGCCATACCCTTTAAAGTGGCATGAGCTGCCAAAATTCACACTTTTTTCATAATTTCTGATGGTCACGACAGTAAGAGGCTTTGAAGGCCATCGAAAAACTAAATGATTGGCATTTGAATGAGGAAACTTCATACAGTATGTGGCTTCTACGAACCGAAAACGTGTTAAAGTAAACAAAATTTAAATAACCGGGACGACCATTCATTCATTCTAAGCCAAAGTTAGTTCAAAACAACACTTTAACTTACATTCTGGAGACTAGAAGCACCAAAAAGCTTCTGAATTACACGTCTTGAGAAAAATAGCCAATAATTTCAACATTATGTTGTAACGTCAAAATATCCACATTTTGGCAGCTCATGCCCCTTTAAAAGTGTACTCATAAATCCCAGCTCTGTTATAAGCACAGATCTGCGGTTTGTGCGGCTTACTGGCTTTACCATTATTTCTTATTTCAACATCAATCCTTTAGTTTTTTCAAGGTACTTCTTTTGACAATCGGGGGGGGGTGCTCCGTGGCTCAGTAGGTAGAGCGTTGAACGCTCAATCTAAAACAGCCTTCCACCAATGGGTCGCGGGTTCAAATCCCACTCATTCCAAAAATTGGAAAATTTTCTGACTGGGTTTTCACTCGAACGACCTATGTGGGATGGTTGCCAGTTACCAGCGGAAGGTTGTGGGTTTCCTCCGGGCACAGAGCCCGGTTTCCTGCCACAATAAAACTGGCAACGCCGCCATATAAGTGAAATAATCTTGAGCGCGGCGCAAAACACCAAACAATCAATCTTTTAACAATCAGAATAAATGAAAAAAATGTGAATTTCAGCAGCTTCCACTAAAAAGTATTACCTTGATAATTTCAACCATCTCCTCATTGAATGTTCCTGACTGTATCAGCCCTGCCATAAATCCCTCTGTTAGGATAAGGTTGTCCATTATGTCCTTCGTTCTGGCAGAGAGTATTTCTTGATGTACTTTATCCATTATCAGTTATTTCAGTGCAAAAGCGAGGCATCCACATATACTAATTAACTAAAACCTGTGCTTCATCCAGATAAGACTGAATAGATAAGGCTGTGCAATAACTTTATATAAGACTTCCTTTATTGTTATATACATGTGACTGTAGGCATGTCTTGGTGATTTATAATGCATGTGTTTCTTTTCAAGAGTGGTTATAAATCCATTCGATCTTTTTTACTTCTTGTACTGTTTGAACTTGCCACACGTTTTTTTCTTTTACTGTTTACTAGTGTTTGGCAACTGAGTAAATCACTTCACTTTTACAGTGTTAAAATCATTAAAAAGTTAAATGGTAAAAAAATAATCAGATAATAAATGTTTTGGCACGTGTGCAGTGATAAATCATAACTGGTACACGTAGCTGGCAACCATTCCACATACTTGCATGTTCTTGAGACAGTATGATTTATGGTTTTTCTAAATAGTGGTCAAGGGCATGGCTTCAAGATGGATGTGTCTATTTTGTTAGGTGTCAGCAAACTTTTTTTCATCAGGGGCAAAAATAAAATGATGATTGTGGCTCGAATAAATGTTTTGTACGCCGGTAACCTTTAAGTTAAAATACACATTCACCGAAGGTGCCAGCTCGTTTGTAGTAATCAAGACAAAGTCAGTTTAGTTTTTTGGGCTGAATAGGCCATTCAAAATAGAATGACATTTATTTATAAAAACAAGGAAAAAGAAATTCAGCCCCCAAAGGATATTTACAAAAAGGTATTAAATACATTGGTTTATCCGGCTCGGATTTGTTAAAAAGTACTTGATTTAATGCAAAGGTGGGGAACAAAAGCGCCATACATAAACATCTATACAGAGATAATCCAATGGGGGTGATGGGGTGGAGGAGGGCGAAACTACTGTCTCCAGATAGTTGCAGAGAGTGTGGCTTGTGGAGGTGTCCAGCAGGAGAACAGTCATATGGAGAAACAAGGCTATCTTCTGATTGGCTGCTGATCCTAAACAAGTGTCCTCCATTGGCTCAAATATTATAAACAAGCGAATGTCCACATTTGCCTAAGCGAATACCCCAATTATGAAAGTAGCTAAGTTACTTCACACAAATACAATTCATTTAATTTCACATTTGTACAATAACTTGCATGTACTATACAAAAAACGCTTAATACTCCGTACAGACAAACAGACTTGGCAGAAACAGAAATGGAATAATGCCTTTAATGGAATGCTTCGAAAAAACCTATTGTATAAAATGTTTGAAACTGTCTTTAAACATGGGTTCCATACTAATGATAAAAAATTAAGACATCACCACGTAGTTAGTTGTTTTTGAACAACATGGGCTTTCAACACCTGTACCGTTGACTAACTACGTTGTGATGTCTTCATTTGTTATCATTTAAAACGTATTGGTTTAGCAATATCTAGTCTTCTGCTACTCCTTAAGAAATGTGAGGTAGCTTTCTCAAAGTTAAATTCCGCCAGTGAAACATTAGAGTGGCTAATCCTCATTAACTGGTCTCAAACTTTCGGAAAATTTCAATAAAATAATTCCGAATCTGATGAAAAAACAAAAAACAAACAAGCCATTCAGAATCAAACAAGAAATTTATGACAAAAACAAAAGTAGAACTTGCGAGTCCAAGTCGACCAAACACCTACATGTAACTGCTTGTTGTCTTTGTACAGAGACTACAATACATGAAATTGTTTTCCTTGATATATCTTAGCCATTTGAACTCGTCCAGCCATTGCCGAGAAAATTTCCTGGTAGCGGTAGTTGGTTTATGGTGCCTTCTCGGAAGAGCACGAGGCAGTTGGAGGCCGACTTTCAGTTTCACTTGACGTAGTACCAGTTGTATCGATAGAACTTGTTATTGTTGACAAATCTGTATCTTCAATTGTTTATGACTCATCACCACCTGATTTATCTTTAATGTCATCGTTGGAAGGATATTGAGTATGCCGAAAAAAATCTGTTATCTCCGACTTCGGCATACTCCTACGAAAACGTCGAGAACTGTTACTGAAGAGCGAACAAGCCTGTGAAGTACGATTTGACTGGTACATTTACAAACTGTAACGCTACCATAGGTCCGCGCATAAGAATATTTGTACACTCATTTCGAAGTCTGTTCGATGTCAGGTTGTTTTGCGATTATATACCGCATATTTTTCTCTTTTTTTTTTGGTGGTCTTAAAGCCCGCCTTGTCTATTTTTTTACTGTCTTAATCCAAAATTACCCGTCTCTGGCTAACAGCCTGGTAACTGGGGTAGAGCTTACAAAAATAAAGGCAGCCTTGATCTTTGGATGACAATTAAGGCAACCAGAGAATAAAAGTTTATATAATGCTATCGATCTTTCTTTCGTGTCTTCTCCGATTTAATTTTGTCTTCAGTTTTTTTGTATTTCTGACCAGTACCGCCTGAAGGATTTGTCTGGACATTACGATTTCGAGTCTTCTGCTGGTCGTGGTTTTTCAAACTGTTTATTGTTTTTGTTTGTCTAGCGATTGTCAGCTCTTTTTTCTCATTGACAGCCTTTTGGGTGTCAATTTCTTGCTGTAACCTCAACAGTTCCTTCATAAAACACGATAACTTGTGATTCTGTTCTTTGTTTTTTTCTTGTAATTCCTGATTCTCGAGTTTACTCTCAGTTTCCGTGGTGTCTAAATTGAGGGATAACGATTCGTTTTCCTTCTTCAGTTTCTCGATTTGGATATCATAACTGTTGGTAAGCTGTTTAATTTCTTCCAACAATGGCATGTTTTCTAAGCCTAAGGTACCGAATGAAGAACTTGTATTGGACCTGGAGATCGTAGGTATATCAGTTTCTTGAGTGGATTGCAGCACTGTAAGACATTCGTTACGTTCTTCTGTCAAGTTATTAAACCTTTGTCGAAGGTTGTTAACATTCTGGTCAAGATGAGTGATCGCATCTTCTGGCGTCAATTTGGAAATAATGCGCCAGCGCTCGGAACTCACATGCTTATCGTCAAAGTCATAGAAACAGCTCTCCAAGTTCATATTGATTATCTCAATCCTAGTAAACATTTCTTGAACTTCTTCAGCTGTTAGTTTCTTGTCTGTTTGTTCACGTTCAGTAAAAGACTTTTCCCAGCGAACTTGTGCTTCTCTTATATAGTCGGAAAGCCATTTTTCTATAGCTTTTTTCTCTCGTTCAGATAGCTTCCGACTTTGGCCAAATTTCATGTGTAGAAAATGTGATATACTAGTGTGAGCTTCCTTTTCTTCTTGTTTCTTTTCCATTTTGTCTGGAATAAATACATGGCGTGAAAGTTAATTGTGCAAGATGAATGTTCATTGGCCTACACATGTACAAAATGAAGCAATTTGACGAAACAGTTTTTTCTAGTTTTCTAATTCTATCACAATCATTAAGTTAAACAAACCTTTATGTTCACGTTTTTTTTTTATGGGTTGCAACTCCTGGATTTTATTGTACACAGTGTTTCGATGTAGAAACTTACATCATTATCAAGTGAATGTGAAAAAACAGACAAGGACAAACATTTAAATACTAAAAAATTCATTAAAGGGTTTAAATTCATTAAAGGGTTTAAAAGGGGGTGGGGGATCAACAAACAATGGCTCTGCTGGCTTACATGTAGTTAGGATTAACAGTCTCATGCTGGTTAACTTTGATAGAGAATATAGTCATATGCAGACGGGATTATGAAGCCCTGATCTCTATTCATTGCTGGCTTGTTCAAACCGTGTTCATTTCTTAAATATCATGACCATCTCCTAAATGCCACTCAAAGAGATTAAACCTTTATGTTTAGATCCTGATCAAATCAAATGGTGTCCAATCTGTCTCCATATAGGTGTTTTAATTAAGAAATAATGGATTGATTCTCTGCGTATACGCTGTGATAACTGCAAGAAAAAAGGAAGTGTCCATTGTTTTTGGACGAGGGCCAGAGGCCCGAGTTCAAAAAGTGTGGACACTTCCTTTTTTCTTGCAGTTATCACAGCGTATACGCAGAGAATCAATCCATTATTTCTATTCTAACACATGTACTTTAATGTAAAGAAAAACTTAATTTTAGTAGTTTGCTTTATTTTCTACTTCAAACTAAAAAAATGGCAACCCCTACGTTAAAGATGAATAGTTTTGCCCTGATTGGAGCATGGACGAATCTATATCTAAAAAATGATAGGGGTGCTAGCTTCAAACAACTGTGTTATGTGTTACCATTTTTTAGTCTACTAACAGACCTGATAACTTTTTAAAGATATAATTATACTTTTAGCTTATGTAAGTTCCTTTTCAAGTCTTGCCATCGCTTATTAGCAGCCTCCTGTGCTCATGATTTAGTTTTAAAGGCGAAATGCCTGGCATTCATAACAGTCTGGCATCCCCGCTCGCGTTTAGGTGATGACGTCATCCGGTGACGTCGTGTTCCATCACATCACCAAAATTTAAAAATGATGACGTCGTTTAGTGTCAGGGCGTTTGACGTCACAATGAAAACTTTCTCTGCGTATATGCTAGTTTATACGCCAGCTTTGTCCTATCTCAAAACATGTAGGGAAATCACGCATGTGTTAGAATTAGAATTAAGATCCATGTTCAATTTTGCTCTCATAAGCTCACAACTGTCAGAAGCCCTTGCCTTCGGTTTATTATATGTCATAATGTGTTTCTTATGTACTGTGGTAGGGTTGCAGGCCCCCCAGCAATGGTGAGGGGTTTCGTTTTGGCAAATAGCAGTTTCCTCGCCATCTAAAGCTGGCAATGCCTTTACATGTATATATATTTATGAATGCCGCTATATAAATGAAGTAATTTTAAGTTCTGGGATCAATCATGTAGATTTATTTTGATATGCGACAATCAATACTTGTTTTTCTCTTTGATAACTAAAGGTTAGATTCAACTGACTGTTTTTCCGCTGCTGTGCCATTTCCTTTTCAAGGTCATCTTGAAGGTCGTTATGAAGCCATTCATAATCTGTTTTCAAAAGACTGACAAATGTCTGGAAGGCTGTTGGACCCCTGGTGGGTAGTATCTCAAGGATTTTATACACTTTACGACTGCGTGTTTTCTCAGCCTGCAGAAAATAATATATACATTTGAAAGAGACCTAACCATGGTTATATTCCTTTTAGAAACTGAGATAGATCCTACCGTTCCCCCCCCCCCCCCCCCCCCCCCACCTTCGTCTTTCCAAAGGCCCAGTTGGTTAGATAGTCCCTCAGTACAACACAGGCTGCCCATCGATACGAGATTTCTAAATTTCTGAGTGCATTTTTCACTCGATTGCCATTTTTGGAAGTATTGGCAGGTACAGTACTGGCATAAGGTCGGGCATTTCCTCCGGGCAACGAGCCTGCTTCCCTCCCCCACTAAACCTGCAAATGTTGCAGAGTGAACTAAATGTAATCTTGAGTGCGGCGTAAATCATGAATCAACCTAACATTCATTCTTTTTAAGAAAATTATTTGGCAACCTATCAGATGTGGCATTCATTGCCTGGCTTACAGACAAAGTGTGTTAAGGAATGTAAAAAGAAATCCTGTAATTCCTGGTACTGCAAATTGGTGTTTTTTGTTTACAAATGTTTCGTTTTGATGCAGTGCAACATATAACAGTAATTCAAAAAGAAATTTTGTAAGTAATGTCACCATTACTGTGATTTGGCAAATTCTCAGAGACAAAAGTACCTACCTCAATAATCTCAATCATTTCCTCGTTGAATATTCCCGACTGTATCAACTCCGCCATAAATCCATCTGTTGGGAATATGGCATCTGTAATATCCTTTGTTCTTTGTCGAAGAATTTTCCTGTGTATAGGATCCATTGTGATTCAGATATAACAAACAAGCAAGAAAAACTTGATTCACAAGTTGTAATGTGCGCCTTCGTTTCCTGTATTTGTTCTCAATTTAACATTGTTACCCTGTCTGCTTTTGCGTTTACCTTTCAGTTTTCCGTATTTTAATTTTGGGGGAAAAAAGCCTTTCCATATGGTTTCAACTGATTTTAAACAATATTTTTACCAACAAAAGCTTTGTATTCCAGTCATAACCGTTTTAACACAAGTTGTAATTAAATAGATTCTCTTCAAGTTATCCTCCAGCCAATTAACATCCAATTGTATGCAAATTGAATTTTCTCTTCAAAAAATCTTCTGAAATCATCGAATTGTTTCCAGTTCTACAGGTAGCTTATTCCACAGCCTTGTCCTTGTACTGGTAGATACTGTGAAGTAATAGGCCTTGTTTTCAAATATTTAGCTGAACATACATACACATGTACTGTAGGGTACATATATAGGTTAATATTGCTCGCATGTACACTAGTGACAGATGAACTATAAAGTCATTTACTTTTCACCAATAACCATGTTAATTTGTGTCAAGCCAAAAAAAAAAAACTCTCCAAATCCTGTACTCAAAATATCTGTCCTTCGTTCTCTGACCACTTTGAATTTTTGGTGTTGGGACAAACCGTAAATGATGAAGTCAGCTAAATGTATATGTTGACTTTATGTTTTAACCTGTGATTATTTCCTGTGTACGATATGTTTTACAATGACGAACTATATATTCCCCAGCTCTTTAACACTGACACACGGGCATTTTTCTTGAAATCTGTTTATAGGCTGGTTATTTGCGTTCCACACTTCAGTAGATATGAAAAGAATAATTGTTTTTGGCTAAAGAAGTCATATATCAGATTTCGTTTGTCTACACGGTGTTATGAATACACAAGCCTTCAGAGGGGTCTTTTTTTTTAAATCTTTTTTATCATCTTGGTGTACTTGTTCATGTTGTGGGGCATTTTGCCAAAAAATATTTTTTTGTTTGAATCCCAATAAATTACAGGCTTCCTAGAAGACAATAATTGGTTGACATAGTTCAAAACTTTGTTGGCTATAAAGTTTTGCAGTCTATGTGCAGGTCCTTTTTGTACTCTCGTTATGTTTTTAATAATGTACATGAAAATATAACTAGCAGGGATAGCAAATGAACTAAAAACGACTCAACAGATCTTTATTAGTATATTAGCGTCATGTACATCTAAATT
Source organism: Lepidochitona cinerea (assembly GCA_963971465.1). Lineage (NCBI taxonomy): Eukaryota > Metazoa > Mollusca > Polyplacophora > Chitonida > Tonicellidae > Lepidochitona > Lepidochitona cinerea. Next base: position 12,580,749 of record OZ020565.1, read on the forward strand.
TGAACCCTATATCAAACTTTGCCTGCTACACTGTATGAACTAAAAAAAAATCACTGAAAGACAAATTTCAAATCAGCTTCCTAAATTGCATCTAATTAAATGAAACTGACAAATCTGTCACGGAGACAATCTTGGGTGCCGCAATGATCAAACTTGAATCCATCAATCTGTTTGTGTTTAATATGGGGTTTGTCTTGATCAATTCTTAATTTTCCTATGTTATGTGACAATAATGGTGTGACTATAAATTAAACCTACATGTATGACCTAGTTCAATACATTCAGATCTGGTAAACTGGAACACGGGGATTCCCCTTTGAGTTTATCTGACTTAAATACTAGCTTTAAACTCTTTATTACCTTTATTATGCCTGGTGCTTTTGACAATATATCAAAACTTCTTATTTATGTGTAGGTCAGTTATTGCTTGTCAACTGCCCAATTTGAAATACAGTAGGACCCACTTTTGCATGTTCAGGAATAACCCTTTTAAAGATCATATGCAAAGGATTTAAATCGCCATAATAGGCATTTCATTTAAATAAACAATGTTTTAGAAAGGGATTGGCACCTGTGATAAGTAAAAAGTCTGGTTCATTTTTTTTTTAAACTTTTTTTCTTTTAAATGAATAAAAATACAACGCATGACTTACCTCCCCTTGTTTACTTGCCTGTGACGTCACAGAAGAACATGCTTCTTCATACGACTTCAGCTCGCTGCACATATTTATGTGCGATATTATACTTTTGCATGGCTTTTAAAAGGGACTTAAGCTACGATTTTGAGGACAAGGATATACCGGAGATCGATTTAAACATAATTATTAAGCCCTATATTTATAAATCCGTCTCAAATAAGCTGTACATCAAATCTAATAATGAGAGCGACCCTTAATTGGACATATGGCCCTAGGCTCAGGAAAGCGGGAGTGTAGCCCAACTGCTACAAAAAAAGATCACGGCACCTGTTAATGAATGCTGTTGGGTGACGGCAAATTGTTTTGTTTATAATTTACAGTTATTGCCATACCAGCCCCCCTCCCTCGTCCCCAAGGCCTCCAAATACGATAAAATGAGCTGCACTTGCGATTTCGAAGTCGGTGAAAAAAATAATCTAAATTTTGTGCGGAAAAGTTGCACTAGTCATTATATAGGCCTATATACAAAAGAAATGTACGTTCAACCAGGTGTAAGATATTAGGCCTACGTCACTGACCTACTCCACTAGGTTTATTGACAAGCCACATTAACAGAATCTCAAAAAAGCATGACAAAGTTTTTAAAATATATAAGCAGTTTTCTTCGCTTGTGGTTGCTGTTGTATAAACTAAATTTTCAAGTAGCAAATAAACAGATAAATGGTAGACAAAATACGCCTAAATAAATCAAACCTAATTCATATTAAAGGTAAGCCTTTCACTCGGATATATCTATTCATTTCAAAGATCTTATAAATTTCTTACCGAGACGAACGGTAAAGTGGAGTCCTAGTGTAAAACTCGGTTATTGTTTTGGGACAATTTTTGTTAATTATCGAGATCATTAATTATTATCCGAGTTTACATTGTACATGGCAGCTTTTCTTATTTTTCTTTATATAGTGATAGTCCGACACAGGCTCTACGTCAATGCGGCACGGGATCGGACCCCACTCTGGTGAAAAAAAAGTGGGTTTAATTCTCGATCGCCACACGTGTAAGAGCTATGAAATTATTAGTTAGCCTACTTGTGGGTCCTTATATTTTTATTCAAATTTGTATTTTAAAGGCGTCGCAAATAAGAAATGTTTTACTATTTTACTCAGACAGAAGAACCTAGGCATGTATATTCTGATTATCCTGCTACTACATTCGCCGTATAGCCTTAACGGTAGGCAGAATTAGATTGTTTTTATTATAGTATAATCAAATAGATATTGTCGAAATATCACAGAAACAGGCTTATGGTAGGTTAATTTTTTGGTTTATCGACTCACAACGCGCAAATTGTGGGGTTATCACCTGATCGCACAATTATTGTTACTAAACGCCGCACACATTACGGTATTGAATTCGTTACTTAGACATGAACTGGCTGAAGGGATGTAATCACAAGTATTGCCATATACGACAGATGTAGAGTGACTTTATAAACATATACAAAGTTGCTCTACGACTGCGGTATATATGATTATGGTAATGCTAGCTTTCAATGCTCTGTTCAAGAGATACTGTTCTTCTGTGACGTCATAAAAACTAAGGGAGATAAGCAAGTAAAGATCTGAAGCTCTGGCAAAAACAGCCCATTTAAATCTTTATTTCCCGCTAAATTCCTAGTGTTGGAAGGGAAAACAAATTGCTGAATTTTAAGTTAGCACACAAGGAACACAATAGTAATTTAAGTGTAATCATTTGCCTATGATCTTTAATATTAGGGGACTATAGGCTCCATATGTCAGTCAGTCCGGCAAATCAGTTTTCCAGACTTTTTTTCTAAACTCTTAAGAGATACTGTGCTGAAATTTTATATGTAAGCAGGCCCTCTTGCTAGGGGCAGCCTATCATATAGAAATTTATAATCATCAAATAGTCTCGCCTATATTGCAACCTATGTATAGACGCCGGTGCCCCCTGTCATGATTATGAATAGCGTTGATAGTTTTAGTGATGTGATCAGTAGGCCTATTTTTTTCTCTGGCAACTTCTCTAAGACATGACAAACTCTGTTGTTGCCAGACATATAACTCAGTGTGTGAATCTTCCAGCCGGTTTGACTTATGCCTAGGTCAGGGACAACATTCCGACATTACAATTCTATGTGACAGTGGCACTAGAAATACAGCCACGCATCGCTGTTCAAGCATCTAAAAAAAAATATTTAGACCCCTTTTATTTTATATAATGAAAAAAAAATACATATGAAAGAGTTAGGGGTTTCCTCTGGTAAAATTATATTCCCCCCCCCCCCCCTCCTCCCCCGTCCCCCAATCACTAAACCTTAAGAAGTGAAATTATCTTGAAAAACAACAATCAATCCGTCTCACAAAGTGTCCCAATGGAGGTTTCTTCTGTAAACAAATAGAAAGCTGGTATTGTAGCCTGAGGTGTGATTTAGATCAAACAAATGATCAATATCAATTTTCAAGGTCATTATAACAAAGTGACCTCTACATGTATGCATATTGTATGTATGTATATTGGAATTGCATTGGACAACTCACTCTGCAGGTGACCAAATCAGGTGAATCAGTCGACCAAATAACATCAAAATCACCTACCAATAGGCGTTTGCTCGCATAATTTACATGCTTTTTTATTACTCTCCTACATTCTATTGTTAGTAATATCCAACATTTCAGACACTGCGTCAGCTTCTGAAGACGCCTTGTGTACCTAATAGCAGTCACCAGCTTAATGGGAATTGAGTCGATAAGGAGCTTTGCCACCTTACCTTTGTGTTACATTTGGAATTTCTTTAGTAAACTGCCTTTAAATGCTTCTTGTATAGCATTTCTTTTAATTCCTTGTATCCATGTTAGCATTGTTATATTTTACTTTATAGAAGAGAAGTACCCGGATGAGACTAATCGTCTGGCCGTTGTTTTATTGGTGCTTTTAGAATGTTACCCTAGCTGGCACAAGATAGTTCCTATACTATAATTTGTAAAGGCGTACTAGATCTACCGTAGCCATTTCTCAAGCTTGTGAGAATATGATTGTATAAAATATTATTACCTTGTCAACATTTATTAGGCTTTATTTTCATTTGATTGGTCAATGTGCATTGTATGTCAGGGACAATGCAACACAGACAATCTAGTATGCTGTCAAGTGGGAGTTACCAACATGGACAATCAAGCATGTTGTCAAGTGGGAGTTACCAACATGGACAGTCAAACATATTGTCAAGTGGGAGGTACCAGCATGGACAATCAAGCATGTTGTCAAGTGGGAGTTACCAACATGGACAATCAAGCATGTTGTCAAGTGAGAGTTACCAACATGGACAATCAATCATGCTGTCAAGTGGGAGTTACCAACATGGACAATCAAGCATGTTATCAAGTGGGAGGTACCAGCATGGACAATCAAGCATGTTGTCAAGTGGGAGGTACCAACATGGACAATCAAGCATGTTATCAAGTGGGAGGTACCAACATGGACAATCAATCATGTTGTCAAGGGGGAGGTACCAACATGGACAATCAAGCATGCTGTCAAGTGGGAGTTACCAACATGGACAATCAAGCATGCTGTCAAATGGAAATTACCAACATGGACAATCAAGCATGTTGTCAAATGGGAGGTACCAACATGGACAATCAAGCATGTTATCAAGTGGGAGTTACCAACATGGACAATCAAGCATGCTGTCAAATGGAAGTTACCAACATGGACAATCAAACATGCTGTCAAGTGGGAGTTACCAACATGGACAATCAAGCATGCTGTCAAGTGGGAGTTACCAACATGGACAATCAAGCATGCTGTCAAGTGGGAGTTACCAACATGGACAATCAAGCATTGTGTCAAGTGGTAGGTACCAACATGGACAATCAAGCATCATGTCAAGTGGGAGTTACCAACATGGACAATCAAACATGCTGTCAAGTGGGAGGTACCAACATGGACAATCAAGCATGCTGTCAAATGGAAATTACCAACATGGACAATCAAGCATGTTGTCAAATGGGAGTTACCAATATGGACAATCAAACATGCTGTCAAGTGGGAGGTACCAACATAGACAATCAAACATATTGTCAAGTGGGAGGTACCAACATGGACAATCAAACATGCTGTCAAGTGGGAGGTACCAACATGGACAATCAAGCATGCTGTCAAGTGGGAGATACCAACATGGACAATCAAACATATTGTCAAGTGGGAGGTACCAACATGGACAATCAAGCATACTGTCAAGTGGGAGGTACCAACATGGACAATCAAGCATGTTGTCAAGTGGCAGGTACCAACATGGACAATCAAGCATGTTATCAAGTGGGAGGTACCAACATGGACAATCAAACATACTGTCAAGCGGGAATTACCAACATGGACAATCAAGCATTGTGTCAAGTGGTAGGTACCAACATGGACAATCAAGCATCATGTCAAGTGGGAGTTACCAACATGGACAATCAAACATGCTGTCAAGTGGGAGGTACCAACATGGACAATCAAGCATGCTGTCAAGTGGGAGGTACCAACATGGACAATCAAGCATCATGTCAAGTGGGAGTTACCAACATGGACAATCAAGCATACTGTCAAGTGGGAGATATCAACATGGACAATCAAACATACTGTCAAGCGGGAATTACCAACATGGACAATCAAGCATGCTGTCAAGTGGGAGTTACCAACATGGACAATCAAGCATCATGTCAAGTGGTAGGTACCAACATGGACAATCAAGCATCATGTCAAGTGGGAGATATCAACATGGACAATCAAACATACTGTCAAGCGGGAATTACCAACATGGACAATCAAGCATTGTGTCAAGTGGTAGGTACCAACATGGACAATCAAGCATCATGTCAAGTGGGAGATATCAACATGGACAATCAAACATACTGTCAAGCGGGAATTACCAACATGGACAATCAAACATACTGTCAAGCGGGAATTACCAACATGGACAATCAAGCATGCTGTCAAGTGGGAGTTACCAACATGGACAATCAAGCATACTGTCAAGTGGGAGTTACCAACATGGACAATCAAGCATGTTGTCAAGTGGGAGGTACCAACATGGACAATCAAGCATGTAGTCAAGTGGGAGGTACCAACATGGACAATCAAGCATACTGTCAAGTGGGAGTTACCAACATGGACAATCAAGCATGTTGTCAAGTGGGAGATACCAACATGGACAATCAAGCATACTGTCAAGTGGGAGTTACCAACATGGACAATCAAGCATGCTGTCAAGTGGGAGTTACCAACATGGACAATCAAACATGCTGTCAAGTGGGAGGTACCAACATGGACAATCGAGCATACTGTCAAGTGGGAGTTACCAACATGGACAATCAAGCATACTGTCAAGTGGGAGTTACCAACATGGACAATCAAGCATGATGTCAAGTGGGAGGTACCAACATGGACAATCAATCATGTTGTCAAGTGGGAGTTACCAACATGGACAATCAAGCATACTGTCAAGTGGGAGTTACCAACATGGACAATCAAACATGCTGTCAAGTGGGAGGTACCAACATGGACAATCGAGCATACTGTCAAGTGGGAGTTACCAACATGGACAATCAAGCATACTGTCAAGTGGGAGTTACCAACATGGACAATCAAGCATGATGTCAAGTGGGAGGTACCAACATGGACAATCAATCATGTTGTCAAGTGGGAGTTACCAACATGGACAATCAAGCATGCTGTCAAGTGGGAGTTACCAACATGGACAATCAAACATGCTGTCAAGTGGGAGGTACCAACATGGACAATCGAGCATACTGTCAAGTGGGAGTTACCAACATGGACAATCAAGCATACTGTCAAGTGGGAGGTACCAACATGGACAATCAAGCATCATGTCAAGTGGGAGGTACCAACATGGACAATCAATCATGTTGTCAAGTGGGAGTTACCAACATGGACAATCAATCATGTTGTCAAGTGGGAGGTACCAACATGGACAATCAAGCATGTTGTCAAGTGGCAGGTACCAACATGGACAATCAAGCATGTTATCAAGTGGGAGGTACCAACATGGACAATCAAACATACTGTCAAGCGGGAATTACCAACATGGACAATCAAGCATTGTGTCAAGTGGTAGGTACCAACATGGACAATCAAGCATCATGTCAAGTGGGAGTTACCAACATGGACAATCAAACATGCTGTCAAGTGGGAGGTACCAACATGGACAATCAAGCATGCTGTCAAGTGGGAGTTACCAACATGGACAATCAAGCATCATGTCAAGTGGTAGGTACCAACATGGACAATCAAGCATCATGTCAAGTGGGAGATATCAACATGGACAATCAAACATACTGTCAAGCGGGAATTACCAACATGGACAATCAAGCATTGTGTCAAGTGGTAGGTACCAACATGGACAATCAAGCATCATGTCAAGTGGGAGATATCAACATGGACAATCAAACATACTGTCAAGCGGGAATTACCAACATGGACAATCAAACATACTGTCAAGCGGGAATTACCAACATGGACAATCAAGCATGCTGTCAAGTGGGAGTTACCAACATGGACAATCAAGCATGTTGTCAAGTGGGAGTTACCAACATGGACAATCAAGCATGTTGTCAAGTGGGAGGTACCAACATGGACAATCAAGCATGTAGTCAAGTGGGAGGTACCAACATGGACAATCAAGCATGCTGTCAAGTGGGAGTTACCAACATGGACAATCAAGCATACTGTCAAGTGGGAGTTACCAACATGGACAATCAAGCATGTTGTCAAGTGGGAGTTACCAACATGGACAATCAAGCATGTTGTCAAGTGGGAGGTACCAACATGGACAATCAAGCATGTAGTCAAGTGGGAGGTACCAACATGGACAATCAAGCATGCTGTCAAGTGGGAGTTACCAACATGGACAATCAAGCATGCTGTCAAGTGGGAGTTACCAACATGGACAATCAAGCATGCTGTCAAGTGGGAGGTACCAACATGGACAATCAAGCATGCTGTCAAGTGGGAGGTACCAACATGGACAATCAAACATGCTGTCAAGTGGGAGGTACCAACATGGACAATCAAGCATGCTGTCAAGTGGGAGGTACCAACATGGACAATCAAGCATGTAGTCAAGTGGGAGGTACCAACATGGACAATCAAGCATACTGTCAAGTGGGAGTTACCAACATGGACAATCAAGCATGTTGTCAAGTGGGAGGTACCAACATGGACAATCAAGCATACTGTCAAGTGGGAGTTACCAACATGGACAATCAAGCATGCTGTCAAGTGGGAGTTACCAACATGGACAATCAAGCATGCTGTCAAGTGGGAGGTACCAACATGGACAATTGAGCATGCTGTCAAGTGGGAGTTACCAACATGGACAATCAAGCATGCTGTCAAGTGGGAGTTACCAACATGGACAATCAAACATGCTGTCAAGTGGGAGGTACCAACATGGACAATCGAGCATACTGTCAAGTGGGAGTTACCAACATGGACAATCAAGCATACTGTCAAGTGGGAGTTACCAACATGGACAATCAAGCATGATGTCAAGTGGGAGGTACCAACATGGACAATCAAGCATACTGTCAAGTGGGAGTTACCAACATGGACAATCAAGCATGCTGTCAAGTGGGAGGTACCAACATGGACAATCAAGTATGCTGTCAAGTGGGAGTTACCAACATGGACAATCAAGCATGCTGTCAAGTGGCAGGTACCAACATGGACAATCAGGGGTGCGTTCCATTGGTCCCCCGGTGGCCACTGGAGGAGACGGTGGCCACTGACGTGTCGTTCCATTGGCCACTGGAGGAAGACGGTGGCGCCACTGACTCCACCGAGAAAATTCTCAGTGGAGGCAGTGGCCAAACATGGCCGCCGTAGTTGGGGTTGTCTCGATTCGATTTGTTATTTTGAGTGTCTCTTGAAATAAATGGCCAAATTTTCACAAAATCGACTGAAAAAGGATTGGATAAGAACATACATTCCATAATGGTATCCGAGACGCGGTAACACTGGCTTATTATTTTGTTTCGGTCGCGCACTCAGTTCAACTGTTGACACGTTGTTGTTGTCTCGTATTGCGACGTAAGTCAGTATGTTGTGTTCATATTTCGCTCCTAATTTTACGCAATATTTTTGGTTTTAAGTCCTCAAAATCAGTGTTTTAGTTTGAATTTAAGAATATATTTGTTGATCATGTATTGATCATTTCTAGTAGTTGTTGTAACAACTAAATTCTTTGTAAAATTAAACAAAACGTAGGTCTAAAAAATCATGTACAAATGTCATCAATCGATCGCTACGACTGTGATACTGAGAATCTGATACACTCCCTGGCGCAACTGAATGTCTCAAAAACAAAAAGTATTATAAAATAAAACTGTTACATCTCCCAGATTTCTCAGCTAACGTAAACTAGGGCCTGCATTTCAACAAATGTAAATGTTTTATAATTTCACTTTTTATCATCATATGTAGGCTACATAAAATAAATAATAATTATACTACTAGTGCTATGGCGTATGCCATTGAGGCGATGACGTTAATTGTAGAGGAGACAGGTCCTGGTGTTAGTTGCCCTTCTGGGTATAATGCACACCACAGAAAATGCCACCAATACCATTCACATAGGCGCTACACAGATCGAAACTATTCTATTGATGTTTTATATTCCACTCAAGGTAATTTAACTTACAAATACAATTAGTATTACAGGGTGGCATTGCGAGTGAAATTGCCTAGTTTAGTTGGGGAGGGAAGTAGGCTCTTTGCCAGGAGGGAACCCTGATCTTGGGTGAGCAGCCTACCTGTCAACTCTTCCACATACCGGTAGGTTGATTGTTTGGTGTTTTATGCCACGCTCAAGATTATTTTTCTTATATGGCGGGGTTGTCAGTTTTATTGTGGGAAACTCACAACCTTCCGGTGGTAACTGGCAACCATCCCACATAGGTCGTTCGAGTGAAAACCACATAGGACCAAAAACACTTAGAAATGGTTCACTTTTATTTGGTCTGAGTGGGATTCACACACTTAAGTCCCATAGATGGAAGGCCTGTGTTGTACTGAGACTCTCAGTGAGAGACTATCGCCTCGCTGAGTCACCGAGACCCCTCCAACTATTAACAAGCAAAATTTCCACATTTCTTAATTTGAATGTGAAGAGGTGTGTTGTCAACCTTTCTTTATTGTACTGCCATTCAAAAGGTAACTGATAAGTGATAGTAAATTATTTGTAGATAACATTATGGCTAGAGTCTCAGTGGTATGAGCTGCATGAGGGAGGACACTCTTGAGAAAATATCTTTAAAGTAACTTTGGCCGAGAATAAATCAATGTGTCTCAGTTATTTGTACATTTACATCAAAATACTGCAATGGAATAAAATCGTGATATGTCAATCAACAGACAACCAATCAATGATCAATCAACTAGGATTGTAGAATCTAACAAATTGTAACCACCTTTCCAATGGACTTTACGGCTTTATCTATTATTATAACATAAGCTACGTTAGTTCTTGTATTAGATAAATAAATTAATTAAGACAATACAATTTAAAGTGTGGATCATTTTCAAGCAACATATTTATTAATTATTTTGCACTTAATATCAGGAAAATATGAATCATGAAATTCAAACATTTGAGATGATCTCCCAAAAAGCAACAGGTATTTTAGAAATCTGAGGAAATTCATTCTTCATCCAAATCAGAGAATTAAAGTTCAGCTATAGAATTTTTTAAATGAAGTAATTTGAATCAGCTGAGATCACAAAGTTATAAATTCCTGCAAATTCGACACTGCCTCAAACTGAAGATTTGAAAGAAATCCTTTTAGAGTTGTTTATTCCCAAGCAAAATTTAGTTGTCTAGTTGTCTGCAAACACTATATCAGGTAGTACTGATAACTGTGTCCCGTTGGATACTGAACATTCCTGATAATCTGCTCATTATTGATCACAAACCCCCTGAAACAAAAAGTGAAACATTTTACACTGATTTATTTATCTTATTTAAAGTGGCATGAGCTGCCAAAATGTTGATATTTTGACGTAAAAACAGAATTATCGGCTATTTTTCTCAAAACATATAATTTTGAAGCTTTTTAGTGCTTCCAGTCTCGAGAATGTACAATGAAGTATTGTTTTGAACTTTGGCTTAGAATGAATGGTTGTTCAGGTTATTTAAATTTTGTTTACTTTTTGAACACTATTCCGGTTTATATAGGCCACATCATGTATGGATTTTCCTCATTCCAACGCTAATCATTTAGTTTTTCGATGGCCTTTAAAGCCTTTTACCGTCGTAACGATCAGACATTATGAAAAAAGTGCGAATTTTGGCAGTTCATGCCACTTTAATAAAATTAGCAAATTAAAATGGCACAAGCTGTCAAATGTCTCAAGTTTTTCATTGTCAACACAAATAGAGTGTTTATTAAAAATAAATAGCTTTCAAATTGTTCTTCTTTGAATAAATAGCTGATGATATAAAAAACAATTTTAACAGAAAAATATCAGCATTTTGGCAACTCATGCTACATTAAGGTGTTCTAGTGTACTGTGTACTTGTAGCTGTATCAGAATCTTTTCACTGTATAATACCAATGGACTAAGTGTAACAAAAATCGAATCGTATATCAAAACTAGAAGCTTTGTTTTGGATTCAGATCATTTAGGATAGTAAGAAAAGTTCTCACTACCCAGTCCCTGAGTAAAAGGTTTTTTCCTAAACATATTCCTAAACAACAATAGCAATTGACATTATCATTTGATATTAAAATTCACACTGTGTCATGAGCATAACTCACCTGAAAGGTATATTGTAATTTCTTGATAAAAATGGTATTGTGTAACTGTATTTTTTTTTCTGGGAGGCTGGATACAGGTATTATAATAGTGGCATTTCTGTGTAGTATCCTATAAAAAAAATGGGGAAAATCGAATTATTAACAAATAAGAAAGTAAAACATGTTATGTTATTGTTAAGAAGAAATCGTTAAAGAAAAACTATAGTGAATTGAAAATATCAAAATGATATTTCACTCATGATAGTCAATTTGTGGGAGGTATTTAATAAAATATCCACTTATCAATGAATCATTATCAATTAAATTTAGTTTCTAAAATCTGATTTTAAAGCATAAAATTAATCATTCATAAGACAAAGATGTCTAAATTTATTTTACTTTGTGGGCTTTTTTTTTGTGGGCGAAAGCGCATACTGCCACAAACATTTCTACCAATAATCCAAACTTAGTTACAAATTGTTTAGATGTTGCATTGTACAAATGTTATCTATTTAGGGTACATTGTGTAGAATTTTTAATTGAAGGTCTAACAAGTAACTAAGTGGATATAGACACTGATGTTTTTAGATTTTTGAAAATGTAATTTATAAACTTTTAGGAGATTGAAAAAGTTCTCTTATTTTCATCCGATTTGATAAAATAATTGATTGAAGTGTTACGTCACACTCATTCACATATGGCAAAACTATCGCTTGAAAAACTCCTGTGAGAAATTCTTAATTGTTGTCTCTGAAATACTATACATTGTAGGTACTCAACTGTATACCACTGTCCCCTTTCAAATTTGATTAATTGATGTTCAACATAGCACTCAAGATTGTTTCATTTAAATGTTGCCAGGTTTAGAGAGGGAGGAAACCTGACTTTGTGTTCACAGGAGACCCTCGACCTTCGTTGAGTACCTGGTAACTCTTCCACATACAGCGATTGAATGACTGAGCCTTACAATTTGAATGACTCTGTCAGTAGGGCAAATTAGGTTACGTTAAATACAACAATAATGGTGTAAAGTAAAGAAGTCTACCATATGTACCTCTATTTCATAACCTTAGTTAAAATGAAGTGATCATTCACTACATAGTGTATGATTATTACAATGGACAGACTGTGATGGTATTGTAGTTAATATAGAACAAATGAACATGAATATCGGTCAAGATAATTAAGACTGAAATAATGTTGAAGCGACATTAAATCTTCCCACTGGTAGTGGTACACTATTATTACAGTTTACTAAAAGTAAAAGTGTTACGTACAATTTTCAAAGACTTACCTAAAAGTAAAAGTAAATGGTTAAAATAGTAAAATAGAACATGTTCGTAGCTCGAAACGCTAAGGATCCTGGGTGTAGACGAATAGGGGCAACAGCATGATCATCAGACTTGTAGATTGGGTGTATCGTCTCGTCTTCAGTGAACGTACATGTTGAGTGCACATTGTTGTTGTTGTTTAGGTAGCTGGGTGTGAGCTATCAATAAAGAGTTATCTCCCAATGCGAGAATACAACATTACTTCAAGAGACTGCATCGGAAACGTTCGCAATAGTTATACACTTGTGGTCGTTGTTAATTTCGTTATGGTCATCTGTGGGGTCAAGTTCTTCCATAAACATCGACAAACTAACTTCACTTCGACGTTGAGCGGCCATGATTGTCATTTGACAGCTAGTTCACTTCCGGAACATTGGGAGATCTCCACCGAGTCCTCCGGTGGAAGTTGAATCCACCACCGGAGGAGGTCAGATCGACCAATGGAACGCACCCCAAGTATGCTGTCAAGTGGGAGTTACCAACATGGACAATCAAGCATGCTGCCAAGTGGGAGTTACCAACATGGACAATCAAGCGAGCTGTCAAGTGGGAGTTACCAACATGGACAGTCAAGCATACTGTCAAGTGGGAGGTACCAACATGGACAATCAAGTATGCTGTCAAGTGGGAGTTATCTAGATGGACAATCAAGCATGTTGTCAAGTGGGAGTTACCAACATGGACAACCAAGCATGTTGTCAAGTGGGAGTTACCAACATGGACAATCAAGCATGTTGTCAAGTGGGAGTTACCAACATGGACAATCAAGTATGCTGTCAAGTGGGAGTTACCAACATGGACAATCAAGCATGCTGTCAAGTGGGAGTTACCAACATGGACAACCAAGCATGTTGCCAAGTGGGAGTTACCAACATGGACAATCAAGCATGTTGTCAAGTGGGAGTTACCAACATGGACAATCAAGCATGCTGTCAAGTGGGAGGTACCAACACAGACAATCAAGCATACTGTCAAGTGGGAGTTACCAACACGGACAATCAAGCATACTGTCAAGTGGGAGGTACCAACACGGACAATCAAGCATACTGTCAAGTGGGAGTTACCAACATGGACAATCAAGCATGCTGTCAAGTGGGAGTTACCAACATGGACAATCAAGTATTGTGCCAATTGGGAGTTACCAACATAAACAATCAAGCATGCTGTCAATGATGCAATACTTGTGTCAATTCCTTAATGAAAAGCTGAAGGTTTATTGAAGAATCATCGACCTTTTGTTAATAGTTTTTATCACTGATTCTTTAATAATGATTGTCACACAATACAATGAATTACTATAAGTCTTGTGGTAGTGTTTGGCAGCTCGTATATCTCCAGTGTTCATTATTCAGACCCATACAGGATCAAAGTTTTGTATTTCTTCACTATAATGAGCCCTTAGATGTGGTTCAACATGTCATTTTGTAGCAAATATGAAACTAGATTTCTTTGCATTTCTGCCAATCCCTCAATGGGCCTCCTTTTCTGTTAACAGCCAAGTAGGGCTAAATATATATCAACAAGAAAAACATGCACAAATCAAATGAAATTTCTCTTACTCAAAATATTTATGCCCAACATACATGTAAATCCAATGCAATGCATGACAACATATACCTTCATCATCAGTTAAAAGCAGGTGCGCAGCTATGTCGGTTGATTTGAGAAACCACACACAGCTCTATCTATCACAGTTTGGTATGCTCTAAGTCACTTTACTGAATTGTCATATACACTTTGAAATTAGCTAGACTCAATAAACTAAACTCAGATATGTTGACTGTGTGTACATCCTGGGGCGTCTATATTTCGCTGGCAACATGCCCATTTATAAATAACTCTTACAAGTCGACCATGGCCGTCATATTTTTCACTAGATTCCTGTCCATTTCTGTGAAATCGACAAGAAATGCTACTATTTTCTGAAGGTTTAAATATCTTCTGGCATCGCAAGCAATGGGCGACATCTGACTTACGATTTGGCATATTTTTGTGCTTCGTTCTAACTTTCCAAAGAGCTATCTCAGAATGTGGCATGGATTGAAACACCGGCAAACTTTTTAAGCTGGGTAAACTTGAGGATACCAGGTTTGTTTTTCGTTGGGGGGATTCTGTGTTGAAATTCCTGGGCTTCTCTATGGTATCTGATACCTCCTCAGTTGATTTTGGTGTATCCTTCAGATGTTTGTTCAAAAGGTACAAACGCTGAATAACTTTTTGCAACTTATCAATTTGACCCAATGCCTCTTCTAAATCAGATTTCAGATATTTGATTTCCTTCTTTTGATTTTGGATTGCTCTCTCATATTTTTGCTTTTCTTCCTTTGCAAGGGACACGAACTTCTTGACAGTGAAACTTTCAATTGGCTTATTGTTTCCCCCTTTTTTAAGGTAGGGATGGAGATTTTGTTGTGGCGTTTGTCCCTGTGGCACATCAGTAAAAACTTGGCAGTTCGTCATCGGCACTTTTGATCTCTGACTATAAACTGTAGAAGTGCTGCATGTAGGGCTACATGTATAAGTCTGGTCAGTAGATGTATCTTCATTCCATTCAGATCCCTCTTGGTCATTCCAATGTTCTTGCTCTTTAGTACTTGCCAATACAGTTTGGGTACCTTGACTTTGAGCTATTATTTCATTGTCTTGTGTCTTTGTGTTTTTTCTTTGATCCTGTATTTTGTAAACACTATTTTTCTCTGATGAGGCATTATTTGTCTTATTATGCCAGGAGTCAGCTTCAACTGATTCAACTTCATATTTACCTTGGTCATGTTCGGGTAAATCCTGTTTAGGATCTTGTAAACCTCTTTTTCCTACTGTTTCATTTCTTGAATGTTTATTTATGTTTAAAGAATTAGTTGCAGGAATTTTCCTTGATGCTGTTATAGATTGTTTTGCAGATTGAGTATCATTAAATTTATTATGGGATGAAATAGATTGATTTGGCTTTTCTTCATTGTAAGTTCCTCGATTTCCATGTGCATTACTTTTGTTTGTGTCATAACTATGACTTTCTTGAAATTTCACTTTTGTTGAGTGGAAATCAGAACTATTTTTCTGTTTACAAACTGGTCCTTTGATATTTACTGTAGCGTTGCTCACTGATTTGTCGTTTGCTGGTACAACATTTAAAATCCTGTCTATTCGATCCTCAAGTTTTCTGAACATATCCTGGGTGCTTACAGGTTTTTCATAAGCTGGATCTGTATCAAAGATCTCATCATTTTCTGCTTTTGAAGACCAAGGTTGTTTAAGGTCATTAATCCCTTGAAGGTCAAATTTATCCACTAGCTTTTGCAAGGAACTCTGAATAGCCAACTGGTCTTTATGCTGTCTGTTTAGTTCTTGTAATGTAGAATGAAACTGTTTCTTCCAGTGATTCCTCTCTTGTTGGATAGCATTAGTTAACCAGGAGTAGAGATTGTGGTACATTTCATATGGCACAGCCTCTTCACCTGCGGTTTCCAAAGATAACTTAACATTGGCACTTTTTGCGATGTCACCATCTATTGGAGGTGTCTTTGATGCCTCTGTCATATGACCCCTTGTTATCTCCTCAGCTGTTGGGAGCGTTTTATTCACCTCCGCCATCAGAATTCTGCTTGCTGGTTCTCAAGTATATAGGTAATTGTCATGGCCTCTTTGTTGGGCAATAAAAAAAACCTGGAAAATAAATAAGTTTTGTTATTTCCAATTGCATAAATTGAAACTTTGAGGAAGTGTTATGGGATCAAGCGTTTTGCCTTTTAAGAAGTGCTTGCGGGTTTGAATCTTACCCAGAAAATAGATAGTGGATTCTTAGCGAGCCAAGATGTTTGTTTGATGAAACGCTTTGATTCTTCTTGTGATTAAAACTGAAAACCTTGATCTAAAATCAAACATCAATAGACCATGTGCCAGTTTTTCGCGTAACAATGACATGTCGCCGTGGCACCAATCTTAGTTGGTTTCATGCTATCTTTTCTCATTACTTGAATTATTACTTGACACGAATTCTCTCAATATCTAGTTTCGTTTCTAAAATGTGGTGTCAAAATGCCGCAATTGTGACGTTGCTAAATTAAGTCTTTTGAAAGCAATTAGCAACTCACCTATTTTTGAATTTGGATTTTTTTATCATTTGTAACAAGTGAGTAAATTTCACCCATGGTACAGTAGTTACCTTATTGGTTCATTGATGGCATTTCTCTATAATCTTTTAAAAAAAAATGGATTTATTAATCCTTTGAACCACAAGTATTTCAGTCATCACCTTGTTTGAGAAAATTCTTCAATATTGCATGGTTGTTTTTTTCTATGATTCTCGGATTCTCACAAAATTGTAATAAATCGTCACCAATCCATCATAAGGGTTATCTTCACCATGCAGAACTTTAACTTAGATTCTTGGTTTTCGTTCGAAACTATTTGAATTTTTCTCATCATGAAAGTTCATAGAGATTATCAGATAGGTATTTTGTCAGAGCACAAATCATCATCTGTATTCTTAGAAGCACTAGAGGGAACGTTAAGATCATGCATGTAACATCATAAAGTGCCCTGTCTCGTACAAGGTAACTTACCTAGTTAATCTACTGACACACTGGAGCACTGTACGTAGTATCGTGGTCAAAGGTACATTGTAACTTGTCTAGTTAATCTAGGACCTCTGTAGCATTGGTTCCCACTTGTTTTATCTTCATAAAGATGGCCACTTTACCAGAGAGGTGTTCTGCACTGAAATGCATGTACTGTATCTTTCCTTCAAAAAATGATTCCTAGGTCTTGTCGTGATCACTCACATTTTCCTAATGTTATTTAACACAAAATATCAAAATAAATCATTCTGTTCCGTTTGATTAACACTCAAATTCTTTTTGAATTTTGAACTCTTTCAATTTGGTCACTTCCATCTGGATTTCCGGTAAAGAAATCACTCCTCTAGTTGCAGTTCGGGAGAGTCATTTTCAGCTCTCCTGTATTTGCTTTATAGACTATCTATGATTACCCACTTCCCCTTAACATTGAAATGTCAAGTTTAACTGTAGCAATCTTGGTTTAAAGTTTAATGTTGTATGTATAAACACACAAACTTGTCTCTTGCCAACCAACTTACAATGCCATTATAGACCATTGGATATATTGTTTGCCCCGCAAATATTGACACTTGAACAAGTGACAAATTTCCTTCCCTTTATGGGTCTTCAAAGGCCTCAACCTTAAGGCTTTCAAAGCCCATTATCACCAATTACTTCAATGGAATACCCCTTTTCATTGCATTATCATGGAGATTAAGAACTTTCTTTTCAATTGGGTGGCTTTTTCTGTTCAGAAATCTATCAGTAGGCCTGCAGTTTGAAAGGCTATTATTATTATATAGGCTAAGGCTTTAATACATGTACATGCAAACGTTAGGTTTCGAAAAGAAGAACAAACTTTGATATTCACTGTCAATATACATGTATTTATTTCAAAGAATTAAATTCCCGTAGAAAATTATTGTTTATTGATGTATATCCAATACTGCTCAAAGGAATCTGCGACATTTTTGACATCTGGCATTTAGTATGAAACTTAACTGTGCATTCATTGCACTCACAATTCGATTGTTATATCCCTTGAAAATATTACAAGTTCAATTCCAATGTAATAACCTTTTTATGTATCGTTAGCCCTGCCCAAGTTCTACTGATCTTATATATTTCTCATTTTGGCCCTCCAACATGTGGTGATCTGGCTAATAGTATAACTATGTATAACACGAGTTACTTCCCTTGCTCTGTATTCTTCTATAGTGGAGTTAATAATCTTACCCGTAATATGTGCTTTGCTCTTACTCAAATTAGTTAATGATGTTTAAAGTAAACAGGATTTTTAATTACATAACATATAAATCCTTTAACATGTTAACACCACTTTCTTGCCCAACATGTCAGCATCCATCAAAAAGCCGAAAATAAAATGCTGAAAGGGCATTTACACTCTGAATGTGTTTTTTACTTGATGGAAATGTAGAAGAATTATTCAATCAGAATCAAAATTTTCTGGTAGAATTATTATATTATACCTGATACAAAGACGTTTAAAACAGATTATTTTTTATTAATAAATCATAGTAATTCTTAAGGTTTACAACCTTACAACATGCATTTAAACATTCAATCTTTAAAATGCGCACGGAAATATGTTGACATTGAAGGCAAACTGTAAATTTACAGAACACGCATTTAAACATGCAGTCGATAAAATACGCACGAAAATCTGTTAACATTTAAAGCAATTAAACTGTAAATTTACAGAACACGCATTGAAACATGCAGTCGATAAAATGCGCACGAAAATCTGTTAACATTTAAAGCAATTAAACTGTAAATTTACAGAACACGCATTAAAACATGCAGTCGATAAAATGCACACGGAAATCTGTTGACATTGAAGGCAAACTGTAAATTTACAGAACATGCATTTAAACATGCAATCTTTAAAATGCGCACGGAAATATGTTGACATTGAAGGCAAACTGTAAATTTACAGAACACGCATTTAAACATGCAATCAATAAAATGCACATGAAAATCTGTTGACATTTAAAGCTAACTGTAAATTTACAGAACACTCATTGAAACATGCAGTTGATAAAATGCACACGAAAATCTGTTGACATTGATGACAAACTGTAAATTTACAGAACATGCATTGAAACATGCAGACGATAAAATGCACACGAAAATCTGTTGACATTGATGACAAACTGTAAATTTACAGAACATGCATTGAAACATGCAGACGATAAAATGCACACGAAAATCTGTTGACATTGATGACAAACTGTAAATTTACAGAACATGCATTGAAACATGCAGTGGATAAAATACACACGAAAATCTGTTGACATTTAAAGCTAACTGTAAATTTACAGAACATGCAGTCGATAAAATGCACGCGAAAATGTGTTGACATTGATGACAAACTGTAAATTTACAGAACATGCATTGAAACATGCAGTCGATAAAATACACACGAAAATCTGTTAACATTTAAAGCTAACTGTAAATTTACAGAACATGCAGTCGATAAAATGCACACGAAAATCTGTTGACATTGATGACAAAGTGTAAATTTACAGAACATGCATTGAAACATGCAATCAATAAAATGCACACGAAAATCTGTTAACATGTAAAGCTAACTGTAAATTTTTCAGAACATGCAGTCGATAAAATGCACGCGAAAATGTGTTGACATTGATGACAAACTGTAAATTTACAGAACATGCATTGAAACATGCAGTCGATAAAATACACACGAAAATCTGTTAACATTTAAAGCTAACTGTAAATTTACAGAACATGCAGTCGATAAAATGCACACGAAAATCTATTGACATTGATGACAAACTGTAAATTTACAGAACATGCATTGAAACATGCAGTTGATAAAATACACACGAAAATCTGTTGACATTGATGACAAAGTGTAAATTTACAGAACATGCATTGAAACATGCAATCAATAAAATGCACACAAAAATCTGTTAACATGTAAAGCTAACTATAAATTTACAGAACATGCATTCGATAAAATGCACGCGAAAATCTGTTGACATTTAAAGCTAACTGTAAATTTACAGAATACACATTGAAACATGCAGTCGATAAAATGCACACGAAAATCTGTTATCATTGGTTGCAAACTGTAAATTTACAGAACACGCATTTAAACATACAATCGATAAAATGTGCACGAAAATCTGTTATCATTGATGGCAAACTGTAAATTCACAGAACACGCATTGAAACATGCAATCGATAAAATGCACACGGAAATCTGTTAGCATTGATGGCAAACTGTAAATTTACAGAACAAGCGAAACATGCAGTCGATAAACTGCACACGAAAACCCGTTGACATTTAAAGCTAACTTTAAATTTACAGAACACGCATTGAAACATGCAATCGATAAAATGCACACGAAAATCTGTTAACATTGATTGGTAACTTTACATTTACAGAACACGCATTGAAAACATACAGTCGATAAAATGCACACGAAAATCTGTTGACATTGATGGCAAACTGTAAATTTACAGAACAAGCGAAACATGCAGTTGATAAAATCTGTTGACACACGAAAACCTGTTGACATCGGAGACTAACTCTAAATTTACAGAACACGACACAAAAGATTGCAATCAACAAAAGGTACAGGAAATTTGTTGACATCAAAAGCTAACTTTAAATTTACAGAACACTAAATGAAAGCATGCAATTGATAAAAAGCAAACACAAATCTGTAGGTATAGGGATCGGGAGTAACGTGACCATTCCACAAGTTTCCTGTCACCACAGCGTTGTCATTACGCACGTGAGGAGCCTTTATCGTTCGAATATGGCGCTCATTTATGACATTTTAGAACAAAAAACGTCAATCAAACTGACAACGTCATGAAAAAACGTCATCTAGCTGTCAGCGGATATCGTGAAATCTCTCGGTAGACTCCAATTTACAAATCATCCCATTGCAATTGATAAAAAGCACATGCAAATCTGCTTACATTGAAGATGTTTAATTTTAACATCGCCCAATCAGAATGAAAGCCTGTATTCAGTAAAGTTGGCAATCAGCAAAAAGGTGTGTATACAAAAATCTTTTGATATTGAATGCTTGCTGGAAATTGACAGGTCATGCAATAAAAGCTGGCAATTAGCAAAAAGGTGTATATACAAAAATCTGTTGACATCAATCGGACCTAAATCTATTTTTGGGAAAAGCTCTCTATAAATATACAGATCCCATACATGTAATAAGGAACGCCTGCTAATCCACAAAAATGGTACTAAAATCTGATGATAACAAAGCGACTGAAATGTGTTTACAAAGTAAACTGTTTGAAAATATATAGATCATCCAATCTGTCAAAAGCACAACATTGTTGGATAACAGTAAATTTATAGGTTATGAGATGAAAGCCTACAATTGCAAAAAAGTACACGAAAATTTCTTAACATTGAAGGCTAATTCTAAATTTCTTTGGCACCAAATAAAAGCCTAGAATAGGCAGAAAACATACAAAATCTGATGATTGCGGGCAGCCAATTAAAAAGGATGGCAATGAGAACCTGCAATTAAAAGCTAAATGTAAATTGTGTAGACTCAATATGAGGATCTATGATCTGGGGCTCGTTTCACAAAGCAGTCGCATCGCAAACAACACATAGTTGCTAATGGATACCATAGTGAAGAGATACAACGTCATGGCAACTGCGATTGACCGCACTTTGTGACGGCTTTGTGAAACGGCCCCAGGATCGTTTTGGGATAAGGGCATGTTTACATAATAACGGTCAGCAATCTTCAAAAAGCACACAAATATCTTTTGACATTTACATGTAAGACAAACTGTTACAAGATGAATTGAGAGAATCGTTATAACGCACACACATAAATCTACTAACAATAAATACTAAGAATAAGTTTTATGGAAATGAAAATCTGTTAACAATGAAGAATTTTAATACAGAAAAAGGTGCGGAAATCTTTTGACACCAAAAACTATTTTTACATTTCGCAAAATGAAGGCCTAAAATCAGCAAAACACGAGGAAAGTCTTCTGATTCACTTTGAAAGGTAACTATTTATTTGCATAGCGATTGTCGTAATTTGCAAAAACAGTCAGTGCATGTACAATGTCTTCAATATTTTGACATTGAAGGGTAACTCAAACTGCAAATTTACATGTCAAACTAGGTACAAGATAATTGACAAATGTGATTAATGCAGGGGTTGGTGGTTAACCATGAAAGCCACTTTTATAACCATTTAAAACTTTTAAATTTTTGTCCTCAGTAATCAATGCCACACAAAAATCACTTATTGTAGTTTGCATGTGTTAGGCCAAGCAAAGTTGTAATAATGAAATAATTGGTCAAACATGGTGTCCGGTACAACAACCATTACTGTCCAGTTTTTGTTGGTGGTCATTGGTTAAACATGGTGTCCGGTACAAAAACCATTACTGTCCAGTTTTTGTTGGTGGTCATTGGTTAAACATGGTGTCCGGTACAACAACCATTACTGTCCAGTTTTTGTTGGCGGTCATTGGTTAAACATGGTGTCCGGTACAACAACCATTACTGTCCAGTTTTTGTTGGTGGTCATTGGTTAAACATGGTGTCCGGTACAAAAACCATTACTGTCCAGTTTTTGTTGGCGGTCATTGGTTAAACATGGTGTCCGGTACAAAAACCATTACTGTCCAGTTTTTGTTGGTGGTCATTGGTTAAACATGGTGTCCGGTACAACAACCATTACTTTCCAGTTTTTGTTGGTGGTCATTGGTTAAACACGGGGTCCGGTACAACAACCATTACTGTCTGTTTTTGTTGGTGGTCATTGGTTAAACATGGTGTCCGGTACAACAACCATTACTGTCTGTTTTTGTTGGTGGTCATTGGTTAAACATGGTGTCCGGTACAACAACCATTACTGTCCAGTTTTTGTTGGTGGTCATTGGTTAAACATGGTGTCCGGTACAACAACCATTACTGTCCAGTTTTTGTTGGTGGTCATTGGTTAAACATGGTGTCCGGTACAACAACCATTACTGTCCAGTTTTTGTTGGTGGTCATTGGTTAAACATGGTGTCCAGTACAACAACCATTACTGTCCAGTTTTTGTTGGTGGTCATTGGTCAAACATGGTGTCCGGTACAACAACCATTACTGTCCAGTTTTTGTTGGTGGTCATTGGTTAAACATGGTGTCCGGTACAACAACCATTACTGTCCAGTTTTTATTGGTGGTCATTGGTTAAACATGGTGTCCAGTACAACAACCATTACTGTCCAGTTTTTGTTGGTGGTCATTGGTTAAACATGGTGTCCGGTACAACCATTACTGTCCAGTTTTTGTTGGTGATCATTGGTTAAACATGGTGTCCGGTACAACAACCATCACTGTCCAGTTTTTGTTGGTGGTCATTGGTTAAACATGGTGTCCAGTACAACAACCATTACTGTCCAGTTTTTGTTGGTGGTCATTGGTTAAACATGGTGTCCGGTACAACAACCATTACTGTCCAGTTTTTGTTGGTGGTCATTGGTTAAACATGGTGTCCGGTACAACAACCATTACTGTCCAGTTTTTGTTGGTGGTCATTGGTTAAACATGGTGTCCGGTACAACAACCATTACTGTCCAGTTTTTGTTGGTGGTCATTGGTTAAACATGGTGTCCGGTACAACAAACAATTACTGTCCAGTTTTTGTTGGTGGTCATTGGTTAAACATGGTGTCCGGCACAACAACCATTACTGTCCAGTTTTTGTTGGTGGTCATTGGTTAAACATGGTGTCCGGTACAACAACCATTACTGTCCAGTTTTTATTGGTGGTCATTGGTTAAACATTGTGTCCGGTACAACAACCATTACTGTCCAGTTTTTGTTGGTGGTCATTGGTTAAACATGGTGACCGGTACAACAACCATTACTGTCTGTTTTTGTTGGTGGTCATTGGTTAAACATGGTGTCCGGTACAACAACCATTACTGTCTGTTTTTGTTGGTGGTCATTGGTTAAACATGGTGTCCGGTACAACAACCATTACTGTCCAGTTTTTGTTGGTGGTCATTGGTTAAACATGGTGTCCAGTACAACAACCATTACTGTCCAGTTTTTGTTGGTGGTCATTGGTTAAACATGGTGTCCAGTACAACAACCATTACTGTCCAGTTTTTGTTGGTGGTCATTGGTTAAACATGGTGTCCGGTACAACAACCATTACTGTCCAGTTTTTGTTGGTGGTCATTGGTTAAACATGGTGTCCGGTACAACAACCATTACTGTCCAGTTTTTGTTGGCGGTCATTGGTTAAACATGGTGTCCGGTACAACAACCATTACTGTCCAGTTTTTGTCGGTGGTCATTGGTTAAACATGGTGTCCAGTACAACAACCATTACTGTCCAGTTTTTGTCGGTGGTCATTGGTTAAACATGGTGTCCGGTACAACAACCATTACTGTCCAGTTTTTGTCGGTGGTCATTGGTTAAACATGGTGTCCGGTACAACAACCATTACTGTCCAGTTTTTGTTGGTGGTCATTGGTTAAACATGGTGTCCGGTACAACAACCATTACTGTCCAGTTTTTGTCGGTGGTCATTGGTTAAACATGGTGTCCGGTACAACAACCATTACTGTCCAGTTTTTGTTGGTGGTCATTGGTTAAACATGGTGTCCGGTACAACAACCATTACTGTCCAGTTTTTGTCCACAACATTGCCAGACAAAAACTACTTGCTTTAATTTACCGTCCTCTCCATATTTCTCTATCCGCTCTTTACCTTTGCCATGAAAACTGCAAGCCATTTTGTGGTTGTCAGAGGGGCGGAAAATCTTTTTACAACGGAAACATTTTGACATTTGGTTTTTCCTTACACCCGGAATCCTATTTACAGGAATGTTTTGTTCATTTTGTTTTAAGCCATGTCTGTTCGCAAATGAATTCTGAAGTTTCTTAAAGCTTTTCTCAACTTTGCTCTTTCTGGTTGTTTTTTGTTTATTGTCACCGTCGTACCTTCGTCCTTTTCCCAGAGCATCTTTGACAACGTTAATCGTTGTCGGCATTGTTAAAACAACTCCATGAGATGGTAATTCAAATTGGTTCGGATTCTTCCCGATGTCTTCGGTTTTCTCTGAATTCTCTTTTATCTTATCTGAATACTCAGACATTTGCTTCATGGCCTCTTTTAACGAATCCTCAAGTTTTTGTGCTTTGGATTTCAAAATGTTGAGTTTTTCTTCAGAGATCTCTATTGATGTCTCTTTTGAAGTATTGCTTTTCTCAGACTCAATACTCTTAGGTGTTTTTGTCAAGGATATTTCTCTGGGAATCTTTTCATATTTTTTCGTCTTTGATTTTGTCTCTTCTTTCGGCTTCTTGTTTTTGTCACTTTGTTCGAATTTCTTTTGATCTTCGTTGACGACTTGTACCATCTCAAAAAACTGCTTTTTTAGCCAATCAATGTAATCTTGTTTCTTATGGGAGAGTTTTCTCATTCGTTGTAGATCGTTTTCTAGCTGGTTGACTTTTATCTTTAAACTATTGACTTGCTCAGATGTTGCTTCAAGAGATTTGTGTCTTTCTTTTTCTCTTTTCAAATCCAATCTAAGTTTTCCTACTTCTGACTCAAGGCCCCGAACCATGGATTCCAGAGTGTGATTTTGTTTGGCTTGTGTAACACTCTGCTGCTTTTCCTTTAGAGACTGTTGGGATTTACTTAAAAGCTCTGACTTAATTTTTTCGTTATTAGCCAGGCGGTCCTGCAAAAGCTGAATTAGAGACACGTTTTGCAAGTCCTCTGATTGTTGGTAATCAGGTTTCAGCAATTGCAGACATGTTAAATGCTCCTCGACCAGAAGTGTAAAAGCTTCCATCAGTGTTTCTGTGTAAAACAGCATAGTTTGATGGGGGTCTTTTGAAAAGTCAGTGGGAACCTGACTAGGTTTTCCCGTACCATCCTGCAAATTGCAACACTGGACTAAGATTTGTAACCGCTCCAAGCAGACATTGACAGTCAGTTGTGATGCAAGGCCTCGTCGCCTTTGGATCTCCGCTTCATTTAGAGCATCCTGAAGTTTTGTGTTCCACTGGGTTCGCTCCTGTTGTAGCTCTTTGCACAGCCATTTGCTGATCAGCTGAACCATTTCCAGTGGTAAGTGTGGGCCGTAATAACGCTTACTAAAGCTGTGTACAAAGCGCTTAACTGTACCCTTGACATCATTGTCAGTTACTTGGGTCCCAATACTATCATCTTTATGGGAGAAAAAACTTGAATCGGAGTCATTAGATTGAGCTGAATCGGGGCGGCTTTGATTTGATTGGAAGCGGGCTACCTTTGATTTTAATGAAGGTCGATAATTTTCTGTAAGTGTTGCCATTTTGGTTGAAAATCTGAAATGAAAACAAACAAAACAAAAATAATGAATTTGAGTCCAATAAAAGGTTGCTGTAATACACAAGTAGTGATAACCCGAAAAACGACAGTTTCATGATGACTCAATATTTCGGCATTTATTATACCATCTTCAGGAGATGCCAAAATATTGAGTCACCATGAAACTGTCGTTTTTCGGGTTATCACTACTTGTGTATTACGCAAAACCACATGTAGTCAGTGGAACGAATGCATTTTAAAACGTTGTTGATGACCCAAGCGTAGGTACATATGAATGCTGATAGCATTGTTCTTCGTTTACACGCTGTTAATTAAATTCTTCATATTCAAGAGTGAATTCATTCAACGGGATCCTAACAAAGTTAATCATTTCCCGTTTATTCCACACTCGAGGACATTTACATGTAAGTGTTAGTATATGAAGGGATAGATTTGTTTTATGGAAAGGTCTGTATAAATTGTAGTTATTAATTATTTTAATTTTTAATTATAGTTTAAATTTCTCAATGTACCAAGACCGAGTGTCCTGCCTTTTATCTTTATGACTATATGACAGCCCTTGACTGCCTGCCTTTATACCTGTCATGTTCTAATTAACTATATCATTTGAGCCTTATTATAAAGAAGGTTTTAACTTGCTTGAATTTATTCATTTACACTGTATAGATCTATATATCCTACACAGCTACAGAATGAAGTTTTAGGGGAATATGTATGTTAGCACACAGATACGATCACGCAACATGGACATTTTTTTTTGCTTAGAGCAACAATCCATTCTAAGACGGGATACCTGCTTTTAAACATCATTAATAATCCTTCATTTTCTGCTAATAATAACAAGTCATTAGCTAACTTTGTTCTATAGAATTTTACCAATATTGGCAGCACATGCCACTTTAAAGGATAAATGACTAGATCAAGACCATACCAGCTATTTTGTAAAAGCAATTTAAGAAGATTTCTGGCATAAACTGTAAAAAAATCAAGGTAAGATGTATGTCCTCAGCATTGTGACGATTGTTTGAAAACATTCAAAAGTCAACTACAGTGTATGACGTCACATTCGAAGAATTCCCCAGAGTGATGATAATTTCAATCGTCTTTTTTTGGATTTTCAAGGACCTTGCAGAAAGTTTGCTTTGTTTCAACATTACAATTTTTAGATCAACATTCAATCAAAGCACTAGGCATTTTTCCTTTAAATAACATTCTTACCTGCTTAACGAATAACTGTCATGATACTATTAACTGGTCAGGTAATGTGTAATCTGCTTTAATACACAGCATTTTAAAAACAGATGCCATGTATTAATGACATATTGTCATATTAATGACCAAGTATAATTATTACCCCACCAATATGAGCTCTTCCTTTGTACAGGTATATACAACTGTTAAACTCCCTCTAGTATTATTAGGCAATCCATAAGAAAATATCTGTTTACTTGTACCTAACATACCCAATACGTAAAGGGGGTTGAATATCCAGGAGTGACATACATGTTTATTGTGATTCTTTTGAGATACTTTTCAACAGGTTATGAGCCAGGATTTATTTTACATGTATGTACTGAGAATCAATAAAATTTATTTTCTTAGGAGGTATTTCCCTTGTCAACTCTTCCACATAGTAAGTAGAAGAATGAATAATCATATAATTATGTAGTTGTTAATATTGGCACCAGCTGTCACAGACATTGATGGTTGCTAAAAGTTTTGAAAGACTCGTCCTAGTGTCATGCCTTTTACCTGCCCAGTACAATTTTCTCAATATTTGGTATTATTTATCTTGTACAACAGATTGTCAAAAGACAATGAGGCCCTTTCAAGCCCAATGCAAAACTAATAACGTTATGTCAAAAATATTGTTTGAATGACGACCGAAACTGAGTTCTATTAGCACGCAAAGGTTTAGTTAACTGAACAAATGTCCAATTTTAGGTTTTCTGTGTCTTCCAAACAAATCAGAGCCTCGGTGGTCCAGTGGGTTACAAAGACAATGATCCCAGTTTCCTCTCCCACTAAACCTGGCAATGCATGACACCGTATTAAGTGAAATAATCTTGATACTGTAAATCAATCAATCAACCAAACAAGGCTGGTTAACTTTTAATTAGAGTAAATTTCAAAACATTAACCAAAAAGAGAAGGGGAAAAAACAAACTTACCACATTCTTTTGAGTTTTGACCCTTGCATTAAACAACAAACAAATATACTTTTTAGATGGCCTTATTTATAGCCCAGTGGATAATTTCAACAGGTGTGTGCTGTTTTATACCTGTGCCAATTTTACACATGATATCTACCTTTGATTTACCAACCATTTAATGACTGGAACTATTGAAGTCAAAGGTCACTCGATCCTTTATTGACAACTGTGTCTGGTTTCATTAATACCTCAATTATTGTATGATATCTTGTCTCAGTGCACCAAATTAATTAGCAATTTGCTGTTTTAAAAAGGTAATTTTAAGATTCTGGTGATTCTTAATGTTGTGTTATTATTGAATTTCAGGTGGGGGGGGGGGGGGGGGGGGCTGAATATAGTTACCCATTCAAGGACGTAATATAACGAATTTATCACTATCGAGAGCAGCTTGTTTAATAAAAACAATTCGAGTTTTTTTATTCGATAAGTTCAATGAATATATATATTTATGGACACTAAAACACACGGGCACAGGGAAAATCTTCTTGTCTAAAATAACCACGGAGACAAGTATATACACAGAAAGTACTTGGATGCAGACTCACATTCTGGGCATTTCAACCAATCAAATGCCAAGAAATTTCTCTCAACAGTGATAATTGTGGGCATGCTTAAACATTAATGTGTTGCTTTTTTGTTGTAATCAAATAATGGGCTGTAAGTTGATTTGTCGTAAGTAGCTTAGTACATTTCAAGAATTATTTAGTGAATATTCCTGCTGCTTTTAAATTAAGCGACTATACATGTACCATATATTTACCAACACACAGGCTCCCTTAAGTTGTTGTCTTAAAATAGAACAATGATATGCTAATAGTTTGACTGCAGACAGGAGCTTGGTCTTAGTCAGAAGAATTTTTTTGTTATACAGTACATTGACAATATGTCCTATGATACATGTATGTCATATATGATGTACATTAGTTGCAAATTAAGCTACTGCAATACACATGTCTGTCAAATTTGTTGGATGTTTGAATCACATGCTAATTTGTTACTAGGAATCACACTATAAGAATAGGCCTTCACCAACCTCATCAAGTCTCCATCCTTTCCTTGTTACTTATACTCACCTGTCTAGTGTTGCTGGTCACAGGTAACTCCTTCCAAAATCCCATGGCCCCCAGCGGAATGCATTAAACTCAATATTGTGGACGTGGTTACTCAGAATTTGGCAATTAGACGGGCTACATTAATTTGCAATACAGATCTGTTCTTATGTGTTATCTATATTGTAGATCTATGTTACCAGCCCTGCCTTTTATCTTTATGACTATATGACAGCCCTTGACTGCCTGCCTTTATACCTGTCATGTTCTAATTTATTATATCATTGGTGAACCTTATTAAGAAGGTTTTTATTTGCTTGAATTGCATTTACATTGTATAGATCTATGCATCTAACAATATGGTATTGATAAGCAACTGTTTCTGTATTAACCATATATTGCCCTTTAGGCTAAATTTATTTTGCTCTTGTCTAAGTTTTAGATTCTCTTTATACATGTATCACAGCTGAAGAAAAAACATTACCAAATAACGTATGTTTACATTTCTATGCCATCTATTCACTGGGACAAATACAATGCAAGTAAATGGATGAGTCCTTGGGTACATAAATACATACATATGAGATTAAAATAAGTAATTTAGTACCAAATTACTAAACATTGTCAAAAGGGGCATAACTCTGCCGAACATCTGACGGTATGATAATGCCCAGGCACTATTACAAATAGTACTCGTCTGTTTATCCAATCAAAACCCTAGAATTTATCATGCTAGTTTAAAATTCATTTACATTTCACAAACATATTCACTTCACACAGACCAAAGTACTGTTTGTTTTTCTTTTTCAACATAAAACATTAAGTTTTTTGTTTAACTTCAAACGCTTGATTTGCTGTGACTACCAGAGTTTTGTGAAAGAGCAGAAATTCGACAGCTCATGCCACTTTTTTAAATATCCATCCAATGGAGAATAAGTCTACCCCACAACATAAGCCCTTGATTTATCATGCTCATTTTTTACTTGCCCTTGCATACTGTATCATTATTGAGATTCAGATGAAAAAACTATTTCTTTATTATTCTGTGGTGGGCCTCCGTGGCTCAGTCGGTTAGAGTGATAGTTGCTTAGTCTGACACAGGCCTTCCATCGCTGGGTGCTGTTTTAAAATGAATCCCATTCTGACCAAATACAAATTGAAAAATTACTGAGTGGATTTTTCTCTCAATCGCCGTATGTGAAAGAGTTGCCAGTACTTGCCGAAGGTCGGGGGTTTCCTGGGGGTAATGAGTCTTGTTTCCTCCCCTTCTAATCTGGGAAAGCCGCCATATAAGTGAAATAATCTTGAGTATGCCGTAAAACATTTATCAATCTTTGTCATTATGTGTAATCTTGTTCTTTACAGTTGAAGAATCCATAACGTTGAACCGTTCACTGACATATATAAATCACCATCAGAAATGTCTGGTGGAACAATACTCCAAAGACCTAGATGGAACCAAACAGGAACTACTGGCTACCCGGGTCCAGATGCAGTCGGAACCGGCTGAAACCAGCCAAAAGCTGCATGACCTTGAGGTTCAAGTCAAACATCTGGAAACAAAGGTCAAACAGGTATGTGACATATTTTGTCACCAGTTGGTTAGAATGTATTTTGATGAGACAAATGTATTGCATGTATGTAGTTATTATACGTAACGGACTTACAACAATAGAAGTAAATTCATATAATGAACAATCAGCGATGAGACATGTTTCTGCAATCATATCATTGATGTGCTGGGATGAAGCGTGGCTGTATGGAACATTTCACTAGGACATCGTGTGAATTACATCATATTCAAACAGTATACATGTATGTCAAGAGCATGACCTTGTATGTGGTTGTTGCCCAGATAGGACTCCAATAGGAATTTCAGCTCTGATTGTCATGTGGTACAATGGTTGGCATTCCATTTGTCAGTCCAGTTTTTTCTGTAGAATAAAGATTCTTATTACATACTTTAGATCAAGACATCATTTGAATGTTTCATTCCTCGGTAATCACATTTTGGTTGACATCCTCTGAATTCTCTACATTGTAGGAACAAGATAATCTAGATCAGAAGACCAAGGAATATCTGGAGATGGAAACAATTTACCAGGTGAATATTTTTAACAGTTTCTTGATTTTCTGACTGGGTTTTCACTCAAACGACCTATGTGGGATGGTTGCCAGTTACCCACGGAAGGTCATGGGTTTCCTCCCACAATAAAACTGACAACGCCGTCATGTAAGTGAAATAACCTTGAGCGCGGCATAAAGCACCAAACAATCAATTAACAGTTTCTTCCAATTTGTTCTTCCAATTCAATGAATGACATCTGGTTCTACTTTGATTGTATTTTACTATTTCAATAAACTTGTACCTACGGAAGGTCAAGCGAGGGATTCCTTTAGACAAAAAGTCAGTTTTTCTCTCACAGTAGAGCTTGCAACTCAATAATCAATTGACAGCTTGATTGTGTAATTCTGCATTGTCTCTGGTGCAATCAGTTATAGGTATTAAGATGGGTGTGTAGGCAGACCCCTCGCTAGGCGTTTTTAGAGGGGCGCAGCGCCCTGCCCCTTATTTCTCCCGCCCCTGTGCCCTTTCATTGCGCCCTTTGTGCCCCAAAGACCAAGTATGACTACCCACTGTCTCCACATCAGTCCTTCCCTGACCAAAATTTATTTAACTGCTGTCAAAAACGTGTACAACACCAACACATTACACACTTCCATTCAGGTCAATTATTCCGGAAATTCAGCTTCCCACAATGCATCAGTCATTGATGCTCTCCTTGCAGACATACGTGTTATGAAACCTTAGAGAAAAACAGACATATGCTACGGAGAGTCAACCTCATTCCCATGGGCCACTTGTTGTGGCGGGTATTGCATCACTTCAACATGTCTGAAAATAGTGACCTCGTTCACCGTAATAATTTACCAGGGGAAAGTGCCTAACATCAAGCACTGCACAGTCTTCAAATGGTGGATAGAATTCACTCAAATAAAAGAAGTTAATAATAGAATTTAGCCCCCTGCCTGGACACAGAAAGCTGCCATTGCCAAAGGTATTCAGTTGAATCGATTGTACAACAACAACAACAACACGATCCTCTTTATCAAATGAAATCGTGTTACAGTTGGAGTTTAAGGCAAACGAAAAAGAGACACACAAACACATTAGAAATTGTACAAAATACTAGAAATAGAGGATAGTTTGGGACATTTTGAAAGAAATTTGACAGTTTCATAGCAATTAGTTTTGGATTTTTTTTATTGGATTGTTACACCGCCAAGTTCAGCAAACACTGTCTACAGCCAGTCAATGTCACATTCGCAGTGTCAAACTTCATTTAAAACTTTAATTTGTACTAATAATTTGTTAAGAGTGTTTTCTGATAAAAACACCCCAAGGCAACTTAGCATTAATGATACATTGCAAAAAATACCCTACTAGAATTATGCCTATAAAAATTAAATAGATTTAAAAAATGGACTTTCCCTGCATTTTTAATTTCATAAAGTGGATTACACAATTTTCCTATTGCCATTCCCTACTCTTGTTATTATCCCAGCAGAAATGGCTTAAGAAGTTTAAGGTATCATAGTTAGACCAAAACATTGAACCTAATGAAAAAACTACCAACGTATTTTTTTTTCTTTCCTAAAAGTAAAATTGAATAAGAATCAATCTGCATGTAAGTGGCTATCAGTTTTGCAATTTCACTACCATATAAATTAAGACGTTCAGTGAGACGCTCAGACCAAATGAAGTAATCGACGATCAGGTGCCCCTTTTTCTCTTAAAGTGCCCTTTTTTTTGGACAGCACCCTGCCCCTCCCAAATCCTAGCTAGGGGTCTGTGTAGGTGTGGAGTTATATGTGACACTACAACTGTAACCAGTTGGGCATTTGAAAGCAAGATCCTTTTATACCTCACAATGCAATTCCGCATGTGGAAGAGTTGCCAGGTACTCCCCAAAGGTTGAGGTTTCCTCCAAGAAATGCTCTCTTAAAATCCTAAAATGTATGTTTTTACTCAGAAATGCCAGGAGCAGCTCCAAGAGGACCATAAGCTACTGGAAGGACACCTGGCCGTGGCTAAACAATACAGGAGTGATTGTAAGACACTAGAGGCAACACTGGAATCCCAAGACACTGAGTTAAAGAACCTCAAGTCAGAACTACAGGACAAAAATCTGGCACTAGAAACAGAAATGGAGAGTATCAGAGTTAAAGAGTCGGAGTGGAAATCTCAGGTACTAAGGAACATTTTTTGAGTTACCCTTTCCCAAAGGGCAGGGGGAGGGGGCGCTCAGGGGGGCTGCAGATAGGACGCTTAGTATTCTGGAGAAGAACTTTATTCCTTGAAAATCATTATTGCTACATTCTTGTTGGCCCAAGTTAGTCGTATTGATCTGACAGATACCAGAGGTATACCTTAATGATAGAGTGTTTGAACGATAAACTCCACCATGATACCCAGGGGCTCGTTTCACAAAACATTTGCATCACAAACGAAGCTTAGTTGCCAATGGATACCATGTTGAAAAGATGTGATGTCATAGCAACTGTGATTGATGGCACTGTGCGATAAATTCATGAAATGGCCCCTAGTATTATTCTGCCAGGGATGTTTTCCCAGCTTCTTCATTGTCATTTATTAGTAATGTACTAAATTCCCTGATGGTGGTTGCAATTTCAAGTGCAAGTCACAAACAGAAGGCTGTGGGTTTCCCCCGGGCATAGAGCCTGGTTTCGTCCCACAATAAAACTGGCAACGCCGCCATATAAGTGAAATAATCTTGAGCGCTGTGTAAAACACCAAACAATCAATCAATCAAGCAGTTTCAAGATAGACCACATATCTTTAACTGAAAGTTTCATTGCAGAAATACAACCATTCAATTGCAGGGAACAATTTTGTCCTGTATGTTGAAGAGCTGCCAGTTATTCGCAAAGGTAGAGTGGGCTTTCCTTCAGGCATTGAGCCTGTTTGCTCAATCACTAAACGTAAAATATCGATCAATTGTAAACTTACTAGGTCCTTCTCACTCTGTATGATATCCATTTGGGACTTAATACTTTTACATTTGGTTAGTGAATTGAATGACAAAATCTGTTTGACAAAATTCTGTGTTTAGAAAAAGTGTTTCATTAAAAAAAAATTATTTTTTTTTTTTTTTTCAGGAAGAAAATTTTACCTCTAAAATGTCAGAGTTAAAGAAAGACTTAGAAGAAACAATTTTGAGTAGAGATAATCTAGAAGAATTAAACACTGACTGGGCACAGAAAAATCTTCAGGTTACAGAAGAATTGGCCAATTTACAGGTAGCTGTGGTCACTTGCCTTTAACTAGCTGTCACTTAGCTTTAACTAGCTGTCAATTGCCTTTAACTAGCTGTCAATTGCCTTTAACTAGCTATCACTTGCCTTTAACTAGCTGTCACTTTCCTTTAACTAGCTGTCACTTGCCTTCAACTAACTGTCACTTGCCTTTAACTAGCTGTCACTTTCCTTTAACTAGCTGTAACTTTCCTTTAACTAGCTGTCATTTTCTTTTAACTAGCTGTTACTTACCTTTAACTAGCTGTCATCTTCCTTTAACTAGCTGTCATTTTCTTTTAACTAGCTGTTACTTACCTTTAACTAGCTGTTACTTACCTTTGACTAGCTGTCACTTTCCTTTAACTAGCTGTCATCTTCCTTTAACTAGCAATGCAGTGCAGGTTCGAATCGCTCTCCAACCAAATAAAAATGGAATTTTTCACTAATGGATTTTTCACTAATAAAAATAATAGTCATTTGTGGAAGACGTCAGGTGTCTGATGATCAATCAATAGCCTAACAAATGTCAATGGTTTGGCTGCCAGGAAAGAACACATTTTCAATGTCGCTTGGCTTTTAAGATCCAGGGGCTCGTTTCACAAAGCAGTTGCATCACAAGGGAAGCGTAGTTGCCAATGGATACCATAGTGAAGAGATACCAAGCGATGACAACTGTGATGGATCGCACTTTGTGACGGCTTCGTGAAACGACCCCTAGGACTGGTTACCTTCAATCAATCAATAATCTAACAAATGTCAATGGTTTGGCTGCCTGGAAAGAACACATTGTCAAAGACACTTGGCTTTTGAGATCCAGAACTGGTTACCTTCCTAAATTAACTGTTCAAACTCATTTACATAGATCTGTAATCCATGCCAGTTTACTTCCTCAAACTAACTCTTCAAACTCATACACATCTGTGAAAGTATTGTTTCATTGCATTTATAGGCACCAATGGAGAAACTTTTTTTCCACTCTGTAAAAATGTATTGTTTTGGTAAATTTCCCAGGCAATTGTGAATGTTGAAAAGAAAGAAGGATGGAACCAAACGGAACTATCAGTTTCCTCATCTTCCACACAAGTTGATCATCTTAATGTCACAGTTAAGGAATCACAGACAACAGAAGTTTTGACCTTGAACTCATCTAGCCAGACAAAAATGACCTTGACATGTGTCACAGAATCACAGACTGATTGCTCTGAGGTCAAATCTACTGAAACTCAAGATTGCCTCTGTTGCAATCAGGGTAAACCATTAGCACTAAATCAGTCAGAAACTGATCCATGTAAAACTATTCAGGGCAAGACAACTTCAAAACCACAAACTGTGACAAGTTCAATTGAAGACACATTGAAGAAAGGGAATCTTTCTGAAAAGCCTTTTACAGAACTCTCAACACCTGAGACTCCAGATAATAGTCTTACTGAATCAAGGACCCCTTTGAACAAGAAGGACAACTCTGTACCAGTCTCAAGGCCATCTCAACCAGCTTCAGAGCCTTTAAATCGGATCAAGTCTGTGCGGACTCCATCATCAATTTCCAGCAAAAGCCCTCATAGTGGAGCGAACTCCACACTCACTCTGAACACTGTAGTGTCTGACAAATGTTCTTCTGGTCTCCAGAGCCAGCAAAATAAATCTCCAACAGTGACCATTTCCTCAACAAAAACTTCTTTGCCGATGAGAAGCCAAAGCAGCCCAACGAACAGAAAGGATGACATAGTTAAGGAATGCATTCAAAAGACAGAAACTGTGGGATCTTTTGAGGCCACAAGAAGCAGCCTGCCAAGTAGCCAAAGCAGCCCAGCGAACAGAAAGGATGACCTAGTTAAGGAATGCATTCAAAAGACAGAAACTGTGGGATCTTTTGAGGCCACAAGAAGCAGCCTGCCAAGTTTACTGACATCAAATGATTCCCTTGCCAATCCTCTGAAGCCTTCACATGGTAACGTTTTGGTAGTACCTTCATCATCTCTAAACCCAGATTCAACATTGTGCAGAACCAAATCAGCAAATCTATCACAAAAGAATAATGCAAATTTAACTCCTAAGACATCCACTGTCAAGATATTCAAAGCTGTTGAAAATAGTCTTGCAAATTCTAAAAGTCCTCCATCTGTATTGAAGTCTCCAAAATCATCAGAGACATTTGCTAAACCAGGCTTGTTTAATTTGGACAACAGTTTCCAACCATCTCCAAAATCTTCCAAAACTACTCTGTCAAAAACATACAGCCCTCGCAGTTCCTCTGTCAGTTTACAAAGCATCTCTGCTGGAAAATCGCCAAAAATGTCAAGACCATGCCAGCTTGGTGCAAACGATGCAAAGCACGACATACCATCTGCACCAAAAATCTCCAGGAAAGAAAGCAAAGTTTCTCCAAAGTCTGGCTCGAGGTTTCTGACCTCAAAGCCAGAATTGAATATTCCATCAAGGAATTCTGAAAAATTTTACCAAGGTAGGTTGGTCGGATCATTTGATGGGTTGGTAATTTTTTTTACCTGTGTTGATCTCCTCTTTTACACCAGGGGTTCGTTTCCCAAAGCAGTCGCATCGCAAACGAAACGTAGTTGCCAATGGATACTATAGTGAAGAGATACGACGTCATAGCAACTGCGATTGATCGCACTGTGCGGCGGCTTAGTGAAACGGCCCCCAGGTTGTTCTAAAGGCTTCTATAGAGCAAATGGAACAGATTCTATTTTAAAATTCATTGAGCACATTTTTTTATTATGCCAGCTACTTAAATTGGGTTTCTAAACATATCATATTCATTGACAACTGTAATGTTAGAGGATTTCTTGTGCAAAACTTTGTATTTGAATTGAACTTGAATGATATATTTGTTATGAATACCAGTCACATGTTTGAGTAAAGGCTTAGGGTGATTGGATGATAGAAATGTCATAAAAGGGAGACCATTTATTACGGATGACTTGTGTATTAAAACACACATCATCAAACAACTTCATGTCTTTTAAAATTAAATATTGAATTTAAAAACTAAATGTTGAAGTCGTTTTCTAGCTGTGCATTGATATTCTGTAGTACATAGATTTCTGTAGATAAGGTTAATGTTTAACAGTTTAAGACCCGTCCACATTGAATACCTGGAGATGGGCTTTAACATCAGTTTGAAAGAAAGCAAAATATGATGCAAATCATCTAATGTCAATAATTTCTCCCTCGTCTTATATATTACATTTTTTTTTCTCAATTTTTGTCGAAAAATTATAGCTGGTGTTTTTTTGCAGGGAAATTTCACAGTGTGTAGATTATTTTCAATTACATGTATGTTATAAATAAATAACGTACACACATACAGCAAACTTTAGCTCTTTGTTTAAAGCGTTTGCAGCTTTATTGGGTAGCTGTATTCATGCACATCTTAAAGGCATATCTATTCCTTATTACTAATTAAGGAGGCAAAAGTTAACATGATTTATATATTTCACCAGCAAGTCTAATACAAATTTAAATATTAACAACAGTTTAATTATTTTTATACGCCCGGCTTGAAAAGCGGGCTGTATTATGGTATCATCTCCGTCCGTCCGGCAGGACGGCAGTCCGGCAATCCGGGCGTCCGCTTTCCCCTTCCGCTCCATAACTTCTAAAGTTTTGATTCCATCTGCACAATTTTTTCTGAGTATATACCTTATGGGTGGAAGGTGTGTCGCAAACTATTTTTAACATCACTGGTTACATAATATGGGAGTTATATTGGATTATGTAATATTCCCTTCCGCTCCATAACTTCTAAAGTTTTGATTCCATCTGCACAACTTTTTCTGAGTATATACCTTATGGGTAGAAGGTGTGTCGCGAACTATTTTTAACATCACTGGTTACATAATATGGGAGTTATATTGGATTATGTAATATTCCCTTCCACTCCATAACTTCTAAAGTTTTGATTCCATCTGCACAATTTTGTCTGAGTATATACCTTATGGGTAGAAGGTGTGTCACAAACTATTTTTAACATCACTGGTTACATAATATGGGAGTTATATTGGATTATGTAATATTCCCTTCCGCTCCATAACTTTCAAAGTTTTGATTCCATCTGGACAATTTTTTCTGATGATATAGCTTATGGGTAGGTGTGTCAGCTTCCTTGGATAATTAAGTGATAGCTATGGTGGCCAAAACCTAAAAAGTTTAGAATTATAATTATTTCTCTGTTTTAAAGGCTCTTCAATTCAGTTTTATTTATATTACCCATATGGTAAAGCAAATATAGCTTCTTAAAGATATGTTTGACAATATTCATAAACCTGGTTGTAAGTGTAAACAGATAAGACTTGTATATTCACACACCATTGACCATCTCAGAGATTAGGCTCTGTTCAAATATACCTATATAAAATGTGGCAAACATCCTGGCCAGTGATGTCTTCAGCAAGCGATTTAACCCACTGACCAGTCAGAATTAGCTGGACTCCAAGCTGAAGACCTGGACATTTAACACCAGATGAGATTTCATATTTGAAGGACCCATTGCATATATTCAAAAATATATATATGGAAGGATTTGTTTTTGTATGGCTGCAGTGACTGGGCCTTTCCGGGCGTATTTTGGGTTTCCCGAAACTCTTGTTCCTGTTCTGTTGTTGGTTTTCAAGGTTTTGTGTTTGCATCTGTTTATAAGTTTACCCTTTTTACAGATGATCCAAGCTCTCAATTAGAGTTGAGTCCCTACAGTAGATTTTCCAGCCAATTAAAACAAAGCAGCCAGGATAACAGGTGCTTGTCAAGCCTGAGTCAGATCCAGAATTTTGATGTACCCTCAACTCCTACTTCTCAATGTAAGACCTCTTATTGTCCATTAATCATTTGAAAAAAAAACAAATTTTAGTATGATCAATTATCTTTATTGACACAATTTTAAAGTAATCACAAAAAAGCATGACAACATCTTTACTTTTTATTAAAATAACAAAAGCTGCCGAAATGTTTTTTTCGATTAAACAAAATCTGGAAATTGTCTGCTATTTGTTTTACAAAGAAGTACAAATGACAACCTTTTTATTGGCAATAGGGAGCGGGAGTATAGTGAGAATTCTGCAAGTTTACTATCAACGGCGCTGTCACCGGCGCTGTGGGGGGCCTTCATCATTCGAATCTGACGCTCAGTTCTTAGGTTGTACATTGTAGAATAAAAAACGTCAATCAAACTGAAATCTTCATCAAAAAACGGTGTGACCTGGCAAAACTAGCATATTAATGATAAAAAATTAAGACATCACCACATAGTAAGTTCAAAACAACTTACTACGTGGTGATGTCTTAATTTTTTATCATTAGTATGGAACCCACCTTTAAAGAGAGTTTCAAACATTTCTTAAAACTAGCATATTATTCATACATGTGAATTGTGTTGTTATTGTCCAGACAATAACAAGTATGAAGTTCATCAAAAAGGAAATATCTATACTGCATGTGACCTGTACAAAAGAGAATTATAGAATATACGTTAATTCATTTTAGGCTTAAGTTACTTGTATACACGTCTTTGATATAAATTTTCCGCATTGGTATCACAAAACAGATTCTAATTTTCTCTTCTTGAGAATGGCAAAGAATTTCAATGACTTTGGTGGTCCAGTGGGTTAGAGAGATCGTCCCTCAGCCCCACAAAGACCTTCCATCAATGCTATGCGGGTTCAAATCACACTCTGAGTCGTTTTTTCACTTGGTCGCCGTATATGGAAAAGTTGCCAGTACTTGCCAAAAATTGAGGGATTCCTCCGAGCAATAAGCCCGCTTTCCTTCCCCACTAAACCTGGCAGCGTCGCCATATAAGGGAAATAATCTTGAGTGTGACGTAAAACATCAATTAATCAAGCAATGATTTCGAACGCTTTGTCTTGACTAAAAGAAAATATGAAAATAAAAGTGTGAATTTTGCCAGCTCATGCCACTTCAAATAATACATTATGTATTGAGTGGGTGCCAAGCATGACAAAAATACCCTGGATTTCTATCTAATTTAGACTTTTTTAAATTTCTGAATTGAAATCTACTTTAAACAAAAACGTAATTCAGCTTTATGAGAAAGAAAGACTAATCTATTGTAACTGCTAAATGCAATTTCTGTATTTATATGGACTCTTGTCTGGAATAAAATTATTATTATTATTATTATTATTATTAAATATAAGTGGTATTTGTTAACCTTTTTCAGACTCTACTGTGGGAAAGAAAGAACATGAAGCATTAGTAATTCCTAAAGGCATTCTGAAAGGTAACAATTCTTTAACCCTTTCTATGGGCTATTATTTCTCTGTAAACATGTTTAATTTGTGGAATTAACTTTTTCTTTTCATTTAGCTGATTTCCCAAACTGTATTACATTGATAATAGGTCTTATCAGAAGTCTATGAATGGGGAAGTGGGAAACGTTCCATTACACCATATTCAGGGTATTGACACCTTTTGACCCAGAGGTCAACATAAACAGCGCCCTCAAGGAGCCTTGTTTGGAACGATTTCAGTCGAAATGGAGATATCAGAGTCGCACGCGTGCTCAGTAAGGCTTTTATAAGAACAAATTCAACCTCCGGACTGCGCTTACTGGGATTGCTATGATAGTCCAGTAAGTGGAGAGTGAATTTATTTTCTGATAAACCGTCAAGAATTTAAAAAATCTATCGGGCATAAACGTCACATAAAGTAGTGTTACAAGCAGACTGAAGGCGTCAACGCCCTGGATATGGGGTAATGTGACTTTTCACACTTCCTCATTCATAGACTTAGAAGGTCTTATATAATCCCTTTCAAAGTTATGTTCTCACATAATTTTAGAACAATTTGTGTTTACATCCAGATCCAGACTGGTGTAGTCCTGTAAAGGCGACTTCATTCCAAAACCAAACAAATTAAATGTTAATATTATTATTGGATAGTGAAGAAAAAACTTTCGTGTACACTTCACTTTATAATGTTAACTGGCTTTTCAAAGCAAGGCTCTATGGAAATCGCCTCATCAATGTTGGTTTTAGCGAAACATGGCTTATCTTTTGGGGATTTGGTGCAGGCAGAATGATAAAATTTACATCTTGTATAATACAGTTTTTGAAATAGAAAATCTTTAAATAATAATAATGGTAATAATTTGTTTTTCAGACTATACAGGATACATATTAAATATAAACAAATGTAGTATTTTTCAGAAAAGTATAAAATAGCAAAATATTTTCTATAGATTAGATTGTTAGATGGTGTTTAACCTCCATAGTTGTATTATGAACTTGTTTGGCTTTCATTGTAGACTTGTCTTGTTTAGAGAAGAGATCACCTAAAACAGTACATTTTGGTGGTGCCCATACCTCTAGTCCTCCAAAGGTTTGTTATTTAAAGGGTATCCTGCTATATCGATAATTGCATTAAGAAGAACTTTTCCTGGTCTTTAATTACATATGATGTTTATTTGCATGCCACGCATAGTTCTGCAGATATTGCAGCCTGAAGTCCACACCACTCCAAAAAAATTACTTCAGGCTTAACGTCATTGGGGGAAGACAGCCGACAGCAGTAATGTTATTCTCATTTGATTCTGTAACCGTTTCTGGACAAGTTATCAACATACTTAGTAAATTTTTCGTTCTGGTATGTTCACCATGCAGTGGGACTGCTGACGGTGTGAATCTTCACAGGCAACGGCCTTGCAAGGGCAGTACGTTATAGCCGAGGTCACAGCCAAACTATCTACATTCAGCGCAGTAAACAACAAAATGATACACAATTACAAGTGGAAGTGCAAACTTGTCCATAGCTGAAAACTTCACAATGATAAATGTTCACTTGGCGTTGATTTCAACCAATTTCATGGGTTTGATCACTAATTAGGTGCGAGTGCTCGGAGTCACGATCGTCTTTTGTTATTCAAACAGACGAAGATATATATATATTTTTTTTTTTCAATAAAAAATTGATTAGTTTTTCATCCAATACCCCTATGTTATATTACAGCTTCATTTATGTGAAAATTATGAGGTTATATGGGCATTTTTATCGATTTAATCACTCTGTATATCTGAGCTAGAAATGCAGGTTGTGTAAATGGCATCAAGCATTTCTTCGCTGACAATTTTACTTTTGTGACGTCACAGCGCAGCTAAATTTTTCTGGCACAAGGCAACTTTGGGTGTAGATTTCGAAGATCGCTTTAGGCCTATGTTATATTGCATGGGTGATTTTTAAAGTCATCCTCTGCTAGTATAAAATGCAATTTCAAGGAAATTGCAAGCATTTGGGATAACCTTTAAGACAAAAAACATCACCAGAAGCTTCCACACTCTCGAGTGGATATTGTCTAGACCTTTATACCCCATCATAAATTGTTGTAATAAAGTAAACCTATGATAGACTCAGACTGACACAAGCCTTCCATCAATGGGCCATGGGTTTGAGGCCCTCGTTGTTCAAAGAAAAAACCCTCTGGATGGGGGTGGGTAAGATCTTGTGGTCGGTTGGTACTTTTGTTGCCATATAACGTTAGCTGTTGAGTGTGACGTTAAGCCCCAATCAATCAATCAAAGAAAAAATTAAAAACAATTCCTAGTGGATATTCACTCTATGGGACACCCTGTCAAGAATAAAGAGCCCTATTTTCGGACTCGCGAAACATGTTAACTCTACCATACAAGTGAAATAATCTTCTGTGCAGTGTTTAACATCAATCAATCAGTATCTACTTATGCCAATGAACATTTCACTATATGACACAGGCATTTGTATAGGTTTTGGAAGTGTGTTCACAAAATCGAATTTTTGGTAGTGCTTCAATTGTTTAGCATCAGAGACTTGCATCTCTGTACCTGGAAAAATTTCCTGGTACTCACTGAAGTTTGGGGGTTTCCATCGAGCAAAGAGCCCAGTTGTCTCCCATTTACATGTAAACCTGACAGCCCCAAAGTGTAAGTTGAGTGTGGCGTCAAACATCAATCAATCAATCGCAGAACTTTCAAACAGTCCTTTGATTTAAAAAAC
Organism: Lepidochitona cinerea; assembly: GCA_963971465.1. Taxonomy (NCBI): domain Eukaryota; kingdom Metazoa; phylum Mollusca; class Polyplacophora; order Chitonida; family Tonicellidae; genus Lepidochitona; species Lepidochitona cinerea. The sequence continues at coordinate 12,625,052 of OZ020565.1, forward strand.
AAGTTTATTCTGAGTGTCCTCTGAGAGACTGTCACATGCCGTAGGGCCTCAGTGGCTCAGTAGGTGGAGCAAATACATGTAGTCTCTCACATTGACACAGGTCTTCCATGGATACGTGGCATGTTCAAATCTCACTCAGTTCAAAGTAAAGTTGGACTTTTTGATTCAATCACTGTGTGAAAGGGTCAAGGCGTACCCAGTTTGCTGTTCTCCATTGGGCAAAGAACCCAGTTATCTCCCGCTAATTGGGGGCTACGTTCACATATACTTTTAGCCTTTCATCAATAGGGAAAGTGCCCTCCCTCCCCCCCCCCCCAAAAAAATGATTAAAGAACTGAGGAAACATAATTCCTGATTGTTGATCATATCATAGTGGACAGGTTGGGGAAAGTCAACGATCGGCGGGTTGTCCATCTACCGGCGACCTATATGGGATGGTTGCCAGTTACCAGCGGAAGGTCGTGGGTTTCCTCCGGGCACAGAGCCCTCTTTCCTCCCACAATAAAACTGGCACTAAATCATTGGTGTTGGAATGAGGACAATCCATACAGTATGTGGCCTGTACGAACCGAAAATGTGTTCGAAAAGTAAACAAAATTTAAATAACCGAGACGACCATGCATTCATTCTTAGTCAAATTTAGTTAAAAACGATAATTCATCGTACATTTTCGAGACTAGAAGCACTAAAAAGCTTCTCAATTATACGTCTTGAGGAAAATAACCCATAATTTCAACATTCTGATTTAACGTCAAAATATCAACACTTTGGCAGCTCATGCCACTTTAATATAACTATCAGGCCCAGTCCAATCTCATCTTGCAGTTACTATGGAGATCTTTTCAACTCCCTAAGGGCTCATCAGTATACATTTAACATTTACTACATTTGGTAGTGGGGGAGAGTTTTCACCATACTTGTTTTAGTTCAAAGGTACTTGTATTCACCAGGGTAATTAAATTATAAAATACATATCTTTGGTCTATTGCACAAATTTTAATCATCTATTCTTTTTTTTCAGCTGTCGGAGACCAACGATGGTGAGAGCTCCTTGTTTTCTGACAATGAAGATGACCCCATTGAGTTAGGAAGTCAGATGAAATCCATACAGGCTATTCTGAACTCTGATAGCACTAAACCTTCAGTCAGGAAAAGAAAACGACCATAGCTTTAACTCTGATAGCACCAAACCTTCAGCCAGGAAAAGAAAACGACCATAGCCTTAACTCTGACAGCACTAAACCTTCAGTCAGGAAAAGAAAACGACCATAGCCTTAACTCTGACAGCACTAAACCTTCAGTCAGGAAAAGAAAACGACCATAGCCTTAACTCTGACAGCACTAAACCTTCAGTCAGGAAAAGAAAACGACCATAGCCTTAACTCTGGCAGCACCAAACCTTCAGTCAGGAAAAGAAAACGACCATAGTCTTAACTCTGACAGCAGTAAACCTTCAGTCAGGAAAAGAAAACGACCATAGTCTTAACTCTGACAGCAGTAAACCTTCAGTCAGGAAAAGAAAACGACCATAGTCTTAACTCTGACAGCAGTAAACCTTCAGTCAGGAAAAGAAAATGACCATAGCCTTAACTCTGACAGCACCAAACCTTCAGTCAGGAAAAGAAAACGACCATAGCCTTAACTCTGGCAGCACCAAACCTTCAGTCAGGAAAAGAAAACGACCATAGTCTTAACTCTGACAGCAGTAAACCTTCAGTCAGGAAAAGAAAACGACCATAGTCTTAACTCTGACAGCAGTAAACCTTCAGTCAGGAAAAGAAAACGACCATAGCCTTAACTCTGACAGCAGTAAACCTTCAGTCAGGAAAAGAAAACGACCATAGCCTTAACTCTGGCAGCACCAAACCTTCAGTCAGGAAAAGAAAACGACCATAGCCTTAACTCTGACAGCACCAAACCTTCAGTCAGGAAAAGAAAACGACCATAGCCTTAACTCTGGCAGCACCAAACCTTCAGTCAGGAAAAGAAAACGACCATAGTCTTAACTCTGACAGCAGTAAACCTTCAGTCAGGAAAAGAAAACGACCATAGTCTTAACTCTGACAGCAGTAAACCTTCAGTCAGGAAAAGAAAACGACCATAGTCTTAACTCTGACAGCAGTAAACCTTCAGTCAGGAAAAGAAAATGACCATAGCCTTAACTCTGACAGCACCAAACCTTCAGTCAGGAAAAGAAAACGACCATAGCCTTAACTCTGGCAGCACCAAACCTTCAGTCAGGAAAAGAAAACGACCATAGTCTTAACTCTGACAGCAGTAAACCTTCAGTCAGGAAAAGAAAACGACCATAGTCTTAACTCTGACAGCAGTAAACCTTCAGTCAGGAAAAGAAAACGACCATAGCCTTAACTCTGACAGCAGTAAACCTTCAGTCAGGAAAAGAAAACGACCATAGCCTTAACTCTGGCAGCACCAAACCTTCAGTCAGGAAAAGAAAACGACCATAGCCTTAACTCTGACAGCACCAAACCTTCAGTCAGGAAAAGAAAACGACCATAGCCTTAACTCTGGCAGCACCAAACCTTCAGTCAGGAAAAGAAAACGACCATAGTCTTAACTCTGACAGCAGTAAACCTTCAGTCAGGAAAAGAAAACGACCATAGTCTTAACTCTGACAGCAGTAAACCTTCAGTCAGGAAAAGAAAACGACCATAGTCTTAACTCTGACAGCAGTAAACCTTCAGTCAGGAAAAGAAAATGACCATAGCCTTAACTCTGACAGCACCAAACCTTCAGTCAGGAAAAGAAAACGACCATAGCCTTAACTCTGGCAGCACCAAACCTTCAGTCAGGAAAAGAAAACGACCATAGTCTTAACTCTGACAGCAGTAAACCTTCAGTCAGGAAAAGAAAACGACCATAGTCTTAACTCTGACAGCAGTAAACCTTCAGTCAGGAAAAGAAAACGACCATAGCCTTAACTCTGACAGCAGTAAACCTTCAGTCAGGAAAAGAAAACGACCATAGCCTTAACTCTGGCAGCACCAAACCTTCAGTCAGGAAAAGAAAACGACCATAGCCTTAACTCTGACAGCACCAAACCTTCAGTCAGGAAAAGAAAACGACCATAGCCTTAACTCTGGCAGCACCAAACCTTCAGTCAGGAAAAGAAAACGACCATAGTCTTAACTCTGACAGCAGTAAACCTTCAGTCAGGAAAAGAAAACGACCATAGCCTTAACTCTGACAGCACTAAACCTTCAGTCAAGAAAAGAAAACTACCATAGCCTTAACTCTGATAGCACTAAACCTTCAGTCAGGAAAAGAAAACAAACATAGCCTTAACTCTGACAGCAGTAAACCTTCAGTCAGGAAAAGAAAACGACCATAGCCTTAACTCTGGCAGCACCAAACCTTCAGTCAGGAAAAGAAAACAAACATAGCCTTAACTCTGACAGCAGTAAACCTTCAGTCAGGAAAAGAAAACGACCATAGCCTTAACTCTGGCAGCACCAAACCTTCAGTCAGGAAAAGAAAACAAACATAGCCTTAACTCTGACAGCACCAAACCTTCAGTCAGGAAAAGAAAACAAACATAGCCTTAACTCTGATAGCACCAAACCTTCAGTCAGGAAAAGAAAACGACCATAGTCTTAACTCTGACAGCACCAAACCTTCAGCCATGAAAAGAAAACGACCACAGCCTTAACTCTGACAGCACCAAACCTTCAGTCAGGAAAAGAAAACGACCTTCAGTCAGGAAAAGAAAACGACCTTCAGTCAGGAAAAGAAAACGACCATAGCCTTAACTCTGATAGCACCAAACCTTCAGTCAGGAGAAGAAAACGACCATAGCCTTAACTCTGATAGCACCAAACCTTCAGTCAGGAGAAGAAAACGACCATAGCCTTAACTCTGACAGCACTAAACCTTCAACCAGGAAAAGAAAACGACCATAGCCTTAACTCTGATAGCACCAAACCTTCAACCAGGAAAAGAAAACGACCTTCAACCAGGAAAAGAAAATGACCATAGCCTTAACTCTGACAGCACCAAGCCTTCAGTCAAGAAAAGAAAACGACCATAGCCTTAACGCTGATAGCACCAAACCTTCAGCCAGGAAAAGAAAACAAACACAGCCTTAACTCTGATAGCACCAAACCTTCAGTCAAGAAAAGAAAACGACCATAGCCTTAACTCTGATAGCACTAAACCTTCAGCCAGGAAAAGAAAACAACCATAGCCTTAACTCTGATAGCACCAAACCTTCAATCAGGAAAAGAAAATGACCATAGCCTTAACTCTGATAGCACTAAACCTTCAGCCAGGAAAAGAAAACGACCATAGACTTAACTCTAAAAGCACCAAACCTTCAACCAGGAAAAGAAAACGACCATAGCCTTAACTCTAAAAGCACCAAACCTTCAACCAGGAAAAGAAAACGACCTTCAGTCAGGAAAAGAAAACGACCTTCAGTCAGGAAAAGAAAACGACCACAGCCTTAACTCTGACAGCACCAAACCTTCAGTCAGGAAAAGAAAACGACCATAGCCTTAACTCTAAAAGCACCAAACCTTCAACCAGGAAAAGAAAACGACCTTCAGTCAGGATAAGAAAACGACCACAGCCTTAACTCTAAAAGCACCAAACCTTCAACCAGGAAAAGAAAACGACCTTCAGTCAGGAAAAGAAAACGACCACAGCCTTAACTCTGATAGCACCAAACCTTCAGTCAGGAAAAGAAAACGACCATAGCCTTAACTCTGATAGCACCAAACCTTCAGTCAGGAGAAGAAAATGACCATAGCTTTAACTCTGATAGCACTAAACCTTCAGTCAGGAAAAGAAAATGACCATAGCTTTAACTCTGACAGCACCAAACCTTCAGTCAGGAGAAGAAAATGACCATAGCTTTAACTCTGACAGCACCAAACCTTCAGTCAGGAAAAGAAAACGACCACAGCCTTAACTCTGGCAGCACCAAACCTTCAGCCAGGAAAAAAAAAACGACCATAGCCTTAACTCTAAAAGCACCAAACCTTCAGTCAGGAGAAGAAAAGGACCATAGCTTTAACTCTGACAGCACCAAACCTTCAGTCAGGAAAAGAAAACGACCACAGCCTTAACTCTGGCAGCACCAAACCTTCAGCCAGGAAAAAAAAACGACCATAGCCTTAACTCTGACAGCACCAAACCTTCAGTCAGGAAAAGAAAACAACCATAGCTTTAAATCTGACAGCACCCAACCTTCAGTCAGGAAAAGAAAACAAACACCGCCAGCAAGGAAAAAGAAGTGATAAGGGCCTGTATTCAGAAACTTAAGTTCACTTTTAGACTGAAAAAAATAAGTTTTTCCAATATCTGCCTCAAGTTTGAGAAAAAAACTTAAAGCCATATTCACAAAACGTTCTGCTTAAATTAGACTTTACTGAGGAATCTTATTTTATCTTCTTCCTCAAAAAATAATTCTCTACCCGTGAAGTTCTTTTTTTATTTTTATAAAATTCTAAAAAAATCCTTCAGATTCTAGCATCAGGTACCTACATGTAGAATCTAATTTAGCACTGCCAACCATCCTATAGTAAACCAGCATCAAGTTATATTAATTTCTCCTTGACTTTCAAATTGCTTGAGAAGACCTGATTTCAATCATGATTATGTTTCCGATCTCCTTTCACAGAACAGTAGAACAGTGACCTAGAAATTAGAACGGAATCCCCATGCCAACATTGGGAATTCCCTAGCTACCTTGGTCATTTAAAGTGGCACGAGCTGCCAAAATGTTGATATTTTGGTGTTAAAACAGAATGTTGAAATTATTGCCTATTTTTCTCAAGACGTATAATTCAGAAGCTTTTTAGTGCTTCTAGTCTCGAAAATGTACGATAAAGTATTGTTTTGAACTAACTTTTGGTTAGAATGAATGAATGGTCGTCCCGGTTATTTAAATTTGGTTTACTTTTCGAACAAGTTTTCGGTTTGTACAGCGCAATTATTGTATGGATTTTAATCATTCAAAGGCCAATCATTTAATTTTTCGATGGCCTCCAAAGCCTGTTACTGTCGTGACGATCAAAAATTATGAAAAAAGTGTGAATTCATTCATTCTGAGCCAAAGTTAGTTCAAAACAATTCTTAATCGTGCATTCTTGAGACTAGAAGCACTAAAAAGCCTCTGAATTATACGTCTTGAGAAAAATAGCCGATAATTTCTGTTTTTACGACAAAATATGAACATTTTGGCAGCTCATGCCACTTTAAGACTAAAAAGTCAAAACTTTGCTTTTTTAAGTGGTATAGCCATAAAGGATGGCTGGGCAGTCATTTTATCATTTGAATTCATTATAGTCATCATGCTGTCCAGAAAAACATAGACAATACACTCTATAATACATTCACCACTCCCATTATTTCGCCAAGCTCCACTTTAATGAGCAGTTTGGCCACAGCTTTTCTAGATAATAGAGACAAATTGTCAACTTTATACAGGTTTTATTTGGCTATCAATTAACTACCTACCTTGGTCCCTCTAAAAAGAGATTTAAATCTGACTGGATACAGATTTGACTAGCTTACATGTACCAGCAATATCCAAATTGACACCAGACAAATTAAATTTACTTGAGGTTGACAATAAAAACCATATGGAATTTATTTATCCATGGTCTTTCACTAAAAATGGGACATGTCTATTATTATTTTAAAAATTAATGTGTTTTTCAGGTTGAAATATATTTTTAAGAGTTAATGGCTGTTCCATTTATTGACTTTTTAATTTATTTTTTTGTTGAATATTTGTGTTTGTATTGTGTGCAAATTTGTACAGAAAGCCGACATTACTATTTCAAATCACAGGTTTCAGGTACCTGATGAAAATACTGAACATTTTTCAATGTTTAATTAACTTGAGCTAAATTTGTAAATAAAAAACCTCTTTGTCTATTTATGGAAATAATTACAGTTTGAATGACTGAATATTTACTGTTAATAAGATGAGACTTTAATGGAAGAAAATCTAAATAAACTTTTTAATTCAAAAAGAGGTATCATAATTAAATTTCTTCTGTTTTTGGTAATTTTTGAACGTCCTACAGTGAAATGTTTGCAAATTCACAGCCAGCAACACAAATTCGGCCACTTCCAAAGTCTCTCATTTGAGCCGGTTTTTTTTTCTGTTGAGTTTCAAGCCTTTGTAACCCATCAATATGCTGTGCACAACATTTTCCTCAAAGCTTTCTGCGAAAGTCAATGCAAGTTTTAAGAAGCGTAGAGTACGGTAATTTTCTTGATATATGAATATGCAGGCTTTGAAGTGAATAAATTTATCTAATCCCAACATGCAGTCAGGGGCGATAGGTGGATCATCTTCAATACGTTCTATTTCCATTAGTAGAACTCTTCAAAGTGGAAGTGCATTTGGTGGTACGAGTGGGACAGCCTCATTCTATCCACAAGACCGCTTCTTTTTCAGTTTTTGTTTGACTTAGCTAGAATTTATTCGAATTGATTTTGTGATATTTCTAATTCTATCAAATAAATGAACACTGAAAGTTAAGTGAAAGTACGCGAGGGGGACTTAGCCGGCTTGGGGTCGTAGGGTTTATCACGAATAAGCGATCATAATGGGATTGTAGCTCTGGCATGTAGCGTTAAAGTGAGGCCCGAAGCTTATTAGAGGATCGTTTACTACAATTAAATAGGATCGTTGAAAGTCTTTCTACACCGGTACTGAAAGTGTTTCAAGGGAGAGCACTCTATCAAAATATTACACCACGACACCAGTAAAAACCAATCCTTTCGTTATGAAAAATAAGTAGATTTTATTTTAAAAGCCAAGCCTCATAATGTAATCGCCAAAATCGCTTCAAAGTTTAAATTAATTATTGTGATTAAACTTAGTATATAAGTAACAAGCTTTTTCGAACGTGTTTTAATCAGCCGACTCGGTTTTGCCTGCTTGGAAGTTGGATCTAGTTCTTTGCTAAGGGCAATTAACTCTGTGTTGTCGCCGTCTATTTTATCCCATTTTCCTTTTTAGATACACGACAAGTGCGCATGACTTCAAATTGTCAAAGTTTTCCACATTGCATAATTTTCCATGAAGTATCATCTGTCAGGAAAAACACAAAAATTATATGGTTATTAATTTCCCTAATTGTTTATGGGTCACGAACGTAACCGCTTATTGATAGAGCTGCTAACAAAAATTACATTAATTTTGAATTCGGCTTGTAGGAATGCGTTCATCGAGCATACTTACCTGGCACAGGGGATACCGTGATCACGAAGGCGGTTCCCCCAGGTCGAGGCCTTCCCATTGCACTTCGGTGGGCTGACGCTTGCGATCGCCCCAAATGTGGGCGACTCGGGTGCGTAATTTTTACTCAGGGGGACTGCGTTCGCGCTATCCCCTACATTTACAATTGAAAAACAGACTTTATTTGTCCAGTGCGTTTGAGTAATTGGTTTGGGTTTTACGTCCTGCTTGATTTAAACAATATTTTATTATTCGCCATTAGATACATAACAAATTTAACATATAAATTTTCTGGATTTGACAAAAAGCGCGAAACGCTTAAACAAAGTCAGTTCCATATCGTTATTTTGAATTTCTAATTACAGTGGCGGTAACACGTATATAATAAGTACCAAAACAAACAATGAGAAGATCAAACAAATTAAAGAGAGGTAAATACAAAGAAAAAAATGAAACAAAAAAAGAAGAAGAAAAATAAATGAGATAAACGCGTGATTATACGATTGCCACAAAGTATTAACGTTTACAGTAGGCTATTCACCGTATCAGGTGTTTCCCGGAAGTCCAGTTTTCAGACTCAAACTGACCATAATGGGTGCCAGCCTCATAAAGACTCCAAACACTCCATGAAAGATTGAATTTCAGTTAGTTTAGCATGGAAATATTAAATCTCTGGCAATTAAAATACTCGATTGGACATTAGCTCAAGACTCAGGTTTATGGCCTCCAACTTCTATGAAACCCTGCGTATACAAATATATTCTGAGCATTTATACGTTCATATCAATTATATTAGTACCGGGTATATAATGTAACCCGTCACATGAATCTTTTGGTATCCCTTATGTAGTTTTAAACCATTTTAAATATTAGCTTGTTTGTATTAGCAGTTGGTAGTAGTTGCTGCATGTGCATGCGTACGGCATGGTATTGTGGCAATATAAGAGATAATGTTCGACGGATCAACTAAGTTTACTTCAGAGCATGCGCAGAGGTCCGTATATCTTAAGTGATTTGCAAAAAGATGAGAGTTAAGCCTAGCGCAGACGAGAGGCGCCGGCTGAGCTACAAGGCACGCGTGGCCAAGGGAGCAGCTACAGATTTCAGCGCAGACGATGAGCTCTCGGCTGAGGCCAGTTCCTTGTCACCCAAGTTCACTGACGTACACAAGTGTCACTACCCGTGTTACGTAATATTCTAAGTGGTCACATGATTTAATAGGCACACGTGATTGGACTATCCCTCCTCTCAGCTCAGCCGGCAGCTTACGTTGTCCGCACACGGTGAGATTCTTGCCACGAGAGGCAGAAAATATCCAACATGCTAAATACTTTCCTCACCGCCTCGAGAGGCGAAAATCTCACCAAAATTTACGCGCACACGGGGGAAACAGCTTAGCTCTCAGCCACGCGTAGCCGGCAGCTCAGCCGGCGCCTCTCGTGTGCGCTAGGCTTAAGGCTGCTGCAGCCTATCCTGAGACGGGCATGCAGGATCTGGTATTGTCGACATCCGACCAAATAATAAGTTCGGGGTTTGTGTACAGGGTTAATTTGTGACAAGCATTTCTTAAAAGCAGATATTGACGGACACTGGCGAAGTGTGTCTGGCAAATCATTCCAGAGGCGGGTGGTTGAAGGTATAAAGGAGTTTTGGTGCTGATTTGTACGAGAGAAGGGCACTGTCAGATGCTCAGGGATGCGTAGGTTGTAACCATGTTACGTCCTGCTTAACAGTATTTCAGTCATATGAAGACGTGGTCTCCTTGTGACAGGGCAGATTTTCACTGCTCTTTCATTCCTCACCGAGACGGCTTGCCGAAGACACCGAGCAAGGCCCCTCACCCAGCTGATGAGCGCCATGGTCTGACTCGGCCCAGGCTTGTACCTGGATCTCCCAGCCCTGAAGCGGACGCTATACCAACTGAGCTACCGGGATCCAGTGCGTTTGACTCTCTTATCGTAACATATATGCGGTAATTCTCAGAAATAATTCTAATAATAAAACTGCGAAAAGTTCTTAGTTAAATATAGCCTCTATGTATAAGCAATTACGTTTGTGACCCTTAAACAATTACGAGAATTAAGCGAAACCGTTTTGGGAACTGTTTGACTTTTCAGGCAGGTGATACCCAGCAAAAGTGAAACCCAAAACTATAGAATAAATTCCAGAATCCGGAGATATACCAGGCTTTATAAGCTCAGCTGATTCTGCTTTTTCCACACATCATATTTGTCAAATGTCTCTCATCAACGGAAAAACATCGCAACAGGGATGTTAGTGCCCATACATTCTGATTTAATTCTGTGGCATCACAGGTATTTTTAAGGAAAATACACATCCCATTAACAAGCCCTGGAATTATAAAATATTGACTTTCAGGTTATAGGTTGTCCGATTTTGACTGTATATCTTGTAAAGTTTAGGGTGTTCAATGGGTGTTTGTAGGGCTATATCTTGAACAGTTAAAGGGTGTCCAATTTTGACTGTAGGTTATTGATTGTGAAGTTATGGGCTGTCCAATTTTGACTGTAGTTATATCTTGTGAAGTTATATGGTGTCCAATTTTCACTGCAGGGGCTATAGCTTGTGAAGTTATAGGGTGCAATTTTGACTAGTTATAGGGTGTTCAATTTTGACTAGTTATAGGGTGTTCAATTTTGACTGTGGTTATAGCTTGTGAAGTTATGACTGTAGGGCTGCATTCCCCGTAAGTTTTACAGTGAAGTGGGTTAATTAGTTTGTATCATTTAAGAAGGGAGTTTAACAGTATTCTCGTTATCTTGGGATTCCAATTTTGATTGTAGAGTTATAGCTTGTGAAGTTATAGGGTGTCCAATTTTTGACTGTAGAGTTATAGCTTGTTAAGTTACAGGGTGTCCAATTTTGATTGTAGAGTTATAGCTTGCTAAGTTATAAGGTGTCCAATTTTGATTGTAGAGTTAAACCTTGTGAAGTTATAGGGTGTCCAATTTTTGATTGTAGGGTTTTTGCTTGTGAAGTTATAGGCTGTCCAGTTATGACTGTAGAGTTATAGCTTGTGAAGTTATAGGGTGTCCAATTTTGACTGTAGGGTATTAGCTTAAGTTACAGGGTGTCCAATTTTGACTAGGGTTTTAGATTGTAAAGTTATACGTAGTCCAATTTTGACTGTAGGGTTTTAGCTTGTAAAGTTATAGGTGTCCAATTTTGATTGTAGAGTTATAGCATGTAAAGTTATAGGGTGTCCAATTTTGATTGTAGAGTTATAGCTTGTAAAGTTACAGGGTGTCCAATTTTGATTGTAGAGTTATAGCTTGTAAAGTTATAGGGTGTCCAATTTTGATTGTAGAGTTATAGCATGTAAAGTTATAGGGTGTCCAATTTTGATTGTAGAGTTATAGCTTGTAAAGTTATAGGGTGTCCAATTTTGATTGTAGAGTTATAGCATGTAAAGTTATAGGGTGTCCAATTTTGATTGTAGATCGAGTTATAGCTTGTAAAGTTACACAGTGTCCATTTTTTACTAGGTTTTAGCTTGTAAAGTTATAGGGTGTCCAATTTTGACTGTAGAGATAGCTTGTAAAGTTATAGGGTGTCCAATTTTGACTAGGTTATACATGTAGCTTGTGAAGTTATAGTGTGTCCAATTTTTGAATGTAGGGTTTTTGCTTGTAAAGTTATAGGGTGTCCACTCTTGACTGTAGGGTTTTTGCTTGTAAAGTTATAGGCTGTCCAATTTTGACTGTGGTTATAGCTTGTGAAGTTATGACTGTAGGGCTGCATTCCCCGTAAGTTTTACAGTTAAGTGGGTTAATTAGTTTGTATCATTTAAGAAGGGAGTTTAACAGTATTCTCGTTATCTTGGGATTCCAATTTTGATTGTAGAGTTATAGCTTGTGAAGTTATAGGGTGTCCAATTTTTGACTGTAGAGTTATAGCTTGCTAAGTTATAGGGTGTCCAATTTTGATTGTAGAGGTAAACCTTGTGAAGTTATAGGGTGTCCAATTTTTGATTGTAGGGTTTTTGCTTGTGAAGTTATAGGCTGTCCAGTTATGACTGTAGAGTTATAGCTTGCTAAGTTATAGGGTGTCCAGTTATGACTGTAGAGATAGCTTGTAAAGTTATAGGGTGTCCAATTTTGACTAGGTTATGGCTTAGTGTGTCCAATTTTTGAATGTAGGGTTTTTGCTTGTAAAGTTATAGGGTGTCCACTCTTGACTGTAGGGTTTTTGCTTGTTAAGTTACAGGCTGTCCAGTTATGACTGTAGAGTTATAGCTTGTACAGTTATAGGGTGTCCAATTTTGATTGTAGAGGTAGCTTGTAAAGTTATAGGGTGTCCACTCTTGACTGTAGGGTTTTTGCTTGTAAAGTTATAGGCTGTCCAATTTTTGACTGTGGTTATAGCTTGTGAAGAAGTTATGACTGTAGGGCTGCATCTGGTTGTGTAGATGTTTAATTTATGACTTATTTTCCCCGTCAGTTTTACAGTTAAGTGGGTTAATTAGTTTGTATCATTTAAGGAGTGAGTTTAACAGTATTCTCGTTATTTTGGGATTAAAAATATATTGTAATCTGGTAGCAGTTTCATGAAAGGGCGTAGTGTAAGTTTTTACGTAATTCTCATAGCAACATATCTTTACAGTATGGGTTGGCCGTTGCCATGACAGTTATGTAACATTTACACTACGTGGCTTTGTGAACCAGGCTTCAGATTACAGTGATACAGGTCTGCCAAACTATGACGAGCAGTATTTCCCTTCTAACTAACGGGAATCAACCCAGCGCTTATTCAAGTTTTGATCCAGCCCTTTGCTGAGTTTGACCATCCAATTAAAGCCCTGCAGGGGCCAGCTCAACATAAATCAATGGAACAGGGAACTTGGCCATCTTGCATTTTTGTTTATCTTGGAACTACATGTACTTTGGACTGTCCCCCTTTTTGTCGCTTTTTTATCAATTCCAAGTAAATTTTCACATATTGTGAGATGTTCGGCTTGTTATAATTTTCTTTAACTTTTGAAAATGTTTCCCTAAAAACTGGTTGAAGATCTCACAACAATATGATTAACTCAGAGGTTGGCAACATTGACACAAAAACAAAGACACAACTGATGGACGTATCTCAAAGATTATAATTAACAGAAACAAAAATATTTTTATTATATTTTGCAACTTCAAAATTACATGTAAGTTTTAACACTTTCAGGTATATGTACATCCCAGGTGTCTAGGAACAAAATGTCAGACTACAAAAGCACCTCATAAAAATTCATATAAAACTATTTTCTACTTGACAAGTTGGTTCTTGATGGGAATGAGACCTTTGCACAGAAGTAAGATTTTTTTTCAAAAACGTCTTTAAAAATTTACAGGCAATTCGTTAAAACAGTAAAAAAGAACAATACTTCAGCGACACATTGATGTGGCCTTAAATACAGATATTAATTTTAGAGGAATATATTTTGGAAAATAAAAGTGTAAACTCTCAAAAATGTTGCGCACCGTTTAAAAGTAAAATTTTTATCACAGGCTGAAAAAGGCCGTTTTTTGTATGAAGTACTTGGAATTCGTAAGTTTATTTAGAAAGTTTTGGAAGTCCAGCTGTCACTTGCGATTCGATGCCACATTCATCTTTTCCGCGGAGAATTTTGAAGAAACCTGGTTGAGAAGAAATAAAATAACATCATATACTGGTTGAGAAGAAATAAAATACATCATATACTGGTTGAGAAGAAATAAAATAACATCATATACTGGTTGAGAAGAAATAAAATAACATCATATACTGGTTGAGAAGAAATAAAATACATCATATACTGGTTGAGAAGAAATAAAATACATCATATACTGGTGGATATACTGGTTGAGAAGAAATAAAATACATCATATACTGGTGGATATACTGGTTGAGAAGAAATAAAATACATCATATACTGGTGGATATACTGGTTGAGAAGAAATAAAATACATCATATACTGGTGGATATACTGGTTGAGAAGAAATAAAATACATCATATACTGGTTGAGAAGAAATAAAATACATCATATACTGGTTGATTTACTTTTTGGGATTGATTTGAAAGAACTGACCAAATTCTCACAAATTTTGATTGTCAAGAGAATATGATTGATAGAATGTTTTACGTCACACTCAAGATTATTTCACTTATATGGCGGCGTTGTGAGGTGATTGGGGGAGGAAACCACCAGCCTTTGGAGAGTACGTGGCCACTCTTTCACATATGGCGATCAAGAGAAAAACCCACTCAGAAATTTTTCATTGGATGTAGGTCATAGTGGGACTTGATCCCAACTCGCATCGAGGTCCCCATCAAGACAATAAGACAGAGGGTCTAAAAACTAAATGACAAACGTTACAGTAAGGAAAATCCCTAAAGTCTTCATCCTTGAAACCCACGATTAAAACTTACACTAACACGTTCACTATTACCCATGGTCAAACTGAGTGAAAAAATGTTGTTTCTAATTTTATATGCATGTTAAGGTTGATCAGTACTGCCACAGTTCTGTGGGGAAAATTTGACCAATCCCATTTTGCGATTTGGTAAAGAAACAAAACAAAGATGGGCAACTTTTGAAAAGCTTCTGACATGCACGTCCTGAGAAAAATAGCCAATAAATTCCATATTCTGTTTTAACAGAAAAATATCACCATTTTGGAAGCTTATGCCATTTTAATCAAACATGTACTTAGCCTAAATCCCATGGATGAAAATTGCATGCTGGGAAATTCCAAACCGGCCTTTCTTGTAGAATCCCAATGAACTAAATGCGTTGTAAAATGTGCCGCCATTGATAGTTGAAGCGCGCATGCATAACAGATCTGGATCGAAATTGAATCATCTCCTAGTAATGGTGGCATTCGATGCACATTAAATACCACGTGACCTCCATTCCACGCATATAGTTCATTGTAGAATCCTGCTAAATTTTTGGTCAGTGGTTCTTACCATTATCTCCCCAGTCAGAGTTCCAGGAATTTGCCACCAGCCAGTATGGGGTATTATTCTCTGTTCCCCAACCCAGGATTTTAATGGCATGACCTCCAAGGGCTGCTCCAGATACATGTTGATATACACCTAAAACAGATTTATACATGGTACTACAAGTCCATTGACCATGAATGGGGAAGTGTGAAACGTTCAATTACACCATGTTCAGGGCACTGACACTTTTTCACCCAGAGGTCATCGTAAACAAAGCCTACTCTCCGTCAGAATTTATTTTCTGATTGGAAATTGAGCAATAGTTGACAATTACAAAATCTACCGCAAACAAACATTACACAATGTGGTAGACATGTATAAAGCAGACTGACGGTGGCCAGTGCCATCAATATGGGTTAATTGGAAGTTTCAAACTTCCCCATTCATAGACTTCTGATGATACCCAATCTGTTTGAGCATGCATCACAGTTTTTACTTCCAATTTAAAGAACAATTGATTTAAAGACCACTGGCTGAACTTTATATTAGAAGAGGCCAGCTTGAGGCCACCAAATTCCGCTGTAAAAAGTCACACGAATAACCAAGCAACCTTCCAAAAGGTTCATTGATAGATTATTATGAACCAAGCTAAAGCCCATTAACCAGCTCAAAACTCATTCTTTATTAAAAATACTCAAGTATTTAATATTAGTTCAGTAAGAAATAGAAAAGAAATCAAACTCAAAACAGAGGAAATCATTAAAGGCACACTTGCCGCAAAAATCCAGAATACTGTTTACATAAAAAAACAGTGGGTGGTTTTCTGTATTTTTCCCAGACAGACCAAGTTAGTAACTTTCTATTTCTACCAAAAATAGAAAGTTTTGGCATCATTTAGTATTTTTAATTTGAAATTAATTTGATAATTGTTTGAGTGTAAACCACAGAAAAAAAAGTCCTGAAATGAGGGTAATCCAACCACTATGACACTGATCTTTGTTGTTGTAATCAGACTTTGATTGTTCATTTGTTCTTTAGGTTGGAATACCGCTCAGTTCAAAGAAAACAAGAGTTTCGGGAAACCCAAAATACGCCCGGAAAGGCACAGTAACTGCAGCCATACCAAAACAAATCCTTCCATATTTATTTGAATTTAATTTTCAAAATTCAGAGGGAAGAGGTTGAAGCTTGGTGAATGATTGATTGATTGTTTGGTGTTTAACGCTGCGCTCAAGATTATTTCACTTACATGTATATGGCGGCGTTTTATTATGTGAAGCTTGGTAAAAGGTGATGTTATGTCAACAAAATGAAATCTTACCACTAAAACCTTTAAAATCCATCTGTATCAAATTTAAAATGGGCTATTTGGATCATCAATTATTAACAAGATTTGTACACGGTACAAGTCATCAATTCTCGCTGCTGTTAAATCACGATGTTAAAAATTGTTTGTTGTCAATAAAGGTTGCACTAAAATGTTTAAATTTTTTAGAAAAGCAGTTTATAATTTACTAATAATACTTAAACAAATGTAATTAATTGGCAATTTCACAGCTCACACCAATTCAAGTAGATTTGACAATTTTTCTCATAATATTTTTTATCTACATTATTTGGCCATAGACATCTTGACAATATTCTAAATCTCCCCATATACCTACAGGTTATTACTTCTAATTTTATCATAGACCAAATCGATTTACAATAGATTTGGCTATAGGTCCATTGCTAATGTCACCCACTGTTTTTTGGAGGCCATGTGGTACATGTACACAGGGCCGTAAATCTCTCGAGAGAGACAGAGCTAACTGTAAGTTGACAAGGTAAATAGACCAAAGCTGGGATACTTATCTCTTGGTTTGTAGATAAAACTTTAATCCTTATATGTATTTTTCATTTGATTAAAACGTTATATATTGATTTAAGAATAGTTTTAATCAATTTAGAAACATTTTTGAAAAAATCCTTTTTTGATGAGAATCGGAAAAGTAGAAGCCATTTTATAATTTAAAGGTTATTTTCATGAAAATGAAAGTAGGAATAAAAGGGAATGTACATAATCCAATAATTTGCAATAGTTGATATCATAAACAATTTTTTTACACACTGTCTGTTAATATGGTATGTAACATGAAAGATTTGAAAACATCGGATCATATTTGTTAAAGTTATGGAGAGAAAAAGTAAATATTACATAACCCAATATGGCTGCCATATTACGCAATGTATGATGTCAAAAATAGTTCACGACACACCTTCCACCCATAAGGTATATACTCAGAAAAAATTGTGCAGATGGAATCAAAACATTGGAAGTTATGGAGCGGAAGGGAATATTACATAATCCAATATAACTCCCATATTATGTAACCAGTGATGTTAAAAATAGTTTGCGACACACCTTCTACCCATAAGGTATATACTTAGAAAAAATTGTGCAGATAAAATCAAAACTTTAGAAGTTATGGAGCGGAAGGGACAGCGGACGCCGGACTGCCGGCCGGACGGAGATGATACCATAATACAGCCCGCTTTTCAAGCCGGGCGTATAAAAAGTGTGGTGTTGATGTTGAAGGGTTGCTTGGTACACAATGACGAACAGGGGTTTCCTTCGGGCTGTCTCCTCCTAACTAAACCTGGCAAACCCTGTCATAAAAGGGAAATAAATGTGGCGTAAAACAGCAATCAATCATGAAGGAAAGACCAACACATACTTACCACTCTTATAGCTCGGGAAATCAGCATACACAGTAAAGGCAGCCTCAACTGGCCCATTGGAGTAAATCTCTTGTTGAATTTGTTCTACACCTGTCACTGAGTAGGAAGAGGCGCCTGTCAAAACCACAACAACAAATGACTGATTTATTGGCCGAGTGATTGGTTGGTTATTTCATTCAATGGTTGGTTCTGAGTATTATTGTACCAATATTATACAAAGTGATCTTAACTCCTTGATCAAATATATTTCAACTTTGATCAAATTTAATTCAACTTTGATAACTTTTCGTTGCATAAACTGCCAAAATGTAATTGAATATCCATTATTAGGCAGATTAAATACATGTACTGAAGTTAATTTGAAAAGTCTTATGTGTTGCTATCCTCTAAGGTAAGCCTTGTTTGTCCTTGTTGTAGATGTTACAAATCGTCTAAGCGGTACCATAATGTTTGTTGTTGTTGTAGGTGTTGTTATATCGTCAAGCCTTACCATAATGTTTGTCGTTGTTGTAGGTGTTGTTATATTGTCTAAGCCTTACTGTAATGTTTGTCGTTGTTGTTATATCGTCTAAGCCTTACCGTAATGTTTGTCCTTGTTGTTATATCGTCTAAGCCTTACCGTAATGTTTGTCCTTGTGGTAGGTGTTGTTATATCCTCTAAGCCTTATCGTAATGTTTGTCGTTGTAGGTGTTGTTATATCGTCTAAGCCTTACCGTAATGTTTGTCCTTGTGGTAGGTGTTGTTATATCGTCTAAGCCTTATCGTAATGTTTGTTCTTGTTGTAGGTGTTGTTCTATCGTCTAAGCCTTACCGTAATGTTTGTCCTTGTTGTAGGTGTTGTTATATCGTTTCAGCCTTACCATAATGTTTGTTCTTGTTGTAGGTGTTGTTATATTGTCTAAGCCTTACCATAATGTTTGTCCTTGTTGTAGGTGTTGTTATATTGTCTAAGCCTTACCATAATGTTTGTCGTTGTTGTAATATCGTCTAAGCCTTACCGTAATGTTTGTCCTTGTTGTAGGTGTTGTTATATCCTCTAAGCCTTATCGTAATGTTTGTCCTTGTTGTAGGTGTTGTTATATTGTCTAAACCTTACCATAATGTTTGTCCTTGTGGTAGGTGTTGTTATATCGTCTAAACCTTACCGTAATGTTTGTCGTTGTTATATGTGTTGTTATATCGTCTAAACCTTACCGTAATGTTTGTCCTTGTTGTAGGTGTTGTTATATCGTCTAAACCTTACCATAATGTTTGTCCTTGTGGTAGGTGTTGTTATATCGTCTAAACCTTACCATAATGTTTGTCCTTGTGGTAGGTGTTGTTATATCGTCTAAACCTTACCGTAATGTTTGTCGTTGTTATATGTGTTGTTATATCGTCTAAACCTTACCGTAATGTTTGTCCTTGTTGTAGGTGTTGTTATATTGTCTAAGCCTTATCGTAATGTTTGTCGTTGTATGTTTTGTTATATCGTCTAAGCCTTACCGTAATGTTTGTCCTTGTTGTAGGTGTTGTTATATCGTCTAGGCCTTACCGTAATGTTTGTTCTTGTTGTAGGTATTGTTATATCGTTTAAGCCTTACCATAATGTTTGTCGTTATTGTAGGTGTTGCTATATCGTCTAAGCCTTACCGTAATGTTTGTTCTTGTTGTAGGTGTTGTTATATCGTCTAAGCCTTACCGTAATGTTTGTCCTTGTTGTAGGTGTTGTTATATTGTCTAAGCCTTACTGTAATGTTTGTCGTTGTTGTTATATCGTCTAAGCCTTACCGTAATGTTTGTCGTTGCTGTTATATCGTCTAAGCCTTACCGTAATGTTTGTCCTTGTTGTAGGTGTTGTTATATCGTCAAGCCTTACCGTAATGTTTGTCCTTGTTGTAGTTGTTGTTATATCGTTTCAGCCTTACCATAATGTTTGTTCTTGTTGTAGGTGTTGTTATATTGTCTAAGCCTTACTGTAATGTTTGTTCTTGTTGTAGGTGTTGTTATATCGTCAAGCCTTACCATAATGTTTGTCGTTGCTGTAGGTGTTGTTATATCCTGGTTCACATACGCGTTCACATTGTGGTGTTTTTGCTTCTCCTCCTGCACATGGGGCTAAATGACCCACAACATGGTGGTCACAGGCTTTGATAGTGTACGGCCGACATCCCTAAGAAACAAATCAAAAGCATTTTTAATTCATGGCGCCCGTCGTAAAAATTACAGAATCCTAGAAGGCAATCCCATGAGCCCAACACACTGTTCAAGTTTCACAGTGATATGTCCAACCGTTATCAAGTTATTGAGCGGACAGACAGACAGACAGACAGGCAGACGGGGATAAAAGTCCCATCAATAATACTATTACAAAAATAGTTTCTGGACCCTGTTTCACAAAGCGGCATAGCGTAAGTTTTTACGTACTTGCCATAGCAACCCATACTATAGAGATATGTTAGTAAGAAAGTTATGCCAAATATACATCTACGCTGCTTTGTGAAACAGGCCCCTGATCAGTATATTGCCAGCCTACCTGATGGGAGTTGTATTGTCCCCCTGTCACCAGACCATTCTCCTTAAAATAGTCCCAGGCTGCACTTAAAAACCCTCCTTGGCATCTGAACAGAAAAACATAATGGAGAATATCATGTGCACATTTATTAAATATTCAATAATTTCAAAATAATATTTTATGGATTTTCAGTTGCAAACAGTTAATGTACAAATTGCAACTAATGCACATGTACTGTCCACACTTAAACCTTTCAATCAATGCCTGATTGAAGATTATTGTCTTAATTTTTAACCAATTTTGAAAATACCACATAAGCTTCAAATTGTTAAAATGGCTGTACCCATGCTGAATCGCGTGTAGCGTGAAATCTGTGTGCACTATGTCAGCTTAATTGGAAATGCAAAGCCTTAACAATATTTAGCCACAAATAAAAACATTAAAATTATTGCAAATGTGAAATGAAACTGTATCTAGTAACCTTTAGATAGATGGTATGAAATATGACATGTAGTGGCAACAGTGGGTATACTTTCGGCAAACATTTCACACATTGACTGATGTTTTATGCCACATTCAAGATTATTTCACTAATATCATAATATGGTGGCATCCAAATCCACTCAGAATCTTTTACATTTTTATTCCGTCTACGTGTGATTGGAACCTGTGCCGCATCGATGGAAGTGTGTGTGGGATTGAGGGACGATCACTATAACCCACTGGACCACTGAGGCCCCTTCACACATTGAACTATTATATACTGTAGATGGAATGGCTAGTGTTTTTTTTACTATGAAATAACATGAAAACTGGCAGCTATACAAGAAAAACTGTTATGTTGGCTGATTGCTCTAAGCAAAGATTTTTCAATTTTTGGGGAATCGACAGCCAATATGTCACTTTGTTTGGTTAGCAAAATTCACCCCACATTAATAGCTGCTCACTGCACATCTTATGTCAAGTGGCAGCCATTAGGCGTATTTAGTTCATTGGTTTCACATGGCAAAAGTTTTAACTTTGGGACACCCATTATGAATTCAATGTATCAATCTCGAAGAGAAGTCCAAAAACTTTGTGGACAGGATGTGTAGTTTACAATTAGTCATAAAAAGTAAAGGATAGTCCATATGTTACTATTGGTTTGGTCAAAGGTCAAAGTTCAAGGGTGAAAAGCCAGGTTCAGGTTGAAAAGCCAGGTCAAGGGTTGAAGATCAGAGTTCTAGAAGAATTAAAGCAAAATAGATCTTTGTTTGGTCAAAGATGAAAAGCCAGGTCAAGGGTTGAAGGTTACAATTCTAGTGCCTACCCATAGCCACAAGAATTACAACAAGATACAAGATTTTCAGCAGAAAGACGGAATTGTTCTTGGTTGGGTCAAAGGTCAAGGTTCAAGGGTGAAAAGCCAGGTCAAGGGTTGAAGGTTACAATTCTAGAACCTACCCAAAGCCACAAGATTTACAACAAAATATGAGATCTTCAGCAAAGGAATGGAATTGTTCTTGGTTGGGTCAAAGGTCAAGGTTCAAGGATGAAAAACCAGGTCAAGGGTTGAAGGTTACAATTCTAGAACCTACCCATAGCCACAAGATTTACAACAAGATAGGAGATCTTCAGCAGAGATATGGAATTGTTCTTGGTTGGATGTATGAATACAAATCCTGTCAGTCATGGATTCTGCAGCTCCAAATGCCTGTTAGTTGATAATTAGGACATGCAATGAGTTCAACAACAACAAACAAAAAACTTATACATGTACATGTACAGTGAAACCACTTTATAGTACACCAACATGTCTCGAAGGGGGAAATTCGGTGTTAACTTTTGACAGGTGTCAGTTTATCAAGGCTTAGTGTACACGTATTTCAAATGTATTTGAATACAAAAAGTGCATGTACATATGTCGGCAGAGAGAGCTAAAGAAATGAGATTTTGGGTGCTCAAATTGCCCCAGCCCTTGTTTTAGTCATTTTCCTTGATTGAAGAGGGTGTCAAAAGTTTAAATGCTCCTATCTCCCACATGTTAAAATGGTGGAAAAAGCCATTCAAATTGGTCTTGTTTCTAAATTGCCTGTGGCTGGCAAACCCAATGTCAGACCATTGGTTTGGACAGTGTTTATCACGGTGTCGGTTTACACAGGTTTCAATGTACAATGTAAATTAAATGTTACAAGCAAAAAAACAAAAACAAAAATCAAATCAAAAGAAATAACAATACATTGAACACCAACCTAAAACACAGTTAATAAATAAATGTTAGTAAAGCCCTACAAAGTAATGGTTAAGTGACAAAAATGCCCCTGGTGGTGAGTCATGCTAAGCCATGCTAAAGGGGGATAACTTCTCCACGACTTACCCATTTCCACATGTTTTACAACAAGATAACAAATCTTCAGTGGAAATGTGAGTATTGATGTTAGCCCTTGAGGCGACACAAATTCGATCTGTCATAGCTTCTGCAGCTCCGAAAGCCTGAGTTGTACGAAGAACAATACAGTTTTAATTAACTAATTAATTGCAGGTCACTTCACAAAGTTGCAAAATGTTGATATTTTTCCGTTAATGCAGCAAGTGGAAATTATCAGCTATTTTTCTCAAGACCTAAAATTCAGAAGCTTTTTAGAGCTACTAGTCTCGAGAATGTACTTTAAAGTAGTAATTTCAACTAATTTAGGCTTAGAATAAATAAACATGCATCCCGGTTATTTACATTTTTGTAACTTTTCAAACACTTTTTTGTCTCCTACAGCACACTGACTGTATGGATTTTCTCCCATTCCAAAGTCAACCATTTAGTTTTTCGATGACTTCCCAAGAGTTTCTGTCGTGGCAATCAAAATTTATCAAAAAAGTTTAAATTTTGGCAGCTCCTGTCGCATTAAAGGGGCATCTAATTTTAAAAAAAAAAGATTATTTTTTTAGATCCTAATGCACTTTGATCTTTTCAATCAATCACCGTCCAAGATGCACTGACGACACGGCAGAGGTCACATGACATCAAAGCAATGAGCGTACACGCATTAAACCAATGAACTATATACATGGCGTGGTCACTTCTCATTGGCTTGTTTGGATCTGACTTTGTGAAAAGCTCCACCATTGCTAAGTGATGGGCGCGTGTATGACCAATCTAGATACATGTAGAAATTACACCATCTCCTAGTAATGGCGGCGTTCAATGCAAAACAAATACCACGTGACCTCCATTCCACGTATATACATGTAGTTCATTGCAGTTAACTACAGGATCTAAGCACACAGAAATTCGGAAGCGACTTAACTTATGAAACTGAGCAAAGACATCGAAAAAACCCTGTGATTAAGTATGTTCTAACACAATAGGCTGAGGTTCTATAAGAACTTATGCAAATTAAGATATTGTCATATCCTATTGAGAAATCACTTCCGAGGCCCTGTTTTATAAAAACTTGTGTAAGCTACATGTACATAAATCAGTGTTCCGCATAGTAGGCCTATGGACATCTTCAGTTTAACCCAGCTATGTAAGACAGGAACCTGGTGTAAGCTACATGTACATAAATCAGTGTTAAAACTATGGTCGCAAAGTGTCCTCATAGTGGCCTATGGACATCTTCAGTTTAACCCAGCTACATGTATGTAAGACAGGAACCTGGTGTAAGCTACATGTACATAAATCAGTGTTTATAACTATGGTCACAACCTGTCCAAGTTGTTGGCCTATGCACATCTTCAGTTTAAAGTGGCATGAGCTGCCAAAATGTTGATATTTTGACATTCAAACAGAATGTTGAAATTATAAGCTATTTTTCTCAAGACGCATTATTCAGAGGCTTTTTAGTGTCTGTAGTCTCAAGAATGAACGATAAAGTTTTGTTTTGAAGCTAACGGCTTAGAATGAATGGTGCCACGGTTATTTAAATTTCGTTTACTTTTTGGACACTATTTTGGTTCTTATAGGCCGTAGACTTTATGGATTTACCTCATTCCAACGTCAATTATTTAGTTTTTTGATGGCCTTCAAAGCCTCTTAGTGTTGTGACGATCAGAAATTATTACAGAAGTGTGAATTTTGGCAGCTCATGCCACTTTAACCCAGATATGGTGTAATAAACAAGAGAGCGCCCAATGACTTAAATTTCGGACAAGCTTACCCAGCAAGATCCACACGAGCCTTGGTCGCGGACTTCTTTTATACTCGGACAGTTGGGCCAGTTTGTGCGAGAATCAAAAGTATCGGGAAGTGCACCGACTTGCTTCGTCTCCACAGCTAACCTTGATCTATAAGGATCATCCAATGCACCACAAAGATTTTTCAACCCTGAAATTGTCCATCCTTCAAACCGAGAGGTCTTGCCAGCCTGAAACAGCAAAAACATAGAATTTGGAAAACGAGACATAATAGTTTGTGAGAATGGTATATATATGCTATGTTTCTTTCACTTACCTCTATCCCACTGTACTGAAATAAAGCTACAATTGCAGTTAGACTCACAAGGGTAAAAACCTATTTAAGGATTATTCGCATATGGCAATGTTGCCAGTAATTGTAGTTGGATGGGTGGGGGTGTGGGTTAACGCTTATTCCCAGAAGGAAACTGCTGACCACCAATGGATATCTTCCACATACAGCGATCAAGCCAAAAAACATCTCAGAAGTTTTTTAATTTCATTTCATCTACATGTAGATGGAAACTGCTGACCACCAATGGATATCTTCCACATACATCAATCAAGTGAAAAAACATCTCGGAAGTTTTTTTAATTTCATTTCATCTGAGTGGGAATTGAACGAATGTAAACAGGCAATAATTACAAATTCGTTCCGATGTAGTGCGTATAATTACATGTAGTTGTGAAAAGAAGATATGGATTATTCTATGGAGTGACTTACGACATGTACAAAGTAGGCTACTATAAGTTGTCCTATAGTGTTCTTTCGTTTTAGAAAACGGAAAACAAACTACCGGTAAAATTATAACGAGAAATACATTTTTCTATCCGTTTGAAACGCTAAATAACTCTTCTGTGACCATCCATTGACGTACCTTCCAGGTTGACCCTGGTGCGGAGTTAACATAGTCGATAAGTTCATCAGAGAGAGGCTCATGAAGGGGGTAGTACTTTAGTTTGGCAGCCGATGCCACGGCAACAAAACAACATAGAGCTAAAAACTTCATCTCCAAAGTTTATCTGGAAAAAACAACAACAACAAAATTATTAAATACAAGTAAAAACCTTCTTTTTTTAAAATCAAACAAGCTGCATGAATACATAGCGTGCCTACTCAAATGAATTTAGTTTTGATAATAGGCCGAGAAATCTGGGCTCTGTCAAATTTTTTTTCTCTCTGTATTTGCCATAAGGCGACCAGACACATTACTAGCCAAAACTTTGACCATACTCAATACAGCTGTAGCTCTCGTTTTATGAAGCGAGAGCTATTGAGTATGGCCAAAGTTTTGGCTAACACATTACCAGCCATATAATACCAGTTGCCCTTCGACCGATAATCCGGGCTAGTTTGTTAAGTTTCACATGACATGCACGCCCCACTCAAGTAAACTTTTTGTCGCTAACAGTTACATGATCTGGCTTTTGTAGGTTTGTTCAGATACATGTTCTTCAAGTCAACAAAGACTTTACTCTGGATATGGTACATACATGTAATATGTGCAACTCAATCAGCTCTAATGCTAAAGCTGTCTTGACTAAATTGAACTTCTGTACACAATTACATGTAAAGTATATGATCAAATTTCACACAGACTGGGTCAAAAGAGTGAGGTATTGTACAGCAAACTTTTCACGGTTTCATAGAAGTTCACATTTTTTTTAGATCATAAACGTCCAAATAAATTAGGTAAATTCAGTTTTTTATGAAGTGATTTGAGTTTTTAATGGTGATTTTGAGGTAGATATTCGACATCAAAACTAAACTTCCAAGAAACCCTGTCCTGGTGATCTGACAACGGACTTCAAATGTATCTAGCTAAAAACCCTTAAAATTTCAAAATTCTTGATTAAAGCAACTTTGAGAACACAAATTGGTTAAAAAGTCCCATTTAAAAGCTTACAAAGTCACATTTAAAAGCTTACAAAGTCATGTTTAAAAGCTTACAAAGTCACGTTTAAAAGCTTACAAAGTCACGTTTAAAAGGTTACAAAGTCACGTTTAAAAGCTTACAAAGTCACGTTTAAAAGCTTACAAAGTCACGTTTAAAAGCTTACAAAGTCACATTTAAAAGCTTACAAAGCCCCGTTTAAAAGCTTACAAAGCCCCGTTTAAAAGCTTATAAAGTCACATTTAAAAGCTTACAAAGTCACATTTAAAAGCTTACAAAGTCACATTTAAAAGCTTACAAAGTCACATTTAAAAGCTTACAAAGTCACATTTAAAAGCTTACAAAGTCACATTTAAAAGCTTACAAAGTCACGTTTAAAAGCTTACAAAGTCACATTTAAAAGCTTACAAAGTCACATTTAAAAGCTTACAAAGTCACATTTAAAAGCTTACAAAGTCACATTTAAAAGCTTACAAAGTCATGTTTAAAAGCTTACAAAGTCACATTTAAAAGCTTACAAAGTCATGTTTAAAAGCTTACAAAGTCACATTTAAAAGCTTACAAAGTCACATTTAAAAGCTTACAAAGTCATGTTTAAAAGCTTACAAAGTCACATTTAAAAGCTTTCCCTACCGTTCCTTGACAAATGTTTCTGTGAAGTCAAAGACTAGAAAACTAAGTTATTCCTACACGCACAACAGATTGTCTTTTTCTCACAGTTAATCCAAATTCCAATATAGGCAGATAGACAGGTTTTTTTTATATTATCAGGAAATAAATACAATGTACATGTACCTATCTATGTTTACGGAAATAACATCATGAAATCAGTATTAACAATCTGTGTTAAATCAATCTCTATTAAACGATGGATTGATTAATGTTTTATGCTGCACTCAAGATTATTTCACTTGTTGCCGGATATCAAGGAAATCTGAATGCCAAATTACTGATGGTGAATTACAATATACAATACACAGTTCTACTTTGTCCATTCTCGATTTCGGCATGACGTCACGATCCCAGCAACAAGGCTCTGAGGTGAAAACAAGTCCATGACGACTCGATTTTGACTGGCTGAGGGAAGACCACGTGACCCTAAGTACTCGAGAAGCACTCCTGTTTTACTTACTCGGCTGGTCAGGTACCCGGATGTCCGAAACAGAGAATAAGGGTTTGCTTGATAGATTTTTTATGCCACACTCAAGATTGTTTCACTTGAATGTCCGCGACTCCGCGTTGCCAGGTTTAGTGGGGGAGGAAACCAAGCTTTGCCCGGGGGACAAACATAAGGCAATCGAGAAAAAAAAATAGAAAATTTTAACATTTTTATATGGTCTGAGTGGGAGACGATCCTGCACCGCATTGAGGAAAGGCTTGTGTGAGGCTGTGTCTGACTGAGGAACTATCACTCTGCCGACTGAGTCACCAAAGCCTCCATATTCTAGATTTTAATGGGATACGAATTAGAAAAAATACACCGGTACAAATGTAAAAATTGGTTCATTTTCAGTCGCTTAGGTTGTTTCCCCTGACAAATTAGTAGTTTAAAATGCTTAAAAAATACCGGAGAATTGATCCTGAGCCGACTTGCACAAAGTGTTCTTAATAACTTAAACGATACCGGTAAATGCCAAGTTCTTTCTGAACACAAAGTGGTGAGGTGTAACTGTAAATTGAGTAAATGTGTATATAAACAACATAATGTTGAAACAAAGTGAGTTCCTGTTAAGTCCCAGAGTGTCAAAGAAAAAGCAAATTCAATATGCACATCTTCCATCTGGACACTAATTAGAGCTATGTTCGCATTTGACGTCATTCTTACTTTCGTGGTCATTTCAACAAATCACAAAGACACACCGGGTCAACATCGGTTGAGTATGATGTCAAAACAATGGTAATGTACATATGAGATGTCAACTAAATGTATGACTTCATAACGTTGAGCTAATTAATTTCCATATAGAGGTCGTAGAGAGGAAAGGAATGCCTAGATTTAGTTTTGTGCTAGAAATCTCATTTAGTTTTTGACAGAGTTCGTACAGTAGATGTTTGAACTGATTACAAAATAGGATGTATTGTTTTAAAAGTGCCATTTACGTGATTCTTAGCAAATCTCTACAACATGGAAGGTACGAACCATGCTGTGGATGTAAGTAACACAGGAAAGAGACGTAAGCCCCATTCAGGTCGAGTTAAGATCCGATCCGACCGTCGTAAGCTCCAGTCTGTAGTGAATCTGCGATCAATCAGTCGGAGAACTTTTTTCGACATGAGCGGCCTTAGGACTCTTCAGATCGGTCTCAGACTGACCAGTCTTACGATCGTAAGGATAGAAACATGTTGTATTTTCTCCCGATCAATCTTAAGGTCACAGCCAATCAGCGACCTATACTTCATCACGTGATCATTTTTTTCTCGGCGTTTCGAAGATGTATTGTTACGTCATTCCTAGCCAAAACTTTGACCATACTCAATAGCTATTGAGACAGAGTATGGTCAAAGTTTTGGCTAAGTCATTCCCAGTGGCATGCCAGTCTGCAGAATATATTGACGAAATTCCCTTCCGATCAACTGATCGCGTCGACCTGAGCGGGCTTAAAGACTGATCAGTCGGTAATCGTTTGGCCGAACGATAAACCAGTCTCAGTCGACATGAACGCTCTTAAGATTCAATCGCAGACAAGCAGATCGGATCTTAACTCGACCTGAGCCGGGCTTTACGTTAAGTAAGAGTACAGTACTTGATCTTATTTAAGAGCGCTTTGTGCAATTAAATTTCGCCCAGTTCATATTTTCTCGGACTCTTGGGACAGTCACAAGGGAACGACAGGCCAATAACTGCTTGCAAAGCATCTGCCATATCACCTGATCACCTGGTACAGGTAGTAACTACTGCAGTTGTGGTACATATATGTAGGGTTGAGTTTTTGAATGAAGCAAACAGGCAAAAAGCTAATTCAACAAGTTAAATCCGACTCGTTATCTACATTCTGACATTTGCTGGTCGTCGGACGACATAATGAAAATCAGATTATTGAACAAGGAGGCAGATAAGGAATTCACTTTGGAAGTTTGGTGAATTAGCAAAAAGCCAGCACCTTCTTTTAGTTAAAGTTTCAAAACAAACAGCGATTGATTTCACTTTAGTCTCACCCATCAACTCATTAGCCTCAGGTGAATTCCATTGGCACATCGATAGTCACCTGGAGGCCGTTTAACGAAGCTATCAGCTCTTCCTCAGGTTTTGCTCCTGCGGTTACCGGTACTTACACTGTACTTGCCGGTCCGGAAGAATGCCACTTACTCAGTATATCAGCAGCTGATCACTATCAGCCAGATCAGCTGTCTACCTGACCGGCAAAGTAAGTAAACCAGGATAGAGACACACGAGTGCGGCTAATGAGTAATGTTAATATTGTTGAATTACTTTTACAACTACAAAACCTGAGTTGAAATTGATACATTTTTTTTAAAAAAAAAGTATCTGTCTTTATCAGTAACTTACCAGTTTTGGGGGCACAGAACGATAGCTTACACAACAGACAACAGCACACAAACTAAACTCGACACTAAAAGTTGACAATAAAAATGATTTTGTCACGAGAAACGCACACCTCCAGTCACATGATGAGTGCGTCACATGACAGTCATGTGACACATAGGCTTATTTTCTTTCAATCTGTCGAGATGCTTATTGAAATAGCTATTTTCAATAAGCAGCTCGACTTTAGTCAGATTGATTTTCTTTCTGTCTTAAGCCAGCATGTTGAAGATCATTGAATCGTATCCTCTCCGACAGTAGTATTTTCAAATATAGTATAATAAAACTCTCTGATCGAAGCTTAAAACTATAGCATTTAGCCTTGTCATACAGTAGGCCCTGGCCATATCTAGGGGGAGGGCCAGTATGAAAAGAGCTGATGGAAGTCTTCCATGAGCCGCCGTAGTCTTCCTAACAAAGAGTAGGCCTATACCTAACAAATCAAAACTTTCCAGACTTCTTCTGACTGGTAAAAAATAAAGAAAATCATCTGAACTGTTTTTATACGGTTATAACTGGATTTAAGCGACGAGTGCAATGGCTACGGGTATCCGATCAGTTATCGTACAGACACTTATGCGTCTTTAACCCAAGCGATCGGGTTTTCCCGTCGATGACAGCCAGCTTACTCATCAAGGCATCTTCTTGCAAAATTTCAACCTCCAAATATTAATAAAACTTTTTATGAAGTTACATTTGTCAGGCGATGTAAGAATAGTCGACTTTGGCGGTGTAGGGGAATTTTCGAACACGAAAGGTGACGTCACAACAGCTTTCACGTTGGGTGTACGATAACTGGTCCCCGTCACTCAACAAAAACATGCAGACAAGCGGGTAAATGTCCTGTCCCTAAAAGATTATTTCAGAGTCTTGGGAGAAATTAAACTATTATAACAAAAGTCGGCTGAGCCCAGCTTCACTTCTTTGAAATTTCTTGTCAATGCAAACACTGATGTAAATTTTAGCATTGAAAAACCGGCAAAAGTGTACGATAACTGATCGGATACCCGTAGTTTAACGTTGATTTATATTAAAGGGGCATGAGCTGCCGATTTTCCCACTTTTTTCATACTTTCTGATCGTCACGACAGTAAGAGGCTTTGAAGGCCATCGAAAAACTAAATGATTGGCGTTGGAATGAGGAAAATCCACACTGTAGGTGCCCTGTACGAACCGAAAACGTGTTCGAAAAGTAGCAAAATTTAAATAACCGGGACGACCATTCATTCATTCTAAGCCAAAGTTAGTTTAAAACAATACTTTATCGTACATTTTCGAGACTAATAGACTAAAAAGCTTCTGAATTATACGTTTTGAGAAAAATAGCCGATAATTTCAACATTCTGTGTTTACGTCAAAATATCAACATTTTGGCAGCTCATGCCCCTTTAAGGCTCTTGCAGTGTTTTGAATATAGTTGATCTTTTTACAACTTGTTCTATTTGGACTAAAACTTATGGCTGGCATTCACATTTTTCCCACCATTTTTTTAGTTGCACCGACCCTATTAGGCCTATAGCCTGCTAAATTTTTGGAAAAGGGCCTTGTTCCAAAAAATGCCCCAATTTTTTTATTAAACTAAGTCGGATTACCGGAAAGGCGTCTTTTTTCCAGATGCGTCCAAGATGGCGACCTAAACTCTTTCAATCAATCAATCAAAAATTTGCGGTCTCTATAGTGATCTCATCTTCTTACGGTACGGGCTGTTTTATTTTGTCAGTTCGATCACCGCTCTAACTGGATGAAACCTGGCCCATTTCCTTACCTGATTCCCTGCATTAACTATAAGTGTTAGACAACCCTGTATGAGTTTTCGCAAAACCATCAACCTTCGGAGTTACTTTTTATGAATGCATGGGGGTTTCGCTCAAGGCAATACTTACTCACTAGTATGGAGTAGGCCTACATCATTCATACGAATAGATGCGACAATAAGCTAAAACAACACGGTAAAAAAAATGTGTAAATGTACACCAAAAAGAAATGTATTCCATGACAAAGAAAAGTACTGTAAATATTTGACGTCTAAATATGATTTTATTTTACTGAAATTCATGTATATTTATAAAATTCAGTGTAGATATACATATATTTGTAAAAAAATACACAAGTAGTTTAACAGTTCATACTGTATGTTAACTATAATTGTCAGGAATTTTATTATTAGTCCCATTAACGGGTTCCAACACCACAAACATACAGACATTTACATATATATATGGCAAACATTAACAAGAGCAATAACAACAAAATAAATAAATGCAATGATATACATGTTGATAAAAAATAAATTTGGTGAATGCCGACTGGGCGTGAACAGGTCAACATGTTTATTTGTATTTATAATAGCATTTAAGGAGTCCATTGCCTTTGGTAATGGAGAAAATTTATATACATTAATTCTCCCCCTTCTTGGACGCAACACCGGACAATCCCGTAAGATTAAAACAAATTTTTCCTACAATATTGGGACAATCATATTCATAAACTATACATTTTTGTAAAAAGATTATGTCCAGATATTTTCTCCTGTTGGATAACGAAGGGAGGCAGAACTCTGCAGATAGTCGAGAATACTCCCCACGGCTGTAATGTATGTTAAATTTGAAGCACACAAAATGTATTCCATGACAAAGAAAAGTACTGTAAATATTTGACGTCTAAATATGATTTTATTTTACTGAAATTCATGTATATTTACAAAATTCACTGTAGATATACATATATTTGTAAAAAAAACACACAAGTAGTTTAACAGTTCATACTGTATGTTAACCATAATTGTCAGGAATTTTATTATTTTCGACCTATGTTGAAAAGACGGACCACTGGTTCCAGCCATGTACGGTGCCTGACTAAGAGACTATTCCTGTATGAATATTTTAATTAAGTTTCAATCTCAAATCAAACACGAATGCAGACTAAAACATTAGTGTACTTAGCCTTTTCCCCACTCCAAGACGGACATCATTGGCTGTGTGTCTCACAGATAGAGGTAGGCCTACTGTATAAAGGTCTAAATGTTATACCCTTTTTAACACAATTAGGCCTAGAAACTTGTCTCCGTGGTTATTTTAGACAAGAAGATTTTCCCTGTGCCCGTGTGTTTTAGTGTTCAGAAATATATCACTCTTGTCCTATGGTGAGGTGCGTGACCAGACCAAAACATATTAGATTCATGCTTTTGCTGTTAAGGTGAAATTCAGAAAGGATTGGTGGCTATGATTGAAAGGAGAACGGAAGATTGGCGATCGACTTGTTGGCGTACAGCATCCATACGAATGTTCGCGCGAATAAGCTAAAACAACCAACCAACTACGATGGACTTAAATATTATCCCTTCTAAAGGTTTTGGTATAAAATAGTCCGGGTTTCTGACTCCAAAATTACTATTTTTTTTATACTGACGGCCGTATCAGGGTTCATTGCAATCAAAAAGCCGGAGTTGGCTGCCCGCTCAGAAGCGGGCATGTGGTCCGATTTAGACAAAGAAATAGCAATATAACCTACTCAGATCGTGTCTAAACGGTCATAATCACGTTCATGGATAATTTCGCTACCAACCAGTGCCTGATATGGACGAGTAGCATCCGTCAGTAAACATTATTCCTCCCCTGAATTTACTTTTGCCTTCCCCAAGTCTCAAACTCTCCGCCATTGATGACGTAACACTGTTTAGTTTTCAGTTTTTAAACGTTAAATTCACTTAAAAAAATGCTAAATTATTAATGAATGTCGTACTGACATTATTTGAGTTAGTTATTTTGTTATTTACTGTCTAAACCTGACCGCAAACTGCCCGATCAGAAGCGGGCAGCCAACTCCGACTTTTTGATTGCAATGAGCCCTGACTCCAAAATACGACCGTCAGTATAAAAAATAGTAATTTTGGAGTCAGAAACCCGGACTAGGTATAAAATGGATGCCTCCCTTGGATGCTTCATCTACTCCCGTCGAGTGAAGTTTGAGGGAGGAGAAAAAAAAACAACACGAAGGGGCCGAATAGACCATCACATTCTTTCACGCGAGTGTGAATCTTTCACGCGGTTTAGAATCGTCCATTGTGATACCGTTGGAAAGGAAAAATTAAGGAGCCTGTACTGTATATTTACTTATTTCTTTCCTTTACCTATCTTTTAAATTAAATGTTTTGTTAGCTGAGAACATAAAATAAACCAAATAACGAAAATCCAATTTTGGACAAGGGGTATTGATTATGGGGCAGCAGGATGACAGGATGAAAGGGGAGGCCCCAACATATCCAATGATTATAAGGCTGCAGGGTGAAATGGCAGGCCCCAGCATATCCAATGATTTATTTATTATTATTTTTTTTTATTTATTTATTTAAACGAGTGCCCACGGGAACAAGTCCCATTAACGGGTTCCAACACCACAAACATACAGACATTTACATATATATATGGCAAACATTAACAAGAGCAATAACAACATAATAAATAAATACAATGATATACATGTTGATAAAAAATAAATTTGGTGAATGCCGACTGGGCGTGAACAGGTCAACATGTTTATTTGTATTTATAATAGCATTTAAGGAGTCCATTGCCTTTGGTAATGGAGAAAATTTATATACATTAATTCTCCCCCTTCTTGGACGCAACACCGGACAATCCCGTAAGATTAAAACAAATTTTCCCTACAATATTAGGACAATCATATTCATAAACTATACATTTTTGTAAAAAGGTTATGTCCAGATATTTTCTCCTGTTGAATAACGAAGGGAGGCAGAACTCTGCAGATAGTCGAGAATACTCCCCACTGCTACAATGTATGTTAAATTTGAAGCACACAAATTTAATAAATTTTCTTTGAACCCTCTCTAATTTGTCTATGTGTGTACGCTGCCAAGGGTTCCATACCACGGAACAGTATTCCAAGTGGCAACGCACGTGGGATATATACAAGGACACAAGTGTTTGAGTCTCGTGGAAATTACCACTGTTTCGTTTAATAAAACCTAGTGATCTGAATGCCTTATTTACAATATGTTGAATGTGTGCATTGAAACACAAACTGGCATCCAGAAACACACCTAAATCTTTTACTCTGCTTTTACGTTCAAGACTTTTTTCATTAATTTTGTAATCAAAGAATATTTTTTTCTTTTTATTTGTGAAAGAGACAATCGAACATTTGTCTAAATTTAAGTGGAGCTTCCAAGTTTTATACCAGCCAGAAAATGAAGTAAGGTCTTTCTGGAGAAGGTGACAATCTTCTTGAGTAGTTACGATGGAATATATTTTTGCATCATCCGCATAAAGAAGGCAATTAGAGTTTTCACAAATACTTGGGAGGTCGTTAACAAACAAAACAAATAAAAGTGGACCCAAAATTGAGCCCTGTGGAACACCAGATGATATAGGAACCCAAGGGGAGCAATGATTGTTTATAACAACCCGTTGTGTCCTGCCCGATAAATAATTATCAAGCCACATAAGTAGGATGCCACAAATCCCATAGCACTTCAGTTTGTGTACCACAAGTCTATGGTTGACACTATCAAACGCTTTACTGAAGTCCGTATATATGGCGTCCACTTGGGTTCTTTTATCACAGCATTCAGATAAAAAATCTACATAGGACACTAAGTTAGTTTGAGTGCTACGTTTTTTCAGAAACCGATGCTGTTCTTCACGTATGCATTGTCTCACATTTACATATAGCTGAGCGTGGACAATTTTTTCTAATATTTTCCCTAACAGAGACAATAATGATACTGGTCTGTAATTTTTAACGTTGCACTTGTCGCCACTTTGGTATTACATTGGCTTTTTTGAATGATGTAGGGAAAACACCAGAGTCTAACGACTTAAAATAAATAAGAGATAGTGGGAATGATAACTCGTTGGCATAAGCTTTTAAAAATACAGCAGATACATTGTCTGGACCAATAGCTTTATGTACATTCAGGAACAACAAATTTGACAGTACATCGTCCAGAGACAATGTCACTTTGCTTATTGAACCTACAGAAAGATCAGTAGTTTGTGGGAAATCATTTATACAGTCATCATCAATAAAGATCGACTTGAAGTAAGTGCTAAACATAGACACTGCATCAGTCGGATTTTTAGCTGAACAATCATTAAATGTTACAATAACAGGAGGATTATGGGGCAGCAGGATGGCCGAATGAAATGGCAGGCCCCAGCATATCCAATGATTATGGGGCAGCAGGATGGCCGGATGAAATGACAGGCCCCAGCATATCCAATGATTATGGGGCAGCAGGATGACAGGATGAAATTGGAGGCCCCAGCATATCCAATGATTATGGGGCAGCAGGATGGCCCGATGAAATGGCAGGCCCTAGCATATCCAATGATTATGGGGCAGCAGGATGGCCGGATGAAATGGCAGGCCCAAGCATATCCAATGATTATGGGGCAGCAGGATGAAATTGGAGGCCCCAGCATATCCAACGATTATGGGGCAGCAGGATGGCCGGATGAAATGGGAGGCCCCAGCATATCCAATGAATCTGGGGCAGCAGGATGGCCGGATGCAATGGGAGGCCCCAGCATATCCAATGATTATCGGGCAGCAGGATTGCCGGATGCAATGGGAGGCCCCAGCATATCCAATGATTATGGGGCAGCAGGATGGCCGGATGAAATGGCAGGCCCGAGCATATCCAATGATTATGGGGCTACAAGATGAAAAGGGAGGCCCCAGCATATCCAATGATTATGGGGCAGCAGGATGGCCGGATGAAATGGCAGGCCCCAGCATATCCAATGATTATGGGGCAACAGGATGGCCAGATGAAATGGCAGGCCCCAGCATATCCAATGATTATGGGGCAGCAGGATGGCCGGATGAAATGGGAGGCCCCAGCATATCCAATGATTATGGGGCAGCAGGCTGACCGGATGAAACGGGAGGACCCAGCATATCCAATGATTCCGTCACCTTCACATATAGAATTACCTGTCTCAGCAGAATAAACGAGAAGATTTGGTACGTTCCCCATGCGCAGAGTTGTGTTGCAAGCCCCTTGTATCCATGTTATCGGACATAGTAAGTACCTCCCTCAACCTACGTTGCGATCAAAATACGATCATCAATGTAGCATCTTCAATTAGCGAGGGTTCAGAATCAATATGACCACTGACAAGACAATGCCAAGAAAAACGAAGGAACGAGTTGTGGGGATATATTATTAACATTTATTGCAATTAACTGTTCACTTCGTTCGTTTGGACTGAAATATCCTGGTCACGCAAAGGCGGGGTTTTCTCCCTTGGTGGAGCTGTTTGAGATTGTTCATTTCCAGGTGGCGCTGCCCACTTTTGAATAGCACCAGATCCAAATACCATATAGAACAACATACCAAAAACATAAATTCCAGCTGTCAGGTAAAATACTTTACTCCATGTTTTACGACTTTGCTGCAATATAAAAGACGAAAGCATTTAAGCTCTATGAGATCAATGTTCGGAAAAAAAGTTTAATTCGTGAAATAGTGATATGAATTTTCTTTATAATAGAAGAAAGTGCACTTTACCTCTTTGTTAATTATCACGCCTACGATGAAAGGGGAGACAATTCCCGCCAAATTTTGTACCGTGTTTATAATTCCCATCAGTGGACCTTCAACATAACAAACACTGGTTTATTAAATGTAGCAATATTTTAGTCACCTACAAGAAACCTAGTATATTCCCATTTAATAAAACTTAAAGAAAACAAAGCTATTAAAGTGGCATGAGCTGCCAAAAATGTTTATATTTTGACGTTAAAACAGAATGTTGAAATTATTGGCTATTTTTCTCAAACGTATAATTAAGAAGCTTTTTGGTGCTTCTAGTCTCGAAAATGTACGATAAAGTATTGTTTTGAACTAACTTTGGCTTAGAATGAATGAATGGTCGTCCCGTTTTTTTTGTTAAATTTTGTTACTTTTCGGACACGTTTTCGGTTCATAGAAAACCACATGCTCATTCCAACGCCAATCATTTAGTTTTCCGGTGGCCTTCAACGCCTCTTACTGTCGTGACGATCAGAAGTTATGAAAAAGTGTGAATTTTGGCAGCTCATGCAACTTTAAAAGTAGCAATATTTCAGTCATCTACAAGGAACCTAGTCACTCTGAAACTTCGGGGATTTACATGCGTGTCAAAGCCGTCCGGTAGCGAGCGAAGATAGCCGAAGGATGTTCCGAGTGGGAACCTAGTATATTCCCATTTAAAGGCACACTTGCCGCGAAAATCAGGAATATTGTTTACATTACAAAAGAAAGTCCGTTTTCTGTATTTTTCCCAGACAATATAAGTTAGGAACTTTCTATTTTTACCAAAATTTAAAAGTTTGGACGTCACTTTGTATTTTTAATTTGAATTTGAAAATTTGAATTGTTAGGTGCCCGTAACGTCAACAAACCAAGCTGCCCCCTATTGGCGATTTTATGGTTCAGTCGAGTGAGTGAACTAACGGCACAGTGTAATTTTACGTAGTCCTATTTATCTGAGAAATACAGACTGACGATCGGTTAACAGCGACTGGAAAAGCCTGCTGATGATTGTTTGAGTGTAAACCACAGGACTTGAGGATCAGATAAAACGGGACCGCAGAACCTCAGTTAGCAAAGCGATAAATTCTCAATCCGACACCAGCCTGCCATCAATGGTCGTGGGTTCGAATCCCACTCAACCCATCAAAAAACCCGAGTGGATTTTCAATTCGACCGGTACTCGCGGATAAAGGTATAAAGTGCCACCTGCAGGTTTCCTCCCCCACTAAACCTGGCAACGCCGCCATATAAGTGAAATAATCTTGAGCGCGACGATAATATATGTTATTAATCCAGTGTTTTCGTATTGCCTTGGTATTGGCCTGAGGGTGGCCGTATTGGCCCGAGGCCGCAGGCCGAGGGTCAATGCAACCACCCGAAGGCCAATACTAAGGCAATACGAAAACACTCGATTCATAATATTTTTATTAATAGACTGAAGAAGTTAATTTAATGCAAGCTGTCAAGTCGCCCACTGAACATTTAATCCATGCCGCAATGACGTCCGACCTTTTTTGGGGCTCTGTGTTTTTTTGTTCCTGGATCAGTAGAGAAGTTTCTTCCTCTTCCGCTGTCCTAAAACGGCAATCGGATTCACTTACAGTAGTTTTTTTCTTCTCAGTCTAATATACTGTCGATAAGAGCTTGTACAACGGGCTATGGTATAGACATTTTGACACCTGTCGTCTGCTTCTGTCAAACTCTGGGACGTCACAAGTTAATTGCGTCTTTCAGCCGCCCTCCGTGAACTCGGCCAATATGACTTGAACTCGGCCAATATGACTTGAAGTCGGCCAATACAGCCCTACGGGTTATACGAACTTGATTCGTTTGCTGATATTACCCGGTCGCGAAGGTCGTATTCGGGTAATAACTTGCACAGTCAATTAATAAACATAAATATCAATCAATTGAATAAACATGACTTATCAGCTGCAAAAATACGCATTTATTAAAACAAATTGTGATAGTCAGGACGGGTTTGAAGAATTCATTGGCGTTGACATAAATAATGTATACTTTTCGTAAGTAAAAAGTTAGACTCTTGGCTGGTGGTTGGCGTCGTGGATGTTTGGAAGGTAAATCATTATTTCACCAAAGCGCGACATAGGCTACGGTTCAAGACCTGCCGAATCTAAAGTCAATACTGATAAGAATATCGGGAAATAAGACAAGCTGTAAAAAGCGGTTCAACCAATATCCAGGAAACATTTGATAAGCTAAAACTCAAATCTTGTAAATCGAGGAATCGATTTTGATATAACGACCTGTTGGTCTCATTTGGATTTTTCTCTATATCGCCGTATGTGAAAGAGTTGCCAGGTACCCGCCGAAAGTCGGAGGTTTCCTACGGGCAAAGAGTCCGATTTATTCCCCACTAAACCTGGCATCGTCGCTATAACTGAAATAATCTTGAGTGCTGCATTAAACACCAATCAATCAATCAATCAATCAATCAACCTTTACCAGTCCGTCGACACATGCAGTGCGTTGGTATAGTTTCACTGTAATAAATATTTTTTTTTATTTTCTTTAGAATTTTTGCAAAATAACAACCTTAACACTTGGTGTTACCTGCAAAGTTTGGCGCCAAGTCGATAGTGTTGACGTCTATTGT
Source organism: Lepidochitona cinerea (assembly GCA_963971465.1). Taxonomy (NCBI): domain Eukaryota; kingdom Metazoa; phylum Mollusca; class Polyplacophora; order Chitonida; family Tonicellidae; genus Lepidochitona; species Lepidochitona cinerea. Next base: position 12,665,163 of record OZ020565.1, read on the forward strand.
TATGATAAACATTGAGCCCGTTGCCACAGCACACACAAGAAGGGCGATAACTCCTGCACGGTCACAGCCGATAAAAGGGATCACAACAAAGGAGGAAGCTGCTCCTATTGTACCTGCAAGAACAAAAACTGAATAAACAACACAAGGGACATTCTCCCTATATAGGCCGTTACAGTGGGTTAGAGGGATTGTGCCTCAGTCCCACATAGATCTTCCATCGATGCGACGCGGGTTCGAATCACAATCAGGCCAAATAAAAATTTCTGAGTTGATTTTTCACTCCGTTGCCGTGTGTGTGGAAGAGTTGCCTGTACTCGCCGAAGATCGGGGGTTTCTTCCATCAATCAATCAACCTTATAGACCGTAAGCTGAGCTCTGAAAGACGCTTGGAAAGAGTGTTTCTTTCAAAAGTTTGAGATTCTAAAAAAATGAAAGCTATTTGCTCTGGACGATGAAACCATTGTAATCCGCGGATGCAGCATCTTTGTCAGCGGGTATTACAATTAGTCGCATAACGTTTGGTTTGCCAATCCTTTGGGTTGCCAATCCAACCCTGCAAAAATCGCTAGCCCCGACTTCTAAGTGAAATAATTTTAATTTCAGTTGGCCGCAAACCACAGTAAATCAATCCATCAGATTACGAGAGCTAATTTGCACAGTCATCTAATATCATAAAGTGACATGAGCTGCCAAAATTCACACTTTTTTCATAATTTCTGATCGTCACGACAGTAAGAGGTTTTGAAGGCCATCGGAAAAATAAATGATGGCCTGTACGAACCGAAAATGTGATCGAAAAGTAAACAAAATTAAAATAACCGGGACGACCATTCCTTCATTCTAAGCCAAAGTTCGTTCAAAACAATGCTTTATCGTACATTTTAAAGCTTCTGAACTATATAGCCAATAATTTCAACATTCATGCCACTCATTGCTTCTATGTTTTATTTTATATAACATTCTTCTACATGGTTTTTCAAAAACTTACCGAAAGATAATATGAATTTCCGTGTATGTGTTGTATTAAGGAATCGTCGACTTCGGATGAAATCTGCCACGAATCCAGTCAGTAAGTAAGATAAGAACCCCATAAAGTAAGGCAACGCCGAGAGCAAACCATTCTGTCAAAATAAAAACTAAACCTCAGAACGGTTATATGGTTGCATTAATGGTTATATGGTAATTGTTTTATGGCTACATGATTGCTTTATGCAGCGCCGGACCGGGGATTCAAATGCTTATCGGGGATTGCTTTATGCAGCGCCGGACCGGGGATTCAAATGCTTATCGGGGATTGCTTTATGCAGCGCCGGACCGGGGATTCAAATGCTTATCGGGGATTGCTTTATGCAGCGCCGGACCGGGGATTCAAATGCTTATCGGGGATTGCTTTATGCAGCGCCGGACCGGGGATTCAAATGCTTATCGGGGATTGCTTTATGCAGCGCCGGACCGGGGATTCAAATGCTTATCGGGGATTGCTTTATGCAGCACCGGACCGGGGATTCAAATGCTTATCGGGGATTGCTTTATGTAGCACCGGACCGGGGATTCAAATGCTTATCGGGGATTGCTTTATGCAGCGCCGGACCGGGGATTCAAATGCTTATCGGGGATTGCTTTATGCAGCGCCGGTCCAGGGATTCAAATGCTTATCAAGCTTGAACTATAAAATAACAATGACACCAAAGCACGCCAGTTTTGATTTCGGCCTAAAACATTAATAATGTTTTTTTGCAATGGTTCATATAGAAACACCATGTAGCGGTTTGCATTTTGTTATTAACCATGGAATAGTTAAATCCGACCCAAGATTGATACTATACACTCTAACAAAATGGTATTTCTGATTTCAAGCCATAGGAAACTATTGTTTTAGCGCTCTAAGGTTAATTATATGAGGGCGTTGCCAGGTTTAGTGGGCTTTCATGAGGTTGTATGAGGAATCAGTCGTCAATGTCGGATAGCTCTAGGAAGAATGCCTAACCACATGTCGATTCACAAAACTGTATGTCGGCTTGGTGATCTCGGACTCTTGAAGTATCTTGAAAAACTAAAGGATCGCCGTACGAGCTACAAATGTGTATGGAAGCCGAATACAGACATTTTAGTTGGCGTGCTTGGTGACGACTCCGCCAGACTAGCCAAAGTACTACATTTGCGACTTTCTCTATCCCGCCAAACTCACCAAACACAACAGACAGGCTAATCGATTAAATGAAGAAAAAAAATCATATTTTCATTTGCGTCTTTCGCTACCTTGTCATGCCTGGTGGGGTTACGAAACACGCTAAAGAAAAGAATGGTGACCTTGGAGGATGGTGGTCGAGAAGGCCGCCAGTTAACTCATCAAAAACTCAGGAAAGGGACATCGCGTTTTATAGTAAGCCAAACAGTAATTTAAATATAGTTAATATCAGAAGTAAATGAATTCATTTACTTCTGTTAATATTCAATAACTTGCACTTACATCATTTTCATATGTATATTCTTCCTCATGAATTCCCTATAGTTGGGCGACCTTTGCGTGGTTAGCACGCGATTCGGGATTGCAAAAAATACTATCTTTTTTTTAGCGTGTTTCGCGACCCCGCCAAGTTGGAGATAGTCGCGAATGGTAGAGAATCGCGACCTTCTCGCACCCGCCCACTTTGACTGTCGAGAAAAGTTAAGCGTTTGAAATACCTTGAACAACTAAAGGATTCACGTTGACATAAACAAAATATCGGTAAAGTCCAAACCCGTATGCCTATATACGAACCGAAGTTTGTTAACTTGGTATCACAGTATACCTGTGTTATATCCAACTTGAGGATCTCCTTCATGTATGTTGGGAGGCAAGTTAACATCGTGTAGTATCCATAAGCGGAACAGGTGCCCGCCACCAATATCGCCATCAGTGGAATACTAGTTAATATGGATCTCCACGGCGGAGAGTGGGAAGTCTGTGGTAAGAAATACATAAAATAAGATTCATAAAAATAAAAGTAAATAATTATATTCGTTCAGCGATACAGCGCAATTACACAAAAAGTTGAATTCCATCGATGCGGCGCCGGTTCGAATCCCACTCAGACCAAAATAAAAATTAAAAAAAATTTCAGTGGATTTTCCACTCTGTCGCTGTATGTGGAAGGTACTCGCTGAAGGCCGAGGATTTCTTCCGGGCAATGTGCCCGGTTTCCTCCTCCACTAAACCTGACAACGCCGCCATATAATTGAAATAATCTTGAGTGAGGACTAAAACATCGATTAATCAATCAAAAAGTTGAAACCAGAAAAAAATAGTTTTTGATTCACCTCTGCATAATGTGATATAAAGATATTTAATTTAATTAGTACATTGTTATGCATGGCAAAGTGCAAACAAAATGTCTCCCTTCCGTAAACCCCAATCTAAGCCCCGTATCCAAATTCATTTATGCCACAAGCGTGAAATAAAACATTTCCTTTTGTTAAATTCATAGCAAACCTCTAATTCGCCAATGGATTTTAAAATGTAGTTTTTCTCGTTGTCGGATATTCGGGGATGATCCAGTGGGGTATTGAAAACAAGTAATGACCAAAATACAAACCATAAACAACCCAGACCGCCTGTTGACGAATAGAAAAGCATCAGGTCAATGGTGGACTGATGAGAGTATCAATGTTTCTGTATTCATTGATATTCTTCATAACTTAAAAACTAAAACCATCATTTTTGTATATTGAAAAGAAGACACATAAAGCAGACGTTACCTACTTAAAGAGGCATGAGCTGCCAAAATTCACACTTTTTTCATAATTTCTGATCGTCACGACAGTATAGGCTTCGAAGGCAATCGAAAAACTAAATGATTGGCGTTGGAATGAGAAAAATCCATGCAATATGTGGCCTGTACGAACCGAAAACGTATACGAAAAGTAAACAAAATTTAAATAACCGGGACGACCATTCATTCATTCTAAGCCAAAGTTAGTTCAAAACAATACTTTATCGTACATTTTCGAGACTAGAAGTATTAATTAGCTTCTGAATTATACATCTTGATAAAAATAACCAAAAGTTTCAACATTTTGTATTAACGTCAACATTTCAACATTTTGGCAGCTCATGTCACTTTAAATAATTTGATAACCCTTAAAATCGACACTCCTTGCATTCGACATACGTTAAATTCGACGATCAGTGCATTCGACATACGCTCAATTCGACATCTTTATAGCTGCATGAATGGGCCTGGTAAGTCCTTACCCATGACGTAAAATACCGATGGCCATCCTCCAGCGAATTCATACTGACAAAGTAGACCCGTGATGGGAAAGGACAAAACAACACCAACATTAGCACCTGTGAAACGGAGACTTAAAATGAAGTAAATGATTCAAACTCAATTGATACCATTGGGTTCAGTGCAGTGTACATGGCGTGAATTAAAGAACATCCTGGCCAGAAAAATCGTAGCCTATCGAATTGCTGATTTCTCTATCCATGCATAGGGGCCATCTTACGATCTGGCAAATCTTTAGAAAGCGACATTGCCACTTTCTACAATTTAGACATACATGATTATATTGTTTTAGACCAACGTAAGCACTCCGAGGAATGACAAATACTCCATGTATAACTCAATATTTCGGTTTATTAGATCAAACCATCATCAGGAGTAGAGATAAAAAGACTAAACATAGTTTATATATGAACAGGTAAAATGTCAAAACATAGTAATATTTATGATCACTAAAACACAGGGAAAATCTTCTTCTTGTCTAAAATAACATAGTAATAAATGTGAATGTGACAAATAGTTAATTACTATAATAAACATTAAATGAAGTGGATTTAATTATTAAGGATTAATATTAGGCAATCGACAGGCAAAACTGACAGTATCTTGCATCTCTACTCCTGATGATGGTTTGATCTAATAAACCGAAATATTGGGTTAATTATAATAAACATGAAGTCTGTGTCATTCCTCGGAGTGCTTACGTTGCTCTATTACGCTATAGACTAATCAGTAGGAATTCGAATATTATATTGTTTACAATGAAGAAACTGTTAAACTGTACGAATACGAATTGAAAAAAATCTTAAAATGGAAAACAAATGTAGTCCATCCTGGATCCTGTTTCACAAAGCGGCATAGCTTAAGTTTTCCCGTAACTCTCATAGCAACCCATACTGTAGAGATACGTTAGTAAGAAAGTTACGCAAAAAATACATCTACGCCGCTTTGTGAAACAGGGCCCAGGGCTTGGGTTTTCTTGCAAAGAAGACAAATATTGGCAAATAGGTGTCTCTTTATTTCTGTTCGTACCAGAATAAGCAATTCCGGATAAGCGGGTTCTTTCCAAAACAGGTGACCATCTTCCCAGCATGCAATGCATGCCCGGATGGAGCACGCCCTGCAAGTATCGGAAAAGGAGTTTAATTTTTGAATTAAAAGTTAGGAAATATTTGTTATTCAATTAAAGTGTTTCCTTTTCCCAAAATTTAGCACAACCGGGTCGATACACCCGTGGGCACAAAACCATGCTTCCTCTTGCGGACAGTCCTTCTTTGAACGTCACTTATACACACACACACACACGCCTACAGTCAATCGGAAAGCCTTGTCACGCCCATAATACTAAGAAAATCCCAATTTAACTGCGCACACGCTCTCTTTAGCTGGACCAGATGCGAAGAGGATCTTAAAAGGCATTGTTAACTGGCAGACAGTGTCACCATGCATATCATTTCTCAATTGAAACATAGATCAGAGACGCATTTAAATTTATCTTTATTTTAATATTTACGCGAAGTACGTTTCCAAGAATTTTTTGGTCAAGAAAATCATTCATGTCGAGGAAAAATAAGTGTTTTTGAGAATCTAGCCTGTACGAGTCTATTAACAGACAAATTTAAAAAAGCAATAATATATTATAATCTCACTGAGGGAAAGAAGCTGTTGAGCTTTTTCAATCCGTCTTAGTTGCCTTACCCCAAACAGTCCCATAATCGCCCTGCTCCCAATCAGATATCCTGCTCCATATTCAGCAGCCAATGGAGTGACCAGAGTTAGGACGGACATGCCCAGTACGCTCGATCCCACGAGCCATTTCCCGCCAATTCTGTCTGCCAACCAGCCGCCAGGAATCTGGGTTATGACGTAACCGTAATAAAACGAGGCCAAAATGGTTCCCTGAAGTTCTGAATTCCAATCAAACTCTCCATTCGTCTAAATGAACAATAATGGCAGGCATTTCAAATTTGTCAATAATTCTCCAACCAATTGAATTTTGAATTTTGTGAGCCTTCTAATCCATGTTTTCCCCCGATCTGAAGTTGAATTGCCAAAATCAAAACCTGTGTTGAGCAAATCATATCGCAAAGCGTTACATGAAGTCAGAATTGTATATCGACCATATTTTCCTCCAGCAAAAGAATAAATTCAAGCAAAAATCATTCAGATGGATTGACAATATTACATAAGACATCTGTCTATCCATTATTTTTGTTTAACGAGTTAGTTCCAAACCAAATTATTTTGTAATAATGTCTTTGGAAATATGCCCTTAAAAGAGAAGAAAAAAAAATGTATGGTTCATTAGAAGCCTGCTTTTTTTTCCAATGCTACCAAACACATGTTTTAGCGATTTTTTCCCCACGCCCCCATTTAACACTGAAGAATTTGGTATAAATAGGGGGATATGCCTAACTTAAAACTTCCTTCTGAATATTATCATTAAAAACATCTGTAACAAACCTGATTTAATTGGCTGCTATTACCGACATACAGATCTGGACAATCATCAAAAGTTGCGTTGACGTCATTGAAACTTGTGCCGTTTACCATGGCAACAAGCGCAACACTAAGGCACTAAGGTTGAAGCGTAGCATGTATGTGATTAGAGAGCCGCAATGGGCTAAAATGGCGAAGACATATCGTGCAGGAAAACATTCTGAAAAAAAAAACGGAATCTGGGAAACAGTTTTCAACCCCGAGGTTAATAAACTCCATAGACTATAAATTATCCCTCATTTGGGTTGCGGGTTCGAGTCCCACTCAGTCCAAAAATTGGAAAATTTTCTGACTGGGATTTCACTCGAACGACCTATGTGGGATGGTTGCCAGTTACCAACGGAAGGTCGTGGGTTTCCTCCGGGCATAGAGCCCGGTTTCCTCCCACAATAAAACTGGCAACGCCGCCATGTAAGTGAAATAATCTTGAGCGCGGCGTAAAACACCAATCAATCAATCAATCAATCATTTGGAATTGTCTCTTTCAGGAGTTTTTCACTTATTTGACCTTGATGTGGCAAACCACCAAACCATCAGTGGACCTTATATCTTGGCCCACCTCCAATCATCTTTATATGAAATGTCACAGCTATTTTGTGAAATTGTCGCCAAGTTTTTATTTGATTTATATCAGAGCCGAGTGCATTTTAATACTTATAAAGGATAACGTATTTGGTGCCATTTTTGTAAAAAAAACCTGGAGGTCAACTAGGACGAGAAAAGATTTCTTTGGAGTGATTTGCAGGTAGACCTATTTATCAGAGCTTAGTGAATTCACCTTTTTTGGCCGGCTGCTTATGATTTTGGTTGCTGGACATCGCCTCCTCACAAGACTTTAAATATAAAAGAGAAAGCTGCGGAAAGACAAAGGGAAAAGTGATTACAATTCGACTTAGCCTATCTGAAATATATAGACCCTACAACATAAATGTCAGATAAGTTTTAATAAATACGGTACAATGTGGCATGAGCTGCCAAATTCAGACTTTTTTCATGAGTTCAGATTGAGCTAGCGTTTGAATTCCCATGGGAAACTGACGGATTGACGTTGAAATAAAAAAAGTGTCGGTATATACTCAGTGACTCACAGCGTTTGAATTCCAATGGGAAACTGACGGATTGACGTTGAAATAAAAAAAAGTGTCGGTATATACTCAGTGACTCACAGGAAGCAAAAATATGTGATAATAAAGGGCACAATTCAAATGTGATGCATGAGTAGGCTACATTTTGTAGGTTATGTCGCGCATAAAAACCACCTTAACGTACATCTTCAAGTTTGGTATCATTTGAAACCACTTATTTTGAAGTTCATGATAGAAAATGACAAACAATTAGCTTTTTCTGTTTCAAAGAAATTTTCCCTATATTTGCCAGACCATGAACTTCACCCAACTGTAGATTTTTCCCATTGGGAAAAAAAGTGTACAGGCCTATATGCCGTCTAGATTAAAGGCACATTTGCCGCAAAAATCCAGAAGACTGTTTACATTAAAAACAGTGGACGATTTTCTGTATTTTTCCCAGACGGAAAAAGTTAGGAACTTTCTATTTTTACCAGAAATTGTAAGTTTTGACATCATTTAGTATTTTTAATTTGAAATTGAAAAACAGATTTTTGAGGTACCCGCAATGTCAACAAACTTTGAACCGGATCGTGTGCACAAGTGCTGTAATGGTTTGAGTCGTGTGGGCGATCTAACGACACCGTATTATTTTACAAACTTTATCTGAGAAATACAGACTAACGATCGAGAAAGCCTGCCGAGTGCAAACCACAGACAAAAACGCCTGAATGAAGGTAATCCAACACTTAAGTTGACCGACACTGATCGTTGTTGTTGTTGTAATCGAGCTTCGATTCTTCGTTTGTTTTTCACCCTCATTTATACATTCTAAACCTAATTGGACATGCTTTATGTGTGCTATGTTTAATTTCAGTGGTTTTAGCTGTAGTAAGCTCGTACCTATTGGTTTTCTTAACAAATGTCAAACAGGCTACGGCGGCAAGTGGGCCTTTAAAGTGGCATGAGCTGCCAAATATAGTTACAAATTTCGGGCACATAATTCGTTAATTGTTCATCATTTTTGACAAGAGGTACGAAATAAGAGCTTTCACTTTGAATATTGGCAAATTACGCCACTTTAAGAATTTATTAAGCTGCGGCATGTACCTTCAATGTTGCTAACCCCTTAAAGGATTGTTTACTACAGTTAGTCGACGAATCATGTCACCATCATGATAAATGTACTTTCAGATGCCCAGTCAAGCAGAAGATATCGCTTTTAGGACATACCGCCGAAGTTTTGGCGATTTTTCCATGACCCTTAAAGTGGCATGAGCTGCCAAAATGTTGATATTTTGACGTTAAAACAGAATGTTGAAATTATTGTCCATTTTTCTCAAGAGGTATAATTCAGAAGCTTTTTAGTGCTTCTAGTCTCGAGAATGAACGATAAGGCATTGCTTTGAACCAACTTTGGCTTAGAATGAATGAATGGTCGTCCCGGTTATTTAAATTTTGTTTAGCCTACTTTTCGGACACTATTTCGGTTCGTATACGCCACATACTGTATGGATTTTCCTCATTCCAACGCCAATCGTTTAGATTTTCGATGGTCTTCAAAACCTCTATTACTGTCGTGACGATTAGAAATTATAGAGAAAGTGTGAATTTTGACAGCTCATGCCACTTTAAATTAGCAGAAATCTAAGAGGTAATCAATCTCGTATGAGGAGCCGCAAGTAAATCTTCGGCCAAACAAGTACATTTAAAGATTTTTTTAGGAAATTCCCCGCTGCTATTGTGTTCTGTCTGACAGTCAGTAAACCAACAGCCAAGAACGCATAACATGCACGCGCAGCTAAAGAGGATGCAAGTGCGCGCAACTAAGCCATGGTTTTAATCTCTTAATCCATAATCCTCTGGGCAGATCATTCCTCTAACGTATACTAGTAAAATAGTATACGTTAAAGGAACGTATACGTTAGAGGAATACACCGCCCGCTCAATTCTTATAATCCAAACAAATACGACAAAGGAACCCCAAATAAAACTCGCTATATACCCTGTGGTCCATGGGAGCTAGGCAAGTTACCTGTGGTCATCTGGAAATCTCTGTTTGTAAACAGCTGTAGAAAAAAACATGAAATTTTAGCGATCATCTTTTCAGTCTTTCTGCCAGTTACCAACGTAAGGTCGTGGGATTCCTCCGGGCATAGATCCCGGTTTCCTCTGACAATAAAACTGGCAACGCCGCCATATCACAGCTAAACTTTGACCACAAAGTACTTTGCAGTAACCACGTGGTAACCACTCAGTACATGACCACTCAGTACTGGTAGGAAAGGTCCCCTTGTGGTACTGTGTGGTCATTGGCCACGTGGTAACCTCCAACATACGGTAACCACCCGGTAACAGCACAGTAACCACCTGGTTACCAGGTGGTAACTTATCTGTAATTCCGGATAGTAACCTGGTGGTAACTGTGCGGTACTTCACGGTTTTCGCGTGTCAGTTACCATCTGCACAAGATAGATGGTTACCATGTGGTGACCACTCAGTTACCACGTGGTAACATACAGGTACTGAGGTGCAAAAACCAGCTCAGTACTATGCTGTCAGCAGCTAGCTGTGTAAGTGAAATAATCTTGAGCGCGGCAAAAAACCCCAATCAATCAATCAATCAATTTTAATCTCTCTGGACATGTCCCTTTAATGACGATGAACTGGAGGCCTTAAAATTGAATCCTACCTTTTCTAGCAGTCAGTTTTTCCACATAGCGTCGGTGTCCTATAACAACACCGAGTATGGCTAGAGGTTGTTTTCCCTCTATTCACATAACTTTACTTTCAGGCATGACAAGATATTATATAAAAGATCATAACTATTCTAACACCGACCGTCTGTATAGTTCACGGCCTTGTTTCAAAGGTTAAGACCAAAAACGTATTCTTATCACGTGATCACACCAATGTCCAAAAGGTGGTTAACCTTTGTTGTAGTATCTGGCATAGTGATAAAACATTGAGCTAATCTAATAAAATATGACTGGCTGATTGATAGATCCGGTATGTAGCGCTAATTTGAGACCCGAAGGGCCGAACGCTGCTGAGGGTAGTCATGTTTAAACTAGGAAGACTCCTGAATGGCTAAGATTGATTCATTGTTTGGTGTTTTACGCCGCGCTCAAGATTATTTCACTTATATGGCGGCGTTGCCAGTTTTATTGTGGGAGGAAACCGGGCTCTATGCCCGGAGGAAACCCACGACCGTCCGTTGGTAATTGGCAACCCTCCCACATAGGTCGTTCGAGTGAAAACCCAGTCAGAAAACTTTCAAATTTTTGGAGCGAGTGGGATTCGAACCCGTGATCGAATGGCTAAGAATACAAAACATAGATGGGGAAGATGACCACGGGGAAGTGTTCCAACCAGCTCTAGATATGGATGTAATGCAATTACTCTGGCCTATAGATCGACAAACGGGAAATGGATATCAAGACAGAAAAGATCGGATTCATTTTATGGCATTTATTGAATCGGTGAATGATTTTTTCGAAGGAAAAAAAAAGACCGATGTAAGAGTGAGTCCCAGTTACCGTTTGAAAATAGCGAGTGTCCTACAATATCTGAGCTCCTAGCTCATTGGAGTATTGTTTACTACAATTAGCTGATTGACTCCTGGGTTGTGTTATACCAGAAGTCTATGAACAGGGAAGTGTGAAATGTCGCATTACCCCATATTCAGGGCACTGGCGCTTTCAGTCTGCTTATACTACACTATGTGACGTTTATGCGCGGTAGATTTTGAAATTGTCAACGGTTGCGCAATTTCAAATCTGAAAATAAATTCATTCTCCACTTACTGTATCTATCGGCAATTCCAGTAACCGCAGTTCGGAGAGTGCATTGGTTCTTATAAAAGCTTTACCGAACACGCGACTCTGATATCTCCATTTCGACTCAAATCGTTCCAAACAAGTCTTCTTGTCTCATTATCAACTTTATGGAGCTCTTCGGAAACTTTAACTTTTGCTCCATAAAGTACTGTAGTCATATCTAAAACGTTCGCCATGTTTTTTCGTATGCATCCCATAATAGTACATAGGAGAAAGTGAAGGAAAGCCACGGTTTCTTACTAACCGAGAGAGGGCTCTGTGTATGGTGACCTCTGGGTCAAAAGGCGCCAATGCCCTGAATACTATGTAATGGGACGCTTCACACTTCCACATTCATAGACTTCTGGTTATACATATTGAAAACGGCCTCATTTATAACTTCTGCAAGGATTGCCACAAATTCTGGCTCTATGTTGATCAAATCATTATAGTGCAGAAATGAAACTTTTTTCTCCTTGAGAAATGTTCAATCTTTTAGTGTCATTCTAGAACCATCAATCTCCTTGGGAAATGTTCAATCTTTTAGTGTCATTCTAGAACCATCAGTCTCCTTGGGAAATGTTCAATCTTTTAGTGTCATTCCAGCACCATCGATCTCCTTGGGAAATGTTCAATCTTTTAGTGTCATTCCATCACCATCAATCTCCTTGGGAAATGTTCAATCTTTTAGTGTCATTCTAGAAAAATCAACCTCCTTGAGAAATATTCAATCTTTTAGTGTCATTCCAGCACCATCGATCTCCTTGGGAAATGTTCAATCTTTCAGTGTCATTCCAGCACCATCGATCTCCTTGGGAAATGTTCAATATCTTAGTGTCATTCTAGAACCATCGATCTCCTTGAGAAATGTTCAGTCTTTTAGTGTCATTCCAGCACCATCGATCTCCTTGAGAAATGTTCAATATTTTAGTGTCATTCTAGAAAAATCAACCTCCTTGGGAAATGTTCAATCTTTTAGTGTCATTCTAGAACCATCAATCTCCTTGGGAAATGTTCAATCTTTTAGTGTCATTCCAGAACCATCAATCTCCTTGGGAAATGTTCAATCTTTTAGTATCATTCTAGAACCATCAGTCTCCTTGAGAAATGTTCAATCTTTTAGTGTCATTCTAGAACCATCGATCTCCTTGGGAAATGTTCAGTCTTTTAGTGTCATTCTAGAACCATCAATCTCCCTGGGAAATGTTCAATCTTTTAGTATCATTCTAGAACCATCAGTCTCCTTGAGAAATGTTCAATCTTTTAGTATCATTCTAGAACCATCAGTCTCCTTGAGAAATGTCCAATCTTTTAGTGTCATTCTAGAACCATCGATCTCCTTGATGAATGTTTAATCTTTTAGTGTCATTCCAGCATCATCAATCTCCTTGGGAAATGTTGAATCTTTTAGTGTCATTCCATCACCATCAATCTCCTTGGGAAATGTTCAATCTTTTAGTGTCATTCTAGAATTTCTTGTTAATCAGAAATCTGGCAATGCTGACATTTCACTGAAACATTTTGAAGTACAGCCTAAAACATCATTTGCCCAATCTATGCAAAAACATTTCTCCCTGTGGTTTCAGGTAGTTCAGGCATGTTGAGTGGATTGAAGTCATTTGGATGTGCCCACAATATGGCCTTCTTCAATAGCACGTCAACATAGGGTGCATTTCAATTCCCTCTGCATTGTAACTGAGTTTGCCCCAACCGATGTGTTGGTTTACTGATGTAGTCGTGAACATATGGAACTTGCCAGTAGAGGGCGATGTCCCGGTGTGAGGAAAATGGCTTTGAACAGAGAGGAAAGCGATGTCACTGTGTGAGAAAAATAGTTTTGAACAAAGATGAAATTTTAACAGTGAAATTTGTTGCTAACCGATTTTAAGGCCAAATATGATGGTTTAGCTTTACGAAGGGATTATCAAAGAATTTCACGGACACAGTTTTGAAAATGCTGAGAGTAGCCCAGATTTATCAAAGGGAAACTGCGTTGACGTGGCATGGAAGGACATATTGTGGGCGTATCCAAAAAACTTCAATCCACTCAATATATTGCAGACTTCAGGCAACTATCCTCCATTACAAAAATTCTCTTATTCAAAGAAAGGCTTTTATTAACACCTATGCATATCACTTTCATAAATGTGAATAAATGACAAACATTTTTCGTCGAGATTATCTGATATTCAAGGACAGATGACGTTTTTCGATGACATCAGTTTCATTGCCGTTTTTTTAATAATAAAACAACAAAACTATACATGTAGGTGTCATATTCAAACGCAAATGACTCTCCACCTGCGCAATGCAGGACAGTGCACGGGCAGTGCATGACAGTGCACGCGCAATGCATGACAGTGCACGCGCAATGCAGGACAGTGCACGGGCAATGCATGACAGTGCACGCGCAATGCATGACAGTGCACGGGCAATGCATGACAGTGCACGCGCAATGCATGACAGTGCAGGTAACGGTTCATATAGGCAATTTGTGCGACGGTAAACATAATGTTGCATGTTGATGTTAAATTCATAACTTTATTGTTGAAGGTGGCAACTTTACAACCTTTTGGGAAGAGTAAAGAAATGGCAGTATGTCCCTCAGTACTGGCATATCTTTAACACTGCAACAACCCTACCCCGCCCCCCCCCCCCCCCCCCCCATCGAACTTAGGGTTAGCCTACTGTTTGCCAACTGACTAGTTTAATTACATGGCGACGCTATTATTGACCATCCACACCCTTTTTGCAATACAAAAAATATAGAGGTAAAACTTGTTACAATATAAAAGCACTATATATGTCTATGGGAAATGAAAGTTCGGTGATGGGCTACATCTTAAAACTTCGTCTCAAAAGCGAAATTTTTGTATATATTTTGTTGGATATCAGTTTCATTTTTTCAGCTTATTTTCATTTAATATCAAAATGAGCAAGAAGTCCCCAATGGTCACTTGGAAATCGTTGACAAGATGGAACTTTTTCTAAACCAATCAGCTCAAAGTAAACTGGTTTCACTTTCGGTTTTGGCTCAGGATGGCGCATGTAGAGTCTGTCAAACCGATGACACGGTTTGAATTTTGAGTTCATCACAATGTTTTCATTCCGTCGACAATCCCAGGTGAACTTTGCTTCTGGTCGTTTACCGGTGACCTCCCAAAGGTCAAGGACGTTGTCTGGTAGACCACCAACTTCAGCCAACTGGTGAAAAGGTCAAATGTCAGGTTTTATATATAATGATGGATAAACGATCTCTATGTTTTCAATAAAATCAAAGTAAATAAGAGTTTTTTTTTTAGTAATTCATTTGCGTATTGAATATCAAAGAAGAGATTTTATTTCAGTAATTAATTTGTTTAGCGTATTGAATAAGGCGTCTCATGATAAAGCTTGTGTTTATAGGCTGCTAAACACTGAGCTTTGCGGCCCAACTAGAGTTGGGGTCAGTCGGCTTGAGTTGTGTCGCGTCGTAGAACGGTTTACACGGCACCCAACTGGAGTCTTACTTTGTTCGACTATAAAGTTGTCTCTCGAACTCTAAAGCCGAACAAGGTAGAACGTTTATTTGACGTCACATGACTGTAGTAAAGTATCTGATTGGCCTACTCACTACGACGATCGTCACAAGGTTGGATACATTGTCTGACAAAACACAGCTCTACCCGAATCTTTAAAAAAATGTCTGCCACATCCAGATCACACCCGATCTGATGCAACTGAAGCCGACTGACACCTATTTGCGTCGTAGGGTCGTATACACTACACTTTTTCAGTGCGAAACAACATGATTTTCCAGTCGGGTTGAGTTCCGTCACAGCAAAACTCTCAGTGTATTCCGGCTTTCAGTGCACAAAAATTATCTATCCGTGTAATAAAGCCTACATAGAGAATCTCACACGAGTGGTCATTTGATATGAAATTTATGAAACGAGTTGAGAAAGTTTTGAAAATGTTGCGAGCTTGAGCGAGAAACATATTTAAAACCTATATTCAACAATTTTTATAAGTTTTCATATCTAATGACTACGAGTGTGAGATTCTGTTTATCGCATAACTTAACTTATAAATAGACAACAGCACTGCTGAGTTCGGTGAAGTTATCCGTCGACAAACAATAAATTAGATCCATGTCAATCCCACTAGAATTTCTATGATAAAAACGCAGACTAGTTTAAAAAAATATAAATTAGACACATCTAGAACATTATTTGATTTTATCAAACAAAGATTTCATTAAAATTCGTTCTGAAGTTTTCTAGGTCACAAATAGCCTGCGTTCCAGTTATAGCGAAGAGTTAACCTAAATATGCCTAGCAGACTCGTCACTCGTTTGGCTTAGTCAATTTCGTTTTTTTAAATAGGTAATTTAAGGTTGTGGGACTTAGAATTTAAATAACTAATAACCTTTCTTGACATATGTGTGCGAATTGACTGGGAAATTTCTGTGTGCCATAGTACATAACCTTTTGACAGGTCAATCGAGAGACAGACTTACACAGGAAAACAACAAAAGGTCCCAAGTGTTATGTAACTAGTTACATACCATGTTTACGACATGGCTTTATGTATGTACGAGAACACAGTTATGTGATAAATTACTGTCTGTTTTGCCTATTCCCAACTCGATTACTAATCGTACAAATCACGTCCTTAGGAAAAAACCCAGGCAGAAAATATCAAAATCATGTCAAATTAGAATCCATGTCACATCAGGGGAAAACATGTATCAATGATATACAGAAAATCTGAAGCTGCACTGGGGGGTAATTCACTTATATGGCCGCGGTTTTATTAGTTGGGGAGGAAACAGGGCTCTTTGCCTGTGGGATTTCCAGTCCGGTGTGTACATAACAACTCTTTCAACAAATGAAAACCTGGGGCCGGTTGCACAAAGGTGTATTAAGCTTAAGTCTGACTTATCTAGACAGCGTCACAGTCAAATTCCTTTGTGACGTGACGTATTTAAGCCTGACTTAAGCTTAACACAGCTTTGTGCAACCGGACCAAGACTCAGAACTTGTTGCTAGAATAATTATAATCCTATCTTGCGTTCAGAATCCAATCAGTGGCAGACTCAAAGAGGTAAGGCAAACCTGTGCTCTTAAGAAGATTTATACCCAGCAACCCTTCCACATGGGGTGATCCAGTTAAACCCTCAGTTTAAAATTTCTCTCTGTATCAAGTAGGATTCAAACCCGTGAACCACCAATGGAAGGCTTGTGTCAGATTAAGATTGATTGACTGTTTGGTGGTTACGCCGCGCTTAAGATTATTTCACTTATATGGCGGCGTTGCCAGTTTTATTTTTGGAGGAAACCACGGGCTCCACAACCTTCCGTTGGTAGTCAGATTAAGAAACCATCGCTCTACACCCATAAATGAACATTAGTGATTTTTGCATACCTCCTTGTCTCGGAGGTTAAGATCCCCTCCAAAAATTACCGTCCGACTTTTCTCTGTTTCTCTCATGGATTTAAAGGCAGCCTGTAACTGTTTTTTTCTCTCATCTGAATGCTGTTGTGTACTCTCCAGGTGGGATGTCATCAAACTAAAGGGAACCCCTTTCACTCGACACTGGAAATGAAAGAAAATCATAATCTTCAATATCTATGAACATTTTAATCAGCATGATGGGAAAAAATAAGAACTACAATAAGCAAGCATTCTGAGCAAGCATTCTGAGCAAGCATTCTGACAAGCATACATGTCGTCCCCTCTGAAGACTAAAGTCAGTCGGAACACCCTTCAGCTATCTTCGCTCGCTACCAATCGGCTTTGACATGCCTCGGGCAGTCTGCGCTTTTTATAGGGTAAATCACCGTATTTTTGGGCTGAATAAAAATGGCGTCGAAAGTAAATATCAAAATGTTTCACTGCAGACGAAAAAAGAAAAAAGAAATAATTATAAATTGACTAAATTCTAATATCATTTAGAAAAATATTTGTTTATATATTTGTTTATTAAGCCCGGAAATTCCCGAAGTTTCAGAGTGGACTAAAGTTAAACATAGCTGTCAGCCTGTCACTGTATATAAATGTATTTCTGGTGACTATACATCTTACATGATGGATCCATTCACCCATGCTCAAAGTGAACATGTCTCTCAGGTCCCCCCAAAAATGCACAAACTATCTGCGCCATTCCAGCGTATTGAAATGTTTAAGAAATCCTTTTCACTTATCTGTGCAAACTGCTTCTTCAGTAGGAAGCTTTAAGAACAAATGTTGACATAACGTAGTTTCATGTAATAAATAATTATTATCAAAATAAGTATGGTATTTGTTAAACATGTGTGTTTATGCATATATGTAAACCATTGCTGTATCTTGTGGAAAATTGTGAGGGCCTCAAGGAAGAGCAGCTATTCAGCTGATTGAGTCTATTTTATATGTAACCCTCTATAAATAAAGATTATATTAATATTATGGAGAAGGAAGATATGGGGACAGCCAGTTTCCCATTCAGGGCAATATCAAATCTATTTGGTGTTTCAAGCTCACACGAGAATATAACAAGAGTTTCGGGAAACCCAAAATACGCCCGGAAAGGCACAGTAACTGCGGCCATACCAAAACAAATCCTTCCATATTTATTTAAATGTCAACAAAATGAAATGTTACCACTAAAACATTTAAAATCCATCTGTATCAAATTTAAAATGGGCTATTTGGATCAAAGATTATTAACAAGATTTGTACTCGGTACAAGTCATCAATTCTCGCTGCTTGTTAAATCGTGATGTTAAACATTGCTTGTTGTCAATATAGTTTGGACTAAAATGTTTCAATTTTTTAGAAGAGTAGTTTATAATTTACTAATCATACTTAAACAAATGCAATTAATTGGCAATTTTGCAGCTCACACCAATTCAAGTAGATTTGAAAAATTTTCTCATAATATCATTTTTCTATATTATTTGGCTACAAAAAAAAAACAGTTGAGCATGGCATGGCCATGTGGTATAGAAGAGTCAAGACCATAAAACTGTCAATGCTTGTAGATAAGAGATAAGAGACTTAGAGCTTTAGAGTATGTTTAAATAGAGTGTGTGTGTAAATAGAACAAGGCTGGGTTACTTATCTCTTTGTCTGTAGATAAAACTTTAATCCTTATATGTATTTTTCATTTGATTAAAACGTTATATATCGATTTAAGAATAGTTTTAATCAATTTAGAAATATTATTGCAGTTTGAAAAAATCCTTTTTTGATGAGAATCGGAAAAGTAGAAGCCATTTTATAATTTAAAGGTTATTTTCATGAAAATGAAAGTAAGAATAAAAGGGAATGTACATAATCCAATAATTTGCAATAGTTGATATCATAAACAATTTTTTTACACACTGTCTGTTAATATGGTATGTAACATGAAAGATTTGAAAACATCTGATCATATTTGTTAAAGTTATGGAGAGAAAAAGTAAATATTACATAACCCAATATGGCTGCCATATTACGCAATGTATGATGTCAAAAATAGTCCGCGACACACCTTCCACCCATAAGGTATATACTCAGAAAAAATTGTGCAGATGGAATCAAAACTTTGGAAGTTATGGAGCGGAAGGGAATATTACATAATCCAATATAACTCCCATATTATGTAACCAGTGATGTTAAAAATAGTTTGTGACACACCTTCTACCCATAAGGTATATACTTAGAAAAAATTGTGCAGATGGAATCAAAACTTTAGAAGTTATGGAGCGGAAGGGACAGCGGACGCCGGACAGCCGGACTGCCGGACGGACGGAGATGATACCATAATACAGCCCGCTTTTCAAGCCGGGCGTATAAAATTATACAGCCTCATTGGCAGGTTTAGTGGTGGAGGAAACCAGGCTTTTTGCGCTCAGAGAAAACCTCTAACTCTTTGACCCCCCCCCCCCCCAGACAGCACTAAATTTGATTGATTGATTGGTATTTTACATCACACTCAAGATTATTTTACTTATATGGTGGCAGACACAGGTTTTAGGGAGGAGGAAACCAGGAAACCAATGAAATCCCCAACCCTCGACCATTATCTGGCAACTCTTTGACATACGGCGACCTAGATGCACCATTAAATTATACCTGTGCACTTAGTATGTTCCTCATCATGCGACTGCTGTAAAACATCTGAATGCTCTGATCCTCAAGTATCACGGAACCAACTTTTAACATCATGGCGGTAAAATAACCATCACGCCCTCCGGGTAGAATCTGGTAGTCAGGGCAACGGTCTTCAAGAATCTCTAACGTCTTCGGCACAACTTCTTGTAAAAACACAACCGTGGGATTCTCCCTTGACAAGAAAAGAGGAAAAAGTTTTTATAATCATCAGGATTTATTAACAGGAACACTTCTCAATACAATTGGGATTGATTGATTGATTGTTTGGTGTTTTACGCCGCGGTCAAGATTATTTCACTTATATGGCGGCGTTGCCAGTTTTATTGTGGGAGGAAACCAGACTTTATGCCCGGAGGAAACCCACGACCATCCGTTGGTAACTGGCAACCATCCCACATACATGTAGGTCGTTCAAGTGAAAACCCAGTCATAAAATTTTCCAATTTTTGGACTGAGTGGGATTCGAACCCGCGACCCATTGGTGGAAGGCTGTTCGGATTGAGTGTCCAACGCTCTACCTACTGAACCACAGAGGCCCCCAATACAATTGGGAAGATTTCAGGCACAGAATTTGATGCAGACTACAAATAAGAGCTACCTTCTCAACTGTTTGTCCCAATTCTGCTCATAAATATTTTTTTTCTAAATTCTTTTCCTATGTTTCGAATCATTTTGAGACTAACCCATAATAATGAGTGGAAGTTATACAATGCATTTATTTTTTAACTATACAGATAATGGCATTAATCCCCCCTCCTTCCCCCCCCCCCCCCCACCCCATAGAAAACAAGCTGATGTTAAAACCTTTTTAACTACGATAAATCAATATCTTATATCTGATTGGAACAATGATCATTTGGTCTTCTACACATTTGTATGACGTTTGTTTTCAGGCTAAATGGACTGGAGAAGAAACCCATTGAGAATTCATAGCCCCACCCAAATATTGGCCAATCAGTTAACTAGAGGCCATTCCAGCATCTGTTTGAATAACACTGATGTCCCCTGAATAACAAATACAAGTACAGTGTATAAGAACTGCTGGAAATTCTCTATAAATATGGGTTCCATTCTAACGAGAAATAATTAAGGCATCGTCACAAAGTCGTTTTTTGTGAACACAAGTTTTCGACTCTTGATAAGGATCTATATGGGCACAGATGTCTTATTACTTCAGGGTGATTGTTAACTTGTATATGACATGTATTTGTATTGTGGCTGGTCAGAGTCATATAGTGGGTTATGTCCCTTGGTAGAGGGACAATGTTGTGTACCTGTAGCTGGACCTGAAGGTCAGTTGACCATGTGACATGAAGGCTGTTGGATGGACATTATGAGTTGAGATGATTATATGTATTACAAAAAGAGTTCTGAGTTCTAATTTAACAGTGATGCCTTACAGTGTCTTGAATGTTGAAATTTTTGCCTTTTTTTTCTTCTCAAAAGTACAATAATTTATAAGCTTTTTGGTGATACAAGTCTTGCGAGAGTGTACTATTGGCGAGTTTGAACAAACTTCGGCCTGGAATGAATGAACAATCGTCTTGGTTATTTAAATTTTGTTTACTTTCAGGACACAAAAAAAATGTGAATTTTTGCAGATCACGCCACTTAAATTATTTCTTATTAGAATTACAATGTATTAGAACACTGACTTGTCTCCTGCAGTTATAATGCCAACTGCCACTCTACTTACTTCTTGATGGTATCACAAACAGCCTTGGTTCTCGTCTGAATATTATTTGTGTCTAAACCATCGATATTCCAACTGATCAGGCGAATTCTGAGAGGTTCTGTGTCCGTCGGGGTCATGTCTACCCTGTAAGTAACATTGTTATTTTGATTGGTGATTGGCAGAAAATTTAAGCCCCACTCAGGGTTATCTCCCCTTGTATCGGTATGGGGAAGCCATGCTATCTGTGACCGCCAAAAACAAACACTTTGGGTTTGTCTAACCGTTTCAAATGTTTGGCCTGAACATGTGGTGCTGACAGACGTCAATTATCAGCTGATAATAAATCCGAAAATTTTGACATTGAGAATAGATTGATTGTTTGGTGCTTTACGCTGCGCTCAAGATTATTTCACTTATATGGCGGCGTTGCCAGTTTTATTGTGGGAGGAAACCGGGCTGTATGCCTGGAGGAAACCCACGACCTTCCGTTGGTAACTGGCAACCATCCCACAAAGGTTGTTCGAGTGAAAACAGAAAATTTTCCAATTTTTTGGACTGAGTGGGATTCGAACCTGCGACCCATTGGTGGAAGTCTACCTACTGAGCCACAGATGCCCCGACATTGAGAATAGAGGGGAATTGATGGAGTTGAACAGTTGTATAGTTTAACCAGAATCAAATCTGTCAGTAGAATACTCAATAGTAACGAAGATAAAGCTCGGACAAATAATTGTTGACAGACGTCCGGCCATCCGGACGTACTGAAAGGCTGAGGGGTAAAAACTCAACCCCCCAAAAAACTAAATTACATTTAATTTAGCAAGGAAATATTCAATTTCTGGCTACCGAAATACTCAATTCTACTTGGATTTAACTTAATACTCGAGTTTACGGCCTCAATTATTGGACCTCTATGAAACCCTGCTGGTCTGGAAATTTCTCTAATTTCAAGTTTTTGGAGTAAAAAAATACCTTGAATTTTGTAGGTTTTGTTCCAGAAATTTCTTTTTTCCTTTTGGCAGAGTTCGTTCGTAAACAAATTGACAACAAAATAGGAACTTTGGCCTTAAACTAGTCATACATATCATAGAAACAGATGACATAAACCCTCAAAAATGTAGAACTAAAAGTTGCTAAATACGTATAACAGTTCTTTTTGGACCAATATTATAAGAAATAAATGTGATTGTCAGATAAGCAATTACTTGTCATTAGCAGTTGTATCACCAACAGCAACAGCCAATATTTTTCTCTCCCCTCCAGTGTCCTCAAAAAATGCACTCACTGACCTCTGAAATACAAAGTTTATTAATCTTTAATATTTATGAAAACACGAGCAGAGGGAAAAAAATCTTGTCTAAAATAACCATGGAGATAAGTTTCTAATTGTGTTAAGAGGAGTATATTTAGACCTTTGTACCCACCATATGTGGTTTTAATAAACTAAAACCCATGATATTTCATTAGATTGACGAGACAGGAGTTTGGCTTTAGCCTCTTTAATATTTATGAACGCTAAAACACAAGGGCACAGGGAAAATCTTCTTGTCTAAAATAACCATGGAGACAAGTTTCTAATTGTGTTAAAAAGAGGTATATCATTTAGACCTTTATATTTATGATCACTAAAACACACGGGCACAGGGAAAATCTTCTTGTCTAAAATAACCATGGAGACAAGTTTCTAATTGTGTTAAAATGAGGTATATCATTTAGACCTTTATACCCCATCTCAAATTGTTGTTATAAAGTAAACTTATGATATTTCATTAGGTTGACGACTGACAGGAGCTTGGCCTTAGTCAGTAGAATTTTCTGGAACACTTTGTATTACATTGACAATGCTTACATATCTTAAGCTATGGTAAGAATATCTGTTTACCGTAAATCACATGAAATTAACCCAAATTAATTTATGCAGTATTACATGTATTTTTGTAATGAAACTTCTTTAATTTCAATTATCTGTTGTTCTTAATTTTTTTAAATGTCTAAATCTCATGAGCTGCCAAAAATAAGATTTTTTTACTCATACCAAAGGAACGATTGATTGATTGATTGTTTGGTGTTTTACGCCGCGCTCAAGATTATTTCACTTATATGGCGGCGTTGCCAGTTTTATTGTGGGAGGAAACCGGGCTCTATGGCCGGAGGAAACCCACGACCTTCCTTTGGTAATTTGCAACCATCCCACATAAGTCGTTCGAGTGAAAACCCAGTCAGAAAATTTTCCAATTTTATATCCCAAAGGAACGCAGGAATCAGGAATTCATTGAAAAAATTAAAAAAATCAACACAGAATTGGAAAACATTTTCAGAAGTGATTTATTATTGTTTGTAAACTGAAGGAAGCTTTATGAGAACCAGGTGATCCTAGCTAACTTATTTCCTTCATAAGATCAACACCCCTTTTTTAATGCCACATCAGTGTTAACTCTTTCCCTCCGGTGAGCCACTGAATACATCTTTTTGAATGACGATTGATTGATTGTTTGATGTTTTACACCGCACTCAAGATTATTTCCCTTATATGGCGGTATTGCCAGGTTTAGAGGGGGAGGAAACCCCCGACCTACAGCGAGTACCTGGCAACTCTTCCACATACTTTGTCCGGGAGGAAAATCCACTAAGAAATTTGTAAATTTTTATTTGGTCTGAGTGTGATTTGAACCTGCACCACATGTATGAATGGAGGGTCTGTGTGGGACTGAGGGATGATCACTCTAACCCACTGGACAACCGAGGCCGCTCTATTTTTGAGGATGGGCTGGCGAGCTGGCAGAGGACTAATGTTTTACACATGTCTTACACCAGTTGTACTTAAAATGTGTGTCAAACCTTCCTGTCTATATAAGACCTTTATACCCCATAAATTGTTGTAACAAACCAAACCTACGATATTTCCTGTCTATATACTGTACTTATAATCACTAAAACACACGGGCACAGGGAAAATCTTCTTGTCTAAAATAACCATGGAGACAAGTTTCTAATTGTCTTAAAAAGAGGTACATGTGTATATCATTTAGACCTTTATATTTATGATCACTAAAACACACGGGCACAGGGAAAATCTTCTCGTCTAAAATAACCATGGAGACAAGTTTCTAATTGTGCTAAAAAGAGGTATATCATTTAGAACTTTATACCCCATAAATTGTTGCAACAAACTAAACCTATGATATTTCATTAGGTTGACGACTGACAGGAGCTTCCTAATCCTTACCTGTTTCATCTAATCACAAGTTGTTTGTCATTTCCACAACTGTGTATACTTTGTAGAATGTACATGGTATAAGCCTTGGCTTAATGTGTGCTATTATAACAAATAAAATGTTTAGAAAAAAAAATTTCACAAGTTGTACCTACCTCAAGGTGCCAATCTCGGTCTTGAAGATAAAACATGGCCAGAGCGGAGTCCGTTCCTGTCACTTCGGCAAACTGTTGACATCGCATCTCGCAAACTTCGCGACTGGGAATGTTGGATTCATCAGCAGACTCCGACTCACTTTGACTCATTCTGAATTTGTTTTTTGCGAGTGGTGTCCTGCAGAATAATGAGAAAACCAATCATAAGTATTGAACGTATTATAAAAATTGATTAATGCTTTTGCTGTACTCAAGATTATTTCACTTAAAACGGTATTATAGAGAGAACAGTAGGTAAATTATGTACGTTATAAACTAAAATCTCTTCAAGATAAAGGCTTACTTAATGAAAAACAGTATCGCTATTTGGAATCTGATCATAACTCTAAAAACAGGGTCTTCTATATTCTTCCGAAAATTCACAAACCCATTGAAAAATGGCCGAAGCCTACAATGCCCCCTGGGCGTCCTATTATCTCAGATTGTGGCAGTGAAAGTTATAGAATATCAGAGCTAATTGATTACTATCTAAAACCTATAGCGAATCGGCATCCTAGCTTTATAAAGAATACGGATGATTTATTGGCTAAATTGTCTGAGAAATCCATCCCACAAGATGTGATTTTGGTTACTCTGGATGTGGAGTCTATGTATACAAACATTGACATAGATAGAATTCAATGGGGAGATTTTTCAGCAAATTAAAGGGTGTGCTATGGGGAAACGTTTTAGTCCTAACTTTGCCTCTATTTTTATGGCTGAGTGGGAGAGTGATATTCTTCACAAATGTCACCAACAACCTTTTATTTACCTTCGGTATTTGGATGACATTTTTATCATTTGGCAACATACGTTGGAAGACCTTCATATTTTCATTGATACTCTTAATTCTCACGACTCAAGCATTAAATTACAGCCTACTATTGATCACACTTCTGTGGATTTTTTGGATGTAACTATTTACAAGGGTCATACATATCATACTACTGGGTATTTAGATTACAAAGTATTCTTCAAACCTACTGACACGCATCAGCTACTACATGCTGGGTCACAGGGATTCATACACGTCCAATTTACTTACCGATATTCGGTTCGTAAAATTGAGTTTAAAACTGAATTTTGGTGTTGAAAAACTCAATATTTTCAGTTTAAAATTTCCAAACTCAATTTGGGCGTGAAAAACTGAATATTGTTTGATTGATATCCACTGTTTATGATGAAAAAATCTAAGTTCAAGGGAAAAGTTTATTTAGAAACCGCCGTCAAACGACCATGGCCGTCATTCTCTTGTTGTTGTTGTTTAGATACTCATTTTCAGTGTCTTCACAACATGGCTTATTTTGCACTTTGGAAGTCTTTTTAATTACCTAAACTTTTCTAAAATAAGCTGATTTTGATGAACTGAGAAATTTTGGGGAGTATTGCCCACAATAATCGTAATAATTCGCGACTTGTTATATTTATTCAGTTGTTTTTGGTCATATAGAAAAAAAGGGGAGACAACTCTTACAACATGAAATTACGATAATAAGTTAGTTACCTCCCCTGAACCATAGTTCTCAAATAGTTCAATTCATTTGTAACCAAATCAATGTGTATTTTTGTATTGTTGCACATGAAGAAGAGATTAGGGATAACTTTGATCTAGGTTTGACATTACATATATATTATTATCATTAGTTTTTGTCAAATCAGATTTTTTTCTTGGAATTCATACTTTCAGGAAAAAAGAAATATTAAATTGGAACTGGTTTGTAACATAGATTTTAACTCAATTTTAACCCTTAAATGGTCGGTAAATTTTTAAAAAACTGAATTTCGCCTTCTAAGAAACTGAATTTTTCAATTTCGGATTGTAAATTTTAGACTTCTATGAATCCCTGGGTCATATCATCCTCCTCACACTTTCAAGGGAGTCATTAAATCTCAGATTTTTAGATTCTATAGAAACTGTAGTTCTTTAGATTTTTTTAACCAGGCTTGTTCTGTTCTTTTTAAAGCTCTCCTCCCTAGGAAGTATTCTATTAGATTACTCCGAAGGATGAAATCTAACACAGTAAGACAAATCATGTTTCCCCCTTCATCCCCCGATACGCTTACCTCCCTTTCACGAGTGTACCACTACCGTCCAACATTTCTCTAAGGTACATCAATGAAATGCCTTAAGACGCGATGCAAACTCGATATATACGTACCCGATCGCGGAACCTTTTTCGGAGAACAAACTCGCAACAAATATCAAATGGCAGAGAATCTTAATTGTGACTCCTCTAATATCGTGTATGTAATCACGTGTAAAAAATGTCGCAAACAGTACGTCGGAGAAACTCAGAATTCTCTACGACAAAGAGCAGCCAACCATTTATCTAGCATAAGACTTAAACATGATGTACCCGTGGCACAACATTTCAATACTCAAGGTCATTCGGTCAAGGACCATTTTGAAATCATGCCTATTGAGAAAATCCCATTTCTCACTTCCGCTGCAGATACGAAGCACAAACGTTTGCAAAGGGAAAGTTTTTGGATTCAAACATTACAAACTATTTATCCTTTGGGTTTGAACTTGGACCCCGGAAGATGTCGTGAAAAAACTATAATACCATTTGTGTTTCAGTATAACAAAGCTAGCATCGCTATGGCCAAGATTATAGTAGAAGAATACAAACTACTTCAAAGTAAACTTGCTCGACCTCTGACCCAAAGGCCAGTCATTGCTTATAAAAAGAACAAGAGTTTGAAAGACATACTGGTCAGGGCTAAACTCCCCTGTCTGCCTTCTACCTAGGTTTTCTGGGAAAGGGTATGGGGGGGGGGGGGGGCATAATATATAGTCTGACGATATTCTTACTATAGCTTAAGATGCGTAAGCATTGTCAATGTAATACAGAATACAGAAAATTCTACTGACTAAGGCCAAGCTCCTGTCAGTCGTCAACCTAATGAAATATCATAGGTTTACTTTATTACAACAATTTATGATGGGGTATAAAGGTCTAAATGATATACCTCTTTTTAACACAATTAGAAACTTGTCTCCGTGGTTATTTTAGACAAGAAGATTTTCCCTGTGCCCGTGTGTTTTAGTGTCCATAAATAAACTAAAATCAGCGTGGTCAGAAATTCTATTCACCTTCTCTGTCATAAGGTTGTGGCTAACACAAACAGACCAATCGCATAGACAACAAAACAAATCAAGATTGATTGATTGACGTTTTACTCCACACTATTTCAATTGTATGGCAGCGTTGCCATGTTTAGTGGGGAGGAAAGCAGACTAAACCCTCGACAAGAACCTAGCAACTTTTCCATATACAGCACCCGGAATCCACTCAGAAATCTTGTTTGGTCTCCATCTGAGTGTGATTCGAACCCGCGTCTCATCGATGGAAGGTCTGTGTGAGACTGAGGGATGATCACTCTAACCCACTGGAGCAAAGAAGCACCCCAAAAATAAAGAAACATAGTAAACCAGAATAAACAATGTCAACTGGAACAAATCATTATGAGAGTTTGATGTAAATTACAAACATTTACATCGCTCTTGAACTTTTTCATGCGTTCAGATGACAGACCAATTTATTGTTACACCGTCACGTTTACTGGCAAACAATAAGAATTTGTACAAAATAACGTTGGCAGTAAGTTAGTGACATCGTACCCTCAAAAAAATCTTGTTCTGCTGCGCTAAACGGCATCTCCCAAACATATATAAAATTAACAAGAATTTAAAGTGGCATGAGCTGCCAAAATTCACACTTTTTCATAATCTCTGATCGTCACTATGAACAGTAAGAGGATTTGAAGGCCATCGAAAACCTAAATGATTGGCATTGGAATGAGGAAAATCCATACTGTATGTGGCCTGCACAAACCGAAAACGTGTTCGAAAGTAAACAAAATTTAAATAACCGGGACGACCATTCATTCATTATAAGCCAAAGTTAATTCAAAACAATACGTTATCGTACATTTTCGAGACTAGAAGCACCCAAAACTTTCTGAGTTATACGTCTTTAGAAAAATAGCCAATAATTTCAACATTCTGTTTTAACGTAAAAATATCAACATTTTGGCAGTTCATGCCACTTTAAGAAACTCATAATACGCCCGCAAGAGTAAATTCATTGTAGCACGCTATCTTCATATTCAATATTAAAGACATGCTTTAAACAGAATTTCGGCTGCTGGAATCCTTCAGTCACCTAAAAAGACTGGGGCTTGGTGAATTTTAGTATTTGCCACATCACGGCCTACCTATAAGGTGGTACACCTATATCTGAAAACTGTAGCAAAGCTACTTGCAAAAGTGCCTACACTATATATAGGCATGCAACGGCAATTTCATTTAATTACGGATAAAATAATAGAAATAAGGTGCTCTGCAACTCATTTGCCTCACCATCGTTATCAAAAAGTTGTTTGGATACAATTAAGCTCTAAGTACTGTAAAACCACAAACAGATTAAGAGCCATTTCCTCAATAACTGAATACCAAAAGGATGGGTGACTGTTTTTGGTTGACACATACACTGTATAGCGAGACACCAATTTACTTTTAGTACAAAAGACATCATCTATTTGTAAGCTAGTTATAACTGAAAAAAAATGTTTAAATCACTGCAATACATGTAGTTCCCAAGTTACTGAATGCCAAAAAGGCTGGGTGACTGTTTTGGTCACCACAAATATCCAGGCCTCAATTTAATTTTGGTACGGCACATACCGTCTACTCATAAGATAGTTATAACGAAATTTTAGGTGATGACGTCGTGTTCCATCTTTGTTTTTCCTATCTCAATAATCTTACACAAGAAGAAGGCATATTAGAATATATATAATATAGGCCTAGTACCAAAATTATCCCCTCTCCAGTTCAGGGGTCGGTTGCACAAAGCTGTATTAAGTTTAAGCTTTAAATTTAATACATCTAAAGTGAATCTTACGTTTAAGAACTGAAACACAGAAAAACAGTATTACGTGGTCAATAGCAGGGTTTGAGAATTTTAGAGAAGCAAAAGTAAATTCAGGGGACAAATAATGTTTACTTGATTCTGAACGACCCTACGGTACTCGTCCATATAAGACACTGGTAGGCAGCTTAACTATTTACGAACGTGTTTAGGGTCGTTTGACAGGATTTGGGTAGACAGTATTGTTGTTTCACTGTTTAAATTGGACCTCACTACTTCGGCTTTTTTATTGCCATCAGCCCTAGCTCAAATAAACGGCCGTCGATATAAAAAAAAGTCATGTTGAAGTCAGAAACCCGGACTAATCTACACACGGCGGGCCATATGGAAGTTTGAGATCTCCAAACTCTGTGGCCAAAGAATATTGACGATGAGTGGCCAACAATATACTTTGTCAATAAAGACATTATGAATTGTCCTGAGACCCTTTGGGCCTGGTCACAGAGTTTGGAGACCTCCAACTAGGCAGGTCGGTGACGTCATCAAATGTTGGTACAAGGTATTCGATCATAAAAGTTAAAAAGCAAATGTGAGTCTCAAAAGTTAAAAATAAAACAAAAAGTGTAGTCTGTATATTTTTTTTCAGGGCCCTTCCACTGGACCCTGTTTGCTCATTTTCGCTTGAACAGAAATATATTATAACTACCATTGATATTCATAAAAATGCTTGGAAAAGGTCCCTATTTAGAGAGAAAAGTTGTCTCCCCTGATTTATTACATATCATTTTTCTAAATAAATATGATTATGCATGTCAAACGGAATTCTAATTACATCTTATAACTATGTGGAGAATAGTTTGGTATAGCCGGTTTTAGAAACAAACTATGGATGATTAAAATTGACCCGACCTGCCTACTCCAACTAGATATGCTTGACTGTAATTACCCGGTACATGTAAAGTAAAAGTAGGGGCCGTAACATCTTGCTGTCTAACAGTGTAGCCGCACGTAAAACTAAGGGTAAGATACCTCACCAGTCTCTACGTTTATACCTTACCAAGTTTTACAGTAACAGGTTACCAGCTGGTTACTGCAACTTGTCAAGTTTTCGTGATCTCCCGCAAAAATTATCTACGGATATGACGTTTCTGAAGCCGGGGGAACCCCCGCGTACTACGTCATCCAAACTGCATGGGATCACATTTTCAGCAAACGTGCCCACATGCTTACCTCCCCTTTGCTTCAGAACTAAATTGCAATCGTGTCCACATGCTTACCTCCCCTTCGCTTCAGAAGTCTCGCACGCGAAGATTAACTTCTCTGTTTAGATTGAACTAAATTCATGTACACTGCCTTTCACTTGGTGTTTAGTACAATGAAATTGAATTGAAGCCAATTAGAAAGTAAGAGAATTATTTGAATAACCTTTAAAGTTTCAGGAGACATTTCTTCCGTTCTTTAACAGAATCCAATGTGTAATTTTCAGATTTGAGAACCCATTAATGGCATTATGATTGGTATGCTGTTACCAAATTAGTTTTGTCACATTGTCCTGTATATATATATATAGGCCCTATAGGCCTATAATGCATGAAATAAGATGTAATATTCTATTACAATCAATGCATAGGCCTATCTGTTTAATTTTACAGCATTTTTGTCTGTTTTCTGTTGATGGTGGGAGGAAGGGGAGTGGGTTCCTTGGGAGTAGGCCTAGTGGATATAAAGTGTCTCACACCGACGAGTCCCAAGCCTTCCATCGATGGGCCTCCGGTTCGAATCCAACTAAGGTAAAATAATAAAAATGGAGAAAAGAACATTCATAGAAGTTGAACATCAATCAACAAGTGGAATATCAAGATTTCACATTTCTAGCTCCTAATAATTGAAATAAATCTTGCCGGGGATAAAAAATTCAATAGTCAATCCACTCAAATTTGTTCGGGAAAGATAACTTATTTTACATCTACCAAACAGTAATTTCTTTCCATGTTACTTGTCTTCTTCATTATCCTTTACACAAAGTTAAACCCATGCAGTCTATGAAGTACAGTTTTGTCACATATCTTATCTATGCTGCCAGTTTTTACTTTAAAGGGGCATGAGCTGTCAAAATTCACACTTTTTTCATGATTTCCGATCGTCACGACAGTATGAGGCTTTGAAAGCCGTCGAAAAACTAAATGATTGGCGTTAGAATGAGGAAAATCCATACAGTATGTGGCCTGTATGAACCGAAAACGTGTTCGAAACGTAAACAAAATTTAAATAACCGGGACGACCATTCATTCATTCTAAGCCAAAATTAGTTCAAAACAATACTTTATCGTACATCTTCGAGACTAGAAGCACTTAAAAGCTTCTGAATTGTACGTCTTGAGAAAAATGGCCAATAATTTCAACATTCTGTTTCAAGCTCAAGATATCAACATTTTGGCAGCTCATGCCACTTTAAGTGCTCAAATGCCCAACTTTAAGGTCCTATTTGTCAGGCTTACTGAAATTATGAATTAAAATATCTACCTCGATCTTTCCATTCTGATATTTTCTTGCTGTTCAACCAACAGTTGAATACCAGATTATCAAATAATACTGCAAGACATTTACTGCAGTGAATTAATTGTGGTAGGGAACTTTGGTCTCTGATAATTTATATACTCTATCGTCTACACATCTCACTGTCTCACAGACACTTTACACGTGTTCAAAAGATCTGTCGTAGCAGTCTATGTGTGTCTTTGTACAGCTGACTTCACTCTTGAAGTTATTGAGCAAATTTGCCTGTTTAATCTACCAATTCTGCTTTTCAAGATCAACCAATTCACCAAATGTAGATTTGCGCGAGATATTGGGAGGTGCAGGGCCTTCATTGGAAGTAGATGGTATAGGATCCAAAACATCTTCCTTACTCACTAATTGATCGGAAAAAATAGTCTTGCTTTCCGTATCTAAAAAAAAAATCATTTAAATTAATTTTTATATCAACTTTCACAACCAGCTCCACGTGGTGTGTGTTGATGTAAATCGAACATTATCAGAATAACAATCGAGTGAATATTAATTATTTTCCCCACATTTCGTAGTTTTTTGTTTGTTTGTTTTTTGCTGTGACGACGCAATTTAGACGATGCCGTTGTACAAATTTCATGAAAATCCTAACATAGGTACGAATTAAGTTCATATAGGCGACTCGCCAATTATTACAATAAATAGTAATCCACATTCAGACTTCATGGCAACAGACGAAACAAGGTCTCGCGTCCATCATATTACCGATGATTTATATCATTCATTAAATAATTTTATGATTTTTTTGGAAAGAAATGTGGTTTTATCTGCTTTATTAGACAACAACTGTCCCGTATGACCACAAACTTTTAGGATTTGGACTCAGAGCGGGACGTTGAATGATAAACAGGACGCAAAATAACCAATCAATCAACCCCTTAATTTCCAGTCAGTCCATACGGGCTTTTCGCGGTTTTAGGTGGACCTGTAAATATGTAGTCCGGGTTTCCAAAATGACATTTTTGTTTTGTCTTGACGGTCGTATTTTGGAGTCAGGGCTCATTGCAATCAAAAGATCGGAGTAGGCCATCTAGACTGCACGCTTCTGATCTGGCAGTTTGAAGTCAGATTTAGATAGTAAATAACAACAATTTGGTCCATCTACCGTTATTATTGCTCAGAAAGGCGAAAACACTTTTGTAACTGCTGAC
This sequence comes from Lepidochitona cinerea, assembly GCA_963971465.1. NCBI lineage: Eukaryota > Metazoa > Mollusca > Polyplacophora > Chitonida > Tonicellidae > Lepidochitona > Lepidochitona cinerea. Next base: position 12,698,609 of record OZ020565.1, read on the forward strand.
GGAAAAGCATGGAATTGTTCGCGACTTTCAAAGTGCTCTGATTTAGCCCCTTGTGTAAGCGAACCTCCTGTAAATTACGACCTTAGTCCATTTTTAAGTGAGGAGGAGTCAGTTCAGCAGACCCCTTAGACAGCGCAGATTTCCAAGATGGCAACAGGACTATGTTCTTTATTAAATGTCATGATTTGCCATCTATCAAATTTGATAATATTATGTATTCTTCACTATTTGTATTGCTGACTGTTCGGTAAAATTACTTTGTTACTCTTATATTTTAGTGCTAATTCACTGCACCTTTGCTGAGATATCTGTTAAATTTTAAGGTTACTTTTTCTAGGTACGCATTGATTTTGTTGGACTCGTAGAGTGTTTTGTTTACAACTTATTGTTAACTGTGTTTCATTATTGTATACATTGTCTAATCAATATAATTAAACATTATGCAGTTAGAATTGCTCTTTCGAGAAAGGGGGAGATGTGATGTTTACCCTTTAAACTATATATGTTCCAAGGGAAATAATTCCTTATCAATTATCATGACCTTATATGGTATTGTAACTCTCGAGAGGCAAACTGGGTAATCGAGAGAATGAGGCAGAGAGATGTGATTGTAAATATGTGGAAGTGAAATATATGTTCTTGTTATTAATCATCGACATCCGACTTCATGATTTAACATAAGTTCCATACTTAACAACAATCTGACTAAAGTCGAGATGCTTATTGGAAATATGCATATTTTCAATAAGCATCTCGACTTTAGTCAGATTGACTTAACAATAACTCACTCAAATATTGTCAGTACGACATTCATTAATAATTTAGCCTTTTGTAAAGTGAATGTAACGTTTAAAAACAGAAAAACAGCTAAAGAGTGCCACGGCATCAATGGCGGAGAGTTTGAGACTGGCGAAGGCACAAGTGAATTCAGGAGAAGAATAATGTTTACTGGCCGATTCTGTTCATCCATATCAGGCACTGGTAGGTAGCAAAATTATCCATGAACGTGATTATGACCGTTTAGACACGATCTGAGTAGGTTATATTGCTGTTTCTTTGACTAAATCGGACCAAACACTGCCCGCGTCTGAGCGGCAAGCCAACTCTGGCTTTTTGATTGCAGTGAACCCTGAATCCAAAATACGGCCGTCAATGTAAAAAAAATTAGTAATTTTTGAGTCAGAAACCCGGACTAGTAAGCATGACGCTTAAGTGTGATAAAGGTTCAAAAGGGGGTTCAAGATCATCCCTGCCACATATCTTCTTCATGTGCCTAATGAACGCTGCCATATCTCTTCTTCATGTGCCTTGCTCGCCGTACGTGGAAGACTTGCCAGGTACTCGCCGAAGGTCGGGGCTTTCCCCCTGGCAATATAAGTGAAATAATCTTGAGTGTGACGTAGAACATCAATCAATCAGTCAATCATGTGCCCAATCAACCCTGTCACATCTCTTCTTTATGTGCCTTATAGAAGCCAATTGTATCGACAACAGAGGCCAATTATGTCGCAATTCCCGTTGCGACACAATTGGTCGACAGTAGAGGCCAATTATGTCGCATTGCGACACAATTGGCCGTTGCGACACAATTGGCTTCTACAACGCTTGCCTTTTCACTTACGGAAACGTACCGAAGACGAACTTCAACGACTGCTAGACTTGGACATTATAGAGCGTGTTGACGACTCTCCAACACCTTGTGTATCTCCAGTAACTGTTGTAGAAAAACCTCGCGACCGCTCCAAAATAAGAATTTGTGTTGATATGCGAGCCCCAAACAAAGCAATCAAGAGAGAACGACATATCATACCTACAATAGACGACATTGTTACAGAGGTTACTGGTTCGAAAATCTTCTCTAAACTTGACTTAAATGCTGGTTACCACCAAGTTGAACTTGCCCCACAGTCTCGTTACATGACTACCTTCTCAACTCACAAAGGCCTATTCAGGTACAAACGCCTTAATTTCGGAGTATCATCTGCATCAGAAGTATTTCAAAATCTGATACGAATGGCTCTTCAAGGATTAGATGGAGTAATGAACTTGAGTGACGATATTCTTGTACATGGTCGTGATAAAGACGAACATAATCGTCGACTTCAAACTACCCTTGACAGACTGAGAGAAAGAAACCTGACCCTGAACAAGGAAAAGTGTGAATATGGACTATCCAAAGTACAATTCTATGGTTATATCTTCTCAGACGACGGTTTGTCACCCGATCCTTTAAAAGTTCAAGCAATACAAGATGCTAAACCGCCATCTTCCGCCTCAGAAGTTAAGAGCCTTTTAGGCATGGTGCAATACAGTGCTCGATTTATCCCCGACCTAGCAACTTTGTCAAAACCTCTTCGAGACCTTACCAAACAAAATACAGACTTCATCTGGACACCAACTGAAGAAAAAGCCTTCAACGATATTAAGAAAAGTCTCACGGATGATTGCATAATGGCATACTACGACCCCTACAAATCAACAGAGCTGATTGTCGACTCCAGCCCCGTCGGACTAGGAGCTATTTTAGTTCAAAAAGACAAATCTTCTTCTAAAATCATCTCCTATGCTAGCAGATCATTGACACCTGTGGAGCAGCGCTATAGTCAGACAGAGCGTGAATGTCTCGCTGTCTGCTGGGGTATATTACACCATCACTTATACCTTTATGGACACCACTTCACTACAATCACCGACCATAAACCCCTTGTGCCTCTGATCAACAAATCAACCTCAACTCCTCCAGTGAGAATTGAAAGATGGCTGCTCAAACTTCAAGGTTATGACTTCGACCTGGAATACAGACCTGGTTCATCCAATCCTGCAGATTTCATGTCTCGACAACCTGTCATCGGAAATAAAGACAACGTGGAAGAAACTGAAGCCGAGGAACACATCAATTTTATCACCCAAAACTCCTTACCCAAAGCCATAACAATTGAGGAAATTTCAACAGCTACACAAGAGGATCCTGTGCTCCAAAGAGTTGTTGAACTAACTCAGAGCAATAATTGGAAATCCGTCTACAGTAATAACCCTGAACTTCCCACAAACATTAAAAAAGAGCTACAATCCTACGCTGCCGTTCACCATGAACTTTCTGTCAATCATTCCTACAACATAGTTTTAAGAGGAAATCGTATTGCTATCCCCAAATCTTTACAGAAAAGAATATGTGAACTAGCCCATGCTGGTCATCAGGGAATCGTTAAAACCAAAAAACTGCTTCGCCAAAAGGTATGGTTCCCAGGCATTGATTCGATTGTAGAAACTCTAGTTAACAACTGCATTCCATGCCAAGCCACAACTCCGGAAAATACCAGCCGTCGAATACCTCTACATATGACCGAACTACCAAATTCACCATGGGATTGTGTTTGTGCTGATTTCATGGGACCAATGCCATCTGGTGATTATTTGTTGATCCTTTATGATGAGTATTCGCGTTTTCCTGAAGTAGAGAGGGTTACATCAACCTCTTCCAAGGCTGTAATTCCAGCGTTTGATAAAATATTCGCATGCCATGGAAAACCCCGCTACCTCAAAACCGACAATGGCCCTCCGTTTAATGGCAACGAATTCCAAATGTTTCTAACATATCTTGGTGTTAAGCACAAGAAAATAACTCCATTGTGGCCCCGGTCTAACGGAGACGCGGAACGCTTTGTCAAAACACTTGAAAAGGCGATTCGAGCTGCCGTAACTGAACATAAGTCATGGAAACAAGAGTTGTTTACCTTTCTTAGAAACTATAGAGCTACACCTCACTCATCTACTGACAAACCTCCAGCAGAAATCCTTTTCAATCGACCTTTTCGTACCACCCTTCCCCATCTACCGAAACGTGAAACCAATTCTGAACTGCGTGCGAAAGACAACAATGCTAAAGAGAAGATGAAAAAGTATGCTGATAAACTTAGCAACGCTAGACCTCATTCTATCAGTGTAGGGATGCATGTTTTAATTCGCCAGAAGAAAAAGAATAAGTTATCTTCAGAATATAACCCATCTCCATATACTGTTACACACGTGAAAGGTTCTATGATCACAGCTCAGAGGGGAGAACATTCTATCACCCGAAATTGTTCTTTCTTCAAGATCCTAAAAGGTGCAACTAAGCCGCATACCGACGAAACGTCTGATTGCGATGACCCGTTTGGTGACATACCTGTTCATAACAACCCATGTTTATCCCCCCGGTATCCAAGACGTCAAAGACGCCAACCACATTATCTTAATGATAATGAACTCTAATTCTTATTTTATTTCTTTGAAACTTTCTGGACTCTAGAACGTCAGTTCAGATATGAATATTTAAGTGCTATGTTTTAATTCTTTGATGATTCGTTAAACTTGATATATAGCCTAATACGCCAATCAACGAACACTACCAGTGACTTTATGAACTTTAATCTATTATCACTCTTCATGTTACCAATCTTTTAAAGATAATAGTTCTATCTTAATTTGTTCTCGTTATTTTGCTACTTATCAATCCCATCTTGTTTATACTTTCTTTTAATTCTAAAAGGTTGGAGGGATGTAATATCCATATACCATTTTCATGTATGATACAAGTCCTGCTTTTGTAGTCAACCAAAAACCGGAATAAACTAGTCAGTCGATCTGTGCATGGACCCTCATTCTACCCCTCCTGCATGTGCGTGCCGTGTGCAAATATACATGTTAAGTAGAGATGACTTTTCAAACAACATCGAGTCTGTAGTGCAACATGGGCTGGTAGGTTTACCTCCCCCGGAAGAAGTGATATTTTGCTTGTTATCATACAAAATGAAGGATTTAACCTGATAATGTTGTGAGTGTGGTTATATTCTGTCTATTTATATTGAAAACTGGGCTGTCATGAACGTATACAGTCATCAAAGGGTTGATTTCACAACATTTCCCCCGATAGCGTCGTCAGCAACCCAGCCTGTCAAAGCGGTAGCCATAGTGACATTATGTCATTCTGCTTCAAAATATCTGGGTCAACCGTTGCACGTGACCAAAGCTTATCGTTGATTGGTTAAAAGTGCCCACTCTGTCCCGAGGGAGGGAAAAGGAACGGCAATTAACAACAGGTCACTTTTTCCTCATTTTTCTCAATTATCGGGGTAGAATCGACTTTAATACCTTCGTCTTGGTGTTTATTGCGTAACCCGATACCGCTGAACGTTGGTTCGCACCTCGTCATACCCCTCGAATGCTGCGCATTCTCGTGGTTTGACTCGGTACGAACCAACGTTCAGCGGTATCGGGTTACGCAACAAACACCGCTACGGCGGTATTAAACCCTTAAACAATACCTTGTGTTTCATGTCTCACAAATAGCTATATTACAAGAATGAATTTAAAATTTATATTGCAAAAATCATTTATTGGTCAGAATTATTTACATATATTTTCTTCTATAGGGCAAGGTGATACAGTTTCCGTCTCCGCTAATGGACATGCCTCCAAACCCCCAAGCCAGAAAAACATTTCCACCGCGGTGAGAATGTTTTCGGCGCGGTGGGAATGTTTCCGGTGCGGTGAGAATGTTTCCACCCTGGAGAAAAGTTTTCACGGTGCAGAAAAGGTTCTCAGCGCGTTGGAAATGTTTCCCTTGTGATTTGACCAGTTTACATGGGTTTTTCGACTTTCTCTGCAAATCGTTTTACTTATAAGGCATGATTCTTGTGATACACGCTTGATTTTCTTTGACATACAGAATCTCTAGCTCTAAACCAAGTTTGCACTTGTACCAAATGCTGGAAAAAACACTGGAAATGTCAAAATCCCCCCCCCCCCCCCCCCATGGTACTAATACGGCTCCGTAGTTCTAAGTGTGTGATGAATGTGGAACAGATAGAGGACGCATTTCATTTTATTCTTTTTTGTCCACCTTATCAAAACTTGAGAGCAAAATATTTAAAGCTGCTTCACAGATGAAACAACTATATTCAAGCTAGTACAATTTTTTTTACACAGAACTGAACTGAACTTTATTTCACTCAGGTCACATTGTGACATATGAGGTTACATACAAAAATACATGCTGTATAAAGATGGCGGTACAGTTACAAAGCTTGACAATAATGAATTGATTGTTTGGTGCTTTATAGCGCACTCCAGATTGTTCCACTTGTATAGCGGCGTTGCCAGTTTTATCATGGGAGGAAACCGAGCTCTATGCCTGGAGGAGGCCCATGATCAGAATCAATTACATTCTTTGAGTGACATATTGATAGGTCAAAGTAGGTCACTCAGGAGTGAAATGAGATAGAATTTGACCAAGAAATTTACAAAGTTTAACTAATTGTGGTTTGTAAGACCTCTGCATGATGTCAGCAAACTTAAATAAGTTAGTATTATGCAAATAACAGCAGTCAATAAACAGATGTCTATTCTTGAAAAAAGGACATTGTAGAAGATAATGATATTCATCAGCAATGGCGCTCATTGGACAGAGATGACATAGTCTTTCAGACCTCTGAATATTTTTCCAACGACCAGTCTCAATGGGCAGGTGGTGGTTAGTGGTTCTAAACCTAATTAAAGTACTTCTGAACTTTGGGGGTAAAGACAAAAGATAACTTTCAAGTGAGATAGTTTCCTTAAATAATGAGTACAGATAACCCTTAGGGGAAGACTGGACGTTTGAGAGCCATTGTTGGTAAAACTGATCTCTTAATCTTCTTTCAATATTCTTTTTCAGTAAACTTATGTCTGAAATGTCTTCATCTTGTGTTAACCAAATATGATTAAACCCTGTTTCAAACAAAATAGTTTTGACACAATTAATCCATTTATGTTGAAAAGTACCACTAGTGTCTTTTAATAATACATCACAAAGACGGTAGCTTAGTTTGACATGAAAGAATAGTAATCTTTTGGGAATTTTTGTGTTTGGCTACATCTTTAAATTAGAGGCCATGCTGAGAAAAAAAAGTATTGTTTTACTTGAATGTACCAGACGTTGAATGCACAACTGTAAACATGATATAGTACTGCATTTGTATAACACCAATAAAGGAAGTCGATGAGAAAGTCCAAATCGCTAACGTTCAAAGAAACACCTTGTCAGCGGGTATTCCAGAAACAATAATATCCTCGGCGTGACATTATTTTTCTGGAATACCCGCAACCTTGATATTTCTCTATTGTGTAATGTGAAAGTAATAAGGAGCACTGAAGTATTTAACAGGCTTGTTCAACAAGTTTTTTAACATTGATTGAGCGAGGAGGCTGTTTTGGGAAGGTTAGAGGCAATGGAAATCTACATTTTTTAGCACTACAGATGCAATGTAAATAGTATACTGTTTTATTAATCATTACCATACAAAAATGGAAACTTACCACAACAGATTAATAGTTTTGTAATTTTGTCGAAAAGAGATAGTCAAGGTCTAGTTTTATATTTACTTTAATATAAGGAAACGGAAATTAATTATAAGTCTATGGCCACATGTAAGTGTCTATAGCTCTGAATGCTGCCGTCACTATTCCTAAACCTCTCTAAAAATATGGTTAAGTTTATCTTCAGGAAAACCCTATGGACAAAACACCTCCAACCAATAATATCCTGGACCCTGTTTCACAAAGCGGCGTAGCGTAATTTTTTACGTAACTGCCATAGTAACCCATACTGTAGAGATATGTTAGTATGAAAGTTACGCAAAAAATACATCTACGCCGCTTTGTAAAACTTGTTTCAAAAAGCGGCGTAGCGTAAGTTTTTACGTAAATGCCTTAGCAACCCATACTGTAGAGATACGTTAGTATGAAAGTTACGCAAAAAATACATCTACGCCGCTTTGTGAAACAGGCCCCTGGTCTAACACAGGGCTACAAAACATCGCGTAACAAAGAATTCATCTCTATATAAGCAACGGTAGAATAGCACATCACGTTTTCATGGTATTCGTTCCGGGGTTATCCCGATTACATCAACAACGATCAGTGTCGGTTAACTTAAAGGTACCATGAGCTGCCAAAATGTTGATATTTTGATGATACAACATAATGTTGAAATTATTGGCTATCTTTCTCAAGACGTGTAATTTAGAAGCTATTTAGTGCTTCTAGTCTCCAGAATGTATGATAAAATATTGTTTTGAACTAACTTTGGCTAAGAATGAATGGTTATTTAAATGTTGTTTACTTTTCGAACACGTTTTCGGTTCGTACAGGCCACATACTGTATGGAGTTTCCTCATTCCAATGCCAATCATTTAGTTTTTCGATGGCCTTCAAAATCCCTTACTGTCGTGACGATCAGAAATTATGAAAAAAGTGTGAATTTTGGCAGCTCATGCCACTTTAAGCGTTGGATTACCATCATTTCAGGCCTTTTTATATGTGTTTTACACTCATACATTCATGATCTTACCCGATAGTCAGTCTGTAATCAAAATTATAGGCCTTCTGTGCTGTTTGATCACTTGCACGACTCAAAACAATAGGGTGCTTGTGCGCATGCTCAGGTTCGGACTTTGTTTACATTGCGGGTACCTGATAAATCTAATTTTTAATTTGAAATTAAAATACTAAATTATGCCAAAATTTTTAATTTTTGGTAAAAATAGACAGTTCCTAATTTTTCTGTCTGGGGAAAATACAGAAAACCGTCCACTGTTTTTTGTTATTTTTTATGTTAGCATTATTCTATCTACTCATCGATCTTAATTATGCTGTTTCGTGGGGTATATAGGACAGTCACCTAACTTTTGTCGAAACTTAAACCTGAGGTTTGTACATATAGTCTACCACAGTGAAATCCACAAGGATGTATCGAGTGCATTGGTTTTGTAGGCATTTTGTATTTATTTTAAGTCTGCAGTTACCTACAAAAAGATTGTGTCAGGGTAAGTTTTTAAATCAATCATTGTAGAATTCAATTTCCACTCATTCTCCTATATTAATTTAACTCACGATATTTAGATATTTCTTCAACTAATAGATTGATTGATTGATAATTTAGGCCGCTGTCAACATTATTTCACTTACCAGGTTTGCGTTGCCAGTTTAGTTGGGGAGGAAACAGGGCTCTTTGCCGGAAGGAAACACCTGACATTCTGCGAGTACCAGAGAACTCTTCTAGTCTAGCGAGTGAAAAATCACCACAGAATTTTTAAAGATTTTTCTTTGGACTGAGATTCGAACCCACGTCCCATTTATCTTCCCGGCCGGCAAAGTACTGTAAGTAAAACAGGATGAGACACGTGAGCATGGGCATCAACAGGCGGTAGTGTGGACATCCTATGATTTGTCCTCCCCCCCCCCCCCCACCCCACCCTACTTCTTGCGAGCCAGAAATATGACTTGAAAGCAATACTATCAAGATAGCGTTGCGAAAAAAGAAAAGAACTATTTTCGCGGCAACAAACCCACAATCAAATAGAATAGGGCTTTATCCTCTTATCATGTAACAGACATTGAGCTCAACGGAGTCGCCCAAACGCAAGATCAGTTTCTTCCAGACATCATTTACTTTCAGATATTTTTTCTCGGTCCGGTGCGCAGCTGGGAAGACCAACATTGATAATTCCTTAGTCTAAATTTAAGTATTCAATGTTCTCTCCCGACTTTTACGCATAAACATATTATTTCTCTCATACCGAATACCTATTCAAGATAAAGAACTTGTTTAAACGATATTAATGAAACCAAACGCTGGGACAATCGTAACTTATATATGGATTAAAAAAGAACTTCTTTCCTTTTTACACATGACAATGTTGCAATCTAAATTTATTCATTCCCAAAAATCATCTGTGTTATTTCCAACCATCTTTGGAAAAAAAGATCTGGACGTTGACTGGTACAAAAACGGAATAGGTTGTAACCCATAAGTAAGTAACAATGTTTATAACAAAGTAATTTTCCAGAATTAGAACGGCGGAATAAACCCTTTTAAGAGTTTGGTTTATTGCTGAAATAATAACAGCCATGTATTTAACTCAAACGTCAAGTGTAAAAAGCGGAATGTTTCTAGTATTCAACTACACTGTGCATATGAAATACATGTATCTTTTCTAATAGCATTCGTTTCTCGTTTCTTAGCAATTTTGTGCAACGCACTCACAAGCTTCTTGTTAGTATTGTATAGGTCTTATCGACTTGGTGACGTGTACATACAATTCAATATCAATAGAATAGAAGTTTGAGCCATGTCTCATGGAAAAGTAAGAATAAATGTCAATCCTGAAACTAAAATATTATTTTCATGCATTGTTGTTATCTGGACGAATCACTGAGCTAATGTGCACAAAGATACAGTTCGAGGACTGAAATATACGTAGCTATACATATGATTACATTTACAGCCTCTTGATTACTTGGTGAATGGTTACTCAAACCGATCGAAATGGTGCTTTTGTGCTTTTAGTAACTTTCGAAAAATCACATCCAAATTTTAAATGGTCTTTGTGAACTTTCATTTTTGGAAGTGGTCTGTATAGTGATTGATGAAGTCCGTTTGGAAACGTTGATGACCATTTGTAGTTTGTGCTAAAGTGCTATTTCCTGCTCCTTTTATACATTTGGGCTGTATTTGGCTATTCGACAGGAACCGGGCAGGCATATTCACACGTGACAAATCCAAAATCCAAAAGTATATGCACATTTCTGACAATTAAACCATATTAATAAGGCCAATGCCTCATCATCAAACAAGCAAGACGTTTTTGATCATACTTTGGTGAATTGATCGAGCGCATTGTCTCGAATTCGGGTGCATACATAGCACATAAAATATGAATACCAAAAACTTTCCACCAATGAGTCGCACGATCGAATCACATCGAATCACGATAACGTTCATTCATATGACAAGAGAAGGTAAAGACTAGAAATGCCGGTGTATTTGTATTTCTTTACTCACCATATGTACAAATATTTCACCCATTAATAATATGCTAAATTAGTGGATTGATTGATATTTACGCCGCACTCAATTTCACTATTTCACTCATATGGCGGCGTTGCCAGGTATAGTGGGGGAGGAAACCGGACCCATTGCCAAGAGAAAAACTCCCGACCTTCGGCGAGAACCTGGCAACTCTTCCGCATAGTGCGATCGAGTCAAAAATCCACTGAGATTTTTTTCAATTTTTATTGGGTCTGAGTGTGATTCGAACCCGTGCCGAATCGATGGAAGGTCTGTGTGAAACTGAGGAATTCTCACACGGACCAACTGAGCCACCAATGCCAAATAATATGCTAAAGGTATACATTAAATAATACAAATGAAGACTGGTGGGAGTAAAGCTCCATGTTGTACTAAAACGGGGTATGTCTATAATTTAGCCATTTCAAAATAATAATATAAATAATGATATTATTAAATGTTTATTTCAGACACAAAAACGTCCATACAAATAATACACATGCTTTGTTAGTTGTACAAGATACTGTGCCATTTAGCACGTAATTCTGATGTTTTGGGAACATCGCTATTCCTGAGGATTGCTAACACAGAATTCTGACTATATTTAATTCTCTCCTGAAGGGAAAATACAGAACGTCCAAGAATCTCACTAAATGTGAGAACATCATTCATTACAAACATTGCGCTTCCGCTACAGCGGTATAGCTGTATTTTAATAACCACCTAAATGAATTAGTATACATAACTCTAATGGAATTCCACACAGTTTGCGAAAACAACCCCCAGAGAACCCCCTACAACAACATGATTTGAATAGAGTTCTTTTCACAGAGTCAGAACAGTAGCAGAATCTACGTAACAGTACGTTTGCCTAAACATACAGTTTCCTTTTCTGGGCCAAAACGTCCTCCTGACATAGGATGAGACATTATATGCCCTAGGTATTTGCACGTCTCAACAAAAGATAGCTTGGTACCGTCTAACTGCAAATAGGGCGATTCCCGGCCCTTGAAAGTGGCATGAGCTGCCAAAATTCACACTTTTTTCATAAATTCTGATCGTCACGACATTAAGAGGCTTTGAAGGCCATTGAAAAACTAAATGATTGGCGTTGGAATGAGGAAAATCCATACAGTATGTGACCTATACGAAGTGGAATAGTGTTCGATAGGGACGACCATTCATTCATTCTAAGCCAAAGTTAGTTCTAAACAATACTTTATCGTACATTCTCGAGACTAGAAGCACTAAAAAGCTTCTGAGTTGTACGTCTTGAGAAAAATAGTCAACATTTTTAACAAGGGTCAGTGGTTCACTCGGTCGAACGCCTAGCTTACTAGCATAAATATAACATATACATACATACATACATTGTCGCCTACAATAGTTGCAATTGCGCAATCGCAAAGGAAACCAAGTTGTTTTCAACCGTTGTCCATAGAAACAACCAATGAAATGGACCTTGCAATGCGCGGGCTTTTCATGGTCAATTTTTTTCACAACTGGTTTAGATTTCCTCTTGGGATGACGCCTGGTGTCTCTCTTGATATCCGTTCGGGAAGGACAGACTTTGAATCTTCACATACCAAATGGGTAGGGCTTATGCAATAGTAAAGTTAGGACTATATGGTAGATAGGCATAAAATAGCTTCGGTAGGGATTTAAATGGATTCAAGTTTGTCCTACCTGTTCGATTATCAAGAGAACGCAAATCCTGTCGCCATACCCTTGTCTTCTTAGCACGAAATCTTTTTTGTTTGTCATCCATTTTGGATTGGTTGGTTATTGGGTTCAGATGCATTGTTTTAAAGTTCTCGCATTCACTGCGCTTGGTACTTTTGATGTATGTTTGTGGTGAATAAGTCTTTTACTGGTTTAGATTCTTTGAGTTCACTGCAACAAGAACAGCAATATTTATTGTGTGTTATTAGTGACTCTCTTCTGTCTGCTGTATAAATCTCTGCCTACTTCCACAGGCTAATTTTCTTGGCCAAATTATCGGCTTCACAAGGCAAGCTGGTCTGCACTTACATGTACAAGCCAGTCAGCTGCACAGTGTCGATTACTGTCCTCGAATCAGACACCCTGTCAGCACGTTTTTGTCGGATTCTTTTTACTTCTGTTTTATCAATTTTACTGGCGTTTACCGGCCTTTGCACTCTGCCCCCCCCCCTCCCCACACTCACAGTGGAACTGTATAACGATACTAATGAACCGACTGTTCAAACAAACCTGACAATTTGACAAGTGTCCGTCTTTTATATAACGATAGTAATGAACCGACTGTTCAAACAAAACTGACAATTTGACAAGTGTCCATCTTTATATAACGATACTAATGAACCGACTGTTCAAACAAAACTGACAATTTGACAAGTGTCCGTCTTTTATATGTATGATCCGTCTTTTATATATGGGTTGGTATATGGTGATATTGTATTTGTGTTTACTAACATGTAGTCACCCTTTTTTAAATGCTATAAATATTTTACTTGGGGTTGTAGCTATATTTATTAATAGTGCGTTTTTAATGTTGAGAATATGAATATTTATAAATAAGTGCCTAACTAATAATCATTCCTCTTTTTTGGGGAAATTTTGTTCTTAGTGTTGTAGATTTACCTTGGCCAATGATGAACAGAAGACCCTTAGAAGAAAAGCACAATCCAACTGAAAGAAGACCTGCCCTAGAGAACAGACCTATATACCGCCATGAGGATGAACAGAAGACCCTTAGAAGAAAAGCACACACCAACTGAAAGAAGACCTGCCCCAGAGAACAGACCTTGAGAATATACCACTCTGAAGATGAAACCTTTTGGAAATTTAAACACATACGATCAAAGAATAGAAATTTACTTCGGTTACTTTAAGATAAGTTGCTCCAAATTTTAAATTTATCCTCGCCATTTATATCCTTTCAATTTTTCTTTTCAAACTGCGTATCTTAATTTGTTTTTAATTCTTATCTAAATAGGTATGACCTTTTTTTCTGGACTGATCAACCACAAAAACAGGTCATGCCAAAGGATTTAATTTAGTGAATATTTTTAAGTGTGTGCCTGTCTAATATACCATTCCTCTGTTTTGGGGGAAAACGGAATTTTGTTCTTAGTGTTGTAGATTTACCTTGGCCAATGATGAAAAGAAGACCCTTAGAAGAAAAGCACAAACCAACTGAAAGAAGACCTGCCCTAAAGAACAGACCTTTATACCGTCCTGAAGATGAACAGAAGACCCTTAGAAGAAAAGCACAAACCAACTGAAAGAAGACCTACCCCACAGAACAGACCTATATACCACCCTGAAGATGAAACATTTTGGAAATTTAAACACAGACGATCAAAGAATAGAAATTTACTTCAGTTACTTTAAGATAAGTTGCTCCAAATTTTAAATTTATCCTCGCCATTTATATCCTTTCAATTTTTCTTTTCAAACTGGGTATCTTAATTTGTTTTAAATTCTTAGCTAAATATGTTTTTGTTACATATCTAACATTGTTGTTTGCATACAGACTTGGGGTCTTAATGAATATAGTTTATAATAATTTTGGTTAAACTTAGTTTCTACAATTTGGGTAATACGTTATTTGTAAATTTATTATCTACAATCTGGGTAATACTTTCTGTTAGTGGGGATTAGAGGTACTAGAATAATCCTATTTGGTAAAAATGGTTTTCTTTTTCTGGACTGATCAACCACAAAAATAAGATCATGCCAAGGGAAGTAATTTAGCAAGGGGGGGGGGAACAATAAAAATGTAATGATTAATACACCCGTGTCGCCCACAAAACCATTGAGATTTAGGCCATATTTATCAATCGTACAATTTTCAATTTTAGAACATAAATATGAATATTTTTAAGTGTATGTCTAATATACCATTCCTCTGTTTTGGGGGAAAATGGAATCTTGTTCTTAGTGTTGTAGATTTACCTTGGCCAATGATGAACAGAAGACCCTTAGAAGAAAAGCACAAACCAACTGAAAGAAGACCTTCCCTAGAGAACAGACCTATATACCACCCTGAAGATGAACAGGACCCTTAGAGGAAAAGCACAAACCAACTGAAAGAAGACCTGCCCTAGAGAACAGACCTATATACCGCCCTGAAGATGAACAGAAGACCCTTAGAAGAAAAGCACAAACCAACTGAAAGAAGACCTACATGTACCCCAGAGAACAGACCTATATACCACCCTGAAGATGAAACATTTTGGAAATTTAAACACAGACGATCAAAGAATAGAAATTTACTTCAGTTACTTTAAGATAAGTTGCTCCAAATTTTAAATCTATCCTCGCCATTTATATCCTTTCAATTTTTCTTTTCAAATTGGGTATCTTAATTCGTTTTTAATTCTTATGTAAATAGGTATGACCTTTTTTTCTGGACTGATCAACCAAAAAAACAGGTCATGCCAAAGGATTTAATTTAGTGAATATTTTTAAGTGTGTGCCTGTCTAATATACCATTCCTCTGTTTTGGGGGAAAATGGAATTTTGTTCTTAGTGTTGTAGATTTACCTTGGCCAATGATGAACAGAAGACCCTTAGAAGAAAAGCACAAACCAACTGAAAGAAGACCTGCCCTAGAGAACAGACCTAAATACCGCCCTGAAGATGAACAGAAGGCCCTTAGAAGAAAAGCACAAACCAACTGAAAGAAGACCTACATGTACCCCAGAGAACAGACCTATATACCACCCTGAAGATGAAACATTTTGGAAATTTAAACACAGACGATCAAAGAATAGAAATTTACTTCAGTTACTTTAAGATAAGTTGCTCCAAATTTTAAATCTATCCTCGCCATTTATATCCTTTCAATTTTTCTTTTCAAACTGGGTATCTTAATTCGTTTTTAATTCTTATGTAAATAGGTATGACCTTTTTTTCTGGACTGATCAACCACAAAAACAGGTCATGCCAAAGGATTTAATTTAGTGAATATTTTTAAGTGTGTGCCTGTCTAATATACCATTCCTCTGTTTTGGGGGAAAATGGAATTTTGTTCTTAGTGTTGTAGATTTACCTTGGCCAATGATGAACAGAAGACCCTTAGAAGAAAAGCACAAACCAACTGAAAGAAGACCTGCCCTAGAGAACAGACCTAAATACCGCCCTGAAGATGAACAGAAGGCCCTTAGAAGAAAAGCACAAACCAACTGAAAGAAGACCTACATGTACCCCAGAGAACAGACCTATATACCACCCTGAAGATGAAACATTTTGGAAATTTAAACACAGACGATCAAAGAATAGAAATTTACTTCAGTTACTTTAAGATAAGTTGCTCCAAATTTTAAATCTATCCTCGCCATTTATATCCTTTCAATTTTTCTTTTCAAACTGGGTATCTTAATTCGTTTTTAATTCTTATGTAAATAGGTATGACCTTTTTTTCTGGACTGATCAACCACAAAAACAGGTCATGCCAAAGGATTTAATTTAGTGAATATTTTTAAGTGTGTGCCTGTCTAATATACCATTCCTCTGTTTTGGGGGGAAAATGGAATTTTGTTCTTAGTGTTGTAGATTTACCTTGGCCAATGATGAACAGAAGACCCTTAGAAGAAAAGCACAAACCAACTGAAAGAAGACCTGCCCTAGAGAACACACCTATATACCGCCCTGAAGATGAACAGAAGACCCTTAGAAGAAAAGCACAAACCAACTGAAAGAAGACCTACATGTACCCCAGAGAACAGACCTATATACCACCCTGAAGATGAAACATTTTGGAAATTTAAACACAGACGATCAAAGAATAGAAATTTACTTCAGTTACTTTAAGATAAGTTGCTCCAAATTTTAAATCTATCCTCGCCATTTATATCCTTTCAATTTTTCTTTTCAAACTGGGTATCTTAATTCGTTTTTAATTCTTATGTAAATAGGTATGACCTTTTTTTCTGGACTGATCAACCACAAAAACAGGTCATGCCAAAGGATTTAATTTAGTGAATATTTTTAAGTGTGTGCCTGTCTAATATACCATTCCTCTGTTTTGGGGGAAAATGGAATTTTGTTCTTAGTGTTGTAGATTTACCTTGGCCAATGATGAACAGAAGACCCTTAGAAGAAAAGCACAAACCAACTGAAAGAAGACCTGCCCTAGAGAACACACCTATATACCGCCCTGAAGATGAACAGAAGACCCTTAGAAGAAAAGAACAAACCAACTGAAAGAAGACCTACATGTACCCCAGAGAACAGACCTATATACCACCCTGAAGATGAAACATTTTGGAAATTTAAACACAGACGATCAAAGAATAGAAATTTACTTCAGTTACTTTAAGATAAGTTGCTCCAAATTTTAAATCTATCCTCGCCATTTATATCCTTTCAATTTTTCTTTTCAAACTGGGTATCTTAATTCGTTTTTAATTCTTATGTAAATAGGTATGACCTTTTTTGTGGACTGATCAACCACAAAAACAGGTCATGCCAAAGGAATTAATTTAGTGAATATTTTTAAGTGTGTGCCTGTCTAATATACCATTCCTCTGTTTTGGGGGAAAATGGAATTTTGTTCTTAGTGTTGTAGATTTACCTTGGCCAATGATGAACAGAAGACCCTTAGAAGAAAAGCACAAACCAACTGAAAGAAGACCTGCCCTAGAGAACACACCTATATACCGCCCTGAAGATGAACAGAAGACCCTTAGAAGAAAAGCACAAACCAACTGAAAGAAGACCTACATGTACCCCAGAGAACAGACCTATATACCACCCTGAAGATGAAACATTTTGGAAATTTAAACACAGACGATCAAAGAATAGAAATTTACTTCAGTTACTTTAAGATAAGTTGCTCCAAATTTTAAATCTATCCTCGCCATTTATATCCTTTCAATTTTTCTTTTCAAACTGGGTATCTTAATTCGTTTTTAATTCTTATGTAAATAGGTATGACCTTTTTTTCTGGACTGATCAACCACAAAAACAGGTCATGCCAAAGGATTTAGTTTAGTGAATATTTTTAAGTGTGTGCCTGTCTAATATACCATTCCTCTGTTTTGGGGGAAAATGGAATTTTGTTCTTAGTGTTGTAGATTTACCTTGGCCAATGATGAACAGAAGACCCTTAGAAGAAAAGCACAAACCAACTGAAAGAAGACCTGCCCTAGAGAACAGACCTAAATACCGCCCTGAAGATGAACAGAAGGCCCTTAGAAGAAAAGCACAAACCAACTGAAAGAAGACCTACATGTACCCCAGAGAACAGACCTATATACCACCCTGAAGATGAAACATTTTGGAAATTTAAACACAGACGATCAAAGAATAGAAATTTACTTCAGTTACTTTAAGATAAGTTGCTCCAAATTTTAAATCTATCCTCGCCATTTATATCCTTTCAATTTTTCTTTTCAAACTGGGTATCTTAATTCGTTTTTAATTCTTATGTAAATAGGTATGACCTTTTTTTCTGGACTGATCAACCACAAAAACAGGTCATGCCAAAGGATTTAATTTAGTGAATATTTTTAAGTGTAAGCCTGTCTAATATACCATTCCTCTGTTTTGGGGGGAAAATGGAATTTTGTTCTTAGTGTTGTAGATTTACCTTGGCCAATGATGAACAGAAGACCCTTAGAAGAAAAGCACAAACCAACTGAAAGAAGACCTGCCCTAGAGAACACACCTATATACCGCCCTGAAGATGAACAGAAGACCCTTAGAAGAAAAGCACAAACCAACTGAAAGAAGACCTACATGTACCCCAGAGAACAGACCTATATACCACCCTGAAGATGAAACATTTTGGAAATTTAAACACAGACGATCAAAGAATAGAAATTTACTTCAGTTACTTTAAGATAAGTTGCTCCAAATTTTAAATCTATCCTCGCCATTTATATCCTTTCAATTTTTCTTTTCAAACTGGGTATCTTAATTCGTTTTTAATTCTTATGTAAATAGGTATGACCTTTTTTTCTGGACTGATCAACCACAAAAACAGGTCATGCCAAAGGATTTAATTTAGTGAATATTTTTAAGTGTGTGCCTGTCTAATATACCATTCCTCTGTTTTGGGGGAAAATGGAATTTTGTTCTTAGTGTTGTAGATTTACCTTGGCCAATGATGAACAGAAGACCCTGAGAAGAAAAGCACAAACCAACTGAAAGAAGACCTGCCCTAGAGAACACACCTATATACCGCCCTGAAGATGAACAGAAGACCCTTAGAAGAAAAGCACAAACCAACTGAAAGAAGACCTACATGTACCCCAGAGAACAGACCTATATACCACCCTGAAGATGAAACATTTTGGAAATTTAAACACAGACGATCAAAGAATAGAAATTTACTTCAGTTACTTTAAGATAAGTTGCTCCAAATTTTAAATCTATCCTCGCCATTTATATCCTTTCAATTTTTCTTTTCAAACTGGGTATCTTAATTCGTTTTTAATTCTTATGTAAATAGGTATGACCTTTTTTTCTGGACTGATCAACCACAAAAACAGGTCATGCCAAAGGATTTAATTTAGTGAATATTTTTAAGTGTGTGCCTGTCTAATATACCATTCCTCTGTTTTGGGGGAAAATGGAATTTTGTTCTTAGTGTTGTAGATTTACCTTGGCCAATGATGAACAGAAGACCCTTAGAAGAAAAGCACAAACCAACTGAAAGAAGACCTGCCCTAGAGAACACACCTATATACCGCCCTGAAGATGAACAGAAGACCCTTAGAAGAAAAGCACAAACCAACTGAAAGAAGACCTACATGTACCCCAGAGAACAGACCTATATACCACCCTGAAGATGAAACATTTTGGAAATTTAAACACAGACGATCAAAGAATAGAAATTTACTTCAGTTACTTTAAGATAAGTTGCTCCAAATTTTAAATCTATCCTCGCCATTTATATCCTTTCAATTTTTCTTTTCAAACTGGGTATCTTAATTCGTTTTTAATTCTTATGTAAATAGGTATGACCTTTTTTTCTGGACTGATCAACCACAAAAACAGGTCATGCCAAAGGATTTAATTTAGTGAATATTTTTAAGTGTGTGCCTGTCTAATATACCATTCCTCTGTTTTGGGGGAAAATGGAATTTTGTTCTTAGTGTTGTAGATTTACCTTGGCCAATGATGAACAGAAGACCCTTAGAAGAAAAGCACAAACCAACTGAAAGAAGACCTGCCCTAGAGAACACACCTATATACCGCCCTGAAGATGAACAGAAGACCCTTAGAAGAAAATCACAAACCAACTGAAAGAAGACCTACATGTACCCCAGAGAACAGACCTATATACCACCCTGAAGATGAAACATTTTGGAAATTTAAACACAGACGATCAAAGAATAGAAATTTACTTCAGTTACTTTAAGATAAATTGCTCCAAATTTTAAATCTATCCTCGCCATTTATATCCTTTCAATTTTTCTTTTCAAACTGGGTATCTTAATTCGTTTTTAATTCTTATGTAAATAGGTATGACCTTTTTTTCTGGACTGATCAACCACAAAAACAGGTCATGCCAAAGGATTTAATTTAGTGAATATTTTTAAGTGTGTGCCTGTCTAATATACCATTCCTCTGTTTTGGGGGAAAATGGAATTTTGTTCTTAGTGTTGTAGATTTACCTTGGCCAATGATGAACAGAAGACCCTTAGAAGAAAAGCACAAACCAACTGAAAGAAGACCTGCCCTAGAGAACACACCTATATACCGCCCTGAAGATGAACAGAAGACCCTTAGAAGAAAAGCACAAACCAACTGAAAGAAGACCTACATGTACCCCAGAGAACAGACCTATATACCACCCTGAAGATGAAACATTTTGGAAATTTAAACACAGACGATCAAAGAATAGAAATTTACTTCAGTTACTTTAAGATAAGTTGCTCCAAATTTTAAATCTATCCTCGCCATTTATATCCTTTCAATTTTTCTTTTCAAACTGGGTATCTTAATTCGTTTTTAATTCTTATGTAAATAGGTATGACCTTTTTTTCTGGACTGATCAACCACAAAAACAGGTCATGCCAAAGGATTTAATTTAGTGAATATTTTTAAGTGTGTGCCTGTCTAATATACCATTCCTCTGTTTTGGGGGAAAATGGAATTTTGTTCTTAGTGTTGTAGATTTACCTTGGCCAATGATGAACAGAAGACCCTTAGAAGAAAAGCACAAACCAACTGAAAGAAGACCTGCCCTAGAGAACACACCTATATACCGCCCTGAAGATGAACAGAAGACCCTTAGAAGAAAAGCACAAACCAACTGAAAGAAGACCTACATGTACCCCAGAGAACAGACCTATATACCACCCTGAAGATGAAACATTTTGGAAATTTAAACACAGACGATCAAAGAATAGAAATTTACTTCAGTTACTTTAAGATAAGTTGCTCCAAATTTTAAATCTATCCTCGCCATTTATATCCTTTCAATTTTTCTTTTCAAACTGGGTATCTTAATTCGTTTTTAATTCTTATGTAAATAGGTATGACCTTTTTTTCTGGACTGATCAACCACAAAAACAGGTCATGCCAAAGGATTTAATTTAGTGAATATTTTTAAGTGTGTGCCTGTCTAATATACCATTCCTCTGTTTTGGGGGAAAATGGAATTTTGTTCTTAGTGTTGTAGATTTACCTTGGCCAATGATGAACAGAAGACCCTTAGAAGAAAAGCACAAACCAACTGAAAGAAGACCTGCCCTAGAGAACAGACCTTTATACCGTCCTGAAGATGAACAGAAGACCCTTAGAAGAAAAGCACAAACCAACTGAAAGAAGACCTACCCCACAGAACAGACCTATATACCACCCTGAAGATGAAACATTTTGGAAATTTAAACACAGACGATCAAAGAATAGAAATTTACTTCAGTTACTTTAAGATAAGTTGCTCCAAATTTTAAATTTATCCTCGCCATTTATATCCTTTCAATTTTTCTTTTCAAACTGGGTATCTTAATTTGTTTTAAATTCTTATCTTAATATGTTTTTGTTACATATCTAACATTGTTGTTTGCATACAGACTTGGGGTCTTAATGAATATAGTTTATAATAATTTTGGTTAAACTTAGTTTCTACAATTTGGGTAATACGTTATTTGTAAATTTATTATCTACAATCTGGGTAATACTTTCTGTTAGTGGGGATTAGAGGTACTAGAATAATCCTATTTGGTAAAAATGGTTTTCTTTTTCTGGACTGATCAACCACAAAAATAAGATCATGCCAAGGGAAGTAATTTAGCAAGGGGGGGGGGGGGGGGGTAACAATAAAAATGTAATGATTAATACACCCGTGTCGCCCACAAAACCATTGAGATTTAGGCCATATTTATCAATCGTACAATTTTCAATTTTAGAACATAAATATGAATATTTTTAAGTGTATGTCTAATATACCATTCCTCTGTTTTGGGGGAAAATGGAATCTTGTTCTTAGTGTTGTAGATTTACCTTGGCCAATGATGAACAGAAGACCCTTAGAAGAAAAGCACAAACCAACTGAAAGAAGACCTTCCCTAGAGAACAGACCTATATACCACCCTGAAGATGAACAGGACCCTTAGAGGAAAAGCACAAACCAACTGAAAGAAGACCTGCCCTAGAGAACACACCTATATACCGCCCTGAAGATGAACAGAAGACCCTTAGAAGAAAAGCACAAACCAACTGAAAGAAGACCTACATGTACCCCAGAGAACAGACCTATATACCACCCTGAAGATGAAACATTTTGGAAATTTAAACACAGACGATCAAAGAATAGAAATTTACTTCAGTTACTTTAAGATAAGTTGCTCCAAATTTTAAATCTATCCTCGCCATTTATATCCTTTCAATTTTTCTTTTCAAACTGGGTATCTTAATTCGTTTTTAATTCTTATGTAAATAGGTATGACCTTTTTTCTGGACTGATCAACCACAAAAACAGGTCATGCCAAAGGATTTAATTTAGTGAATATTTTTAAGTGTGTGCCTGTCTAATATACCATTCCTCTGTTTTGGGGGAAAATGGAATTTTGTTCTAAGTGTTGTAGATTTACCTTGGCCAATGATGAACAGAAGACCCTTAGAAGAAAAGCACAAACCAACTGAAAGAAGACCTGCCCTAGAGAACAGACCTAAATACCGCCCTGAAGATGAACAGAAGGCCCTTAGAAGAAAAGCACAAACCAACTGAAAGAAGACCTACATGTACCCCAGAGAACAGACCTATATACCACCCTGAAGATGAAACATTTTGGAAATTTAAACACAGACGATCAAAGAATAGAAATTTACTTCAGTTACTTTAAGATAAGTTGCTCCAAATTTTAAATCTATCCTCGCCATTTATATCCTTTCAATTTTTCTTTTCAAACTGGGTATCTTAATTCGTTTTTAATTCTTATGTAAATAGGTATGACCTTTTTTTATGGACTGATCAACCACAAAAACAGGTCATGCCAAAGGATTTAATTTAGTGAATATTTTTAAGTGTGTGCCTGTCTAATATACCATTCCTCTGTTTTGGGGGAAAATGGAATTTTGTTCTTAGTGTTGTAGATTTACCTTGGCCAATGATGAACAGAAGACCCTTAGAAGAAAAGCACAAACCAACTGAAAGAAGACCTGCCCTAGAGAACACACCTATATACCGCCCTGAAGATGAACAGAAGACCCTTAGAAGAAAAGCACAAACCAACTGAAAGAAGACCTACATGTACCCCAGAGAACAGACCTATATACCACCCTGAAGATGAAACATTTTGGAAATTTAAACACAGACGATCAAAGAATAGAAATTTATTTCAGTTACTTTAAGATAAGTTGCTCCAAATTTTAAATCTATCCTCGCCATTTATATCCTTTCAATTTTTCTTTTCAAACTGGGTATCTTAATTCGTTTTTAATTCTTATGTAAATAGGTATGACCTTTTTTTCTGGACTGATCAACCACAAAAACAGGTCATGCCAAAGGATTTAATTTAGTGAATATTTTTAAGTGTGTGCCTGTCTAATATACCATTCCTCTGTTTTGGGGGAAAATGGAATTTTGTTCTTAGTGTTGTAGATTTACCTTGGCCAATGATGAACAGGAGACCCTTAGAAGAAAAGCACAAACCAACTGAAAGAAGACCTGCCCTAGAGAACACACCTATATACCGCCCTGAAGATGAACAGAAGACCCTTAGAAGAAAAGCACAAACCAACTGAAAGAAGACCTACATGTACCCCAGAGAACAGACCTATATACCACCCTGAAGATGAAACATTTTGGAAATTTAAACACAGACGATCAAAGAATAGAAATTTACTTCAGTTACTTTAAGATAAGTTGCTCCAAATTTTAAATCTATCCTCGCCATTTATATCCTTTCAATTTTTCTTTTCAAACTGGGTATCTTAATTCGTTTTTAATTCTTATGTAAATAGGTATGACCTTTTTTTCTGGACTGATCAACCACAAAAACAGGTCATGCCAAAGGATTTAATTTAGTGAATATTTTTAAGTGTGTGCCTGTCTAATATACCATTCCTCTGTTTTGGGGGAAAATGGAATTTTGTTCTTAGTGTTGTAGATTTACCTTGGCCAATGATGAACAGAAGACCCTTAGAAGAAAAGCACAAACCAACTGAAAGAAGACCTGCCCTAGAGAACAGACCTTTATACCGTCCTGAAGATGAACAGAAGACCCTTAGAAGAAAAGCACAAACCAACTGAAAGAAGACCTACATGTACCCCAGAGAACAGACCTATATACCACCCTGAAGATGAAACATTTTGGAAATTTAAACACAGACGATCAAAGAATAGAAATTTACTTCAGTTACTTTAAGATAAGTTGCTCCAAATTTTAAATTTATCCTCGCCATTTATATCCTTTCAATTTTTCTTTTCAAACTGGGTATCTTAATTTGTTTTAAATTCTTATCTTAATATGTTTTTGTTACATATCTAACATTGTTGTTTGCATACAGACTTGGGGTCTTAATGAATATAGTTTATAATAATTTTGGTTAAACTTAGTTTCTACAATTTGGGTAATACGTTATTTGTAAATTTATTATCTACAATCTGGGTAATACTTTCTGTTAGTGGGGATTAGAGGTACTAGAATAATCCTATTTGGTAAAAATGGTTTTCTTTTTCTGGACTGATCAACCACAAAAATAAGATCATGCCAAGGGAAGTAATTTAGCAAGGGGGGGGGGGGGGGTAACAATAAAAATGTAATGATTAATACACCCGTGTCGCCCACAAAACCATTGAGATTTAGGCCATATTTATCAATCGTACAATTTTCAATTTTAGAACATAAATATGAATATTTTTAAGTGTATGTCTAATATACCATTCCTCTGTTTTGGGGGAAAATGGAATCTTGTTCTTAGTGTTGTAGATTTACCTTGGCCAATGATGAACAGAAGACCCTTAGAAGAAAAGCACAAACCAACTGAAAGAAGACCTTCCCTAGAGAACAGACCTATATACCACCCTGAAGATGAACAGGACCCTTAGAGGAAAAGCACAAACCAACTGAAAGAAGACCTGCCCTAGAGAACAGACCTATATACCGCCCTGAAGATGAACAGAAGACCCTTAGAAGAAAAGCACAAACCAACTGAAAGAAGACCTACATGTACCCCAGAGAACAGACCTATATACCACCCTGAAGATGAAACATTTTGGAAATTTAAACACAGACGATCAAAGAATAGAAATTTACTTCAGTTACTTTAAGATAAGTTGCTCCAAATTTTAAATCTATCCTCGCCATTTATATCCTTTCAATTTTTCTTTTCAAACTGGGTATCTTAATTCGTTTTTAATTCTTATGTAAATAGGTATGACCTTTTTTTCTGGACTGATCAACCACAAAAACAGGTCATGCCAAAGGATTTAATTTAGTGAATATTTTTAAGTGTGTGCCTGTCTAATATACCATTCCTCTGTTTTGGGGGAAAATGGAATTTTGTTCTTAGTGTTGTAGATTTACCTTGGCCAATGATGAACAGAAGACCCTTAGAAGAAAAGCACACACCAACTGAAAGAAGACCTGCCCTAGAGAACAGACCTAAATACCGCCCTGAAGATGAACAGAAGGCCCTTAGAAGAAAAGCACAAACCAACTGAAAGAAGACCTACATGTACCCCAGAGAACAGACCTATATACCACCCTGAAGATGAAACATTTTGGAAATTTAAACACAGACGACCAAAGAATAGAAATTTACTTCAGTTACTTTAAGATAAGTTGCTCCAAATTTTAAATCTATCCTCGCCATTTATATCCTTTCAATTTTTCTTTTCAAACTGGGTATCTTAATTCGTTTTTAATTCTTATGTAAATAGGTATGACCTTTTTTTCTGGACTGATCAACCACAAAAACAGGTCATGCCAAAGGATTTAATTTAGTGAATATTTTTAAGTGTGTGCCTGTCTAATATACCATTCCTCTGTTTTGGGGGAAAATGGAATTTTGTTCTTAGTGTTGTAGATTTACCTTGGCCAATGATGAACAGAAGACCCTTAGAAGAAAAGCACAAACCAACTGAAAGAAGACCTGCCCTAGAGAACAGACCTATATACCGCCCTGAAGATGAACAGAAGACCCTTAGAAGAAAAGCACAAACCAACTGAAAGAAGACCTACATGTACCCCAGAGAACAGACCTATATACCACCCTGAAGATGAAACATTTTGGAAATTTAAACACAGACGATCAAAGAATAGAAATTTACTTCAGTTACTTTAAGATAAGTTGCTCCAAATTTTAAATCTATCCTCGCCATTTATATCCTTTCAATTTTTCTTTTCAAACTGGGTATCTTAATTCGTTTTTAATTCTTATGTAAATAGGTATGACCTTTTTTTCTGGACTGATCAACCACAAAAACAGGTCATGCCAAAGGATTTAATTTAGTGAATATTTTTAAGTGTGTGCCTGTCTAATATACCATTCCTCTGTTTTGGGGGAAAATGGAATTTTGTTCTTAGTGTTGTAGATTTACCTTGGCCAATGATGAACAGAAGACCCTTAGAAGAAAAGCACAAACCAACTGAAAGAAGACCTGCCCTAGAGAACAGACCTAAATACCGCCCTGAAGATGAACAGAAGGCCCTTAGAAGAAAAGCACAAACCAACTGAAAGAAGACCTACATGTACCCCAGAGAACAGACCTATATACCACCCTGAAGATGAAACATTTTGGAAATTTAAACACAGACGATCAAAGAATAGAAATTTACTTCAGTTACTTTAAGATAAGTTGCTCCAAATTTTAAATCTATCCTCGCCATTTATATCCTTTCAATTTTTCTTTTCAAACTGGGTATCTTAATTCGTTTTTAATTCTTATGTAAATAGGTATGACCTTTTTTTCTGGACTGATCAACCACAAAAACAGGTCATGCCAAAGGATTTAATTTAGTGAATATTTGTAAGTGTGTGCCTGTCTAATATACCATTCCTCTGTTTTGGGGGAAAATGAAATTTTGTTCTTAGTGTTGTAGATTTACCTTGGCCAATGATGAACAGAAGACCCTTAGAAGAAAAGCACAAACCAACTGAAAGAAGACCTGCCCTAGAGAACACACCTATATACCGCCCTGAAGATGAACAGAAGACCCTTAGAAGAAAAGCACAAACCAACTGAAAGAAGACCTACATGTACCCCAGAGAACAGACCTATATACCACCCTGAAGATGAAACATTTTGGAAATTTAAACACAGACGATCAAAGAATAGAAATTTACTTCAGTTACTTTAAGATAAGTTGCTCCAAATTTTAAATCTATCCTCGCCATTTATATCCTTTCAATTTTTCTTTTCAAACTGGGTATCTTAATTCGTTTTTAATTCTTATGTAAATAGGTATGACCTTTTTTTCTGGACTGATCAACCACAAAAACAGGTCATGCCAAAGGATTTAATTTAGTGAATTTGTTTAAGTGTGTGCCTGTCTAATATACCATTCCTCTGTTTTGGGGGAAAATGGAATTTTGTTCTTAGTGTTGTAGATTTACCTTGGCCAATGATGAACAGAAGACCCTTAGAAGAAAAGCTCAAACCAACTGAAAGAAGACCTGCCCTAGAGAACACACCTATATACCGCCCTGAAGATGAACAGAAGACCCTTAGAAGAAAAGCACAAACCAACTGAAAGAAGACCTACATGTACCCCAGAGAACAGACCTATATACCACCCTGAAGATGAAACATTTTGGAAAATTTAAACACAGACGATCAAAGAATAGAAATTTACTTCAGTTACTTTAAGATAAGTTGCTCCAAATTTTAAATCTATCCTCGCCATTTATATCCTTTCAATTTTTCTTTTCAAACTGGGTATCTTAATTCGTTTTTAATTCTTATGTAAATAGGTATGACCTTTTTTTCTGGACTGATCAACCACAAAAACAGGTCATGCCAAAGGATTTAATTTAGTGAATATTTTTAAGTGTGTGCCTGTCTAATATACCATTCCTCTGTTTTGGGGGAAAATGGAATTTTGTTCTTAGTGTTGTAGATTTACCTTGGCCAATGATGAACAGAAGACCCTTAGAAGAAAAGCACAAACCAACTGAAAGAAGACCTGCCCTAGAGAACAGACCTATATACCGCCCTGAAGATGAACAGAAGACCCTTAGAAGAAAAGCACAAACCAACTGAAAGAAGACCTACCCCAGAGAACAGACCTATATACCACCCTGAAGATGAAATATTTTGGAAATTTAAACACAGACGATCAAAGAATAGAAATTTACTTCAGTTACTTTAAGATAAGTTGCTCCAAATTTTAAATCTATCCTCGCCATTTATATCCTTTCAATTTTTCTTTTCAAACTGGGTATCTTAATTCGTTTTTAATTCTTATGTAAATAGGTATGACCTTTTTTTCTGGACTGATCAACCACAAAAACAGGTCATGCCAAAGGATTTAATTTAGTGAATATTTTTAAGTGTGTGCCTGTCTAATATACCATTCCTCTGTTTTGGGGGAAAATGGAATTTTGTTCTTAGTGTTGTAGATTTACCTTGGCCAATGATGAACAGAAGACCCTTAGAAGAAAAGCACAAACCAACTGAAAGAAGACCTGCCCTAGAGAACAGACCTAAATACCGCCCTGAAGATGAACAGAAGGCCCTTAGAAGAAAAGCACAAACCAACTGAAAGAAGACCTACATGTACCCCAGAGAACAGACCTATATACATGTACCACCCTGAAGATGAAACATTTTGGAAATTTAAACACAGACGATCAAAGAATAGAAATTTACTTCAGTTACTTTAAGATAAGTTGCTCCAAAATTTAAATCTATCCTTGCCATTTATATCCTTTCAATTTTTCTTTTCAAACTGGGTATCTTAATTCGTTTTTAATTCTTATGTAAATAGGTATGACCTTTTTTTCTGGACTGATCAACCACAAAAACAGGTCATGCCAAAGGATTTAATTTAGTGAATATTTTTAAGTGTGTGCCTGTCTAATATACCATTCCTCTGTTTTGGGGGAAAATGGAATTTTGTTCTTAGTGTTGTAGATTTACCTTGGCCAATGATGAACAGAAGACCCTTAGAAGAAAAGCACAAACCAACTGAAAGAAGACCTGCCCTAGAGAACAGACCTATATACCGCCCTGAAAATGAACAGAAGACCCTTAGAAGAAAAGCACAAACCAACTGAAAGAAGACTTACATGTACCCCAGAGAACAGACCTATATACCACCCTGAAGATGAAACATTTTGGAAATTTAAACACAGACGATCAAAGAATAGAAATTTACTTCAGTTACTTTAAGATAAGTTGCTCCAAATTTTAAATCTATCCTCGCCATTTATATCCTTTCAATTTTTCTTTTCAAACTGGGTATCTTAATTCGTTTTTAATTCTTATGTAAATAGGTATGACCTTTTTTTCTGGACTGATCAACCACAAAAACAGGTCATGCCAAAGGATTTAATTTAGTGAATATTTTTAAGTGTGTGCCTGTCTAATATACCATTCCTCTGTTTTGGGGGAAAATGGAATTTTGTTCTTAGTGTTGTAGATTTACCTTGGCCAATGATGAACAGAAGACCCTTAGAAGAAAAGCACAAACCAACTGAAAGAAGACCTGCCCTAGAGAACAGACCTATATACCGCCCTGAAGATGAACAGAAGACCCTTAGAAGAAAAGCACAAACCAACTGAAAGAAGACCTACCCCAGAGAACAGACCTATATACCACCCTGAAGATGAAACATTTTGGAAATTTAAACACAGACGATCAAAGAATAGAAATTTACTTCAGTTACTTTAAGATAAGTTGCTCCAAATTTTAAATCTATCCTCGCCATTTATATCCTTTCAATTTTTCTTTTCAAACTGGGTATCTTAATTCGTTTTTAATTCTTATGTAAATAGGTATGACCTTTTTTTCTGGACTGATCAACCACAAAAACAGGTCATGCCCAAGGATTGTATTTAGTGAATAGTTTTAAGTGTGTGCCTGTCTAATATACCATTCCTCTGTTTTGGGGGAAAATGGAATTTTGTTCTTAGTGTTGTAGATTTACCTTGGCCAATGATGAACAGAAGACCCTCAGAAGAAAAGCACAAACCAACTGAAAGAAGACCTGCCCTAGAGAACAGACCTATATACCGCCCTGAAGATGAACAGAAGACCCTTAGAAGAAAAGCACAAACCAACTGAAAGAAGACCTACCCCAGAGAACAGACCTATATACCACCCTGAAGATGAAACATTTTGGAAATTTAAACACAGACGATCAAAGAATAGAAATTTACTTGTTACTTTAAGATAAGTTGCTCCAAATTTTAAATTTATCCTCGCCATTTATAACCTTTCAATTTTTCTTTTCAAACTGGGTATCTTAATTTGTTTTAAATTCTTATCTAAATATGTTTTTGTTACATATGTAACATTGTTGTTTGCATACAGACTTGGGGTCTTAGTGAATATAGTTTATAATAATTTTCGTTAAACTTAGTTTCTACAATTTGGGTAATACGTTATTTGTAAATTTATTATCTACAATCTGGATAATACTCTCTGTTAGTGGGGATTAGAGGTACTAGAATAATCCTATTTGGTAAAAATGGTTTTCTTTTTCTGGACTGATAAACCACAAAAATAAGATCATGCCAAGGGAAGTAATTTAGCAAGGGGGGGGGGGGGGGGGGTAACAATACAAATGTAATGATTAATACACCCGTGTCGCCCACAAAACCATTGGGATTTAGGCCATATTTATCAATCGTACATTTTTCAATTTTAGAACATATGACTATTTTTATTAAAGTGTATGCCTAATATACCATTCCTCTGTTTTGGGGGAAAATGGAATCTTGTTTTTAGTGTTTTAGTGATGGACAGAAGACCATTTAAAGAAGTGCAAACCAACTGAAAGATGACCTGCGGCCTGATACAATTGAACGTTACGCCCCGGGAAGTTCGTTAAAAGTGATTGGAAGCTAGACTTTTGTGTGTTGAGGTCTAGCTCCAATGATGCTTTTTTCGGAAAGATATGATTTTCATAAATCCATCAAACAACAATTCCTGTTGACTTTACAATAAATATTTTGCTACACATTTGTCTTCTTTCTGGCGGGGGGCATTAATGCATGTCAAATATTGCTAAATCCAGTAAAGCTGTTGCATGATTTTTAGATAACCGTAATTCTGTGTTATTTCAGCACACTTTTGGCAAAACAAATATCATTTTCCCCTTGTTTATGTTCACTAAAACCTAATGTAAAATTTCTTACAGTTGATTAACATCTTCTTCGTCGATAATAAACCTTCCAATTTTTATTCATTACACATATCTTTTCTAAATTTGTTGAAATCTTATTGATGAAAAGCTGACGCAAAACTCTATTCAGTTATACAAAGTATGCAAAGTTAACTTACGACACCTAATGATTAAAGGATGTGTCTATTGAAAGGAACGCTTTTGGTTAGTGGCTTAAACGTTGTTGTTTTTTTGGGTGGTGGGGCAAAGGAGGGGCAAGTGCGTCTTACACAAAACTGGTTTCATTGTAGCATAGGTTTTTAGATCTTTTTTACATTTCCCACCTTAATATAAGCCCATCCTTATAAAAGCCTTCATATCAAATTGTAAATATTTTTAGATATTCCAATAATGAATGTGAAGAGGAATTCTATTTATTTGCCATCATCCATCTGTTTGACATGTTTTAGTGCTGGCCAAAACATCGAAGCAAAATGTACTAAATTCCAAATTTTCAACACACAAACACAATTTTTAATGCTGCCTTACAATACTGTAAGAAGGTCCCAAGCCCTTGTTTAAAGCAGAGGGAAAATTTGTGTTCTCCGTTTCACTATAAAGGTTTCGTTTTGTGTGTATTATACTTGTTTAATTTTCCTAAAATGGAAAAAACAATCCAGCAATACAACCATTACCAATCATACATGTACTTTTCTATAGATTTAACTATTTTTATTCAATGATGCTACATGTAAAAACGAAGTGCAAAATTAAACTACTTAAATCATTTTAACCACCAACTTTCGCTGGGCTTGTTTTGGACACTCAATGCAGTTATCTAAGTAAAGAGATCTCCTTGGTTCAGTCTATTAAAGTGAGATACACTAAAGTCAATACCAGCAATCCAGCTCGCAGGTTTGAATTCCACTCACTACCAAAAAAAAGAGTGTTTTTACTCTTAATATGTAAATCCCAGTTTCCTACTCAACTAATGATTTCAAACTTACAACACTGTTATACAATTGAAGTAAAACGTACATTTGTAAATCAAAAATCCACTTGATATTAATATGCTACCAGTAGTTCACAAAGCACCTAATTTTATCAGTACGATATAATTCCCCTTTACAGCTGATTAAAACTTTGATTTATATAAAAAAAATTCTCTTGGAGTTGATAAAAATGTGGCTAGCGCAGTGGTATTGCACTAGTTACTAAATTGTTGATGCTTAGCACTTAATGTTGCAGTTTTAATTACAGTTGTAGAATTTGCAGCTGCTGCCAAGTATATTGGTGAGTGAAATCCTAAACTAAGAAGAACTCTTGCTTACTTATATGCATGATATTCATTTCTATTTTCGCATAAGAATAAATTTTTTGAATGAGACGTGTTAGGTTATACTTTTTCTCACACTACACCCCCCATAATTTCACTTCCAGGCAGTGTGTTATTTGTGTCATAATCAACTAGTGAAATTATGGTCCAACTTACTGCTGATTGGTTAACAAACATGATTTTCCAAGTTCGACTAATCAAAACACAAGCTTGCATTCTCAGCGTAGGGATAATACGTTCGTTTTCCTTTTATGTAATAACTTGAAGACATCCTTGTTAGATTACAAGTGATTGGCAGTATAACTCACAAGTATGCCAGTCGGTAGCCAATCATGTTATGGCTTACATACAACGGACTACATTTATGCAAAATAGTATGATTTTCCCACGATCACGTCATAGCTACTTCCATATAAGGAAAGCCTTTGAATGTAAGCTACATGACATACATCTTGACATAAACAAACTACTTCGTCTGCCTGCTTCCGTTTTTCTAACAAATTATGATTGAATACGAATATATCATAGCCGTCTTTACTCCTAACTCCAAACGATGACACTTTCTGTATCAATAATTAAACACGGGATAATTATATTCAATCAATCAATCTACCCAAACTGGCGTCTCGCAGATTTCTCAAGGAAGATGCATTGACCTAGTTATCGTAATTGTGTCGGTATAGAGGTCACAGCAAAACCTGATTTCGTCATCGGATTGCAGACATTAAACTATTGATATGTTTATTTTTGTTTTATTCTGAGAAGTGCCATTCATTTGTGGGATAAATATTTTATCTCTTTATTCTTAAGAATTCGTGAGCAACAAAACTGTTTGATTTTAGTGACCTTTCTTGTGTAGCGTAATGATTACCGTCTCCATGTCAACGCGGTAAAGCGTTTGACCTCATTAGAATCCAGAAAGGTTGGCTGGGTTGAACGATGCGATGTGAAGCTGCATTTCAGAATAAAATGCAGTATTTTTGTGTATTGTGAGAAAAAGATTAACCAACTCGAGTGCGTTTGTTACAATGAATATCACTCTCATCTATTAATTTCCAAAGTCACTCGCCAGAGGCTCGTGACTTTGAAAATTAATAGACTCTAGTGATATTCACCGTAACAAACGGGCTCTCGTTAGTTAACCTCTATATATCAGGTGATGAAAAAGTGGCTCCCAGTTTCAATTTAAACATCGTGGTTTAGTCATGTTGGAGGCTTTAAGAAACACTTTGCAATAGAAAATGAAACTCCAAAAGATGATTGAAAAAGGAAATCAAATGGCTTCAAGTGAAAGTCTAAATGACATCAAGTGCCAGGGATGAAATTATGAAGCTGGCTATTAAGTATGTTAGATTTCCCAGATAATTGTGTGAAATTTGAGATGACCAACTGCAGTATGGATCCCCCATTGTATGCAGGTTCCAGGAAGGAATGGAATCCAGGTGTTACCTGCCCCTAAAACACCCACCATGGTGGATATATGTATCGATACTGTCAGCAATAAGGTAAAGTAATTTTATATGATTTACATACTTTTACTTATATGTCATTTTTTCTAGTTCTGTTATCATTTTTTATTGCTATACACCTGATGTAGAACGTAAAGTCACGAAATCAATAGCCAAAAATATGCTGCCAGTATTTCATTAAAGCCCCTTATTTTAACAGACTCCCAGTTCCATCTTACAAATCGTGGTTCAGTTGGCAGAGTGAACTTGAAAAATGCATACCACCATGTACTTTTTCGTTTACGGATTATCTTGCTCAGCCAGTTCAACCTAACTTTAATTTCTCAGCTGTTACACCTGACCTTGTCATCTCTACTATATGCCAGTTAAAATCTTCAGTCCTTGGCGTGGATGACATACGTACATGTATTGCAGATGTTAAAGCAGTGGCGTGTTTCATTGATGAACCGTTAACCCACATTTCAAATCTCTCATTTTCGTTTGGTTATATACCAACTTTTCTCAAACTTGCCAAAGTCACGCCTATTCACAAATCTGGAGATAAATCAACTTTAGAAAACTATCGACCTACACAATGGTTGTCAAGGATGTCTCATGTGATGATTAATTTGAATTCGGAAAAGAAAAAACTTAACCAGAATTAGGTAATTAGCCACATATTAAAACGTAAACATTATCGCAAATAGGAAATATAGCTGTATCCTGGGCCCAGTTTCACAAAGCTATCTTAGCTTAAGTTGATCTTAATTATGAATGGCAACGTATACCTTTAGCATTGGTTGCCATGGTTGTTAAGATCACACTTAGCTAAGATCGCTTTGTGAAACTAGGCCCTGTAACCTATAAGCGGTGATCAAAAACTGCCTACAGGCTATCGTCCGTGCAATCGAAATGGTCCTTTTGTGCTTTCAATAAGTTTTGGAAGATCATATTCAAATTTCAAGTGGTCTTTGTGAACTTTCATTTTTGGAACTGGTCTGTATAGTAACATAAGAGTGGTTTTCTGGGTTACTACTTCTGTGTTTATTATACACGAAGTTTCGCTGGATATGATTCCAGCTTTATCAGGCAATATACAATCATTAATGGTAGTCAACTATATATATATATATATATATATATATATGTACATATAAAAGGGTATCAATGGGTTAAACATAAATAAAGGGTAATAAGAAGATTGGATATGGCTTTAGCAGTAGGGGGTAAGGCAGGGGAGAGGGGTGTGGTCTTGAGGATAAATGATTATACTGTATATTGAAAATTGGCTACTAAGAATTATTGTCAAAAGGTTGTGGAATATGTATACAAGGTCCCAGCCGATTGTATGTTGCCTGATGAAGCTGGAAGCATATCCAGCGAAACGTCGTGTATAATAAACACAGAAGTAGTAACCCAGAAAACCACTCTTACGTTATTATGTTGCCTTACTTCTAAATGTCCTTCAAAAGTTATGGTCTGTATAGTGATTGATGAAGTCTGTTTGTAAATGTTGATGACCATTTGCATTTTGTGCTAAAGAAAAGTGCTATTTCCTGCTCCTTTTATACATTTGGACTGCATTTGGCTACATTTGGCAGGAACAGGGCATGCATAATCACACCTGACTAATTCAAAAGTTAAAAGGATACTAATATTAATCAGTTATCTCAACAGTGGAGAAGACTATCGTTAAACTCAAAAGGTATTTGTATTTTACATTCAGAGTATTGGTGAAATGGAAAAATTATCCTATTTTGTTTATATTCATATTTGTTTATATCTAAGGTTTCCAAGTTCAATTGTTAAGTTTAGAACACAAAACCATATAAAGCCGATAGAAACGGACAGGTGGTAAATTAAGATCTCAAAGTTTGGTAGTGTACAATGAAGAAAACAACAGGCTTCACATTTCACACTTTACAACCAAAGATTCACAAGCAGACCACAAAAGCCATCAATCTGAAATACCCAAAACTACTTAATTACACTTTTGCAGTTTATCCATGTGTCTAATCATGGGTCTAAGAAAAGAACTATACAAGCCAAGAGTTGGCACATTTATGACAATCAAACTATATTAATTAATAAGACCAATGCTTAATCTTTAAACAAGAAAGTAGTTTTTGATCATGCTTTGGTGAATTGATTGAGCGCAGTGTCTCAAATTCAGGTGCATATAAAGGGTACCAGTCGTCAATACTATGCATGTGAAAGCTTCAGGGATCAATTGACATGGAAGAAATGATTCAGGAAACTATGTAGCTCATGTTAGGCTTCCCAGACCTCTGCACCAGCACCATGCGAAAAGGACGAAACAAAGTTTTGAATGACATTATCACGTACTAGGTCACAAGCTGACTAATTTCAAAAGACTCATGGCATTCACTGAATCTGACAGAAGTCGGGATGTTCATTGAAAAGAACATTCAGATTGTGCATTACTTTGATTAGGCAGGTCGATAACGTCATCAAATGTTAGGACAAGGTATTTGATCATAACATTTAAAAAACAAATAAGAGTGTTAACAGTTAATAATAAAGCAAAAATTATATATATATGTATATTTTTTCAGAGCCCATTCATAGGTACCATTCATAAAAATGCTTCAGAAAGGCCTAGTTCAATTTTACCGAACTTATGGTTTTACTACATATACATGAATTTTTTTTTTTTTTTTTTTTTTTTTTTTTTCAGTTTAAGCCTATACAAATGCATATAGGCGTTTATTAAAGATAGTCACGAATTTACAAAAATGCCGCAAATGTACTCCCCACGTGACCAGGTTGCACTAAACGGCTTGTACTAATGTTTACGCTACATATACAATACAATGTACATTGGAATATAAAAAAGGCTACACAAACATTGTTACAATAAAACATTTTGTTCATCTTCACCTTACATATACATGAATTATTAGTTAAAATTTTAGAGACAAAAGTTGTCTCCCTTGATTTATCATTTTTCAAAGTAAATCAGATCATATTTGTGGAACTGAATACTGATCATTTCAGTATGCTCACCGGATGTCTCTTTTTGAACTGTTTCAAAGGGGAGAGGGGTAGATTTCTCCGGCTGATATATTCTAAACAACTCTTGATTTGCACATACTGATTTCTTCTCTGTCTTGACATGTCTAAAGCCTGTAAGAAAATGCATAACACAATATTAGTTTAATAGTATAAATATAGTCTATATATATATATATTTTTTAATGGGCGGGGGGGGGGGGGGGGGGGGGGGGGGGTCATTCAACTACCCATGTGTGTAAAGAATAGTAATGGAGGAAATCTAAAATCCTAACTAACCTTGTATATCTAAAGAGAGATCTTTGTACAACATAGAGAGGTGAAGTGCAGAGCTGGCAATAGTTGAAGAAAAAAACAAAGTAGGCCTACTTGATTCCTCATATCTTCAACTGCTAACTAACTGTATTTGTTTATATCTAAGGTTTCCAAGTTCAATTGTTCAGTTTAGAACACAAAACCATATAAAGCCGATCAAAACGGACAGGTGGTAAATTAAGATCTCAAAGTTTGGTAGTGTACAATAAAGAAAACAACAGGCTTCACATTTCACACTTTACAACCAAAGATTCACAAGCAGACCACAAAAGCCATCAATCTGAAATACCCAAAACTACTTAATTACACTTTTGCAGTTTATCCATGTGTCTAATCATGAGTCTAAGAAAAGAACTATACAAGCCAAGAGTTGGCACATTTATGACAATCAAACTATATTAATTAATAAGACCAATGCTTAATCTTTAAACAAGAAAGTAGTTTTTGATCATGCTTTGGTGAATTGATTGAGCGCAGTGTCTCAAATTCGGGTGCATATAAAGGGTACCAGTCGTCAATACTATGCATGTGAAAGCTTCAGGGATCAATTGACATGGAAGAAATGATTCATGAAACTATGTAGCTCATGTTAGGCTTCCCAGACCTCTGCACCAGCACCATGCGAAAAGGACGAAACAAAGTTTTGAATGACATTATCACATACTAGGTCACAAGCTGACTAATTTCAAAAGACTCATGGCATTCACTGAATCTGACAGAAGTCAGGATGTTCATTGAAAAGAACATTCAG
Organism: Lepidochitona cinerea; assembly: GCA_963971465.1. Taxonomy (NCBI): domain Eukaryota; kingdom Metazoa; phylum Mollusca; class Polyplacophora; order Chitonida; family Tonicellidae; genus Lepidochitona; species Lepidochitona cinerea. The sequence goes on from OZ020565.1 coordinate 12,737,077, forward strand.
ATTGTGCATTACTTTGATTAGGCAGGTCGATAACGTCATCAAATGTTAGGACAAGGTATTTGATCATAACATTTAAAAAACAAATAAGAGTGTTAACAGTTAACAAGAGTTTTAGTAAACTCAACATACGCCCGCCGTGGCAAAGTCAAACCGCTACGATTAACAACTTAACATTTAATATAACATTTGTTTTAATTTCATCAATTAGAATTTCTTGTTCACATTATAAGTTTTTCTTTTCTGAATTTGATGAAGCTGCAACTAAATACCAGTACGTTGTAGTACACATATATTATCTGTTAATTTCAATCACATTTTAATTGCAAAAACTGAAATGTGGCTGTTTTGACATTGCTCTTATCAATCAATACAATAGCTTACAATTCTTGAATTTTAACAGTTTTCACTCGGACACTGTTCTATTGGACTTGGCTGTAGTTTTATTACAAAGCAAACAATCTTCAGGCTGACCACTGATATGCTTGTGTGTAAATATACAAACCTTGGATGTCATTGTCCCCTTATCTCTATTTAAACAGCCACTCTGATAAATACCAGATGGGTAATAAAGTGGGAAAACAGTCTTTTTTTGTTGTTATTATAGTGCACATTAAACTATCCAAGAAAACAGTCTCAGAATGTATAAATTAATTGGCTTCCAGTATTACTCTGGACCAAGTGTACTCCAAAAAGCATTGATATATATTAATATATATATATTAAACATCAGGTACACATTTCTGATAAAAAAAACTCTTGAAAACAGACAAAAAATATGTGTACCCAAATCAAATTTGGTATGCGACACATCATCTACCTATAAGATATATATACTCTAAAAGAATTGGAGAGATTATATCAAAACGAAAGAAGTTCTGGAGCCGCAAGGGAATATTACATAATCCAATAGGGCTGCCATATTATGCAACAGGTGATGTCAGAAATGGTACGTGAAACACCGTCTGCCGATAAGGTATATACTCTGAAAAAATTGTCAAGATCGGATCAAAACTTTAGAAGTTATGGAGCGGATGGGAATATTACATAATCCTATATGGCTGCCATATCATGCAATGAGTGAAGTCAGAAATGGTACACGACACACCGTCTGCCCATAAGGTATATACTCTGAAAAAATTGTCAAGATCGGATCAAAACTCTTGAAGTTATGGAGCGGAAGGGAACGAAGATATAGACTAAGACAGAATACAGTGTATTACATAATCCAATGTAGAAGCCATATTATGCAATGGACAATGTTCTTAATGGTTAATGACACACCTTCTACCCCTAGAGTATATGTTGTACAAAAAATTGTAAAGATCGGATCAAAACTCTTCAAGTTATGGAGCGGAAGGGAACGAAGATATAGACTAAGACAGATTACTACATAATCCAATGTAGAAGCCACATTATGCAATCGATGATGTCATAAATGGTTCATGACACACCTTCTACCCCCAAGGTATATGTTGTGAAAGAATTGTAAAGATTAGATCAAAACTCTTCAAGTTATGGAGCGGAAGGGAATCCGGGACGGACGGACGGACTTTTTTTAAGTCGGGCATATAAAAATAAAGCAAAAATTATATATATATGTATATTTTTTCAGAGCCCATTCATAGGTACCATTCATAAAAATGCTTCAGAAAGGCCTAGTTCAATTTTACCGAACTTATGGTTTTACTACATATACATGAATTATTAGTTAAAATTTTAGAGACAAAAGTTGTCTCCCTTGATTTATCATATTTCAAAGTAAATCAGATCATATTTGTGGAACTGAATACTATCACTTCAGTATGCTCACCGGATGTCTCTTTTTGAACTGTTACAAAGGGGAGAGGGGTAGATTTCTCCGGCTGATATATTCTAAACAACTCTTGATTTGCACATAATGCTTTATTCTCTGTCTTGACATGTCTAAAGCCTGTAAGAAAATGCATAACACAATATTAGTTTAATAGTATAAATATAGTCTATATATATATATTTTTTAATGGGCGGGGGGGGGGGGGGGGGGGGGGGTCATTCAACTACCCATGTGTGTAAAGAATAGTAATGGAGGAAATCTAAAATCCTAACTAACCTTGTATATCTAAAGAGAGATCTTTGTACAACATAGAGAGGTGAAGTGCAGAGCTGGCAATAGTTGAAGAAAAAAACAAAGTAGGCCTCAGGGCTTGTGATGAGAGGCGAGTGATCACTCGCGCGCGCCTCACACTCGCCTAAAATATCAAAATGGCGAGTGCGTGACCACTCGCCTGAAAAAAAAATTACATTTCAAAATAAAATCTATTCCTTACAAGTTTTTTCCACAACTGGGAAAATTTTCGAAACTGTCTACCTTAAAAATCCACCGTAAAAGATAAAATGCATGTATAGCTCGTTTAATAAAGTTGTAAAAACGCAGTTTGCTACACAACTAAGCCGGTTGACCGTGCGATCGAGACCGGCGAGGCCGCTCTCCGCACAGCTATGCTTCCTAAACCGTATAACGCGATAAGCGTACCTCTGCATTGGCACCGAATCAAAACTGCTTCAAATCGGAATGGGTTTATTACGGTGAAAAACTTATTTTGTATATTATTTTCGTAGAAACTGTATCAAGAAATTGTCAACTCTATCTTTTTTTTTGCGATTTTCGTTATTAAATAACTTCGAAGTTTACATAAGGTTACGACAACGGCAAGCAGCTTGACGGTATGTAAAATTAAAATGTCTATCGCCGTACGCACTGCTACACGCCTACAATGAGGGTATCTGTTGAAAGCTACGGCCGTAGACTCGCTGCCATGCGGAAATATAAATCCTTTCTTACGGCTTAAAAAGACTTGGGAGACAATCAGAACTGATTTTTTTACCACATGTAGAACGCTAGAATAAATTCGCTCGTAAGATGATTAATATTTTTTTCTTTTGCTTTCGTGGCATCGCCGGGTTCCGTTTTTAAAACTACCCCACACAAAGCATGCACTGCAGTGACGCGCTTCGACGTAGTACTCCAGTAGAAGTTTCTGTAGTCTAACAATTTTAAAAGAGCTTTTACGTTTTAGACAAATTTTTGTCCACATAATTAGGATGGGAAGAAGAACTTACCATCGGTTTCCGAATTTATAATATAACTTATATTATAACTTATATTATAACTTGTCTTAAGGAAGAATAAAACAACGCGACCAACAAATCGTATCTATGTGACGTAATTTTTTGTAACATTTGCGCCAGAAATTGGCATAAAATCAAAGCCCATCCATCATAATAAAAAAAGTCTGACATTGTAATAAATTAAAGTTTTCAGGCTTTTTTTTACATAGACACCACTCGCCTGGTAGAAACCCAGGTGAGTGTTTTAACACTCGCGACGACTCGCCTGGCACTAAATTCAGGCGAGTGTTTCAACACTCGCCTTCATTTTGCTCACCGCAAGGCCTGGGCCTACTTGATTCCTCATATCTTCAACTGCTAACTAACCGTATTTGTTTATATCTAAGGTTTCCAAGTTCAATTGTTCAGTTTAGAACACAAAACCATATAAAGCCGATCAAAACGGACAGGTGGTAAATTAAGATCTCAAAGTTTGGTAGTGTACAATAAAGAAAACAACAGGCTTCACATTTCAAACTTTACAACCAAAGATTCACAAGCAGACCACAAAAGCTATCAATCTGAAATACTCAAAACTACTTAATTACACTTTTGCAGTGTATTCATGTGTCTAATCATGGGTCTAAGAAAAAAACTATACAAGCCAAGAGTTGGCACATTTATGACAATCAAACTATATTAATAAGACCAATGCTTAATCCTTAAACAAGAAAGTAGTTTTTGATCATGCTTTGGTGAATTGATTGGGCGCAGTGTCTCAAATTTGGGTGCATATAAAGGGTACCAAAGTCGTTAATACTATGCATGTGAAAGCTTCGGGATTTGTGATCAATTGACATGGAAGAAATGATTCAGGAGACTATGTAGCTCATGTGGAACTGAATACTGATCTAAATCTTATAATTATGTGAACAATAGTTTGATATAGGTTTTATAAATAATCTATGGATAATTAAAATTGACCTGACCTTTAGTTTGATTTTAGAAATATCCAAAACTGCCATGAAAAACCATGTATACTACCCAATTCAACATGTTAAATACGACTCCTTAGCGAACAATTCAAAATTGACCCAGGACTGGCTGGCCAGTGCGTATGGCATCAGTAGACAATTAATTTTCCATTTGCTGTAATGTTAACGTTTGGCTCCATCACTCGGTTAGTAACATTTGCCCAGCTAAAAGTCCTGGTGGGAAATTGGAACCACCCTAGACAAGTCTGCAGTTCAAATCTTGACAGACCAATAAACGAGAAATCTCAAGATTTTCACCTCAGAAAACAGAGACAACATAAGTCATATGGGCCAAATCATATGCTAAATCACCCCCACATCAGACAGCTCAATCGGCCATTTTTATTCAATCTTCACCTTTCGTACATTTTTTTAGGCAAACTACTAAACATCATTACCCAAAATAGTATTCCTAGCTTATGAGAAGTCCCACTAAAAAATGGGCCAAAGTAACCAAAGATATATTTATTTTCCAGACAATTTGTTGCGAGTGAAAAACTACTCCACATACATATATCACATTTACAAGGAGGTTTTTGGCTGATGGTTATGTAAGGGGCATAACTCCTTCGGAAAAAACGTCTGAGCGCGTTGATTTTAAATAGGCTCCTTGTAGTTGCTGTATTGAACAAATGTGTGAAGTTTCAAAGTTGTAAGGTAAAGACTTTTTTAGATAATGTGTGTACAAGGCTTTTTACAGCGGCGGTAATATTAGGTACATACATGTAACTCTTGAAAAAACATCAGAGCGCGTTGATTTTCAATAGGCTCCTTGTACTTGCTGTATTGAACAAATGTAGGAAGTTTTAAAAATGTGAGTAAAAGACTTTTTTAGATACATGTAATGTGTTTACAAAGCTTTTTACACCGGCGGTAATGTAAGGGGGCATAACTCTTGGAAAAAAACATCCGAGCGCCTTGATTTTCAATAGGCTTCTTGTACTTGCTGTATTAAACAAATGTGTGAAGTCTCACAGTTGTAAGTTAAAGACTTCTTTAGATAATGTGTTAACAAGGCTTTTTACAGCGGCGGTAATGTAAGGGGCATAACTCTTGAAAAAATTGGAGTGCGTTGATATTCAATAGGCTTCTTGTACTTGCTGTATTAAACAAATGTGTGAAGTTTCAAAGTTGTACATGAAAGACTTCTTTAGATAATGTGTTTACAAGATCCAACGGACAGACGGACGACCGAGGCAGCGACAATACCCTTCAGGCAAAATTTGCCAGAGGGGTAAAAAAAAAACAAATCTATTCCAAGGATGCATGTAAAAATTTATACTTATATCTCAGATATTACTGGTATACTCATCACTTCACGCTCACCCGATGTATCCAGATAGTCTCTTTTCGAACTGTTACAAAGGGGAGAGGGGTAGATTTCCCCGGCTGATACCTTCTAAACAACTCTTGATTTGCACATTCTTTTTTGTGTTGACATGTCTAAAGCCTGTAAGAAAATGCATAGCACAATATTAGTTTAATAGTCTATATATATTTTTTTCGTTTTTGCTCCAACGGTTGATTTTAAGACATATTTTCCATATTTATTGTGAATATAAGAAAAATGGAATTGACCAGCCTGTCAAAATAGATATTTTCTGAAAGACAATTTCGTGTAGGAAATGCATGTAAAACTTGATTCTCTGCTGGAAAGCATTCAGAAGCCATACCAGCAAAGGCACACCAAAGGCTCATGTTAAAAAATCGGTTTTACTACAATTTCTGGAGCCTATAGGGGGAGATATCTCCTAATCTAAAATCCTAACTAACCTTGTATATCTAAGGAGAGATCTTTGTACAACATAGAGAGGTGAAGTGCAGAGCTGGCAATAGTTGAAGAAAAAAACAATGTAGTTCAATTTGATTTCTCATATAGAGTTGGATGAATTTCAAGTTCAGTTTAGAAGGTTTGGGATTTTCTGGGATATAAACTTGTCCAAGAGACTAAACCAAGGAGGCTGAAGTCTAAGTCAGAGCTCAATCTGTGATCAAAATGAAACGATAAGGTACCTGTTAACAGAAGAAAAATATAGTTAGATAAAGTAAGGGAAGCACAAAATTGGACCAAATGAAGAAAAAAAGCAGATTTCTTCATAAACACAGCTATTAGAAACATTTACGGGGCTATAATACAAATCCTATATCTCAAGGAGCTGTAGAAAATAAAAGGGGCGTGTGTGAGTGTGTGTATGGCGGTCCTTCTTTTGTGTGGAAGCACACGTGTGAAATGGAAGATAACTTAATATTGTCACCACTCAGGAGAGGCAATTTTCTTGGCACATTAGCCATAACTCATGAGGTTGGTGGAGAAAAGCAGAATTTGCCTGTTGATACTGTATGTGATGGGGACATCCAAGTCGATTTGGATGTAGACCCCCAGGGTAATTTCATGGAGATAAAACCGGCTAACACATATTAATGGACATCTGGTCACAGAAAAAAACATTAATCGAGAAGTAAAAATAGTATTTGGGAGGTGGGTTTGGATAAAACATGAATACTTTAAAACCAGATGGACAGATTATTGAGAGGTATTGAGTGTTATGCAAATTGAGATAAAATTCAACAGTGAAAACATCTATAGAGAACCAAATCTTCATTTACAACTATATCAAAGCCAAAACTTGCAAGACAAGTCCTAAATTCATGATGTTTATGCAATTGTCCAGTTAAATGCAACCAAAAGTTGACCATACAATCTTCTTACTTTCAATATGTAACATATATGTCTTTCGAAAAATAGACCTTGCTGAAATTCTACTGTTTTTATTGCAAAATGTCCGAAAAATAGTATTTCTGTAATTTTCCTAGACTATGTTTTCCAACTTGCCTGACAAGAGGCTATTTAGTTAGAATTGTAAATTAAATGTTATTTGCCTGGTGTGTAGCACAACCCAAACTATCACACTGTATGTACATGTTTCTCTTCAAATAAGAATTTGCAAACTGAAAAAAAATTAGATTGATTGTTTGGTGTTTTACGCTGCGCTCAAGATTACCCAATTTTTATTTTTTTCTTTTGGACTGAGCGGGATTCGAACCCGCGACCCACTTTTTTTTTTTTGCCCTACCGAGACGGTGTTCAGTAAATTTGGATTGAGCGTCCAACGCTCTACCTACTGAGCCACGGAGGCCCCACAACAACAAAAAATTAGAGATTACTAAACGTGTAAAATTATCGTCATTTTAGTCTCCAATCACATGTTTTGAGTGAAACAGATCAAACTAGTTCAGCCAACAACAACACAACAATGAACATTCATATTAAACATTGCGCCGTACAGGCATCAGTAGACAATTCATTTTCCATTTGCCGTACTAATGTTAACGTTTGGCTCCGTCAACTGGTTAGAAACATTTACCAAGCTAAAAGTCCTGGAACTCGAAACCACCCTAAACAAAGTCTGCAGTTCAAATCTTGACTTTCACTTCCGAAGTCGACAGGGGTGCAGACGACGCAAGTCACATTGCAATCGTGCCCACATGCTTACTTCCCCTTCTGAGAGTTTCCAACATTGAATTATATGCGTGGAATGGAGGTCACGTGGTATTTAATATGCCCCAAATGCCGCCATTACTAGGAGATGATGTAATATGGATCCAGATCTGTTATGCACGCGCGCATCAACTATCAATGGCGGCCCATTTTACAATGTCAGATCCAAATCAGCCAATGAGACGTGTCCATTCAACGCATATATTTCATTGGTTTCAAACACGGATCCACACAAACACGCTAGATTTTTTAAAAATATTGAAATCAACTTTTATAATTATCTATTTCATGTCAAAAAGCAGTAGAATTAACCTGTAGCTGTTTCAGTTTGACCATGCACTTTCTGTTATACTCAACTGTTGCACTGTAACCAAATTTATAAATTATAGTTATCTGACCGGGCTTCTCTCTAAGGAAGCCAAGAAGGCTCATTTGAATTTCAGGTTTCGAAATTTTAAATTCGCATTTCTTAATTTCCAGATTCAAATTTCAAAATCTAAAATTGGAAATCGGGAAATCGCATTTCGTTTTTTTGAAACATCAACTGTGAGACTACTGTTATACTAATTACAAAACATGGCAACTTCAAAATCTAAGATAACCGTAGGCCTATATAGGACAACACGTCAACAGTAAACATGTGTTAGCTTTCTTGGTTAGTAAGGAATTCACGCTTACGTAATCAGGCAAGTTGAGGCAGATTTACTCGTACCGTAGAAGAAGAAAAAAACCATCTATCGAGAATATTGTGCCGGTGCCAATACAATACCGATTGCTTCCCTGCGCCAGAAAAAGTATATGTGTGCAGTCCAATGACCAATGACTTAACAAAGTGGGCATTTCAAGATAAAGGTCCCTCTCCAATCCCATAATTTTTGGTGTGACGTCATAACGCTTTGGGCCTATTACCCATTACGTACACATTGCACTAATGAAGTAAAAAGAGTTGCTATAGCTGGGTTTGGGGTAGTAGAGGGTTTGCAGTAGTTGGTGGTTGGGGGCGTTGGGGTAGTTGATAGGGTTTGGGGTAGTTGGGGTAGTAGAGGGTTTAGGGTAGTTGGTGGTTGGGGTAGTTTGGTTAGTTGGTGGTTGGTGTAGTTGGGGTAGTAGAGGATTTTAAGTAGTTGGTAGTTGGGGTGGTAGAGGGTTTGGAGTAGTTGATGGTTGGGGTAGTTGGAGTAGTAGAGGGTTTGGGGTAGTTGATAGTTGGGGTGGTTGGAGTAGTTGAGGGTTTGGAGTAGTCGGTGATGGCTTAAGGTTACCTCCCCATCGCACTACCAATTAGGCCCTGCTGGTAATCGCTCACTCGTGAGATGCTTCTGTGTTCTTCAAAGTTGGTTATACATTAACTCGCTAATTTCTCTGAGGATAATCGTTATTTATTTTTTGTGTATTCCCATTACTAGTTCTAACATAAAACAGAAACTAGTCAAAGATCCTGATTGATTTTTGTTTTACATCGCATTCAAGGTTATTTCACTTGTATGGCGGCATTGTAAGGTTTAGCGGCGAACAAAACCCGGCTCTTCGGCCAGAGGAAATTTTCCGACCTTCGGTGAGCACCTGACAACTCTTCCAGATAGGCCTAGGGAGCCAGTAAAAAACCCACTCCTAAATTGTCCATTTTTTAGTTAGAAACTAAAATGGAAGGTATTTTTCAGCTATCACTCTAACTGAGCCATCAATACAGTAAAGTGACAGTCTTTGACTCCAGCCTCCCATAGATGCGTCATGGATAGGAATCCAACTCAGTCCACAAAACATGGAGTAATTTCTAAGTGTGTTCTTGGCTTGATTACCCTGCAGACTACTCTTTGGGCGTTGGTAGTTATCGCTAACAATCAAACCAGAAGATACCTTTCATATTTAATTTTTTTAAAATTCCCACAGATTAGCTGAGGAAAGGGATCTCGCGAAAAAGAAGTGGAAAGACTTGAAGAGCATCGAGCCAACAGTTTTTAAAAACTGAAGACAAAACGGAAAAACAATCACTAAATTGTCTCTAAAATTGATAAATCATGGCAATAAATTATCCAAAAAACATGTATTTTCTTCAGGTTTAACTTTAAAGTCTCCGATAATTGGCTAAACCAGACATTGAGCCATACTGGTAAAACATCCTAGGGCATGGGTACATAAAGGTACATAAAAATCAGATATATTTCAGCCACAACGATTACGATAACGAACATTGTAAGGCTTGTCACAGTTACTGCTCTGTGCTTTGTGTAAAATTGTAAGGCTTGTCACAGTGGCTGTTCTGTGCCTTGTGTAACATTGTAAGGCTGGTCACAGTTACTGCTCTGTGCCTTGTGTAACATTGTAAGGCTTTTCACAGTTACTGCTCTGTGCCCTGTGTAACATTGTAAGGCTTTTCACAGTAACTGCTCTGTGCCTTGTGTAAAATTGTAAGGCTTGTCACAGTTGCTGTTCTGTGCCTTGTGTAAAATTGTAAGGCTTGTCACAGTTGCTGTTCTGTGCCTTGTGTAACATTGTAAGGTTTGTCACAGTTACTGTTCTGTGCCTTGTGTAAAATTGTAAGGCTTGTCACAGTTGCTGTTCTGTGCCTTGTGTAACATTGTAAGGCTTGTCACAGTCACTGTTCTGTGCTTTGTGTAACATTGTAAGGCTGGTCACAGTTACTGTTCTGTGCCTTGTGTAACATTGTAAGGCTTGTCACAGTTACTGTTCTGTGCTTTGTGTATCATTGTAAGGCTGGTCACTGTTACTGATCTGCTCTGGGCCTTGTGTAACATTGTAAGGTTTGTCACAGTTACTGTTCTGTGCTTTGTGTAACATTGTAAGGCTTGTCACAGTTACTGCTCTGTGGCTTGTGTAACATTGTGAGGCTTGTGGCAGTTAGCGATATGTGCCCCATATATGTAACATTGTAAAGCTTGTCAAAGTCACTGCTCAAAATTCTGCTTGTATTAAACGTTTTAAACAAATCAGTGGCAAGTTGGACTGTAATTTCACGTGTGGGTTATCTTAAAAATAACATACTGCCTTTGGTTTGCGATTGGGCATATCTTCTGTTTCTTTGGATTACGGGCTTTACTATTTCAAAAAAGTTCCCATATGCTACACCTATTATGACGGGTACGAAAATAAAAATTATTCAAACTCGGGTCACCAATCGAAATCTGCTAGAGAAAGGAGAAAAATAAACACGGAAGCATTCAATTAAGGTAAAGAAAAATATTATGAGCTGCCAAAATTCGGACTATTTTCATAGATTCCGATTGTCACGACAGTAAGAGGCATTGAAGATCAACGAAAAACTTAATGATTGGCATTGGAATAAGGAAAATCTATACAGTATGTTGCCTTTTTCGAATCGAAAACGTGTTTAAAAAGTAAACAAAATTTAAATAAGCCGGACGATCATTCATTCATTCTAAGCCTAAGTTAGTTGAAAACAATGCATTATCGTACATTTTCGAGACTATAAGTACTTACAAGTTTCTGAATTGTATAGGGAAAAATAGCCAATAATTTTAATATTCTGTTATAATGACCAAATATCTAAATTTTGACAGATGATGCCACTTTAAAGATTAAATCTAATGGGGTTAAAACCGGCTTTATTGTAAAAAAAAATGAAGGTAAAGAAGTAATTTTCCTATTTTTTTGACATTTCTAAAGCTTTTGATCGGGTGTGGCACAAAGGTTTATTGCATAAGCTCCGTGGAATTGGTATCTGTGAGAACTTGCTAAAATGGTTTGCCAATTACCTTAAAAATAGAAAACAAAGAGTAGTTCTCAATGGATCAAGTTCAAGTCTTAATAAGCTGTCCGCAGGAGTGCCCCAAGGATCAGTCCTTGGGCCCCTACTATTTCTTTTTTATATTAACGATCTCCCAAGTGTAGTCTTGAACTCCGTCAGGCTTTTCGCCGACGACACTTGCCTTTACATTCTTTCTGACAATTTGCTTCATCCAGATATATCCGCTTCTATTGATCAGGACCTGAAGGCTATTCTATCTTGGGCTGAACGATGGAAAGTTTCATTCAATGCAAGTAAGACTAAATTATTATTATGTTCCAGACGTCAACAACCATCGGCTATTGACATTCATTTCATGGGCAACAACCTAATTCCCTGTGCAACACACAAGCATTTAGGCTTGACTTTCAATAAGCTTGGGAATTGGTCCAACCATATAGAAAATTTGATAACCTCAGCCCATTCAAAAATATCTCTATTTAGAGGACTTAAATATCGCTTAAGCAGAAAATCTCTTGAAATTATGTATAAAACATTTATTCGACCTTCACTTGAATATGCTGATGTAGTCTGGGACAGTCTAACAGAGTTTCAAGTAAATTCTCTTGCAAGTCTGCAAAAGGATTGCCTCCGGATCATTAGCGGTTTAACGAAAAGCGTAGCCAGTTCACTTCTTTACGAAGAAACTGGTTTCCATACACTTAGTATGCGCCGCAAGATTCATCGTCTGAATGTGTTCCACCTAGTAATTACAGATCCAACCAATTCTAATCTCCAACAAAAATTACCCGTTCGCGTACCATCCAGAAATCCATATCCTCAAAGGTCTTCAAATAACTACACAACATTTTTCTGCAGAACCGCGGCATTCAGCAAATCTTTTTTTCCTTTAACTGTAGGGGCCTACGCGACTGGAATACGCTCCCAGATTATATTAAATCCCTAACCGATCACTCTGAGTTTAAATCCAAACTAAACCGTGTGTTTCGACTGACACGACCTCCACTTTGGTACTACATAGGTGGTCGCTTACCAAACATCATCCTCTGTCGAATGCGAAACGGTTGCAGTTCCCTTAACGACGATTTATTCAACAACTTCATAACCAATTCTCCAAAATGTAATTGTCTACACCCAACTGAGACAGCCCACACGGTTGCAGTTCCCTTAATGACGATTTATTCAACAACTTCATAACCGATTCTCCAAAATGTAATTGTCTACACCCAACTGAGACAGCCCACCACTACCTTCTTCACTGCAAACTATTTTCTGTACAAAGGTTAAAGTTAATAGAAGAGATTCGTAATAGCGGTTTCAATGAAGAAATAAGTACGACACTCCTGCTATACGGATCTGTTGATCTGTCACTTCCCCAAAAGCAATTAATAGTGGAATCCGTGTGCAAATATATCACGGCAAGCAAACGCTTCGCGTAACCCTCCCTGAGAGATCAACCAGACCTTGTGCTGTGTAAGCTCCTGTAATTTCAACCGTTCTATGTAAATTTATTCACTAAGTTCATTCTTGAAATATGTTTACATATAATTACATGTACCAACTTGGACAGTAATGCTTTCACTTTGTGTTTAAAGCTCAAACATTTGTAAATATGTTCGTTTCGCTTGTTTGATTTAAATATATTTCTTATTGGTACACATCACAAGCCTAAGGCTTAAGTGTACAGTCATTAAACAAAATAAAGATGTTTATAAAAAAAAAACGGCTCAAGTGCTCAAAGTGGCCTGCCGATACTGGCCCAATTTTTATCTAGCTGTAGGCCTACAGGTTCGATAACGACAAATAGGCCTACTGGCACAGCACCGGATATTTTACGATAAACTGTAACGGGCCATTAAGGCGCCAATGTGCACGCCATTACAGGCGCGGAATTGGCGATCGTAATAGGCCCAATTTATGTGACGTAAATCAGCCACATTCAAAATGACCTGCAGTCTATCAGAGGGTATTTCACGCACGTAGTTATCAGAAGTTATCAGAGTGTTCATTGGTATGACCAGTCGGAACTCCCTTCGGCTATGTTCGTCCGCTACTGGTCGGCTTTGATATGACGTTTCTGAAGCCGGGGGAACCCCCGTACTACGTCATCAACAGGTGATTCCCAAGAAGAGCTTTGCCGGCGACTAGAGATTGAACATGTGTCGCATTTGTTTGAAAATCATTTGAATTGTAATTCCACAGAGTTAAACACAAACTTGCTGGGACATTGTTGGAAACGACGATCATTTTAAAATGAGAAAACGTTCAGGAAACCGTCCAGGTCCCAGTGAGGATGGATCAAAACTTAGAAAACCACCGATGGTAACTGCAACAACAACAACATCGGCACAAGGTTCACCATCTCATACGAGCGTAGGGAAGCAGGTATGTTGACGTGGAATTGAAACAACAGGAATTGAAAATTGTTTTGAATTGTCTAAGTGTAGCTATGCCCGTATTCTGTCTCCATTGTTCCTTTCAGTTTCATTTTTCCTGGACAGGGTAAACTAGTATTCTAGCCAAGAAATCTTGGCTCTGCCGAATTTTTTTTTGGTCTTCGTATTCGACTTAGCCCTAGTTGGAGATCTCCAAACTCTGTGGCCAAAGTATATGATAATGGGTGACCAACAGAGTTGGAGGATCAGCCATCTTGGAAAATGTCAATTTACCGAAACAACACTATTTCGCTAAATTTCTCCTAATTTTAAACAACACAACCGGCCCAAACTTTACACACATTCAATTCGATCTTTTAGTTCGCTGTTTCACCGAAAAAAAAAACCCGTTCAAACACTCACATTTGTGTTGCATCATCGTCGTTTTTCCAAGGACAGCCCGATTCTCCCGCTCGCCTCTTCGTTTCCTTCAAATTAACTTGGAAAATGTAGGAACACAAGTTGACCTATGAGAGCCGCGCTTTCGTATTTTCTTGATAAACAAACAATTACGTGCTTTGAAGAAAGGTAAATTTCCAGCAATTGGCATCGGTTAAATTGTCGTGTGTGGCCATTTTTTCAAAGTATTTTGTTAACTATCGCTATTGCTATTATTTTGAACTAGTGTAACTGTTTCGGGCTAAGACAACCAGACACGTTACCAGCCATACAATACGGTATAATACTATCGTCGCCGTTAGACCGATAATCCGGGCTAGTATTTTTCTAATCTTAGAAAACAAATGACAGTTTTCATTACATAAATTTAATCTGAATTAAATGTTCTTTGAAGTTTATGTTAAACTAAAGATCTGATGCTTGTTATTCAAATAAGTCTCAGATATCAGTTATTTATTATGTACCCCATGTACCTTTATGTGTCTATTGTTTTCTTACTTGTATTATATTCCTGATGATGATGGCTTCAGTTTTCGGAGTTGCATTTCTTTTGTTTTATACAAAATTCTTCTGTGTTAGTACATCTATATTGTGTCATCCATTACCTTTTTTTCTTCCCAAATAAGACAAATTCATGATGATGTACACTCGTGAGATTGAGTTCAGTAAAATTTATTTATCTTTTACTCTTGATTTAATAGAATCTTTTTTTTTAATCTGACCAATGCATTAAATGGCTTAGATCAGAATACCTTGGCCCCAAAGTCTTTATTTCCAGGTACACTGCCTCTCATTTAATTTTTCTTCAAACCTAGATGGGGTCGCCTCCAATGGCACTCGGGCCTCCAAGGGGTCAGTAGGTAGAGCGTTGGGCGGTCAATCCGAACAGCCTTCCACCAATAAGTCGCGGGTTCGAATCCCACTCAGTCCCAAAAAAATTGGGAACTTTTCTGACTAGGTTTTCTCTCGAACGACCTATGTGGGATGGTTGCCAGTTACCAGCGGAAGGTCGTGGGTTTCCTCCGGACACAGAGCCTGGTTTCCTCCCACACTAAAACTGGCAACTCGGCCATATAAGTGAAATAATCTTGAGCGCGGCGTAAAACAGCAATCAGTCAATCAAATGGCACTCCATTGACATGTCATCAGGAAAAGAAAACTTTGATCTTATGCCCGCTCATATCTAATAGGATATGTTCAATTCCAAGTTTTTACACTTTTTCATTTTATTTTGTTTATTTTAGACAAATGAGAAGAGGCCTTGGTATCGTAGATTTTCTACTTTGGCTAAGATTTTATTTCTAATGTTAATAGTCCCTCCGGTGGTCAACTATGCTGCTCTACAAAGGGAAATTAGTCAACTTAAACCTGAGGGTAAGAGAAATTATTTTTTTATAATTGATAATTATTTTCAAAGGAAACAAATGTAATAATATGTGTATTGGTAACCCATTGAACACTATTGTTTTGCAAATTAACATTTTTTTCACTTTACTTAAAGTGGCATGAGCTGCCAAAATGTTGATATTTTTATGTTGAAACAGAATGTTGAAATTGTTGGCTATTTTTCTCAAGACTTACAATTCAGAAGCTTTTTAGTGCTTCTAGTCTCAAGAATGTAGGATATAGCATTATTTTGAACTAACTTTGGCGTAGAATGAATGAACGGTCGTCTCGGTTATTTAAACTAAATTTGTTTACTTTTAGCACACTTTTTTCGGTTCATACAGGCCACATACTGTATGGATTTTTCTCATTCCAACACCAATCATTTAGTTTTTCGATGGCCTTCAAAGCCTCTTACTGTCGTGACGATCAGAAATTATGAAAAAATTTTGAATTTTGGCAGCTCATGCCACTAATCAGATGGAGGGATATGTTTTCTTACTTTGTATTAATATCACATGTACAATTACTGTAATGTATTAGACTTTGATGCTGCATCACCTTCCGATAAAATTTAGAAAGAACTTTCCTGACATCGAACTTTGAATTGAACTCTGTGGAGTTTTATTCTCGCCTTTTTATGCTGTATAATTCATGTTTGTCTTATTGTCTAATTTAAATTAGTGAATAAATATATCAAATTGCTAAGCATTTTAATATGATACCCTATTACTTTGATACATTTTGAAAATTGCATCGGTCTGCTATATGTTTCAGGTGAGCTTTACGATGTGGGATTTGGTCAGAAATTATTTATGTCCTGCAAAGGAAAAGGAAGCCCTACAGGTTATTTTATATTTTTGATGTCTAATTTCATTCTATTGTTTTTGTTTCAATTTATTCATGCCGTGAATCAGCCCCCGCCCAATCCCCCCCCCCCTCCCGCATCTTAAACCCTCTCCCTAGAATAATGCCCCAGAGGCCAAATGGATAGTCAGTGTATATGACTGATCTTCAATGTCTCTGTTAAATTCAGTGCCTTTAAAATTATAATACCTAGCACAAATCGTTGAGGACTTTGGGAGCTCATTTGAGCTCTTAGCTTAAAAAATTCGGAGTAGGTTTTCACATTATTGCCTTTGGGGTTGTCAGGTACTTGCTGGAAACTTTCTTGTTTACACCCCATGGAACCTCTCTTGTTTACACCCCATGGGACCTCTCTTGTTTTCACCCCACTAAACCTCTGTTGTTTACACCCCATGGAACCTCTCTTGTTTACACCCCACTGAACCTCTCTTGTTTACACCCCACTGAACCTCTGTTGTTTACCCCCCATGGAAACTCTCTTGTTTACACCCCACTGAACCTCTCTTGTTTACACCCCACTGAACCTCTCTTGTTTACACCCCATGGAACCTCTCTTGTTTACACCCCATGGAACCTCTCTTGTTTACATCCCACTGAACCTCTCTTGTTTACACCCCATTGAACCTCTCTTGTTTACACCCCATGGAACCTCTCTTGTTTACACCCCATGGAACCTCTCTTATTTACACCCCATGGAACCACTTGTTTACACCCCATGGAACCTCTCTTGTTTACACCCCGCTGAACCTCTCTTGTTTACACCCCACTGAACCTCTGTTGTTTACACCCCATGGAACCTCTCTTGTTTACACCCCATGGAACCACTTGTTTACACCCCACTGAACCTCTCTTGTTTGCACCCCACTGAACCTCTCTTGTTTACACCCCGCTGGACCTCTCTTGTTTACACCCCGCTGGACCTCTCTTGTTTACACCCCATGGAACCTCTCTTGTTTACACCCCATGGAACCACTTGTGTACACCCCACTGAACCTCTCTTGTTTACACCCATTGGAACCTCTCTTGTTTACACCCCATGGAACCACTTGTTTACACCCCACTGAACCTCTCTTGTTTACACCCCACTGAACCTCTCTTGTTTACACCCCACGGAACCTCTCTTGTTTACACCCTATGGAACCGCTGTTGTTTACACCCCACTGAACCTCTCTTGTTTACACCCCACTGAACCTCTCTTGTTTACACCCCATGGAACCTCTCTTGTTTACACCCTATGGAACCTCTGTTGTTTACATCCCACTGAACCTCTCTTGTTTACACCCCATGGAACCTCTCTTGTTTACACCCCATGGAACCCCTCTTGTTTACATCCCATGGAACCTCTCTTGTTTACACCCCATGGAACCTCTCTTGTTTAAACCCCGCTGAACCTCTCTTGTTTACACCCCCCCGCTGAACCTCTCTTGTTTACACCCCACTGAACCTCTCTTGTTTACACCCCATGGAACCTCTCTTGTTTACACCCCACTGAACCTCTCTTGTTTACACCCCACTGAACCTCTCTTGTTTACACCCCTTGGAACCTCTCTTGTTTACACCCTATGGAACCGCTGTTGTTTACACCCCACTGAACCTCTCTTGTTTACACCCCACTGAACCTCTCTTGTTTACACCCCACTGATCCTCTCTTATTTACACCCCATGGAACCTCTCTTGTTTACACCCTATGGAACCTCTGTTGTTTACATCCCACTGAACCTCTCTTGTTTACACCCCATGGAACCTCTCTTGTTTACACCCCATGGAACCCCTCTTGTTTACATCCCATGGAACCTCTCTTGTTTACACCCCATGGAACCTCTCTTGTTTACACCCCGCTGAACCTCTCTTGTTTACACCCCACTGAACCTCTCTTGTTTACACCCCATGGAACCTCTCTTGCTTACACCCCACTGAACCTCTCTTGTTTACACCCCACTGAACCTCTCTTGTTTACACCCTATGGAACCTCTGTTGTTTACACCCTATGGAACCTCTGTTGTTTACACCCCATGGAACCTCTGTTGTTTACACCCCATGGAACCTCTCTTGTTTACACCCCACTGAACCTCGTTTGTTTACACCCCACTGAACCTCTCTTGTTTACACCCCATGGAACCTCTCTTGTTTACACCGCATGGAACCTCTCTTATTTACACCCCATGGAACCTCTCTTGTTTACACCCCATGGAACCTCTCTTGTTTACTCCCTATGGAACCTCTCTTGTTTACACCCCATGGGACCTCTGTTGTTTACACCCCATGGAAACTCTTGTTTACACCCCATGGGACCTCTCTTGTTTACACCCCACTGAACCTCTCTTGTTTACACCCCACTGAACCTCTCTTGTTTACACCCCATGGAACCTCTCTTGTTTACACCCCATGGAACCTCTCTTGTTTACACCCCACTGAACCTCTTGTTTACACCCCATGGAACCTCTCTTGTTTACAGCCCATGGAACCTCTGTTGTTTACACCCCATGGAACCTCTCTTGTTTACACCCCACTGAAACTCTCTTGTTTACACCCCATGGAACCTCTCTTGTTTACACCCTATGGAACCTCTCTTGTTTACATCCTATGGAACCTCTCTTGTTTACACCCCACTGAACCTCTCTTGTTTACACCCCATGGAACCTCTCTTGTTTACACCCCATGGAACCTCTCTTGTTTACACCCCATGGAGCCTCTCTTGTTTACACCCTATGGAACCTCTCTTGTTTACACCCCATGGAATCTCTCTTGTTTACACCCCATGGAACCTCTCTTGTTAACACCCCACTGAACCTCTCTTGTTTACACCCCATGGAACCTCTCTTGTTTACACCCCATGGAATCTCTCTTGTTTACACCCCATGGAACCACTTGTTTACACCCCATGGAACCACTTGTTTACACCCCATGGAACCTCTCTTGTTTACACCCCACTGAACCTCTCTTGTTTACACCCCACTGAACTTCTCTTGTTTACACCCCATGGAACCTCTCTTGTTTACACCCCACTGAACCTCTCTTGTTTACACCCCATGGAACCTCTCTTGTTTACACCCCATGGAACCTCTCTTGTTTACACCCCATGGAACCACTTGTTTACACCCCACTGAACCTCTCTTGTTTACACCCCTTGGAACCTCTCTTGTTTACACCCCATGGAACCACTTGTTTTCACCCCACTGAACCTCTCTTGTTTACACCCCACTGAACCTCTCTTGTTTACACCCCACTGAACCTCTCTTGTTTACACCCCACTGAACCTATCTTGTTTTCACCCCACTGAACCTCTCTTGTTTACACCCCATGGAACCTCTCTTGTTTACACCCCACTCAACCTCTCTTGTTTACACCCCATGTAACCTCTATTGTTTACACCCCACTGAACCTCTCTTGTTTACACCCCATGGAACCTCTCTTGTTTACACCCCATGGAACATCTCTTGTTTACACCCCACTGAACCTCTCTTGTTTACACCCCATGGAACCTCTCTTGTTTACACCCCACGGAACCTCTCTTGTTTACACCCTATGGAACCTCTCTTGTTTACACCCCACGGAACCTCTCTTGTTTACACCCCATGGAACCTCTCTTGTTTACACTCCAGTGAACCTCTCATAACTGGTGTAAAAAATGGAGATTAAAAATTAATGTAGTGAAAACATAAATTATTCTTTTTCGAAAAATTTGAAAAAAAAACAGAGCAAGTTTAAACAAATGTTTGGGTTTCCTTGTTTAATCAGTTCTTAAAATATGAGATTGCCGCTAAAGCATTGGCAGATTCTGCTGGCCTAGCACTCGGCTCAGTGATAAGTAAAAATGTAGAAAATTATCTGGCTTAGGATTTAAATTTTACTGCATTGTTCAATAAGGGTGTATTACCAATCAATATTCAATTACGGTGTAGGTGTATGGGTAGTTGACACTAAGTCTTTATCAGTATGTACTAATGTTGTTAATCGGGCTATAAGATATTTCCTTGGTGTACCCGGTACATAAATTGAGCCCATTAGAGGCAGTGTACGGAGACATGGGGTGCCCCCCGCTCAAAGTTTTACGTTTTGTCGAGTTACTTAGATTGTGGAATCGTTTAATTAAGATAGATGATTCTCGCTTCACAAAACGTGTATTTATATGCGCCTGCTCATTGAATGGTCTTTGGAGTAAAACAGTTAATGGTGTTTTGGAAGAGGCGGAAATGCAAAATGTTTTTGACAGTAGGTTAACATGTAAACTTTTCGATCATTTTCAAGAAATTATGATACAAAATTATGCTCGAACATGGTGCCATTTAATTCATGAAAAGCCAAAACTTAGAATCTAAGTATGTTTTGTTCAATCTGGATAAATATGAACAGTCTTTTAGAATAGTCGCCCAGCTTCGCTGTGTGATAGCCATAGCATAGAGGACGAAGTTCACTTCATCTTTGATTGGTCGCCATACGCCGGTTTAAGATTTCATCTATTCAATGGTATTCCACTCCTTCAAATGCCAACACATGGGGAAAAATTGCAAAACCTTTTTGAGTTTCATGCTAGAGATATGTCAATATGTTAGATTAGCGATATACGACATACAACAAAATAGCCCTTTCTCTGCTGTTAACCCTAATCATGTATAGTTTTCCGTGTAAAGTGGTTCTTAAGCCCTGACATGGCTGGGTTCAAACATTTACTTATAAATATCAAGGCTCAATCTTGTATCATGCTTCCTACCACTATTAATAAACATATATCTATCTTAAATTATCGGAGACCTGAAGAAAATAAAGGTTTTTGGATAATTTTATTGGCATGATTTATCCATTTTAGAGACAATATAGTGATTGTTTATCCGTCTTCAGGTGGTTTCAAAAGCCTTCAGACTCTCTTCCCTCAATGCTCAACCTCTTAGCTAAAACTGATAAAGAAAATCCAGGGGATTTTTAAAAATTCATTTTGAAAGGTATCTTCTGGTTTGATTGTCAGATAGAACAAATTCATTGATTGAATCAACGAGGAAGGAAACCGAGCTCTTTGCTCGCAGATAAGTTTCACCCTTCAATGAATAGTTTGCATGATGATCAAGCCCAAAACCCCACTTTAATAGAAATTGTACTCCATTTTTTGTGGGCTAAGTTGGATTTCTACCAATGACTATGGGAGGCTGGTGTCAAAGGCTATAAGGCACCAATAAATGATAGGAAAAAGTCATGTCAAGTAACTTCAAATATGAAGCTGTGTTCATTTACTTACCGACTTCACCGTACATGTACATGTACATTTTTAGTAGAACAATTTCTGATCCGAGAAAACATTTCCGGAATTTGGCCCGAACGTCATATAACACCGGCATAGGGCTTCAAGGCTATAAACCTCACATTCAAGAAATAAACTTGAGTGTTAAGGGGTAAAAAACCCAATCCATCAAGCGCTAGTAAAATAGAGTTTATGTGTCAGTATAAGTTGAGGGAACAGATTTTGTGCTCTTTATTTATGTGTTAGGTTCCACCACTTAATATTTCGATAATTTTTATATCGTGCAATTGTCTGTATGGTTATGTTAAGACATATCTACATGTTTGTATTCGTCTATTTTTCAGTTATTATGGACGCCCCTACGGGAATGACATCAGATGTTTGGAGTTTAGCTGTCCCTCTGATTGCAAAAGTCACTAAGGTATTTCATTTATTTAATGACACACTCCCCACTGAAATCCAGAAAACTGTTGATATTAAAAAAACTAGGACTGTTTTCTGTATTTTTCCCAGTTTGGAGAAGGTAGGAAAAGTTCAAAAGTTTTGGAATCATTTTGAATTTTTGAATCATGAATTTTAAACCAGCTGGCAGTTGACCTAATTGGCGAAACTAACGTGAGAAATAACGTGAGAAATACAGACACTCAAAAGGCCTTCCGATAAATTTGTGACAGTAAATTCAAAAGAAAAAGATCTGAAATGAGTACAAATCCCAACATAGAACTTTTTTTGAGAATTCGGGAGATTCTGATCCATGTTGATGTTCAGACTTCAGCTTAGGGTATGCCTTCACAACAACATTTATACCACCGGAAGGTCATGGGTTTCCTCCGGGCACAGAGCCCGGTTTCCTCCCACAATAAAACTGGCAACGCCGCCATATAAGTGAAATAATCTTGAGCGCGGCGTAAAACACCAAACAATCAATCAATCAATCACAGCAACATTTACACACTTGAAAAATTACAATATTTTTTTAGTGTTTGATGTTTAATTTGAGTGATTCTACTAGCAGTAAGCTCTTAGAATTGCTTTCTTCACAACTGTCACAAAGGTTACGGTGGCAAGAGGCTGATTAAAGGATTTCTAGTTTTCTAATAACACGCATATTTCTTCATTAGTTGATACTTACTGGTATCTAAGTTTCATATATAATATCTCAACCATCTTATGCTTTGTTACAAAACCATTCCTAATGATTTTCATAAAATGCTTAAAGCCCCTTTTGTTAAAACGTTAATACCCGGTATACGTTTTCTGAACAACTTCCTCAGAAGGGTTTTAACTCAATCGCCATATATTGAGAAGTTGCCATATACTCGCCAAAGATCAGGTGTTTCCTTGGGGCAAAGGGTCCACATTAAATCTGCCAAAGCCGCCATATTTGTGAAATAATCGTGAGTGCGGCATATAGCATCAATCAAGCTTATTAACTTCAGATCTCGCTGTTCAAATTGAATTAATCTGTATGATTGTGATGGTCATTTTCTCATAATTCTGTCAACATGTAATGTTTCCTATTGTTAACCGTCCAATGACTGTGCTTCTTTCTGTAGGTTTGTGTCTATGACAGAGCAGGCTTGGGTTTTAGTGAACGCCCTTATATGGTAAGCTTATTATTCTTCAATGCAGCACATCAATCAATCATTGTAACAATTGTATAGGGCATCCCAATTGACAGTTATAAGTGAACTAATCTTGAGTGCGGCGTAAAACTTCAATCAACCAACCAATTGACAGTAGTTGATGACCTTTTCCAAACCCCCTCTAGTATGAAACTGGTAAGACATCACACATTGCAAAAAGAAATTTTTTAATCCAAAATTCTGCTTCCAAAAGGTGGCTGGTTCAAAATAACAAAATGTTAAACTTGCTTGAAAATGAACTTTTCAAGCAAGGCAATTGCTTTCTAGACCCTTTCGGTTTAAGGATTGCCTGTAGCCTCGGTGTATGGCAAAATGACACTACATTGCGTTTGGGGATCAATCTGACATTAAAATCGAACTCATTCTGTATATGACGCAATGCAATAGATGCGTGCGATATACCTTCAATAGAGAAATTACGTCAATGCCAAAGAATTTGGAACAAAGTCGGGAAAAACATCTTCTAAAGTGAAAGGTATTGTTGCTTGCCCACAGGTCAAACCAATCAATGTTCTATTCCAGAACTGACGGACCAGGGAATACTCAGACTCCACCATTTGCCATTTTCTCACGCAACATTTGTGTGATGCCATGACAGCAGTATTAGAGTTGGGCAAACACATAACTGCTAATTTGTGACATGTCATATTCAATCAAATTCTAATACTGAGTAATATTTCCAGATTTCTTGGACTGGGGCCGGTTGTTCAAAAGAAAATCAGCTTAACGGCAGGGAGGGATTTCTGTGTTACGTCATGTCATTTAACCTGCCGTTAAGCCAACGGCGCTTTGAACAACCCACCCCTGGTCTGCCACCTTCTGACAGTTTTAACCTTCATTGCAATGCTGCTAAATAACATCATTGGAAAACAAATGACATTGTACCGTCGCATTAAACATGACAAGGCCAGTCATTGCTTATAAAAAAAACAAGAGTTTGAAAGACATACTGGTCAGGGCTAAACTCCCCTGTCTGCCTTCTACCTAGGTTTTCTGGGAAAGGGGTATGGGGGGGGGGGGGAATTTTCACTGTCTTTTCCCATGACCCCATAATATATAGTCTGACGATATTCTTACTATAGCTTAAGATGCATAAGCATTGTCAATGCAATACAAAGTGTTCCAGAAAATTCTACTGACTAAGGCCAAGCTCCTGTCAGTCGTCAACCTAATGAAATATCATAAGTTTACTTTATTACAACAATTTATGATGGGGTATAAAGGTCTAAATGATATACCTCTTTTTTAACACAATTAGAAACTTGTCTCCGTGGTTATTTTAGACAAGAAGATTTTCCCTGTGCCCGTGTGTTTTAGTGCTCATAAATATATATGTGAAATAATTTTGCCAGTAAAGAATTAGTCGTCATGAAAGCAATGTTAGATGAATTGATTGATTGGAGTTATACGCTGTGCCCAAACAGTATGCTAGAGGCCAGATAGTTTGTATACAAACAAAAACTAAAATTCATTTCAGAATTATACAGAAACTGATGAGACAGAAAAGGTAGCCAACTACAGAAACAGATGGGTGCCATTTTCAGCAGAAAGGTAATCATTATGTCCATAAGAAAAACAATAACAAGCAAGAAATGAAACTGTCAGAATTATTTGTTTTTCTTAAATTTCATTAACGATTGATGGTTTGTCAACCTTTCATCAAACTAGTTTTAATCTTTTGAATTAAAAGGGTTTTTAAAATTGTGTTGTCCAGAAAAAAAAAATGCTGTATTTCTTTTGGTAAATGTTGAAACACCAATCAATCAATCTTTTCTTTTTCCAGAATGGAACTTCAATCAATTAATCTTTTCTTTTTCCAGAATGGAACTTCAATCAATTAATCTTTTCTTTTTCCAGAATGGAAATTCAATCAATCAATCTTTTCTTTTTCCAGAATGGAATTTCAATCAATTAATCTTTTCTTTTTACAGAATTGAACTTCAATCAATCAATCTTTTCTTTTTACAGAATGGAACTTCAATCAATCAATCTTTTCTTTTTACAGAATGGAACTTCAATCAATTAATCTTTTCTTTTTCCAGAATGGAACTTCAATCAATCAATCTTTTCTTTTTCCAGAATGGTGGATGATTTCTCGAGTCTTTTTACTAAAGCCAGTCAACCTGAGAAACCCTTTATATTAGTGGGAGCCGAAATTGGAGCCATTGTTGCGGAATTCTACACCCAACTTTATGAAACGTAATAAAATTGATTACTCAGGGTTTGGGCTTAAGTTCCTTACTTCTGAAATAACTGAGTGAGCTTATGATTGAGTTCAAGTCCAATATTGATCAGTTACAACTTAGTTTCTGCTTGGCCTGTAATGTATATAGGGGCCATCTAACGATTGATTGATTGATTGTTCGGTGTTTTACGCCGCGCTCAAGATTATTTCACTGATATGGCGGCGTTGCCAGTTTTATTGTGGGAGGAAACCAGGCTCTATGCCCGGAGGAAACCCAGAACCTTCTGTTGGTAACTGGCAACCATCCCACATAGGTTGTTGGAGTGAAAACCCAGTCAGAAAATTTTCCAATTTTTTTGGGACTGAGTGGGATTCGAACCATGTAACGAGAGCCAGATTGTTAGGATTGATATCACTCGTGTCTAATAATTGTCTCGATAATTGTCTTGATTGTCTGAAGCCTCTGGCAGGGAACTATGGTGATATTCATTACAACACACTTGCTCGAGATAATATTTTTCTCACACTACACAAAAAATGCAGCGTTTTATTTAAAAGCAAAGCTCTATTATAAGCAACTTTTTGTCGCTTGTTTAGCTACAGATGTTTAAGGTAGCTTTAAATGCATTGTGAAAGAGGTCCTTAAAGTGGCATGAGCTGCCAAAATGTTGATATTTTGACGTTATAACAGAATGTTAAAATTATTGACTATTTTTCTCAAGACGTATAAATCATGAGCTTTTTAGTGCTTCTAGTCTCGAAAATGTAAGATAAAGTATTGTTTTGAACTAACTTTGTCTTAGAATGAATGAATGGTCGTCGCGGTTATTTAAATTTTGTTTACTTTTCGAACACGTTTTCGATTCGTACTGGTCACATACTGTATGGATTTTCCTCATTCCAACGCCAATCATTTAGTTTTTCGATGGCCTTCAAAGCCTGTTACTGTCGTGACGATCAGAAATTATGTAAAAAGTTTGAATTCTGGCAGCTCATGCCACTTTAATGGTCCGTACAATGTAAAACTGTTTTCCAATAAGCCTGACAATAAGCGTAAATCATGGTGTAAAGCATCAATCATGTGATCTATTAATTAGTATTTATTTCTATTTCAGTGATGTGGCTGGGATCATTTTAATCAATCCCTTAGCAGAAGATATTTTCCAACAACAAAATGGCGTCTGGTCACAATTCTGGTCAGTTCCAATAAACAAAAAATGACAAAAATGATAAGCTTTGCTATTAAGAAGTTCGTGATTTTGTTTGATTAATTTTGGATTAATCGTATGTCTTGATGTTTTTTATGCATGTACATATGGGGTGTAAAGGTCTAAATGATATACCTCTTTTTAACACAATTAGAAACTTGTCTCCATGGTTATTTTAGACAAGAAGATTTTCCTTGTGCCCATGTGTTTTAGTGATCATAAATATATTTGTGGCTAATGTATACAATTTGTACCCATTTCATTGGATACTGTAAATTGATTGACAGGTTTGGGCACCTCCTTCCGTCCTTTCAATCCCTCCAATTAGGAGCTGCAGTTGGATTAACCAGATTAGCTCTAATCCTTGGATTAATTTCCCAGCCTTTACAATTAGCTAATTTACCTGAAGACGTCGTTAACAGACAGGTTAGTTTTACTTTCAGATTGTATTGTTATTTATTTTGCACTTAGTTTACTTACTGTATTATTCTTTTATGATGGGAAATCACCCCTGATGTCATGATATCATTTGCATTATTCTCGTTATTTTTTTGGGATTACACTTTCTTGAAAAATGGCAGAAATTCTTCTACCGATATTGGGTGAATGGATAAGACAGCCGGCATTTAGTACTTGCGATAGGTGCCATTCTCTGTGACACGGGTTCGATTCCCGTTTCGGGTTTTACCCAATATCGGTAGAAGAATTTCTGCCATTATTCAAGAAAGTGTAATCCTAAAAAATAACGAGAATACTGTTATAGTCACTTTCTAAAAGACACTCATCATTTGCGTTTATAATTTTTACCCCTCGGGCAAATTTTGCCCGAAGGGTATTGTCGTTGCCTCCGTCGTCCGTCTGTCCGTCTGTCTGTCTGTCCATCTGTCAGTCTGTCCATTGGTCCTTGTAAACACATTATCTAAAAAAGTCTTTAACTTATAACTTTGAAACTTCACACATTTGTTCAATACAGCAAGTACAAGAAGCCTATTTAAAATCAATGCGCTCGGATGTTTTTTTCAAGAGTTATGCCCCTTTTATTACCGCTGCTATAAAAAGCCTCGTAAACACATTATCTAAAAAAGTTTTTAACTTACAACTTTAAAACTTCACACATTTGTTTAATACAGCAAGTACAAGAAGCCTATTGAAAATCAACGCACTCGGATATTTTTTTCAAGAGTTATGCCCCTTTTATTACCGCTGCTATAAAAAGCCTCGTAAACACATTATCTGAAAAAGTTTTTAACTTACAACTTTAAAACTTCACACATTTGTTTAATACAGCAAGTACAAGAAGCCTATTGAAAATCAACGCGCTCGGATGTTTTTTCAAGAGTTATGCCCCTTTTATTACCGCTGCTATAAAAAGCCTCGTAAACACATTATCTAAAAAAGT
This sequence comes from Lepidochitona cinerea, assembly GCA_963971465.1. Classification (NCBI taxonomy): domain Eukaryota; kingdom Metazoa; phylum Mollusca; class Polyplacophora; order Chitonida; family Tonicellidae; genus Lepidochitona; species Lepidochitona cinerea. The sequence continues at coordinate 12,765,182 of OZ020565.1, forward strand.
TTTTAACTTACAACTTTAAAACTTCACACATTTGTTTAATACAGCAAGTACAAGAAGCCTATTGAAAATCAACGCGCTCGGATGTTTTTTTCAAGAGTTATGCCCCTTTTATTACCGCTGCTATTAAAAGCCTTGTAAACACATTATCTAAAAAAGTCTTTAACTTACAAGTTATGTTTGAAACTTCTTACATTTGTTCAATACAGCAAGTACAAGAAGCCTATTTAAAATTGATGTGTTCAGACATGTTTTTCAAGAGTTATGCCCCTTACATGACTATCAGCCAAAAACCTCCTTGTAAATGTGATGCATGTATGTGGAGTAGTTTTTCACTCACAACAAATTGTCTGGAAAATAAATATATCTTCGGTTTCTTTGGCCCAGACCCGAGGGGTCCTGATGGCGACAGCCACTTATTTTTATATGAGAATAAACTTTTATCAACTCTCTTAAATGTTCTGGGGCTCAGTCTGAGGGGATTGGGGTCTGTTTACATATATCCAAGCTATTTAAGTTGCATTTTAATAAAGATGCGAATATTTTCCGCGGAAGTTTTCTATTCTATCAACATGTCAGTTGACTCAAGTTTCACTGTTGTACCATAAAATAGTTGATTAATTTTTCTTGCAAAGTTTCAGCTTTTTTTCTTTTTCTTTCAGAAACATCTCCTCTGCCATCCGAGACATTTAAGTTCTGTTGTTGATGAACATCACTTTATTAATGAAACATTTTCTCAATTACGGTGAGATTTTATTTTCCTGTGATTTTCCTTGTTACTACTACCTGTATGTCAAGAAGTTTACTGATTCGACCTAACTCATACATTCCCCTGTGCACCTGTTATTTCATCTCCTTGGCATAATTAGCTCTAATTTCCTGTTATTCTCACTCCAATCACAGACGAGGGAAGGGAAGGGGGGGGGGGGTGTTTAAATTTCTTTGTGTGTAATACTGCTACTTTGAAAATGGTATGAGCTGCCAAAATACAGATTTTTCACCTACTGGTAGTCTACGACAGACTTACCAAAAACAAACTGTTTTAATACTTCATTTTGTTTCAGATTGGTCAGGACGATGAAACAGTTTCCGGCTAACATATCTGTCTCCGTTATCACAGGAAATTATTACGACGAACAATTACCCAGTACATTAAACAAGGTTGGTATCATGTTATATTGTCTTTCTGGTATTAAAACTTGCAGCAACTGGTTGGCCCGGTGTCAGTATAATGTGACTGGGTGAGGGGGCTTGCTGGTTGCTCGTCTCGGTGAGGCAGCACCTAAAAAGAGCGATGGGAATCCGCCCTGCAACAAGGAGACAACGTCTTCATATAACTGAAATACTGTTGAGCAGGACGTAAAACCCAAATCACTCACTCACTCACTCCAGTAGATCACCATCGACCAATGGTTTAGTAGCAAATTTCGATAGATATTTCAGTTTCCCACTCTTTGTTTCGAAACGCTTTCAGATGTTTCGCTGAAATTTTATATCTGAATTTAACATTATGAGCAACAGATTAAGTTTATGTTTTTTATTCTGTTTCGATTATTTTTACTGCCCTTGGAAATTTTGATGATAATAGCCTCCAGTAGGGGACTATGTATTGCTATACAATACACAGAGAATGCTTGTTATTTCAGTAATTTCTTTGATGATATAGCAACTAAGTCAATCGTATATTTCAGTAATTTCTCTAATGATATAGCAACTAAGACAATCGTCAGGTTTTAGGTATCTGGTTAAATTCCTTCTCAGTATTGCCAATGCTGTTAAGATTGTTAGGTACTCGCCGAAAGTAACTGGTTTCCTCCGGGCTAAGAGCTGATTTCCTCTCCAACTAAACCTGGCAATGCCGTCATATAAGTGAAAAACTCTTGAGTGCGGCGTTAAACGTTTATCAATTAATTAGGATTGTATTGCTACAGTAAGGGCACTATGGAGATACTTAAAGGAGAAGAAAAGGAAAAAACTAAGTAAATACAGTACAGGCGCGACACATTTTCCTTTCTAACGGTACCAAAACCATATTTCTACGATTTTTCCTCGCTCAACTGTGCTATAAGAAAGTTAACAATCGTTATCAGAGAACGTCTAAACTGACTCGTCAGCCATCTTCACAGCAGAGCTTAGCTGTGTGTCTCGACCGGCCAATCAGCATACGCCTGGCCACCTGTCACTCACTAGCGTAAGAGAAATTGGTCAACTCTGAAAGTCCCCCATTTAAACCTAGGTTAATTTTGATCATTTCGACGCGCTAATAAGAGAAGATAAACACTCTAACAGCTCTGAAATGTACACTGGCTAGTAAATCAACCTTTTGGGAAGACGTGACCGGCTGCTATGTTGTCTACGCGACTTGTGGGGATCGTTGTAGAATTTTAAAAAAAGGTAGTCTTACCGCTGACATTGCAGGTTATAACCATACAAGATATGATAAGCTCGCAAGGGAAGTAATCTACTAATACTTGTTCCGGTCAATTTCAAACCGTCAATGGCGCGGTCCACTGACGATCGAGCACGAGCTTGTGCGGTAGATATATTTTCATTGTATTTTCACACCGTAAACCACGTGCAAGACTCACACACATGCATATGATGGTCTATGGGAGCCCGTTCGATACGATTGCATGTTGTTTTTTTGTTTTCTCCTCCTTTAAAAGTTTTTCAATAATTTTCATCATATTTGGTTGATTGATTGATTGATGTTTTACGTCGCACTCAAGATTGTTTCACTTATATGGTGACGTTGCCAAGTTGAGTGGGGGAGGAAAGCCCTGACCATTGGCGAGTACATGTACCTGGCAACTCTTCCACGTATGTGACGGAGGGAAAAATCCACTTATAAATTGTTCAGTTTTTATTTGGTGTGAGTGGGATTCAACCCGCGCCACATCCGTTATGTTTGAATTGTGACTGTCATGGTTAAAAATTTAAGCGATTTCTTTCATCGTACCTAAGTGTTAGAAATTTTATAAATAACTGTTTATTTTATTTTATTTTTTAGGCTTGGGCAAAATCTGAACAGAATCTAATAACACAGAGGTTTCCCAATGCACAACAGCTAGTCATTAATGGTGCCGACCATCATATGTTATATCGTAAGCCATTGGCTATCACTGAACCAATCAACAGAATGGTTAGATTATACAGACAAAAACATAGACCAATCAAAGCAGATGTTAGAACAGAACAAATAAAGCCATCTTGATTTTTTATGTGTTTTTCATGTTCTTTTCATGCTATGTGGATACACAGTATTAGGCACATGATGAAGAGATGTGATGGGATTGGTTATGCACATGAAGAAGAGATGTGACGGGATTGAATAGGCACATGAAGAAGAGTTGTGACGGGATTGAATAGGCACATGAAGAAGAGATGTGACGGGATTGAATAGGCACATGAAGAAGAGATGTGACGGGATTGAATAGGCACATGAAGAAGAGATGTGACGGGATTGAATAGGCACATGAAGAAGAGATGTGACGGGATTGAATAGGCACATGAAGAAGAGATGTGACGGGATTGAATAGGCACATGAAGAAGAGATGTGACGGGATTGATTAGGCACATGAAGAAGAGATGTGACAGGATTGATTAGGCACATGAAGAAGAGATGTGGCAGGATTGATTAGGCACATGAAGAAGAGATGTGACGGGATTGAATAGGCACATGAAGAAGAGATGTGACGGGATTGAATAGGCACATGAAGAAGAGATGTGACGGGATTGATTAGGCACATGAAGAAGAGATGTTACAGGATTGATTAGGCACATGAAGAAGAGATGTGGCAGGATTGATTAGGCACATGAAGAAGAGATGTGACGGGATTGATTAGGCACATGAAGAAGAAATGTGACAGGATTGATTAGGCACATGAAGAAGAGATGTGACAGGATTGATTAGGCACATGAAGAAGAGATGTTACAGGATTAATTAGGCACATGAAGAAGAGATATGGCAGGATTGATTAGGCACATGAAGAAGAGATGTGACAGGATTGGTTAGGCACATGAAGAAGAGATGTGACAGGATTGATTAGGCACATGAAGAAGAGATGTGACAGGATTGATTAGGCACATGAAGAAGAGATGTTACAGGATTGATTAGGCACATGAAGAAGAGATGTGGCAGGATTGATTAGGCACATGAAGAAGAGATGTGACGGGATTGATTAGGCACATGAAGAAGAAATGTGACAGGATTGATTAGGCACATGAAGAAGAGATGTGACAGGATTGATTAGGCACATGAAGAAGAGATGTGACGGGATTGATTAGGCACATGAAGAAGAAATGTGACAGGATTGGTTAGGCACATGAAGAAGAGATGTGACAGGATTGATTAGGCACATGAAGAAGAGATGTGACGGGATTGATTAGGCACATGAAGAAGAAATGTGACAGGATTGGTTAGGCACATGAAGAAGAGATGTGACAGGATTGATTAGGCACATGAAGAAGAGATGTGACAGGATTGATTAGGCACATGAAGAAGAGATGTGGCAGGATTGATTAGGCACATGAAGAAGAGATGTGACAGGATTGATTAGGCACATGAAGAAGAGATGTGACAGGATTGATTAGGCACATGAAGAAGAGATGTGGCAGGATTGATTAGGCACATGAAGAAGAGATGTGGCAGGATTGATTAGGCACATGAAGAAGAGATGTGACAGGATTGATTAGGCACATGAAGAAGAGATGTTACAGGATTAATTAGGCACATGAAGAAGAGATGTGACAGGATTAATTAGGCACATGAAAAAGAGATGTGGCAGGATTGATTAGGCACATGAAGAAGAGATGTGACAGGATTGGTTAGGCACATGAAGAAGAGATGTGACAGGATTGGTTAGGCACATGAAGAAGTTATTTTCTCAAGACGTATAATTCAAAAGCTTTTTAGTGCTTCTAGTCTCGAGAATGTACGATAAAGTATTGAGGAAAATAATTGTGTGGCTAATTTCGCAGTCTACCACCTGAGCGCTATGATTAAAATAGCAAAATGGCATTATGTGTTTGGCTCAAATCCAAACAGAAATCTGACGTTAGAAATCGATTCGGTATCGATGTGGTGAAAAATCTATCCTGTTTGGATCGGGGCTTAGTTTCATTATGGTTTCTTTCGGTTGCCAACAAGAACCCGATTGCAATTTAATGTTACGCCTTGTCGAGCTTAGTTGTTTAATTTCAAGCTCCATTAAACCCGAATATACCTAACTCTTTTAGATAATCCATCGAAAACACAGGAAGAGATATTGTCCTCTTCAGTCCTTACGGAGCATCCAAAACGAACGAATCTTCTAAAAGAGAACGCAAACATGAGCAGGAATTTAGAATAAGTCTTTCGTAATCCTTGAACTAAAATCTTCTGAGTGTATTTTTACTTCGGTTGCCGTACATGGACGAGTTACCAGCTACTCACTGAAGGTCGGGAGGGTTTCCTCCGAACAATACGCCCAGTTGTCTCCCCCACTAAACCTGGCAACGCCGCCTAATGAGTGAAATAATCTTGGGTGCGGCGTACATGTAAAACATCAATCAATTTAACTGAAACAGCACAGTCCGTCTCTAGCTCACTGGACATGCAAATGCAGTGGGTAAGTTGTTATCGCAGAGTAGCTTTTGTGAACTGTCTTTGTATCTTCCAATTATTGATACAAAGAAAACACACTTTGATGGTTATCGATTACTTAATGGGATCTTCAGTCTGGACATCTTAGGGCTATTTGATCTTATTTCCTGTCCACCCTCTGACTTCCCATATTGTAGACCTGAGGTGTTTGACTCTAATGGCCTGTCCTCTCATCTGAAGACAAATTGAGTAACTCCAACGAATTATGTCCTATATCAGGGTTACCTGCCTATGACAGGCATGAGGTGTAATAGGCTGATTCTCCCCAGATTCAGGCCATGACTTGGGTATGCCCGAATAAGTTACTATCACGAGGATACCGCCATACCTCGCAACTTGGGGTTTATTATATTAGTAAAGGCAATTAAGATAGGTTTTAATGTTTATTGCTTCTGTGTGTCGACAAAATGACCAAAATATATTTGGTCAAAAAAAGTGTTCAACAATAATGTTTAGTTCAAAATGAAAAATGGAGGATTGTTTTTTCTTTTTTCTATTATCAAATTAGACTGAAGTGACAACAACGTTAAAGTAATTACTCTTCAAACAAAATTGATGTATTTTTAGTATATTATTTAATTCGAAATATTCTTTTCTCTGAAGTACCTAAAGTTTCCAAAAGTTTAACTAAAATATGGGATTACTTATATATGGCGTCAGTAGGATGTAATGGGGCTATCTCAGGATTCTAAAATGGGTGTAACTTTTGACAATAAAGTTAATTAATATGACAACGGACATTCGATATTTCTGTTTTTAGCGGACCTAATCTCAGATGCTTTGAGATTATCTATGATTCAAGCACTGTTCAGGTGGGAAAGTACAGTTTCTGTGATTCTCTCACCATCCAGTTTATTCAGAGACGCTGATCAATTTAGCAATATATACGAGGTACAGTGACATTTATTCATTCAACATCCATCCCATAGTTCCCAGTAGAAAGATACAGTTTTTGTGATTCTGTCATCATCCAGTTTAGTCAGAGACGCTGATCACAACAGAAGCAACTGAGACTTTGCCAATTGGAGGAACTTTCGAATCCACCATGTAAGATTTTAACCAACTGCCCATATATATATATTATTATTATTATTATTATTATTAGACGAGATGGTGACATGCTATCGGCTCCGATTTGATATGATGCATCTTTATCAAATAGAAATAGCATGTTGAACACTGAGCGTCGGGTGCCCTGATGACTCGCTCTACAAAATTCTTTATGTGGCAGGATTGATTAGGCACATGAAGAAGAGATGTGACAGGATTGATTAGGCACATAAAGAAGAGATGTGACGGGATTGGTTAGGCACATGAAGAAGAGATGTGGCATGATTGGTTAGGCACATGAAGAAGAGATGTGGCAGGATTGATTAGGCACATGAAGAAGAGATGTGACAGGATTGATTAGGCACATGAAGAAGAGATGTGACAGGATTAATTAGGCACATGAAGAAGAGATGTGACAGGATTGATTAGGCACATGAAGAAGAGATGTGACAGGATTAATTAGGCACATAAAGAAGAGATGTGACGGGATTGGTTAGGCACATGAAGAAGAGATGTTACAGGATTAATTAGGCACATGAAGAAGAGATGTGACAGGATTGATTAGGCACATGAAGAAGAGATGTGACAGGATTGATTAGGCACATGAAGAAGAAATGTGACAGGATTAATTAGGCACATGAAGAAGAGATGTGACAGGATTGATTAGGCACATGAAGAAGAAATGTGACAGGATTAATTAGGCACATGAAGAAGAGATGTGACAGGATTGATTAGGCACATGAAAAAGAGATGTGACAGGATTAATTAGGCACATGAAGAAGAGATGTGACAGGATTGATTAGGCACATGAAGAAGAGATGTGACAGGATTGATTAGGCACATGAAGAAGAGATATGGCAGGATTGATTAGGCACATGAAGAAGAGATATGGCAGGATTGATTAGGCACATGAAGAAGAGATGTGACAGGATTGATTAGGCATATGAAGAAAGGATGTTACAGGATTAATTAGGCACATGAAAAAGAGATGTGACAGGATTGATTAGGCACATGAAGAAGAAATGTGACAGGATTGATTAGGCACATGAAGAAGAGATGTGACAGGATTAATTAGGCACATGAAGAAGAAATGTGGCAGGATTGGTTAGGCACATGAAGAAGAGATGTGACAGGATTGATTAGGCACATGAAAAAGAGATGTGACAGGATTGATTAGGCACATGAAGAAGAGATGTGGCAGGATTGGTTAGGCACATGAAGAAGAGATATGGCAGGATTGATTAGGCACATGATGAAGAGATGTGGCAGGATTGGTTAGGCACATGAAGAAGAGATGTGACAGGATTGATTAGGCACATGAAGAAGAAATGTGACAGGATTGATTAGGCACATGAAGAAGAGATGTTACAGGATTAATTAGGCACATGAAGAAGAGATGTGACAGGATTGATTAGGCACATGAAGAAGAGATGTGGCAGGATTGGTTAGGCACATGAAGAAGAGATATGGCAGGATTGATTAGGCACATGAAGAAGAGATGTGACAGGATTGATTAGGCACATGAAAAAGAGATGTGACAGGATTAATTAGGCACATGAAGAAGAGATGTGACAGGATTAATTAGGCACATGAAGAAGAAATGTGGCAGGATTGGTTAGGCACATGAAGAAGAGATGTGACAGGATTGATTAGGCACATGAAAAAGAGATGTGACAGGATTGATTAGGCACATGAAGAAGAGATGTGACAGGATTGATTAGGCACATGAAGAAGAGATGTGACAGGATTGATTAGGCACATGAAAAAGAGATGTGACAGGATTGATTAGGCACATGAAGAAGAGATGTGACAGGATTAATTAGGCACATGAAGAAGAAATGTGGCAGGATTGGTTAGGCACATGAAGAAGAGATGTGACAGGATTGATTAGGCACATGAAAAAGAGATGTGACAGGATTGATTAGGCACATGAAGAAGAGATGTGACAGGATTGATTAGGCACATGAAGAAGAGATGTGACAGGATTGATTAGGCACATGAAGAAGAGATATGGCAGGATTGATTAGGCACATGAAGAAGAGATGTGACAGGATTGATTAGGCACATGAAGAAGAGATGTGGCAGGATTGATTAGGCACATGAAGAAGAGATGTGACAGGATTGGTTAGGCACATGAAGAAGAGATGTGACAGGATTGATTAGGCACATGAAGAAGAGATGTGACAGGATTGATTAGGCACATGAAGCAGAGATGTGGCAGGATTGATTAGGCACATGAAGAAGAGATGTGACAGGATTGATTAGGCACATGAAGAAGAGATGTGACAGGATTGATTAGGCACATGAAGAAGAGATGTGACAGGATTGATTAGGCACATGATGAAGAGATGTGACATGATTGGTTAGGCACATGAAGAAGAGATGTGGCATGATTGGTTAGGCACATGAAAAAGAGATGTGGCATGATTGGTTAGGCACATGAAAAAGAGATGTTACAGGATTGATCTTGTACCCCTTTTTGAACCTTAATCACACTTAAGCGTCGTGTCCACAGGTCTATCTGAAACCGCCACAATCCTATAGGGACTAACTGGAAATTAAGGGTTGATTGATTGATGGATTGATTGATCGGTGATTTTACATCCCGTATACATTCAACGTCCCGCTCTGGAGTTCCTGTTAGAATCTCCTTCTGGCATGTGAGAAACGTGTCATGAATATTTGCATGAAAATTCGAGAAAAACCAAGTATGATAAAATCTAAAATATTAATTTTGATAGAACTGTAACGAGGGTTAAACAGTCACATATGGAGACGATAAAAACACAATCGGTCAAAATTGGGAATTTCTACCAAACCCTTATATCGCAGCTTCCATTCACTAGCTCATACGCCTCACAAGAGGTCGGCATTTTCCACAGAAAGCTGATGGCAATCATCGTGCAATGTTGCTTCACGCTTTTTTGTGGAGGATTGGATAAATGTGTTACGCCGCACTCAAGATTATTTCACTTGTATGGCGGCGTTGCCAGGTTTAGTGGGGGAAGAAACCGGGCTCTTTGCCCGGAGGTAACCCTAGCCTTCGGCGAGTAGGCAAGACTTCGAACCCAAAGACCAGTCATATAAAAACAATGTGTTTGAAAGATAAAGCATACCTCTTTCACAAAACGGCGATCGAGTGAAAAATCTGCTCAGAAATTTTTCAGTTTAGATTGTGTCTCAGTGGGATTCGAACACGCGCCGCATCGATGGAAGGCCTGTGTCAGACCGAGGAACAATCACTCTTAACCGAGGCCACTCGGAACATCCTTGGGCTATCTTCGCTCGCTACCGGTCGGCTTTGACACGCCTCGGACAATCTCATTCTCGCGAGATCCCCTGCTACTATATACGTGAACGCGACGGACCTCTCAGGCCGTTACAAGCCATTTGCCTTAGTCCGCTAAGGGGAATCCCCTTTTGCCAGAGCTGCGGAGAAATACTCTCACTACAATCACGTGACGTAGACATACAAAATAGCATGTTATACGCTGGCCTGTTCACAATCGCGGAGGGTAGAAATATAGTCCCTGTATTTCCTCAACGATAATTCAAAACTTAAGGGCGTGTACCAAAAACGAAATACACGCCAACATATAGAATCAGGTAAAGATCACGTACAAATCAATTTTGGAAGTAAGTTTGATAACCCAAATTTTGGGTAAAATGGCTTGGAACGGCCTGAGAGGTCCGTCGCGTTCACGTAGTAGCAGGGGATCTCGCGAGAATGAGATTGACGCCTCGGACAGTCTGGGCTTTTTATACGGTAAATCACCGTATTTTGGGGCTGAATAAAAATGGCGTCGAAAGTAAATATCAAAATGTTTTACTACAGACGAAACAAGAAAATAATTATAAATTTATTAAATGCTAATATCATTTAGAAAGGTATTTGTTTATATATTATATTTAGCCCGGTAAAGCACATGTTGTGTAACGCAAAGAAGAGACGAGTTTCGGTACATTCCAGGAATTCTCCTATACTTCAATTATAAAACTGATCGCACCTGAAAGTTAACAAACAGAGTATTTCGGTCCCTTACATTATCGCGAGGACACTGTCGATGGGCCCTGAAGAGGATATGGAAATTGTACGTTACACGGCTACCTTTTTGGTCGCCACATTCAAAATGACCTGCAGTATTTCACGCACGTAAATCCCCGAAGTTATCAGAGTGAACCGAGGCGTCAATTGTGATGACGCGACTATCTATGCATAGCATGGGTACACAAAGATAGGCTCGTCATCACGATTGCCGAGGCGTGTCAAAGCCGACCGGTAGCGAGCGAAGATAGCCGAAGGATGTTCCGAGTGCCGACTGACCGATACGTCTAACAGGGTAATGTGCCGGGCTGTTCAATAATGCTGCTGGGTGTCCTAAATTATTAACTTCGAAAAACCAGGCAATTGTTAGATAAATAAGACAAAAGAACTGGTCGATAACCTTTCGCGCATCAGAAGCATGGTTTGCCCTAAATCGTGTAAAAACACGATTTCGAAGTAAATTAATCAGCATCAAGCCCTTTGGATAAATAAGTGGTTTGTTCTATTAAAAGACTGCTATAAACTATCGTCAAAATGTGACACCTGCGGGCCTAAGTCCTTCACTCTGAAAATTCTGATTTTAACCATTACACATTTACATTGACAAATTTATATTGAACATATTTTCCTACCCGACAGTTAGTCGTAATTAAAATCAAGAGCATGGTTTAACAATATTATATAAAAATATAAGAATATAAGTAAATCAGGTTATAAGTAAATCAGGACAGATTGGATGTAAGAAATCCAGTCACCCTAAAGTTGGCCCATAACTTTTGGAGAAAGGTGTAAACACCAAGCAAAAGCACAACAGTTATGTTTTAAATCTGGAATGGGTCTGGGAAACAGGACAAATTAATTATGTGTAAAACTTATCTTTAAAATCAATAAAGATGATATTGAATGGAATAAAACACACATTAAAATTTCATACCTCCAGAAACAGATCCGACGTCTCACTGGAGGGGTGAGACGCAGGTTGGAAGCTATACGCTATTGACCTTCTGCTCTTGGGATGTGTTCTACACACTCAAAGTGACATTTTTACTTGAATATGTTCGCCCTGTGAAGCCAGATGGACCCTGAAGTTTCATGCTTACAAGCATCTTTTTATTTTGTTAAAATATACGTTTGATTTGGCTAACGATATCCTGAATAAATTGTATAGCTTACTGCCATTAATGGTGATTTCTTATCACCAGAGTGTTGCCCTATATGATCACAATCGTTTCTGCAATATCAGTTTGCCAACAATCTGCCTACACCAATGATTTTATCGGTCGGTGCAGACTTTTTAGGGGGGTGCTGAACTTTTTTCTTTGCGTATACAATGGTTATAATTTAGAATCTCAAATTTTGGAACGGACCTGAACGATACAGCGTCGTTCAGCTTACGGCTTTTTAACACTGACCTTTCTGACGAACACGTTGTGTAATTGAAGTTTTAAACTAGGGTTTACTTCGTCGGAAAGTAAACATAAATCGTCTCTACTACGTATCAATTTTAACTTTAGATTTACACCGTTCAAAAGATATCGGGACTGAAAGAACATGTCGAGATGCAACTTTCCTATCATGTCAACAGTCTTGCTCTCGGATGTTAATTTCTTTCTGTCTTGATAACCTTTATTCCCGTCTACATGACCCACAATCGTGCCCACATGCTTACCTCCCCTTCGCTTCAGAACTAAGTCTCGCATGCGAAGATTAACTTCTCTGTTTAGATTGCATGACCCATACAGCCCGCCGTGTCTTTATACCACATCCCGACCATTAACCAACTATTCATAGAATCTCGCCGAATATCATTAGCGTTTCCAAGTGGGCTCTTCAGGGAAAAACTGTTGAAAATCAAGCTATCGTTTAATGTCAAATCGATCTGCTACCATGACGCGTTGACAAACCCGTATACCGTCGAGACGTTAACGTCTGTGTGATTGACTGAAAGACTTCGCCAACAAACAGGCTATACAGACATGACTGAAGGTTAGAGACGCGGCGGACGTGTTAACGGGACTATACTCTACTACGAAGCGAAACATGACGAAAAAATCAAGTATGTTGACCTAACATCACTTTATCCATGGGTTAATAAAAGGCGGTTCTATCCATTAAAGCTGCCAAAATGTTGATATTTTGACGTTAAAACAGAATGTTGAAATTATTGACTATTTTTCTCAAGACGTATAATTCAGAAGCTTTTTAGTGCTTCTAGTCTCGAAAATGTACGATAAAGTATTGTTTTAAACTAACTTTTCGGACACGTTTTCGGTTCGTACAGGCCACATACTGTATGGATTTTCCTCATTCCAACGCCAAGCATTTAGTTTTTCGATGGCCTTCAAATCCTCTAACTGTCGTGATGATCAGACATTATGAAAACGGTGTGAATTTTGGCAGCTCATGCCACTTTAAAGTTAAACTACCCAGAGGTTGTCACTCGTGACTTTAAACCGTTGACCGAAAACGTTGGTTTTAATAAGGTACGCGTCATACCTCCTCGATAAAATGCCATTACTACCTCATAGATGTAATGGGGAACTGCGTTTTGTGACAAACCTCATAATGTGACACAAGGCATAGAGCAATAAGTGCGACAAACCTTACAATGTTACACAAGGCATAGAGCAGTAACTGTGACAAGCCTTACAATGTTACACAAGGCACAGAGCAGTAACTGCGACAAGCCTCACAATGTTACACAAGGCACAGAGCAGTAACTGTGACAAGCCTTACAATGTTACACAAGGCACAGAGCAGTAACTGCGACAAGCCTTACAATGTTACACAAGGCATAGAGCAGTAACTGTGACAAGCCTTACAATGCTACACAAAGCACAGAGCAGTAACTGTGACAAACCTTACAATGCTACACAAAGCACAGAGCAGTAACTGTGACAAACCTTACAATGCTACACAAAGCACAGAGCAGTAACTGTGACAAACCTTACAATGCTACACAAAGCACAGAGCAGTAACTGTGACAAACCTTACAATGCTACACAAAGCACAGAGCAGTAACTCTGACAAACATCATGATGTTACACAAGGCACAGAGCAGTAACTGTGACCAGCCTTACAATGCTACACAAAGCACAGAGCAGTAACTGTGACAAGCCTTACAATGCTACACAAAGCACAGAACAGTAACTGTGACAAACATCATGATGTTACACAAAGCACATAGCAGTAACTGTGACAAACCTCATGATGAAACACAATGCACAGAGCAGTAATTGTGACAAGCCTTACAATGTTAGTTATCATAATCGTTGGGGCTGAAATATACTTGGTTTTGACATACCTATTTGGCTCATTTGCTGGCCCAAGTTTGGATTTTTTTTCAAGAATATCTGGTTAGCTAATTATCCACAACAGTAAAGTTAAACCTGAAGAGAATACATGTTTTAGATCATTTTATTGCCATGATTTATCAATTTTAGAGACAATATAGAGATTGTTTCTCCGTTTTGTCTTCAGGTTTCAATGGCTTCGGAACCGTCTTTCCTCAACGCTTGATCTCTTGTTGTGTGAGACCACCCATATCTGGATATGATAAATAAAATCAAGGGCGATTTTTTAAAAATTCAATATGAAAGGTATATATTGGTTTGATTGTCAGATTGTAGTACAAATTCATTGACCGATTCAACAGGCTTTCTGTTCGGAGATAACTACCAACGTTCAATAATTAATTGCATCAATGGGTCGCGGGTTCAAATCTCACTCAGTCCAAACATTGGAAAATTTTCTGACTGGGTTTTCACTCGAACGACCTATGTGGGATGGTTGCCAGTTACCAACGGAAGGTCGTGGGTTTCCTCTGGGCATAGAGCCCGGTTTCCTCTCACACTAAACCTGGCAACGCCGCCATATAAGTGGAATACTCTTGAGCGCGGCGTAAAACACTAATCAATCAATCAATAACTTAATAATTAATTGACCGGGCGATCAAAACCTACTAAGAAATTACTCTATTCTGTGTGGACTGAGTTGGGTTCCTATCCATGACGCATCTATGGGAGGCTGGTATCAAAGACCGCCACTTTACTGCCATGATGGCTTATTTACAGTGATAGCCGACACAAGTCTTCCGTTATAGTCTTCAACTAATAGTTTAACAATTTCTGAGTGGATTTTCACTCGGTCCCTGTATATGGAAGAGCTGACTATTCGACGGTCGTAAATTTCCTCTGGGCAAAGAGCCCGGTTTCCTTCCCCACTAAACCTTGCAATGCAGACACATAAGTAAAATAATCTTGAATGTGATGTCAAATTAATCACGATTTTTTAGTGATTTATGTTTTATGTTGGAAGTAGTAATAGGAAAACATAACAAACAAATAACAATCATCCTCAGAGAAATAAGCGAGTTCATTATAACCAACATTGAAGAACCCGGAAGCATCTCACGAGTGAGCGATTGCCAGCAGGGCCTAATTGGTAGTGCGATGGGGAGGTAAGCCATCATTTATATTCTGACCCAGGATCGGATTTTTTCCGGGTTCTTTATTATCTGTTATCTACTAATACATAAAAACAAAGCCTCAAGAAACTTGAATCATTGTTTCTTCCTGTACCTTATTAAAACGCTGCAGGAATTAGCCATTGAATTAGTAAGTTTACCGTTTCTGTTCGTCACATACCTTATTCACACCTGCACTTCTCACACAAGTCTGCGTATTCTTCTGTCCTCTTTTCACAGTATCTTTCACATATTGTGTTTTCCATACAGAGACTT